>CP136877.1:21180552-22501385 GCA_033000465.1 Sciaenops ocellatus
CACTGTAGATGACAAGGCTGTCACCTCTGCGGTGATATGAGGTGTAATATCACGTCTCGGGGCTTCTCGGTTTTTCCATTCAAACGTTGACGCACGTTTACACAAACCTTAAACTTAATCTTTCATTTCCAAACGCATCAACTCTCCTTTGTGCGCAAAAACAAAGAGGATTAGAGTTGTTTTTACCTACCTGATCTGCCGGTGGAGAAATAAGTCCAAAAGAGTTGAAGGGAAATTAAAGCCAAAGGTGTGGCAGGTGTTTGTTTTTGTTTTGTTCTTTTTAAAATCACGAAACTTGTTGCTTCAGCATAAATCCAAGAGGATCAGGTTGTCTCCATTTATCCGACAGAGAGAGGAGTTTTAAAGGAGCTGGAAAGCGCATGGGACAAGCGCACAACCTGACATAAAGATAGAGACAGAGAGACCGACAGATAGAGACAGAGAGAGAGACAGAGAGAGAGAGAGCGGAGGCGGGCGGTGTTAGCTCAGATGGAAATAACAAGTTGACAGCCTGCAGAGAGGTGAGGAGGAGCGCAAAGCCTCTGTGACCTGTCTCACTCGCTGACTGTATGTGTCATCAGACACAATGACAATGGTGACCCAAAGACTGTAACAACATGTCATTCAGTCCAGTTGTGACTTTATAACCGGTCCTTGGGAGGTGATCTGGTGTTATCTAAGCTCTTTATTTACTCGTTCAGCTGCATCATAATATGTTTTATGGAATACAGAAGTACAATCAGTATTTCCATTTCCAGCATGATGTTGCACTGCGTTTTAGCAAAAGTTGGATCCACAGGTCGCTGTGTCGCACCACGTCCCATTCCCCAAATACTTAAATGAATGGGAAAATCTGCTCTTTTTCCACATCGTCAGATCCTGTCTGAATGCATCTTTGAAACTCTTTTTTGCTGGAAACTGAATGCAACAAAATAAAATTTAAAAAGTTCTTCAAGTCACAATAGCAGCACTTTTGTAAAAAAATTTCTTTACCTTTAAAGGTTCTTTGGAATGCTGATTTTAATACCACAGAAGAATGGACAGTGTATGCGTGCTACACTGTTAATTCTGCATAACTTTAAGCCTTAATATAATTTGAACAGGTGAGTTGTATAAAAATTCACCCTCAGTACAGTTGTCATGAACGGGGAAATTAGCTATAGAGACCAAAACTGTTTTTTGTACCAGGCTGTAAACATGTTTATTTCTGCTGTGAAGTTGGACATTTTAACATGGGGACTTATGGAGACTGACTCACTTCTGTAGCCAGCCTCAAGTAATTTGATAAAACAACAACAACAACAACAACAACAACGGGAACACCTTTTTTATGAACCTGAAGTCAAACCTTTATTTTTAAGGGTCAGGGCTGGACTTCAGTCAGAGATGGTGGTGTTGGGAGAAACTTAGTCTGTTTAATGATGTCACACCAAATTTTGTGCAACATTCATTGTTTTTGCATACATACTATTAATATTTACAGTGTTTCACAAGCAACCACAGCAACAACACAGACAGGAACTACAATACTTCCTCTAACTTTGTGTGTATACACTGAATTCAGGCATCTTAAATCTTATCTGCAAAGTACAAGGACGCACGCCTGTAAACACAGTTTGAGATTATATCTAAAAAGCAGCAGAGTAGAAATATAAAAAGGTATTTGAAATATGGAAATAGTCAAGTGCAGCTGCTTCAGAAAAATGCATTTAAATACTTAAATAAATTGCCTAAAATTAGCCTGTTTCTGCAGTGTTTTAGGAGCCAATGAAGACGTGAATATAAAAGAAAACAATGTAAATTAGGTGATGTTATTCCTCCAATATCAGTAAGGGGGGACAAAATAAATTAATGAGCTTTAAAGTAGTTAAAAATATAAAACTTTTAATACTTTAAAACACGATATTTGCATTGCTGTTTTGTCCTCATGAAGAAAATACAATTTAAGACGATTAAACTGAAATGAAGTGACCTTATGTGATACATTTTATTTGTATATTAAATAAATAATATATATAATAATCTGCTGGATATTTTAAGTGTGTTTTGGTTTTTGTCTGTAGAAGCTGTGAGGTTTGTTGGACTTCCTCTTTGCTGAAGGCGGAACTGAAGTGTCGGTCATGTGATTCCAGTCAGGACTTAATTAGCGGTCGCACTGTTTACCTTCCGCCGCAGACAGACGGACAGGTAGTGTTGGAGGAATGTCGTGACTCTCTGTTAAAATGTATTCTCACGGTTCAGAGAGTTTAATCAAACAAGCGAGGTAAGAAAACAAAAACTACAAAACTACAAACTGTGTCCGCCATCTGCAGCTCGTGGAAACACATGCTAAGCTAACGAGGCTAGTGCTAGTTAGCCTGTCAGAGCTAGCTCTAAACTCTGTGTGTTTAACTACAGCTAACTCTTATCATCATTATTGTGACTGTAGTAAAGTGTTGTCGCCATATTTCACATATTTTACAACATACTGCGTTGTATATGTTACTTTCAAATGTAATAGATTACTTTTATACTGCAGTATTTGTCATGAAAGGATCTAAATCCTTCCTGCATCTCTGACATTCAGCATAATGAAGACTTTTACTTTAGATACTATAAATAAATTTTGTTATTGAGCTTTCACTTGAGTAAAAACCTGAACACAGGACTTTTAAATGTAATAGATTACTTTTACACTGCAGTATTGCTCAGTAAGGGGTCTAAATCCTTCCTACATCCCTGACATCAACACCCTGATTCAGCCCGATGAGTACTTTTATATTTAAAACTTGAGTACATTTTGATTCTAAAACTTTAGAACATTTTACTTGAGTAAAAATCTGAATGCAGTACTTTTAAATGTAATCAAGTACTGCAGTAATATTGCAGGGTTGCTAAATGGTCTAAACTTTCCTACATCTCTGACATCGACAGCCTCATTCAGCATAATGAGTACTTTTATTTTAAGTACTATGAGTACATTTTGTTTCCTAAACTTCTGGACTTTTACTCGAGTATTCAGGACTTTCTTTGTAATAGGTCAGACGCTGCTGTGGCTCAGGAAGTAGAGCGTGTCGTCCACTAATTAGACGATCAGTGGGTGTGACCCGGCCCCTTCAGTCTGCATGTCGACCGCTCCATCGGTGTGTGAAAGTGTGTGAATGGTTAGCTCCCGAAAACTGATGGTAGCCAACGAATGTGTGTGTGACAAGGCGCTGTATGAGTGCAGTTCATTTACTCAGTGGTGGATTCAGATCTCTAAAATCTTTCAGCATCGTGTCTGATGCACTGCGTGTGTCATTTTTAGGGAGATCCAGGAGTCTGAGCTGCAGAAGTTTTACAGCAGATTGGTGAAGCTGCTCCAGGCGAAGGAGCTCAGCCATGAGACTGTGGACTCCCTTCAGAGGCTGCACCTCATTCTGTCCGCCACCAAGTACACCCGGACGTAAGAGCTCCAGCCTACACCTCACATACAGCGTGCAAGAGCCGGAGACCAGTCACATTCAGTTTGATCTACACACACACAGCCACAGTCTTATGTCTGCTCTGTTGTCGTTGACCACAGGTTGCCTCCTGAGCTTCAGAAGAGAGTCCTGTCGCTCCTCTCGTCACCTTCGGAGCAGCTCCAGGTGCTGGGCTCAGCTGTGCTCAGAGAGACGCTGCCCCTCTCTGGTCAGGAGCTGAACTACAACCAGGAGAACGTCAGTCAGCTGAACAGCCACACCGCTGCCCTGCTGCTCTCACAGGTGTGCAGCGAAGCAGACGTCTCATTCTGCTTGATTCGTGTTTGTTTTGTCTCGACCTAAACACAAACTCTAACCCCAAACAGGCCGGATCGACGGCTGAGCTGTCGTCTCTCTGCGCTCAGCTGCTGCGCAGCCTGGAAAGCCGACAATCGGACGGGTCGGCTCACTCGCTCACACACACCCTGCCCATCCTCAACACCGTCCTCACACACAGCCCCCAGTGCCTCACTGAAGGTAACAGACGGATCACGGGGGCTAAATTTAAAAGCTAAAACAGAAAGTCTGATTTCACTCTGTTGTTTGCTTCAGATCACGTCACCCTCCTGAGTAAAAAGCTCGTCGACTGGCTGCGTTATGCGAGCATCACTCAGGGTGGATGTGCTTCCTCGGGAGGATTCTTCACGGGGCCGAGGTCACGTCAGGTATGAAACTCTAAGCTCTGGAGACAGACGAGCTTCACTGCTTTGTTCTATATCTGTGCATTCGTGTGTTTTCAGCCGGTGCCCATCGCCGAGCTGGACGGGACGGTGTCCGGGGATTTCTTCACCGTGCTGTGTGTGGGTCAGAGCTTCACCGATGACCAGTGGATGAACGTCTACTCCTTCTCAATGCTTCGCCACTGGCTTCTCACCTACCACTCTGTTTCCAATGGCAACACCACAGGGGACACCGGTATGACCTCCACTCAAACCTTTTGCCTTCCCGTTGTAGAGAAGCTCATTACTTATCATGTCAAAGCTGCACAGTACGCGCAAAGAGCCTCAGAGTATCGACTCTGAAGGCCGCCTCCGATGACCTGCTCTGTGTTTTTCATCATCTCCAGCAAACAGGCTGCAGCTCAGCCTCTCCCTCTCCCACTCCCACTCCTTTTCTAATGGTAAGACATGTCAGTTTGTGGACCTTCCCTGCATGTGCGTGCCTCTCTGAGACGCCGTAAAGCAAAACTAAACTCTTCTGTTTTAACTGTCGGGGGCGACACAATTCAACTCACCACACTTGATATGATCATGACTCACACGGCGAACAGCTTCTATCTAACAAACACCAGAAATCCTGATCTGTGACTTCTTCACTCAGCCTTTCACTCGGCGTGTGCTTTTTTTTAATCTTCCTTTAACCCTCTCGTTAAACGGTAATGAATCACTCTGATGAATGACTAACAAGCTGCTCTGAATGGGATGTTCAGAGGGGATGTTGTCTGTCTCTAAACTTTCTGATAATCTCTCGTCTAAACCTCAACAGCAAGATTGTCTTAAAGCTTTTAGTTTGAAGTAACAATGCCGAAATTGAAGCAGCACAGTGACATCTGAGTTATAGCAGCTCCTCAAGACTACAATTTTTCCAAAAAGACCAAGACGTTCATTTTCATGACTGCTTATCTTTATCGGGTTCCAGGGTAAACCCTAGACAGGTCTATCTTTGCTATAAAGTTGAAATTATCTCTTAATTTCTCAGTTATTCTCCTTGTGGGAGCCAAAATGTGTATATATAGCTTGAGTTGCTTATTTGTTTAGACCGCACACGTTCGCTGGATCACTGTCATCTGGGTGTGGTTGTGTGGCTTCACCTTATTTTACCTGTTCACTTACTTGGTGGCGAGATTCAGACAAAGAGGGTGTGCAGGGCTCAAATATTTTCTGTTGTCTCATCTTGTTTAATTTCGTTAAGTTGTTTGTTATTCTTTTAATTAAACACCTTAAAACTTATCCGACATGACTGTGGATTTTTTGGATTGAATGAGTCACAGTGAAGAGCCTGCTCAGCCTCTTTTTTTTAATTGATGGTTGTTGCTGCACTCCCCTTGTTATCCCACTAATGTGCCGGTCACATAGTTTAGCTGCAAAACTTTCAAACTGGATGAAAACTGAAAACGTTCTGAGGCACCGGTGACGTCTGAAGCTTCAGATATCATCAGTCAGGTGGTTTCCTTTATTTGAAACAAGCTCTGACACAATGTGTTAAAAACAGTCCGAGCGCGTCACGGGAGCGAAACAAGATGTTTATGAGTGAATGATCATCCACCCATCTCCAGTTTAAAGGTGCCTGGTTGAGTTTTTTTGTACGACAGTGAACAAAGTTTCTTTCTATGTTACAAAAAACTTCACAGTTTCAGATAAACTTTGTTGCTGCTGGTCAGAAGTTCCTTTTAACTGTTCAGATTTGGCCTCCAGCAGCCTGAGAATAAAGTACGCTGAATTAAACGCTGACCTCTCGTTCCTGACCTCCCGTGTTGCAGATGACCGGTCGGAGGTGGACGGGTCGGTGGTTTCTATGGTTTCAGCGACTTCCTCCTCCAGCCGATTGCTGCCTCCAAAGGAGCGTCTGAGAGAGAAGGCGTTCCAGTACTGCCAGCGGCTCATCGAGCAGAGCGATCGCAGTGAGTGCACAGATATGATTGTCTGTTCTTTTTTATCTGTACATTATATTTTACTTTGTGTGAACAGCTGTTTATTCTTCTCTCTGTCACAGAGGCGCACAGAAAGACAGATACAGACCTGCAGAAAGCGGTGAGTCTGAATATCATGGATTACAACTGCTGATCCCTCGATGGGGAAATTCTTTTTTTCACCCAAGTTTTTAAATATATAATCCTGAAATACAACCACACACACCCACACACACACACACTCTCAAAGGGCTCATATACATGCAAATGTTGAGAGATGGTGGAGTGGTTGGCAGCACTCTGGGAGCAGTTAAGGGTTCGGTACCTTGCTCGAGGTAACTGGGCGAGCTGGCACATCTCCAGCTACTTGTCATGCTGGACTTGAAACGTCCACACTCCGGTTCCCAAGCCAAGTCTCTACAGACTGAGCTCCTGCCAAATAACGATCTGCACAGTCTTGGACTGTAAAAAAAGGAGGAGGAGAGATTGGTGGAGTTGTGGAGTGAGTTTGACCAGTCCTCACATTTGTGCCACGATAAAATGGTGAAGGGGAAAAAAGTCAGAAATCACTGCAGCTCTCAAAATGCAGACTCGAGCAGCAGCTGTGGCTGAAAGCTGCGTTTATTTCTGCTCCATTGTTCTGCTCAGTTTTCCACCCAGTGCATGATCTAGTTGTCTTGTAAATAGTGACCCTGTGAGACCCTCAAGTCTTGAAACCTCTCTAACTTTTGACACGCCGTCTTTAGATGTGACAGGTTGTCAGATTTTTCTAGTGTACGGTTGACATAACTCCTCTTTCTCCTCGTGTACATGAGTCTCAGTTTTCTCCATGAAGCCTTTGAGGCTCTCCACAAGTTTCACATTTTTCTTGTAAACCACGTTCTTATACTGTTGACCTCATTGTGTTTGTCCTGTTTCCTCTCTCAGTGTCTGGTGGAGGCAGTGTGTATCCTGGACTGCGTGTGCCTCGAGGACGCCTCGCTGGTCTTCCGAACGTTCCCGTGCATCAAGGCGCTCTTCGGTCGGCTCAGCTCAGACTTGTCATTTGCCAGAGTCCTGCTGCCTATCGCACAGTTCTACCTCAACCATGGTGTGTGCGTGTGTGTTCACATCAACGTGTACATATCTCAGCTTCACGTATGCATTTGTTTAAAAGTGCGTGTTTGAATCTATCCAGGCGAGATGGCTGCAGTGGACTGTGAGTGTGTGTGGAGGCTGGTGTTTGGTCGATTCCCTTCTGAGCTCTTCAACGATCAGTTCCTGGCACACGAGCTTCTTCGCTTCCTTCGGCTGAACCTCGAGAGTCTGCAGCTCCGAGTCCCACAGTACATCCGCTCCTTCCCAAACCTGCTGAAGGTGAAAACTTGTCTTACAGAGACACTTTTGAACGTCCTCTTGAAAGTTGAGTTCATGCTTTATGTCTCTGTCTGTCTCTGCAGTTGTTGGCGTGGGACAGCCCGGCGCTGATGGATGATTTTGTGGATCTGCTGCCCTCTCTGGTGACACCTGGAACCGCAGTGGAGCTCCTCCACACTCTGCTGGATCTGCCCTGTCTCTCTGCCACGCTGGTTTTACAACACAGGTGCACACACACACACACACACACACACACACACATCAGACAGCTGTCTAAAATGTTCACTTATTTACCACCATCTTACTTCTGTGTGTTGCAGGTCAGCTTCTTTGCCCATCGCTGAGTCTGGCGGCCGCGGCCTGCTGTCACTCGATGCATTTCGAAGCCCTCCTTTCCGAGGACTTTTCCTCTTCCTGCTTCGAGGGGAAGCAGGTTCAGGTAACGCAGTCAGGGTGTCAATTCAGGGTGTATATTTATGTTGTTTTTGTTTGTCTTATTTAACTGTAACTTCACTATAATGTGTACAAATGTGTCTACATTGTTGTTTATCATTAAAAACAGTAACTGTTGGAAATGTCTGTATTTTAGAGACTCACTGTGTTTTCCGTTTTCCCTGCACAGGCGACACAATCGACCGACTGAACACGCTCCACGAGCTGCTGGCCGAGGCTGCCGATTGGCCGAGAGTTGTTCAGTGTGCGCAGTCCGTCCCCGTGCTGTTACACATTTTTTTCAACACAGTGATCACGGTGAAGAGACGTTAAATGTTACATTACGGCTGCACATGCTGCAACATGTTTCAGTTTCTAACAGCGTGTGTGTGTCTGTTTTTTTTTAAAGGTAGCCGACGAGAAGCTTTTTGCTCACTTGATTCTGGTGATGCTGGAAAGAAGCAGCCTCCTCCTCAACATCCCGAAATACATCACAGAGACACACAGGTAAGAACACACACAGAGGAACTCAATCTGCTGCATGTCTTCATCCTGATCTGCTCCTCTATGGAAAGCCAGACAGTTCAAATGTACACGACTTTCAACACACTGACAACGTCATTATTTTACCTCATCATCAGGATGAAGACTGTGTTCTAGTCTGTCCCCTGTTGGTCATAAGTTACATTAAAATGCACAAAAAGACAAAAGAGTTAACCTGCACTGAGCGAGTACAACTCCTGTAACTTTTTACTCAAACAGCTGTTTGTGTTTTTAATGACAGAAAACTAAATGAATGTCACCGATGTTACTGTTTACCACAAAAGCTGCAGTGAAGCAAGCGATAATAAAATAATTAAGTCATAAAACTGGAATTCAAATATTTTATTTTTATATCCAATGCAACAAAAAGAAGAAAAGACAGAAATAAGAGGATCATTACATGTTGAATATTGTTTAGAGAAATGGTTTAACCTGAGTGTTCATCAGCCAATAGGAACTTGTGACACTCTGGACTTTGAACTTGACAAATAGGTCAGAATTATCTGAAATGTCTGAGTTCAAGCGTTGTTAAAGTGTTAACAACACATTAATCCACACCTTCATATGTTAAAAACTGGACTGTTGCAACTCTCCCTTCTCCGGTATCAACAAGAAATAACTGGCGCCTCCAACTCGTCCAGATCGCAGCAGCTAGACAACATCAACAGACAACAGACAACATCACACGTCACTGATTTCAGCGTCCCTCCATCGGCTTCCTTTTTACTGATATCACTTTTAAAGCCTGTCTGGCCTCTAACTACATTGCCAGCATGTTAACCCCGTACAAGCCAGTTCGTAGCCTTAGATTAGAAGAGTTGCCTTTTTATGATGTCATTTATTTTTTTAAATCTTATGTATTTACTTTTATCATCTTTTTATCCCATTACTCTTAACCAGACCTACATTTTTAATGTCAGATTTCTCCTTCATGTTAGTGCTATTCTCTTGTTCTTCTATTCTTTTATCAATGAACAGCTGGTTTTTAATGTTTCTTTTCATTGTTCTGCCTGTTTCTGTGGTGTTGCATGTGTTTTGTTTTACGTGTTTACTTCTTGATCTTAACCTGTGTGGCCTCTGTTGGGTCTGCTGCTACGTCTCTCTCCATATATCTTTCAGGGTGTTCAGCTGCCACCTGCTGAAGTTCTGTAAGCTCCACCCGTCTCTGGTGGTGGACCAGTCTCACGAGCTGCTGGAGTTTGCCGGAGCCACCGCCAACGTCTACAGCAAAGAGGAAATCTACACGCACATGGTAACGAAGCTGTGTATTCTGGATCCTGTTCAAGCTTTTCTCAAACCTCAGCATCTTTTTTCCCCGTGTGTTGAAACATCACACAAAACAATAAAACCCAAACCCGACACCAAAATAACACTTCAGGTGTTTGTCTTCCAGGTGTGGGTGCTGGGAGAGTATCTCTCTGTGTCATGTGACTCTCGCTGCTCTGTGAAGCTTATCACTTCCTGTTTTGAGACGCTGGAGGCGGTGCTGTTTGAGATCACTTCATCTGCTCCACCACCCGGAGCCGTTTGCCCTGCGCCGAGAGTCGTCACCACTCTGATGAGCGCTCTGGCTAAGCTGGCGTCACGATCACATGACCTCATACCCAGGTTACTGACAGCCGCACACGTGTTTAAATTCACCTTTTACTCATCTACATGTCGCGTAACTGTGCGTTTACGTCTGTTTCAGGGTGTCTCTCTTCCTCTCCAAGCTAAGAACGGTAACCCGAGGCGGCTCAGTCGCCTGGTGCTCCGATGAAGACGACCTCGTTGCCATAGTGACGCGAGGTGAGGAGCTGTGGTCGCTGCTGAAGGCCCCCGGCGTGGCTCAGAGTGTCCTGACCCCGCCTCAACATGTCATGACACCCCAGTGGCACAGAGACACCAACGTGGCCACGCCGCTTCGACTGCGAGCCCTCACCAACCTCACACAATCACAGTGACGCACACACGAAGCATCAGCGTGAAGACAATTATGACTGAATCTCGTTTGATTTTTGCACATTATTTTTGTAAATAAACGACTTTCTATGATTGAAACTTGATGTGATGAAGCACAAAACACACAAACACACAGTGTAATATAGTGTCTCTTCTTTAATACGGTGAAAATACATTTTTTGTACAAAATAGATCATCTGATTTTTAAAAACACTTCCTGAGTGAGCGAAACAGAAACAGTTTAACTACTAAAGAAAACCTGCAGGTGTGATCTACACAGTGTTCAAAGAAGTAAAAAAATCTGCATATATATATATATATAATCTACATGTATAACATGCCTGTGTGTTAATTCTGCCATATTCAGACGATTTTAGGAAATTCATTCAACACTGCTGCTGATGGAAAAGTGCTCGAGGTTTAAGGTGCATTCAGACAGGATCGGATGCTGCAGCGATTATCCGGCGGTGTGTCTGTTTGTGTTGAACGTAACCGCTGTGAAACAATCAGGAAATAACGTTTTATTTCGCTGATTAACCGGCTTTATCGCTGTTTGTGCTCTCTCACTCTCATTCACTGTCTACGTCACTCAACCACTCGCTCACAAACCAAATTAAACGTCTTCGTGTCGCTATTTTGCAGCGTAAATTGCAGTCAGATTCAGATTTATAAGCTGAGTACATGAAATAAACAAAGCCAGAACACACACACAGGTAGAGTGTCAGTTTAATCCATGAATCCACCTGGATAGTCTCAGTTTCAGAGACATTTCTGTGGAGGTTTGACTGATCCAACGTCTGATTGGCGGCCAGAGCATGACGTCAGGCTGCGTTTATTCCAAAAGTTGGATCTGGCTCAACTTCTCTGCTGCAGGTTGCTGTGTTTTTTGCAGACAAAATGCACTACACCCACTCAAATGAATGGAAAAACCTGTGTTTACGCCGCAGCGCCGCATCCTGTCTGAATGTACCCTGAGAGTGCATCGCTTAAACAAAACAAAACTGGCAATCATCGTCCTCTAAACAAGATAATCAAATAGCCTTGACATTCTTTGTGAATTTAACATTTGACGCAGAGAATAGAGTTAGTGATACATTAGCTCTATGATCAGACTTTTTATCTTTGTAAATCACATGATGAATATAAATCACAACCAGGCTGATAATCCATGACGGGTGACCTTTATCTTGACAAAAAGAGGGTCAACTTGTTGCAGTCTGTCCTCTGAGTGACTGTGAATTTGTGTCATTGTGTCAAAAATGTGTCAAAGTATGTTTGTTTGTGACACCAGTGGCTGAGAAGATGTTTTTTTAGCTCAGATACTCTCAGGAGAAAATACAATATGTTGGTCAAAGATGACTCAAAATATGAAGTTTCTTTCAGCGAAATGTTTCTCGGTTGTAGTGCCAACTCTACTCTGAATTTTCATGTTTTGCCGCTGTGCAAAAATGGACAAAACTTGAATAAAATGACAAAACTGTGACACAAGTTAGGGGGGGGGGGGTTAGCACCGATATAAAGGAATGCCCGCGTGGTAACGTTTGGCACGTATGGAAAGGGTGGAGTTTACGTCACAGTCTCAGATCTGTCAGAGTGAGATCAGATGAAAAAAATGAGACGTCATCATCAGCATCATCTCTCCTCATAGTCAGTCATGTGACATGGAAAACACGTGATCTCAGGTGGGAGCGGCTAGTCACCTGGATGTGTGCAGCAGCGGCCCGGGTAAGTACAGGTACCTCCAGATGGCGTAATAATGAATGCATGCTCCTGCTGCGACGAAAAGATGCCAGATGGCGTGAGCGAAAGGGACGAGGCCGTCGCTTTTAAAGAAGACTACGCCCACCACGTAGAAGACACCGCCCACTGCCAGCTCACACACACCTGCACGCTCCACCTGGAACAAGAAAACAAGAGTTTGAAGATTAAAGAGCTCAAAGAAAGCATGTACATTTTGTTGATAGAGCATAATAGATTAGCCCGTGAGAATCGTTCCAGACATCCCTCTCGCCAGCAGCACATTCCAGCTCCTCCTGGGGGATCCCGAGGCATTCCCAGGCTAGATGGGCTATGTAGTTCCTCCAGCAAGTTCTTGGTATGCCCCGGGATCTCCTACCAGATGGATATGCCCAAAACACCTTCAAAGAAAGGTGCGTTTAGGAGGTATCCTAATCAGATGCTCAAACCACCTCAGCTGGCTCCTTTAGACGTGAAGGAGCAAAGGCTCTACTCTGAGCTCCTCGCCCTATATCTAAGGCTGAGGGATGAAACATAGATGAACTGGAAAATCTGGAGTTTTGCCTTCTGGCTCAACTCCATCTTTCCCACAATGGTCCGGTAATGTCCGCAATGTAATGCCAACACCGCAGCAACCCACCAGTCCATCTCCCCCAAGATACTTGAACTCCTTCTCTTGGGGCAGCAACTCACTCCCAACCCGGAGAGAGCATTCCACCATTTTCTGGCAGAGAACCACAGCCTCAGACTTGGAGGTGTTGTTCCCAAACCAGACACCATCCCCACCTTTGGTTGCACCTTTAAGATCCCGTCCATGAATATCACAAACAGAATCGGAGACAAGGGGCAACCTCGACGAAGTCCAGCACCCACTGAGAACTTTGTGCCAAGAGTACTGACACAACTCTCACCTAATTGCTTCCTATTAATACAATTAATGTTTATTATATAATGCATCATGTATTTTATGTTTGGTGTAGACCCCAGGAAGATTAGATGATTGCCACGGCATCGGCAAGTGGAAATCCAAAATAAATAAATGACTGTATGTGAAAAGGTTTTGTGTGTGTGGCCTGCTGTTTTTGCCAACTTTTTTTCAACCACTGCTCATATGTCAAAAAAAAAAACAAATGATCTTGCATATATCCTGAGATTAGACTGTGTGGTATCAGGAAAGTTTCAAGTCTCTGCAATTTGAATGTTGACGCAAACTTGGAGGAGAGAAATCTAAAAGTATTCTTTGGAAAACAGTTGTTATGTTTTGTAGGTAATGGGCTAAAATAAACAAAACTACCGGTGTGGCTCCGTAAATACCGACAGTGTCTGATCTCCACACAATAGCAGGAAGCCTTTCACAACAGGAAGACGGTCTTACCATAGACAGGATGACCAAAGCAGGAACAACCCCCATGGCTACGTATCCCAGCAGCTCCACCAGCTTGTACCTGCAGGAGGAAAACTGGGACATGAGAAGATAATAACCTCCAATTTTCTATCTAAGTGTTTCTGCTTCAAACAGCGGCGCAGTGTTTGCTGTAAACACTTGGGAGGACGGGAGTTTGGTTTCAGGTTAATTGTGTAAAACCAGGACACGGAGACACAAAGAGAGACTGTGTTACCTCTCGTGGAAAAAGAAGACATACATGGATCCTACACAGGCCATGACCCATATCAGCCAGCGCATGTGGCACGACCAGGGCCCGAGTTCTCTGAGCATCAACCTGAGGAAACACATTAGTATGTTCACTATTATATCAGCTTTATTATCCACTAAACTGCATGTCATGTGTTAACTGGGACCCACCAGGGAGAGTACGAGGCAGCGATGAAGAAGTAGATGGCTATTCTGTCACACATGTGGAAACGCTGCTCCACCTTCCTGCACAACAACAAGAGAAGGAGAGACAAGAGCTCATTTCTAAATCATGACAACTAAAAAGAGCTTTAGTTCGGGACTTTTACAGAGTCCTGAGGTTTGTCTCACAGTTTTACTTCCCCTGACTCGTCCTTCAAAATATAAAACAATGTTTGTTGTGTCTTTTTGGACTATGAAAGGTCAGCAGGGTTGGAGTTTTAGAGTTATTCACCATATTCTTAGTAAAATATCTTAATAAAATCAAAGATAAATAAAAAAATAAAAAAGAAAAGAAAAACTTAAACTAAATAATCACACAAACTCTTGAGGCTTTCATAGTACACGTAGCTAAAAGAATACAAGAAACTGAACTAATTCTTCAATCATTTCTTAATTCTGGTTTTAAATAATCAATGCAAGAAAAATGAGTTTTTATTTTCCACTGTGAATTTCCCGTGTGTTTTTGTGGCGGTTATAGGTTCAACTTGGAGTGCAGCTGCAGGGGATCTGATGTAGCTGCTTGGTACATATCTAAGTGAAAGTTGGTGGCATTCACTTATTTAAAAACTAATAAGAGTATCTTAAAATCAATTCTTAAAAAACACTAAAAGATAACCTTTAAAGTAGGAGTTGATATGCGCTCTCTGTCTGGTCTTTGTCAATACTCGGGTTGCTGAACAAGTTGTAGGGGACGTACGTTTTTTTTTTTTAAGAAGACCAGACAATAGTCGAGCCTCGATTCATTTTTCTGTCAGCCTTAGCGATGTTTCTAAAATGATAAAAATTATGTTTCTCATGTGAGCCTCAAAACTGAGGTCAGACTCCAAAGTAACTCTGAGGTTTTTGACCTTAATACCGAAATATACTGTAGTACATAACAAGGTAAAATAAAAATAAGACCTATGAGGTTAAGGTTAAGCTCAGGTTATAGCGGAAAAAAAGACAAGATCTCAACTTAAACTTTAAACTAATAACAGGTCATTTTAGCTTGAAAACATGTTAGTCTGGATGAGTTAAGACACGTTTGTACAACATCTGAGATTTTCATGATGTGTTTACATGACAGGAAGGTGGACAAAACAGAAAGAGGAAATGGTCCGAAGGTGTTTAGTATGTGAATGTGTGAAGTTGAAGATACCATTTCATTACCACGGCCACATCTGTTGTTTGGCTTTTACAGGCATCTGGCTGTGTCATAATTAACAAAGTGTACGTCTGAGTGTGTGTGATGTTAACGTCTACCAGAGCAACACATAAACACACACACACACACACACACACACACACACACACACATCTGCCAAATCCCTACCAGCGTTTTTCTGCTACACACACGCACACACGCACCGGAGGTGGCTGATTTTCCAGGCAGCGGTGTGGAAGAGTGTCGAGGTGACGAACAAGGCGGTGAGGCCGCTCCCATAGAGCCAGGCGGCCATGCGATGCCATTGGTCCACAGACAGGAAGTAGAGAACAGACCCGCCCACCAGACTGGGAAGGATCCATAACTGGAAAGAATTTTAAAAAATGTAGTTTCACATCATTTTCATCATTAAAAACCAGACACAGATTTCATTTTCCAGCCTCTTGTGGGAAAATTAGTCAGCAACTCTGTTTCCTGACATTGTTAACATTCCTCTCTGAATCCAGGAAAACAGCTGCAACCTCTGTTAAAGTGTCATTGCGTAACTTTTCTACCATAAACTAACAGATTTTAAATCATGTTGGTGATGCTACACTGACTTGTAATAAGGTGAATGGTGTCTCTGTCATTTGTATGGTTGTTCTCACACTATAAACTGCTAATACTGACGGGGAGTGGAGCCAGTGTCGTGCCAGAACAGGAGCTGGGCAATGTATCCAGTATATAAGATAGATAATAAGAAGAACTAAAACCACCCTTACTCTGTATGCTAACTATGTAGCTATAACTAACTTAACATAAAGACTGGAAACAGCTAGCCTGGCTTCTCCAACAGTAGCAGAAAGCTGCTTACCAGCACCTCTAAACCTCATGTATTAACATGTTACATCTTGTATGTTTAATCCGTACAAAAATGTGAAATGCTGGTGCTGGTATGCAGATTTTGTTACCTTTGAAATGTCAAAATATTCCTTTAACTTTGTCCAACAAAAGGTGAAAATGATACCTGATGTTTATGGGAAACACCTTAGATGAGTATCAAGTATCCCATTTGTGGTTTTACCACATTATTATGTTTCTCTCTGTTTTTTCTTTCATCTGTCACTGTCTGATTCATTCTTGCTCTTTCAGAGGCAGAAGCACACAGGGATTACAGCAGATTACAGAAAGCTACAGGCTGAATCACAGATTATATCCCACCGCCTCTATGGCAAGGCTAAAAATCCTCCCCATCTTCTTCTTCTCTTTTCTAACAGACACACCAAATAGAGAAAGCGTGAGGACAGTCTGACAGCATTTAATATGAGTGTGTGTGTGTTCGTGTTTGTTTGGGCTCACCCCATGTGTGGCACAGTTTGCAGCATGTTCATACTCAGTGGGCTGGTATCTCTTACTGGCTGGCACCCTGCAGTTCATGAACCTGAGAGAGAGGTGAGGTGAGGGGGTGAGAAGGGTGAGGATGGGGGAGACAGAAGAGTGTGTTCAAGTAATAAATGCAGGCAAAACAAGGTTCTGATTTATTTGTGAATAAGTTACTGTAAGATACAGTAACCAAACACTGTAAAAAATACAGTATTTTGATGTAAAATTGCGATGTGATATTGTAATTATCATCTGCAGTTACTGTAAATTCACACCAATTTACAGTAACATCCCAGCAATGTACTGTGTTTTTACAGTAACCCAAACACAACATTACTGTAAAACTTCCTTATTTTGCTGCTGCCTAATCACAGTAATTACTTGTAATTTACCATTTTACTGTATTATTACTGCAATTTAGTAGCCAGTAAATTCATGTAGATTTACAGGATGTGTACTACATTAAAATACTTTCCATATTCCATATAGTAAATTCATAGTAATTTATAGTAATTGTTTTACAATAATATAAATGAAAATAACAGTATGTGTATTGTGTTTCTACAGTAACCAGATGCTATAAAAATACAGTATTTTAATGTAAAATTATAATATGACTGTAATAATCATCACAGTAATGTACTACAGTATGTTTTCACAGTAACCCAACCACAATATTACTGTAAAACTGCGTTATTTTTGCTGTTAAACTACAGGATGTGTTCTACATTAAAATACTGTAATTTCACATAGAAACTGTATTTTTACAGTAGTTTTCTGTAAAATCTTGCTGATTGTTAACAGTGTGTGTGTGTGTGTGTGTGTGAGAGTGTGTGATGGTCATTCTTGGAGGATTTACAGGTCTCTAATCCACATCACGTTGTCTGAATTTTTAGTGTGCCTCATCGTTACTGGGGCAACTGTCTGCGTTGCTATGACCACCGGTGATGTCACTGTCTGTACTACAACAACAGTTTACACCGCTGACCGCTAATCATTAACTACATTTGCATTTTTCCTTGTTATGTTGCCATATACTACTGAGAAAGTTACAGAGTGTGTGTGTGTGTGTGTGTGTGTGTGTGTGTGTGTGTGTGTTGTGTAGGCTATTTAATCAGCAGTAAATCTCTCAATCCCAGCTTACAGGGGAAAAACACATCTGGAGATGTTACGAAACCGCATTTTATACGTCAAGATGCACACACACACACACACACACACACACACAAATACACACAAGCAAATACACACACACATTCGAATGTAGCTTCTCATGTAGGGGCCACAGGTGTGTCAGCTTCGGTCAGCTGTGTTATTTGATTGCACATTTAGGCCGACGGCTCATCATCACACGCCGGCATCACGCCTCATTCCTAACACACACACACACACACACACACACACTCATGCCATAGCTGTTTGTTGTAACAGTCTATTAATTCTGCAGAGCGTTCATGAGAATCAGAAGTAGAAGACAAAGGGATGTACGACTGTCACAAACCTGACCTAAAAGTCTAGAAAACAGAGGATTACCAAAACACTCCTGATAATAACAGGAAAAGTCTTGCATAACACACTGACCTGACAACTGGCAAAAAAAAAAAAAAAAAAGTAAGTTTCAGAGTCCAAACGTTTCAAGCTGCACAAATTTTAGCATCAGAAACGCGTCAAACTATTGGTTGAGAACAGAAGATAATCTTTACGTGCGGTCAAAGTTATCTTGTGAGAGGAAGACGTCAACATGTGATCCTTTCTAGAGTCAAAGAACGCGCTACATGTCTGATTTCCTCTCTTGATCCTCGACTTTTGAACAGCTGTAATGTGTAACTGCTCCGTTGGACAGAAAGAGAATAACATTCGTGGGCTGTCTTGTTTAAACTTTCAGCTCGAGTTGTGTGTATGTGTGTGTGTTTATGCACTCACGACCAGAACCCTCATAACAAGAATGTCGGTGTGTTTTCCTGTTGAAGGTCTGGTTGGCGGTACAAGGCATCAGGGCTCTTTACTGCTCAAAACACATCTGTCTTTGCTCCAAACTCACTCTTCTGCTTTTAATACACGTCCTATCAGTGCATTATCATAATACAGACTCATATTATTACAAAATCTAGTAAATCAAGTCACCATCGGGCTTGTGTTACATGCTCTATCCGTCTTAAGGTGTTATCCAAAGAAAGATCAACGATAGCTGCCATTCCTTTGGTTTTTCCCTGCAAGCTGTGCCAATTGCACAACAAGTATTTTTTTCTGAGCACTGCTGTGGTATTGTAGTGCTGTCAATGAACCTGAATGTAACAGTCTGATGTCCGCTAATAGGTTATGACAGAGTCTGTGTGTAATGAACTGAAAGGAAGGGACAGAGATTCACAGGCTCTGATCAGAGGGAGCATTGTTGTCCTCATCCTCATTCTTCTTCCACGCACACTTCTTTCTCCTTTTCTTCACGTGTCATACGTGTGTTTGGTCGTAAAAGCTCATTACAGCACATTCCATACATTAATAGGATCGGTTGCATCTAAGAGGATCAGAACCTTTGGATCATGGTTGGATAGTGTACGTTATAGGAATGTGTGTTTGTATACGCTCTCTGTAACTCCAGGGCTATTCCTTTTACGGCAAAGATCAAGTTCATCTCCTCAGGGACTCCAGCTCTGGTTCTCACGATTATCGCCATCTCACGTTTAACTACACACACACACACACACAAGCATGCACAAACTGACTGATGAATGCACCCAAGCAGAATTCAACGTGATATACTGAGAGTGTGAGTGTGTGTGATGTCCAGTGAAACAGAGCAGCACATGATACAAAAAAAACTGAAGTGCAGCCAACAAGGAGCCTGGAGAAGATTTAAAAAGATGATTCAGATAGTAAAACTTCTGTAAAACGTCTGTTAATGACAGTAACATTACAGAAATGTACTGTATTTTTAACCCAACCACATTACTGTAAAACTACAGTATTTTGTTGTATCCTAATCACAGTAATTACTTTTAAAAAATACAGTATTTTAATGTCAAATTTCAACAGACCCTGTGAATACAGTAACCAAAACACGACATTACTGGGAAAACTACAGTATTTTGCGGCTAAATTACAGTGTAGTTATAATGTAGCTGTGTCGTAATCACAGCATTTATTTGTAATTTGCCGTTTTTACTGCATTAATAGGGTACTTCCACTCAGTAGCCAGTAAATTTGTGTAAATTTACAGGTTGTGTACTATATTAAAATACTGAAATTTCACATAAAATGGTGGAGAAGCACAGCTGCACCTAATAAGTTTAAATTTTCTAGTTTATTTGTCATATGTACATTGTAAAATATATTATTGTACTTTTACCATAAATAATTGCAGTAAATTATTTTATTTTAATTATTTTATATATAGTAATTATTTTACAGCAGTATAGATGAAATTCTCAGTATTGTGATGTGTTTCTACAATAACAATAAGATATGATATCACTGAAAAAATACAGTATTTCAATGTAAAATTACAATATGATATTTAATCATCTGTAATGTTACTGTAAGAACTTACAGTAACATTAAAGCAATGTACTGTTTTTACATTGACCCAACCACATCAGTATTGTAAAACTACAGTATTTTGCTGCTGCCTAATCACAGTAATTACTTGTAATTTAACTTTTTTACTGTCTTATTACTGAAACTCTGTAGCCAGTAAATTCCTGTAAATTTACAGGATGTGTACTTTAAAAAGTCTGTTTGGGTACTTGGATACAAAAGTAATAGTCTTGTAGCTCGTTACATCTCTCTCTCTCTCTCTCTCTCTCTCTCTAACAGACACAAACTAATCTATAACATCCCTCTGGTGCTGTGGTTGTCCCGGTGCCAGCGCGTCATTACGCATGGACGCACAGGATCTGTCACAGATGACAAAAACACGGTGCCTGATAACAGCATGAGTCAAAACTTGAAGAAATACAAAATTACCTTCCAAATTTCGTCTTCTTAAAGTCCATCTCGTGCAGGCTTTCACGCGCGCCTTGCGTGCGCTCGCGCTCTATTTACCAACAGCGTCGTCCTCCTCCTACGGATGCCCCATTCCGGATGTCCCACCACCGTGTCCAAACATAAACACATAAGTCCAACGAGGAGGGGGCAGCGACCTGCAGAGTCAACAACAACAACAACTACTACTACTACTACACAACAACAACAACTGGACGACTTTTATCCAAAGACAGCAGCACGAGGCGACGTGCGCGGGGGCAACCCGCACAGAGTTTTTGTTCCGAGCTTCTCTCAGATGTGTTTGCAGGATGTTCCGCGAGGCTGGGTTTGTGTGTGACCCCTCCTCTCCTCCTCCTCCTCCTCCTCCCCTTTTTTTCCTCTCTTATCCTGCCTGATGATAACAAACCAGCAAACATCAACCCCTCCACCCACAACACAAGGGCACTGCCTCTTTTTCAAACTCGCTGCCCTGCTCTGACATTTTAAGTTACAGACGAACAGACACAAAAGGTGACAGTTAACTATGACTGAATTATTACTTAATAAAGAAAGTTATTCATGTTGTACTAACTTTAGAGAAAATTACAGAAAAAAGGTGAAAGGTGGGAAATAAAATACATTTGTCAGTGGACTCCAGCACAGGGCCTTAGCCAGCAAGTTCCCCAAATACGCCTGCCTCACTCACTCAGAAAATGTGATGAGACACCAAAAAAAGTTTCTTTAACATCATTTGGATGTTTACTTTTTTAAACTGTTGAAAGATATTTTCTGTACTAGGAAGAGGACGTTTTCAGACTCGGGGTGCAGGCAATGGCTGATGGGGAATGGAGCCAGCGTCGTGCCAGAACCGGAGCTGAGTAAGCGGGCAATATAACTGGGCTCAGCAGCCTCTATGGACATAATGACAGAGGAGAAAAGACCAGTCATCTTGTGACCCCTCAAATTTGCGGCTCTTTGGAGGGGGTCTGACCCTCATGTTGAGAACCACTGGACTAAGCGTATATAAAGTAGTTACAACTTGCAACAACACCAAAATGTTGCTTAAACAATAATCTGTATCAGTCCCAGAAAAAAATATATTGAGCCTGTAAAATACTCATGAATGTATGTTTTTTCTTGTAGAATTGCTAACAACACTTTATTTGGAGACAAAATATAGAGGAATGGTCTGACAATCTGTATTTTACTTTAAAATTATTAAATGTATAAAAAAAGAAAACGGCAGTACACATATGCGGTTTGATACATTCAGCTTAAAAAAGACATGATTATAATTTACAGCCAGCACTGCAGTACATTTATCTCCTCATATTAAATAAAGGGAAGTGTATCATTCCCTTTGCAGATCCACTCATGCTTCTCTTCAAACAACACACACACACACACACACACACACACACTCAGACTGAATGGAAAATTAAATATTATCCAACAACAACAACAGTGGCCAGCAGAGGCCCTTTTGTGTCACTGTGCAGCAGCTGTGTGAGACAGAACAGACACATTATGCAAACACAGACATTCAAACAAGTTTCCACACTTCAAACAAAAAAAAAAAAAAAAGTGTTACACATTCACTCATGACTGTGTTTGGAGATATATGACAAAATATCAATGACGGTGGGCAGGCAGGCATATTTGCACAGGTAAATAACAGAGTCTATTGGCTGTTCACAGCACACTGTAGGTACAACTAACACTATCTAACTCAGAGCTTGTTGAGGCCATTTAATTGCGTTTTTTTGCATATTATAACACCGTATTTTTTGGATGCTGTCTTTCAAGAAGTTAAATCAAAAGGATCAGAAGAAACATATTTTTACCAGGGCATGCAGCTCTGCTCTCTCTTTAACAAACCCCACCTCTGTCTCTCTCTGTCTATTATGTTTATTTGGAAGCTGTGGGTTATGTAAACCAAAGGCCGGTACACATTGTGTTGGACCTCTGCCTGTGCTGACAGACCCTGAAAACAGTAAACTGGACTAAAGGACACGGCTGACGCAGAATCACAACCACGCAGCAGCAAACAAACAAGATTAACAACATGATTCCAACATGGAGTCACTGTGGTGATTTCAGAGATCCCAGATCTGTAATGCTTTCACTACTTTGGAATTTAATCAAACCTAATAGCGTCTTGTTGATTACAAATATTTATGAACTGATAAAAAGATTGGTTTAATTTCACTGTCGTTAAGGACAACAGAGACCATCACAACAAACAAAAAAACATACATTTTTGGTAAATAGCTCTTTTTACAGTAGTTTTCTGTTGTTTTGTTTTTTTAATTGTATACAGAACACTATAAAATTACAGACACTACATGACACTAGTGTTTCTCTTTACATTAGCATTCTGTAACTTAATTCACAGAGAAATCCCATGATTACAGTCATTTTCTGTTTATAAAAGTGTATACAAAACTCTGTAAAATTACAGAGTAATAATGTAATTTACATTATCTGTAAATGAACAACCAAACTTATTTAAAGTATTTATTTAAGTTTATTGTCATTTTTGTACAGTAAAGTTACTATCACTATTTCACTATTACTATCATTTATACAGTATTTTTTTCTGCTTTCTCAAATTACATACAAATTTATATAAAATGACAATAATAATCTGTAATGTTTATGTCCATACAAACAATTTAATGTTTTTCTTTGGAATTTTAAACCAAATCTTTTACATTTATGTGTAATTTTACATTCTAACTCTGGGAAATCTGTAAAATAACAGTGTTTCTCTGTAGAACTATTAGTATTGTCACTTTATTAACGATGTTTGATTGTAATAATTCAGGAAATATGTAAAATAACAGTGTTTCTCTGTAAAACTGTGACTGAAATTTTCTGTAAATGCATTATTTTTTCTTGAATTTTACAATTTTTGTTTGGCAGCTGCAGCTGACAGTTATTTGACCTTTTTTTTTTTACAATTTCTTTTACAGGATGGGCTAAAAGTTCATCATGGTGAATTTTCTTTCTTTCTTTCCTTTATTTAATTCTCTCTCAGTCGACTGTTCACTGTGCTTTACTTTGTTATCCAGCAAATATTTTGATATCCGTTACAATGACACTCAGACATGCTCAGACATACACCTGAAACTGCAATGGAACGTATACACATAGACAGAAACTATGACTCACACCACAAATTACAGTCAACACATCAAACGGCTAACTGTTTCCTTCTCATCCCACGCCTCAGAAATCTCTGCTCCTGCCAACAGAGTCATTGTTGTGCATTAAGTTTTGACGCTCGTGTGTGGGAAGACAGGCCATTCATAAAATAATCACCTTGAAGAACAGTGTTATTGGAATTGATATATGGAGTTCACTAAAAATAAAAAAAAATGCAATTTAATGGATTTATTTACCTTGATTTTGCATCCAAACCAGTTATATGTAACTGACAGATAAAGTCTGATACATGCAATACATGGACATGTATGAACTTTTACACATAGGGACAATTCTTTTGATGTATATCTGTTTGTATGTGCTAATATGTGGCATAAATATTTGTTTTGTTCAACTGATATAATACATTGTTCTTTAACATGCAGTGTAATGTACAGCCCTGTATCCAACATAAATAAATATATTTTTGATGTATGTGACTTCACTTTCACTTTTGTTATTCAAAATATTATTATCTTATCTTATATTATCTTATATTAATTACATAGTAGTGAAGGGAAAAATCCGTTTGTATGGTACATCATAAAAGTATAAATGAACTATGAACTCAGGGAAGAAGCACAGAGCCAGCCTTCTTAATTAGTTAAAGATAATTACTTCTAAATAACTGGAGAACTGCAGGAACAGCTGTCCAAATTATTATCTAATATTACACTTTAGGCTGGAGTTAAGAGGAGATAAGAATTAGCCTATATTATTAACAATATGTCTAATAACAGTTTCTTCCCATAGGCTGTCACTGTGATCAACATAAAACTGGACACACAGTGAAAATAACATTACTCTGCATATCTGTAATATTACCTGTAACTTTGTGCAATAACCTTTAAATCTGTGTAATATATACATATACCTTTTAAATATGTATATAGTTATTTTTTATGTTTATGTTATTATGTTATGTTTGCGCCTACCTGTCATGTCCCTTGTCTTTTAAACTGTACTTATGTCTATACCTGTATGTACAATTGAGAGCACAGTGAACCGGAGTCAAATTCCTCGTGTGTGTACACACACCTGGCCAATAAAGCGTTTCTGATTCTGATCATATCTTTAACACAACATACCCTTTCATTTTAGGCGTTGTTTGCACGTCTGGACGGTGGAGGGCGCTGTTACATCAAGCCATGAATAGTTTCTGCACAGCTGAGAGTTTCCTGAAGGCTTTATTTGAACTTCTCTCTCCACTGGAGCCGAAATAAGAGAACAAAAACATAAATTCAGAGACATTTAAGAGACTTTTATCCTCATCTGGACTCTTCCGTGGACAGCGCCGCTCTGTCTCTTTAAAGCCACCGCATGCAGCCTGGCTCGGCGCATGCGCGGTGAGAGGGAGCAACAGCCCCTCTGTGAAAAACAACAACAATCACTACAGCAGGGCTGCGAGAGAGAAAGAGATGATGGCCCCCTGAAGCCCAACACTTCTTAATCACAGCACCAATCCTCAGCTGCTATTTCATCCGGAGCTTTTACAATATATGTCGATGGTGTCGAGCCCATGAACTTGGCCAGTCAAAGCGGGGAAGCTGGCGGTAGCCAGCTCCTCTTCGCCAACTTTAACCAGGACAACACGTAAGGCAGGGCCGGGGGGGAGAGCGAGTGTGGTCCGATGACGGCCTAAACGGTTAGCTAGCTCAGTGTGGACATGTCTGGGCGTTTCGCCGTGTGACAGGAGGCGACGTGAACCGGCCTTAATGTTGTTTATCACTGTAACAATGACGTCTTTAGCAGACAGGCTAATTGTAGCTGTAGCTGAAGCTAAGCTAAAGCGGTGACGCTACGTGCTGTCTTACCCGTCATTAGCTTAGCTTCTTTTAAAGCTAACATGATGCCGAGGCTAACTTTAGCCACAATACACATGTAGGTGAGGTGTCATGTAACTTTAGGGGCTGAGGTGACGATTGTTATGATTAATACACTCACCACAGATACATTAAAGCCTGTGTGAGTTAGCCTGCTGCGTGTTTTTTAGCCACAGTTGGAGGTCCGTTAGATAAAAAAGTGTCAAACTGGGTCACTGCTGCAGACATGTAGTGACATATACAGCTGCTGCTGCTGTTGTTGTTGTCGTTGGTGGTTAGTCCGTTAAATGCGCTGTGCATGTCTGCTCCACGCCACAGAGGCCTGTCTGGCCTATCTATTGCAACACACCACCACTGGTCGTGTGACCACTGCTGTCACAGTCTGACCAGTACACCCAGTAAAGCAGCTGACACACTGATGAGCTGTCTGTGTGTGAATGTACAGTTCAGATTGACAATATGACAATATTTAAGGTCAAGTGTGTGAGATTTAGGAGTATTTCTTTGCATGAACTTGATACAGTATTCATTAGTGTGTTTTAATTAGTGTGTAATCACCTAAAAATAAGAATTGTTGTGTTTTTGTTGTCTGACAATGAGGCTTTATACATACAGGGAGATGTTTTGACTGTAATTTATCCATTTATAATCGAATATCAGTCCATTAGATGACAGAGAAAAATGATATTTTAGGAGATAAACAAGATGTTTTTTTGTGATTATCTTGGACTGAGTCACTTTTACTTCAGAAACAACAGAATAAAACACAAAGTAATAACTTTACAATTATAGGTGACTAAATATACCACGTGGAGCTGCACAGCATTATAGTTTAATTCTTAATGTTTGATAAGTGTAAGTTATAAGTAAAGATAAGATAATAATGATCCCGCACTGGGGAAATTCACTTGTCACAGCAGCTCGTACACACAAGGTTGATAATAAATAAATATAGAGTAGAAAGTCATGAAGTCGTGCTGGTGTTAAAGAGTCTGAAATGAATTACCTCTCTGACTGTGTCAACAAAAGCTTTGTAAAAGTATAATTCATGTTAGAGTGTTGGATCAGATGGGATTATACACGTGTACCTGATGAAGTTGTCGGTCTGTGTCCCTTCAGGATTCATCACGGCAGTTACATGCATGCAAATACAGGGTGTACAATGTTTTCATCAGTCATGTTATGTATGCAAATGATTTGGTAATCTTCCGTCCATCTAGCGCTGGCCTACAACTCAAAATATGGAATTGATTTTGACATCAAATATGAAGTAAACAAGACAGAAAATTAGTATTTTCTGACTTCTTCTTATCTGGTGTCACTCTTAATGCATGCAACAAGATTAAATATCCTTTCCATTGTATCGTAGATGATCTGTCAGATGATGAAGACATTCGCAGTCAGTGCTGTAAGCTGTACGCACAAGCTAAAATGCTTGCACGTTAAGTTTGGCACGTGTTTAGAGCTTTTTGTGCCCAGTTTGTACAAAACAACACGCAGATAACGATGGTATGAGAATGTTCCTTAGACTTCCACGATGGAGTAATGCCAGCCAAATGTTTGTCAGTGTCAGCCACTGGTGCTCGAGTTTGTACGTGGATGCAGTCAGCTGATATTTGTCTTCTAAAGCTGCATATGTGTTGCTCATTTATTGTGTGTCTCTCTGATAACCTGCTGATGTAATGATTGTTCACTGCCGCTCTTGTCTCTGTTTCTATTATTAAACAGGTCTTTAGCTGTTGGCACCAAATCAGGATACAAGTTTTTCTCCCTGTCCTCTGTGGACAAACTGGAGCAGATATATGAATGTAGTAAGTATTCTCCGAGCTCTTTGTGTGTCTGTATGATGTCTTTATTCACTCACGAGTACAAAGGAGTTTTTGAGGCTGCTTGTTCTACATTAACAGTATCTGTACTCGGTCACATTTTTGAGTTCTTGTATTTAACAAATATGTCTAGACGCTGCACCATTATAGCATCGCTGTTAGTTTAAATATTAATAAGTTTGTCAGCAGTTTTCCCAAAGCCACATACCATTACGTTAAGCTTCCTCCTCATTATTAGACTTGTTTAATGTGTAGTCTAATCTATGAACAGCCTGTTAACTACCCATGTGTGGTGAGCTAACCTCTACCTAATCTTGGCTAACCTTAGCCGATGCAAATCTGGCAGCAGCAGAGCAGAGCAGCCGAGTTTAGCAGTACAGCGAGAGGAAGACGATGAGCGTGTTATCTATAATTCACGAGCCCGGTCGATGCTCGATCCATTCCCTAAACGTACATAAAAGTTTTGCAGGTGTGTTCAGGAAGAAAGAAACTCCCACACAGATTAAAGCGGCGCCACGATGGCCGCCAACCTCCACCGTCTGTGACTCATTTCACTCCCTGAACTGTTTAAAGTTGTTGCAGCTAATAAAAGATGAAAGATGTCACTGGATGAGTGTTGTGATGTGATGATTTGCGTGTGTGTGTCTGCAGCGGACACGGAGGATGTGTGTATCGTGGAGCGTCTGTTCTCCAGCAGTCTGGTCGCCATCGTCAGCCTGAAGGCCCCAAGAAAGCTCAAAGTCTGTCACTTCAAGAAGGGAACCGAGATCTGCAACTACTCCTATTCCAACACCATACTGGCCGTCAAGCTCAACAGACAGGTGAGATAAGGTACTCATGGGGGCTCAGGTAGAGCGTGCAAGAGTGTACGAAAGGCTTCTTCCTGCAGCGACCCGGTCCTGACTCTGGCCTGTGGTCCTTCGCTGTGTGTCGTTCCCGCTCTCTCTCCTCTCTGCTTTCCTGTCTGTCCTCAGCTGTCTGCTCTCACAAGTTGAAAGTCGTCCTCTGTGTCCTCTGTGATGCTACACTCTCCACACTCCCTCTGTAGCCTGGTTTAGCAGCGTTAGCTCTTCCATCTTATTGAGGAGAGCTCTTACCTTCCCCTTGATAACAGACGTGGTTTGTACCGGCTTAGATCCAGATCTGCATCTTCGTCTTCTCCTCCTCACTTCGGCATGGATTGATGTTATCTTGAAGTCGTCTGTATAACAGAAAAAATAACAAATCACTAATCTCCATAATCACATAGTTCATGTTTGGACACAAAAGTGATGAAGTACGAAAAATACTAAAAACGGAGACATGTTGAGAGCTGCTGTAACTGGATGCGAACTACACGACCCGTGTGTCACGTAAACAAACACTGGAAGACGTATTTATCTTGTGAAAATGTCACAACAAACCGCTGTTTAGAAATATACATCACATAATACAGGAAACTTTGAAAGAGACAAATATAATAATAAAGAGAAAATATAATTGAAAGTCAGAGCAAAATGTGGAAAGTTTGGCTCAATTTGCTTAAGTAACATAATAAAACTTTTAATTGTAATTTATCCATGTATAAGAGAATATCAGTCCATTAAATGACAGAGAAATTGTTATTTTAAGAGATAATTAAGTCCTTATATATACACAATTATGTTTATTTATCTGCCCTGTACAAGAACCTCCTGCTGTATTCTGCAGAGTCTCTACCATCTCTAGGTGACCAGTACACCGGTATCTAACATGTTGATTAGCTGTGTCATTAGGTACACTTGTTTTACGGCCCTCTCAATTATGCAAATGCAGTGTCCAAAATATCAGATAAGATAAGCACAACAACCTGGTGTTCGTGTTCGTCAGTGATGTCGATGTTTTGCTGTTTCCCTGCAGAGGCTGATCGTGTGTCTGGAGGAGTCGCTTTACATTCACAACATCCGAGACATGAAAGTGCTGCACACTATCAGAGAAACTCCACCCAACC
Organism: Sciaenops ocellatus; assembly: GCA_033000465.1. Lineage (NCBI taxonomy): Eukaryota > Metazoa > Chordata > Actinopteri > Sciaenidae > Sciaenops > Sciaenops ocellatus. Next base: position 21,209,822 of record CP136877.1, read on the forward strand.
CTTCAGGTGAGTCTGAACAACACAGGCAGTGTGAAAGGCGTGTAACATAATAGTTAGTACAAAAGGAAAGTGCTCATTGTTTGCACAGAGCAGACTGCTCATACTGAAATTTTTGGTTCTCTTTCATTTTTTACTCACAATCAACTCAATTTTTGTTCACCGCTGCCCTGAAGGACGAAAACTGTCTCCGAGATCTGAGTCACTTCTGTGATATTTGTGTATTTAACAGACCCACAGGACCAAAACCAACTCGTGCTGTCAGATCATCGCCCTCACTCGAGTCATCGTTCTTTCAGTTTCACTCATCGTCAAAGTTCAGTCTTTGTTCTTAGTTAATTACTTTGCGTCTCTGCAGGATTGTGCGCTTTGTCCATCAGCAATGACAACTGTTATCTGGCATACCCCGGCAGTGCTACGATAGGAGAAGTTCAAGTGTTTGACACGGTCAACCTGGTAGGTGAACACAGACGCAGTAAACCTCTCCTCAGCTCCTGCTTCCTCTTTTTTCTATCACACTGTCCTGACAGTCAGTGTTTCCTGTCATGAACCACCACCGCTCACTATTTTTGTCTTCCAGAAGCAGCACATCTCTAACTAGTGTGTGTGTTTGTTTCCTAGCGAGCGGCTAACATGATTCCAGCCCACGACAGCCCGTTGGCGGCTCTGGCTTTTGATGCCAGTGGAACCAAACTGGCCACAGCCTCGGAGAAAGTAAGACTGTATTGTACACCAGCCCGTCGTCGTCTGTGTGGCTTATTTTTGTGCTATTTTTGTTTTCCGCCTGAGCGAATACATCACCGCTGTCGTCTTCGTCCTCTGTTTATCTTTCACTTCCTCTCAGGGAACAGTCATTCGTGTCTTCTCGATCCCGGAGGGACTGAAGCTCTTTGAGTTTCGAAGAGGAGTCAAGAGGTGAGATGATTCGACGTGCTACAGTTTTCAGAAATCAAAGCTGTTTTTACCAGCGTGATTCTGTGTCGTATCTCAGGTGTGTGAGCATCTGCTCACTGGCGTTCAGTATGGAAGGCCTCTACCTGTCGGCCTCCAGCAACACAGAGACGGTCCACATCTTCAAATTAGAGACGCAGGAGAAGAAGTATGTGTACGTAACTTCCTCATTCGTCTGATTTTAAAGGGTTGGGATGTCCCGTCCTTTTATCTACATCATGCTTCATCTTCCTCAGAGAAACACGACTTCTAACATCCTCTGTGTGTGTGTGTGTGTGTTTGTGTAGGCCAGCGGAGGAGCCCACTACATGGGGAGGGTACCTGGGCAAAGTCCTGATGGCGTCCACCACTTACTTGCCTTCCCAGGTTACAGAAATGTTCACACAGGGCCGAGCCTTCGCCACAGTACGTCTGCCTTTCTGCGGACACAAGAACATCTGCGCCTTAGCTGTGTGAGTACACACACACACACACTTATATATAAACATTAAATATGTAGATGTGCATCACTGTTATTGTGCCGTGTGTTTGAGACAGGGTCAAACTGTTTGTCTATTTGCGATGAAGTGAGAGTGAAATCAGAAGTAACGAGTGACTCATTTCTGTTCTCAGGGTCAGATTTTCATACAAAGACAGCTCATGCAAATTTGTCTTGTGTCTTTCATTTCATCGTCATTTATTCCTAAAAATATAACTTTACTAATGCAGTATAACTATTGCTGCTCCTGCTAACTACCAGTTTTGCTGTTCCTTGCTTGTAAGTTTGGCATGTGTTCGGCTGCTTGGTTTAGAGCTTTTTGTACCTCGTTGTACCTGCGGCGTTTCTGCAGTAAAAATGACACGCAGCGGCTCAACACGGCGTTTCTACACACGTGAATCACTTGATTTTAGAAGATCTCTATGAACGGATATCTGCATATAAAAGCACAATCTGTAGGCGAGGGACCAAGATCATTTCTGTCATGTTTGAGCGAGCTTTGGTTGCAACATCTTCTTGCAATGTGTCTTTCTCAGTCCTGCTTATCAAGTGGCTAATTGGACTGCAGAGGAAGTCTTGGTCCGGATATCTAAACTAAATTGCCGTCAGACAATAGCTGGTGCGTTCTGAGAATGAGAGCAGCGTCTGTGATCCAAACACAGTTTCAGTAGTTGCATAACAGCAGCACACAGGTCACGGAAGCTATGTTTGCTGTCAGTCGTCATTAAATGTTTGTTTTTGTTGTTTTTTAGTATTCAGAAGATTCCCAGGTTGTTGGTGGCAGCAGCTGATGGGTACCTGTACCTGTACAACCTGGATCCACAAGAGGGAGGGGAGTGTACACTTATGAAGCAGCACAGGTAACACACACACACACACACACACACACACACACACACTAAAAAAGAGTTGATTATTACTGACTCTTTGCCGTTGTTGACTTCAGGTTAGACGGCAGTGCCGAGCCATCCAATGAAATCCTTGAGCAGGGGTCACATGACCGCCCACTTGTGGCTCAGACCTACAGTGCTGCAGTCACTAAAGGTAAGTTTTAGTGTGAATTATGGGGAATTAGTTACTTGACTTATACTGACTTTACACCAGAGAACTTTTCAAATGATTTCAGACAAACTGTCGCAGACATAATTTCAGTTTTGGTATTAAAATCCTGAAAGTTTAGTTCGAGTTTGCGGCGTGTGTGGTCTTAAAACTCAGTCTGAGCTGGGTTTTTGTTTTGTTTGATAAAATCAAACATGTTTAATATTATTGGCTGTTTTTAGTATCGACTCATGCAAATCATAACATTTAATAGGGTGAACAGTGTTAACAACAAATAGGTGCGCTCTCTCCAGCATCATCAGGAACAGCTGGCTACACGGTCATAGTCAACATGGCCAGTGCTTTAAAAGAGTAGAAAAAGTTAACAGGTGATGCTACAACTGTGACCAAACGCTGCTTTTGTTTCTGCTCAACAGGTTTTCTTCTTGTAAAGTTCCACCAGGTGCATGATGGGAAATAATCTCAAAATCTAGTTGTAGTCTTAACAGTGATCCTGCGAGTCTTTGCAAAATCTTAAAAACTCTGTGACTTTTGACAAACTGTCTTCAGATGTGAGAGACTGTCAGACTTTAGTCTTTTCTGTGCTGAGTTTATGCAGTTATATATCTCCAATAGAATTATACTTATATAATTATATAAGTTATTTAAACCCAAGTTTAATATTCGTTAATTAGAAAATTACCTGAGAAATAAGACGTTAAAATGTTTGTCATCATAATAAAATAAAAAGTTCTGGCAAAAAAAAAAGTATGGCAGGGTAAGAGGCTCAAATTTCATCACACTAACTTAGTTGCAGTAATTTCAGAAAGGAAGTTAGAAAAGCATCTTCTGTTTCATCATTTCACCGCTGACCTCTCGTATCCTAGGTTACTGCGAAGAGCAGGGCGCCGTGGGAGGGGCGGGTCTAGAAGACGACCTCAACGACTTGCGCTTAGAGGAGGAGAACGAGCAGCCGCCGCTCATCCTGGAAACTGACTGACTTAACGGACCGGCTCGTAAACCCCACCAATCAGAGGGCTCCTCTGGTGCTGCTATGAACATGTGACACAAGGGGGGGAGGGCGGGGGTGGGCAGGGGGGCAGGATCAAAGACTGTGGGTGTTTTTCTAAAACGCTCAAAGTGTTCACGAGCCTGTCTGTGCGTCTGTCTGTGTGTCCGTTCGCTCACATACATACATGTCGAACCATTTTCTCCCCGCGCTCCCGTTTTTCCCTCAGTTTCGCCTGCGCAGGCTGAACTGACGCTTTGCATGTACATGTGCCAACTGCAAAAAAAAAAAAAAAAAAACACAACATGTGAAGAAGAGTATCTGAGAATGTGTGTGTGTGTGTGTGCGTGTGTATATGTGTGGTGTGTGTGTGTGTGTGTGTGTGTGTGTGTGTGTGTGTGTGTGTGTGTGTGTGTGTGTGTGTGTGTGTGTGTGTGTTGGACATAAAAAAATGTAGCCGTGTCTCCACTTAAGACACACACACACTGACGCAAGCACTGTGTAAAAATATGAAAGTGATTGTGTAAGTGCCTCGCTGCCCCGCTGTCATGGTTTCTTCTGTTTTGAGGGATCTCCTCGCATTGGCTTAATAAAACCTATTTTCATTTGTCGGATCTTAATCGGAGGTGTGTGTGCTTATCATTTCTGACCATTTCCTCTCACACACACACACACACACACACACACACACCGTCCTGCGAGGAGTCTTTCGGCTCGACTTAACCCTCCAAAGAACGAAGCTTGTGGCATGAGGCAGAGGTGTTTGCGAATAAGAGTGTGTGCGCTTGTGCTGAGACCTCATTTACATATATATATATGTGTGTGTGTGTGTGTGTGTGTGTGTGTGTGTGTGTGTGTGTGTGTGTGTGTGTGTGTGTGTGTGTGTGTGTGTGTGTGTGTGTGTGTGTGTGTGTGTGTATGCTGGGCATGTACATTAGCAAAACACTGAGTAATTAGACCCCCCTCCTTCACTTTTACCTCATCCAAACAGAGGCTCAGTGGACCTTCCCTCCTCCTCATCCTCAGGCCTGCAGTCATTGGTTGATTTTAAACTGATATTAATGATCTTTTTTTTTTTTATTATTATTTTAAATCTTAACATAACCAATCATAACCAACGATGTGTCATGCGTAAGAAAACATGCATGGTGTTGTTGACGTGGTACTTTGTCCATACATCGATGACATTTGGGTTGTGAAAGGCAGGAAGCCATCAGTGACTGCATCCCTGTATCTCTGCTCTGTACATTATTAGATGTGGAAAGATATCACTGTACCATATTGTCAGGTTATGACCATGACTTTGAGATTTTACACTCTCTGGGATAAGATGGGATGTTTGTGTTTGCCATCGAGGCGATTTGATCGATCTTAGAGCTCAGGCTGAGCCTCGTCGACTGGTCCAGGACGCTGCATGATGCCCTGTTAATCCTTTTGGTGTCTGAAGCCGCTAAACGAGGGTTAGCCATGGGATTTTGGAGTGTCAGGCATTTTCTAATGATTTTGTATAAAATGTGAAACGTTCATCTGAAACTAAAATGAAAATAAATTCCATGTTGATGTATCAGATAGGTGCCTTTTTTTTGTTCTTGTTGCATTGCGGTAGTATTTTAGTTAGCATCACAGCTATAACTTTATACAGACGAGGAGAAGGCAGATCATTTCAGGTCTGTATTCATACTTAAAATGAACTTTTGTCAGGGGTTTTAACAGGTCTGTCTTGGTCGATGAGAATGGTGAGACTGAACCTGAACAGTAAAGTTGCGAGACATACAGTAACACCAAAACAGTGAGCTGAAAGAAGCTAAAACGAGAAGTACGTAACGCTTTACGGCACTAAGTCACATGCCACCAACTATTTCACTGATTTTGGTGAAACTGGATCATATTTTATGGAGAAAATGTTTTCTGGTTTTCCCTCTGATGTCCTCCGGCTGCTCCGCCTCAACCCTCTGTGATTTACAGAGTTTCCTGATGGACAGTGAAGTAAACTGCTGCCAACTGTAGCTGCTGTTAGCTCAGTTTGTTAGCCGGGCTGACCGGACTGTGACTTCAGAGCACCGGGGGGAGTTTTAGTGTTTGTACCACAGGTGTTTCAGACCACCAGGAAGAAGAAGAGGTTTACAGGCGAGTGATGACCTGGAGTGGAGCCAGTGTCGTGCCAGAACAGGAGCTGGGCAAACGGGTAATGTAACCAGGCTCAGCAGCCTCTATGGACATAATGACAGAGGCAAAAAGACTGAAGTGGATATTGATGGAGGAAGCTAAGAAGAGAAGATGAGAGTGAACGAGCTTGAAGCCTCTGGACAAGAGTAACACTCTGAAACTGGGGACGCTAAATCACAAAAATACAAATTTCTATGCAGTGTTTAATGCAGTCTTCGTTAAGTGTCCTCTGAACAAACGACAGACCTCTCTGCTCATTTGCTTGTAGTTTATTAAGACTTTGCAGAACACACACACACTTCTAACAAAGAGCGACACACACAGGTGAGCTCTCTATCGTTGATGTGAGAACACAGCTTCACCCACTCCACCCTCCAGTGTAGAGATCATGCAACACACACACACACACACACACACACACACACACACACACATTAAACTCATACAAATAAACAACAATGCATAAAGCAAAAGACTGCAGACACATTCAAGGAGCACTGACAGGAAAACATAGCGTGCAGGTTAAACTCGACAGGTGACCAATCCTAAGACTGTATTGATTAAGACTATTGGTGATGTTAAAGACTCTTTAATTATTTAAGACTTTATATTTGGAGGTCCGCCTGGGCCTAATTAAGACTTTCCCCGGGGTGCCTGAGCTCATACATCTTCAGTCGAGCGTCCTCTGGAGGGCTGAGTGGGTGTGTGTGTCACTCTGTAGACACAAAACACAAAAGACTGAGCAATAACGTGTGTTCATGATGACATGTTCACATAGATGAGTTGTTTACCTGTTAGCGGTGTGTGTGTCTCTTTCCTCCTCTACCCGTCCTGTCCTCCACCAGTAGGCTTGTTGACCTGGACGATCTCCACCGAGGTGAAGCCCTTCGTGGCGGAGGCGCGGTTCCTCATCCTCATTTTGTTCAAGGTCATCTCCGCGACCTCTGCGCGCTCCTCGGCGTCGTCCAGCTCGTGGATCGTCTTCCTGTATTTGGACAGGCTGCTGTTGGCCTGCTCCTCCTACAGCGGCACAGACAAGACGTTTGTCTTAGTATTAAATAAACTCGTCCTCAGTGTGCTCTCTGATTTCGAGGAATTAAAAGAAAGTGTCCTATTTTTTGGCACATTTTTAATATTCCAGGCTCTGATGGGATTCGAGCAGCATAATTAAAAGTGACATAATTTAGAGGAAGTGTTCAACATTTCTGGAAATGTGCTTATTTACCTTCTGCCAGAGAGTTAGAGGATTGATACCGCTCTCAAATACATAGACCGTATGAAGAAAAATGGACAAGAAACTCCTCTAAGATATGTATTTATAAAGAACTTCAACCACTCCCACTCACAGCTTCTTCTATCTGCCGTTTGTAGGACTTGAGCTTGTTCTGGAGTTTCTCCACCAGCTCCTGCATGCGCTGATTGGTCTTGTGGTCCTCCTCCGTCTGGAAGATCAGCTCTTTGAGTCGACGCTCTCCCTTACGGAGGTTTTTCACCGTCTCCATGTGGCGCTTCTGCTCCTGTTCCAGCTCGTTCTCCACCTCCCTGATCTGGAAAATCGACACATTATGTACCATAAGAGATCAGGTGAGGTGACCAGTTCAAGGTAATGCCACCCCTGAGTCAGCCCGACTCCTCACCCTGACTTCCAGTTTCTGGATGGTGCGTTTCCCAGCCTTCAGGGCCTGCTGCTCAGCCTCCTCCAGCTTCAGTGTGAGGTCTCTCAGGTTCTGCTCCTGGTTCCTCTTGATCTTCTCCAGGTGGGAGCTCCGGTCCTGCTCCTGCCGAAGCTCCTCGCACAGTCGCGTTGCCTGGAGGCAGACACATATATCGATTTTATGTATTTTATGTGTTCAATGTGACATTTTTATGTGAGTGTAGTTTATGCAGCTTACATCAGTCACGGCCTTCTTGGCTCGTTCGTCAGCAGAGCGAAACTCTGAGATCAGCTCTTCGTTCTCACTCGACAGTCGGGTGAGATCGGCCTCCAGTTTTCTCTTCAGGATCGTCAGACTTTGGTTCTGGAGCCAGAAAATCAAAGTTACAAGACAAGAAGGTACAGACAATTGACCAAATATGCAGCTGTGCTCAGCCTCCTACCTGCATGCTGATCTCATTGAACCTCTCCGTCATGTCCACCAGCTCCTGCTCGATTTGTTTGCGGGCTCTCTCGGACGCCTCCAGGCCTCCTCTCAGCTCCTCCATCTCTCCCTGCATCAGGCACAGACGCCTCTCCTGGAGGCTGTACTTCTCCCTCAGCTCGTCGTGCAGTCTGGCGTCCTCGTCCATCTGAACCTGCAGATCCTGGATGAGACGCGAGAGATTAACTCTGTGTCGTTTTCAAACTACAACACTTCATTTACGTCGCATCAGATAAAACTCCTACTTTGATCTGCTGCTGCAGCTTCTTGAGGGTTTTCACCAGCTCGGCGTTGTTCCTGTTGGCGTGCTCCAGCTGGATCTCCATCTCATTCAGGTCTCCCTCCATCTTCTTCTTCATCCTCAGAGCCTCGGAGCGACCTTTGGCCTCCGCCTCCAGGCTAGCCTGCAGCGACTCCACTGCACGAGCATGGTTCTTTCTAGAAAGAGGGCACAAAGGCCACATGTCAAGGACTAATTCATTATGAAACAGAGCTAAAGCTGGCTGGTGGCACAGGTACAACACTTGTGGATGAAGACTGGATTTTGTTATGCAATGAATTCATGGTTTATTCAAGGGACTGTATTTTTGGATAAGACTGGATTTTTGCATAAGAGAGGATTTATTTAGACGAACAGGAGAGGGCTGTTAAGTTTTTCATGCCCCAGACTGAAAGCTCTTTTATCTTTTGTCTGTGTTTGTGTGTGTGTGTGCCCATGCTTATGACAGAGTGTCTGTTTTCTAACCTGGTGACTTCAAACTCTTCCTCCTTCTCGTGGATTCTGCGGTCGATGTCGGCCTTGACCTGAGCGAGCTCCAGCTGAACACGTACCAGTTTGCCTTCCTCCACCTGGACACATAAAAAAATAGACAACTGTACTTTGGACAGAAGCAAAAGTTCCTTGTTTGGTATCTTCTGTGATCTCTGCCACTGACACTGCAGGCATGTATGACTGTCTTAGTGATCATTCTACAGTCAGAGCTCACACGTGCCAAGCCTTTTTCTCTGTGTACCTCTAGTGAAGCTTCGGCCTCCTCCAGAGCGAGCTGCAGCTCCTCCTTCTCCACCTCCAGTTTCTTCTTCGCCTTCTGCAGCTCGTGGACGCTGCGGCCTCCTTCTCCAAGCTGGTCCACCAACTCCTTGATCTCCTCTGTGGAGAAAGAGGGCATATTATCAAGTATGCACATGCACTCAGGTTTTATTATCCAGCTTGGTCAACCTGTTATGATCTAACACAAGAGGTTACCTGAGAGGGTTTTGTTCTCCTTGCGGATGGTCTCTATGTGGTCCTGGCTCTCCTCGTAGGCCGTCTTCAGCTTGTAGAGCTCCGTCATGTAGGAGCGGCTCTCCTTCTGACTATTGTCCAGTTCCAGTTGCAGCTCCTCGTTTTTCTGGCTCCACTCAGCCGCCATCTTGTCGAAAACTCGCTGCTTCTTATCCAGAGCCGCCGCTGCTGCATTGGACTAGACACAGACATAAAGAAAGTAAATCATAGATTTACACTCACTTAGTCTTTAGTCTTGTGCAGATACAATTTTAGCATGGATGCCTGATCAAGACATTTATTTGTCTCCATGCATGTGTGTGTGTGTGTGTGTGTTACCCTCTCCAGGTCTATGGTGAGGTCCTCCACCTCTCCCTGCAGCCTCTGCTTGACCTTATCCAAGCTGGCAGCTCTGGCTTGGGCCGCCTCCGCTGCTTCCTCAGCCTCTTGGAGACGGACTGCAAGTTTACGCCTAGAGGCGAGTGGGTGGAGAGAGGAAGAAGGAGAAGGAGATGCATTAAAGGGATTAAATTAAAAAGTATCTTCACAACCACCATGTTTGTTTCTCTCTGTTCAACCCACTTGGTCTCCTCCAGCTCCTCGGTGCGGTGGATGGCGTCCGTCTCATACTTGCTCCTCCAGGAGGTGACGTCGGCGTTGAGCTTCGACACGAGGCGCTGCAGCTCGCCGCGGCCTTCCGACTCCTCCTCCAGCTGCTCCTTCAACAGGGAGAGGTCATGACGGGCGTTGGCCAGGCCCACCACCGCTGCGTTACGACCCTGCAGAGGAGGAGAGAGGGAGACAGTTACCTAAAGGTCAGAGGACCAGAATATCACAAGTATTAGTGTTTGTGGTGACTTGTACCTTGTTCTCCTCGTCCACCTGTCGCTTGAGGTCGTCGATCTGCAAGGTGAGGGAGGCCTTCAGCTTGGTCACCTGGTTCAGCTTACTCTGCACGTCCTCCAGGTCCCTGCTCAAGTCGTTGTTCTCGGCTACACAAAGAAGGGATAGACTGTTAAAACGCACTCTAAAAAAACAGCATTTCTGGGCATCCATGTGTGTTTTCTCACCAGTCAGATGGATTTTGGTGGTGCTGAGCTCAGTCTGAGTGCGCTCCATCTCAGCCAGGCGAGCGTTGGCCTCCGCCAGGTTGTCCTCCAGCTTATGGGCGTGGGCCTCAGAGTTCATCTACACATGTAAAGTACACACAGAGTGTATAAGTTTATATTTAGTGTGGATGCCGAGTGCTTTTTTGAAAAACAAACTCGAAATGTCACACCTTTGCTTTCTGAGTGGCCTCCATGGTGGCGTTGAGGTCTTCGATCTCCGCCTTCATGCACTGTTTGTCCTTCTCCAGTTTCACTTTCAGCCTGGTCAGGTTCTCCAGCTGCTCGCCCAGCTCTGCCATCGCGTCCGAGTGCTTCTTCCTCAGCCCCGACGCCGTGGCCTCCGATTGAAGCGCCGCCTCTTCCAGCTCCCGCCTCAGCTTCAGCAGGTCGGTCTCGCGCTTCCTGTTCTGCTCAATCTAAAGCCACAGGTGATGATGAGGTTGGAGGGGTTTAAAAAGACAAAAGCAAAACAAATATGGTTGAAATTGAGGTTGATGGTTGAGGTAACGCTCACCTGGGCGACGGTTGCTCCTCCAGCCTCTTCCAGCCTATCGCTGAGGTCCTCCAGATCTCGCGACAGCTCTGCCCTCTGCTTCTCCACCTTTCAGAAAGCAGACAGAAAACCTGTAACAACAATAATATCCCACCTGTCTGCCTATTTATATTTAACACTGCAGGTTTGGACTGTTGCAGACTGAATCTGTACCTTTGCTCTCATGGCTCTTTCAGCTTCCAGCTCCTCCTCCAGCTCCTCAATGCGGCCCTGAAGAGAAGAAGTGACACAAACAACAATAAATTAGCATCCTTCAAATCAGACCATTTATCATCCCCCAACTCATTTTCACCTCCTATTTTCTAACTTTTACTCACACTGTGCTGTCTCTTTTCCTCCACACACTCATCCCTCATCTCACATTTACATCCCACAATCCTTTGCCTCTCACCCTACATACCTGATGTAACATTAATCACCTCACTTTTGCCTGTTTTCTTGTAGTATTTGCAAAATATCAAGAATCAGCTGTTTGTTTATAGCTCCTGAATCAAGGGGGAGGGGAATCATATTAAGGTAAAGCAGTTAAAGCAACTTTTCTACCATAAAGTGATTTTAAATCATGTTGACATTGATCATAAGTAATGTAATCATAACAAATATATGTGTACAGTGTTGCATTAAACTACAGATGAAGAAGAAAAGATAGGTGTTTGGCACCTGGTGCTCTTTGAGCTTGCGGCTGAGCATCGAGCTGAGAGCTTGTTCGTCCTCCAGCTTCGAGTTCATGTTGTTGATCTCAAAGTCTCTCCTGGATGAACACACAGAAAACACACAGTGTGTAAAACAGAGTGAGGAACACACACACACACACACAGATGTGTTACAACAGGCTTTTTTTCTCTCTCACTTCTTGATGACCTCCTCCAGATCGATCTTAGCGTTCTCCATCTCATTCAGGTTCTCGATGGTCATCTTCAGGTCTCCCTCCGCCTTCCTCCTCGCTTTCTCCACCTCCGCCCTGATCCTCTTCTCCTGCTCCCAGCTGTCCTCAAGCTACACCCAAACACAAACATGATTAACGCTCAGTATATTCAGCCGCAGGTCTGTTTAGTCAGAAGTCATGAAGACAAACAATCTTTGAGGTCTTCCTCGTCTCGTACCTCGTTCACTTGGCTGTTGAGCTTGCTGTTGGTCTTGGTCAGATGGTTGACTTTGTCCTCTTCTGTTTGGAGATCATCCAGAGTTTTCTGATTCAATTATAAAATTACACAAATTAGTTTAAGTGAATGGACATCATCATGCGTGAACGTCCACCACATTTGTGCATGTTTGTCTACCTGTTGCAGTTCCTCCAGAGCTCTCTTTTCCTTCTGCAGTTTGCCGATGTGGTCGTCTCTCTGGCTCAGGTCACCTGTCAGAGTTCGTACCTTGAAGTCCAGACCCTAAACACACCATCGGACAGAATTCAGTCAATCTGACATCCTGGTTTTCTGTATATTAACCCAGATTAATCTCCACAAACGTCCTCCTCCCCTCTACCTGTTTCTCCTTCTCAGTCCTGGCCAGCGTGGACTCCAGAGACTCCAGGTCTCTCTTCAGCTCAGTCAGTTCCCCCTCCAGCTGCCTCCTCTGGCCGTGGAGGGAGGCTGTGTTGCCTTCTTCCTCCTCCAGGCGCTCACGCAGATCCTAAAGTCACAGTTATTTTAGACACAGGAGTGTTTCCAAGACATATAACCCTCCCAAAGGTCTTATTAACAGATTTATCAGATTTTTCTGTGCTTGTTTGTTGCTCTATTACATGACCAGGTGGAACTACTGCTGAATACTAAAGAACTGAATATACATAACATACTGTTTATTGATAATATATTACCTGCGCTAACTCCTCCAGCTGGACCTTTTGGTGCATCAGCTGGGTAGCACGCTCCTCAGCATCACCCAGCGTGTCCTGCTCCTGTGGAAAAGACAAAGTTTGAGGATTTCCTTGAAGCCAGAAGAAGTATTTTCACCTCATCATTTACCAGCAGTTGACAAGAGTTTCAATAACAAGGTAAGTTTCTGTTTGCAGATGTGCACTTACTGCAGCCAGCGCCAGGGCGAGGTCATTCTTCTCCTGTGACAGAGTGACCAGCTTCCCCTCCAGATCTTTGATTTTGCCCTCCAGCTCTTTGACCTTCTCCACTGCCACCCTCAGCTCCTCTTCCTTAGCCTTGAAGGTCTCCTCCTGACGGGCGACCATGAGCAGGGGCTTCACCTACAGGAGCCCACAAAGGAAACATGATGATGATAATGATGATGGTGAGAACTTATCATGTGACATGAGGTCAGAAATCTGTATTTTACCTTATTGTAGAGTTTCCACCAGCCCCAGAAGCGTAACTGAAGGAACTTCCTCACGTTGCGTTGGATGGCCATCAGTGCAATTCTGCACATAAATACAAAAAAAACGCTGTCAGCACTCACAAACGTGCACCGAATCCTGCAACCCAGCTGTCTCTAAGGACACACTGACCGTCTGTCCACCATCTTCTTAAACTCGATCCTCATCAGAATTCCTCTAAGCTGAGCCTGCAGCATGGTGATGATCTTCGCCAGCCGCTCGTCACGCAAGTCCTCCAGCTTCGCCAGGACACCTGCACGGAAAAACACCTGCGGAGAGAGACACCGACAGGTGAGAGGAGGAAGACGAAGAGCAGGATGAAAGTGTGGATGCACAAGAGAGCTGTTAAGTCTTTAAAACTTTCACAGCACCTTGGTGTGGCCGATGCGGTACTCCATATTATCCAGGCCAACTGAACCCAGGAGGAGCTCAGAGGCCTTCTTGTTGTCAACGAATCCCTTAGGGATGACGTTGGGGTTGAGGATGTAGTACCTAGGAGACATTAGGAGGAGGAATAGGATGAGAAAATAAGAATTGGAAGGGGATACAGAGCTGAATTAACATGGAGATGACCACAGAAAGAATTGGAGTCAGACCTCTGTTTGAATTCTGGGTACTGTAGTCTGTTGGGGAATCCCTTCCTGCAGATACGGATCCCCTCCAGCACACCGTTACAGGCCAACTGGTGCAGGATCAGGTGGTTATCTGTCACACCTTTACAACATGAATGAGAAAAAATATGATCGTCACTCTTTTTGAGTGGCTTCAAGAGATTCATCAACACTTCAGCACACGCCATCATCGCACACACACTTCACTGACCTGACTTCTTGAACTCATTGGGCACGATGCAGCGGACAAAGTGAGGAGCAGTGCTTCGCAGGGTGCTCATCAGCTTGTTCAGTTGTTCCTGTTGTGCATAAATAGTTAAAAAGATTGTGAGCATGAGTGTGTTTGTTCCTCTTCTTTAGTTTTAGTAAGGATTTGAGTTACTCTGAGTTTAGTTTTAAGACAAACTAAGTATTCTGGTTACTGTCAGATTATATCACCGTACAGTTGTCTATGTGCGTCTGTGTGAGTTACCCTGTAGAAGTTGGAGACGGTTTGAAACGAAGACCCTTTCTTCTGTTTCTTGGTTCCTGCAGCGGTCTCCTCTTCTTTGAAGAGCAGAGCCAGCAGAGGCATCGAGGACTTCTGGAAGAGTCCCACCACCGTCTCATTCAGCGGGTCTTTGTTCTTCTCCAGCCAGCCACTGATGTTGTAGCCCACCTGTGAGAACCACAATGGGTTTAACTTCACCTATGTATACAATGAAGTAACACATCCTACTCTATGGGGGCGTTTGTGTATTTTCTTGCCACTAACATCTACAATCCCGTACTCACAGTGCCGGCATAGTGCACCAGCTCAAAGTGGGCCTCGGGTCCTTTCTTCCCCCCCTTTGGCTTGACGAAGTTGGAGGATTTGCCCAGGTGGTTGTCAAACAGAGCTGCTTTGAAGGTCGCATCTGTAGCCTTTGGAAAAACACACTGCTCCTCCAGGATGGAGAAAATGCCCATAGGCTAGAGAGGAGACAGAGAGAGGGAGGTGGAAATAGAAAGAATGTGGTGCATGTTCACGTTTGTGCACTGTATGTATACTGTGTGTGGTTGTTACCCTCTCCAGCAGGTCAATGCAAGCCTGCAGGTCCAGACCGAAGTCGATGAAGACCCAGTCGATGCCCTCTTTCTTGTATTCTTCCTGCTCCAGCACAAACATGTGGTGGTTGAAGAACTGCTGCAGCTTCTCGTTGGTGAAGTTGATGCACAGCTGCTCAAAGCTGTTTAACTGGAAGAAGAAAGACAGAGATGGATCTCAGGTTGGAGAATGAGATGATGTTAACTTAACCCAGTGAATCAATTCAAAACTCACCTCAAAGATCTCAAACCCAGCAATGTCCAGCACTCCTATGAAGTACTGCCGCTGCATCTTTGTGTCCAGGGTCTTATTGATGCGGGTTACCATCCACTTGAACATGCGGTCGTAGATGGCTTTCGCCAGAGCACCGATGGAGTACACACACTGGTCCTGGTTCTGACCTGACATTTCAAATTTAAATATTGTAAATGTGGACGAGTGCATCGTTTGTCATAGTGTTGATCTACAATGTAGAAAATAATTTTAAAAATAATAGGTAAACATAACATTTAAACTACTATATACAGATAAATATATATAAATATGTAGATCTATTTTTTTATCATTAAATAACATCTTCACAATACCTTTGGTCACAAACTCGTTGCCAACCTTGACCCTCGGTCGTGTTATGCCTTTCTGCAGCTCCCCAGAGTTGATGGCCATGAGGTGGGCGACTTTGTCGGCCACTTTAGCAAAGGAAGGAGAGAGGGGACAAAGACTTAATGAAGCGATTTCAACAATGTCCTGTAGCACGTGCTGAAAAACTGGGTCAGGACAGAACACACAAGGAAGGATAGGGGGCTGATGCAAGGACATATAGAGCTTGAAAAATATGAGCTGGGACTTGTACCCTCAGTGGAGTCCACATCCGCCTGTTCCTCTCTGGCTTTCTGTTTGAACTTCATGTTGCCGAAGTGCATTATGCCTCCAGTCAACTTGTACACACTCATCTTCTCCTCAGGAGTGAAGCCCAGGACATCAAAGGCTTCCTGCGGAGAGAGAAATGACAGAAATTATAATATCAGAGCTGCACAAAGAGAGAAGCAACAGCACCACCAACAGGCTAATGCATTTATTTCTCCTTGGTTATGTAAAGTGAGTCCACACAGAAAAAACTCACATCAGTGAGTTGCAGTTCCTCCCCGTCATCCATGTTGTCCACCACAGTGACTCCCTGACACACCCACACATACTGTTTGGGGTCTGGGCTCAGCAGCAGAGCCTCTGCAAGACAAATATAATAATAAGTTAATAATAATTTGTCACATTGAAAGCAAATCTTACTGTTTAACACAGGATTATTATTCATTACTAACAGAAAGAAGCATTTGGTCTCACCAATGAGTTCTGGCTTCCTTCCAGACAGGAGTTGGTAGAAGATGTGATATCCTCTCTCAGCAGCCTGCTGGGAAATCACTCTTGATTTCTCCAGCAGATCTGAAACATACATAGACACGATAAAACACCACAGAGACAACAAGACAAACAAGTTTTTAAATATAAACATAGCCATAAAAAGGTGAACTTATACAAAGTAATAAAATAAATCCACCCACAGCTCTCAATGTCAGCACCAGCCAGCTTAGCTGTTGGTCCAAAGTGGATGCGGATGAACTTTCCCTAAAATGACACATACATATCATCAATTAATTTGAAATGGACATTAATTATTTGATTTGATGATGTAAAACATGATGCATGTGTCCTTACAAAACGTGAGGAGTTGTTGTTCCTGATGGTTTTGGCGTTGCCAAATGCCTCCAGCACCGGGTTAGCCTGAATGATCTGGTCCTCCAGAGAGCCCTGAGAGAGGAAGAAGAAGAAGAAGAAGAAGAAGCTGACATGATTTTGTCAGACAAGAAAAGCAACATATACATCTCTTTCAGATGAAACATCTCCTGGTATAGATAACTTGGACCAATGTCATATTTTTAAAGTGTTTTCTTTAATGGTAGTTTTTCTGATAACAAGGCAATATCTTACGGTGTTCCAAAAGGGAGTTGCTTAGGCTTTTATTTTTAATTTTTAGAAAACAACCTACTATATGTTGTCAGAAATGCAGATACAGTTATGTATGCCGATGACTCAACTATCTACATGCTGGGTTGCACACCATTACTTAATGGGTGAAAATGAACAAATTAGTAGTTAATCATTGTCGTTGTTTTTGTGTGAACCCGAGAAAGACACAATCACACACTTGCCTTGGAGTCGGGGGCTTTGCTCCCAGACGCTCCAACATTGGCAAAGTACTGGATGACTTTCTTGGTGTTTTCAGTCTTGCCAGCACCAGATTCTCCACTGGAGGACAGAAACAATCAAGTAATTACAAAGTAAGACATCCAGATTGTAGTCTATATTCATTATTCTGGGAACAAATAATGTTTTCTTACGTGATCAGCATAGACTGGTTTTCATGCTCTGTTCAAGGCGGCACATAAAGAGGGCAGAAACAGACAGAGTGTGACAGACGAGAATAATTACTGCTGATTTCCCTCTGAGCAGATCACAGCACTGCTGATGTTGTCTGTCAGTCGTACCAACAGCACAGACAGCTGTCAGCTATCCCCAGATGCCTTATAATGGCTTTAAATATTTGACTACTCCCTACCCACACTGATTACAAACTGCCCCACTCCCTCTTTCCACATTAAGAACGTTGTAATGACTTTCAAGCAACTCGTCTCGAGGGGAGGCATCCCCAATCACCACATACCACATGCATGTTTTCCAGCTTTTACCTCCCCTCCCCTCACCCATTACACCTCCCTCTCCTTACCCATCAACATGTCGTGGTAGGCGTTGTCAGAGATGGAGAAGAGGTGAGGAGGAACTTCGTTGCGTTTCTTCCCCTTGTATATCTGAGCCACTTTAGCGCCATAGATGGGCAGCCACTTGTACGGGTTGATCGTCACGCAGAAGAGGCCTGAGTAGGTCTACGAGAAGGGAACATGTGGAGGTGTGAAGGATCTGTGAGGTTCATAGGCACATTTTAATGACTTTCGCCTGGTGTTTTTTGCCTTTACTATCTAACCTAAGTATTAAAGGTCCACAATCTGCTGTCTGAATATATAAATATATAATGTTTGATATCACAGCTCTTCAGAAACCTGTGAGTGACGTCACGCATACACAGTCCTTTCTTTATACAGTCAGTGACTGAATCATTTTCAAGTAGCGATATGACCACCTGCCACCTTAAGTAATAACACCAGGCTGCTTGGTTCCTGGTATCTTTCTTTAATTTGAGATATAGCAGTGTCTCTGTGGCTTTCAGGTTTTACAGATAAGTACAGCCAAGCTGTCAATCTCACAATCCTATCACAGTAAACTAATCCCCATATGCACCATTATTTATTTATTTATTTTGTTTTATGTATTTTTTAATCATTGTATTTTTTTTCCTTTATGTAAAAGATGATTTCAGCATAAAATTTATAAAGTTAAAACAAAGTAGTGCTCATCAAACACCATAAATATCCTGTAACTGATGGCCTTCTTTTCCTTTTAAAGGGCACTCCCTTTAACATGGTTAAAATCAAATCAGCAGAGACTGAGAGATTCTCACTTTCAGTCTCCAGTATTGCTAAATCTCCAAAAACATTGGATCCTACATTTCCCACATTGCAAACAATAGCCTCTTTTCAACCAACCTAGACCCACCTTGCCTGCTTAACTCCAAAACTCTTTCTTTCTTTTTCTCTTTCTTTTACAAAATTTGTATTCTCAAAGCCCAAGCTGAGATCACCCCGATGACACCATTATGACATCATCAGGGTTATTTTCTAAGGCTTGACCGAGCTTGTTTTTACAGGCTGAGCGGTATAAATTAAGTGATCTTTATGTGTAAAATCAGCATCCTCGAGGTGTCATGTTGTGTTGATTACTCAGCTTACATAGATCCTCATGTTGACGTAGCGGCTGCGCAGGTTTTCCAAGACGCTGGCCTCGTTGAGGAAAGTGAGGTTGGCCATGTCGCTGGCTTGGTAGAACTTTGGTGGATTCATCTGCTGAACGTCGTCCATCTTCACGGTGACAGTCTGAGCACAAACGATAATCACTCATCAGAATTGTCATGATCAGACTCACCTTTATTTCAAAAGTTTAATCTAGCTGTGGTCTTACCGTGTTCTTGGTGGTCTTGACGGTTACTTTGTCTCCATCTTCAGACTGAATCTCCCCGGCAACGAAAGCCTCCTTTTCATCTTTGATCCAGCAGGAGCGCTTGATGTCGTACGGTTTATTCATGACATCCAGGCGCTCCTTCTCAGAGGGAACCAGGAACGGCATGGGGTCCACATCGTCCCCGCACTCCCCTTTATATCCACCCGGCATGGCTGCTGCTGCTGCCAACAAACGCCAACCAACTGACCAGCTCACTTACCTACTGCTGCAGAGACAGGCTGAGAAATTGAGATAGTGGTAAGAGGAAGGACACTATCGGTTAAACAAGATCCAATGTTTGTCTCAGATACTCACGGATGCTGGAGGTGGAGGTACGCTCAGGAGGAATATGGATGTGTGAGCTGAAGGCCATGCTCTTATATATGAAGCCGTCTCCTTCCTGATATGGTCACAACTCTAAAACCAGCCATCACCCCGAGGTCTCATCCCTCTGATCTGCCTGGCAGCACGAGATCTGGGAATTCTTCACTCTGCCTCCGTCCATTTAGGGTTTCCGTGGAAAGCCATCGCTCACGCTGAAACCTCACCGCTTGAAAATAGATAGATACTCTTCACCCCTCTCCACCTTTTCACACCTTGATTTTCCTCCCTATTATCTGATATATGTTAAGACATGTATGTCATGTTATCTTGAAACTTGTAGAGTCGACTGACAGGTCGCTTGTTTTTGGTTTTAGGTCACGTATGAACGAGTTTCACAAACAATCTCTTTTTGTTCCCCTGAAATCATTTTGCCAGAACAACCTCACATTTGACCACCCAACTGTTCAGTGCAATAAATGACTTCATCTTCAATAACTATGTGTGTGTGTGTGTGTGTCCCCTGAGGTATAACTAAGTCGGTCTCTATGATTGGAATGATCTAAGTAGTTGTGAACACACTCGGTTTGTCTCAGGGGTCCCAATGGCACTTTGAATAACACACACACGCTGTATAAACACACATGCGTGTGCACACACACACACATAATCACATAATCATACTAACAGCTGTACATGACCGTTTTGGATAAACTAATTTGCCTGTGTGTGTGTGTGTGTGTGTGTGTGTGTGTGTGTGTGTGTGTGTGTGTGTGTGTCTGGCGACTACTACAGCCACCTGTGGAGTGTTGACATGTACATGATGCATACATGATACATGATACACACAAACACAAGCGCTTGTTAAACAGATGTCTGCTCTCACCTGTCGCTGTCTTGTTATTGCCAGTCTTCCCTCGTGTACCTGCATGCTTCAGTTTGTCTTCTCTGCACAGGCTACCTGTAAAATCCAGAATACAAACCTACAAAGCTCTTCATGGTCAGCCACCATCATATCTTAAAGAGCTCATAGTACCCCACTGGAACACTGCGCTCTGAGGATGCAGGGCTTCTTGTGGTTCCTATAGTGTCCCCTCCTGAGGAACCAGCTCCCAGTTCTGGTTCTGGTGGCAGACATCTTCTCCACACTTAGGAGTCAGTACCCTTTTGATAGAGCTTATAGTTCGGGCTGGCTCAGGTGAGTCCTGAACATAGATGTCGCTACAGGTTGCTGAAGAGCTGTTGTGAAGCTCACTGTGGTGACTCCAGCCACCCACAACCCTGATAAGGATAAGTGGTTACAGAAAATGGATGGATGAATTGAATTGTCTTATTTACTACGTATTAACATCAATGTCTCTCATTTTACAGTTTTGCATATGTATTATAATAAATAAATAAAAAGCTGTGCGGTTGTAGATTAAAAAGTGACATGAGACATGAATGCTTCTGTAAATCATTACTTCCATCTGTTCTTTTTATGAGCAAATCTATGTGAGAAAAAAATTAATATAAATGTTGTTACTCTGTGAGTGTGTGTGCCTTGCTTCTAGATGAGTGTGTTGTCCGGTGTGTTTCGCTGCTTATGTGGATTTACTTTGTCCTGTAAACAGGCTGGTGAGAGGGTTCATTGTTCCGCCAGTTAATACTGCAGTCGTGCAGCTAAATCCCTGCAGCCGTTATCCCTGCCCACCCAGCTCCTTTAACAGACCACTGTATGCTATACTTAACATTCCTGACAAACATGTTTTAAAGCATATAATTTCAGATAAAGTAATGCATTTACTCAAGCTTGATTTGAAGTCATACCTGCATTCTTGGGTGATAATCTCATCTCCGTCATCGCCATAATTATGTAGTTTAAACTACAGATTTTGTTGTGTGAAGTCTTTTATCTTGTTCCATTCAAGCTTTGCATCTTGCAGCAGTTCACCTATAGTCTTACTTCAGCTTTAACTTTTTAGCCATGCAGCATGCTGCTAGTAACTATTGGATGGATTTCTGTAAGATTTGGTGTCCAAAGGATGAATCCTAATACGCTTTTTAAGCTTTCTTATCCTGTCAAATATCAACTCAAGTGGATGGGAACAACATTCTCAGAGGATGGAGCCAGCCTCAAGTGGCCATTTGAGGAACTGCAGTTTTTTGGCACTTCCACATTGGCTTTACTTCACAGCCGCAGAGGTTGCCACTTGATCTTAACATTTAGCTCAAAGCACCATCGTGTCAAAATACAGCCTCACAGAGCTGCTAACCTTGCTGTAGTGTTTCAGTGCTGGTAGTTTTCCATTAAAATATTGATTTACTAAATTAAAATCCAGTTTCCAGTCTGTGTGCTGAGTATCTACTGTTGTTTACAATCTGCCACACTGATTTAAGTCAGCTGTAAAGTTGTAAATTGTAAACTTTTAACACAGATTTTAGACCAAAGACTCAATAAATACATAAAGTCAAACACATACACTTCAGTGCCCACATTTCATTTAAATGCAGACCACTCCAAATGTCAACCTTTTAATCCTTTTCACAATGTCCATGTAGTTATCTTCCTGTTGAAAGAAACTTCCGATTTGTGAGTTCTCTGTCATTTGTGAACTGATTTTAAAGTCTGTATGTTGGAGGTTTCCACTTTGGCCTGCAAAACATCAACAAATACTTTGTGCTTGCTAGGAGAAGTAAAATAATGAGACCATTCTTACTTAATTTATTATTATGAAGCAGTTAAATAATGGAAACATCTGAATGTAAATAAGAAATGGGGCAGCAGGGTTAATACAGGCAGTGACAAACAACAAGCTCTTTTGAAGGGAGAGATTATTGATGAGAACACGCAACTGTAATGTATTTGTTGTTGGAGATCATGTGGGAGGAGAGAATAACCATAAACAAGACACATGACAGCCAAGACCTTTCCATTCTCACATAAATAACTTTAATTTCTATATGTAGTGATGTTGGAGGAGATGGAATAGAGGCAGATGGATACAAATCTTCAGGAGTTTAAGACTGAACATCCAGGAGCTGGTGATGGTATTAAAGAAGAAGATATTAGAAGACTGGGAGAAAGAGCTGAAGGTTTACTAGGTTTAGTAAGGTTTAGTAATTTGAAACGGAAAAGACATCAGTCAATCAATCAATTAATCAGTTAATCAGACTTTATTTGTACAGAACTTTTCATACAAACAAAATGTAACACAAACTGATTCATACAATAAAACAGCCACGTTTATCAACAAAAACACAAACTGAGATGATAAAATTAATAATACTAAAACTGATTTAAATGTATTAACAGAGAGAAATAAAATTAAAAAACAAATAAAAGATATGAATAAACATAAAGGAAAGAACATAAAAAATAAAAAAGGTAAAAAATAATAATAATTTTAAATAGACAGAAATAAAAAAATAAAAAAGTATAAATAGACAAAAATTAAATCAAAGTTTAAAATAAAGATTAAAATGTATAAATACTACAAGACAACATTTTCTAAAATCTTGATAAAAGTGAGTAAATTCATAAATGTCAAAGGAAAATTTCATTTCATTGTGATCAATTAAATTCTGTCTTATCTTATTATTTATTATCCTATTACATTTCTTAATTGAATTGTCTTTATAGTATGAGTAGTCTGTATAATTAACTACTTCAAATAACAGAAATAATCAGGGGAACTTCTTAAAAACTTTGTAACAGTGTAGGACAAATTAAAGTAAAAACAGATTCAAAAGCATGAATAGACAAAATAAAATAAAACAAGTACAGTATGAGTGTCTGTGTTACAGCTCATAGAAACATAAACATCATTAAACTACTTCAAATAACATAAGGAATCAGGGGACTTTCCGTGTTTTAACAGTGTATGACACAGTACGTTGAAATAAAAATAAAAGCTTTCAAGGATTCTCTGGAAAAGGAGTTGATCCTCACGGGCACGCCCACGCTTTCCCAGACGCGAGCACGTAAGGGTTATACCCGTTAAGGACATGACGTCAGTACGTGCTTGAGCCTGCCCGAAAATGTTCTCTCGTGTTGTTGGATTTCGAAGGAGCGCAGGACTTTGCGATGAAATAATACATTTTTACCCGTGAGGAGAACAACAACAAACCGCATGTTTTTAAACTCGAGTCGTTCGGGTTCCCGTTGAAGTGGTGAAACTGTGTTTTTGGGGAGAGTCCAGCGGGAAGTTTGTGTGTGATCGTTTCTCCCGGAGTGATGTCGAATCCTGGGACTCGGAGGAACGGGTCCAGCATCAAAATCCGACTGACAGGTAAAAAAAAAAAAAAAAAAGACCGAAGAAAGCGCTTACGGTGCATGTTTCAACTAGAAACGTCTGAACCTATGAACCGCTGCTGTAAGGTGTTAATAATAGTAAACCTAACGACACATTACGGAGTGTCTTTCTGGCTCGCGACTCTGCCGTTTGCCCAAACATCCGGTTTTTGTGTGTACTAGCCTGTTAGCTCGGATGCTAACCTAAATTACCGAGGGGACAGCGGAGACGCTGTCCGCTCTCCTGTGAGGGTTTCGCGGCTTGAGACAGCCCGACTAGTCCGCTGTTTTCAGCCATGTTGAGAAACTTCCCAGCACTTTGCTTCACAGCCAGCTAGCTAATAGTAACATTGTACTTAATGTTGACCGCTAACGCTAACGCTAGCTACACCCATTTTTTTTTTTTTTTTTTTTTTGGTTTGAGGTGGGGGCTGACCACCAGCCGAACCCGCCGCTTGACCTGAATGCGACGGGCTGGCTGTGTACCGGTGGATGGAAGCCAATGTCGAACACACACAGATCAATCTGTCGGTAGATTTGACACGCTAGCCTAGATTACCCACAAGTATCGACCGCTCTTGTGTCAGCTGTAGCTGTAGGTTCAACTTATCCCCACCACACAGACACGGTTGCTCTCTTTTTTTTTTTTTTTTTAGGCACCCTGTGTGTGCTCGTCATTTCGGGGTCAGACTCTCCTCTGCAGGGGCACGTAGGAGCCTCTAACGCACACAGCTGGAACAATGGTCTTTACTGTAGCTAATGTAACCCCACCGAGCAACCCAGGGGCCTCTATTCAGATGGAAATGACCTCCCTGTGCCGCTGGGCAGACGCCTTGTCCTTCTCCTGGTTCAGAATTTGAGTCAACACACACAAACACACCAAAATAGACTTAAATGTTTCATCACAAAGCTTGTATGGAGTGGTGCAGGAGGGCACATCATGTGTTTGATTGTGATGGATGTGAGTAAAAGTGCTCAACTTATGAAATGTTGTCTAAAAAAATGTCGCTGTTTGTTCCTCTGTCCTTTCTCTGAAAGTTAAGTTAGAGCAGGCAACATACAATAAGATAGACTTTGTATTATTACAACAGCTCACAAAACACGAGCAGGATAAGAAAAGTACTCAGAAATTAGAAATAAAATACAAAGAATCAATATATAACACCTATAACACCTTTCAAGCATATAGATATGCATATTGGATCATTTCAGAAATAATTGTGCTGTTGTGATTCCAGAATATAGTAAACAGCATAAGTAAGAATAAAGCTGTGACGTTTAGGGTACATTCAGACACGATCTGATGGATCTGATCAGGAAATAACATTTTATTTAGCTGATTAACTGACTTTCTCGATGCGAGCACTCGCTCACTCTCATTTACTGTCTGTGTCACTCAACTACTGCCCTCTCTCTCTCTCTCTCTCTCTCTCCCCCTCAAATCATCGGACACAAAACAAATTAAACTTCTTCGTGTCACTATTTTGCAGCGTATATTTTGAGTCAGACTCAGATTTAGAAGCTGAGTACATGAAATAAACAAAGCCAGAACACAACAGGTAGAGTTACAGAGTTTAGTCCATGAATCCACCTGGAACCACCACAGCCAAATTGGGAAAAACCTGCGTTTTCACTGAGTGAATGCGCCCAAAAACATCAAACTTTCTCATTTGTAAAGCTATAGACGACAAATTTTTGGCATTTTTTTGCTTTTAAAAAAATGTATTGAAACACTCTTTACCCATAGAAAACCTGAATTCAAGTTTAATGTGCAGTTGTAGTTACTTAAATTAAAACAGAGATGAGATTTGATGAGTGTTTTTACTGATGGGTGCACTGTGTACCAGAGTAAGTGATAACTAGAATGTATGTAATCGCCGCAGCGCCGGGTCCTGTCTGAATGTACCCTGAATCAACAAGATTTTGATAGTTTGGTTATTCTAACATTGTTGTTGCGTCTTAGACTTATGATAGTAGACAGTGAATCTTTGTCTTGTTTGTCAGATAAAACAGCAAAGACGTCATCCCTGATAACGATGAAACATTTGGTCAAGAAAATGATATATACATCGGTAATGGAAATAAACCTTAGTTCAGTTAGTTGTAACTCTAGTTAGATTATCAGTACCTCCTTAAATAGTGAACCGTAGAACATTATCAGTGTCAACAGACCGTCGTCGAGGTGGAAGATAAAGGGAAAGTGTGTATGGATGTTTCAGACCGTGGGTGTGTGTTTTGTACGTGTGTGAAGCAGTCACTCATTATTTCAGCTCGGATACAAACAAAGGTTATTGCCCCTGACTGAGCCCCGCCCCCTCAGGTATGAGAGGAATTCTGATTGGGTGAGGAATGTGCCATGAGCCAATGGGAGAGCAATGCTGCCTGGCTGGGTGGCTGGCTAGCTCTGTGTTTAGTCTGTCACAGAGAGAGAGAGAGAGAGGGGTTTGTTTGGCCTACATCAGAAAGGCCTGTGTGTCTGTGGCAGCGACAGACAGACAAAGACCAGGCGAGTGTGACACTGGTTCACAATTCAGAGGCTGCAGTGGGTTTATATGGACATGTTTTAGCTAGCCAAGAGGTGGTTGTTATGTCTTTGTCTCTATATCAACTGTTTTTGTTGTGAGTTTTTTCGCTATAGGTGTAAGAGAAGTGTCACATTATGTTATGGTTGTGTGGTCTAGTGAGATGTGAACAGATAGGGTTAGACGTTACAGAGAAACACGTGCTGGAAAAGCTCTTTCTTGTGTGGTTTAGGACTTTGTGTTAGCGCAGAGTACTTGACAGTGTTTGTTATGTCCTGGAAGTGAGAACAAAGTGAAGTTTCAGTAATAAATTGATTTATTTTAGTAAGTAATTTTTTGGTATTTCAAAAATTGCCCAACTTCAAACAACTCCCCGTCCAGTTCTGGTTGTGTTTGGTTTGAATGCAGGACTTTGTCAGGACAAAGCAAAATGCAGGAAATAGATGAGCCAGAAATTAGAAAGAAAAGTTGTTTTGCTTGGACATGAATCGGCTTTATTGTTAAAGAAAGTTGAGTTTAATGAATGAAAAGGATTCAGCAAGTGCTGCCCGGGTTTTGGTGCCAGGTAGTCGGATTGAACCACCGACAGTATAAAGAATGGACAGTGTATGCGTGACATCGCCCACAGGTTTCTGAAGAGACGTTTTGAAGCTCAAAGTTTGTGCTGCTGGCCATCGCCGTGTTGGTAGTCCAGCTTTTCCCACCTCCCAGCTAATCTAAAAACCGTCAAAGATGTGGAACGTCGGTCTTGAGGTGGTCTGAATCACGCCTGGTTGCTCAAACAAGCCATCTGTAACAGCACCAACATGTCAATCAAAGCGTCCACGCTGTTAATTATACATAAGTTTAAGCCTTAATATAATTTGAACAGGTGAGTTGTATAAGAATTCACCCTCAGTACAGTTGTCATGAACGGGGAAATTAGCTATAGAGACCAAAACTGTTTTTTGTACCAGGCTGTAAACATGTTTATTTCTGCTGTGAAGTTGGACATTTTAACATGGGGACTTATGGAGACTGACTCGTTCTGCAGCCAGCCTCAAGTGGACATTTGAGGAGCCACAAGGTTGCCACTTGGCTAAACTTAAATATTTATTTAAATAGTGTTTGTAGCTTTAGTTCTGTAGTTAATTTACTCATGGAAGCAACACGTGCCGCTCAGGTTTTGATGCCAGGTTGTCGGATTGAACACCGACTTGTCCAAGAGCCAACATAAGGCAGCATCATGATGACATAATGACCTGAGATACTCACAAAAGATGGATGTAGAGAGCTGGAACAGAGAAGTGGAAGGATGAGGTACAACTGAAGCAAAGAAAGGCGACACAGAAAGCAGCTGAAGTGTGAGAGAGAAAGGGGAAAGTTGGGAATCCTGCTTACTTAGGAAGCAGCATAAGCACTTCTAATCCGCTCACTTACTGAGCTGGCAGCACGCACACACACACACACACACACACACACACACACACACACACACACACACACACACACACACACACACACACACAGAGACAGCGTAGAAACTGAGAATGGAAAGACGAAGAATGTGACACCATCACTCAAACAAACACATCAATGAGACGCTCACAGCACCGGATGATTCAGTTTTTTCATGTTTGTTTATTTAACAGCTTGTTTGTGTGTGTGTTTGTGTGTGTGTGTGTGTGTGTGTGTGTGTGTGTGTGTGTGTGTGTGTGTGTGTGTGTGTTTGTGTGTGTGTGTTTGTGTGTGTGTGTGTGTGTGTGTGTGTGTGTGTGTGTGTGTGTGTGTGTGTGTGTGTGTGTGTGTGTGTTTGTGTGTGTGTGTTTGTGTGTGTGTGTGTGTGTGTGTGTGTGTGTGGTCCATGTTGTTAAGTAGGTGAGATATTTGCTCACGTGCCTGCTGGCTGCTACACTGTTAAAAAAAAAAAAACTGTTGTTTTTGAGGTTGAAAACTGTTAGCTGTGGTTGCCAAAAATTTTACCGTAATAAATAAAGTATAACTTTTCCTAATATTACTGTAAAAGGATATTAGTACTGTTGAATTCATGGAAGTTTTTTCTATCAAAAGATACTTGAAAAATACTGTATGACTGTTGTATAAAATAAAGGGTTTTGCCCTGAAATATTAGTGTTTTACCGCAAAAAGTTGTTTTACAGTATAATTTTGACGTATAATTAACATTAACATACCATATGAATGCCATCTTTGCCATCAAATATTGGTGTTTTACTGTACAATAACAGTAAAAACTTTATTCTGTATAAACTCCCTTAAAATGTCCTATAGATAAAGTGTTTGCCATGAAATATTACAGTGTTTTACTGTTTTAAAAGAACTGTTTTTACGGTTAAAAACTGGTAGTTGTGGTTGCGAGAATTTTACTGTAATAACTACAGCATAACTTTTCCAGTTTTACGGTAAAAGGATATTAGAACTGTTGATTTCATGTTTGAGGTTGGCGTTTTATTCAATACTTTAGTTTTTTCCACCAAAAGAAACGCTGCTTTGCCGTATAATTGACATGAAAATACCGTATGAATGTCGTATAAAATAAAGCCTTAAAATGCCGTATAAATGAAGGTTTTGCCATGAAATATGGCGGTGTTTTGCTCAGTGTTTTTGGAGCTGAGAGGAGAAGGTTAGACAGGAAATTACATTGTTGTTGTTCTCACATAATCTCACATGGGTGACTTGACTTTAGTTGTAAATCTGTGAGTTCTCTCTGAAACTGTCTACTCCGTCTCTGAAGGATCTCAGCGTCCCGATTATTGATGTTGATGAACAAAGAGTTCACAGCACCTTGGCATCTTCTCCGAAGAACGCAACCATTATCTCTGATTTAAGAAGTTGTAATGAGCTCCTAAGCTCCTCCAGTTTTATGTTCGTGTCGTTACCTGAAGAATACCAAACGCTCTCGCTGTGGTTATGGGGCGAGAGTAGCGCCTGAAATGTTTGTGGGAGACGGCTGATTGTGGTAGAAACATGTTGTGACTTCAGATTCCTCGAGGAGCTGCTGGCGTGGCACAGAAGCAGTTTTTCATCATCTCCCCCTGAACTGTTTCTGCTTGTTCCCTCAAGATTGGATGAATTCTTCCCCCGCTGGCTCTCTCTCTCTCTCTCCAGCCCTCAGAAAGGAAGGACATAAATGCCAAAAAAAGAGAGCAGCAGTGGGGGGGAAATTGAGAACCAGCTGGGCTGTAACTATGTGTGTCTTTACCAGCCGTGACCTTGGCAGGATGAGGAATTTCCTGTCACACAGTCAGTGCCACAGAAGAAGAGATGGTCACAGAGAGATGGGGTGAAATTAGGGGTGTCCCTCGTCTCTGGCGGCGAGAGATTGGCTGGGTTGGAGGGGTGGATAACACAAATGTGACTGACAGGAAGTCTTCCTCCACTAGCTTGTCTGAAAGAGGAGGCAGGGACAAATCAGAAACTCGATTCTCTCCCTCTCTGAGCTGCGTTTCCTTCGTTGTGTCTGAAAAGATGAGGACTCGGTGAGGAATGCGTGAGTCAGGAGGAGGAGGAGTGGAAGAGGGGGGGTTTGATGAGGAAGAGGGAAGGATATCCTGCAGCCATTCTCAACGGGTTAATCACAGGAAATAAACCAGGCTGCCACGCCAGACACATCCACGCCGCAACACACTCACCACATCCGAAACCACTGGATGACTGACTAACTTCCTCGATGGTTGTCTGGGCCAAAACCAGATCATGGCAGGTTTTAATTGGACCTTTTTAAAGCTTGGATAACGGCTCAGGTGGTGCACCGAATCAGTTAGCCGTTACTGCTCATTAGATTATATTTTAGATTTTCATTACTGGTTAATCTGCTGATTATTTTCTTGATTAATCTTAATCATTTTACATAATTAAGTTCATAATTATTATTATGCAACAGTTAGTTACGACCATGTAATCTGATTGGACAAGAGTCGTTCAATGAGTGCTGATATAGAGAATAACAGCACGTTTAATTACATGCATTACTCCACTTTACAGATGTTTTCTTGGCCGTTACATGACAACAGTCATCGTCAATCTTAGATTGTAACAAACTTTGCACCACAAAGATGACCATATGTCTATAAGTAGTTTAAATTTACTGCCGTTAGAAACCTAATTAGCTGATAATTAACCTGATCAGCGGTCGTCAGTAATCAATACACAACCATTAATCAAACCAAGTCTTATCATATTTAACAGTTACTCAGTGTTTCTGTAGTGTTGACAAAACATTAATAAATAAACATTAGCAGTTTGAATTAAACTAAAGCTCCCTGCACTGTCCTAAAGCAATCTCTCTTTAAGTATTATGACATTTAAACACGCGAGAGACACGTGATAAAGGATGTCATATGTCGACAGTCTTCTTGTTAGTTCGGCATCAGTATAATCCATAAATATAAACTGTATAACTGGTTTCCTGTTTGGTGCTGAAGAGAGCGCAGCCACCTTCTGATAATATTAAACATTTTATCTGAATGTCGAGACGAGAAAAAGTCTGTCAACAGACTCTTGTTTTTTTTTTTTTTCACTGTTTGCATACGTGATACCAAGCAGCTGGCCTGTGGTTACATGTAAACCTACACAAAGTAGCCAACAAGCTAGTACAGGCGTGGAACTGTTTGTGTTGGCGGACTCAAATAAATGATAAAATAATCAAGGAAATCATAACCTGTTGTCACGTATTACTAATAAATGGCGCTTGTAGAACTGTTGTATAAAAGTAATATCAGACTCGAGGCAGTGCTGTTGTACTTAATATCAGCACGGCTGTGATGAACTATGACTGATACACACACAGCCATGCTGATGTGCTATTGCTTTGATCATTTTTGTGAGCTGACATATTCAAATAACTTTCTGTGTTTGATCAAGTCTAAAACCCAAAAATTTAACCCAGAAAATGAAGCAAATGTTTGGTATTTTAGCTTGTAAGAACAAATTATTAACTGATTATCAAAATGGACTAATTGATTAGTTGTTTTAGTTTTAACTGTCAAATATAAAAGCTTTGGTAGAAATGCACAGGGGAGAAGAGCACCTTGAATAATTCAAACCAATGTTGGGGATGACACTCCTCCTCCCCCTCCTGTCACATCTCCTCTGTCTAACTGTATAAAGGTGATTGAAGTGATATAGTTACACCGCATTGGTGAGATGGGCTCACGTTTAATTTGTGTGTCTTTGAAATGGGACCAATATTTTTTTCTAAAAAAAAAAAAAAAAAAATCCTGTCACATTCTCTCTCTTGTTTCGGGCCATCAAACATGACATTTATTTATTTTAATCACTTGTCAGTCAGTGTTGATAAAATGCAAATGAGCTGCTGTAGCTTTAAGGCAAGAATCCAAATGGTAATTTAACACCTGTACAGGTGTTGGTGACGCTCCAGAGTAACTGCATCCCCCAGTTCACTGTAGTTCATGAATAGTCAGCTGAACATGATGATGATACCTTATAACACTGATGCTCGAGAAAGAGCTGTATGTTCTGCTGTATGTAACATTAAAATTAAAGCAACGCTGCACAGAAATTGGTATTTTTGTGATTTAGCACCCCTAGTTTCAGAGTGTAACACCACTGTGGTAAATGTGGACAGCTGTACATGTGTATTTGTTATGATTATATTACTTATGATCAAAAACAGACAAAGACATAGCAGCCAGCTAATATTACTTATTAGTCCAACAGCAAGAAGCCCAGCTCTGTGCCTGTCTCTCAGCCTCTGTCAACGTCCTCTTCAGTCTTTTTGCCTCTGTTCGTAGAGGCTGCTAAGCCCAGTTACATTCTAAGCTTCTAAGCTCCTGAGCTCCTGTTCTGGCACGACACTGGCTCTGCACCGTGTCAGCATTCGCCCACACTCCAGGCCTCCTCTTCTTCCTGGTGGTTCAAAACACTTGTGGTAAAAAACACTAACGCTCCCCCCTCGGCTAACAAACTGAGCTAACATTAGCTAACAGCAACTACAGTTGGCAGCAGTTTACTTCACTGTCCATCAGAAAAACTCTGTAAATCACAGAGAGCTGATGCAGAGAAACATTTTCTCCATAAAATATGATCCAGTTTTACCAAAATCAGTGAAATCGTTGGTGGTGTGTGACTTGGTGCTGTAAAGCGTTACGTACTCCTCGTGGGTGATCGTACCCGGAGCACAAAGTTACATAGTGTGAGAACAGACGTACGGATGACAGAGGCACCATTCACCTGATTACACATAAGTTATTTATGGTAGAAAAGTTACACAATGTTGCTTTAATCAGCAGTTTTTGTGTGTGTGTTTTATAGATTAGCAATGGCTTCTTTGTCAACACATCATTTTGACATTGCACAATCGTTCTGTGACTTTCTGTGGAGTACATTTTTACCCATGATGCTTTGCAGACACAAGAAATAGCTTGCAAAAGGGGGCAGAAGTCTGGATTCTCTCCATTGGCGGCAACAACAGCTTAGTGGTACTACTTTTGCTCTGTCGCCTACACACAAACACCAAAACTGAAGTTTGCATAATTTGGTATTTTATTACAGTGACTTCCAAACTCCAATGTCTCCAATGAGCCTGAAAACCTGGAGTATGTTTAGATAAATAGCTTTTTCTCTGTATGTGATGGTGGCTGTTCAAACTGTTGACCAAGAAACAGACCATTGTACTCATTCTTGGACGTTTATATACTTTATTTTACCACATAAGATTCTCAACAATGGGCCTAAATGCTGACATTTCGACATGACGTTGTATATGATTGTTTTCATGTCAGTTACACCTCAGGTCAGAGTCACTTTTGAGTGCCTTACATCAGCCTTGAACACAAACACACAGCTTGTTTTTGTTCACTATGAACGCTGCCCTATAATCAAGACCTGTACGTGTGACTGGACATTATTGTGTTTCTAAAAATTGGTGCATTGTGGTTTTTTTCAGTGTTACAGCAGTAGTGACATAAGTCAGCTCTCGCACCATGCACGCAAACAATAAGCTAAATACTTAGAAACACAGATTCAGTCTTTGTCTCTCTGAGCTTTGCTCTCTGAATCCTTAAAGATGATGTGGCAGTGTGGGTGGGTTTGTGAGTTTGTGTCCGAACACTAGCCTATACTTTACTGCTCGTGCTCGTCTGCATGTCACATAAGTTTTCCTGCACATTACCATCCTCTGGCATTCATATATTATCCTAACCAGCATTCTTCCTCCTCAGACAGTATTTATGTGCACCAGCCTACACACTGTAACATCATTTACATATCTCTGACTGTCTGTGTGTGTGTGTGATTTTATCTTTTGCAGTATTATGTGCCAAGAACCTCGCAAAGAAAGACTTCTTTCGTAAGTACCTTTTTTAAATTTTCATGTGCATGAATCTCAGCGTTATGACCATTGGTATGCTTGATTAAATGATGGGTTTCAATGAGGGTTTGTGCTCAGCTGCAGCCATCAAACCACAATCAGTTTGTCAGGATTAAGGCCTTCATTTCCACCAAATAACCAAATAGAATATGCTGTTTTTGGTTGTTAAGTAACAGTAACCGACATGTTTTATTATATTTTCAGTAAGAGGCAGGTAAAATAAGATTTTGTTGTCTTCTCCCTGCTCCAGTTCAGTCATTAGACGGACAAAAAAGAGCTGCGTTTGTGTTTGATATTGTGAATCACTGTTTTATTTTTGCCGTTGTGCATGCAGGCCTTCCCGATCCATTTGCCAAGGTTGTGGTGGACGGATCAGGTCAATGCCACTCAACCGACACAGTCAAGAGCACACTGGACCCGAAATGGAATCAGCACTACGACCTGTGAGTCTCACAACCGATACACTTTTTTAAAAATGTGATTGTATAATAGAGAAAGAGTTCAAGTATCTCGGCCTTGATGGGAAAATGGGAGCTGAGCCGGAAGGCAAAACTCTCGATTTTCCAGTCCCAATCCTCACCTATGCTCATGAGCTTTGGGTAGTGACCAAAACAATGAGATCGCAGATACAAGCGGACGAAATGAGCTTCCTCCGCCTGATGGCCGGGCTCAGCCTTAGAGATGGGGTGATGAGCCCGGACATCCGGAGGGAGCTTGGAGTAGAGCTGCTGCTCCTTCACGTCAAAAGGAGCCAGCTGAGATGGTTCGGGCGTCTGATTGGGATGCCTCCTGGACGCCTTATTTGGAGGTTTCCCGGGCCCATCTAACTGGTCGGAGACCCCGGGGCAGACTCAGAACCTGCCAGAGGGACTATATAGTCCATCTAGCCTGGGAACAGCTCGGGATCCCCCAGGAGCAGCTGGAATGGATGGATGGATGTTTTCCAACAGATTTTGTTGTTTTTACTTTGTTTAAAGTGTAACAATGGGTGACGATAGCTCACACTCACAGCAGATTGAGCTAAAAAACTTGGAAAATCACAAGGATCTTACAGTGTGTGTTGTTTTTCAGCTACATTGGAAAGACAGACTCCATCACCATCAGCATATGGAACCACAAAAAGATCCATAAAAGACAGGGGGCGGGCTTCCTGGGCTGCATACGGCTTCTTTCCAATGCCATCAGCAGGCTAAAAGACACAGGATGTAAGTCTGTCCCTTTATTTTAAATACACACGCTCACATGAAAAACTTTTGGTTTGAATGCATATCCTTTCTCCTCTTCTAACAGACCAGCGTTTAGATCTATGTAAACTGAACCCCTCGGACAGTGACGCAGTGCGGGGGCAGATCGTAGGTAAGGCTGGACTCACAGATCTGTACAGATGACTCTCTCTGTGTCACTTTCCTTTCACTGTGTGCAGATTCTGCCCGCTCACTGTCATTTCTCTGACCTTTACCTCCTGCTTGATTCCAGTGAGCTTACAGACGCGAGATCGTATCGGCAGCGGGGGACCTGTGGTGGACTGCAGAGGACTGTTGGAAAACGATGGGTGAGTGTGTCGTAGTCTGAGTTTTTTCTTAATGAAGCGACAGTGATATTTACTTTGCTTAAAAGCTCTCGCCAACAACTAAAAGCACAAAGTTACATAGTGTGAGAACAGACGTACGAATGACAGAGACACCATTCACCTGATTACAAGTCAGTGTAGCATCAACATGATTTAATGTCTCTGCTCTGCTCTGTCATGTGAAGTAGGACAGAGACCCATTTTTTGCTTGTTGTGATGCTAGATCAGTTTAGTCATAATTGCCATTTGTTTGATCTTCTCCCAATCTTTGCTTCTCAAAATAAAAAGCAGTTATCCAATCATGTGATTCCAGTAAGACAGAAAATAGGACTTAAGTGGTGTGTGTTTGTGTGTGTGTGTGTGTATGTGTGTGTGTAGGCCTGTGTTTGAGGGATGTTTCAGCGAAGAGCCGCTGCCTTACTCCGACCCAACCGGCGCAGCAGGAGGCGGGAACTGTCGGCTCGACTCGCCCAGCCAGGAGAACCGCCTTCAGACGCAGCGAATCAGAGGGCAGGACTCGAGAGGCCACGGCCACACCCCTCAGAACAGACCTCACGGGCACCAACCGCCTGACCTGCCGGAGGGATACGGTCAGTCGAACCGTCTGAAGGTTCATAAATGTTCCTCTAAATCTCTCATGTTTTCTAAAACATTCATTTTCTCTTTAAAAAAACAGAGCAGCGAACAACAGTGCAAGGCCAGGTGTACTTCCTCCACACACAGACAGGCGTCAGCACCTGGCACGACCCTCGGATACCGAGGTATGATCCCACCCCTCCTCACCACCACCACCACCACTTCACTTCTGTGTTGTCCAAGCATAACCTGAAATGAGATGAACCTTGAATAAACCCAACTGAGAAAGTAGGTCATTGCAGCAGCAGCAGCAGAGAAAGAGGACACAGAAAAGAGTATAACAAAAGAAGAACAACAGTACAAACGACCGACCATGTTCTGTTTTTATGGCTGCAAGTAGAGCCTCACTTTCTTGTTAGCTAACACACTAATTACACCAACAGATTAAGACAAATATCTCAGGTTATTTCCTTTGGACCTCCAGGTTCTGGGTCAGTATGAGAGGTTAAGAACATCCAGTATGTGGGTTCAGAGGTCTTGGTTGATGGATTTGCTTTGCTGGCTCTAGTCTCAGTCTGGATCCTTGTTTCCGGAGCAGGGACCTGGCCAGTGTGAGCTGCGAGGAGCTCGGGCCGTTGCCAGTAGGCTGGGAGGTCCGAAGCACCGTGTCGGGTCGGATCTACTTCGTGGACCACAACAACCGAACCACGCAGTTCACAGACCCGCGCCTACACACCATCATCAGGTACAGCTAATATGATGGCAAAATAAATAGTTTCAGGGCTAATCTGTCTAATCGAATCTCTCACTGCCGTAATGCTGGACTCAGACTGGTTCTGAACGTGACCCACTAACAGTCATCCGCTCTGTTCATGATGCTGAGTCGTGTGATTTGACAGAAATGTGGGCTCATGGGTAGATTTAGCTGCAGTGTGGTAATCTAGTCTGTCTCCTCTCGTCATGTCGTCTCCAGCCAGCAATCCCAAGCGAAGGAATCCTCCCAGGCCCCCCAGATGGACGTGGGGGGCGAGGAGGTGGGAGGTGGAGGAGTGGGCGGCGTGGGAGGAGGCGGCATTGGAGGAGGCGGAGGTGGAGACGGAGACGTGGCGGCTCGCTACGAGAGAGACTTGGTCCACAAGTTGAAGCTGCTCCGTCACGAGCTGTCGCTGCAGCAGCCTCAGGCGGGACACTGTCGCATCGAGGTGTCCCGAGAGGAGATCTTCGAGGTGGGTGCACGTGACAAACCAGGAAGGAACGCTGCAAGAACATTACAAGAACATTTCTCTCCCATGAGTGGCACATAAACCAGACAACAATGCCGTCTCACACGCACATAGATCAGATGTTTGTACAAATGTGTTCACAGTGTGGGAAGCTCCTGTGAAGGTTGACATTCATACAGACTCGTCCACACTCTTCATGACTCACACACACACACACACACACACACACACCAGTCAAAACAAACTATTCTTTCACAACACAAAAGCAGCACCGACTGTGCATGTTAATAAACAGAACGTCACTGATATAAAGGGCTGTGTTGTGGGTTACTAACTGTTTCCTTTGTGTCTGTGTGTGTGTGTGGATGTGGATGTGGATCTAGGAGTCGTATCGACAGATAATGAAGATGAGGCCCAAAGACCTGAAGAAGCGGCTGATGGTGAAGTTCAGAGGAGAAGAAGGTCTGGACTACGGTGGGGTTGCAAGGTAATTATTAGCATTTGTGTCTATTGTTTCTCACTGTTTACTTGAGTCTAAGTTGTACATGTGTACATCCATAAATCTACTTTTCTAGCTGAACAAATGAGAGTTATAATACAGCTGAAAAGTGTCGCTCTGCCGGTGAAGGCTGTGATTGGCTAAGAGCTGCTGCAGAGCCTCCTGAGGGCCGTAGAGAAACTCCAACGCTGTCCAGGACATTATTGATCTTCCTACCTTTAAACATTATTTATGTGCAGTTGAAATGAGAGATGTATTGAAGGAGAGGTGTAAGCAAACTGTTCCCACTCTGACATAAAATCATCGGCACAAGCAGGTTTCCTGCTCAAATGTTAAGTTGAATTACTGGGAGATCCCACTGGGCTCGTCTCTGTCACATCACGGCCGCGACGCTGTTTCCGTCTGCATGACCTCAAACCACACCAGGAGTGTTACAGACTTTGTTAACTTGCTCAGATTTGGTCATTTCTCTTTATGTGCTTCTACAATGAGTGGATATGCTGCGTAGTTTAATTGTTTCCCTTGTGGCTGTTTTTACAATCAGAAGGTTGCACGCAGGGTGTTTTATTTTGAAAAACGCTTCTGAAACAGACCGTGGTGCTTCTCCCACGGATGTGATTAGTTTCGATAGCTGCGGAGTGTTAGTCGGTACTGTAATCAAAACAGGTCCTACAAAGAAATTCATTAGATACCACGCAGCATCTCTTTTACATAAACTCTGTGACGTCGTGGCTGCTGTGCTGTTTCAGTCCGTTCTTTTACGCAGCAGAGCGTTTTGCCAGACATTATTTTGAAAATTGACCGGACTCTCTTGCCGCTTTGGTGTCTGACTTCCAGCCAACTCGATCTGCTCTGTGCTGCTTGACACGGCTGGTCGTGGCGTCCATCAAAAATAGAACAGTAGCATTTTTTTCTGCAGAGCGGAGAGACTTTTCTGGCACTTCTGGAGAATCACAAACATTGTCCAGAACAACTGCGAACAGTCGTGCCTGATGGGACTGAACCTAAATACTTTAAGCAGGGACCACTTAGTTTAAAAACAGGAGAGTGGACACACAGACTACATTGTATAATCATATTATATATGATTAATTGTGTTTCTATGTGAGTTCTTGACATTAACAATGTGGTTGTCTGTAGGGAGTGGCTGTACCTGCTGTGTCATGAAATGTTGAACCCCTATTACGGCCTGTTCCAGTACTCCACAGACAATATCTACACACTACAGATCAACCCAGACTCCTCCATCAACCCTGTGAGTACACACACACACACACACACACACACACACACGCACGCGAAGACGTGATTAAGATGAATCAGTCTGACTCTCTGATGTCTCTGTGTTGTGTTTCAGGACCACCTGTCATACTTCCACTTTGTGGGTCGCGTGATGGGCCTGGCAGTTTTTCACGGTCACTACATCAACGGGAGCTTCACGCTACCCTTCTACAAACAGCTGCTAGGTAAACCGATCCAGCTCAACGACCTGGAGACCACAGACCCGGAGTTGCACAAGAGCCTCGTCTGGATATTGTGAGCAAACAATCATGAACTGTCTCTCAGCTCCTGTCCTCCTCATCGTCCATTTCACTGTTAACTTATCAAATATTCTCCATGCAGAGAGAACGACATCACTTCAGTCCTCGACCACACGTTCTGCGTGGAGCACAATGCCTTTGGGAAGTTCTTACAGCATGAACTCAAACCTAACGGCCGCAACATCCCGGTCACTGAGGAGAACAAAAAAGAATACGTGCGGTAAGAACAGTGTGTGTTATTCAAACTGTGCCCTCGATGCAGAGTGTAAACAATGTGCCGTCTTGTTGGCAGAAACAGCTGTTGTGACATTTTTTTACAGTGTATTTATTTGTGTTTGTGTCTTTCAGACTTTATGTGAACTGGAGGTTTATGCGTGGAATTGAAGCCCAGTTTCTGGCTCTACAGAAAGGATTCAGTGAGCTGATCCCTCAGCACCTCCTCAAACCCTTTGACCATAAAGAACTAGAGGTACTGCCGTCTGTGTCGTCATAATTAACTTATTTTCTCTCAAATCGAGCCACCTTTACTTAATCTTCCTCTCCGTCTTCCAGTTGATCATCGGTGGACTGGGTAAAATAGATCTTGCAGACTGGAAGACCAACACGCGCCTGAAGCACTGCACAAGCGAAAGCAACGTGGTGCGGTGGTTCTGGCAGGCGGTGGAGGCCTTCAGCGAGGAGAGGAGAGGACGCCTCCTGCAGTTTGTCACCGGCTCCACCAGGGTCCCATTACAGGGGTTCAAAGCGCTGCAGGGTGGGTCATGGTCTGGCTTAGACACCACACACACAAAGCTACAGCAAAGTTTACTATGTTTGAGACGATTAATTGACACTTTTGGGGACGTTTTACTCGTGTATACACATCCTAACAGTTACCTACATACATCATTTATCTTAAAGCTATACAAACATCAATTAATCTGACTTGAGTTGTCCAAAAAAGTCCAAACAGACGTCTTCAGACAGTGGAAAACCCAAAGATATTAGAGGTTTGACACACAAAGGGTGCATTCAGACAGAATCACAGGGTTGTCCGATGGTGTGTTGAACATAACCGCTGTGAAACGATCAGGAAATAACTTTATTTCTCTGATTATCTGATTGTCTGATTGGCGGCTGCAGCGTGACGTTGAGCTGCGTTTTTCTAAAAGTTGGCTCAACTTCTCTACCGCAGGTCGCTGCAGGGTTTTTTTGGGGTTTTTTTTGGCAGCCCGCAGTGTCTGATCCTGTCTGAATGCCCTAATAACTAAAGAAAGTTACAGCATTTTACCCGTTTATACAGCTCCATACTACCTACTGACCGACCGACAGACGTATCTTACAGCTATACAAAGAAAATTATCAATTAATCGGACTTCAGTTGTCTATAAAATGTCAGAAAAACGTCTAAACAGATGTCTTCAAATGTCTCATTTCGTCCGACCAACAGTCCAAATCCGAAGACATTACAGATTTGA
Organism: Sciaenops ocellatus; assembly: GCA_033000465.1. Lineage (NCBI taxonomy): Eukaryota > Metazoa > Chordata > Actinopteri > Sciaenidae > Sciaenops > Sciaenops ocellatus. The sequence continues at coordinate 21,250,001 of CP136877.1, forward strand.
CACACAAAAGCATCAAACTTTCTAATTTGAGAAGCTATAAACGGCAAATGTTTGGCATTTTTGCTCACCCATAGCCTGCAGGTGCACACATAACTCAGAAAACCTGAATTTAAGTTTATAAAACCATTTCAGTCCAGCTGCTGTTGATGTCCACACATATTTTAGAAGTTTAGCGTGCAGTTGTTGTTACTTAAATGAAAACAGAGATGAGATTTGATGATTGCTTTTCCTGTTTAAAGACTGATGAGTGCTCTGTGTACCAGAGTAGAGCAGTGATAACTAGAATGTATGTGTGTAAGGTTCTACAGGTTCTGCAGGACCAAGGCTCTTCACCATCCATTTGATAGACGCCAACACAGACAACCTGCCCAAGGCTCACACGTGGTAAGGACACACTAAAGATGCATGTTATTTATATTTCTGTCGGGTTTGATGTCACTAATCATCCTCTTCTGTCTCCAGTTTTAACCGGATAGACATCCCTCCCTACGAGTCTTACGAGAAACTTTACGAGAAACTGCTGACGGCTGTGGAGGAGACCTGCGGCTTCGCTGTGGAGTGATGAATCCACAACCCAAACCGACAATACACACAGTCACGCTTGCACTTGCACACAACCTATTTGACATTTTACATATATACACAAACACACACACACACACACACACACAAACATCGACAGAATATCAAGTATACGAGGAGTATACGGAGCGGCCAAGCATCACAAAAGACACATGGTCTCTTGCCAACCTCCTCACCACCGAACTGTTTGGGGGGTTTAACGGAGGAAGCACAGCAGGAGGAGGAAAAAAAAAAACGACGAAAAACAAACAAAAAAATAAAGTATTTTAAAATTTTTCAGATGTTTTGAAGAAGCATTTTTATCCTTCAGTTTTAACAAGCTTTGATGTCATTCTTCAGAACGTCTTACCGCCACAGCGACTCCACGACACACAACTTTCGGACAGAATCAGCCAATCACAACGCGAGCCTGCGAACAGAGACTTTGAAAAATCACAAGAAGAACAAGGCGAAGACCTCGTCTGTCTGACGAGCTGATTGACTAGTATTCATGCTTCATGTTTAACCACTGTCGTGTATCCGAATGTGTGCATGTATGTATGTATGTATGTGTGTGTGAGTGTGTTTGTATGTGTGTAAGTGTGTGTGTGTGTCAGGCATGGCACCCGGTTACGCTGTAAAAAAAAAAAAGATCAAAATGAGCCTGCTCCTCCTCCTTTTGGTGACTTTTTGTCTCTTCCGTTTGTATCTGCGACCACTCTGATCCACTCTGATATTTTATTATTTATTACTAAGTGATTACTGACCAAGCTGCTATACGCTCGACACAGAGCCCACACTAATCTCTTCACCACCCAACCACCCTCCTCTTCCTCCTCCTATCCCCCAAACCTCTCTTACCAGAGTTGAAGGGTCAATTCACTTTGCAATTCAAGTAATCCACAAAGTGGGTTCTGTTGAATTTTGTTACATTTTTTTAACATTCATATTATTGCGGAGAAATCCTCTTTGTCGGTGTATGAAAACTGTTTAGTGTTTTAAATACCATGTTACAATTTATTTGATGTGAAAGCCCCTATTTTTTTTTTTTTTTAAATCTTTAAACTCTACTGACGTTATGGAGAGGTCCGAGGGCACGAGCCGGATATTTAATTAATAAAACGAGCCACAAGGATGAGAAAGAAGGAAGTCAGTTTCAGGAATTTTTTTTTTTTTTTTTGGTTGTATGTGACATGTATAATAAAATCTCATAAGCCTTTTCATACATGTTTCATCATCCATCTCACCATCTTTTGTTTGTGGCTCTGTCTCTGCCCCCCGTCTTCATAGCCTGAATGTTAGAAAAAGTTAGACATCGTCCATCAAGACCACCATGAATGAACAAAGTCTCTTTGCAGTCATTAATCCTCCATAGAAGTGAATGAAATAATAAAAAAAAAACGTTAAATGTCGAGCGAGGGGTCTTGTTGTTGGAGATTGAAGTTGGGATTGAAAATTGAAGACTGTTAAGCGGTATCATTTCAATCTGCGTTTTCTAGGTTCTGAGTTCACTGTGTAATGGATGCAAGAGTATTGTAACTTACTATGTACTAAACATTTATGAGAAAATACAATGTAAATAAGATTATATTAAAAGAAATTAAATTGAAAATACATTCTCTGTGTGGTGTGCATTATTCTCTCTGTGCAAATTAATCACTGTATATAACCTCCTTGATCCAAATCAATCGTCATTCACCTAAACAGCTTACACCTTAGAGGCCGGAGAGGAAACAGAAGATAAAAATCTATCTATCTATCTGTCTATCCGTCTGTCTGTCTATCTATCTATCTATCTATCCTCTGTAAACCTACCTCCAGATATCTGATGATATGTCTGTATCCATTTCAATCTCCCATTTCTCTTTTATTTGTGTGGTATTGTTCGAGTTAAGGGGCAGCACGGCACAGCGAGAAGGTTCCTGGTTCAAACCTCGACTGGAGTCTTTCAGTGTGAATGAAAGTGTTGCATGATAAATGATTAAATATATATACAATAGAACCTATTGTATATATATTTATATTTTTATATTTTTTTATCTTCCTTTTATTTTTTACTACTTTACTTAATCTACTTGGCAATAAATCTGATTCTGATGTTCTCCCCGTGTCTGCGTAGGTTCTCTTTGGGTACTCCGACTTTCTCCCACTTCCACTTTACTTTAATGTAAATATACATTCAAATTAATCTATAATATAAATCTGAATTTAATTTAAACCTGTACAAAGATACAAATAAAAAAACAAGATAAAAAAAGTAAAAAATAGAAATAAGAAATAGAGATAAAAACTATATACAATTAGATTAGACTGTATAAAATGAATTAAAGTCACCAGAAATTATTCAGCTTTATATGAGTTTGATCAGTCCACAGCCATGAACTCTGCTGTTCTTGTGTCTTTTTGTCCACATAAATAAAAAATATCCTCCTCCACCTGTTTCTGGGGGGGGGGGGGGGGGGGGGTGTTATCACCTCTATAGGACTACATTTCCCAGAGGGCCACCGCCGCCCCTCACCGTACGTGAGCGGAAAGACACCGTACGCGTGACGTCACCGCTGTTCTTGTTTTGGCAGTTTGTTTCCATATTCACGGATTGTCAGTCCACCAAAGAAGGCGTTTCACACGGGTTTATCCGACACGACGCTGCGGTACTGAACATTTCTGCATGTTTACTCCTTCACACTTTGATTTTAGACCGGGTATGTTTGTTTAGGAGCGGTGTTACGGGGAGAAACCCCCGACAGAAGTGGGCTAACTACTTAACCCTACCAGCTAACTGGAGCTAGCACGGCGATGCTAATTAACATTAGCTTAGCTGAGCAGGGGTTTGTTCTCTGTGTGTGTGTGTGTGTGTGTGTGTGTGTGTGTGTGTGTGAGAGAGAGAGAGAGAGAGTGTGTGTGTGTGTGTGCGTGCGGAAATGATCGATTGTTGTTCTGACATGTTTGTTTTTAACTTAAACTCCGAGCCAACAGCTCAGTGTGACGGCTAATGTCAGGCTAACGTTAAGTTCATATAGCTTAGTATTGCAACATTGGCACAGCACCCTCGCAGTTGTTAGCGTCTTGCTGGTGTAACAACATGTAAGATTTACATTGATTTCATGCCAGCTGTGATCAGACCTCAGGCAGCTGGGGCTGGGTTTAGCCAGTAGAGATGACGGAGTGAGTGTTTCATCATATTCTTGAGGGATCAGCTCAGCCAAGACTTTAAAAATCAACTTTAAAGTCAGCTTAGCTTCGTGCTATTTCTACCTGACCCTGACCCTTTAACTCCCCATGCTTTCGCCCACAAGCTTCCTCTTTATTAAGTCCTCTTTTATGGTCGCATGTGTTCTCGATTAAACGTGTGTCATCACATTATTTATTGTATAATCAGGGTGGAGTCAAACCCTCCAGTTTGGTAAATGTTATGTGACAAATCTGATATTTCAAAATGAAACTAGCTATTGTAATTCCAGGGGAATACCAGCTCTAACTGTGAGTGTGTGTGTGTGTGTGTGTGTGTGTGTGTGTGTAGATGTTATTGATTAAGCAGTGACTCTCTGTGGCGTGTGTGTGTGGGCTGACTCGAGGAGCTGGTAAGTGTAGTTTCACGATGGCAGATGGAGGCAGCGACGACGATGTCATTCACCTGGCGAGCTTCAACGTCCACCGCAGCCAAGGTGAGACACACACACACGCGCACACACACACACACCTTTACAGTTAGTCACAGACTTTACGGTAAATCATTTAGCTGACGCTTTTATCCAAAGGGAAACAATCAAGGTGCAGTGTGGCAAGGACAAGTTAGTGCAGCAATAAGTACTGTAAAAGTTGTAGTGGGGGATAGATTTATGTTCAGTTGTTGGTAGTGTTGGACGGGAGGTCCTCTCTGAAGAGCTGGAGGTCTTCAGGAGGTGTTTGAAGGTAGAGAGGGACGCCCCTGATCTGGTAGGAACTGGTAGGAAGATCAACCAACGGGGAGCAACAGACGAGAAAAGTTTGAATCGCCCTGAATGTACGGGTGGCAGAGCCAGGCATCGTTCATTGGAGAAGGTAACATATGTCTGTATGAGGGCATTCAAGTCGGTGGGTGCAGAACCGGAGAGTACTTTGTAGTCAGCATTAGAGGTTTGAATTTAATGTGGGTTGCTACAGGTAGCCAGTGGAGCTCGATGAGCAGTGGGGTAAGACATGGCGCGACAGCGTGTTCTGGATCATCTAGAGAGGTTTCACTGTGCAGGCTGGGAGGCCCGTCAGGAGGACCGCAGCCTGTATTAGTAGTTTAGTAGTATGTTGAGTCAGTCATCGATAATGACTTGGGTTATGATACTTAGTAGCATCAGCCTTTAGAAAGAGGCTGAGTCTTCCGCACAACCACCTCCTCTTTCATCTCAGTCAATCGGGTTTTGACCTTGATTTGATTTTATGTACTTAAAATGTTTCTCTTGTTTGAGACTGTAATGTTTTGAGCACACTGGAATCGCTTCATTGATGCAAACAGGAACAAAACATCTTATTTGTATCGAAATCAGTTGATTCATGTCAACATTTTTATTCAGCAACTCGTACAAAGGTCAGAGTCACTTCAGTCGACCAGGTTTAAAAGTTAATTCATATATTTGAGAGTTGTTTGGCTGAGTAAGTTAATTTACTAAAAATGTGTTTACATATTTATGTTACATGTTTATTATTTACATATTTGCATCTTTTAAACAGTCACAATATTCTGTTGAATCTCTGACTCCCTCACTTTTACCTCAGTCTATGTCCTGGCTTGTGATTGGTTAGTTTAGTCATGTGACGAATCCGAACAAGAAAGTGAAGTTGTTACGAAGTGTGAATTCAGTAAAGTTTTGTTTGACGAAGTTAATCCGTCTCCATCCAACTGTGTCTTCTCATCAAGAGTGATCCAACCACTCTGATATATCGGGTCATGTGAGCTCATAGCAGATATATCTGTATCGGCGTATGCTCCAAAAGTCCTAAACAGTCAAAACATGACTGGCTGACATAATAATAACATCAAGACGATTGACTCGTGGCTCGTGTCATGATCTGCTTGTCTTTTCACACACTCCCTAATATTGACGTTACACGGCGTCCGTGTCAGGTTCTCGTGCCCGGAAGAGGGAGCTCATCACCATTTCTGATGACTCTGATGAGGAGCCTGTGACTCTGGTGCCCGGCAGCCCGGTGTTAGTCCCAGACGATGCAGATGACGACGACATCAGCATCCTGGAGGTGACTGTTCTTCAGCATTAAGACTTGTTACGTGACTCTACCCTGTTACTTTGTGCACGAAAGGTAAATCAGTTTTTCTCTGTTGCAGCCTCTGACTCCTGCACGCAGACAGGTGATTCGCCCAGCAGCAAAATGGAGCGGGGCCTCGCACAACCTAATTCAAGTTGTAGGTCACAGTAGCGCAACTTCTGGGGTTTCCACAGGGGACCCTGGTTCTGCCCCCTCTACCTCCAGAGATGCCAAGGCCAGCTCCTCCGCAGCGAGGCCAGCCATACGAACACCAGTGCAGTCCAGCACTTCCGGACACACACAGCCACACCCTGGCTCTTCATCACACACACTGTCTCAGCCAAAACTCAACACACACTCACAGCAGCAGGACGGTACGTCAGCACATACGACAGTGGAGCTCCATGCAGTTTCTTCTATCAATACCCCGTCTACCTCCACGAACGCCAAGGCTAGCGCCGCCACATCCAGAGCACCTTTACAAGGACTTCTTCTTCAGCCACAGCCCGGCACATCTGGACTCACACAGCCGCATGCTGGCTCCTCAGCACATGTAGCGGCGGAGCCCCAGACGAGAACCTCGTCCAGTGCCACACACTATTCATGTGCGGTTGCAAGTTCCTCGACAAAGACTCAAGAAAAGGCGAGTACAAGTATTCATTCACAGGACAATCCTCAGGCCAGTACTTCATCCGCACAGTCTTACACAAGGATGCAGTTTCAGCCCGGTACATCCACCCAGCTCCAGCCCCGCGTGCTTGTTGTTCTTCCCCAGCAGCCGAGCATCAGAGCCTCCGCTCTGATAACTCAATCCCAGCTGCCGCTGCAGCCCGTGTCGCTCAATCACATGCAGGGTAATCTCATTCAGATCGAACCGCAGCCGCTGGCTCAGGCGCCGGCCCAGCCTCAAGTCCAGGCCCCTCAGCCCCCTCAGGTGATACCGGTGATCCCGCCTGCAGTGCTAATAGCTGCAGCCCCAGAGAGACTAGGACCTCCAGAGGCAGGTCACCCCATCATCCTGGGGAGCCAGGCGCCTGGTGAGGCTGCGCCACAGGCTGGCGCCTCCAGCGTCGCTCCACCGGTCCGCAGCCTCACCATCAGGGTGGCTAATGTGAACTCTAACCCTCCCGCTCCCAGGGCTGCGGTCCCCCACAACGAAGGTGAGGCTCGTCTCATTCTAGCTCCAGCACCGAACCCAGAAAGGGTCAACCCGGCACCCGGCCTGGTCGCGGTGCCTCCTGCACCAGAGGACATTCCCCGAATAGAGGACGCGAGGCCGGGACCTTCTGCACCACACGGGAGGGCGGAGCAGCTGCCCCTCGTGAGAACCCTCATCACTGGTGTTGTGAGTATCACACCTGAGCCGGTTAATGTCACGTTTAATGATTTTTGTCCAGGCTACATCAACTCTGTGTGTGTCCTCTACAGTTGGATCTATTCCCAGACGTCCAGGAAGCCTATGTAGCAGAACTGATCCAAACGAATAATGTGAAAGACTTGAATGTGTAAGAACCTTTTTTCTCTGCAGTACTTCATATCGAGTAACGAGAATATCTGCTGTGTTTCTTATTTATTAGCTCAGGAGCACATGGCACCACAAACAGAACCATCGAGAACAATTTAGTTTTATTTCTGCAGCTTGTTTGTCGACCTGCTCAGGATTTATGTCCTTTATTTGTCTGAAATGGTCTCAGTGGTGCATAATTTTAGTTCATTTATTCAGGATTTATTGAGGGTTTATGTTTCTGGGATCATAGACTTGATGTTACTGATAGATCTCTCTGGTTAATTAAGAACCATAATCATATTGTACAGAGTCAGATTGCAGCTTACAGCACCAATAATGTGTCTGGGTTTGCTGCTGTGTCCTCCTGTGTGGTGATAGAGTTAACTTTTGTTTGTTAACTTTTATTGTAGCTTAAAGATCTCTGCCTTTTGTCATTTCGAGGATTTAGTGAAGAAAAGTTCCTGACTTTAAGAGTTTATTTGAAAGTATTACCCCGTGCTTAAACCCTGAGTGATACTTCCAGATCTGTTGGCAGAGTTTTGACCAGTCAGTTAAACTGTTTCCTCACAGAAAGCGGAACAATAAATTAAGTGTACTTTCCATTAGCACAAAGTCCTCCTTAGTCTTTTTGTAGGTTGACCGGTATCGTACCTGTAAGTGTGTGTGCTGTTTGCTCGTTCACACTCTGCTGTGTTTCCAGTATCTGTAACCTGCTGTTGGAGAACCCAGAGTATCCGAGGAGGGAGACCGCAGCAGCCACAGCAGCACCCACCAGCATCCTACTGGAGTCTGGAGACCCACAGACAGAGGTGAGCGTCTGTTGAAACCACTGACAGTATAAAGAATGGACGGCGTGTTCGATACGACGCCTGTAGGTGAGCTCAGAGTTTGGTTAAAACCAGCTCAGATTATGACTCCGTCCTGTATTGTTCTTCTCCCAAGTACAGGAAAGAACAGTCTCACCTCTCTTTATATTGTTCACAGAAAACAGCAGACGGAGCACAAACAGACTTTCCTGTCTTAAAACTTGATTATTCAGCTGTTCCCTCCACCATCAGTACAATCAGATCAAAGCCTCGCGTGTCACAATCTCATTTTTCATTCATCTTTTTTGATGACGGCTCCAAAGCCGAATCTCCGAATCTCGTATCTCCATCAGAGTGTATTTATGAGTTTGTTTTGGGTCTTTTCAGGTGACGGAGGACCTTTTTGACTACGCCAAACTGGGCACGGTGGGACCGGCAGCTGTGATGCAGGCCGCCGACTTGCTCATGGCAGATTTCAGGATGCTCAGCTGTCAGGACATCAAATGGGCCCTCAACGCTCTGAAGGGACACTATGCAATCACACGCAAGGTACCTGTGGTCACGTTAATACGCCGCGCCCGAAGCTTATAGCGAATCTCCCATTTCTCTGCTTTCTTGTTACAAATGTCTCTTCAATCCCTTCTCTCCTCGCTCTCTCAGGCCTTATGTGAAGCTCTGAAGAAGTGGCAGGATTCAGGCGACCCCTCAGGGAAGAGACGGCGGAGCAGAGCGTCCTCTGAGCGCTGCTACATTGATTTCCATTTTGAGCACGGTGAACAAAACTTTCACTTTTATCTGTGTGTTTGTTGTAAAATGCCTCGCTGGGATTCTTTCATCCACTAAAGCTTCAGTAACTGAGTTTGACTACAGAGCTGCAGGTGCACCGTCATCATCAGGATCTTTTAGGTGCAGTCTGTCTCACTCTCCAGTTTCCCTCCGTCCTCCAGGATCAGTGAAGTTTGACAAGAGGATGTACTTTTTGGAGAACGACCGCCGTTACTGCCGGACGTACAACAATCTGGAAGCTTCTCTGCAGAAGGAGCTCTCGTTCTATCAGCAAAAGGCCAAGGAGTGGGCAGAGGTACAAACACACTACTTCTACTACTACAACTACTTGTACAAATATGTTCATCTTTGTGGTACAGCGTTTGTTACAATCTAAGACGGATGAAGAATGTAACATTTAGAACACCTCTAAAGCGGAGTGATACATGTAGTGAACAGTCTCAGTGCTGTTATTCTCTATATCAGCACTCGTGGAACGACTCTTGTCCAATCAAATTACTCGGTCAAAACTAACTGTTGTATAAAATAAAATATAAAGCAAATCAATGTATTATTAACATTGTTTAGTACAATGTAATATGATACATAATGACATAGTATGGAATATGTGCTGTAGTATAATTGTGATATAATATGACACAGTAGTGTGTATACTGTAGTACATCAATATAACATAAAAAGAAAACACCACCACAACCTTATGTAGTTTAATTATTCAAGTAATGTGTTAATTATATTTACTGTTATATACAGATATATATGTGTGCAGGATACAAATTAACGTGTTTTTATTTTTTCTATTTCAAGTATATCTTGATATTTTTTCCATTTATGAGTATTGTGAGCTGCTGTAACAAAAAGTCTGTCATATCTTCAATAGAGTACAATAGACGAGTGAATATAATATGGTACTGTGAGCATAATCTAGTGTAATATATAACAGATGTATGAACAAATACAGTAAAGTACGTCATCAGAGAGACGATGTGTCTGTGTGTGACAGACTGTCGTCTCTCTGCTGTATCAGAGTGACTTAAACTACTGAAGTAAACATTTAACAGCCTTAAAGTTTGTGTTTGTACGAAGAGATGAACGTCACCTACGCTGCTCCACTTAACAAGACGTGGCTTCTTTTAGGTGTAGCGCTGCGAGCTTGACAAACAAGCTCGTCACAGGAAAAGTCTGTTTGTAAGAATAGTAACATCAGAGTAATGTACTGGATGATAAGGAGGAAATGCCAGTCAGCTATTCACATTCCAATCCTTGCTATTAGATTGGCTGACTTGATATTCAAAGAATAAGCTAGAGGCTTCATACACATTGTACCCATCAGTCATACACCGACGTCAGTGTCACATATGTGTTATAAAAGTTGTTTACTCCTTTCTCTCTCTCCAGCACGAGGACTTCCTGTTGGCTCTGCAGGTCAATGAGGATGAATACAAGAAGGTAGAAACAACACACACACCTCGACCACACCTATGTAGCATTTACTGGGTGGTTAGTGTCAGAATGGTTCCAAGTACACGATACAGCAACGTGACAAAGAGCGACCTCGTTCTTCCCATTGTTATCACAAAAGATCATGAATGTAGATTTAAGATTGTGGTTAACGCACGATACAGTTTGAAACCTGCATTTCCTGAATGTAGCTGGTTTGTAGTACCCTGAAGCTGTCGGTAATTCTGAAAACAAGTTTCATTCAAACACGTCTGTGTGTGTGTGTGTGTGTGTGTGTGTGTGTGTGTGTGTGTGTGTGTGTGTGTGTGTGTGTGTGTGTGTGTGTGTGTGTGTGTGTGTGTGTGTGTGTGTGTGTGTGTGTTTGTTTCTGCAGGACGGTCAGCTGATCGAGTGCGGCTGCTGCTACGGAGAGTTCGCATTCGAGAAGATGACGCAGTGTTCGGACGGCCACCTGTTCTGCAAAGAGTGCCTCGTCAAATACGCTCAGGAGGCAGTGTTCGGCTCTGGAAAAGTACGCACACACACACACACACATCATTGGCATGTTTAGCCAGGACGTAACTGCTAATGTTGCCAGACAACTATGAATTGATATTCCTATAAAAAAACAGCGTCTTCTTGAGCTGGAGAAAGCTTGTTGTCTATTTAAGTAATATTACATGAGAGGCCATGCTTTAACGTCAATATTGGCACTTCAGTCGTGCCAATATTGACGCTAAAGCACGGCCTCTCATTGCATGATTGCGATTACACAACCACCAACTTAAATAATACATCTAATCAAAAGATATTTATATTTTGGGGCAATTTACTCTCAAAATAAATAAAAAATTCATTCCCATGCGGATACACACACCAGAAGACTAACAGGAACACAGATTGCTACACCAGCAAGTAGTCCGAGCCTCAGTTATATTTATTTACATGTTATATATTATCAGGATGTGACAATGTGGAGATAGCGGTGTAATATTTTAGGTTGACGAGTCAGATTGCTTTGTCTGAACTACTTTTTGTGGAAAAATTAAATCAAAACTCAAAGCGTCATATATCCAAAGCTGTTCTCCTCCTCTCTATCCTACATACACGATGTAACAAAACATGTTTTTATTGACCATAGACAGAATATGCACATTGCACAGTGACAATATGTACGTTATTTGTTTTCCTACCATGACTCATCATGCCTGCTTTCGTTAGCATGATGCAGTTGATTCAAACGTACGTCGACAGGATTAAAGGTTCAGGCTTTTTATTCTGCACTGAAACGAGAAGTCGCGTTTATTAATCTGTAACACTACGTCGTAAAACACGGTGACTAGATTTGTCGTTAAACATGCCATGGCAAACACAGAGTTTATTAGGGGCGCCGTATAATCGAATGCAGTCCAATAAAAGAGCTCTGTAATAACTGGTTCATCTTCACGAGGCTGTAGTTCGTCACGTTGTTGTCTCATTATAATAAAATATGATTTTAATTTGTTCGTTGGCCTCCATTTCCGTACACCAGATTGGACTGTTTGCACCTGACAATCTGCTAACTCTGTGACTGTTGGCTGCCTGTGAACATACCTGTGCATTTATGTGTGTGTGTTAATGTGTGTGTTGCAGTCGGAGCTGAGCTGCATGGAGGGTGGCTGCCCGTGCTCCTACCCGGTGTGTGAGCTGGAGAAAGTCCTACCAGAGAACATACTGTGTAAATATTATGAGAGGCAGGCCGAGGAGGCCGTCGCCGCCACCTGTGCTGATGAACTAGTGCGGTAAGTGTTTATGTGTGTGTGTTCACACCCTGAATCTGTCTTATCAGGACTGTCTACATTCTCTGCACTCTGCCATGTTCACCTTGAAAACAGACTCTCTGTACACCATGTGTTGTTGCTCACTTCTGTCATGTTTGCATCCTACAAACGGTGATAATTCATTAATTTAAAGTCAACTCACAAGTAGAAATAAGAGGAATAGATTACATTTGTATAGCGCTTCATCTGAGATACTCAAATGGCTTATAGTGAAGAGGCAAACTTACCTCAATCACCACCAGTGGTGGCTGATTTTTATTGTCACCCTCAGTTTTTCGCCTTGGATTTTAGTCTGAGCCAGATTCAATCCGGTTTCTGGTTTGTTGTCCGGTGCAGCCATTTTGCGCCATCTCGCTCACCTCACATCAGCTCAAGGCGGAGAAGGAATGAAACAACGGCCCGAATCCAGACAATTTCCTTTGACGTCTTTAGTTACGACTTGTCAACTAATCTCGAGACGTCAACTTCATCTCAGAGGAAGTGCGATGGGCATTTTTTAATATTTACCTACTAGCTAAACCATAAATCCACACGTGGAAGAAAATAATCAGCAGATGAAGCCAACAAGGGAAATACAGCTCTAATCTCGTCTCACCTGTACAATAATATTTCAGCTGCTCGTCCAGCTGACACTTTTATCCAAAGGGAAACAGTCATGGTACAGTTACAACAAGTAGTACTAAACGTGACGTTACCTGACGTTACTTGCAGCTATTTCATTAGAATGAAACAAAACGTGAATAAACTCCATGATCGTGATTTTTCTGCCGGTCACGTCATACAGATTTGTTATTGTTCTGATGTGAGAAACCAGAACTGATATACTGTGTGTTGAAGTTTAATGTCAGGCTTTTAACGTACTTTGAACTCACAGCCTGGTCAGCATGGACGGTCTAGAGGAGATGAATAATGCCTCTGTTGTTCCCTCACAGTGAGATTCTTCTTCGTCTTTATCTCGTGTAAATCTGTATCAAACTTTATCGCCGCCACTCCTTAACTCTAACTTCCTCTCCGCCCTTTCCAGGTGTCCGTTTTGCAACTTCCCAGCCTTGTTGGACAAAGACATGTCTCTGTTCAGCTGTCCCAACCCTCGCTGCCGCAAGGTCAGTCCTGCTTTGTTTTTATTTAGTTGGGAGGCCGGGCTGTTGTGTTGCTACTGTTCTTCCTGCTCACGGCAAACGTGTTCAGTCAAATGTAGGTTAATGTTTCGGCTCTGCGTCCTCTAATGTGATCACACATGTCGGAGTTAAATCACGCGAGACGTCATGAATAATTCAGTCCATGAGTGACAGTAAAAACCTGAAAGCTCTTGGGTGAAGCATCCACATAAATCATCTCAGCGCAGCCCGGACATGAGACAGAGATCAAACTCCGCCAGAGAGAGAGAGGAAAGATTGATGAATAGTTTTTATGGTTGTGATGAAACGGTTCCATCTGGTGAGGTCGCCAACTTTGTCTGCCTCTCTGTTTATCTCCGGGCCTCCTCCCTCTGTCTGAGGAATGCATGGGGGGAGGCGTCGCTTTGTGTCTGCCAAGGCCGTCACATGGATTCCCGTCTAAAATCTCTGTTATTTGGCAAAAACACACCGACACACACACACACACATACCTACAATCATATTCTCGCTCTCACCACACAAACAAAAACACTCCCTTCTTCTTCTCTTGATGCGTCTTTGTCTCTTTTTGTTGCTGCTCTTGTGTCTGACAGACCACCAAAACCTCTCTGTGACTCAAACACACACACACTCCTGCTATCACTACATTCCTGAGATTTGGGTTGTATCAACACACACCCGACATTATAAATGTGTATGTTCAACCTCGTGGCACTGGCTGACCTGTAAAAATATGAAGATGTTTGAAGGAAAAAAAGCCAAACATGTTCAAGTTTCAGCTTCTTAACTGTGAGGATTGGCTGTTTTGTTTTATAGACAAATTAAAACAACACTATTTGTCTGATTAAATGTATTTATCATCCATCCATGTCATGTTAACCTGTCCAGAGCACAGAGGTCTGTTTGTGCCATGTTCAGATATGGCACCTTGGTGGAAACTGGACGCTTCCCCCTCGCCTCCAGAGGAGGATTGTCCATTAAATCACAACTAAGATGTAATGTCCTCATTTGTTTTCTATGTCGGATGTATGCAAACTAAAGTTCCTGTTTACAGACGAAGCGTTTGACTCGGTTTCTGTTGCCAACCAACAACGTAAGAGAGCGCTTTATGTTTGATGAAAGGAACAGTCTGTGCCTCAGTTGTGTTTTCAGTCATGTCTCGTAGCTGTGATGTCTAAAGAGCCGGGTTGTGTTTAACTTGTTCTTTAGCTCTTGTTATGTTTGTTGCCTTTGTTTGTTACGTTTTGAAGCGTCCTGTAAGTCCACGTTAGCCGGGCACCTTTGGTTCATGACACTGGAAAAATAAATTTCCTGACTCAAACTTTTTACACCATGAATCAGCTCAGGAAATATTCAGCTCTCCAAGTATCACCACACAGAGGTCGCATACCACCAGTGGTACACATACAGTTTCAGTTATGGGGCTGTGATGCATCTGACTTTGCTGCCTTTAATTGGCACTCCCAGTAGTCAAATACAGTCATGTGTGTGTCATCTGGAGCCAGGCAGTGTATCACTGCATAGTTGTTGTATTATAGCTCGTTTCCACTGCAGGACCAGGTGACCAAGAACTTCTTTGAGGAACCAGTCTGATTCGACCAGAGGAACCAGAGACTAAATTTAGTTCCTGTACAAAAGTTGCAGGTGTGTTTGACAGTAGCACTCTGTGATAGTTCACAGGGCTGACGTCTACTTCCTCGGAAAGTTCACCTTCATGCATAAAATGAGGAAGTGCAGGTGCCTAGCCCCAATGAAAAAAGCTTTTCTCACCCACGTACCCCATCAGATCTGTTTTATGACACATTTACATAATTCTCTTGTAGCGGACAGACGCTCTCTGTCTGTGCTCGGACATTGTATTTCCCTCTGGCTGCACAGCAGTCTGGACTAAAGGGCGAATAAAGGCAACAGTTGCCTGCAGCCGCGTAAAGGAAAAAAGCTTTCTTTCCAACTGATGGCAAAGCGACTCTCAGACAGCCGTGTGATGCGTTGGAAGTGCTGATGATCAACGTGTCCTGCAATTCACAGTAGTTCTCCCAACTTCTGCTCCATCAGGAGGTCATGTAGGGCATCCGAGCTGTTGTCCATGATGCTGAGAAGTTTGTGGAGCATCCTTCTATCTATAACCGGCTCCAGAGCAGTCCACAGCACTGATTCAGCCTTCTTAATCAGTTCATTCAGTTTGTTGGCGTCGCTGCTGCCCACAGAAGATCGCACTTGCAACAACCCGAGGACCTGAGCTTTCTCGAGAGATAAAGTCTGCTCTGTCCCTTCCTGTAGACAGCCTTAGAGCAGTCTGTTGTCCAGGTGTAGTCTTCCACCACCTTTACCTCTTCACCCTCACCTCCTCTCCTAGCACCACCAACAGCTGGACATGCTAAATCTATCCCCCTTCTTGAACATGTTCTTGTCGCACTGCACCTTGATTGTTTCCCTTTGGTTAAAAGCGTCAGCTAAATGAGTAAATGTAATGACACAATAACATCCTGGGGAGACGAGGCTGTTCCTCCATCCTCCTCCAGTTCTGTCCGTTCACCTCTAGGTGGAGCCAGAGGTTCACGGTGGATGGCCCGCAGTGTTGCTGCACAGCTGCACCTCGTTACACGCTCACACACACCCAAAGATACAAAAAAAAAAGAAAAAGTTCAGACATGCTCCAGATATCCTGAATATTAATCTGCAGATTCAGGGCGACTATCAGGAGACTAACTGAGTTATGAAATGTTGATTTTTGTTAAGTAAGCGTTACAGAACGTTGAAACAACTCGCTTCCTCTTAAATGTGTGAAGGAATCAGGATGTGAGTCTCTCTGTGCTGGAAACTCCCTCACAAACCCAGCTATCATCACAAGAATTATTATTACGCACACCGGCTTCACTGGGTCTTTTTCATACTTTCTGTCAGCTGCAGACGGTTGTTGTACAGTCGAGGCCTCACAGCAGCAGCAGCAGCAGCGCGCTCAAGTCTACAAACAAGGGAGGAGCTTCATTATGTAACTGACACACTTCCACGAAAGCCCACCCGGCTTTCTCCAGCAGCGCCGCCTCATTGGCCGGCTGCACTCGTCCACTCCCCTCGTACTGGTTCCTCACTGGTCGGACACACTTCCTCCACCGTTTCAAATGTGGTTCAGATCAAGTTTGACCCAGATTTTCCTCCTCCCTCTCTTTTCCTCACCCTCCTCTGCCTCTGTCTGACCTACACACGCACATATACACACATATATACATGTATGCAGATACTAATGTGTTCCACATGTGGTTATGAGGCTTGTTCCTCTCCTTGAGTTTAAAATATAGGCCACTGGCAGGCTGCATCCGTCCCATATGCGATCACATGTGCTTCATATCAAGCTGCACAGTGTCACATTTATCTCCCCTCGTCCTCCCTGCCCTTTGCTCTGCACTTCATTGCAGCAAAAGCCGCCTCCCTGCACGAAAAGCAACGCAACACACACTCCCTGCCTCTCTGCAGCCCCCCCAATCAGAGGCTTTACAAGCTGCTCGCACTGCCTTATAAGGGCTGCTGCAAGCCTGCAACGCCGGAGATGAGATAGAAAAAGAGAAGGAGAAAAAGAGAGAGGTAAGGTATGAATGGAGAGGGAAGAAAGGAGGGTAGGACCCGAGGGAGAGGAGAGGAGAGACGAGCCTGGGTGTAGAAACAGCAGCTCATATCGTGAAGCCGTGCGACCTTTGTCACATTTCTAACCACGCCCCCCCCCCCACCATGCGAGGGTTGACTCCGACGTCACCGGGCGTATATTTTTAGCAGTGCTATAAGAGCTCAGGTGTGTTCCTGCTTCTCGACAACTCGTCAAACAAGTCTCAGACACACACACACACACACACTCTCTTTCTGTCAGCGCCTGTCCCTCTTCCTGGTCTGTAGGTGACCACTAGGGGGTGATCTCTCACCGCCCGCTCTCTCACTCCCTGCCTCTCTCTTTGTGTGATCTGGCTTCCTCTTGACACTTGAGTGGCAGTTCTGCACCACTTCTCGGCCCTCCTCCTCCTCCTCCTCGTCTGAACACCCTCATTTAACCGAAATCACAGACCAAAAGAGAGTTTTCTGCTCGGACACTCCCTTATGAATCAGAAACGCTGAGTACGGCTGCTTGAAAACAGCTCTTCCTCAGTCTGAAGCGACTAAACGGGCTCCACGATTTTTGACTTTTGACGACTCTGTTTCCACCCAAACCGGCTCCGAATGCCAACAAAAACTCTGCCGCCTGCAGCCCAATTTCCCCACCCGCTGGCTGACCTTGCACACAAACACACACACACACACACACACACACACACACACACACACACAGAGGAGGGTGGAGGCTGTGGAAAGAGGCCACAGGATGGAGAAGGTGTGTTTCTGACAGATCAGAGGTTCATCATCAGCTCTTCAATATTAGATGAGCGGATTCAAATATTAATGGTGACACCACTTAGACGAAGGTTAGGGAGGGAGGCGACCCCGACGCCGTCTGCCCCGCACGTCCTTTAGCTGAATGTCGACACGTCAAAGCAGGTTGGATGTTGGATGTTGGAGGATGGAGTTGCTGTTTCCAGGCAACCAAGCAGCAGCAGCAGCCGGCGGCGGCGGCGAGCAAATCACTGTACTCTTGCTGCAGTCACACACACACACACACACACACACACACACACATTTGCAGGCAGCCACACCTTGCTCTGCTCTGTCTGTACAAGTCCAAGTCTCCCTGCAGTGGCAGCACCAGCAGCATATAGAGCAGCAGAGGAATATCCCGACCGCAGCGCTCGTCTGATTCAGCAGTTAGTGGATGTTAGAGGAGGAGCGGTGATGGATGGATGTATGTGGAAATGTGGGATCATCTCTTGGTATTTGGTGACACGTCACACAAAGAAAAACCCCGTACATGTAGCAGACGATCAGGGTGTCTGCTCAGTAAATATACATCCTTCAGCATGAGCTAGAAACAGGCCACGTGTTTTATTAAACACCGTGTATCGTGCAACTAAACTGAAGGATGTTCCTGATCCGAGAGGAGCGAGACGGCTCAGCAAAATCTAACTGTTTTCACCACCGTCGTGACAAAATCCAGCGCCGTAGACCGACCCTGTTTAACCACCAGAACCAGAGCTCATTCAGTAGAAACGTGGTTCTCCTGATCTGCACTCGTCTTCCTGATATTTCCTGTTTGGAGCCGTGACTGCAGAGTGTTTGAGACGTTCATTTCACCTCCACTCAACTATCTCACGTCACATTTCAGTTCATAACTAATTACGGATTTATGCACGCACCGTGTGAATGAACGTGATGGCGTGAGAGGTTGATATTGAAACAAGACAATTCCTCCGTTATCTTATTTTAATTTAATTCAAACTGTCGTTAATTTGCTTGATGTGTTTTTAAATCACTTGATTTTACCACCATCAGGAAGGTCACGTACCACCAAGTGGTACTCGTACCACAGTGTGAGAACCAGCAGTCTAGCCAATAAGCCTCAAAGTCTGCTTTATGTTTAGGTAGCTGCAGGGTCGGCGTCATTGTACGAATTGAAATTGAGTTGAATATCTGCGTTCAAGAGCTTGTGGCTGGAGAGTGATGACATCTCGTGCACATACATGCGGTGGACATCGCTGTAGATTTTAGAAACTTCAGTGAGATTTTGTGACGTGGAGATTCAAAAGAAATGATTTGTTTTTTTGTCTTTTTCTTCAGGAGAGCTGCAGGAAGTGTCACGTCCAGTGGAAGCAGCATGTGGGGAAGACGTGCGAGCAGGTCCTGGAGAGGGACGAGATCCGCATGAGGGTGCTCTTGTAAGAAACAAACACGACTACACCACCAGACCTCCACCTCTGTCCACACACTTAGCCATCTAACGGTCTGCTGAGGACATATTTTCATGTCAACATCTTTTGAATCTCACACCAGGCCTTTCAAAATAAAATGCTATTTCCCCTCTCGGTCCATCTCTGTTTATATCACAAATTAGCAACTGTAAACTCAGTCACCAAAAACACGTTAAAACCTGCTCCATGATCACATCTCGTGTTAATATTTGATATTACACAGATCATATTTAACATGAACACACACTTTGTTTTATCGCCTCTGCTCGTCCTCGCTCAAAGAGGATGCTGGGTAAACAGCTCAGTTTCCCGGACAACACTCCAGGAAGCGAAGAGGCCGGCTGCTTCCTGTGCTCCCGGCCGGCCGTCCCACAGGCACCACTTCCTGTTTTGAGACGCTCTCAGATCTTCTTAACTTCCTGGTGCTGAAAGAGACAGGAAGTGGTGCCTGGTGGAGAGATCAGTGCAGCACTGACCTGATGAGTCTAACAGGACACGAGTTAAAGAACCTCAACCCCCGGCCCGCTTTAGTCCGCTCCAGATTTTGGGGTTTGGTCCCGAACACGAGCACACTGACTGATCCTGAGTGTCCGTGGGCTGTTCAGGCCGATTGTTTGATTTATTCTCGTGTCCCAAAGTCGTGTTGACTTTCTGATAAAACCGCAGCGTGCAGCTTAAATGAAAATATTTCACAGGACAGCAGTGTGTGTGTGTTTGACCCTGAAACCTCGAACAGGACTGTACAAACATGAACCCGAGCTGCAGACACAATTTCTCATTTCCCTTATAAACACACGCGTCTGTCCTTGAGACACTCTGGAGGTCATTCATGTAATTGTCAACAGCCACAGAGTCACCGAGTTTCTGCAGCGTTGTTGTGTCTCTCAGTCGTTCTCACCTCTAACTCCTCTCCCCACGTTCTCTGTCCACGCAGCGAGGAGCGCATGACGGCGGCGCGGGTGAGGAAGTGTGTCAAATGCGGCACAGGCCTGGTCAAGTCCGAAGGCTGCAACCGGATGTCGTGTCGCTGCGGCAGCTTCATGTGCTACCTCTGCAGAGAGCCCATCACCGGATACAACCACTTCTGCCAGCACGCCCGCTCGCCGGGCGCTCCCTGCCGGCACTGCCGCAAGTGTTCACTGTGGACCGACCCCACGGTAAACTTTCAGAGCAACACTGTGGAGAAATTTGTATTTTTGTGATTTAGCGTCCCCAGTTTCAGAGTGTGATCCCATTTGTTATGATTATATTACTTATGATCAAAAACTAGCGCGTTGACAAACATCAAGCAAGGTCAACAACACAAGACATAGCAGCCAGCTAATATTACTTACTAGTCCAACAGCAGTCAGCCCAGCTCGGCGTCTGTCTTTCAGCCTTTTATTTCACCAACGACTAAAAGTCAGTCCCAGATTTACTCTCGTCCAGAGGCTTCTTGCTCGCTCTCTCTTTCATTTTCTCTTCTTAGCTTCCTCCGTCAACGTCCTCTTCGGTCTTTTCGCCTCTATTATTATGTCCATAGAGGCGGCTGAGCATGGTGACATTGCCCACTTGCTCAGCTCCTGTTCTGGCACAACACTGACTCTATTTCCTGTCAGAAAGTCTGAAAACCTCCTCTTCTTCCCGGTGGTCCAAAACTCCTGTGGTACAAACACTAACACTCCGCCAGTGCTCTGAGCTCACAGCTCGGGCAGCCCGGCTAACAAACTGAGCTAACATTAGCTAACAGCAGCTACAGTTTGGCAGCAGCTTACTCCGTAAGGAAACTCTGTAAATCACAGAGAGTTGAGGCGGAGCAGCCGGACGGCATCAGAGGGAAAACCAGAAAACATTTTCTCCATAAAATATGATCCAGTTTCACCAAAATCAGTGAAATAGTTGGTGGTGTGTGACTTAGTGCCATAAAGCGTTACGTACTTCTCGTGGGTGATTGTACCCGGAGCACAAAGTTACAGACGTACGAATGACAGAGACACCATTCACCTGATTACAAGTCAGTGTGACATCAACATGATTTAAAATCTGTTAGTTTATGGTAGAAACATTTTTTTCCAGCCAGTTCCACGACATGTTTGTGTTCCTCTACACTCACAAACACATCGATTATCTCTCGCTACACTTTGACCCCGACCATCTGACTCCACGGTAGCCCACAGTGACCTGGCCACAGCATCTCTGGCAACCACAAGAAACAATTAGTCCCCGAGCAGTTAATGAGCTGGAGCTCCTCCAGCAGCTCCAGAGAGGCACCAGAGCTGGCCGAGAGCCGGTCCTGAGGGCAGTGCCAAGAAATGGAGAAATACTGGTAACAGAGGGCCATCGGAGGGTTGGTGAACGGGGTCAACTGCCTTCTTCTTATTATTTTAAGGTTTTCTGCTTGACCTAGAAGTTAGAGAAACACACCATCAGTGGGTTTAATGACAAACTGCAGCTCCACCCACCACCAGCTCTGTGAGTCTGGAAACTCAGACTCAGACACAACAAGCCTGCAGATAAACCAGCACTGTGTTGGCTAACCGGGCATTACACGGTTAAAGTATAGCTACAGAGCCTACGCACATAGACACGTCGAGGTAAATGGACTGTATTTATAAAGCGCCTTTCTAGTTTGTGTGACGCACATTCACACACCGATGGTGCAGTGTTAGGGAGCAATGTGGGGTTCAGTATCTCCGACATGAAGATTAGAGGAGCCGGAGATCGACCCACTCTACCTCCTGAGCCAAGGCCGGCCCAAACTCATGTCACCTGGTATTCCCAGGCGGTCTCGCATCCAAGTATTGGATGTCTCTCTGAAACTATCGGACACAAATCAAATTAAACTTATTAAACTTCTTTTACCTCGACTCAAACGAGTGGAAAAACCTGCGTTTTCAGCAGCTACAACCTCAGAAATGGCATGTCACGTCTCTGAAACGGTTTCACAGTGTTAATAGTATTTTTAATAAAGGTAACACTTATCTTGAACCCTGTGAAGGTGTTATTCCTGTTAATCGTGTGACCTTTTGTGTGTTTGTTTGTTTCTGCAGCAAGACGACGAGCGAATCATCCAGGAGATCCAGAAAGAAGGCGAGGCAGAGCTGAATAAGAAGTCTGCAGGTCGGTACAGAGTGTCACAAACATTTAATTACTTCGTCCCGTTAATCATCTCTGAGTTTTATTTAGACTGATGTGGTGAGTTATGTCCCCCAGCAGAGAGACGACATTACTCTTCCTCTCTGCTGCTTCCTCTCCGTCCTTTTAACCGTTATTTATTCAGACAAGTTGGCTGTTTACAGCGTGAAGCGGCAGCTCTTGCAGGGGTGTTTCCTGTGTTTGGTTTGTCTCGATGTGTTTGTGTAAAGTATGCGAGGCAGGCGAGGGCGTGCAGGGGTTAGATCCAAACCTCCCGGGAAGTCTTCAAACAGGTCAACATGCTATTAAAACCCCGACTCATTGATGACTTTCCCCCGTCTTTCCCTCTCAGATAATTCAGGGAAGAGGGTCGGCCCTCCTCCGGAGCCCATCACCGAAGCCAAACGACCACGCGTGGGTCCGCCCCCCGAGAACCCGCCCAACCCGAACCCCCTGGTGGCGCCTCCTCCTCCTCATCCTCACCCTCAGGCGGTACAAGCTCCCCTCTTCGTGCCTCCACGCGCCCGCTACCCACCGGCTCTTCCCCAGGGCCGGATGTACCACCAGGTGATCATGCCCCGGCTGCCTCCGGCCCCTTACGTACCCCCTTTACAGCACCTGCCCCCTCTGAACAACAATAACAACAACAACAACAACCACCACCACCACCACCACCACCACAACCCTCCCGTCAACCCTCATCACCACAACATGGACGTCATGGACATGCCCATGCACTACGGACCACAGCACCGCTACTACAGACGCTTCTAACACACTCTGTGACAAAGTGTGTCGATCCACGCCCGCTCACCGCAGACGTACTTCTCATTTTAGAGCTGTTTTTAAGATCTGATCACAGTTTTTTACTCCGTCTGGTCTCAAATCTAAGTTTATGTCCTGCGACTCGACTCATTCTTTTTGTGTCTCGGGCGATAAAACACCCCGAAATGAGAAGTACGACTGTGAAAAAAGACACTTTGCCTTCTGCCGCTGAACTTGATAATAAAGTGGATCCTCACGTTACGTTGCTCCTTTTTTCTCTGTTTTAAATGTTGAGATTGAACGGCATAGATGAGACGATTTATTTCCGGTTTATACAGATATTTTTGAGTACATAATTGATAAAAGAAGAAAAACAATTAGCATTCCCTTCTGTATCTTTTGTGTAACGTGTGAGACACACCGTTTTCTAATAAACTTTTCAGTTCACGTTTGTTTGACTTCAAACTTTCATGTTTTTAGTCTGTATCTCCTCCTCCTCCTCCTCCTCCTCCTCCTCTGTCTCTCCTGCAGAAGAAAAAGGGGCTGACTCATGATAACTGAGCCCCCGAGGCTATGCACCAATCACATGACAGAGCGGGTGCTTTCCACCAATCCTGGCGTAGAGACAGCTGTTACAGAGAGAGAGAGAGAGGGGACTTCTTTGTTCAGCCAAGTGTGCTGAGACTGTGACAAATCATTTTGCTTCACACACACTCACACACACACACACACACTCACGGCTTCTTGTTTCTGTATGCAGACGATGAAAGTAGCCTCCGTTTTAGCCCGGGGGTCCTAATGGTTTTAGTCATGGGTGCTGTGCGACAGACTGTGTCCAGAATTAGACTTTAATCAGAGTCATCTCGTAGCAGCAGCCAAGTTGTCATGAATGAAATAATGTATGTTATTTAACAAAGGCACACGAGGACGTGTTGGAGCTTCCAGCAGCTAATAACTGTACTTCTTATCTTTGAGGCAAAGACACTAAATATAGACTCAAATATGTGACTTATATTCTATTTTTATACCCTATGTTTATATATATGTTCTAATCCTGGTGGTGTTTATTGTTATACTGTAGCTTGACTGAAGGTTGGTAGAAAACAGGAGCTTATTTATAGAACTACAACATCAGAAGTCTTTCTTTAGGACAGGGTAAAAGCTGCATTCAGAACAAATCAGGCATTGCGGTGAATCGTTGCAGGGTTGTGTTGAACGTAACCGCTGTGAAACAATCAGGAAATAACTTTTTATTTTGCTGATTAACCGACTTTATTGGTACCGGCGCTCCCTCACTCTCATTCACTGTCTATGTCGCTCAACCACTGCTTGCTCTCTCTCAAATTATCAAAGCTACTACTCGTGTATACACATCCAAACAGTTATTTATAGCTGTAACTAACAGTTATTTTCATTATCAATTAATGTGACTTCAGTTGTCTTTAAAATGTCCAAACAGACATCTTCAAATGTCTCGTTTTGTCCGACCAACAGTCCAAAATCCAAAGATATTAGAGGCTTGGTACACAAAGGGTACATTCAGACATGATGAGGCGCTGCTGGTGGAAGTTTATTCGTGTAACCGCTGTGAAACAATCAGGAAATAACTTTTTATTTTGCTGATTAACCGGCCTTATCCAGGCCGGCACTCGCTCACTCTCATTTTGACCGGTCTGATCGTCTGATTGTCGGCCGCAGCGTGATGTCAGGTTGTGTTTTTTCAAAAGTTAGATCCGAACTAGAACTTTTTTTGGGGTGACCCCTGCAGCAGCACCACGGCAGTCCATCCAATAGCTGTTGAAATATTTTAGTTTAGATGGACCTCACTGGAATGGTCAAAGCCGAAACAACTAATTCTGACTTTCAGCCCTCCAAAAACACTAGATCCTACATTTCCCATGATGCAAGGCAGCTGTGTCTTTTATTTAACCCCCTGCCTGGTAAACATTAATGTTTTCCAAACTTGCAGTTAACTCAAACTTTCTGCTTTAAAACAGTTTCCATGCGAGTCCTGGCGGAGATAACCCACATCTGCACTTCTTATGACATCACTATGACATCAGAGTTGACCACAGCTGACTACCAACGCTCCGCACAATGAATAAAATGACCCTAATGTGTAAAACATTAGTGTTTGAGTGTGTGTGACTCCCATGACCGCTATAAACATGATGGCTGCTCAGCTGATAAGCCCTGACCTCGACCCGTGACCCGTCACCCTGACTGTCACTGCTTCTCTGAGCCTGAAAACACTCACACCTTCTTTCTGAATGAATCGTATTATAATCTGTTTATGTCTTGACGACACCCCGGGGCCCGCCAGACGAGTGTGTAGGTCATGGATTACAGTCAGATGGTATTAAAGTATTATCTGCTAATGACTCATTTATCTCAAAGAACAAAGGACCGGCTAAAGAGACATGAAAAGACTCAATAAAGGAGATTTATGACAAAGCAGAGCTGTCAGTCATTAGAGGTCCAAACGCTCAGAGACATAATCCTGTGATTCTCTGTGATTTACAGAGTTTCAGTAGCTCAGTTCGTTAGCCGGGCTGCCCGGACTGTGAGCTCAGAGCACTGGCGGAGTGTTAGTGTTTGTACCAACAGGAGTTTTGGACCACCGGGAAGAAGGAGAAGAGGAGGTTTTCAGGTGAATGCTGACGGGGAGCGGAGCCTGTGTCGTGCCAGAACAGGAGCTGGCAAGAGCGGGCAATCATAAGTAACATAATCAGAACAAATACACGTGTACAGCTGTCCATATTTACCACAGTGGGATTACACTCTGAAACTGCGGGCGCTAAATCACAAATACCAATTTCTGCTGTTGGTCTTTCGTTTTATCTCTGTTTTTCAGCCTTTCGTGCAGTAAGTAAATCACATTTGTCATTGTCTGAAATGTGGCCTCTTATCAGCCTCGACATTTAAATCAGTCACTGAAATAACAGTTCTCCATTCAAGCTGCTGAAAGCAAACGCTCGGGTCTTTCGGTGAAGCCTGACGTCCTGAACGGTCCTGAAAATATGAACCAGACATGACCTGCGTATCTGGTGGGACACCTGAGATGGTGAAATACCAACTTCTGCCTGCAGCTTCCTGTTTTTCTGGATTCATGTTTCTGCGAGAGCCAGGGTGACTGTAACACACACACATTTTTACATCATCTGTGGTGACCGAGGCGACCTTCACACATCATCTGTGTGTGTGTTTGTGTGTGTGTGTGTGTGTGTACATACACATTAAAGCCCTCTGCTGCCTCGTCCACAAGGACTGCTCGTGTCTGGCAGCATTCGCTCCCCAGATAATTTCTGCTGCTCCAGCTCCGCCGGCGATGTTTGTATCTGTTATTGTTTGTGTGTATCTTTAATGAGTGTGTGTATTTTTAATGAACGTGTGCTTTTACAGCTGTTCCCTCAGTACAGCTGCTTGTACAGCCTTTGTATGATGTTTCATACCTGCTGACTATTGTGGTTAAACAATGATGTACTCCCACGTTGTTAGTCAGTTTTTTTGTCACAATGTTGCTTTAAAAAACACTTTTTGTCTCAGTTGAACTGCCTGTTGCACTGGACAGTTCGTACCTAAAGGCATCATTCCGGTCATTTTTAAATTAAATGGACTTCCTGTCCCTGCAAACACTAACCCACTAACATTTTGTAATTAGGTCTTTGCTTCACTGTCCTGACTGAAAAGCAATAATCACATCTGATAGCGGAAATCTAACATCTGGATTAACTCCAAAATCATTCGCCTGAGGCTCGTCTGGAACCCAAATTTCACCAAAATCCATTTCTTCTTTTTTCAGATGTCCTACTCACAAAAATGTTTTGTTTTTTTTAGGTTTCCTAGCTGGACTCTGATAGCCATGGTAAATGCTCAATCGATGGCGATGTTGGTTGATCCACCATGAAATAACAGATTTTAAATCATGTTGATGTTACACTGACTTCTAATCAGGTGAACTAAGCCAAACACCACCAACTATTTCACTGATTTTGGTGAAACTGGATCATATTTTATGGAGAAAATATTTTCTGGTTTTCCCTCTGATGTCCTCCGGCTGCTCCGCCTCAGCTCTCTGTGATTTACAGAGTTTCCTGACGGACAGTGTAGTAAACTGCTAACAACTGTAGCTGCTGTTAGCTCATGTTAGCTCTGTTTGTTAGCCGGGGCTGCCCGGACTGTGAGCTCAGAGCACCGGGGGGAGTGTTAGTGTTTGTACCAACAGGTGGTTTGGACCACGGGCAAGAAGAAGAAGAAGAGGGGGTTTACGGGCGAATGTGACCCAGTGTCGTGCCAGAACAGGAGCTGAGCGAGCAAGCTGTATAACCAGGCTCAGCAGCCTCTATGGACATAATGACAGAGGTGGAAAGACAGAGGAGGATGTTGACAGAGGAAGCTAAGAAGAGAAAACGAGAGGGTGAGCGAGCAAGAAGCTGCCGGACAAGAGTAAATCTGGGACTGACTTTTAGTCGTTGGTGAAATAAAAGGCTGAAAGACAGACGCCGAGCTGGGCTGACTGCTGTTGAACTAGTAAGTAATATTAGCTGGCTGCTATGTCTTGTGTTGTTGACCTTGCTTGATGTTTGGCTGTTGGGATCATGGAGTGTCTGCGTTGGGGTGGATCTGACTGCAAAGACAGTCGATGTGAAAGCTTGCCTCTCTGCCTCAGATAGCTGATTTGTCATAGTGAGTCAACCTGCTATTCATCCTGTACAGACCCATGCTGCTCCTTCATACCCACTAAAGAGATTACTGACTGACCCAGTGACCCACTGACTCGCAGTGCCGGGCCACGTGACTGTTGGAAAAATAAATGGGTGGACGTAGATTTGATTAGAGCGAGGAGAGCCGGGGGATGAATCCTCTGCAGGCGAAACAGACGAGAGAAGAAGGAGGAGGAGGAGGATAGATTTGAGGTCGCTCAGCAGAGCTCGGCCTTGTGCTGCTTCCTCAATGAGGAGGTCTTTTCTGATCAAAGGCAGACGGGCCCTTCCACCTCCTCCTCCTCCTCCTCCTCCTCCACCTCCTCCTAACACCCCCTAAGCTCTGTGCACTCCCACCCCCTTCAAACCACCTCAATAGAGCCTGCATTTTGGATGTAATGAAGCTTTTTTTTTTTTTTTTTTTTTTTTGACATTTTCCGGCCCTGACGACGCTCGCCTCTCTCAGCTTCTAGCAGCTGGTGTTTCCATGGTAACGAGGGGATCGGGTTGGAGGTGTAGCGGGGGTGGTGGAGACGGCGGCCATTTCGCACACACAGCCACTCCTCCTCCCTCCCCCCATCAACTCCCATCCTCTCCCTTCGTTTTCCAAGCTAAGAGGGCCGACCAGCCCGGCTCTCTGACACTTTTACCCACAAACCACTGCTCCCATTTCTGGGATCTGGGTCATATCTTTGAGTGACTCATCTTTTCAGCCAGAGAGAGAGGAAAAAGCAGTGGGAAGGAGAACGAGCATGAGGGATTGAGCGATTAATGGGAAGAGATGGTTAAAGCAGGCACAGAGGGGGGATTAGGTGGGACATGAGGCAGCAGAGGGGTGGAGATTAAATGGAGGAGGTGGTGTGTGTTTGTTTTGCCATGTTGGGTGTTCCTCTGGGATCTGCAAGCCTGACGGGTATGTGTGTGTGTGTGTGTGGAGGCTGGTGGGGGGTTAGAGACCTGCTCCCTGCTCTTAAGCCTCCATCATTACATTACCACTCTGGATGGTGTTCGTGTGTTTGTGAATCTTTGGAGGTGGGGGGTTGCCCTTTCTCTGCACCAGAATAAATGTTTCAACACAAAGGCTCTATTCAGCAGACAGGAACAAGTGTGTGTGTGTGTGTGTGTGTTTCCATATATACATGTGGGACAGCACATGGAGCTGCTGTGGTCACAAACTGGCAGGAGACCAAAGATGAAGCGCTACGATTATATGAGAAACGAGCAGAAAAAGCTCCAAGAACATTGTATTTTTGTGATTTTTGCACCCCCAGTTTCAGAGTGTAATCCCGCTGTGGTAAATACAGACAGCTGCACATGTGTATTTGTTATGATTTTATAACTTATGATCAAAAACTAGTGAATCAACATCAAGCAAGGTCCAACAGCAAGAAGCCCAGCTTGGCGTCTGTCTTTTGACGTCCCCTTCGGTCTTTTCATCTCTGTCATTATGTCCATAGAGCTCGGTTATATTGCCCAGCTCCTGTTCTGGCACGACACCGGCTCCGCACCCTGTCAGCATTCACCTGAAAACCTCCTCTTCTTTCCGGTGGTCCAAAAACTACCAACCCAACATTTCTTTTGACACCAAGGGGCATGTCATACTACATTTATTTCTCCTGTAGTGTTAAGACAGACAATAAAACTTAAATTTAAACTGTCCTCATCTTTATTTCTAAGTCTTTTTCACAGATCATCAACTGCTGCGGGGGCTAACTTTTTTCCTGGGTTTCCTGTAAGGATGCTACATTTTAATAAAAGAGTGTGAAGATCAGGTTTTGAGTGAAACAAGGACAAAAGACTCGTAGCGTTCCAAATCCCAGTTTTATTGGTCGTTGGATTTCAGGTGAACCAATGGCACGAGAGAGAGAGAAGAGAGAGAGAAGAGAGATTAATCCACAATATCAAAAAAATTATACAAAATAATAATACAAAAAGAAGTTCCAGTTATACAAAGCAAAGATGTGGACTTTAATTCTTTTTTTTTAAATTTTCCTACTGCCCAAAAACTCAAGAGTAAGGCACAGTCATTACCACATGTTTACCCTTCCACATCCGTTTGTCTAAGCCTGGTCGGTCATGGTTACCTTGGAGACGCGGTTTCTCCGAGGATAACCGCTCCTTTTATTCGCTTACCCTTCATTCAAACACAAAAAAAAAATGTTGAAACTTCAGAGAGGATATTGAACATTGAATTGACTCCATGAGGAGCTGGCTACAATCATGAATCATTTCATGGGGTGACAATGATTGTTTTTTTTAATATACTGAATGATTGATTGCAATGACAGGTGGAAGAGCCCAGTAATACAGGGCTTGGTGCCAACATGACCTTTTGTAAAATAACTATTTATGCTTAATATGTCATGGATAAAGCCGAAGGGTAGAGAATGAACAAGGGTAATGTGCTACATGACTGCAAAACAGTTAAAGAGACGACAAATTCAAAGTTTCTTTTCTTAAACTAACTTTTCTAACCTTCACTGACAAGTTAGGAACAGAAAAACCCAACAAAATCAAACACAATTTGGTCATTTCTCATTGAAAAGGCTGTCTGGATACGTCAGACAAATTAAAATTAAAAAAAAAAAAGTTTAGGCTAGTAACTCGCAGCCATTTCGGTTATAAGACAAGGCTCTCAAGGGCGCACAGTATCTAGAGATGTTTGACGGGACTTTATAATATTTATTTTACCGTGTTGTGAGTTTTTATAGGAGTTAGTAGCACCAGGTTCCAGTTACAGGTGTATGAGATGACAGTTTTTTAATCCACCTAATCCTTGGGTCCCGTTAGAGCTTCAACCTCAGCTAGGATGCTAACTTTTTTTCCTGGGTCCCGTTACCCTTGATTATGATGCTAAATTTTTTCTCGGTGTGCGAGATGTTCGACAGGACCGTAACATTTCTCGTAACGTGTCGTGAGTTATCATAGGAGTTAGTAGCACCAGGTTCCAGTTACAGGTGTGTGAGATGAGAGTTTTCTTAATCCAGTTATCAAAGGTTTGGTCTCGATAAAGGCTGAGGTGTGAAGTTTGGTCGAAGGATTCAAAGAGCAGCTTTCAAAAAACAAAAAGGGTACGCCTACCCATGATAATGTCTGTGCCTTGGACATAGAAAAAGAAATTTATCTTACAGTTACAGGTGAGTGCAGTAACCTTTTTCTTTTTTTTTTTAAATCTTTAAACGTTCTCGGGACAAATAGGTTCAAACTTGCGTAGGAGGTGAAAGGTGGGGGAAAGAGTATTAACTTCCTACATCCTTCCTCCAAACACAGCTAGAGAACAACACAGGAAACTGGTTTACATTTGAATATTTTTTACATTTGAGATGAAGAAACCCGTCAGTTAGACTATTTTTCAATATCTTGATCACCATCTGATCCGCTCCAGTTATATCACATCACACACGCAGGCGTCGAGGCCCGCTCATGGAAAACAAACATACTTAGACCCGGTCTGATCTGTTTCTACGTGATCCCGCAAAAACAGACCCCACGTTAAACAGCTAACAGGAAGCAGCTGATGTAGATGTTATCCAGCCGTAGATCTGTTTTTTTTTTTTTTTTTGGCGATTAGATCAGGTAGAAACAGATCTTAGCAGACCGGGTCGGATACCATAAATACTGCCACCATGTGCTGCTCACACAGACAATAGAGACGAGTAGAAAAGACGAGGGGGTTAACTCAAAGATGAGGAGGATGACGAGGGTGGTGGTGGTGGTCTTTAACGGTGGCGCTCTGCTCTGCTCTGCTCTGGGCCCCAGTCATGAGGCAAGGACGAGGGAGTAATGAGTGACAGGTTGAGCAGCGAACCAGATCGGAGCAGGAAACAAAACAAAAAGGTGCACAGCCCCATGGTAACTATGGCAACAGATAAAGGTCGGCGCTGCAGAGCAGAGCTGAGAAAAAGGAAGGGAGGACGGAAAGGATAAACGGGAAGGAAAAGGGAGCGTTCCCTTCTTCTTCTATCCTTCCTGTTCTCTCTGTGCAGTTTATCAACATGTAAAGTCATAAGTACAGGATATACTATGAGGGATGGGAGGGAAGGTGGAGTCGGGGGTGGGGGGGTAGGTAGATGTATGGACGGGTGGGTGCTGCCGTGCTGCGACCGCAATCCACGCTCTTCCCCCTCAGTACTCCCACAGTGTGGCGGTCTCCAGGTCGTCGGCGTTGGCCTTCAGGACGCCGGCGTGGTCGCCGCGGAGGTACTTGCCGTCGCCGGCGTGGCGGACGGCCAGCTTGTTGTAGTCGCAGAACTCGAAGAGGAAGTCGACGGGCGTGTCGCTGCTGCTCACCACCGACTGCTCGTTTCCCACCATCCAGTATTTACCCGTCGAGTCTGCGGGAGGGAAAAGACGGAGGTGTCATGTGGCAGGGAACAAAAGGTTTGGCTTTGTTAGAATGACATAATGTGGAGGAAAATACCCGAATCAAATCCCTTTTATTGGCACTCAAGTAAATCCGTAATGAAAATCCCTTAAAGATTAAATGATTTAATCCCTTGTACGCCTGCAGGAGGTCCTCTACAAATGCTCCGACAAGCAGTACCTTTCTGTCTGTGCAGTCTATAAACTGACCTTGCAGGCTGTAGGCGCCGTCTCTGAACTCCAGGGTGAAGTAGTCGTAGGAGGAGCGGTTGGAGTCCAGCGTCCCCGTCACCTTCCTGCAGCCGATGAAGCCGTGCTCGCCGCGCAGCACGATGATCGGGCGGTTGATCAGCTTCATGATGAACTCCTCGGACTCACCTGGAGGCAGACAAAAGGACGCAGAAGACACGGTTACTGGAAGGTCGTGAAGAACTGTTCAGTCACAAAAACACCAAAATCTGCAGCTTGTGCATTAAACTGCTCGAGCTCAGAGTGCTGAGTGTTCAGAGAGCCTCATTAAAAATGTATGCAGAGCCACTTGGCTTCAAACATTCCCTAAAAAAAGAGTTCACTGTGGTAGCCGACAGCTCCTTCATCAGCACAAAGTGGAAGCTTCAGCTTTGATCTGCTAATGCCAACACACACAACCCGCTCTAGATAAATCTAAACTGTATTTTTCTTTATTTCCAGGTCTTTTACATACATTAACTGGTGAGGAAGCTTTATTTTTAGTATTTTTTTAAACTTTCTGTGTTTTTTCAACACCAATCTTCAGGTTTGTGCACAAACATGGACTTGGACCCATGGAGATTAGCGATGTGCCTTTTTTCTGTTATATGGACGACTTCACGATACAACGGGTGCTCGGTAGTGCTAGCGTACTCTCTGCGCAAAGGCCAGAGATTCATGCTGAAATGAGGAGAAGGAGACGGGGATGTAGAGCTGGATCTAAACACCGGGAGCGGGCAAAACGTCACAAACCACGTCTCTTATCACGGGGAACGATAAGATGGAGGAGCTAATGATGCTATGGAGAGCGGAGCATCACATTTCCCTCTGAACTGTAGCAGTAGTAGATGGAATGAAATGGAAATATTCAAGTACTTCCATGTTTTGGCGTCATACTCCAGGCTCCTCTCAGTGACTCTGCACACTCAGGAGATTTTTTCATGCTGTTTATAATCAACATGATTAACTTAAAAAAAGAAACATGGCAGAGGAACAAAAGCTGAAAGAGTAAACAGCTCCGTTCAAATATTACGAAATGTTCTGAAATCCTTTTGAAGCCCAGAAACAAGCTGGAACATCCAGGCCATGATTTAGTATCCTGTACTCTCCCCCCCTTTCCCGTCTCTTGTGTTGAAATTCCCCCTATCGCTGCTGAAAAATAAATCAGTTAGCAAACTTGTCACTGTCTCAACGGCTGAATCAACAAATCTCACCGACCGGCAGAGTCGATGGTGGCTGCTAGCTGGCCATTTTTCTTGGCGGCAACGTATTTCCCATTAGCAGCCCGGAGAGTCAGCCTCTTCCCACGCCATTCAATGTCAAAGTAGCAATTAGCCGACCTACAGAGAGAGAGAGAGAGACAGAGAGGGAGAAAGTGAAAGGCATGAGAGGTGAGCAGGATAATTAAATTTACATGGCAGTTAGATATCCAGTAGCTCTTGCGTGAGTCTGCACCCAGCTGCTTTATCCAGAACTTAAGTAATTGTTGGGTAATTGGATAGTTAGGCTCAGGGTGGACGGATAAGCTTCACTTGTAGTCTTTGGTTAAGTCAAGTAGCTCGTTGATCCTCTTCTCCTGGCACACAGGGACGTTTTATTTCCTTATTGCGACACTCTGGGGTTAAAAACTCATTTTTTCCTCTGTGAGTTTTTATTAAAAGAAGCTCTGAAACGTTCCCCAAATGTTTCCTCAGAACCACAAACGGACATTTTTGTGGTTTAATCAGCGAGGAGTGAACCGAGTCGAAGCTCAAGAATGCGACGGAGGAATTTGAACTCCCTGCAGAGAGCTCTGCAGAGTGTCGATGACCGTCTCTGTTCGCACTTATCTTAAAAAAAACAGAGAGGAGTCTACCTCTGATAAGACTCAGGACACTTCTTTGACCATCACTGTATCACATCTGCAGCTTCTGTCTTTGAGATTTTCAAAATAAAGGTCATTTTAAAGCAACATTGTGTAACTTTTCTACCATGAAATAACAGATTTTAAATCATGTTGATGTTACACTGACTTGTAATCAGGTGAATGGTGTCTCTGTCATTGGTACGTCTTTCTTGTTTATGTTTGGCTGTTAGCAAACAGTCTAAATAAGTATTTACGACAGTGGTATTACACTCGGAATCTGGGGGCACTAAATCACAAAAATGGTATGCATACTTAGACGCAATGTTGTTTTAACACATAAGTACTCTACTCAGTACTCGAGGGAGTCTGAGCCGCGACTCCTGCATCTGTTCGGGAAATCATCCAGGAGCACGGGGGGGTCGAGGGTCAAAGGTCAGGGGTTAACAGCAAGCACTCTGGCTGGACAGAACCGCTGCACATTAAAGGAAATCACTCTCTACAGGTTGAGGTCGCACACAAATGCACTTCATCTCCCACCAACATGCTACAGCCATGACGTGAGATCACTCACTCTTCACCTCCCACACGTCATCCACCCCCGACATCATTAAATACACACAAAACTCCTACGAGTCATGTCGGAGCTCAAATGACGGAGCAGTATCGGGTTCCCTTTGATCGCTGCCTCTGGTTGGTGAACAGATTGGAGCAGGTGTGGTCGTGGTGAATTTTTAAAGCTTCAGACGTGTGTGTGATGCTTACTTGGTGGAGGCGGTGCACTGCAGCCCGCCGTTAGCAGTCAGGGTCCAGTATTTCCCAGCGGCGGTTCGGAACGCGCACTTCCTGTTTTCACGGCAAATCTCCACCTGGAAGACCTCCTGGTCGCCCTCCTCGTCCTGATTGGCTGACAGGTCCATGCCTGTGTGGGGTAGGGGGGGGATCAGATGATGATGAGTGGGTCAGTCATGTATGACACACACACACACACACACACGAAGGCTGTAAATAGCCACAGATTATGACTGTTAACCAGAAGTCCAGATGCAAACACACACACATCCTTTGGTCGGGATCAGACAGGCTAAATGAGCAACATCAGACGACTCGGCTTAGTGAAGGATTTCACACAGCTGCACACACACACACACACACACACACACACACACATCTGTCATAGCGCAGACAGTTCAAAGGATTAGCCGTCATGGTGGACGGTCACAAAACAGAAGAACTAAACCCCCACGAGGACACGTCACTGCCATCCTGACATCTAACGTGGACGTGGAGCTGAGACTGTTAATTAAACTGCAACTGTTTTGATAAAAAATTAATTGTTTATGTTTATTAATTGTTTAAGTTGCATTTAGTGGTGTAATCACTGCATTGCAATCTCCTCACATCAACCTCACCTTCCTACTGTAAAAGGAGAAACAACACTTGAGAGGCCCTTTCTAGAGTCACTATTTAGTTTGTCTGCTCTGGGCTACTGTAGAAACAGTGTTTCAACATGGCAGCCTTCATGAAAGAGGACCCGCTCCCACTGTAGATATAAAAACACCATTTTTAAATAACAAAAACACAAAGATTCATATTTTCAGGTGATCACAGATGCATGAAAACATAGTTATGAACACATGAACATTATTCTGAATATAAAGGCCCCAAATCTTACACGCTGTACCTTTAAATGGGGAACTTCAATTTTAACATTTGAAGTTAATTTTACTTGAAAATATATTGAAGAATGTAATTTATTTGTCTGAAAGCTACTTGAAAGCAATCTAGTCCAATCTTTTTGGAAATTGATTTTATTATTGCTATTTTTATATCAAACTGAAGTGGAAAAGTGAAGTGAAATTAACTTATTTTAGAATGAAAACCAAATATTTATAGAGCTTATATATTATAATTCAATTAATTCAAAACAAATAAGGTACTTTAAGGCAGATTTCCACTTGTTTTTAATGTATTCGACATGACTACTGCAGCCGGTTGAGTCTCCAAGGGAAGAAGAAGAAACATGGAAAAAATGAGATGAAGTGGGGGGAGGGTGTCACACATGAAAAGGGAGACGGATGGAGAACACATGAGTGCGCCGGTTTGTTTTCTCAAACATCTCTCTGTCTCACTCTCTGCACACATTTACACAGCGGTCCAACAGACAGTCCATCTCACTGTCTGTGCAGCCCTCGAGATATAGGTCCGTCCACGCCGTGACCTCGTCCGATACAATAGCACGCATTGTGCTGCATGAAGTGCGTGTGATGGGGAGCGGTACACTGGACGTTTGTGTATGTTTTCATCCTATAGTTAACTCATGTTTCTTTACCTCTTTGTTGCTCTGAGTGCATTAGTGGGGTTGATGTGGTTTTAATGAGCTCTGGCATTGTATATGCACGCTAGCCTTTTGGACTACAGATCTGTGGCTAGAGGCACATATCATTTATATCACTTTGATTATGGAGTAATCATTTTTATTGAGCCAGGCTGACATCTTCAAATTGTTTCCTCGCGTTTGACCTGCAAAAACCTCCAAAATATTCATTTTATATTCATATGACAGACAAAACAACAGCAAATCCTCTTATTCCAGAAGCTAAAACCAGAGATTATTTGACTCATCAGCCGGTCAGCCCATCTCTTTGGTCCAGACTCAAATATTTCAACAAATACTGGATGGCACAGATATTCATGGTGTCAAGAGGATGAATCCTAATGACTTTAATCCCTGTTGGGCAGCTACGATATTTTTTCGAAGTCATGTGGAGGGGTCTCTGGCTCTCAGCCACGCTCCCCAATCCAAAACTTTTCATACAGTCCGTAAACGTTTCACAAAATCCACTCAACACACGGTGGCTCAACACAACTGTTCGCCTCCAGCCAAAGCCAAAAATGTACTTTGTATTTAATGTAAGTATTACGTAATGTGTCAGTCACAAAAGAGTTACTGCTTCTCATTTTGTCCTCTCTCCTGTCGAGCGCTCGCTCGAGTCAACTCGGGAACTCTGGCCTCTGTGGACAGATTGAATTTCTCCAGAAAAATGTGGGGATGCACACGTACGAACACAGCGCGCGCACACACACACACACACACTGATGATTGAGAGGGAAAATATAACTGACCGTAATGAGAACCACATGGTGCGGAGTGTGTGTCGGGGAGGTGGGGAGGGTGGTCGAAGAAGATGAAATGTAAGTTTAAGCTGCGACAGACAAGGAGAGGGTTTGAAGGAACACATTAGAGGAGGAAAAATGAGGAGAGAAGATGGTCGGACTCGGCTCGCCTCCACGATCATCAGTCACTTTACTGAACTCGCCTCTAATCCTCGCTGCTTCCTCTTTCGGCCGACACAGGCGCTCAGTACAGTAGCACAGGAGAGCCCATTTATTACAGAGGCAGGAGGGAGCGTAAAACATCTGCTGGATGTTTCTAAACCACAAGGAACTTATAGTGGGATTACAAACTCACCTACGTCATGAATGCTACATAATCTCTGGTGGCTAATGCATTATTAAAAACCTGATTATTTATATATAGGTGCTTATAGTGTGTTAATTGGTGAGCTTTAGAGGTGCTGGTAGATGTGTTACTGTTATGTGTTGCTAGCAGTTTCCCCCCGTTTCCAGTCTTTATGCTAAGCTAAGCCAACTTTATCACTATGTAAAACCTGAAAGAAAAAGTGGAGGTCAATGGGAATGCTGACAGGGAGGGGAGCAGATGTTGTGCCAGAACAGGAGCCGGGCAAGCAGACAACGTAACCAGGTTCAGCAGCCTCTGTGGACATAATGACAAAGGCGAAAAGACCAAAGAGGACGTTGACGGAGGAAGCTAAGAAATGGAGAGAGTGACCGAGCACATAGCTGAAGTAGAAATACCAATTTTGGCCCGACAGAGCTACTAACCCACCTTAAAATTTTATAATTTGTTCAGGACTCAAAGTCCATTGGTCTCACATTACACACTCGTTATTTCTGGCATGAAAGCATGACATCGACAGATTTTGAATATGAGCAGACAGCATCAACATTTACTCTGCATGTCGGTTCTGTTCGGGGAAAAATATTGAATTTAACTATATGAAAATAAACCGAAGTGAACAAAAAGGCGCACTTTAAATGTTTGACTGTGAACTGAATAACTCTACCACTGAATGGATTTGAATAGATTATTCCCCCCAAAATTATCTAATTTGAATTTAAGATGGACCTTTTTGGTGCGGACAGAGAGCCAACATAAATCCGAATGTTTCGAGGAAATTGGGAGATTTGACTACAGTCAAATATGTAATATATAACTGTTGTACGGGGAATAGAAGGAAGTGTTTCTCTTCACTTCACATCACATCACATCACATCACAAGGAAAGTAAAATAATGATGGGTACACACACAGAACATAAACATACAAGACTGATGGAGACAAAACACTCACCCTGTGGCCTGAAGAGCCTCAGCCGTGACCCAGAGAGGGGAGGCCGAGGCTGCCTGTCAGGCTTCATCTATGAGTCCAGATATGTGAAGCTCACAGGGTTAACGGAGGAGGAGGAGGAGGGAAGAGGGTCTTGCACTTACACACATGTAGTCCTCAAAAACCACACCAAAAGGAGTGACCACACATCCAGAATCCACCCAAACCACACCAAACACACACACACACACACAACCCCTCTATCTTTTCTGTCCACCCCACCCACCGCATTCAGCCTGATGGCGGCAGGCACAGATTGTTGGCCCCGGTTACTGTGAGCCAGCAGAGAGAGCGAGGCCTGCTGCTGTGAACGCTCGCAATTGTATAAAGTGTAATTGTGTGTATATGTGTGTGTGTGTGTGTGTTTATGTGCGTCTCCTATTGTTTAAGGAGCAGGCCTGACCGAGGAGGCGACCAGCTGGAGCACAAACAGGGGAGCCAGATCATCGGCCTTTGTTCAGCACAAACGGGCAAGCCAGCCAGCCCACACACCAAATACTGTGCTGACTGTAACACCGGTGCTCATACAGTATGGACACATAGTTCCGCTGACAAATGCAAAATAAACAAACAAGGTCAGACAGCTGTCTCTCTCTCAGCTTTAGATGGTAGTTAGATCACGGCTTGGTTTATTTACATGAGTTATTTTAAATTTTAGGACCTCCTTGGGACAGATTTCTTTCGATACCTGCACCTAAGAACAGAGAAAACTTTTAAAATCTACCTCAATATAAAAGTTTCTAACAGAAATACCAACAGGAAATCATCAGGAATCATATATTTTTGTGTGATCGCTAAAACTGAAGGGCATTAGTGTGGAGACACACCCAGAGAGGAGCTGAATGACACACTGGAGACCAGCTGAAGCCTAACCTATAATAAAGTAGACTACACTAAGGAGGAGAGGTTCCCTGGTGCTCCTTTGGCACGCTCCCAGCAAGTCTGAAAACACACAAACATACTGTCTATAAACATTGATTGCATCCCTTCTTTTTATTTCCTATTGGATGAGTGTGTGTCGCAGACAGAGCAAATCATCACCCTTTACCCTGGAGGGATTAATACACACCAGCCAAGGTCGGAGTTGCCTCATTTCCTGCCAGCGAGGTTGGAGAGGGGGGTTTGAAGGATACAGAAAGGGTGTCAGGGTCTGAATCATGGCCAGACACAACATGGAGTCACAGTCTTTTTCCTTTCACCACACACACAAACGACACAATACATGATTCAAAGTCTGATTATAACTGTGATTTGACGTGATGACTGCTTTTCAACAGTTTTCAGAGCTCACGCTGGAGTCTGTTAAAATCACAGCCTGTCAGCCCTCCTCAGATTATAGTGAACAGGAGCTCTGAGACCAGTCTAAACTGTGTAATGTGAAATCTGAATGACTCTATACTTGGAGCTGATTCCCAAGAGTCATCTGAACAAAAAGGGACTGTTTTAACGCCTGTAAGCTACAAAAGTTTAAAAAAAAAATACACATTAGAAATATGCTTTTTTGTGGAAGGTTAGCTGAGAAAATTGATACCACTCAGTTGATACCGCACAGTTATTTTTATGCTACAGTCAGCAGACAGTTATCTTGGAAACAAGTGGAAACAGCTAGCCTAGCTGTGTCCAAACAAAATCACTAAACGACATGTTTTATCTTGCTTTTTTAAATCTGAAGTGTAAAAACAACAATGTGTGTGTTTTTAGGGAGGTTTGTGTGTCGGACTATTTCTTGGCTGGGTGTAGTGACTTGCTGAACAGAAGGAAATCATTACCCCCGTCCAAGAAACAGTCCCTTACATAACCTCCAGTGAAATATTTTGAAAAAATAAGCTCATACGCTTGATCCGCTTGATTGTGCAAAGTTAGATAAGAAAATTGATACCACTCTCATCTCAGTGTGGTTATTTTAAAGCTACAATCAGCAGCCAGTTCGCTTAGCTCAGCACAAAGACTGTAAACCAGTGGAAACAGTTAGCCTGACTCTGTCCTAACAAAAATCACTAAATTATAACTTTGATTGTGCTCATTTAATCCTTACAAAAACCAGTGTAAAATCAAC
Source organism: Sciaenops ocellatus (assembly GCA_033000465.1). Lineage (NCBI taxonomy): Eukaryota > Metazoa > Chordata > Actinopteri > Sciaenidae > Sciaenops > Sciaenops ocellatus. Next base: position 21,290,643 of record CP136877.1, read on the forward strand.
AATTTGTGCTTTTTTGGGGGTTTTATGTGGTGGACTATTTGTTGGCCGGGTGTAGTGACAAGCTGAACTGAAGGAAGGCATTACCCCCGGCCAAGAAATAGTCCCTTATATATAACCTCCCGTAAGATTACAAATGGATGTTTTTACACATTGGTTTTTAGTAAAAAAGGACAAAGCCAGGCTACCTGTTTAACCCTGTGTCCAGTCTTTATGCTAAGCTAGGCTAACTACCTGTTGACTGTATCTGTAACAGTCAAACATGAGAGTGGTATCAATCCCCAAACGCAGGGAAAGAAAGCGATTCAGCCAGTTTCCCTAAATGACGAAGTATTTCTTTAAACGGTTGACCCACAGTCTGCAGTTGGCATTTTAAACCTTTTCATGAGCGTTTAGTCGCGTTTTATAAGACCTGCAGGGCCATCCATGCCAAGTCTCGTAAATTCCAATTTCCGTTTAATAGTCACACATTGCAGCCAGTCTTATTGTCATGTCATTAGATGTTAAACATTCGACACAAAAAGCAGCACAGTCCCAACAGGGATCCCACTCCAGGACACCTCACGCTAGTTTCAGGACCATGAGTTACAAAGACCAGTCAGCACTCAGTGGTCACACCGGTAGCCAACAGGATGACGATGATGGGCTCTTATCCATTTAGCTGACAAACCAGCGCACGGTATTCCCCCCACACTTGCAGCACAGTTTAGAGGCAGAACAGGCCACTTAAAAAGCCATTGAGCTCCAGGCTAACTGACTGATAATTGCGTCTCAGTCCATATGAGGGTCGTTAAACAGTCTCAGGGAATTTGCGACCATCTCCTCTTTGAGGAGAGTCGATGTTAAAGGTCCGGAAACAAGCAATGGCAATTATGAATGGTGCGAGTACAAATTAGAAGATAGCGGAAGAAAGAGGAGCCAACAATGGATGTATTTAAAGGGTTTTAGTTTGAAATTTGGTTCATAGCATCATGCAACTGGGGCACAGAGAGTAATGTGAACATATTGGCTTATTAAAAGCCTCTTTCCTGTTGTTATTGAATCTGAAAGTACAGAAACGCCAATGATAGATGTGAATAAAGAAATAAATGACATAAATGAGTAGTTAAAAGGTTTCTGGCTCATGATAAACTCCAATGACTCCAATTTAATCCAGTTGAACTCTAAGCTGCTATTTCTGTATGACATTGGGCTTATTTTTGTAGTTTTGGTCTTCATGTCTTCATGTTGAGATGATATTTTTACTATTTTATTTATTGTTGAGGTGTGGAACAAACACCACAAGCAATCAGAGGTTTTAAAGTTGAGAATAAGTGGTTGAAACACTGGACCTGTGTGAAACCTGTCCTTTAAACCACTCATTTCCTCCAATTCAAGACAAAACAATGACATTTTTAAGGATAAGTCATCTGTAAACATGAGTACAAATAGCAGAAACTCCTCCCAAGCGCATCTCAATCAACAATCCCGACTCCATCTAATGACAGGACGTCCAAACTGGATTTGATCTCGACCTTGATCTATAAAAAAAATTAAGCGTAAGTCACAAAATCAACACAAAGCGGCTTTTGGATTGACCCAAATTCAGCTCGCTCACCAAACCTTTGGTTGCTAATGAAAGCCAGCCCACTTCAGCTGCCATCTTGGCTCAGGTCTACCAGACATTTAAGCAGCTGTCGTGTTTGAAAAAAACATCTGGAGCCAGTTTAATTCCGCTCAGCATTTAATCCACATCAATGATCCAGTTGTTGGAGGGTTGAACGAGGTCTTCTTCTACAGATTCAGATCTCTCGCTCAGCATGGACTGATTTGAGCAGCAGGAAGGACCTGAAGAGTCCTCGAGTAACTTTTCTACCATAAACTAACAGATTTTAAATCATGTTGATGTCACACTGACTTGTAATCAGGTGAATGGTGTCTCTGTCATTCGTACGTCTGTTCTCACACTATGTAACTTTGAGCTCCGGGTACGATCACCCACGAGAAGTACGTAACGCTTTACGGCACTAAGTCACACACCACCAACTATTTCACTGATTTTGGTGAAACTGGGTCATATTTTCTGGTTTTCCTTCTGATGTCCTCCAACTGCTTCGCCTCAATTCTTTCTGATTTACAGAGTTTCCTGATGGACAGTGAAGTAAACTGCTGCCAACTGTAGCTGCTGTTAGCTAACGTTAGCTCAGGTTGTTAGCCGGGCTGTGAGCTCAGAGCACCGGGGGAGTATTAGTGTTTGTACCATTGGGAAGGAGGTGGTTTTCAGGCCTAGGACACAGGTGTATGCTGACAAGGAGCTGTAATGTAACCGGGCTCAGCAGCCTCTATGGACATAACGGCAGAGGTGAAACGATCGAAGAGGACGTTGACAAAAGAAATCAAGCAGAGAAAATGAGACAAGCCGTCCAACTAGAGTAAATCTGGGACTGACTTTTAGTGGTTGGTGAGAGCTTGGTGAAATAAAAGGCTGAAAGACAGACGCCAAGCTGGGCTGACTGCTGTTGGACTAGTGAGTAATATTAGCTGGCTGCTATGTCTTGTGTTGTTATAATCATATCAGATACACGTGTACAGCTGTCCATATCTAACACAGTGAGACTCAAACTGGGGATGCTAAATCACAAAAATACCAATTTCTATGCAAGCTGACATTTGACTGAGCTGCATCCTTCATGATAAATGGAGCAAAATGTCTCACAGACAGCCACATTTGTTTCATTTGGGGATTATTCGGGAGGACGTCATCAGTTTAGTCATTTATAATCTCTCCATTTGGTAACCCCTGGCCTCCATTTTGTGTCCCAAACTGAGCACAGCGCTTAGTGCGGAAACGTGACAGAGAGAAAAGTAGATAAATATCCTCATGACAAGTAAACAAAAGCAGCGAAAGACAGAACAAACATGTTCAGGAGCTGAAAACAAAAGGAAAAAATGATAGACCAATCATAACTTTCTGAAAAGAGGAAGTAAAACCACCAAACCGCATGGTATTCTCACAGTGTGCTCCTCCAACCAGACACTAAATATAGATTTAAAGAGCATCAATTAGAATAATCCATCATTCATTACAGACAGTCAGCGCCACAGTTTCTCTGCTTTCTCAGGCGCTTGACCCAAAAATCACAAATTTTCTTTTTGTGCTGACTCAGACGTTTTTACAGCATGATTCACTCACTGACTTGGAGCCTTGAATTCAAGGGTTTTCTTTGTATTAAAGCCACCCGTCAACAACATGAGGGGTGCCACTGATAATGACCTCAGACATACAGCAGCCAGGCAGGCCTGGAGGCTGGATGAGCAGGGGAGGAGGAGGAGGAGGAGGAGTGATGGGGGGAGGATGGGGGTGAAAGGAGGTGATGGCGAGGAAATACATGGAAAAAGTCATGAGGGGTGAGTGGGAGGAAAATATTTTTTAAAAAAAAGGAAGGAAGGAAGAAGGTGGAGGGACAAGTTTGTATCTCTGCCCACTCTCACAGCTGAAGAGCAGACACACATGGACAATATTAGCCCTCACATACACAAAAACGAGAAGGAAGCCGCCGTCTATCGCTGACAATTATACGCAGACTAGTTAATGTCTAATTGAAGCTGTACTGAAGGTTAGAGGTCCAGTGTGTCAGATTTAGTGGCTCCAACTATGTTTTAATGCGTATAATCCCCTAAAAAATAAGAATATTTTTGTTTTTATTACCTCAGAATGAAGCTTTTTTTTATCTACAGGACGACTTTGCCGATTTTTACATTAGCCGGGAGGCGGAAGAAGCAGTACTGCCAAGATGGCAGCAGCCAGAGCCACAGATTTTGAGCTTCAAAACGTCTCTTCAGGAACCTGTGAGTGACGTCACGGATACGCCATCCATTCTTTATACTGTCAGTGCCACTAGAAGTCCCTAAATCCTATACACTGACAGTATAAAGAATGGACTCCGTATGCGTGACGTCACCCACAGGTTTGCTGAGGAGACGTTTTGAAGCTCAAAATCTACCGCCATCTTGGCAGTCTGGCCTCTTCCGCCTCCCGGCTAAAAAACCAGCAAAGACGTGGATCATTGGTGGACCTGAGGCGGGCTGAATGATGCCTGGAGGCTCAAACAAGCCATCTGTAACGACACCTACCTGTCAATCAAAGCGTCCACGCTGTTAATTATACATAAGTTTATGACTTAATATATTTTGAACAGGTAAGTTGTATAAAAATTCACCCTCAGTACAGTTGTCATGAACGGGGAAATTAGCTACAGAGACCAAAACTGTTTTTTGTACCAGGCTGTAAACATGTTTATTTCTGCTGTGAAGTTGGACATTTTAACATGGGGACTTACGGAGACTGACTCGTTTTTGGAGCCAGCCTCAAGTGGACGTTTGAGGGAACTGCAGTTTTTGATACTTCGCAGGCAGAAAGGTTGCTGCTTGGTTTAACCGTAATGTTTACAGCGGCCCAGAATGGACAAACCACGCTACGCTACGAAGGAAAAGGTGAGATGGTGGGGTACGCCACTATAAGTCACTAAATCCTGCACACTGGACCTTTAAATATACTCCTGGTATCGATCATAGGCTAACAAAGCTCAACATATAATGAATAAATTCAACTGCCAAGCATCCGTTCTTATAAAAAACATCTGGATTTGTTGTAAATTTAGTCAAACTGTGTGTGCCTCTACCTCCGAGCTGTTCTGCTTTGTGCCAGCTCGGGCCTCGTGCCAGTTTGAGGCTGTTTTACATTTGAATGTTGGCACACGTGCACACATGAGTTAAGACAAGGCCGAGGGGCTGTGTGCCCTTCTTTGTTAAGACTCCTTTTCATGCCGGGTTGTCTGGAAAATCCACTGAAAAACAGCCACTAAACAGGCAACATGGAGGAGACTCAGTGTGGTGTTGTTTTGTATCCTGTTTACATTAATGTGTGCTTTGTGGAGAGGCCTCCTATCATGTAATAATGTGGCCTACCAGCCCATTGTTTAGCCTGTGTTCATGTCCTACATCCTACCTCCTTAGAGGGGGGGGATGCAGGCTGACATTCCATCACTTTAACCCTTCATCTGCCACACACACACACACACACACACACACACACACCGGACCACCACACCCACCTTGCCGGGTGGAGACGTTCCTCTCGTTGGCAGCGGTGAGCACGACCTGCGGGTGGCTCTGCTCCAGCACGAACAGCTCATCCTTCCCGACTCGGGCGCTCTTGCCGGACTTCATGGTGCCAGAGGGCCCAGATGGGGCGAGGTATTTCCCGCTACAGTCTCTGAACGCCACCTTACCGGAGCGGAACTCCAGCGTGTAGCCCGTGCTCCTGTCCGTGGTGGCGACCAGCGCGCCGTCGTTCTTCAGGAAGCGGTTGTCGGAGGTCTGCAGGTGGTAGCGCTGCTCTCGGAACACCAGCGTGATCATGGAGTCCACCCCCCACGGGACATCCCGGTCGATGGCGATCTCGTCCACCTTGGAGCTCAGGTGCGCGTACCGCTTGCGCGTCATGCTGAAGATGTTCACCTGAGGGTGCATGGCGATGTGCACGCTCCATTTCTCCGCCACCGAGGCGGTTTGGGCGAAGCAGATGATCCGGTCCTCGGTGCCGCCCAGGTAACGACCGTGCGTCTCGGACTGCAGGGACCAGCGGCCGTCATCGTGAGCGGTGATGATGAACCGGCACTCTGGGCCTGGAGTCTCGCTGTCTCCGGTAACGTTCCCGTCCTTGTCGGCGGCGATGTACCGGCCCAGATGTGACTTGAGGCAGAACACGTTGCCGGTGGAGTCGTCGCCGCTCTGCTCCAGAGTCCAGATCTGCTTCTTCTTCATGCTCGTGGCGGAGGCGTTGATCTTGAAGCCGAACATCTCGGCCGTTAGGTACTTGTTCCCGCAGTTGATGAGCCCGAACTGGATCTGCAGCATGTCGCTGGTTCCGTTAGACGCTCCGTTAGTTGTCATTGTCGGTTCTGTGCGCTCTGTGAGCCTCGGACCGGTCCGGTTCTGTCTGTCTGTGAGAGAGGAGAGGGGGGTGGGGGGGGGCGATTCTGCAACTGAGCTCGCGGCTGAAAGGGTGGGATGCTGTGCTGCCTCGCGTGCTTCTCTTTGTTTGGGGAGTGTGTGTGTGTGTGTGTCAGTCTGAGAGTGAGTGAGTGTGTGTGTGTGTGTATGTATGTATGTGTGTGGCTGAGTGGGAGCGCGCGCCGCCGGTCCTCTGTGCTCTGCCTGTCTCAGCAGCGCGAGCCCGCCGCCACAGCTGCAGCCTATATAACCATCAGTGACGTAGCACCAAAAGCCACGCCCCCTCAGATGGACAGGCGTCTGAAGTGACGTCACTCTGTACCCTGCTGATCTGTCTGTTTGAACTCAGTGCAGACTTCTTCTACGATTTCATCCCTTGTCTCCTTCTCTTGTCTCCTTCTTCTCCTCTTGTCTCCTTCTTCTTCAGCTCTTGTCTCCTTCTTCACCTCTTGTCTCCTCCTCCTTTTCCTCTTGTCTCCTTCTTCGTCACCTCTTGTCTCCTTCTCTTGTCTCCTTCTTCTCCTCCTCTTGTCTCCTTCTTCTCCTCTTGTCTCCTTCTTCTTCTCCTCTTGTCTCCTTCTTCTTCACCTCTTGTCTCCTCCTCCTTCTCCTCTTCTCTCTTTCTTCTTCACCTCTTGTCTCCTCCTCCTTTTCCTCTTGTCTCCTTCTTCTTCACCTCTTGTCTCCTTCTCTTGTCTCCTCCTTCTTCTTCTTCTTCTTCTCTTGTCTCCTTCTTCTCCTCCTGTCTCCTTCTTCTTCTCCTCTTGTCTCCTTCTCCTCTTGTCTCCTTCTTTTTCATCTCTTGTCTCCTTCTCTTGTCTCCTTCTTCTCCTCTTGTCTCCTTCTTCTTCACCTCTTGTCTCCTTCTCTTGTCTCCTTCTTCTTCTATCCCCCTTTTCTTCTCTTGTCTCCTTCTCCTCTCCTCCTCCTCCTCCTCTCTCTATGACAGTCAATATTAATCAAATTAAAATTAGCTTGTTTCTGTAGAAGTGAAGTGAAATGTAACCACAGAAGAAGAAGTGGTGCTGATGAATCAGACGTTAACCTCGTTAATCGTCTCATTTACCCGCGTTCATTCACATGTTGTGGATCTGTTTACAGCAGCTGATAACATCTCTCTCTCTCTCTTTTCTTGGACACACTGATCAGACGGACTCAGCATTCAAATCATGAGGACGGGTTGTGTGTGTGTGTGTGTGTGTGTGTGTGTGCGTCCGCTCACAAAGCTCCATTCATGGCTCGAGCACGCACATCAGAGGGCAGGAAAAGGCCCGGCTCCGTAAACAAAGAGGCCAAACAGATCACTGTGGCATCTTCTCAACGCACGCCAACACACACATGCACGAGTATACAAAGCGTGGAGGTCATATCAGCAGCAGCTGCACGCTTAGTACATCTTTTTACATCCAAACACACAAACACAAAGGTCAAAGCAGAAGCAGTTCATACCTCATTTATCTCCCCGAGTGTTTCCAACATAGATGCTGCCATCAAGTCCTCTTCTGTCTTTTCTCCTCTGTCATTATGTCCATAGAGGCTGCTGAGCAGGGTGACATTGCCCGCTTACCCAGCTCCTGTTCTGGCACGACACTAGCTCCATTCCCCGTCAGCATTCCCCTCGACCTCCTCCTCTTCTTCTTCTTTCAGGTGGTCCAAAACGCCTGTGGTACAAACACTAACACTCCCCCGGAGCTCTGAGCTCACAGTCCACGCTAACGAACTGAGCTAACATTAGCTAACAGCAGCTACAGTTTACTTCACTGTCCATCAGGAAACTCTGTAAATCACAGAGAGTTGAGGCGGAGCAGCTGGAGGACATCAGAGGGAAAACCAGGAAACATTTTCTCCATAAAATATGATCCAGTTTCACCAAAATCAGTGAAATGATTTAAAATCTGTTATTTTATGGTAGAAAAGTTACAAAATGTTGCTTTAAAAGTGGCACAAACATAAAGCAGAAGTAAAAAAAAATAATAAATAACATGCATAAATTTTGACCGTCACAACCAGTGTGCTTTAAAATACTTTCATCGGCCTCCCTGCATGCTGGTGGGCTTGCAAACGGAAAGTAATCTGACCCCGACGTGTAATCTAATCAATGGTAATCTCTCCAGCAGTCTGGATAAATCCAATCTCCAGACAGAACATCTTCAAACAAATCCAATTTCAATGTAATTTCAGCTCCAGAGTCACAATAATAAAATCACCAGACCTGCTCGGATACATACTGTATATTTGTTTCTCCGTGTTGTGCAGTATTTCTTTCTAGTAGTGCGAGTTAATAAACAAAACAGAATTTGCATCCATGACTTTGAAGTTTATTTTTGCACCGCTGGCAGAGATAGTCTAATGCTGCATTCAAGTTCAATCAGGAATATTAAAACAGCTCTAAAGGATCAAATGTTGGTGTTTGTATCAGTGATCTACAGTAAAGCACGGTAATATTTCATATCAGTTATACTGCAAAAATACGACAAAACAGTGTTTCTTTTGATGACATTTTTTTTATTTATACAGTAAAATATATAATAAAGTGGGCTTCACATGAGGTGTGAAATCAACAGTATTAATATCCTTTTACCGTAATATTAGAAACACTTACTGTATTAATTACGGTAAAATTCTGTAAATTGTAAAATTCTGGCAACCACAGTTGTGGTTGGGTGTTTTACTGTAAAAAGTAAAACACCGTCATATATTTAATGGCAAACCTTCATTATATACAGCATTCATACAGTATTTTCATGTCAATTGTACGGCAAAGCAGAGCTTCTTTTGATGGAAAAAAAATTGATTTATATAATAAAATATGGATTAAAACGGCAACCTTAAATGTGAAATGAACAGTACTAATACCCTTTTACTGAGAAGAAGTTATAAAATGTATTTATTACGGTAAAATTCAGGCAACTACAGATGCCAATTTTTACCATGAAGACAACAGGTATTTTTTTTTTTACATTATACAGTAAAATACTGTAATATTTCAAAGGCAAAACCTTTATTTTATACAGCATTCATACAGTATTTATGTCAATTATACAGCAAAACAGTGTTTCTTTTAATGACAAGAAAACTTGTATTTATACTGTAAAATATTAAATAAACAGTATTTTACTGTAAAACCAACCTTAATTTAAAACATTAATGAAGCACTAAAAAAGATAAAACTATTCACAACTTTCAGAAACTTTCTGTTTCTGCTGAATTTTCTAAAGCTGCATACCAAAGTAGACATCTAACACTTGAAGGTAGCATGAATAAATAAAAGGAGAATCCTTTAAGAATTTAAAAACATTAATATTTATTCATTTTAAAAAGACTGCAGTACTTCACATATCAAACATATCAGAGCAGAATAATGGAGGTATTTGGATATAAATGAGCTGAGAGTAGTACTGAGCTCAGTCTTTGCTGACTGTCAGTCGTCCGTACAGACAGTGACGAGGCCTCTGAAGCACGACTGTCCTAAAATGGAAACACAAATTATTTGGGATTGATTGACAGTCTGGTACAGCGGCGTCAATAAGCTTTCTCTGCAAAGTGCAAATCCCTCACATTATGCTGTGCCAACTGCAGCACAAACTAACCGAGAGGATCCAAATAAATAATTGATTCAGGTTGGTTGGATTAGCAGGCGATCCTCTGCTCCAAAATCCTCAAGTGGGACAGTTTGTTTCCAACAAATTAAAGCAGCATTTTGTAACTTTTCTACCATAAAATAACAGATTTAAAATTATGCTGACGTTACACTGACTTGTAATCAGGTGAATGGTGTCTCTGTCATTTTACGGGGTTACAGATTTACAGAGTTTCCTGATGGACAGTGAAGTAAACTGCTGCCAACTGTAGCTGCTGTTAGCTCGGTTTGTTAGCCGGGCTGTTTGGACTGTGAGCTCAGTTTAGTCTCTTCCTTCCTGTAAAACTGCACTTTGTTAAGAGAACAAATCACCGTTCATACATATATACAAGCTCATAAGGTTCGTACTTCAGTTTAATATTTACAACATAGTTTTACATAATGACTGTTTCTGTGGCTGTTGTGGTTTTTTAATATGCTTTAATGAGGAAGTAACTTACTGTGAATCACAGCTGAGCTGACGACAGCAGGCTCCACTGATATGAACTAAACACACTGCTGCCTGGTTAAACGATCTGACGCTGAGACCACGAAAACCACATAAACACTGACGATGCTAAGCTAACCTAATGCACAGAGGTCATATTGGGCTACTTTTGTACTGAACTGAACATGAACGCAAAAGACTGAAGACAGAGCATGAAGTACTTTAACATGAAGTATTTTGTATTTTGGCATCATGTACTTTAGCATGACTTACTTTGTACTTTAGCATCATGTACTTTAGCATGACGTATATTAGCATAACGTACTTTAGCACGACGTACTTTACTACGATGTACTTTAGCATGATGTACTTTAGCATGATGTACTTTAGCACGACGTACTTTACTACGATGTACTTTAGCACGACGTACTTTAGCATGATGTACTTTAGCATGATGTACTTTAGCACGACGTACTTTAGCATCATGTACTTTAGCATCATATACTTTAGCACGACATACTTTAGCATCATGTACGTCAGCACAACGTACTTTGTACTTTAGCATGATGTACTTTAGTAAGACGTACTTTAGCACAACATACTTTAGCATGATGTACTTTAACATGATGTACTTTGTACTTTAGCATGATGTACTTTATTAAGACGTACTTTAGCACGACGTACTTTGTACTTTAGCATGATGTACTTTAGCACAATGTACTTTGTACTTTAGCATGATGTACATTAGCATGATGTACTTTAGCATCATGTACTTTGTACTTTAGCATGATGTACATTAGCATGATGTACTGTGTGTGTGTGCATTCATCTTCATCCTTCGTCTATCGTTCCCTCCAGATGGCGTCTCTATTGTTGCAAATTTAAATTGACGCTCTGTCACACACACACACACACACACACACACACACACACATTTTAAAGAGATTTTTGATATGAGGTGAGATTAGCACTGATTTATGATTAAACCACACCTCACACACACACACACAGGCCTCTGGAGAGGCCTCGCCATGGGAGCTCCACACTGCTGGTCAAAGGGAGGAGGTGGAGGATGGGGCGAAGCTATATCTTTGTTCACAAGCTGGAGCTTTGAGGGCGGTTGCCATGGAGACCAGCCTCAAATCTGCTGGTTGATGAAGGGCAGGCCGTCTGCTGCTGCTGCTGCAGCGAGCACACACACACACACACACACACACACACACTGACACACTGACACACTTGCTGCACTAAGGCAGCACTGCAGCACTGCGTCAGAAGACGCTGAGCTGACCAATTAGCATGCTTTCCTAACACACACCCCTGAGCTGGAGCCAATCAAACCCTCTTTTCTGCAGCTGCATTACAACGTCCACCAATCAGGAGACATTATTCCAGATGTGTCGGGCCAACCAACGAGTAAGAAGTAAGTTTTTAATGAAATGGAAAGTCCAGTTTTTGTCAGAGGAAGTCTGATTAATTTAAAACCTCCCCCTCCTTCTTTGTGTTTGGCTGCAGCTGTGGACGTGTTGTTGCAGCTTTTAGTCAACAGTCAAACACCTGAAGGAAAAATACATTTAAAACAGAGACAATGAGGTGGAAACATCAGCGAAGGAAGGAAGGATACAAACAATAAGAGAGGAAGACTGAATGAAGTGAATATAAATTATAAGCCCACTGTGGTAAATAAGGACAGCTGTACGTGTATTTGTTATGATTACCATCAAACACTAACGAGTCAACAACTCTGCTAACAGCCAAACATAAAGCAACGACTAAAAGTCAGTCCCAGATTTACTCTAGTTGGACGGCTTGTCTCCTTTTCCCTTCTTAGCTTCCTCCATCAACATCCTCTTCGGTCTTTCCGCCTCTGTCGTTATGTCCATAGAGGCTGCTGAGCATGGTTATATTTCCCATTTGCCCAGCTCCTGTTCTGGCACGACGCCGGCTCACATTCACCTGAAAACCTCCTCTTCTTCTTCTTCTTCTTCCCCGGTGGTCCAAAACGCCTGTGGTACAAACACTAACACTGCCCCCGGTGCTCTGAGCTCACAGCCCGGCTAACAAACTGAGCTAACATTAGCTAACAGCAGCTACAGTTTACTTCACTGTCCATCAGGAAACTCTGTAAATCACAGAGAGTTGAGGCGGAGCAGCCGGAGGACATCAGAGGGAAAACCAGAAAACATTTTCTCCATAAAATATGATCCAGTTTCACCAAAATCAGTCAAATAGTTGGTGGTGTGTGACTTAGTGCCGTAAAGCGTTACGTACTTCTCGTGGGTGATCGTACCCGGAGCACAAAGTTAGATAGTGTGAGAACAGACGTACGAATGACAGAGACACCATTCACCTGATTACAAGTCAGCGTGACATCAACATGATTTAAAATCTGTTAGTTCATGAGAGAAAAGTTACACAGTGTTGCTTTAAGTTGACATGTGACTGTGACTGAATTGATCAGGAGTTTGTCGAGGTCAGTGTGTGTTCGATCCATCGTGTGATGCTATTTCAGGTCGGTGACACAAATCTCAGATTGTTTCCACGAAAGCACAAAATTCAGATTATTTCTCAGTGTCCCGTCACTTATCAGCCTCTAACGTGACGTCATCTGGTGACTCTTTAATCCCCGATCACAGCTGGTGTTTCTATTGATTGTATTGATCACACGGTCTCTCCCTGTTTTCTTTGTCTCTGTGTGTTTAGGATCACATTTCCTCAGAAACAAGAAGAAAGAGAACAACAGGAGGATGATTATTTACTGTAAGACAGTCTCTTTATGTTTCAATCAGCTGAGCCTTTCAAAGACTTCTCCACTGGGATCAAAGGAGTCTATTAAAATCAGCATGTGAGTCACCTGAAACTTCCCCAGCTGATCTCTTACATGAAGACAATTATTAGCTGTATTGCAGGTTTTCTGTAGTTGTATAAAATTCTCTGTGATTTACAGAGTTTCCTGATGGACAGTGAAGTAAACGGCTACCAACTGTAGCTGCTGTTAGCTCAGTTTGTTAGCCGGGCTGTGAGCTCAGAGCACCAGGAGAGTGTCAGTGTTTGTACTACAGGCGGTTTGGACCACTGGGGAAGAAGAAGAGGAGGTTTACGGGCGAATGTTGAGGGGGAGCAGAGCCGGTGTCGTGCCAGAACAGGAGCTGGACAAGCGGGCAATACAACTGAGATCAGCAGCCTCTAAATCACATAATTTTTTTATGTAATGTTGCTTTAATTTGAAAGGGTGCCTCCAATTTATTGTCTCCAGATTTTAATCTTTCTCCTCATTGTGCACAGTGCTATGTTTAATTCTGACATTATTAGTTCATCAACACTTGATCCGTTTATAAAACGTTACATAAGCGTTAGCAGGTTCTCAGCAGGCCGACGCTGGAACAACTTTTATAGACGAATGACTCAAACGTTCAGCGAAACAATGCTGAACGTGTGAAATGGCTGCATGAATGACCGAGCAAGCAGTGTGTGATGGTGTCTCATGCAATCACTAAGGAATGTGTGTGTGTTTGCTTGTGTGTGTGTGTTTGTCTGTGTGTGTGTGTGTGTGTGTGTGCGCGCACAGCTGCAGCCCAACCAAGGGCCTCCTCTCCACCAACAAAGAGCTGGAAGCTGGAGCCACTGGGGAACACCACACACTCCTCCCCTCCTCGCCTCCGCCTCCATTCTCCACACAGCGGTCAGGTTAAAGGTCAAAATGTGTGTGTGTGTGTGTGTGTGTGTGTGTGCCCATGTGTGTGTGTGTGTGCCAATATGTGTGTGTGTGTGCATTGGGGGTGCCTCCAGCTCCTCCACCCTCGTATTGTCATGGCGACCGCAAGGCAGTCGAGCCAAGATCAGCAGAGCAACTTCATAGCTTCTCCCTCTGTTTAACACATTATGAAGTGTGTAGTGTGTGTGTGTGTGTGTGTGTGTGTGTGTGTGTGTGTGTGTGTGTGTGTGGACACAAAGATATAGGTCAGTCATGAGAAGCAGAGCAGTGAGGCATGAGTGTGACACTGCAGGGTGCGCGTTTGTGTCAATATGTGTCTGAGTGTGTGTCTATATGTTTGTGTGTATGTCTGTGTGTGTGTGTGATGATGGTCAACTGTGTGTGTAACTGTCACATCATCTCATTTTCATCTCCACCCATCCCCCCCTCCTCAGCAGACACGCTGATTTGAGATGAAACGAGACGCTGATTTTCAAGGTCGTGTGTGTGTGTGTGTGTGTGTGTGTGTGTGTGTGTGTGTGTGTGTGTGTTGTGAATTGATTGTGGCGCCTTCAGTACTGACTACAGGGAAACTTGATCAGGATGCCACTAAAAATACTTCTTCCTGCCGCTCAGCGTGCGCCTGTGACATCACATCCTGTCCTCATGAATGAACACTGTTACTGAGCTTTTCTTAACACCTCGAGCCGCTTCTTTGATCTCCGAGGCCGTAAACAGCTGCAGGGTATCACATAAACTTATTAAAAAAGAAATATAGATGGTTTTTTTAGGGAAATGGGTCAGATTTTACAGATAAATATTGAAGCGGCGTTCACATTTTGGCTACAGAACGAGCTGTAAACACACATAATACCAGCTCATAAAGATAATATGAAGATGCTGGGATGTTGCACAATGATCTACCGACCACACAGGTGATCAATGTTTTGATATTTTTGGTCCTCAAAGTTTCAATGTGTATCTTTTACAGTAATTTATTGGCAGAAATATAACATAATATATGCATAAATATGTTTTAAGCAGCCTAAAATCACCTTAAAAATGAATTGTTATGTTTTTATTACCCTGGAATGAGACTTTTTATCTACATATGCAGCAGGTCCTCTTACACGGAGTCCAACATCTTGTGTTGACATGTTTGTTACAGTACTACAGAACAGACAAAAGTCTCTGCAGACTGCATTTCAACACTATGTTGCTGACGTAGCAGAAAGAGAAGTAGTAGTAGAACAAGAAGAGTAAGTGTCTGCTGCTTCTGGCTGGCATTTGAACAGCAAAACCTGTAGACCGCCCAGTATTTGGATTTAGGGATTGTACTTTACAACAGTACAGCTGCACCTTGTCCTTGCAGGGAATAGTGTCGTGCCAGAACAGGAGCTGGGCAAGTGGGCAATGTAACCGGGCTCAGCAGCCTCTGCGGACATAATAACAGAGGCAAAAAGACTGAAGAGGACGATGACAGAGGAAGCTAAGAAGAGAAAATGAGAGAGTGAGCGAGAAAGAAGCCGCCGGACAAGAGTAAATCTGGGACTGACTTTTAGTCGTTGGTGAAATAAAAGGTTGAAAGACAGACGACGAGCTGGACTTCTTGCTGTTGGACTAGTAAGTAACATTAGCTGGCTGCTATGTCTTGTGTTGTTGACCTTGTTATCATCAAATACACATGCACACTCTGAAACTGTGGGCACTAAATCACAAAAATACCAATTATACATGACGTTTCTTTAATTTAATCTCTTATTTTAATTTATTTTATCTAATCAGCTCTTCATCTGTTATTTCAGGCTATCTCTGCGTCCCCCACACCTCCCTGGGTATCAATAAAGTTTTATTTTATCTTATCTAACGCAGCATGTTGGATTACTTACATCTATGCAGCCTCGTGGAGTCTAAAGGAGCTCTGTTGCTCCACCCACTGGCTGCAGCTGCTCACTACACAGGCCAAAACATCCACCCACTTCTGAATCGACTTCCCTGTCGCACCCACACACTGAGAGCTACACATGTGTATCCACAACGGACGGACACACACACACACACACACACACACACACACACACACACAGAGGGTGGTTGAACTGGCAGGTGTTGTTGGTCATTGCCACCACTTTCCTGTTGTTTCCCTCGGGTCTCCCTTCCTCTCCCCTCAGCTCTCTGTCTTTCTCTTCATGGGCAATAAGGAGTTTTAAATGCTAATGATATGCCCCCCTTTGCAACAAAAGGTTGGAGGCCCCCTTACAGAGCCTCTTTGGACACACAAACACACACACACACACACACACACACACACTCGTCCTTAAGCACAAACACCAGCTGTTCTCTGTTGGCCTCTTATTACACCGACCCCCTGAAAGATTTAGCTGTTTCATTTTACACACATGTATATATGTAGTACACACACACACACACACTTTTTATTAAACACACATGAACACACACACACACACACACACACACACAGGGAAGTTTCGTCACTTTCAAAATATTTTTTTGGTCATTTTGATGCTTTTATTTTGAAATTTTACAGTGAAATGTTTATATCTTCTTCTTCTTCTTCGTTGGTTTCAGTCTCCCGGTGTGAATAATTGATGATTGAGAACTGATAATGGAAGACAGCATGTGTGTGACAGACACACACCATCTGCTGACACACACACACACACTATGCCATCATACAGGAGGATCATTAACATCTGGCACAGATGGCCGTTTTAAACACACACACACACACACAACTCGCCTGCAGTCCTTGTGAGTCACACCAGGGGGGTACACTGGTCTGAGGCCAGTATGCAGACAGTAACAGTAGATTTACCTCATGTTAGAGTTTAATCCAACTTCCTGAAGTGTACATACAGTGTGTTCAGCACTATCATATTTTGTTAGCGCAAGAAAGTTCCTGATTTGAACCTCGGCTTCAGCGTGGAGTCTGCATGTTCTCCTCACTGACAGTATAAAGAATGGACGGCGTATCCATGACAGGTTTCTGAAGAGCAGTTATGAAGCTCAGAGTGTTAATTAACAGCGTGGACGCTTTGATTGACAGATAGGTGTCGTTACAGATGGCTTAGCCCGCCTCAGTTCCACAGATGATCCACGTCTTTGTCCATTTTTGGATTAGACAGGAGGCAAAAGAGGCAGGACTACAAAGATGACAGCCACCAGAGAAACCACACACTGAGCAGAAACCTGTGGGCGGCTTCACGGATATGACGTCCACAGCTTATGGTTTAATACCAACGACTGTTTTCTTTGAAAACCACTTCATACAAACATCAAAACTTCTTGATTTTGGACTTCTTGTTGCACTGTGCTGGAAGAGTCTGGATGCATCATCACTGAGGATGTGGATAAAGGAGCCCTCAAATGCTGAGGGCAAACTCTGGGAACCAAACATAAATATGATTAAAGATGGAAACGTAGGCTTTACCTGAAATGTCGGGAATGCTTCCATTTTATTTGTATTCTACCACATTGTAACGCTGGTTACTCAGCAACTGAACACTGACAGCTAATGTGATACAGCGCCTCACTGTTTCACCTCATATCACTCTGCCGATCTTAACCATGACTTACATTACAGAAAAGGTGTGCCATAATGTGCACTGATCAGTAAAACTTTATGAGCCCGACTACTGGTGAAGTGAATATCTCGTTAATCATTGCTCCTGTCAGTGGGTGAGATATATCAGGCAGCAAGGGAACATTTTGTCCTCAAAAGTTGATGTTAGAAGCAGAACAACGCGTAAAGATTTGACAAACTGTGATGGCGAGACGACTGAGTCAGAGCATCTCCATCCTTGTGGGATGTTCCCGGTTTGCAGTGGTCAGTAGCAGTGAACCGATGACAGGGTCAGTGATTCACATGGCGAGCGAATGTTGGCCTGATCCAAACAGACGAGCTACTGTAGCTCAAATTACTGAAAAACTTAATGCTGAGAATGCTGAGAATGCTTCAATGCTTCGGATAGAAACACATGGTGCGTCACAGTTTGTTGTGTATGAGGTTGTGATTGTCATGTTACGGCTGATCTGTGTATAGTTCCTATTCTAAATGAAGCAACAGAATTAGTAGTTATCATTAATTAATGTATGCAAATTCTCTCACTAAACCCGAGAAGAATAAAGCAATCCACTGTTTTTGTGTTGTTTTACGGTAAAAAACTGTTTTTAACAAGTTTTTCTAACATTACGGTAAAAAGATATTTGTAATTGTCCATTTTGCCGTATAACTGACATGAAAATAACATGAATGTTGTATGAAATAAATGTTTTGCCATTAAATATTACAGAGTTTTACTGTATAATCGTCACTCAAAATACTGATTTTTTTCTGTAAACTCCCTTCAAATGCTGCATAAATAAAGGTTTTGCCATGAAATATGTCCGTGTTATGTTGGTACAAGTTGAGTGGATGCTGTGGGTATATCTAGTCTCAGACTGTTGCATTGTTACTGTATGTTATGTCATGATTGATGTTAGAACAAGAAAACTACAATAAGCGGGATGACAGGAGAGGATTACGAGAGGGGGAGCTGCACCTTTCTTGGCTCATCTTGATTGTAAGATGATAACCTGGAATGTACCAGCAAGCTGTTACATAAAGGACAGGAGACTTTATGTGTGTGTGTGTGTGTGTGTGTGTGTGTCTTGTTTTCCCCCTCGTTTCTTTGGTAACACTCGGATAAGTGGGTTAGTCACAGTGCCATTTTTCTTTCTGGAAAAGGAATTTGCTTGTATCTGTGGAAGAAACCACATTGTTGTTGAAAGGAAGTGGAACATGTATGCATATGTGCGTGTGTGTGTGTGTGTGTGTGTGTGTGTCCTGGCTTTAATTCTTCTTCCTCTGACCTAATTTCACAACATATCACCGTATATAAGCGTTCGTTCCGAACAACATACATTACAAACCACTCTAAACGTCCCGCTCGGTCACGTGGTGACTGATCCTGTAAACTCATCTGTATCATCTGAGCAGTAAAACACGGGGGAGTTTAATGAGTAGGCGCTGCTGTTTGCATTAATTATTAAAGAAATAAACTTTAAAGGGGGAAAATACCCTCTGCACAACCCGCCCTAGATTTTCATTTTGACTCTTACGCTTTAGCAACTGTTGTAAACAATAAAAAACTTCCCAGTGAAGGTTATTTAGAGTGAAACATAAGGCTCGATATATTAAACATTAATATGTGAGTCTGCAGTGCACTTAGCCTGATGACTCATAAAACAGAGGAAAGTTTCTGTTTCTTTGGCGACCTGATGGGAAACCTGATGAGTTCATCTTTCATCCTCACTCCGCATTAATAACTGAGATGAGAGAAAATAAAGTAATTCAAGCTCATTAGAAAATAAAAAATAAAAAGATTTTCAGCTGTAATATATAAGGACAAAGTGCAGGTGTAACACTGTAAAGCACTTGTTCCAATGTGCAACCCTAAAGTCAAATACTGGCCTGTAATCTTCTCTTATTCTGTAATATGTAACGCATATATCTGTTATAACTAACTGTGCAGAGTTTATGACGCAGAGTGTGTTTTTAGTTCTTTCCACTGACAATATAAAGAATTTCTGCTGTGAGGCTGGACATTTTAACATGGGGACTTATGGAGACTGACTCACTTCTGGAGCCAGCTTCAAGTAGCTGTTTGAGGAACTGCAGTTTTTGGCTTCCCTTCACAGCCACGGAGGTTGCCACTTGTATTAAACATCAGTGGGAACGAGTGGACGAGGGATTTACAGCCGCTCTGTGATCAGAGTCTCCTTAAAAGGCAATCCAGTCCAGGTGATTACCTGCAGCTCTCGGCCAATCACTGTGCAGCGAGTTATCTACCCGCTCAAGATTAATCTCTCCGTTCTACTACACTTACACACACTGAACATTTTCATATGTATGTGCAGAGCTCTTTTACAGTTTCTTCTTCACTGGATGTCTTCCCTGCAGCTCACTCACAGCCGAATGTTGTGCAGGAATCCAACTACACACTTGTGTATATGTATGTGTGTGTGTGTGTGTGTGTGTGTGTGTGTGTGTGTGTGTGTGCATGGTTACGCAACAGTTCAAGGAAAACGCGGCGCCTCTTGACCTACATTTTGGGGTTTGACTCGATCCCACTGCTCAGGGAATCCCACATCATTATCTGTAACACGCTCACTTCATATCCTCCTCCAACAAAACATCGAGCCAGTATTTCCACTTTAACCCCTTTGACGGGAAGTGAATGTGTCCACACACACGCACACACACACACACACACACACGCACACACACAGAGTGAATAGGGAAACGGGGGAGATGCAAACTAGGCCACAGCTTTGTGCAGATCTCGTGGTCAATGGGTAACAATGCAGGAAGGGGGAGAAGGGAAGGTGAGGAGGAGAAAGAGGGGAGGGGTGTTATATTTGGACACCCTGCCAAACAGGCTTGTTAACATAAACGCACACACACACACACACACACACACACACACACACACACACAGATGTTGTGGAGTTAATTGCCATGCTATCGAAACATACCAAAGTCCAGGAGATGACAAGAAGAGGAGTAAAATGAATGAAAGGAGGGAGTGCTGAAGGAAATACAGCCTAGTCTGTATTCTCGAGGAGGACCGTCGGCCATTACATCACCTCCTGCTTCCTGAAGGGGGTGAGGCCAAGAGAGGGGGAGTGAGGGCTTTCAGTGGGAGGAGGAGGAGGAGGAGTGTGGAAGAGCCTGAGTCATGAATGAATCCAGCTTATATCCCAGTCTAACTTTTCCACCCTCTCCCTCTGCGTCTCTCCCTTTTCTTATAAAAGTCCGGGGTGGCAGTGAGGTGATGGGAATGTACTGAGTCAGTGGAGGTCATGCACACAGAGACGAACTGCCAGCGGATGAAAGATGCTTAAATTAGAATCTGTTTATTAATTTCCTGTGCTACATTTGCCGGACAGCACATTCCTCAGATGATACGAGGACAAAGTTCAGCTGAGTTTGATGTATCGCCTCTGAAATATCAACAACTATGTGATGGATAACCATTAAAGTTTGTAACTTTCTACCATGAAATAAAAACTCTGCGCGCCATACGTCTGTTCTCAAACTATGCAACTTTGTGCTCCGGGTACGATCACCCACGAGAAGTACGTAACGCTTTACGGCACTAAGTCACACACCACCAACTATTTGACTGATTTTGGTGAAACTGGATCATATTTTATGGAGAAAATGTTTTCTGGTTTTCCCTCTGATGTCCTCCGGCTGCTCCACCTCAACTCTCTGTGATTTACAGAGTTTCCTGATGGACAGTGAAGTAAACTGCTGCCGACTGTAGCTGCTGTTAGCTCAGTTTGTTAGCACCGGGGGTAGTGTTAGTGTTTGTACCACAGGAGTTTTGGACCACCGGAGGTCGGGGAGTGGAGAGGGTGTCGTGCCAGAACAGGAGCTGGGTAAGCGGGCATTATAACTGGGCTCAGCAGCCTCTATGGACATAATGACAGAGGCTAAAAGAAAGAAGAGGATGTTGACGGAGGAAGCTAAGAAGAGAAAATGACCAAGCAAGAGGACGCCAGACAAGAGTAAATCTGGGACTGACTTTTAGTCGTTGGTGAAATAAAAGGCTGAAAGACAGACGCCAAGCTGGGCTGACTGCTGTTGGACTAGTAAGTAATATTAGCTGGCTGCTATGTCTTGTTTCTATGCAGTTTTGGGCAATAACAAAAGTTATCTCATGATCTAGACCATACTCCTTGGGACTCGACAATTCCCACCATGAGCAAACACTTGGCGACGGTGGCAAGGAAAAACTTCCTTCAAGAAGCAGAAACCTTGAACACTAGCTCAAGCCGGCTGACTATACCTGCTAAAACATCAGTATGTAAGCATGACTGTGCCTATGTTTAGCCTCAAAGAGTCACAAGCGTGCCTGCTGAGTCTTAAAATACAAACCTTATTATCAAGCCTTGAAATGCAGAGAGCAGGGCTCGACGTTTAAGCAGCTCTGATATGAAAATCTTCAAACTCGGGAAGATTTGAATAAGTAAAAACAGGAACTCTCTTATGCAGTTTGTCCATTTTGGAAAATACAGAAATGTTGTGCTGATGACAGCTAAGCAGCTTCACCAGGCTGTTGCCCAAAGTTTCCTGTCCTCATGACTAACATGCTCACTGACTGACAGAGAGCCTGCAGAGAGAGAGAGAAAAAGGAAAATAGATGGTACAAATGGCCTCATTTTGCCCAGATACGGCCTCCTGCGCTCCACATCAATGTCTGTACCTGTCAACTGTTAACCTTATATGGTGCCCTGTAGTGAATAAAGAGGAAGTCCCTCTTTGTATGTGTGAAAAGTGACAATGTTGTGGTTTCAGTCGGTCGCTATAGGAGGCAGCACAGAGCAGCCCACACAGCGGCTTCAGCTTTAGGAAGTGCTGATTTTCATTTCTACATCTCTGACTGCAAACACACAAAAACATATTCAAGCATACTCCTACACTGACAGGAAGTAGGGGCTTTTATTTTGTTGTTTCTAATAATCTCAACTCTGATTTGTGAATTTCTTTTAAACTCCTGCACACACACACACACACACACACACACACACACACACACACTTTTTGTTCGAAGAAGGAAACAAGAACGACCTCCTCTGCATTTTCCAGTTTGAGAATCATCAGCTGAAGAAGAAGTGAAATCTCTTGAGCTGTGATTTCACAAACACACAGACATACAAGGGCACATACACACTACAAAAACACACGCATGCATGCATGAAAGTACTGAAGGTGCTTTGCAAACACACACACACACACACACAAAGACACACACACACAAAGACACACACACATAATTTCACAGTCCTCAGGGGGTGAAGCTGATTTCCTTGAGACGGCATCCCATGTGACCGGTCTTGCATTCCTCAGATTGTTGTCATGTGACAAACTTAAAGATCTCCTTTTATGGACGTCAGCGTTAACAAGAGGGTGTGGCATCACTAATACACTCCGAGGTCAACAAACACACACACACACACACACACACAGATGAAGACTGTACATCACAATGCCTCACATGCTTCTGCCAACTCAAACAAACACAGCAGCTGAGAATGACAAAGAGGTGAAAGAGTTGTGACAGCGCTGTCATCCTCCTCACAGGTACAACCAGACTGTGTTTGTTATGACTGAGCAGCTTACACAGACGTCTATGTATGTAAGATAGTATGCACAGAGGGGTGGACATGATGGTCAAGATGCTCTCTGTGGTCATGAAACCTGCTGCAGACACAAAGAGCTCAAACAGTTTGATGGTTACTAACAATAAACAGACGTAAAAGTTTAAATTCATTTAATTAAATTAGAACATAAACCCACAGAGTCCACGTCCCACGCCTGTGGGACAGCCTCCATGACGACACGAGGGCAGACCTTTTTAGTTTGACTTTTACTTGGAACTATATTTATCTCTAGTCTGTTTATACACTTTAACTTGTTACATTACTACTAACATTTAGTTAGTTAGTTTGTCTATTTATACATTTTAAAGTGTTTTATTATTTTTATTTATTATTATTATTTTTATTGATTTTCTTCTTGATATTTATATTTTATTTCAGTTGGTCTATCTATTTATACATTTTTTCAAATTTATTTAATTATTTTGTATTTTTATTATTATTTATTAGATTTATAGTATTGTTACTATTTTTATTACTATTATTTTATTTATTTATTTATTTATTTATTTTTAACCTGCCTTACTACTGTGAAATTATAAGATAGCGTTTCCTCAGTTTGTGTTTTTGTTTATAAAGGATGGTTGTTTTATTGCGTGAATCACTTTGTGATACATTTTGTTTGTGCGAAGTGCTGTACAAATAAAATCTGATTGATTGATTGATTGATCGATCTGTCTCAATTCAAGATTCAAAGCAAGAGCATGAACACTGTTGATGTTTTAGGTGAAATTATCAGATCATTCTGTCGAGTTCTGTCGCCGGTCTGTTTATCACGAGCAGCGCTAATTCTCTCATCATCTGACAAGACACATTTTTCTCAGGTCTCGGCCTATGCTACGGTTGTTAGCATAATTCATAAGTGTATCAACATAATCAGGTTTCACTGCGCTCTCACAGTGTCAGATTATAACACCGGGTATTTGTTTTTTGTTAACAAGGCCTTCATGTCTGTGCACTGAATATGAAGCTGCAGCTAGCAGCAAATTAGCTTAATACTGTGTCTCAATTCAGATACTTCCTTTAGTACACTTTGTACTTCCTGGCGTACTATGCTAATTTCAGCAGAGCAGTGTCAATTCCAGGACAGCCGTTGTGCACTTACTGGAAATGACACGTAACATTTGACTGCCAAAATATAAAAATAAAACACGTGTACAACTTATATTTGTATATTGCAAATATTCACCATAGCGGCTTCAACTCCAGCAGCTTCTTTGGCCGCCATTTTCACAATGCCAGTGGTCGCTCGCTAACTTCCCACTACATAGCCAAAATGGCAACCACTGAGGGCGAGAAGTGTCCAGTGGAGTCTTGTCGTCACCATGAAGTCACCACATGTTCTAAACTATCCTAACTGTGCTGGCTGTGGCTTCATATTTGATGTACGTACATGATTGCGGTTTGTAGCGGTAACTCTCGGCAAGAAGTTAATCATTTCCGAAAACTATTCTTTTAATTGTTTAGTTACAGTTTTATCTCAAATAAGATGTTATTTCCGCGACTTATCTTCATCTGATTTGTGGTGGCAGCAGACTGAGACTAAGCAAAGGTAGCTCCTTCTCCTTAGCCACATATCCCTGAGGCGTTTCCGGGCCAGATGGGCCTGATATGTAATCTCTGCAGTGTGTTCTGGGTCTTCCCCATGGTTTCTTCACAGCTGGATGTACCTTGAACACCTCAGCAGGGAGTCGCCCAGGAGGCATACTTATCAGCTGATTAGGATGCCTCAGGTGACTGGTGGTACCTCCCCAACATCTCCACACTATCAGGCATTAAATATCAGGGGCGGGGGTGGGCCTGAAACCTTCATTTAAGCATCTAAGACTAATGAAATCAACTCATTAAACACCCAGTATGTGCACATTTCTGCTCTCTCCCTCCATTATCTCGCTCTGAAACATTACATCATAACAATCTGCTGCACAACAGCACCGCGTACCGCCGCTACACAGCTCAGAGTGGACTTTGACCGACCCTCGGCTGTAAAGTAAGGCCGGTGTGCTGCACTAAGCTGAAAGATTGCTGCCACGAGTAATTAAGAGGCTTCTGGTTGCACACTTGGAGCACGCTTATAAGTACTAGCTAGAGCTGATCAGGACAGGATGCTAGTATAAGAGAGGATGGTGTACAAATGGAGAAGGATCGAAGGAAAGGTGTGGCACTTTCTTATGAATTCTCTATAGGCTGCACATTTTCTGCTGCCGGGTCTCAGAGAGCCGGCTCTCCACTTCCTCTTTTACCCCCATTTCCTGCCTCTGCTGCTGGCCTATGTCCTTATATGGCAGCCGCCGGCAGCCAATCGCGGCAGAGCAGGCTGCTCATTCAAACGGCGAGTGTGTGTGAGGGAGAGAGAGGAGGAGAAGGGTGGGAACTGCAAACAGAAATGAACTGCATCGCACTATACAAAACAATATACTACACACACAAACACACATAGACACACACACACACACACACACAAACCTGCCTGCTGGCTGTAAACCAAAAATAAAAGAGGTGCTACAATACAACAAAGCAATGCATGAAAACTTTACTCAGCGTTTCAGGGGCACTGGGTGCACGCTGCAGCACCGCATTGAAGTTGTTTTTTGGTGGAGAGGGTGGGCTCTCAGTTACTATGCAGGAGAGAGGAGAGAGGAGAGATGGAAGGAGGAGGTATGACTTAGCACGCTGCTATAAATCCTCACAACTTTTAATCTGCACGTGTCTGAAGATAATGACACAGAGATATATGAAAAAGAAGTAATAAAACAGAAAGCAGGGGAGGTAATGTTATGTAAGAAACAGCAGAGCTGACTGCCAAGGACTGCAGACCAAAGTGCATGGGCGTGCACGTATGTATGTATGTGTAGGTGGTTGACCTCTCTCGCTGCGTTAGAGTTTGGAATAAGGAAGATCAGGAAGTCAGGCTCAAAATTCCCCAAATCGGGCCAATCAGAAGGCTCGGCAGCTTGCGAAATAAGCCAATCTGAGATGAAGAGCCCTCCCACTAGACAGAGACAGATGGCAAAGGATAGATAAGCCTCTATGGGTTCACCACCACCATGCAGGGGGTGAATAAGGAGTGTGTACATGTGTGTGCGTCAGTGGCAGAATTAGATACAGAGATAGATAAGTCTGTCACTCTTCTTAGCTTGAGCACTACAGATGAAGATTTATTGTATGTGTTACTCCTATTATGCACAAGTCTGTTGTCTGTCTTTGCATGAATGCATGTAAACACATCATGATGCCTTCACATGCTGCTCAGGCTACAGCCAGCAGCCAGTTAGCGTAGCTTAGCACAAAGACTGGAAACAGAGGGAAACAGCTAGCCTGCCTCTGTCCAAAAGTAACAAAGTTTCATGACTATAGTGACTATAATGTCATTTCTAACCCTTTATTTGTATATTAAAGCCCACAGCCAGTTAACGTAGCTTAAATAGCTTAGATAAAGACCGAAAACTGGGAGAAAGGACTGAAGGTAGCAAAACTAATTAACACGTTCAATCTTGTTTCTTTAATCTGACAAAAAAACCAAGTACAGAGAGTTGCTGTCTCCAGGGAAGTTACCGTATCGGGCGAGGAAATCCCAGAAATCCCCCCCAAAAACATCCCAGCAACAAACAGCTAATTGTTATTTCACACTGACAAAAAGTCTGTTAAAAAGTACAACAAAATTCAAGACCACAGTGGCTATAATATCATTTCTAACCGCATGTTTGTCCGTTAAACACAAGGCTACAGCCATCAGCTGTTAGCTTAGCTTAGCACAAAGACTGGAAACAGAGGGAAACAGCTAGCCTGGCTCTTTCTTTATATTTTCTCTTTTCTTGAGAAATGTTTTGTTGATAAGTCACTATTCTCAGCTTGAGCAGTGCAGATGAAGATTTATTGTATGTGTTACTCCCATTTTGCACAAGTCTGTCTTTGCACGCATGTAAACACACCACGATGCCTTCACGTGCTGCTTTCAGTTGAGCTCTGACGTTTCTCCATTAAAGGTTAAAGCGATGGAGACTGTCGTGAGTCCCTGGTTTGCACAGCACCTGAGTAAAAACCTCACAACCTTAAAAGGCACCTCAGCTGTTACTCCCGACCAATAAGAGGACAGAACACCAAAAAGGAAGTGAGGTGGGCGTACAGGAAGAGGAAGAGAAGAAGAAGAGTAAACGATTTCTGGTGTTCATGAGGAACAGAAAAAAAGAATCAGCCTCAAACATGTGGTTATCGCATTAGTTTGGCCACTATAGAGATTTTTTGTCTGCAAACTGGGTTATACACTTGAAGCTCTTGATCAGATTTACCTGTAATACTCACACGATTTTCAAAGAGCAGACTTTGACCGATGATTAGCGAGTTTAAGCGCTCACAAATCACATTTGTTTTCGAGTTCAGTGCCAGTATCTGACACAATATTAAAAAGAGGAAGTACCAGAGCCTGAAAGTCAACTAAAATGTGTTTGCATCCTCGCAACAATGCGTGCTTTGTAATGTGAAGTACTCCGCTCTGCTGTGGGGGAAACACACACACACAGGAAAGAGGTCTTAAAAGATAGTTTTATATTGCAATGAATGACATAAGATACTGGTCCGGATGCCATGACGGGGTGTGGCCAGTAAACTCGGAGTGGGGGTTGTTGGAGTTAAGGATCCATTTGGGCTGTAAATGGGAAGCTAATCCAATCGGAGCACGAAACAGGCCAGCTGGCAGGCACAACACACAACACACACACACACACACACACACACACACACACACACACACACACACACACACATACATACACACAGCTGGTAACTGGCCCGTGCCTTGGAGTCAGACTATCACCACGGCGACCCACGGATCAATGACGCTGCAGACGACCGATCTATTGGCTGTATCATGGGAAGGAGGGAGTGAGGCAGGAAGGGTGGATGGTGGATGGTGGAGGGGTGAGGGGGTTAGCAGTGAATAGGGCTTCCCTCTCTGAAACTATGACCAGTCACAGATGGCAAACAATTGGTCAGCCAGTCACTTTTCAACAGGCTGCAAAGACAAGAGAGAGAGAGAGAGAGAGATGGAGGGGGATGAATGGATGAATGAAGAAAGAAAGAAAGGGGGAGGAGAGGTGTGTGCTGCTAAAAGACAAAACTTGGAGTCACTGCATCAAACATTAAACGTATAATTTAAAGCAAAGGTTTGATCGTTTGTGTTAGATGACATTTCATATTCGATACAGACAGAAGTTAGTGAGCTTAGCTTAGCACAAAGACTGGAAACAAAGGGAAACAGTTAGCCTGGCTCTTTCCAAACTCTTAAGTCAAATGAAACATCCTTGAGAAACGCACTGACCTCTTAGTTTACTATGTTCCATGACCATAGTGACTATGGTCATGTTATATATAAAGTTACAGCCAGCAGCCAGTTAGCTTAGCTTAGCATGAACACTGGAAACAGAGGGAAACTGCGAGCCTGGCTCTGTCCAAAAGTAACAAAAGTTCCATGTCCATAGTGACTAAAACATCATTTCTAACCTTGTGTGCATTGTAGTGTGAGTTTTCAGTTTCACTTTTAGACGCGTTTGTCTGTTAAACACCTACGGGCTACACCCTGCAGCTAATTAGCTTAGCTTAGCACAAAGACGGGAAATAGAGGGAAACTGCTAGCCTGGCTCCGTCCAAACTTTTACTTGGTTTTGTATCTTAAAATAAGTCAAATGAAATGCACTGACCTCTGAGTTTCATGACCATTGTGATTATCATCAGTGACATCATTTCTAACCCCATGTGCAATGTAGTGTGAGTTTTCGGTTTCACTTTTTCAGTTAAATATAAGACGTACCATAGCACAAAGACTGGAGACGGGGGAAATCACTAGCCAGACTCGGTCTGAAGGTAACAAAATGAATTAACTTGTTTAATCTGGCAAAAAACCCAAGTATAGACATGATAAGTTGCTATCTGCAGGGAAGTTACCATAGTGGGCAAGGAAATCCCCAAGATCTCCCAAAAAACATCCCCGCAACAAAGAGCTAATTGTTGTTTTACACTGGCTTTTCTTTGGAATAGAAGAAAACGGTACATTGTGTTAATTGTGATCTTTAGAGGTGTTGAACAGCTGAACTTTCCACAGAGCCAAGCTAGGTGTTTCCCTTTGTTTACAATATAAGCCAAGCTAACTGGCTGTAGCCTTCAAGTTAAGTTCAACAAAGTTCTTTCTTGTTGCTGTAAAGGAGAAATTTCCAACATTGCTGCACTCAGCTTCACCAAGGTCTTCATACATACTATTACACACACATACACATGTACAAATCATACAGTGAAGCAAGAATGAAACTCCTGTGGGTGACACACAAGATGCATTTCCAACATGACATTATATTTCCCATCATCTTCCTCTTCTCGGTCTTCACCCCACTCAGATGCCATTTGACGGTTATATTTCACTATAATCTTACGCTCATTGTTCTCCATCCCTTTTCTGACGTCCACATTTCCAGGCCTTGGCTTTCAACCTCACTCAAGGCTAATTACGACTAATGTTTTTTGTATTGAGCTGCAGTTGCCTTGCAGTCTAGTTGCAGTAAGACTCAAGGCAGCAGATGTTTAACTCTGCCTGTGAGTGAGTGGATAATAGATATAGTATTCATGTCCACCCCCTATGGCCGGCTTTACCCATTAGGTCTTTCATGGTTCCTCTCCCCTCCCCCACAAAAACACACCCATATACACACCAAAATGTTTCTAACTTCAGTTAAACATGGGTACAAACCATCAAATCCTCTTCATGATTAGGGTTACAACAGAAAGAGGAAGACGAGGCAACGCCGTTAAAGTAGACAGAGGAGGTAAAAGGAGTCAATGATTCTAAGATTGAGAGCAAACTTGCGGCATCTTTACTCATTAGAGGAACAGGAAGCCGTGGTGGGATGGCTTTAGTAACGCAGGGAGTGGCAACGCTATACAGAACAGACTGTTTGTTCTGTGGTGCTGCTGCTGCTGACTGGATGGCTGGTTACCTTATTTGTAGAAAAAAAAACCTAAGTGAGACGTCACACAAGGGTGTCACAACAGTTTCAATTCACTGGTAAACATTGAGACTACACAGGCACACATACGCATGCTCAAAGGCATACACATGTGAATACTTAATAAGGCTTTTTATGTCTTTAAGATGTTGTTTCATATAATAGAGAGGTCACTCAGATCATATATCAAACTCTGAATTACTCATACTTGCACTGTCATCAAAGATAGCATTTGTTTATGATTAGCTGTTGTCATTTCAAGTTCTTTGACCTTTGAATCGGGCACGCATATAAACACACGTGCTGCAGTGCTCTGAGAGTTGGCAATGATGATGCCTGACTTCAGTGGGAAAAAGAGAAAAAGTCAGCATGCAGGTGCCTAACATAATGACGTAATGGTGGATAGTTGCACTAACAAATAGTCACATGACTTCAAAAGTTAAAGTTAAGTTTGAAGCAACATTGTGTAACTTTTCTACCATAAATAACAGATTTTAAATCATGTTGATGATGCGCTGATGTGTCATCAGGTTTTTGCACTATGTACCTTTGTACTCCGGGTACAATCACCCACGAATACATAACACTGTACGGCACTAAGTCACACACCACCAACTATTTCACTGAATTTGGTGAAACTGGATCATATTTTATGGAGAAAATGTTTCCCTATGATGCCCTGCTCATCAACTCTCTCATTTACAGAGTTTCCTGATGGACAGTGAAGTAAACTGCTACCAACTGTAGCTGCCGTTAGCTAATGTTAGCTCAGTTTGTTAGAGAGTGATCGAGCCAGTGTCGTGCCAGAATCGGAGCTGGCAGAGAGGGCAATGCAACCGGGCTCAGCAGCCTCTATGGGCATAATGACAGGTGTAAAAAGACTGAAGAGGACT
Organism: Sciaenops ocellatus; assembly: GCA_033000465.1. NCBI lineage: Eukaryota > Metazoa > Chordata > Actinopteri > Sciaenidae > Sciaenops > Sciaenops ocellatus. The sequence continues at coordinate 21,321,508 of CP136877.1, forward strand.
TTGACCGAAGAAGCTAAGAAGAGAAAAGGAGAGAGTGAACGAGCAAGAAGCCACGAGACAAGAGTAAATCTGGGACTGACTTTTAGTGGTTGGCGAGAGCTTGGTGAAATAAAAAGGCTGAAAGACAGACGCCGAGCTGGGCTTGTTGTTGTTGGACTAGTAAGTAATATTAGCTGGCTGTTATGTCTTGTTTTGTTGACCTTGCTTGATGTTTGGCTCTTAGCAAAGTTGTCGACTCACTAGTTTTTTATCAATAAGTAATATAATCATAACAAATACACGAGTACAGCTGTCCATATTTACCACAGAGGTGTTACACTCACTTAATAAATCACAAAACTACCAAATTTCTACACAATGTTGCTTTAAAAGTCACAAATAACCACTTGTGGTCAGATTTATTTTCTGATAAACATTGTGGGACATTACATACCTGCCAAGAGTTGAGAAAGTTGATACCACTCTCATGTCTGTACAGTAAATATGAAGCTACAGCCAGCAGCAGGTTAGCTTGGCGTAAAGACTGTAAACAAGCCTGGGTCTGTCTGATAATATTAAAATCCACCTACTAAAATCAGCACAGCACAGCCACATTGTTTGCCTAGCAACTGGTCCTGTTCAAGAAACAGTTCAGCACATATAGTCTTAATTTTTACACTTTTTGTACGAGCTGGTGGTAGGTGAATTTTTTTTACTTTTGGACAGAGCCAGGCTAACTGTTTCCCTCTGTTTCCAGTCTTTGTGCTAAGCTAAGCTAACAGCGGCTGCTGCCTCCAGCAACACATTTATCATCTTGTCTAACTCTTGGCAAGAAAGTGACACGTATTTCCCAAAACTATTCATTTGAGGCACTGGAGATAGAAAATACTTCCTGGAATGGAAATAATGGAAAACACTTGTGGTCATGTTGTTGGAAAAGTGGCCACACAAACATTGTTTACCAACAAAAGTTGCTTTCAAATGCAAAGGTCATTAGGCAAGTCACACAGGCTTAAAACCAAATTCAGGAGATTTATCCACACCTGAGCGAACACCGTGGGTTGCACCTGTGTTCAACTGCCAACCACTGACATGGGTGAGTTATGATATTCCAGGTTGAGCCCTCGGCCTCTTGCATGCCATACAGAAAAAAAATGAGTGGCAGCAACAAACACTGAAAAGCAGCTAAACAATTCACCTTTGTACCAACTGACTCTGGCCCCACGTTGGCTTCCAATAGTGTCCGATTGGGGTCAAGCTGCTGAACATCCTTTATGTACAAACATACAGACAAGGTGTTTTTTTTTTTTTTTTTTTTTGCCAAGGACACAGGACTTTTTTTTTTTTTTTTTTACAGCTAAATTACAGTAATTTTCAGGAGCTCCCTAACTCTAAATGACAGGTTTAAACCCAGAGCTTCCACTTGTTGCTCCTGTTGAAGTGTCACTTAGTTTGACAAGTGGTCTATTTAGATAACCACAACTCATAGTAATAGTCATTACATACAACACCTCAAGTGCTTGTGTATAAACTAGTCGTCTGGATGAGAAATCCTCAGAAAAATTCATTAGGTGGCTCTGTTGGACTAAACAACTTGGCAGCGAGGTTCAGGTTCAGAGAGGCCGGCATTTCACTGGCACCCGGGGTGTAAACATGTACACTGTTATGATACATGAGAGGAGTCTTCTAGGGACAATATTCCAAGCACTCGGATAGCAGAAATTCCCACTGAAGAGTGTTGACAACATACCACTTAACCGGAGACCTCTCACTTACTACGAGTAAAGCCACACACAGCATGTCCAAAGTCCAGCTTACCTAAGGCGACAGTCAAAGATTTAACGCAGTCATACAAAGAGAAACTCAAGTTTGACTCTTTATTCAGGTGCAAATAAAGACGAATATGTCTATCCTGTTAAAGTTTTTTTTTTACCTGTGCCAGAACAATGGCATTCTCAGTGATGTAAGTGCAAACGTATGGACACACACTGAACTTGAGAGGCACTCCCTCAAGGTCTAGATTAAATATTTTACAGCCAATCCCTGTTTACAACATTACATTGTGTCCTGGAGAAACAGTCCTCGTCACCTGGGCCCACCTTTTTTTTTTATATATTTCCTCATCACAAAAATGCAACTTTATCATTAATTTAAAGTTTCAGGGCTGACACAGGTTAGACAGGTACGAATAAAGTCTGAGATTTGACCCTTAACGGTGCGATTTAAGACCTGTAAATCAATAAGTGGGCCCAGTAGACCTTTGATCCCCCTTCCTTACGTCCGTAAATCCCTAACTAAGAGCGTCTATATGAGCACGGAGTCAAACTAAGATCTGAAATATGTTACACAAGTCGTTGTCATCTTTCCACATAATGAAAAATGTGCTGCTTCGCACTGCATGGTCACGGAGTTGACGCTAATTTAAAGGGGGTCATACGACAACAATAATGTCCTTTTAAAGTCAACTGCAACAGCATGAATGAAGACGAGGAAGAGAAGAAAGAGAGAGAAAAAAAACATATAGGAGTTGATGCAACTGAGAGGAAAGGGAAGTGGTAAAGGAGGAAGAGAAGAAGTTGCTGAATGTCTCAGTGGCTGCAGTTAAAGCTTTTAAATGGCACAGAGGGCCGCCCAGTCATTCGAACATTCATGGTTTAGGGGCATAAAACGTAAAATATAAAAGTGTGCGCCAGATGTTATGTATTAAAGGAAAGATGGGTAAAAGATAGATGGCGGACGTATGAGAGAGGTGGGAAGGGGGTTAAAGAAAGAAGAAATTCACATTAGTGCTTAAAAATGGAGCAGCATAATTATTGATAACGATTTAGTGAATCAAGAATGGAAATTTTACAAGCCTAGCCTAAAAATCTTAAGTCTGAGATTGTGTCACATGGGCCTCATTAGTCAGGATGTGAATGCCCCCCAATGCTTTCCACTTTTACGGTAATGCAGCACAATCAGGAAGTGGTACTAGGAGTGGTGTGTGTCTTATGGTGTGTTTTATTTAATATAGAGACGTTAAACCAAAGAGATAAAGGGTAGCACGTCCTGCTTCATAGTGGGTGAATATGACATAGCCATATGATTGAACGGTGGCTGAAACAGCAACTGAAAACCCCTGGGGTACTTTCACTCATCTAAGAAGGGGGTAACTCTCCTTTTAACACAACAGCTAGTGCACTGCAAGCAGTCCATGGTAACAAATAACATCCTGTATCTCAAGGCAGTGAACGAGCAGAGATATTCAGGAGGACATGTGGCCACAAAGCACAAATACTTGATCAATAAATTAACATTATCAGCAAGCTGGCCTACAGTAAGTGCCTCAGCCTTTAGCCTGTGGCAGCTCCACAACCCCTATGTGTGTGTGTGTGTTATGTATGTCATGTGTTTGACCTGGTGATGCAGTCCCACTGAGCTAGGTTTTTTTTTTTTTTTTTTTTTTCAAAGCAACATCAGCATCACCACCAACCTACTGTCATGTCTGAAATATATCAAATAATGTGAGGTTGATTTAAAGATATAAGAAGTGGAAGCAGCCTTTAGGATAACAGCAGGGAGGAGTCCTGGGTGCAAAGCTCTGTCAGTTATCATAAAAGTATGAGACTAACGTCTTAGAGCAGGTGCAAGCAGGAGCGTACACACGTATTAAAGTTTATATATCATTTAAAAGGTATATAAAACAGTATATCGAGAGATTAAGCTTACTAGGCCTCACAACATCAATCCCTTCCCTTTTATTTTCTCCAATCCTTTGCTGTTATCGCCTCCCTCTCTCTCTCTGTCCCTCAAATCGCGAGCGCCCAGTGCACCACAGTGTGCACGCGACGTGCCCCAGTGCATGACGCCGGACCAATCAGAGAGCGCAATTCCGAAAGTTTACCTTTTATGGCTAGAGCCGGGCAACTGACGCAGTATAAAAGGCGGGCGCCCACAGCCAACAGATTCACTCTGAGCGCCGTCACACGCAGCTTTGTGCGGGATATCATTTGCCTGAAACCGGTTCCCTTAAAGCGAAAAGCCCCCCCACCCAAAGGTAAGAAGGACTGAAAACATTTACATTTTTCTAATTTTGGAACAATATTCATCAAGTAAACAATGAGTTGAATTGTTTTTTGACTGTAACCGTTGAAGAAATTTGTAAATTTGAATGTAAAAGATGGCAGGGACCACGAGGGTCTTTGTCTTGGCATTACACCACTGTACTGCTAATTTGACTTAATGATTTAAAAAATGTGTCATGATTAAAAACAGTATCAGAATCTGCTTGTCTTATATTGAATGCAGTAACAACGACCAAAGACCAGTATTTACAGTTACGTTAACTGGCGACAGGTGCTTTTTTTTTTTTTTTTTTTTTTTTTTTTTTTTTTTTTTTTTTCTTAGCCGGCTTATGATTAATAATGAAAGTTTACGGTCCTCTATAAATTTAGATTTGTCAGCGTGTAGTTGTGCAACATTTTGCTGTCTTACCTCCTTCCCACTTCCCCCTCCTCCACCTCTTCCACCCAAGCAAGTTTAGTTTGAAAGAGGCTTTTGAGTTGAGGTCGTCTGGATCCCGGCTGCTCCCTTCTTTGTGCGCCCGATGCGGCGGGGTGTGACCTACTTTAGCATATTAGCCTAGCCACATCAGGCTAACACCGCCCTTCAGACTTTGCAACAGAAGCAAATTTTAACAAGATTTTCTCCCTCATGGACACTTAAGGGACCCTTGATGGGCGTCTTAAATGCCTCATTTTCTTAAGAATAATTAATATTTACTGTTAAGTGGAAATCTTATAAAGAGACAAGTATATGAGGCCTCTAAAAAGCATTAATTGTTTAAATTAACAAACCGGTTTTGCTGTGATTTTTGTCTTTTCACGGCTCACACTTGAGGAAAAAGGTAAATTGCGAGTGGCCACTCATCCACTCTTAGAAAAGGCGTGGCTTTAAGGAAATGGGAGCATCAGTCAAGGACTTGTGACCCTTCATGAGTCAACACATGAGTTCATTATGCAACTTTATGTCTCCTTTTTTTGTAACACAACCCCAGTGTTCAGTCTTTTAAAAGATGGGCGCCAACGGTTGATTGAAAAATGTCAGTTATAGACTGGCAGTAGTCTCAATGAATGAAGCGGCTGGTTGTGACGCAGTGGTATTGGGTTAGGGTTAGCGAGGCGTTCTATCGAGTATCAAACCCCAGTATGATTGAGCAACAATAGTGGGGTGGGGTGGGGGTATCTGGAGGAAGTTAACTGTAGTGAACCCGGAGAGGGAGTGGTCGCGAGGCGCCGGGTCTGATAATGTCGAATGTACTCTCTGTACGCTCTGGCCGCGCGCCATGGCGCCGGTAGCCGCAAAGCTGCTCAAAACCCGAACCATGTCCTTATATGGTAATAACAGAATGCAGCGCCACTTCCTTTTGTCTGGCTTCGATCGGAATGTGGGGCACGAGCTCCACCCAGTGGTTGAGCTCGTGAACTGCCGTTAGGGTTTTCGGTTTAAAACAGGAAGTGAGAGCTCGAGACGGGGCGTTGTTGAGAGGAAGTGGATGTAAGACTTGTTGGACTGTCTTTAACGGGCTTTTTTTTTTTTTTTTTTCTCTAACAGTTCAGCAATGGAAGATGAAATCGCCGCACTGGTTGTTGACAACGGATCCGGTATGTGCAAAGCCGGATTCGCCGGAGACGACGCCCCTCGTGCTGTCTTCCCATCCATCGTCGGTCGCCCCAGACATCAGGTGAGCGGCTTATCTCAGCACAATGATTTAAAAACTACAGATTTTAATAATTATACTGAGGAAAAAGTGTTTAAATACACATCTAATTACGTTTGTAATATTTTTACAGGATAAAACTAATAATTTATACTGATTTATAAATTTATAAGTTTATCTACTTGATGCCTTATATTAGTGTGTGTGCCTGTTTTGTGTTTAATACTTAAAACTGTGGCGCAACAAGAATTTAAGCAATTAGTTGCAATTCTCATTGAACTTTTTGGAAGATTGCTTCATTTTGTGTCAAATTATACAATCTAAAAAGCCTTTTCTATTAACAGATCATGATATTAGTGGATTATTTTATGGGGTTCTTCCCCTTATACATGTACTCAAGTTATCTGGTTTTCCAGAATTATTAATCATCTTTCTGGTCTCTTGTTCAGGGTGTGATGGTTGGTATGGGCCAGAAGGACAGCTACGTTGGTGATGAAGCCCAGAGCAAGAGAGGTATCCTGACCCTGAAGTACCCCATTGAGCACGGTATTGTGACCAACTGGGATGACATGGAGAAGATCTGGCATCACACCTTCTACAACGAGCTCAGAGTTGCCCCTGAGGAGCACCCCGTCCTGCTCACAGAGGCCCCCCTGAACCCCAAAGCCAACAGGGAGAAGATGACCCAGGTACACACCCTCCCATCTAGCAGATCCAGATTAGCCAGATAGCATATTAAAGTGTAAACTAGTTACATCGTTTCCTTCCTAGTCTCCTTCTCCATTCATTCTCACTTGCCCATTCCTCCCCTCTCCTCCAGGACTTCTCTCCTATAAGATGATCTATCATCAACAGGTCTCTTGACTGTGTGCCTTATCTGCACTTGTGGCTGTTTTTTAGCTGAGTCTGAGTCAGTAGATCAGCACCTAATAGACAATCTGACATGCACAAGTGTGAAGGGATGTTGACTTTCTGCACCTTATTTCTACTAACTTCAACCTTAGCCTCACTCTAATGCATGTAGCGAGTGCAGTGGCCACGCAAGTTAAGACTATTGTAATTTTGAAAAATCCTAAAATGTTTTCTCCTCTTCTTGCAGATCATGTTCGAGACCTTCAACACCCCCGCCATGTACGTTGCCATCCAGGCTGTGCTGTCCCTGTATGCCTCTGGTCGTACCACTGGTATTGTCATGGACTCCGGTGATGGTGTGACCCACACAGTGCCCATCTACGAGGGTTACGCCCTGCCCCACGCCATCCTGCGTCTGGACTTGGCCGGCCGCGACCTCACAGACTACCTCATGAAGATCCTGACAGAGCGTGGCTACTCCTTCACCACCACAGCCGAGAGGGAAATCGTGCGTGACATCAAGGAGAAGCTGTGCTACGTCGCCCTGGACTTCGAGCAGGAGATGGGCACTGCTGCCTCCTCCTCCTCCCTGGAGAAGAGCTATGAGCTGCCCGACGGACAGGTCATTACCATCGGCAATGAGAGGTTCCGTTGCCCAGAGGCCCTCTTCCAGCCTTCCTTCCTCGGTAAGTTCCCCAACTTGAGCCTAACATGAGAGCATGCTAAAACATAATAATCCATTATGGTGAGTCTAACAAAGTGTCTCTATGCTCTCAGGTATGGAATCTTGCGGAATCCATGAGACCACCTACAACAGCATCATGAAGTGCGACGTCGACATCCGTAAGGACCTGTATGCCAACACCGTGCTGTCTGGAGGTACCACCATGTACCCCGGCATCGCTGACAGGATGCAGAAGGAGATCACAGCCCTGGCCCCATCCACCATGAAGATCAAGGTGAGCTGATGTGCTACAGAGGCAGCAGAGTGGCATTTTGTCAGAGTAGATGTACACTTGACTCAAATACTTTGGTATCCTAATGGGTTTCTTGTCTCCCTGCAGATCATTGCCCCACCTGAGCGTAAATACTCTGTCTGGATCGGAGGCTCCATCCTGGCCTCTCTGTCCACCTTCCAGCAGATGTGGATCAGCAAGCAGGAGTACGATGAGTCCGGCCCCTCCATCGTCCACCGCAAATGCTTCTAAACAGACTGTTCCTCCTACCCCCTCCCCAACCAAACGCCCAACAACTTCAGCTCTGTGCAAAACAACCACACACCACACATTTCTCATACACACTCAGGCGCAGAGCCTAGATGACCAACTCATTGGCATGGCTTCAGTTATTTTTGGCGCTTGACTCAGGATTTTAAAAAACTGGAACGATGGAGACAGTAATGTTTTTGGCTAGGTTTAAAAAAAAAAAAGCACCCCAGGGTTCTGCAGTTGCATCTGGGGACTTAAAAAATGTACATTTTGTTTTTCTTTGAGTCATTCCAAATGTTTGTTAACTGCATTGTTCAGACACATGATTCCAAATGTTAACTGCATTGTTCAGACACGTATTCGCCTCTGTGAAGGCTGCCCAGTGGTTGGCGCATACTTAAACATGGTTGTAGTATCGCTTGTATGTAAATTATGTCTGGGTTTTTTGTACTTTCAGCCTTAAAAATATCTTGGTCCTGTTTAATTTTTTTTGTTTTTGTTATGCAAAACCCAGTCGTGACCTCTTCTTCCCCCTGATGGAGGTTTCATCCCCGGGGTGGTGGGGCAAGGGGTCTCGAAGTGATGGGGTAACATGGGGTGCCAGACCAGTGGGGCCAACCTGTACACTGACTAAACAATCCCAATAAAGTGCACATGTGTTCCGACATGACGTCTGACTCTTGTCCTCCTTTTCTTAATTGTGTTCAATGGTGTCTTCAACTTAAGTTTCTGAAAGCTGCATTAGAATTTCTAAACTGCTTTATGGTATAACTAACATGGTTCATGTTAAAGGGTTTTCTTGAAATAACAGGTCTACAAGCTTTAAGTGTTTGTACAACACTTAACTGTTACAAGAGCCTCAAACATAAGCATTTTTAACAACTGTACAGTCTTTACATGTAGAACTCTAACTTGTCTTGAAATCTGAGATCTAGAACCTGTTTCAATAGCTAAAGTTTAGCTTGTACTGACTACTTCAGAACATCCTTTAGTTAGTGCTCTAATTTATCAAGATAAAGCTGATGGTGAGATTAAACCTTCACAGCAGCCATTTTAACACAAAATAGTAGGGTGAACACAGGTGTTTCCAATGATATTAAGGTTTTTATTTTAGCAGAGCCTTTCCAATGAGCAAACATGCACTCTAATAGTTTGACCTGAGCAGGATTGAGCTTTAGTATCACTGTAAATGCCTGTTTGCCCTATTTCATGTGAAAATGGCTGCTGTGAAAGGTCTATTGTGTATATTGGATCCAACAGTAGCTGCTAAACAACTAATCACGTGTTAATCACTTGTAACAATAATATGAAAATTATCTACACACCATCTAGACATGCAGTAAAGACGGTTGACTCTGCTTACACCTGCAGACCTTGTCTCACCTGTCCAGGACTTGCCAAGCAGTGAAGGAATGCCAAATTTCTGCTGTCAAGATTACGACATAACCAAAATTACATTTGCCTGTGGGAGTTTAGTTTTAAAGGACAAGTGCTTACTTGAAGTTCTGTTTGCAAACTTGGGACAACCCCAAACATACTGTACAGGTGCAATCCACCTGTCTCGCTGAACTCTGGTGCAACTTTTCAGATAGCGGCTGTGTAAATCCTGGATGATCTGATCTAGCATGCAGTATTTTATGATACTGGAACTGGTTTCTCTTCAACAACCTGCTCCTATTTGATGTGACGATGCTACATGCAGGACTATTATAGCACTTGACCATATGATATTGTAGATTACATGGGTTGTGTGGCTTTTCAAAGCACCTGGACCAAACACATTTGATTAACGTAGGGTGGCTGTGGCTCAGGAGGTAGAGCGGATCATCCACTAATCAGATCAGATCCAGCTCCTCCTTGAGCAAGACACTAAACCCCAAATTGTGAATGTGCAGCCAATGATATCAATATATGTGTGTGTGAATGGGTGAATGACTTATGTAGTGTAAAAGCGCCTTGAGTGGTCAAAAGACTAGAAAGATGCTATAAAAGTACAGCCCATTTACAGTTTACTGCACCTAGTAATGTTACACAGACTAAATCTAATGCTTATTTGGATAAGAAGTAGAAAAATTGTGAATTTTATGGTCAGGTTTGGTCATTTCATTAAATATAAGGCAAATATACTGTATTAGAAATCAACATATTTCCAATACAGACAGCTAAAATACTTTCTGTTACTGCCATCATTAAGTCTCATCTGTTAAAATTTATGTGTATCTGCTGTATTCTGCCATCGGTCAACCCTGAGTTGACTTCAGTCAGGTTTACATGCAGATTGTGGAGCCACTGCTGCTCTAGTTTGTATGTGGGTGCAGTTAGCTGGTCTAATGTGCTATGGACCTTTTCTGTGAATGTCCATAATAAAGTTCAGCTTCAGGGCATAGGCGGTATGGAGGCGCAGTGGTTAGCACTGTCAGCAAGAATGTTCCTGGTTCAAACCATGACCTTTTCTGTGTGGAAGTTGCATGTTCTCCCTGTGTCTTCTGGGTTCTCTCCAGTTACTCCAACTTCCTCCCCTCCATGCAAGTTAATTGGTGACTCTAAATTACCTGTAGGTGTGAATGGTTGTTTGTCTCTGTGTGCCCTGCGATGAACTGGCAACTTGTCCAGGTTGTACCGTGCCTCTCACCCTAAGTCAGCTGGGATAGGCTCCAGCCCCCCATGACTCTGATGAGGATAATTACAGGAGAATGGATGGATGCTTCAAGGTTCATGTTGACCCTGTGTGCTTGCAGAGGTTACCTTGCTCAGCTGACTGTGTATGAATTAAAAGGTCAGGGCACGCTCAAAGGACTAACCCTAATGAGATCAGATCAGTCACTTACTGTCACACAAAAAGACCTTTTTCTTTTCCACCCTTGGGCGTCTTGCCATGACATCATTTGTAATCGTGTAATCTCTCCTCGTGGGATCATGAGATCACAGATTGTTTGTCAGCTAGGATCGCTCCAACGATGAGGATGTTGATCTGACGTTTATACAAACATATCTTGTATCTCTGCTTTACATTAATCGCCCCCAAAAACAACACATTAGAGAACATTTCCATTTAGTGCTCTTGAATTTTGTTGACTTGCCGTCCCTGAACCTGACTGTGGATTTGCAGCAGTTGCACGGTTTAGACAGTAGATGGCAGTGAAGCTCCATCTTTATTCATGTCTAACAGTGAGGCGTGACTGTGCTGTGTGCTCCTGAGGCCATCATTTTCTCTGCATCTCAACACTGCAGCAGCTCACGTTAAAGCTCATGCATCTAGATTTCCATCTTTGATAATAAAGTTAAATTAGATTTGATGTAATGTGTTGATGTAATGTGTTGGTGTAATGGACAGCTAATGTGGAAACAAGGGAGTGTGAGACTGGGATTGTGAGTTTCAATGCAGCAGCAAAGATGGAGCATGCCATTAGAGTAACTGAGCTGCTTCGTGTTTTTACATCAGCTTTCCTCGAATGTCAGGGAAAAGATCCTCTGCTGCTGATGCGGGCACATTTCCTGTCCACGTCTAAAAACGGATCTCCACATTTGCATATCACACTGATGAGAAGGAGGATAAGATGGATGGGTGCTGCTGCTGCTGCTGCCCCACCCTCATGTTCTATGCATCATATCCTGTTTCTGTGTATGACACCACGGATCCAGCACCAGCCCTGAGAGCACGCTGCGTCCATTAGTCAGGCTGTCCCAGTTTCATGCAGTATTCTGGAGGCAACCTGATGATATATGGAGAGCCTGGAGGGCTGCTTGAGGCAGCAGAGGAGGAGGGCCTGCGCACATGCTTGTGTGGATATGATATGAATTCATATGCATTAAGTCAGGCTTCCTACTGCTTGCACATACACGCAGAAAATCAAGTGTGTTTGGTATTGGAAATTTATTCCATCTCGCTGCAGCCCACCACCTCCACCTCCACCTCCCCTTCCTCTGCCTGTGATTCTGCTGAGACTGCTGCTCTCTGATATCCTTTTATTGCCACGCCAGCAAAACACTCACTGGCAAAGAAGCAGTGCTTGGCGTGTGTGTGTGTGTGTGTGTGTGTTACAGTGCTCGACGAGGTTGTCGTGCACATGTAAGGTTGTGTGTGTGTGTGTGTGTGTGTGTGTGTTGCCTCGTTGCAGGTGCGAGCACTGCAGGTGTTTGTGAATGAGGCACTCCAGAGACGACACACAGAGGGGGACCAATTTGTCAGAAAACGAGGCTCACTGTGTTCCTCCATTTACTACAGCTGTACAGGGTTTTTTTTTTTCTCACTGCAGCTCCATTGGCCGGGTCGCCGATCCCACCCCAAACGTGCAGTACTCCTCTTTGGCCGTTAGATGGGGCTGATGTGCTACATGAGTCTTGTCTAGCATGTAAACTGGGTGAAAGGCAAGTAGAAGGCTACCACTGCTGACAGAAGGAGGCCAGTGGAGAATAATTGATCATATTCAAATCCAGCAGCTCCTGTTTTTGTATTCCTCAGAGTGATTTGAATTGTACCAAGGGGGACATGTTCGCTGAAGTCAATGCACCCCCTCTGCAGCGAATATTACTGTTTTTGATTGACTGACAGTGAGTGTTTCTGTCAAGTGACAGGAGGATGTAAAAACTGATCAGTTGACTCATTTTTAATCTGGGTAGCGAGTTGGTTTCTCTCTATATTCTGCACCCAAACATGGACACCATAAATCCTGAATAAGACTAAAGGATTGTTGTTTTATGGTGCATGGCAAGCAGACAAAGAACCAGAGAGAAAGGCAGTATCAAGGGGTGTAAACGAGAGCATTTTTCCTTGAGGTTTCAGCGGGCTCTGACACATCACCACTGTACATTTACTCAGCAGGAGATGCGTCTGTTGCATCAATGTTTCCTTACGGGTTGTAGCAAAGCTTGGGTTTTTCTCTTTCTCGAGAAAAAGCCCACGATTTCTCAGAGCACTAACCGCTTGACTCAGGAACAGGCACCAAAAATACACACTCAGTGCATTGCAGGCTTGCTCAAGCACCCTGCATGCACAGTTGACAACCTCCCCTCCCTCCCTCCCTGCTGCCACACACACACACACACACACACACACAAACCAACCATCCCCCATCTTGGTTTGAAGCGGTGGCAGATGGGAATCACTTTGCTTTGACTTCCATGCGTGTCCTTGCCTTGGTAGCATTTCCCCAGAATTAAACATTCGTTTATTTTGATTTGATTATCGTGAAATTCAATCTGCAGACGTTTGGCTGTGTTCTAATGCTTTGTTTGACGATGACAACACACATGAAGGCGGTAGACATTGTGAATTTTAACTACAGGTCTTGAACTTGGTTAGATGTTTTAGAAATGTGGGTCAAAAATGAGTCCTGCTACTGAAGAAACTGTGGACAAATATATATATATATATATATATATATATATATATATATATATATATATATATATATGACCACTTAAATGCATGCATGTCTGTATTTTTACACACTTTAACATCCAATCATCCAAACACAACTCCATCATCCAACTACAAAAATCCTAAAAACTGTGAATATTTCTGGTGAAACATGAACTATATCTGGTTGTTTGAGTGCTACTGCTACAGTTGTATGACCGCCAGGGTGGTGTGCATGTGGCCGGCTGTTCGTCCTCCTCCTCCTCTTCCTCCTCCTCCTGCCCCCCCAACCCTCCACTGGTCCACCATAAAAACCCTGCAAGGCACTGTCTGATGATTGGCAGGTACCCCATGAGAGCTGTATGTGCATGTGCTTCAAGTAGAGGGGGGGGGGTTTAGTGTGTGTGTGGTGATGTCAGTCACCTCTAGCGGCATGTTTTATTGCACATGTATGTTTGTCTCTGTATGCATGTTTGTTTCATTCCATTAGGAAACATGACACTGCAATTAGTCTTCTTCACTGGCGTGTTTTGTGGATTTGTCTTGCTGCACTGCAGCAGCAGCAGTAGCAATAACAATACAGTAAGATGTACAGCGCATGAGACAAGGTGTGATGAATGATTTAGCCCTTTGGGCATGCAGGCACTCTGTGTGAGCGTGTGAGAGCAGATTGAGATTGGGAGGGGTCGCATAAAATATCCAGACTGTTATTTATTTTCCTGTTTGTCCATTTGTAGAAAATGATGTTTAGTTTGGGAACATTGGGTTGGCTTTATTAGCTTTATTAGAAGTGCTGTTGTTGAAGGGTTGAGTGCTTATGCATGAGGACATCTTCCTGTATTTATTTATTTATGTATTTCTTTCCCAGAGAGGACTGAACCCCAACCCCAACTGAATTAATCAATGCTGTGCTCCGTCTCTCCGTCCCCCTGTGGGGTTAATGCAGCCACACGCCCGGGGAAAAATCAGATAAGTCTGGACGCCAAATCAAATCATTTACCTGATGCTTGAGCTGATAGGACAGATTTAACCCCCCCCCCCCCATCTCTCCAACAACACTGATATTTGGACAACTACGCCACTTTGAGTTTGATGCAAACCAAAAAAAAAAAAAAAGAGGTAGAAAGAAGCCTAAAACAAGAGTCTGGGATAACAGACGTTCTCATTCTGTAATCTTTGGTCTGCAGAATAAAAACAGTGTTACTGGAATGAAAAATTGGCTGTGGTATTATATTGACTCAGCAGTGCTTTGGGCCATAAATCATGGGTTGTTTTTTTTCAGTACTTTTCCACTGCAGCCCCAAATAGAGGACAGGCTTGGAGCTTTAAGTTGGAACATCCTCAAAAGAACCCAGTTGGTGTATATAGGCTATAAAAAAACATAATCTACCAAATGGTCCCATCTGCTCCTGCAGTAAGGCATCATTGGGATGAGGCTAACCTAGGAATAAACACACATTTAGATGTCTATGTTATTACCATCAAATGAAGGCACACACATTAGCTGGTTGCTGGTTTGTAGGTGGAGAGTGCAATAAAGATTTTTTGATGTGCTCTTTATTGGGAAAAAGATGACAGACTATAATAATTTACAGTCACACTGTCATAAATGACTTTAAATGCATGTTTAATTAAACCCGTACGTAAAACATGCGTAAATTTATGGACAGGGATTATAATGTGCCCCTTTATTGTCTGAATGAATCATGACTAAACTATTATGTATATCATAAAAGTGTACCACGAAGCTCCACAGCCCCACACAGCCGCCAAACCCACCTCAAAGTGGGGATAACCCCCCTCTCCAACACCGCCGGCATTTGACAAGAAAAACAACAACCAGAAGATGAAACCTGCCTCCTGCTCGCAGGGGTGAAAAGAAGGCAACAATGGGGCCCTAATCTAGAGGCATTGTCTGAATTCCCAGTCGGAGCGATTTGGAGAACAAAGACCGGCTTGGTCCCCTTGGACGAGCCGGGACGGGACATCACTCTGATCTCCGCCTGGTAATTCCCTCCCCGGGTCCCATCAGGGGTGACAGGCGCTGTTAGCAGACAGGTCAGCGGGGTGAAGAGTTTCGCTGCAGCGGCCTCTTCTGTGCTTAGCTTCGGTGGTATGGTTGTTGTCCGAATGGGCGAATAAAACACCACCACCCGCACGGAGGGTGTCGCAACCTCACCGGAAAGCACACAGCGGGTTTATTTCTCCGCTGTCGCCGTTAACTCGCACGGAGCTCCGCCGTCCTCCCTCCTCTCCGTAGAGCGGGTTTGCTCTCCGCTATTTACGCTTTTTACTTTCCCCCGACCGGAGGGGTCGCCTTGAAACCGGCGCCGATGAGGAGGAGGTGGTGGCGGTGGTGGAGGGGGCGGGGCTGGAGAGGAGGGGTGAGATTGGGGAGCTTGAAACCGTCTCAGATTTTTTTAATCAACATTTTTGCAACTACGTAACGGGTATCATAAAAACCCGCGAGAGTCCTGTCCTGTGCGCGAGGACTTTTAGAACCCGGGTTCACGCCAACGGTCGACCACCACCGCCGCCCCCTCCTCCATTTTCGAATGTTAGCATAATAAACGCTAACTAAACTCCACTTTTACTCCCTCTTCTAATGCTAATCTGTGTGTCCCCGCTAAAGCAGATTATTCACAAGGAGACACCCAGCGTTGCTTCACCAATACAGCCTGTTTTTCCCCCATTTGCATACCGACAGAAGGGCATTATTCCTAAAAAAAAAAAAAATGTAGCGGTCACGTCGGCGACAACAATGATAAGTCTTAGTGCTTCTCTGGCTGATATGATAAAAGGTCCAGGATGCCTGTGACTGGTGGAATGTACCCGCAGACCCACGTAGTGCTGATATGGGCCTGTTTATACCATAAAATGGCATCTAATGGAGTACAAGGCCTGTTCATGCCTAATTATAGCCTATATCTGAATCAGAATCACTTTTATTGGCCAGTGTACACACACAAGGAATGTGACTCTGGTTTCACTTTGCACAGATACAGATATAAATACAACTAAAACAAGGACAACATCAACACCAGCCTGATAGGTAACATTAAACTACTATACACAGATAAAAATATATACATATTTATAATAACATTTGTAGATAGGATAAGATAATAATGTCGAATATTGTTTGTGAGCACATAAAGTGCTAAAAAACTAAAAAGATTATTATACTGATTTTTTCCCTCAGCTTTTATGTTTGACTTGGGGCCATTTGTCAGGCCTAAACTATGTGCTAATCTATGTTTTGGCCCTCACTTTTCTTTTTCCTGTAACTATATATCCGTAACGATTGGCCTACTGTGATTTATATTGAGTTTGCCAATGGAGTAAACAATGCCCACACTGTGGTTGCCCTAAATAAAATAATTCAATTAGAATTCACTTTGGAAAAGTAATTAAAGGCCTCTTCATCCCTAAATGTAGACTATATCAGAATCAGAATAACTTGTATTGGCCAGTACACATACAAGGAATGTGACTCTGGTTTCACTTTGCACAGATATAGATATAAATACAGATTAAAACAAAGACAACAAGCCTGACAGATAAACAAAAACTACAGATAAATAGAAATAGAAATATGTAGATCACAGAACATTTGTACATTTGTAAGCAGAATAAGACAATAATGTAATGTGCAATATTGTATTATAACTGCACATAATAATAAAACAACAACATTATTGTTCGACTTGGGGACAGCTGTCAGACCTAACTTTGTGCTAATCTATATTTTTGCACTAACTTTTCTTTTTCCTGTAACTATATATCCATAACGATTGGCCTATTGTGATTTATACTTGTGTGATATATATTGAGTTTGCCCATGGGGTAAACAACGCCCACATTGTGATTGCCTTAAATAAAATAATTCAATTAAAATTAATTGTTATTTATTGATTATTATCTCAAGTTCTCACAGTTTTATTCACTTTAGAAGAGGTTTAATGGAAAGTAATTTACTGACTGCTGTTTTCTAATAAGAAAAAAGTAAGCTTGAAGTCCACACTACATTTAAAACGAGTGCAATATTTTTAAGGGTAACAACGCCCCCTTACTTTCCGCTTCCCTGTGTTTGAGCTCCCATTATGACCGGAGTGGAAATGGGTGGAGGTGGTGGTGGTGGTGGTGGTGGGGTTGAGGGGGGTCGCCTTGAAACTGGCAACCCACACCACCCCACCACCTCCATCACCACCACCACCACCATCGTCCCTACTAAAAATGTTTTGATCACTCAGTCTTGAAAGGTGGGGGGGTGGGGGGACCTTGAAACGGCTCAACCTCCTTGCTCCATAATTGGTTTTATAGTGTTGGCGACCGGCCAGAGTGCTCTCTCTCTCTCTCTCTCTCGCTCTTTTTTTTACGTATATATATATATATACACTAGAGAGGGAGGAGGGGGTTGATTGACATTTCTTGTAGCCAATCAGGTGACAGCTGCGTGCTACGTAAAGGGCTGGGCTGGGGTTGGGTGGTAGCGATGGTGGTGGGCGGGGCTTGAAAAACAATGCTGTGTTTCATTGCTGAGGAGTTTACGGACGCGTCGGACAGGGGGCTGTCTCTCTCTCTCTCTCTCTCTCTCTCTCCCCCCTCCAGTCATCCCCCAGTTTACCTTCGGACGAGCCTGTAATGGACTACTCCAGTTCTCCCAGCAACCTGGACGGATTTTGAGAAATGTTAGCATTTTTAGCTCCTTCCTCTCCACATTCAAGTAAGCGGTTGGCATGTTTTTTTTCCCCCCCCTCCTCCTCCACCTCCACCTACACCTCCTCTTGGTGTCCTTCTTGTGCTCGGTTTTTCCAGCTCTAGTGTCAAAGAGTTTTTAAAACATTTGTAAATGTGAGTTTAAAAAAAAAAAAAAAAAAAAAAAGGGCGCGGATGTTACTGTGTGTACGACAATATGGATATATTTTTTTTAACCGTTTAAAAAAAGAGCAGTCGGAGACGTTACGCCCGAGAAAGTTTGCTCCGTGTGCCGTTAATGGAACCGTGAAAAAGTTTGAAACGTGGCTGAAATGCCGTGCTGCTCCTCCGCCGTGCAGGCATGGATCACAACGGGGGAAAAAGCACCCTAAACTCACATTTAGCTTATTTAAAAGCGTTTAAAGGCAACATTTGTAGTTAAATGTGCTTTAAAACGGGCTTAAAAGGGGGGTTTATTGTGATTTCTGAACGAGCCTTTCTTCAGATCCCGCCCGCCTGGATATCACGAGTCACTGCTGTGATGTGTTTGCTTGCAGCCGTTTGAAGGTTAACTCGACTTTCGGGTTGTTTTTAACTTAAATTCAGTGTTTTATTTTGGTATATTTTAGGGTAATATGTTAAAAAAATATTCCCGCTTTCGTATAAGGTCGCAACTGCTTGTTGTTGTTCTCATTTAAAGTAACTTTTATTGTATTTTTGTGCTTTTTAACATCACAAAAATGACTAAAATCGACCTTTTTAAACAGATGAAACGCGCCCCAGTCGAGCGCGACACCGATTTAACTGAATATAACCGTCGATTTATGCTATAAAACATAAAAATATATTTAAACACGACTTCAAACTTGGCTAAAATGTGTATTAAAATGAGTGTTTTAGTGTTTAAACACCGGGCTCAAAGTGTTTACGGGTCCGGGTTTTGATTTCTGTCCCTGGGCTGGCAGGCAGGGCAGCACCCATGTCCAATTGCGAAGTAACCCGGGACTAAATTCGCATCAGCGGGGCAACAAAACACCGCTAACCCCGCTGATGAATGATGCAGGCTTTTGCAACCTTATTTATTTTTAACCCCGTTTGAAATTTATATTTGATGCGCCTCCAGTATTTATGGTGTATTGGTTTACATGGGCCTACATTGCTGGTTTACGGTTTAGGGAAAACAGCTGGGTAATCGGAAAATAAGGTGGTGGTTATTAAAAAATTTGACCGTCATAGCGAGGTCCGACGCGGGGTGTTTTCATAGCCGGGGCAGGAGCAGCTTGGCCGGCCACCCTCGCTCTCACCTCACTCCCCTCTCTCCTATGTTGTGCTTCCCAGGGAAGCGGAGCTCCGGAGCGGCTTCGCTGTGCAGCGGAGTGGGGTGGTTGTGGTGGTGCTGGAGGAAGGAAGGAAGGAAGGGAGAGCTGCTAGTCTCCAACATACCCTCATAATATTGTAGATTTAAGTTAAACCAGCGTTTTAAAACCTGCAGGAGTAACTCATGTGAGGTTTCTGTCGTGCAGATAATATTGAAGGTTTAGTTTTTGAAGTGGTTTTCCAAACTGCGTCATTGCACGTATGGACCGCCTGTTCGCTTGGAAAGAGGAGAAATCCGAAAACTACCACTTCTCAAACAGTTTTTTATTTTGTATCTGAAGCATTTATTTCTTGTTGTATTTTATAGGTCAGCAGGATGGCTGAAAAGGAGCCTGGGAAACTAAAGACATTATTATAGCCACAATTGGCTTTTTTTTTCTCGGAATAAAGGGGGCCTATCCGGACGGACAATTTCTTTTCACAACTTTCCCCTGTGTGGATAATGGATGGCAGAGATTTTGGACCTCCCCGATCCGTCCACGTACCACCTCCGTTGTTGGCGGGGCTCGCAATGGAGTCTCACCGACTCGGAGCAGCCGCTGCAGCCGGGAGGATCCCTCCCTCGCCCGGTCACTTGGGCGCGAGTCATCCGCCGCCTCTCCACTCCGGGAAATTCTTACCATCGGCCATTAACCTACATCCACACCACAGTAAGTACATGACGTTAGACTGCTTAAATACTGCATGTGACTGTGCCTCCACCTCCTGAAGCTAAATCAAATATTAACTTGAAATAACGCTGCGCCAAAATGCGCGCAGTTTGTGGCATCACTTTGGATGATCGCTGTGTTGTATTTGGGGAGGTGAAATGAACCCAGATGTAGATTTCATAAGGAGCAGGAGCAGCAGCAGGAGGAGGAGGAGGAGTGGCTGACTCACTGTTATAAAGCTGTGGCAAGTTTCAGATGTGAAAGTATGGGATCGTGTTAAGGATTCCCAGCCCTTTGCAATGGGCAACGCGTTAGCGGAAAATTACTTGGCAGTTTGCAACACACACACGCACACACACACACACGCACACACAGAGAGAGAGGGGCGAGTGTTGTTGCAGCAGTATGCAGGTCAGGGTGTAATGATCTTGGATTGCATGTGCACCGTTACACCGATGCAGGTTATGTTTGACCTTAAAGGGATGACTTCTTTACCCAAACATTTGGCTGATGCTGCTGGACATCCCCGCTGCTGCTTGGGAAAGCAGTGTGAGGCATGTTGGGTGGTTTTGATGGGTTTTAAAGCAAACCCCCCCCCCCCTTCCTTATCATGTTTGTTTACATCATGCAGTGTTGTTACTGTATCATCCACTCCGTAGATCATCTGCAGTACATGTTATTCCCCTCGCTGAGCTGGTGATTTTTCCCTGCATGGTGATGTCTGCTTCTGCTATTAGTAACGAAAACCTTTAAATAACAATGTGCAACATGTTTGCATATAGTTATTTATGGTCAGGTCCAGAGCGCTGCGTTCAGGAAAGATGGTGTCTTTTTTGGAAAATGGAAAGTCTGACAAACCCTCTCTCATCGAGTTACTTACATCCCCCTGAAGTCATGTAGCTGCACACACAGATACGATTACAGTTCCTCTGGTTTCTTTTCCTGAGGTAAACCCCGGAGATGATGATAATATTCCAGTTTAGCCGTGTGTTTATCAGCCCGAGCGTGTGTTCAATGCAGCTCTTGTCATTTTGGAGGTCTAGTAAAGTGAGGCTGGGCTGTGTGATGATGATGATGCTGATGAAGCGTTAATTTGACACACCGGCAGAGCCCACACACATACACACACACATTTCATGCACATGAAAAGCTGTCAGAGATGAAATCAACTCGCAGCAGGGGAGTGTGAGAATGATTGATGGGTGTATCGCAGGGAAGAGATGTGCCAGGGCACAGTTTATTGCAGCTAGTTGAACTGATTTTTGTAGGTGAAATGATCACTGACACACACACACACACACACACACGTGTGTGTGGATACTATAAGCTGCTCCGATATCATCATTTCTGGGTAAAGTGTGTCTTTGTAGCAGCAGCAGCAGCGGTTGTGTATTTCAGTTGGGATGATGTCCCCTCCTGTGGTTCGGAAACGAGCTGAAAACTGCTTGCGGTGGAGCAACTTGATGTGTAGCCAGGAGGGTGGAGGGTTTCTGAACTGGCAGTTTAAACGCCCCCCTTTTTTTTTTTTTTTTTTTTAAAACACGGGATACATTTTATTCTGCCCACACACTGACCCTCCTCTCACTCGCTGACTCTTCATCTCTCAGCCTCCACCCACTTAAAAAACACACCACTGTGCGCTGCAGGTCGTTTTAGCTTTACGACACTCCTCTATCAAATCCCAACACGTCACTCTTTTTAACCCAACTGGGATCTCAGTCCCGTGCTTGGAATAACACTGGTTACACGATAATTACCCGGTAATTACGAACGCTCATGGTGATCCACTTTAATTGCAATAAACGACGTGAATCCGGCACTTGAGGAGCCATCAGAGGAGCAGAGGTTGCCCCAACCACTGTTTTAGTTTCCACGTGTTTTGTGGAATTTCTTTTGTTGTTTTTGTCTGACCTCGTGATATCAGTGTTGACTGTTTATAAGCGCCAACGCACCCTTATTTCCCAGGGGTTTCCCTTGTTTTCCAGTCCAGCTTTAAAAGGGTTTCCACCTGACTTAATGGAGCACAGTTATGTTCACAACTCAACATTTATTTTATTTGTGAAGCTCTGAATAGTTTGTTGATTTTTTGAGCTGCTTGTTTCCCATCAGCAAACCCGTTCCCATTCATTCGCACAGGTCACATCTAAACATGATAAAGGGTCTTATAGACGCTGTTTATAGATGTAAAATGGCTGTAAATGGTCCTCTGTCTACTGGAGGTCTGCCGGAGCCTCCATCACCAGATTGAAGCCATCTGTCCTCTTCCCTCCCTCCTCGCAGGCAGGCAGGCAGGCAGGCAGAGGTACGACCTGCTGGAGTGTGACTGCACCGAGGAGACAATGCCGGACACAGAGACTCACCCTTTACTGTTAAAGGTTGACATGGCTGCAGATGGTTTCATTTTGAAGGGCGTGCATCAAGAACTAACTGTTTATTTTGGGTAATATGTTAAAAAATTGGCTTAAAAAACATGAAATCAGTGTTGCCTTCTCATGAAGGTGCAACTGCTTGTTGTTCTCCTTAAAGTAACTTTTATTCTATTTTTCTGTTTTTTAACACCACAGAAATGACTAAAAATGACCTTTTTTTAACAGTTGATTCATGATTTAATATGTCTCAACAGAACTTCAAACATGGCTCCAGGTTTAAGTGTTTAAAGACCGGACTCAAAGCGTTTACGGGTTCGGGGTTTTGATTTCTCAGGCAGCTGTACTCAGATCATCTGCAGTTTATGTTATTCCCCCACTGAGCAGCATGGTGATGTCTGCTCCTGCTATTAGTAATGAAAGCTTTAAATAACATGGTGCAACATGTTGTCACGCAGTTCAGAATCAAAATTATGCACATTCGTGCAGAAATCAAACAGTTGAGTACTCGTTTCTTTCTTGCTGCAGCCGTGTGAACCAGAGGTAAACCTGTAGACTCATGAATAAACTGGGCGTATGTTGAATCTTTGTTGTGTTTATATCAATTGTCCGTTGCTATAGATGATTGCTTTAACTGTATGGAGTGACTTAGAGGAGTAGTTTGGAACAAATGCGTGTCTGATATCGTTCAGGGCGGTGTCCCTCGCCTGAACCAGCAACTTCTTTTTGCTCTTTTGTCCTTTTTTTTTTTTTTTTTTTTATTCAGCGAGCGCCAGGGAGTAAGCAGCAGATTGGAGTGAGACGGAGAGGTAAATGTAGATGTTGTAGCCAGGCGCAGAGAAGGGAAGTCAATAGACGGAGATGAAAACAGCTCAAGACAAATGGAAAAGGAGAGCTAAATGGGCACAATCCCTAAAGGTGGAAAGCAGAAGTGTTTTCAAGGGATAAGAGCTGAGGTTGTTGTTTTGTTTGACGGTGTAGATGAGAGGATTGAGGTCTTGTGTTGTATGGGAATGGGAGCATGTGATTGTGCTTAGTGCAGTTAGAGCCGGGGTTTCCCCCTGGGACTCTCTCTGCAGAGAGAGAAAGGAAGAGATTTATCCAGACCACAACACATTCAAACACGGTTAGATAAATGTGGTAGCCCTTCAAATGTTCTCTCTCTTTCAGTCTCACACATACACAGTGTAAGTATAATTCATGCAGCGTGCGGGGCAGGCCGGGGTTGTCTCAGCCGATACCAATTTGTCTTCCACGCCACTTGCTTAGTGTGTCTGTTTACGTTAAAATTAATGTGGTGAGTGTGTGTTTATATGTATTCAAGACACAGACCCCTGTGTGTGTGTGTGTGTGTGTGTGTGTGTGTGTGTGTGTGCTCGGACACATCCCCTCTCAGATTAATTGAATCCTTCAGGAGAGAAAACAGGCTTCTTAAGAGAAAGCACAAGGCACTGCTGCCCTGCTACAATAAACCTGTCAGAGGCAGACAAACGACATTGAGAGACACACACACACATACACACACGCACACACAGCTGTCAAACATGAGAGTGATAGGCCAGTGTGTGCGTGTGCATGTGTGAGAAAATGAGCGTGCCGTGGCATGTCGAAATACCCGAAGCATTAGCTAAGTCGCTTCGCTCTGCCAGAAACCCTCCCTTTAACTCAAACAGCACACAAAAGGTCACACACTGTGTTGTGTCTGTCTGTTTGGCTGCACGTCGAGTCTCTACGTGTCCCCCGTTACATAAGGTTTTTATAACATTCCTCCCGGCACATTTTAGTTCAAATTTAAAATGTGTAGTGACACGAAAGAGAGACGCACAGAGCAGGTTTGACACGTGAGAAGTCGAATTTAACTGTTTTTTAACGACGTGCTGCACATTTAACCTGTTTGACCTGACGTTTTATTTTGAAAGCACACTAAAATTTCATTGTATAGCGCCACAGTCGCCCTTACCTGATACATATTTATGGTTTAATGTAATAAAACAGTGAAGGTGAAATAAGCACACGTGATATGATAAAGAAACATTTATTGACTTATTGCATGCATAGTATTCACCTAGTGTATATTGCAAGGGTGGAGAAGACTGGTCGTTAACTTGCATACACAAATATACACAACTTTACGGTGTAGCAGAAACCACGGTGATTGAGATTTAAATGTTGCAAAAAGTTATGCTAATTGCTGCTCTGTCCTCCTGAGGTGTCACGCTAAAAGAGATCCCCGGGGATGCGCACACCTTACTAAATATGTTTATTTATGTATATTTGTCCTTCTTAACTACACCATGTGCTGCACATTTAACCTGTTTGACATGACGTTTTATTTTGAAAGCACCCTAAAATTTGATTGTGTAACACCAGAGCTGAAATGTAAATGTCTAACATATATTTGCACTTAAGGTTAAACAAGCACATGTGATATGTTAAAGAAACATTTATTGACTTCCTGTGTGCATAGCATTCACGTAGTGTATATTGCAAGGGTGGAGATGCACAGCGAGGGACTCGGGGCTGGTTTGCATACGCAAATAAACACAAACTTAATATGTAGCTGAATATTGAGATTAAATGTTACAAACAAGTTGTAAAAAGTTAAAGCTAATTAAACTAAGTATAAAACGCTACACTTACACTGCCTGCTGCTCTGTCCTCCTGAGGTGTCACATCAAAAAAAGATCCCCAGAAATGCGTCCACAATAAGAAGTTTGGGTGTAATTATGCTTTATTTAAGTATATTTGTTTTTGGGGTGTGACTTCCCTTTATACAAATCTTCTTACATGACTAGTTACACTAAAACATTAATAGGTGTTCTTATATATTTACATAAATAATAATAAACTATAAATATACAATATAAACACCTATTAACAAACCCGTATAATCCTAATAAACACCCAGAAATGAATATACATAAACATATTTACATAATTGACCAGACGCCCCTCCTCCCTCTTCCTACTTACTCTTATCCTCCTGGAACTAATTTATAGCGTCACGTCCCCGGGGATCGCATGTAAGTTTGGCCTCAAACTTTCATACAGTTGGCATACCCACGTGCATACCATGCACACAATTATCAATAAACTGTCTCTTAACCATTTCACGTGTGCTGATTTATCTCTGTATGACAATATATGTTTGATAAGACAATTTACTGTTCATATATCAGTCCATAAATATATATAAGGTAACGGCAAGGCTGTCGTTATGATGGTATAATCTAATAAGTCATGTGACTCGGGAAATGTGTATATATAAGGAAGGCAGGAAGTAAGTGTTGGAGATTATTGAAGCTGGTTGGATTAGGATTGTTAGTGAATTATTAATATAGTAAAGTGTTTGGATTTTGTGTATTCATAATAAACACAATCAATGCTACCTTGGAAAATGTTTCTTCTCGATTTAATCTGTTTCTGAGAAATGTCTTTTATAACATTCACCATGTGTTTTTTCTTAAAGATCAGATCGTTTCCCGTCAGTCAGCATTTCTGTGGTTTTTAAAGTTTAAAATAAATATTACACCAAAAGTCCGACCCACCCTGTGCCGCGGGCGTAGATGTAGCTGTCACTTGTTCATGAATGTGTTTTATTGCATCTGTGCTACCATGCAACTGTGCATGCCAGTCGGTCTATGTGTGACACTGCATGATTCTGTTTGTGTGTGTGTGAGCCTGTTGCGAGTGTGTGTTTCCATTTGCTGGTATGGAGGAGTGTGTCAAAATAACACCTGCCATCTTCACAGGAGATTTGAGTGCACCGGCATGGCACAGCAAGGCTCAAACACACATACATACATACATGAAGTGTGTTTCCATCCAACCACCTTTTTTTTTGCATCAAGTTTCCGAGAGTTGCAAGAGGGAGGAAAATACACAAATCTTGTGGTTTTTCTGTCGTGTAATTGAGGTGAATAAATTGGCTTGGTGTTGTGCATCGCTGTCATAACTTTCTGTAAGTCTTGAACACAGCGGAGCCGTCGTTAATGTTATTAGTAACACTTGTGCTTTTTCCTGCTGGCCTGTTATAATTTCAGTTCAAGCTTTGAGTCAGTGCAGTGGGTGTTTTACTACAGTACACTTTCTAAGGCCACATTCTGCATTGGGCTTTCTTAGTTTTGACTTAATATTTCACTTTCTCTGTGCAGTAAACCAGCAAGCAGGGAAAGTTTTCAGTCTTCTCCAGCATTTACTATTGAATATATCGAATATAACACACAAAAAGGCTCGTTTTGATCTAAAATTTGCAGACTCTGCATCTTAAATAGCAACAGATTGTTCTTAAGTTTCAACCATGTTCACTAAATTCACCTCTCATTAATAATAAGAATATAAATGCCTGTTTTTCTGTTAAATGTAAACCTTAGTAGTAGAGTCCAGCTTTTAATATTCTGTGAAAACATACATTAACTTCAATAACTAAAGAGCATAAATGACAGACTGTTACAATTAGAAATGGTGAAATCTATGCAAATGTCCTCAGTATCAAAGGTTGAGAAGAGTCAAGTTATGTTAACTAAGCCATTGTTGGATAATTTGTTTTTTGGCCGAAGTTTTAAGGCTGAATTTTATGTTTATTCCAAGAAACTAATAAAGAAACATGGATTTCTGCACGTCATTACAGCCATGATGTGTAGCCCATTTGTGGGAATGAAGGCAATATATATTTGATTTCCACTTAAGTCTTTATTGCAACAATGCAATCATGTTGATGTTTGCAATTTTCTTTTGATGTACTGAGTCTAGTCTAATGTCCTTTTTTTTCTTCAGTTGTTCTTCTTGTGCTTCTCAAGCTATGTCAGTTTTTGCATTGAGATTTCTTCAACACATTTGTCCTGTGTCAGCGGTGCTACCTTCCCACAATTCTTTGTAAAAGCTTTTTAATTTCCTTTTATAATATTATTACTAACTAAATATTTGTTCCTTTATAGTACATTTGTTTAGAGTAAAGAGTTGTTTAGATAAAATTAAGTATTTGTTATTAAAAATTTCCAAAAAGGATATAAGTGACTCACATCAACATACGTAACATCTTGTAACTCTTTAAATATAATAAAAAAACAAACACATCTGAGGTATTCCTCTTCTCATGTGAAGTGGTGCATGTGTAATATTTTGTACATCGGCACAGTAAACAGTTTGTAATATACTTTTTTAGCAGATTTGATTTCAAGTTTTTTTTAGAAGATGTATTTCTTTAGCGCAAGTTGTTGCAATTTGTTCTGTCAAGCTAGGGTGCGATGAAGAGCAATTAAATACAGACGCAACATCTGTCTCCCAGAGGATTATTCATTTCATGTTGCAAGGAAGAGCCTCCATGTTTGTCCCGGGAAAACTCAAGAGAAATCAGTAACATTGCAGCGTATGCTTGAATCGCTCGTCACACACAGGTGCATGTTTATCAACAAGGTCAGGACACATGATTCACTACAGCACACCGGGTACCCGAGTCTCTCCGGGGGGGCCGTTTTTCATAACACTCTCTGTGCTTAACTTCTCCGCCTCTCTCTCCTCTCCTCTCCTCTCCTCTCTCCCGCCTTTACATGCTCGCAGTCCTTACCTGGCAACAGTTGTCATGCAGTTGATATACAAATTGGATACCTTCACACAGACACAGAGGGAGGCGTTTAATTTTCACACAAACACAGAAATGCAGAAAGAAAGGTGTGTTCAGACGAAACGAGCAGTAAATTATCGCCTCGGGTTACTCGCATGAATACAGCCACTGGAGAGTGTTTTGCCATCCGCGATTATTCGCTCTTAACAGCCAATAGGAGTACTACAAACCAAGTTAGCTGGAATTTTCATAACGTACCATGTCGTACTACAGTTTTCTCCAAACCCTCTAATCTATGTACGGAGAAGACGTTGAACCGTAGTGTGTGAATAGAGATTTTTTGATACCAAGACAGTTTTTAGGGAGGAAAAAAAAGCTGGAATGAAAACAATCCTTTTCTATGTGGATTGTGCGCCGATATGAGGCTGTTTTCTAATAGAAATAAAACCATATTTAAGTTGAATATTGAACATTGTTAAATAATTTTACATTGTAGATCAATTCCAGTTGACGCTGCCTCTGTGCTGCTTGCCACAGTATATTACGTTGCAGTTCACGCTGTTTGAGCTTTGCAGTGACACCAATAGATTACCACAAACATTTTTTTTCCTGCATTATATACCAGGTGCAGCGACCACTATCTATTTTTAAAAAGGCCCCTGAGAGGCTAAGCAGCCTCTTGTTATGACTGGTTCAAACCAAAAAATCCACGGCCACGTCAGATGTGTTTTCCTCCTACACACCAAACAGATGACACATACCGATATATATTTACGATAGACCACTGGTTCTCAAACTGTGGTACGTGACCACCTTGTGGTGGTACTTGGAGGAGTTTCTGAAATAAAATGTTTTTAATTTATTTATAAGTAATACTATTATGCTGTAATGTTTAGTTTCAGTATCAGCCTCATATGTAGTCACATTCATGTTGGCACTGCGCATACATCCATGATTAGTTACGAGCTAAAATGTGACATTAACATAGTAAGCGGAGGAAAAATGAAATGCAATCGTGACTCCAAACGGTATATTTTTGGAAGTATGGATCAGGAGTATGCCTTTTCCACCACATTAGCTCTGGTTCTGGAACTGGATTCAACAACAGTCAATAAATAGTTTTATTAAGAGTGAGCTGTCTGTAGCTGAACAGGTTCGACTGTATTTTAACGTCTTTCACGGTGGTGATACTTGGAGAGTCGAATATTTTCTGAGGTGGTACTCGGCGTGAAATGTTTCAGAAGCACTGCGATAGACCACTCTTGGTGATCTCAACACCGATAGGGTTTTGTGACACAGCGTCACGCCAATCTTTCGGACACGTATTCGCGTCTTTGGTTTGATTGCGCGATGAGAAAAATTTGCTTTCATGTTTGGTCAAAATGAAACTTAATATTTCTCTTCAGTCACTTTCTTATGTTAGTATATGTCGTATACGTTAGTATGTTTTACCAGCTGCAACCAAAAAAGCCTCTTAACAAGTCAGCAATTTCTGTAACAGCTGACACACATCAGATATTATCACGTTCCATCATGGTTTGACGTGTCGTAACACGTCACCAACATTTTTAAGTGAAGTTGAGAAACTGTGTTTGTGTTCGACTTTGAAACACACAAACAAAACTGTTTCCTCTAAACACACCAACACAGGAAAACCAGACACATACATGTTGAAATCATTAACCGACACACACAAACACACTTTAAGACCACATGCTCACACTTTGCACAAACACTCGCACAAGAAAAAATACGTGTTGCCAGACACGTATGCAAATCCTCGCTCATCCCATCGCTTGCTTTCCACTCAGGATTAATGGTTACCAGTGTCAGCGCGCCAGTTAGCTGTGGCAGAGACGGATAGCGCTGCAGTTTTTTGTTTTTCTTGCAGAGAATAAAAACCAGAGATCAATAGAGATCCCCTGCCTCCCCCCTTCTTCAGCTAACCCTGCTCTGAGTAACACTGATGGATAACAGATGGGTTCACAAAGTGAAGGAGATTTTTTTTTTTTTTTGTATTTCTGTGCTTTTGTACATGTTCCAGTATCATTGTTTTTGGTCCATCTTAGATCGATTTGCGATATCAAGACTTTTGAGTTTGATTTCAATGATTTTTTTTCACCATGTGGGCGTGTGTGTGTCAGATTTGCAGCGGCGTCTCTATCAAAATTGATCTCCAGCTGGCCTTCTCCTCTCTGATATGAAGATACGCTTCTTATGAGGATCTGAAAATGGAGGCTCAGAACGCGTTGAGGGAGTCAGAGAGCATGTTTCTTGGCAACTTGCTTATCCCAATATGGCAAACTAACTGTCTTGTGAAGTGGGAGCCAAAGTGTTTATGTGTTTGGGGTGGGAAAGCGAGATGGAGAGAGAGGAAGGAAGGAAAGGGCTGAGAGAAAGAGAGAGAGAGAGGTAATGAAAGAGTAATTCCAAAACATTTAAAGAAACATTTCCCTCTCAGCTACCATTTGGATGTTGTTTCTGGAACAAGGAGCACAAATGTTTTCCCTCGTTCTGCCCCTCCTCCGTCTTCCTCTGCTCAGACTGTTCAGGAAGGGGAAAAGGGAATTTGTATTTTTTTTTCCTGATCGCTGGCACAAAGCGTAACTGTGTGGACTGTGCACACATGGATAAAGGGCCTGTAGGCGGCGGTTGTGATGCTGAGATTGATCCGTACTCTAGTGGGGGTGTCTGTGCCTCTTGACGGGAGTGTGTGTTGGAGAGAGACCCTGGTGTTTGGCCTGAAGGAATGGAAACTGCTGACATCCTACCAGGACCTTGACAGGTGGTGCTGGTGGTGGTGGTGAATCTATTCTTTGTGTGTGTTCGTCAGGGGGGTATGACTACGTTTTGTTCCTCACACACACCAGGTAACTATTAGAAAGTGGATTATAGGTGAGGATAATTTGTTAGAATAACAATGTTGGCACGTATCCCGAGCGAGTGACGGAAAGGGGGTTGTGGAAATAGCATTTTTACCGGTTGTTTCTATTGTAGCTCACGCGATCAGATTACATAGAGACGTCTAAACAGGCTTTATCTCGTGTTACACAAGCAACAAATGGCAAATCAGCTTTTATTGTCACCCTGGAATATATGACAGGAAACATAATGAACAGCTTAATAGTCAGTAAATGCCATGAGATGTTTGACTTTCTCATCTGACGTCAGTAAAAGAATGTATTGTATTTTTTGACAGATTTACAGGTCATGACATGAAAACACAGTACAGTAACATACAATACAAATCAGACACAATCTACAGGCAATAAAGCATCTACTCTCCCCACGCCAAACCACTAAGCCCTGCTATTATTGTCTGCAGACAAACGGGTCCTAAAGAGGCTGTAAATGGACCCCAGGCTTTATAAAACTGAAAGTTTCTAACCACAAATAAAAGCTTCAACACACTGCTTGTCCTCAGTACAATGCTAGAGGACTCCCACAGTAATAAAATACATATTCTAGCACAGAAAACAGATTTTTGAGAAGTTTTACTGGATAGTAGAAATATATTCAGAGGCCAAGAATGCACAATGAGGGAGGAGTGCTCAGTGTTTGACCTATTATGTTGTTGATTTGTCGTTGGCTGTGGAAAAAAGCCAGTGCCAAAAATTACAGTTCCTCAAACGTCCACTTGAGGCTGGCTCCAGAATGAGTCTGTCTCCATAAGCCTGGAATTAAAGACAGTTTTTTGACTATTTATAGAGGCATTTTAAAGCACTAGTCATTCAGCATATTTCCAGCCAGTAATTGCCTCTCATTATAGTTGTTGTTACTGTTAGTCCACCATTACCGCCCTGGATTCAAATTGTCTTCTCATGCAAACGATGTAGCGTGATAATCCGACATTATTGTGTGTAATTCTGTCTCATTGGTATCAGCCTCACTCAGTCAAATCACAGCTGTATGAAGTCGTTCCTAATGCAAACCCAACATCTCCTCCTGCTGCTCGCTCACATCAAAAGCACTCAGTGGGCCAAACACAGGGTGGGCCTTTTTATTGTGAAGCTGACTGCAGTCAAAAGTACCCCTTCAAAATAAGACAGTGGTCAAATTTTTGTGTATTTTCTCGTCAGTGGATGAGTTCAAATTTTGCAGCTGTTAGAAGAAGAATGTGGAAAATGCTCCGTGTGCCGTGTGATTTCACATCGCGGTTGCTCCTGACTCGATGGAAAATTCACTGACTGATTTCTTTATGCAAACAGCATGGGTTTGTTTGGCTGCACTGTAAACACATCCACCAGTTGCTCTTCTGTTGTATTTCTGTGTGTTTTTGCTGTAGTGTTAAACCACGCTGGCTTTTATCATCAGTAACCACGAGCGTCAACAAATCAGGCAGCACTAAAATCATATTCCCAGCGCATAAAGGCAGGACATAGCAGTGAGGCAGGTGGCTAATAATCACATTTGTGTGTGTGTGTGAATGTCTCTGCTATAATGTATAATAGATGGGGACTATAAGTTGTCTCTTGTGGAGGTAAAACCTCATCGCTGTGCTGTTCTTCAGTGCTGCACACAGGACGGGGGGTGTGTTTTCCAGCAGAGTTAATGTACTGAGACTAACTGAAGGTTAATCACAGGCTCTGTGTGTGTGTGTGTGTGTGTGTGTGTGTGTGTGTGTGTGTGTGTGTGTGTGTGTGTGTGTGTGTGTGTGTGTGTGCGCAGTTGGTTGTTGCATGTTTGAGTGTATATTCCCAGGATTTGGCTTGTTTTTGCACATGTGTATTTGCTCACACGTGTGCGTGTTTAAAGCTCCTGCTGTGTCTCTGACTCAAAGGGCATTGACTGCAAACCCACACAGAGCTGTTTGCACATGTCGGTGACAAGCAGCAACCTCCAACGCTGTGAAGTGCCCAAAAACTGCAGTGCCTCAAACGTCCACTTGAGGCTGGCCTCCAGAAGTGAGTCAGTCTCCATAAGTCCCCATGTTAAAATGTCCAACTTCACAGCAGAAATAAACATGTTTACAGCCTGGTACAAAACACAGTTTTGGTCTCTATAGCTAATTTCCCCGTTCATGACAACTGTACTGAGGGTGAATTTTTATACAACTCACCTGTTCAAATTATATTAAGGCTTAAAGTTATGCAGAATTAACAGCATGGCTGCTTTGATTGACAGGTTGGTGCTTGTTTGAGCACCCAGGCGTCAGACTGCCCGCCTTAAATCTGCCGATGATCCACGTCTTTGCCGATTTTTAGATTAGCCGTGACGTGTAAGAGGCAAGACTACTGACATGGTGGCAGCTAGGGTCACAGATTTTGAGCTACGGGCATCTAGCAGTGTATGTGTTGATTGCAAACCCGTCATCTCACCCTCTCCTTCCTAGCATAAAGGACAAACTGCAGTGGCTACGGCACACACGCAAAAACAAACTGTGAAACTGAAACACTGAATCTAGAGCCAGTTTAGTTTGTCTGTTCTGGTTTACTGTAGAAACATGGTCGACATGGCAGACTCTGAAAGAGGACCTGTGATGTCTGTAGATATAAAAGGTACTCTAATATATTATATTCCATTTCCACAGCACCCTAAATGTTACACACTGGACCTTTTTTAATACTGTCAGTGGCAGTACGGCGGTTCAGTGCGGCCACTTCAGCTACATACAGAGACCCCCTGAGTGTGTGCACACATGGAGAGCCTTGAAGAAATCTGTGTGATGAGGTTGGGTGTGGAAGCATCCACCTACACAGTATTTTCAGAGCCGGGAATAAAGGCACACTGTGTGTGTGTGTGTGTGTGTGTGTGTGTGTGTGTGTGTGTGTGTGTGTGTGTGTGTTTGTATGCCTCTGTTTTTGATTAATTGGAAAGCTGCATTTGCTATTGATTTAAAATGCTGTGTGTGTGTGTGTGTGTGTGTGTGTGTGTGTAGGCGCTGACGGACTGCGGTTTTAATGTACTGATTTAGATGCAGGGGAAACTCAGCGAGCACAGCATGTCTCTCAGATTCCCACAGGACTAATACAGAAACACACACTCAATCCCTCCCCCCCCCACTCGCCCATATATATACAGACGGCACCCTTTCCCCTACACACATGGTTAGTTTTATCAGAGTAATGGCTGTGTGCACTGCGTTCAGTAATGGGCTGGGTGGGGGCAAACCTCCGCCAAGACATGAAACCTCTCACGGCTCTTAGGAGGCCGTGATTGGAAGAGGCAGTAATGGTTCAAAGGTTCAAAGTTTACTAATGGTTAGATTGCACACATGCAGAGAGCGGAGTCTAATAAAAACAAGTCTAATAAAAGCAATCGATAACGGCATCATGCTGAGATATGAAATGTTTTTACGAGGATTTACTCTGTCGAGCTGGTTTCAATGGTGAAGTGTGTGACGTCAATGAATAGGGAGTGGCCACAGTCGCTTTGGTGGAAATATTTCTCACGTCTTGTCATCGCAATAAAATCAAACATGTTTAAAAATATCAGCAACAAACAAGAAGCAGTGAACTGGATAGCGGTGTTGGTAACCGCTGAAAAAACTCCTAACATCCCGTCAAACATACAACAGATGGTGAATTAACAGTGTTTTCAGGTGGCGTTTAATTCCGCGTGTATCTGATCCACCAACCAGCTCTTATTTTAGTGAGAAATCGTAAGTTTTGAATCAGTTCGCCTTCATGCGGTCGTCTCCCTCTTAAATAATGTTGGTAGTGATTTCTTGAGTTGTTGAGGCGACAAAATCCAAAATGTAAAGATTGTACAGAAACACAGTCTATCTCATTAATATTTATGATTATACTGATGACGATTGAAGACGACATGTCGACATATGATATCTCGGGTTTCTAGTGAATTGTTCAAGTCAGATTTCTTAAAGGGGGTTTGTTGTGGGACAACACAGGGAGCTTTAGTTTAATTCAAACGGCTAATATGTTTATTAACTAACTGTTAAAGTATGATATGGTTGTCTGATGTTGACTGCTGTTAGTTATTACTTTTTTATTACTGGTTGTGTGTTGATTGCTGACGGTGGCTGATCATGTTTATTATCATATTCAGCTTGTAACAGCAGTAAATGTTTGATCCTTGTGTGGATCAAACAACATGTAACGTGTAAACGTATATTTCTACAAGATTTTTCTGCTTCTTTGTAAAACTGAATATTTTTTGGGTTTTATATGTTTGACTTTCAGACATTTGGCTCTGAGCAGTTATACCATTCTTTGATTGTTTTTTTTTTTGTTTTATGGACCATAGAAAATAATCGTCAGAGTCCTTGAGGTCACAAATGGGACTGTAATCGCCCTAGCTCTGGATCACGAGTTAAATCAGATCTGCCAAGTGTCGGCACAGGATTTTATTACACACGACAGCTTTTACAAAACACAAAACATGACCGCCAGGTGAAGACACAGTACACTTTAAATTTGTCAGGAAAAATATGTATCATCTGCATATAAAGAAATGTGATTATCTGTTCTGCCAATTGTTATGCTTGATAAGCTTGTATGTGCTTTAACAGCCATAGCTAGAGGTTCAATTGCTCCTGTGAATAATGGTTCAGACAATGGGCAACCCTGGCATCAACTGACAGCATTGCTGTGACCTTTGCATCATGTTTCTCATGTAGTATATGAGAAACATGATGATAAGAGGAAGATATTTGTCTAATCATTAATGTAATTTAATACCTGGTATGAACAGGTATTTAAAGGACTTGTTGGGAATGAAATGTGAAAATTTTAAATCTAATCCCTCAGCGACAGATTTGATGATCTGTATCTGTCAAGAGAGGGAACGTGTCGATGCGATCCAGCTGTACACAACTCCCATAATGCCTCGTCCAATCACTGCTTCCCTCAAGGAGGGCGTACCCTCGTGACCGCCCCAAATGGTTCACTCCTGCTGTGACTATTGTGGTTTCTTCAGTCGGCGGTTACATTAACTGTCCTTTTCTTCTTTGTGCAGTCTGTCTGTGGTTTGTCT
Source organism: Sciaenops ocellatus (assembly GCA_033000465.1). NCBI lineage: Eukaryota > Metazoa > Chordata > Actinopteri > Sciaenidae > Sciaenops > Sciaenops ocellatus. Next base: position 21,357,193 of record CP136877.1, read on the forward strand.
TGTGGAAACAGAGTGCACGGTGGCTCAGTCCATAATGTGATTACAACAGACTGCTCCAGCGTGTATCGATTGTGCACCACACACACACACACCCGAAAAACACACATGCATGTACAGTATAAATCTCTGTTGTTTATTAGTTTGGTTCTGTGGTTTTTTTTACAAGGGTGACCAACTCCTTTATTCCTCTTCTCTCCAGGCGATGCCTTCCCAGCAGGCTCCAGTCCCTTCCTGTCAGGTTATCCAGGCCCCTCCCCCTTGACCTCCGACCCTGCGTACAGATCAGCCAATCCCAGCGGTCTGCAGATGGCTCAGCTCTGGGCATCACACGCTCATGAAGGTAAATCACCTCGACAAAAACTTGCATCTCTCTCTCTCTCTCTTTTTCCGGCTTCTCACCACCCTTCTCTCTCTGGGTGCATAATTCAGATGCTTGAAGACACAGGCGACGTCGTATTTTCATGACATTTGTCACAGCGAGCCTCTTGTCCAAAGCCCAGGAGGCTCGTTCCCCTTGTTTCTCATTGCTTACACCGGTGGGATCCTGTTCCATTTCTGTCTCTCTGCTGGTAGCTGTGCTTCTGGCTCTGTCCTATATGCGTCTCGTTTCCTGTGTCCTCCACCTGTCTCTTACTTTCGCCTGTCAGGCAGTACTGTAATCTATCTTCCTCTCTCTTGTTCTTTTTTTGAGCTTCCTGTCCAATGTGCACTTTGTCTCTGTCTGTCTCTCTCTAGCTCTCCTGCCCCACTTTTCCACAACCTGACCTAGCTTATGAACACAGTTTTAGGCACACAGGTGTGTGTGTGTATATATATCTTTTTATATATATATCTGTGTGTGTTTTCGTCCTCTCCTTGGACCCTCCGTCCTTTGCGTCTCTTCTTAAAGCCTGTTCAGTAAGTGATTGAATCTCTGCTCCCTCCGCCCTCGTTCCCTTCCGTCCTTTTGTGTCTCCTTATCAAATCTCACTGGAGTAGAAGGTCAGATAGGAGGAAACGTATCCCACGGTGCATTTTGGCAAGGTAAAGCGAGAAGGGCGAATCGATTCTATTTAGGATTCATTTAAAAACTGATTGCATCGCCCGTGTGACACAGATCTTGTTCAGTGCTTTTCCAAACATGGCAAATCAGATTGTGTGTGATTAGTTTTTAAGATTTTGTCTCGGTTTTTAGGTCTCTTCAGGGACGTTCAAGGGGGGCGAAACTTGCACATGATTGCGCCTATGATTTAGGAAATAGTCTGAGTGGTTACTTCCGCTGGTTCCCTGGCAACCAAACCATAAAATGGTGACTTCAGTTTTTGGACAGATTAAACAAACAAAATGTAGTGTATGAAGTGGTGACCTTTTAGAGGTGCTGTTAGATGCATTTACCTTCAGACAAAGCCAGACTAGCCATTCCCCTTGTTAGTAATTATATACTGTATGTCTATCTATCTATCTATCTATCCATCTATCCATCTATATATCTATATATCTATATATATATATCTATATATATACATATATATATAGATATATAGATATATAGATATATGATTCATAGTGCATAGCAACCAACGCCCAAAAACTAACAATAGAAACAGTAAAATGTAAGTGAATTAAAATCCATTAAGTGAATAAACATAGCGTCCCACTCTATTAATTATACATAACTTTAAGCCTTAATATAATTTGAACAGGTGAGTTGTATAAAAATTCACCCTCAGTACAGTTGTCATGAACGGGGAAATTAGCTACAGAGACCAAAACTGTTTTTTGTACCAGGCTGTAAACATGTTTATTTCTGCTGTGAAGTTGGACATTTAAACATGGGGGCCTATGGAGACTGACTCATTTCTGGAGCCAGCCTCAAGTGGACGTTTGAGGAACTGCAGTTTTTTGCACATCTGCAGCTTCTAGTCCAGCTGCAGAAGATCTGAGGGACCTGCTAGATACAGATAGAAGTAACATGTCTGAAAGATGTGTTAATGCCATTTTGTGATTCAAAAATGTATAATCCTTTAGAGAATGTAAATTTATTGAACTGTTGCAGAAAAAAACGATGAGAAGCTCTGAAGGATTATACCTTTTAAAATTAAAAAGTCTAGAGATTACTGGTCATGTGTCAGCCCAGCTAAGACAACTAAGACACACCCTGTTTAAGCTAAAGAAGGAGGGATAAAGGAAGGATAAACTTTTGACACGTTTGACTTAAAGTTTATCCTAAATTGAGGCGTCCGTATCTGACGCTAAAGAAGCTGAAAACCTCCCGCCGGCTAAAGAATCCACTCGTTCTGATATGAATAGAAATCTTCACGGCCTAGGAGAGATTCTTAATACCTGGTGGCTGGCTTCAGCAGCAGCTAAAGTTACTAAAAGCTGGACACGTTTCCGGCCGGCAGCTAAAGAGGCAGACTTTGGATATGCTCGGGATGCACCGTAGCTGCCGTATCAAAGCTGTCAGAGATCAAGGTTAGCAGTTAGCTGTGGTTAAAGGAAGCTTTGCAAGAAACCCGTCCTGCATGCCTTTACTCTCGTCACATCATTCCTCTTATATTTCTGTCTTCTTGAGCCTTCCTCTAACCGCTGACAACCCCCTCCACTCGCCTCTTCTGGCTTCTCCATTTCTGCCTCTCAAAAACGGAGAGAGGAGACAGATTTATACTTGGGCTCTTCTCCCCGGCGCTTCATGCTGGAATGGCAGCGGCGTCTTTGATATTTCTTGGAATGGCCAGAGTGTGGGAACAGGGAATGTCTCACCCTCTCTGGGTGGCAGACTCTTTCTTTTTATTACATGTGGCCTAACGCACTGACACCAGCCGGCGATGCCAGTGCCACAGTTGCAGCCAGCTCAGCCCCAACACAGAAATCCAGAGCATTACACCAGACGCAAAAGCTTTGTCTATATTAAGATCCAGTCTCTGAGAGCAGCAGCTGGCTGTCGGGCAGACTCTCGCCCAACATCAACCTCAAACTGACCTCGTGAACAAAACCAATCGTTGGCAGGTGATGCGAGGTCGACTGGAGTGGTCCAGTCTGGTTTACACAAGCTTAAATCTGTTGACTAGAGTCTCTTTGTGGTCATTTTATGTCCCGTTGTGGTCATTTTGTATCTCTTTGTGGTCTTTTTACGTCTTTTGTGGTCAGTTTGTGTGTCTTTGTAGTCATTACAGTAATTTTTAAACCAAAAGTGGCATCTGATTTTTGTTGTCTTCAGCCTTCTGTGGTAGTAAACTCAATATCTTTGGGTTTGCTGGTCGGATGAAACAAATTGAAGACGTCATTCTACAGACCAAACGATTAATCAGTTACTTGAGTAAATAGTCAGTGGATTTATCGATGAAAATTATCCTCAGTTGCAGCCCTTGTCTGAGTACTAAGAGTGATATGTCAGGAAGTATCAGTCTAACGATGATTTAAAAACGGGATGGAAAAGTTACTAGAAACACCTCAATATGATGCAGTATAGTTTAGCAGATCAACAACTCTCTAAAACAGAAACAGAACCTTCATGTAACCTTTACATGAATCATGTTAGTTAACACTCAAAAGTTTGTAACCCAGGTTTACATAGATTTTGGTTTGATGTATCGGTTACTCAACATGATGCAACAGTGTGCAATCCAAGCTCATCCACTGTTTATAGTCCTGTTAAAGTTACTCATTAACTTCATGCGGGTGTAATGAAAGATTACCTTCATTATCGATTTACCCGTTTAATCTGTCATCTATAAATGGATCTCAGAGGATTATCACAATTTCAGTGTTGTCTCTGACCAGCACTGAGTGCCGGTAGGCCAACTACAGCCCACTTGCTGCATGTCTTACCCCTCTCTCTACCTCCTTCCCAGTCTCTCTTGAGCTTACACTATCTAAAAAAGATATATTGAATATATACAATAGGAAAAAAGCAGCAAATTCTCACATTTTTAAAGAAGTCGCTGGTTTTCCTGCAAAGTCAACAACCAGGGTTGTTCAGTAGCTCAAAATAAAGTCGTGATATCGTCATGACTGAGCTGCAGAAGAAGTTCTTGTATAATATTTTTGTGTGTGACATGTTTTGTGTTTGTGTGTCTTCAGGCTACCCTCCTCTGCCGAGCAGCCTCTACTCCAGCCCTTACCTGTCCCTGGGGCACCTGGATCCTCCCTCGCTCTCGCAGCACCCTCTCTACGACTCGCATAAAGGTCAGTCTCTGTCACCGCCAACGTTCATGGAGATAAGTGGCTGAATATAGTGTACACATTCGCTCCTATGCTGTGAGGCAGCAGTGGAAGTAGGTTTGTGTCGAGCCTTTTCATTTGGTGGGAAGACTTGTGGTTTGTGGTGGACTCGGCCTGACAGGAAGACCAATTTTAGCATACTGTATCGTGCCTCTGCAGGTCTACTGTAGGTTTATAAGTGTTAAATTTTCTTGGCAGGTCGACATTTAAATATTAATATGCTCACCTCTCGCCATCTGTGTTTTGTGTCTTTAAGAGGGCTTTTACCTGCCAGCCTCCTTGAGCCAGTTGCCCCTCCACCCTCCGTCTGCACCCGCGAACACGCCGTCCAGCTCCACACCCCCGCAGAGAACGTCCCGGGACGGGGGCAGGGATCGGCATTACCGGGGGGAGAGGGAGAGAGAGAGGGACAGAGAGCGAGAGCGATCGAGAGAAGAGCAGAGGCCGCACAGCGTGGTCGACCTGACGCAGGACGGGAGGAGCGAGGAGGACCGCCGGGCGAGGAGCGGCGACAGGGAACGGGAGAAAGAAAGAGACCGGGACACGGAGAGAGATATTTGGTCCTTTCATCCTCACCATCACCATCACCACCAGCAGCAGAAGTCGCACTCCCAACCCTCCACAGCAGAGCCCAGATCCAGACCGTCGCCTCCTCGGCCCTCCTTCCCTTCAGGTGGAGGTGCGGGGAGGTTTCATGGACCAGAAACAGACAGAGGGGGTCGGGATGAAGAGTCTCGACCCCACCACACCCATAACTCTAACGCAAATAACTCAAACTCACACTCAGACAGACAAAGGAGGAGTGACTCTGTGGCGGCGGCGGTAGCGGCCGGGGCCCTCCACATCTCCTACGCCCATCCTCCTCCGCTTCAGCCCTCCGCTGCTGCTGGCCCACCCCACCCTTCCTCCTCCACGCCTAGAGAGCCTATCAGAGAGCAGCGAGTCAGCGCGCCGACATATGTGCCTTCTGTGGAGGTTTATGACGAGCGGGCCGGGCCCATCCAGATCGCCTCGCAGGCCCGCGACAAACACGGTGACAAACACAGAGACCGAGAAAGAGAGCGCGACAGAGACCGAGAAAGAGAGCGCGACAGAGACCGAGAACGAGAGCGCGACAGAAACAGGGAGAGGGAGAGCTACAGGTTTCCTGAGAGGAGCTTGATAGAGCATCCTCGACTCTCCCAGTCCAGCGATTCAGGCAATCAAAGAGAGGAAGGTTCTGTCATTTGTTCCAATGGCTCCATTGGTAAACGAGGACAGGACCCATCGTACTCCTCCAGTCAATCAAGGTTCAGCCCGGAAACCAGGGACATCCCTAAACACTCGCTCCGATTGGGCATAGAGCGGGCCGGGGCGGAGCCTAAGTGGAATACCATCAGCCCGTTAGCTAATTATGCCACGAGTCACATGGCTGCCCTGGCAGCCCAACACGGACACACACTCTCCTCCCCCCACAGCCAGCAGACGCACACACAAATATCCCATTCGCCTCACACAACCCACCGGCCCAGCAACAACCACCATTCACCCCAAACGCACCCCTCCCCACATGGACATGGCCATGCAGGTGAGGAGGGGAGTCAAAGACGTTACCTGGACCCGTCTGCGCTCTACAGACCCGGGGCGTCGTTGGCAGGAGGATCCGTTAGTGGTGGTGGAGAGCGAGGCGGGGGAGCGGGGTCGGATCCCACAGAGGTTTCAGCCATGCAGAGTCTGATTAAATACAGTGGGAACTTTGCCGCTGAGGGTCCTGGGTCATCCAGGCTTGCTGTGGACGGCCGAGGGCCCTTTGGTGGTCTAGGTAGCATCGTGACGGAAGCTGAAAGAGAGAGGGAGCGGGAAAAAGAGAGAGAACGGGAAAGAGAAAGAGAGAGGGAAAAGGAGAGAGAGCGGGAAAGAGAGAGGGAACGAGACAGGGAAAGGGTATCCGTCGGATCGGGTGCGTTGAGGGTACCACCACAGCTGAAGAGGGAGCAGGAGCGGCCGGACAGCGCCCGCTCGTTTGGCCGGGAAGGCGAAGGGGAGGTGAGACATCCTCCGGTTGGCATCGCTGTAGCTGTGGCACGACAGAGAGACAGCGGGAGCAGCAGTAAACAAACCAGTGGACCCTCAGACTCCCAGAGAACCCTGCTGCAAACGGCGATCAAAGGTAACAATCATTTATGTACGAGTATGGGTACATTCAGACAGAACACAAGTTTTTTGATTAATTTGAGTGGGGGTAGTCTGTTTTGGTGGTGGCGGTATGAGATGCAGGGGTGTCTGACAAAAAACAACGCAGCAACCAGCGGTGGAGAAGTTGAGCCAGATCCAACTTTTAGGAAAACGTCTGCCCGGTCGGCAAAAATGTGACCTGAGGAAGTTTAATTTGACCAGAAATTGAGATAATTGAGACAGCATTGATTTAGTGACATAGACAATGAATGAGAGTGAGCGCCAGCCTTGATGAAGCCGGTTAATCAGCAAACTAAAGGTGGGGTAGGCTGCTGAGGTGTGTCTATTTGTGCTGAATGTAACCGCTGGGTAACAATCAGGAAATAACTTTTTATTTTGCTTATTAAACAACTTTATTGATGCCGGTGCTCGCTCTCCTCATTCACTGTTTGTGTCACTCACCCACTGCTGTCTCTCAGAGTTGAGATAGTCTCTCAGCTTCAGAGACATTTCAGGCTGACTGTGGAGGGTTGACCGGTCTGATCGTCTGATTGGCCGCCACAGCGTGACGTCGGGCCGCATTTTTTTTCTAAAAGTTGGAACCGGCTCAACTTCTCTGTCGCACCACCACAGCCAGAACGTACTACCCGAACTCGGATGAATGGAAAATCCTGCGTTTTTGTTTGACTCTACCCTTTACGATGTAACGATAGACTGATCTGCTAATCAATAATTTTAATGCTTCATCATCACTTATTTCATTCTGCTAAATCTAATTTTCTTACTTGTGAATGATACAAATGAAATGTGAGTTGTTTTTGGTGGATATAGATCTTGAAACACTTGCCAAAAAGTCTCTTGGTAGTGACGTTCGCTCAATCACACAAGTCCAATTTTTTTATATTTTATAGTTTCTGGCAAGTTAAATGAAGTGCACTTCATTTATTGGAAACATTTTTCTAATGTATTTTCTGGCACTTTTGCTTTCAACTCCCTCTCTCTCTCTTGAAGCTTGTGGCTTCTCTCCGAATCACACTGCGGGGAACGTAGATCCCCTTAGTTAAATGAACCGAGAGCAAATGATTCCTCATTTCGGTTCCCATGAATAATGGAGGATTCATTTTCTTTTGGATCAAAGTCATGTTTCCTCAGCCCCGTTTGACTTTGAGGTGTTCATGCATGTAACGTGATTGGAATAGTAAAAACAACCCCCCTCCTTCCTCACTCTCTCAAATGACTAATTATGTCATGGGTTGTATTTTGTTGAAAGGCTCCTTTTTTGGCGAGCATGTTGGCTGCATAGCAATTCCCGCCATACAGCGCTCTATTCTTGTACGTCAAGGTCATTCAGCTCTCCATCTCTTTCTGCTTGTTTCAGTTTCTCTCGCTGTCCTCCCACAGTTCCCTCTCTTGCTCTTTTCATTTCATTGAATGTCTTCCTCCCTCTCCACCCTTTTCCTTCCTCTCTTGAGAAGCCTCTCTCTTTTGTAGCGGCGCTCCCTCCTTGTCCCACCTCAGGCCCCCTTGCTCCTTTCTCCACTCTTTTCTTCATCACCGCCTCCTCCTCCACCTCCACCTCCACCCCTCTCTGCATTAAACATGTCATTACAGAGTGCAGCTAAAAGCTACAAACAAGCCTTGAATTACAATAAGAACCATGGGTGCGTTGCTAAGCAATGGATCAGTCCTGAGAGTGACGGACTGTGCATGTGAGGGATTGTGTGTAAAAACACTGTTGATGTTTGTGTGTTTGCATGTATGTGCACGTGTTTGGGGGGCGTTTATTCATCTCCGTGCTTGAGCAGAGTAGAGCTCTAAATAAACAACAGAGGATTTACACAGAAAACACAAATAGATGGAGGGAAGCAGGAAGAAAGAGGAGGAGGATAGGCTAATGATAAGAGATGGATCGATAGTTTGATGGACGGGAAGAGAGAAGAGGTATGTCGGGAAGTAAAGATTAATTTGAGTGGTGGTAGTGTGTTTTGGATGTGGTGCTGTGTGCCACAGCGGTTTTCGCCAAAAAAAAGTAGGAACCTGCGACGGAGAAGTTTTGGAAAAATGCAGCCTGACGTCAGATGCTCAGATCAGTCAAACTCCTCCACAGTCAGCCTGAAGTGTCTCTGAAACTGAGACTGTCCAGGTGGATTCATGGACTAAACTCTGATACTCTGCCTGTTGTGTTCTGATTTTGTTTATTTCATGTACCCAACTTCTAAATCGGAGTCTGACTTGCAATTTACATTGCAAAATAGCGACATGAAGAAGTTTAACTGGGTTTGTGTCCGATGGTTTGAGAGAGAGACAGCAGTGGTTGAGTGACAAGCAGTGAATGAGAGTGAGCGAGCGCCAGCCTCAATAAAGTCGTTCAGCACAAATAGACACACCACCACAGCCCACCCCACCTTTATTTCACTGATTAACCGAGAGAGAGCCATGTCACTCAACCACTGCTGTCTCTCTCTCTCAAACCATCGGACACAAATCAAGCCTTGAGAGTCGTGCGAGGGATTGTGTGTACAATTCTGTTGATGTTTGTGTGTTTTGCATGTTGGGGGGGCGTTAATTCATCTCATGCTTGAGCAGAGTGATTGGTCGCTTACGCTAAGTAGAGCTCTAAATAAACAGCAGGGGATTTACATAGAAACATAAATAGATGAATGGATGGAAGCAGGAAGAAGAAGAAGGATAGGCTAATGATAAGAGATGGATCGATAGGTTGATAGACGGGAAGAGAGAAGAGGTATGTCGGGAAGTAAAGTGTGAGATGGAGGGAGGATTGGGGAGGTTGGCGTGCAGCGCTAATCGCTGGCTTTCTGATGCAGTGAGGATAGCATGTGGGACAGGCTCCCTGTAACCTTGGAAACAGTCTTGAAACCTTTCCTGCGGAGCATGTCAGGGTTTGTTAAAGTCTCTTGTCCCTTTACAGGCTCGCACTTTTTTAGAGCAGAACTGAAGGGTTCAGCACACTTGTTTAAAAACCTTCCTGCTGCTCGGGGGAGCTTCAGTCAGCGAGGACGGGATGGAAGAGGGTTAAGGAGGAGGAGGAGGAGGAGGAGGAAGAGATCCTCATGTTTATTCTGGATGGCTGGGTCGAGTGCTCCCATTTTTTTTTTTTTTTTCCATCTCTGCCTTTTGCCGTTGGCCTTCCATAGTAAGCAGGATAGCTTTAAGGCTGTGTGTGAGTGTGTGGTAAGGCAGTAGTGGTATGTTCACACGTCTCCTGAGGCACTAGACTAATAACTGATAAGAGCTGACACTCAGTGTGAGAGCTGTCACTCCATTTGTGTGTGTTTGTACAGTATGTGTGTGTGTCTTTGTGTGTGTTCCGGCTCTGGCTCAACATTATATTTTTAGCTTCTCCTTCTCGTTTTGACATGCCGTGTCGTGTCACCATTATATACCCAGTGTCACCTTCTCTCCTCCGCTGTCACCCTCTTCTTGCCACATATCTTTACTGTATTGCTCGATCTTCTTACTGCATATTATGTGAGTTTTAGAGCCTCAACAGTGCAGCTACTGAACATCTTTATCTAATCTGTTTTCCTCTGTGTGTTCGAACCCAGATGAGGAGCGAGGGGAGGAGCGTTCTCGTCACCATGATGACCGACTCCTCGCCGGACGACTGGAGCGCGAGCAGGAGAAAGTGCTCAGGTAAAGGAAGAAAGCCAATTTATCCAGATTAACCCAAACTTGAATGAGTTAAAGGTTAATTGTGGCGAAAAATATGAACTCAATCTTAATATTAAAGCAACTCTGCGTAGAAATTCGTATTTTTGTGATTTAGTGCCCCCAGTTTCAGAGTGTAATCCCGTGGTAAATATGGACAGCTGTACACGTGTATTTGTTATGATTATATTACTTATGATCAAAAACTAGCGAGCCTTCTCCGTCAAAGTCCTCTTCAGTCTTTTCACCTCTGTCATTATGTACATAGAGGCTGCTGAGCCTGGTTACATTGCTTGCTTGTTGAGCTCCTGTTCTGGCACGACACCACTCCTTTTCTCTGTAGTCCAAAACTCCTGTGGTACAAACACTTACACTCCCCCGGGGCTCTGAGCTCACAGTCTGGCTAACAAACTGAGTTGGCAGCAGTTTACTTCACTGTCCGTCAGGAAACTCTGTAAATCACAGAGAGTTGAGGCGGAGCAGCCGGAGGACATCAAAGGGAAAACCAGAAAACATTTTCTCCATAAAATATGATTCAGTTTCACCAAAATCAGTGAAATAGTTGGTGGTGTGTGACTTAGTGCTGTAAAGCGTTACGTACTTCTCATGGGTGATCGTAGCCGGAGCACAAAGTTACATAGTGTGAGAAGAGACGGACGAATGACAGAGGCACCATTCACCTGATTACAGGTCAGTGTGACATCAACATGATTTAAAATCTGTTGCTTTAAATCTGTCTGGTTGTCTTCCAGAGAGTCGAAGGAGCTGGCAGACTTCACTCAGATGCACCCCACCCCGCTCTCTAGCGGCCTCACGCCCAGTTTGATGACACCCAGCCTCATGACCCCGAACCTTATGGTGACAGGAGGGGCTGCCCTGGCAGGGGCGGGACGATGGCCTCCAGATCCCTCAACTCTGACCTCTCACCCTTGGATGCCCCGGCCTGGAGCTCCCCCAGTCTGGCTCTCCAGCTCACCATACAGTATGTTCGATGTTCTCCAGATTCTTAACATTCTTTGTGGCACTTTTTATAAATCCGCTAAAGTAAGACATATTTACTGACTCCAAGAATTTTACGGCTTATATCAGAAGTGATTCGATGTACTTTAGAGAAGAAATGAGGTACAGCAGCGTGGAGCAGCAGCTATTGCCCTTTTCAGTGAGCATTTACATCTTACTCTCTGTCATCAGAGTTATCCAACCTGGTGCTTAAGAGTCTAAATCAGTTCAACCCCACGTGACGTGCTTGCAAAATTCTACATGCGCCCGTGTAGCCTTTTCTGATTGGTGGAGGCGTAGTCTGTCCGTCGAGTGGTTCGACCAGCAGCAGCAGCCTACAGGAGGTCAAGTTCCTCAGACATTCCTGATCTTTGCAGGACATTCCTTCCTCCTCCGACGCTCGCTGTCCAGAAATAACAGCATCAAGACGCACATACTCACATACTTATGTGAGTTTACGCACAACATCTGAAAATATGAAAACACACATGTTTACACAGAGCTCCCAGAGGGACGGCTCTGTCTAGACACCGAGGGCAAAACAACAAAATGTCTCAAAAGCGGCTAAATTCGGCTCCATTTTATCTTTAACATGATTATAACTGCTGGGTGAAGAAATGTGCTGCTGAGTAAATGTTAGTTTTAACTTGGCAGAAAGTTTCTTTTCTCCTCATTTTTCTCACTTTTTCTTCCCATTTCTTCTCCCTCCGTCTGCCCATTCAGGCCTGGGTCCTTCCTCGCTCCACCAGACCCTCCCTCCAGGTTACCCACCTTCCCTGCCAGGCTCCATACCCCCTCCATACCAGTTTGCCAGGGACCCACAGTCTGGACAGCTCATAGTCATCCCCACTGAACACCTGTCACACTACGGTATGAAAGCCGCCCTCTCTCTGTATGTATATGTATAAATATGAGTGTGTGATGTTGGTTTAAAATTTACAATTTGATGTTTTTAAGCAAAAATTAACAATCATGTTTGAAACAGATGTTAGTCTTAGTAATTACAATAAACAAACAAGTCCAAATCCAAGATTATTGACAGCCTCCATATGTTATTGTGGACTGTGTGCCAGAAGTTTTTGGTATCTGCTGCTTTACAGCACAAGCAGGAGGAGAGTGTTTTGATACACACTTCCTCTTCTGTAACGTGAGAGAAAACAAACTAATATGAGGCATCACAATAGAGCAGTGATTCATTTCTTAAAATTGTAGCAGTAACAACGCTGTCAAACATGCGCTCCGTCCTTTAACTTGGATAAGAATGCTGCACAAACAGCCTCCAGTTTTTAAGTTTACAGTCTTCTTCATGTTCTCCTTCGTTGCTCTGCAGGAGGTGATGTACTAGAGCGTGGAGGCCCAGTGTGGTCGGGGGTTTACGGTACAGGCAGCTCGCTGCAGCACGCAGCCCAGCTCCAACTCCTCTCCCAACAGCAGATGCTCCGACAACAGGAGCTCCTCATGATCCAGCAGCACACAGCGCAGGTCCTGGAGCTGCAGAGGAACGCACAGCTAGTCGTAAGTGGACTTTATGTTGTCGTATGAATAACAAGGCACAGTTCTGAGTGTTGAGCGAGTACAAAGCCGCCTCCTCTGCTGTGTTTCAGGAGCGGTTAAAGGCCAGCGAGCACCGGCCGGAGATGGAAGAGAAAGCAGAAAAACGGAACGCCGACCCCAAACCTCGCCCCTCCTCGATATCTTCCCCGTCTCCTTCACCCGTCCTGCACCCTCGCAAACCTCCCCCTCCTTCTCGCTCGCCGACCCCGTCTACCTCCTCCCTCACCCCGCTGCCTCCACTCCCATCACCGGTGACCACCCTCAAGTCGGAGGACGGCGGGCAGAGAGTGTTGTCCCACCCACCGACGCCCCTGCCTCACCCGCCCTCGCCTCGCTCAGCCTCTCCGCCCCCGTCTTCGCCACGGCGGCCTAAACAGGAGGCTGCCGAGGAGGGGGAGGTGGGACGGAGGGAGCAGAGAGCGGGACAGAAGCCGGCCTCTGCAAGTTTTCAAGGCATCTACTCAGGTGAGTCTGGAGAAACCGAACATTCAGCATCAGCTGCAGCTAAAACTGTGATTCTAACTTCTGTATTTTTACTTTGTTACAACAGATCTCCCTCCAGGTTACCCATACCAGTCCATCACAGCCCCATTCGGCTCACCTTTCCCCCCTTATCACATCCCAGCACCCACAGCGTCAAACACGGAAGTCGTCCCACCCCACCACTCCCGCTCTCCTGCCTCTGCTGCCCCTTTACCTTCAGTCCATCTCCATTCGAGGCTGCTGGACGCGGACATCAAGCCGCAGAAACTAGAGCCGTCAAAGGGATCTTGTCTCAAGCAGGAACCCGGTGTGGAGCAGCGTCCGCTTGACATGACACCAGAACCTCTGGGTCCTCTCCGGCGGAGCTGCAGCCCTGTGCTAGCCAGGCAGGACCGAGAGGGAGAGAGGGAGGCGCCCAAGCTGAAGCCTCAACCGCTACCTCTGCGCGTCCCCAGCCCTCCGCCGCCGCCACAACAAGCTGAAAGACTGGAAGAAGTCCGGGAGAAGGAGAAGGAAGGAGGGCAAATCAAAATGGAGGTGTCATCTTACTCCTGTCAGGCAGCGTACCCTCTTCCTCCTCCGCTCATAGAAGAGCCTAAACCAGAGGCCATCAAGGATCCAGAGCGATACCCATCATGCATCACTGCAGATTCAGACAGTCAGGAATCGGCTCAGATGTGTGCGTCCCTTGAGCAAACCGCCAGCACCGTGTGTGAACAAGAACGTCCAGACACTCCAATCACACCCAGTCAGAAAGAAAGTGTCACCGAAACTCCCGTTTATCCTCCACCCAACTCCGACTCGCCGCTCCCGCTGGTGATCAGCCCACAGGATCCCATGGCAGGGATGCTCGCTCTGCTGACAGCCAGTGAGATTGCCCAGGCACGCCCCTGCACCCCGCCCGCCCCAATACTCGTACCGCAGGTAGAAAACCCTTCCCTGGATGTGGACTGCAGCAGCGCCGGTGCTCTGGAGATGGTCGCATTGGAGGGGATGGCACTGCTTAGCCAAATGGCCCAACAGGAGATGGAGCATATCAGCCAGGAGCAAGGTGAGTAAATATGAGGTGGGAAAAGGTAGAAGAGAGAGGGGCTGACACTAATATCCCTCTTAATGTTTTAATATCCTCTGCTTCCCGTCCAGATCTGACATTAGAAGGTCTGGACTGTCTTCTTGAAGCAAGCCGACAGATTTTGTTGGAGGCCATCGAAAAACAGTCCCACATCGATCTACCGAGAACGCTCGACCCCGACAAGAAGTACAGCTGGAGGCAGAGGAAGGAGGAGCCGGTAAGATGAAGACAAATGTTATCCGGTCACCCAGAGATGTGAGAAAACGTGTCAGGTGTTTGTTAACGGTTATGACTTTTCTCTGTTCGCTGCAGTTGTACAGTAAAATGTCCGTGGACATGTTGGACGCAGTCGAAGTGGAGTACCGAGTTCGTCTGGCAGAGCTGCAGAAGACGTACAAGGAGAAGCAGAGAGATCTGAGCAAGCTGCAGAGACGCCGAGACAAACGGTGAGTTGTATTTCACAAGCCTGCACGTACAATACGAGTCAAAAGTTTGGACACACCTTCTCATTTAATGGTTTTATATTTTAGATTCTTCAAGGTAGCAACCTTTTGCTTTGCACACTCTTCATTCTCTCAGTCAGCTTCATGAAAAACCTGGAAAAGTTTTTGGCATAAAGTAAATAACTATATCCAACTACTGTAGTAATCCATATTATGGCAAGAACTGCTCAACTAAGTAAAGAGAATCAGCGGTCCACCATTACTTTAAGGCGTGAAGGTCAGACAATCCAGAAAGTATCAAGAACTTTGAATGTGTCTTCATGTGCAGTCACAAAAAACATCAAATGATTTGATGAAACTAGCTCCAGCCCAAGAGTTACCTCTGCTGCAGAGGATAAGTTCGTTACAGTTATCACCCTCAGAAAACCTCAGATTAGAGCCCACATAAATGTTTCGCAGAGTTCAGACACATCTCAACATCAACTGTTAAGAAAAGACTGCCAAAATCAGGACTTCATTGTCAAATTATGGCATAGAAACCACGACTGAGGGAGACCAACAAGAAGAAGAGAACTGCTTGGGCCAAGAAACACAAAGAATCGACATTAGGCCAGTGGAAAGCTGTATATCTGATGGAAACCTACATGTGTGGTTCCCACTGCGAAGCATAGAGAAGGAGTTCTGATGATGTGCTGCTGACACTGTTGGTCCGGTTGAGTTAGGTCGCACAGTGAAGGCTAAGCAGCCAACAAGTGCTCAGGATATGTGAGAACAACTTAAAGACTGTTGGAAAAACCATTTCAAGTGACGACTTTATGAAGCTGATTGAGAAAATACAAAGAATCTGCAAAACTGTCATCAAAGCAACATGAGGCTGTGAAGAATCTAAAATATATTCTCTTCTTGTTTTGTTACCGCACAATTGCATGTGTGTCATTTCATAGTTTTGATATCTTCAGTGTTAATCACACTGCTGCTGTTATGACACACCTGTAAAAAATGTTCCCACACCTCCACCCCAGACAAACGCGCACCTTTAACTCTTTTATACATATGTCAGTGAGCGGCAGCAGCAGGAGGACGAGAGGCGGAGTCTCACCAGACGTGGCAGAGGACGACCGCGGAAGAGAAAGCACTTGACTACACCTCCCAAACTGGACAGCAGGCCTGGAAAGTGAGTGAGATCTACAGCTCCGTTCAGCCAGTTTGACTAATTTATATGCAATACGTACAGTAAAAATACTCTGATGTCTCAGGGTGGGTAGGTCGGTGCAATACTCTGAGGACTCTGAAGCTGGGGATGGACAGAGGAAGAGGTTCAGGGTGTCCAGAGAAGAAGAGGAGGCCGAGGCGGGAAGTGGAGGAGTGAAGGTGAAGAAGAAGAAAAAGAAGAAGAACAGCTGGAATGACCAGGAGCCGTCCACCAGTCACGCTCTGGAGGTAGGAAGCGGCTTGTTTTTTGATTTTGTCTGCAGTGTCGTGCTGTCGTTCTGATGAATTAATTTGTTGGGGGTGGTTTTGTGGTGTTGTCAGGTGTTGAAGGCGAAGCGTGGCCACATGTGCGAGCAGGAGCAGCTGGCGTCAGACCTCGACAGAGCGCTTTCGCTCTCGCAGCTCAGCTCGCTCAGCGCTTCTCGCAAACTTGCCTCTGGCTCCAAATTAGACAAGTCGAAGGGCAAGTCTGCGGAAAGTCGGATGAAGGAGCGTGGCATCCACTCGTCTGCCAAAGGAGGGAAGCACAAGATAGCTGCCAAGGCTTCTGCTTCTTCGGATACCGTCCGCAAGATGAAAGGTCAGAAGAAGACTGCTTTGTTCTCTCCCATGAGATCAGAGCTCAGCAGCTGCTCCAACAGTGAGTACCTGAAGACGAGACATAACCGCTTAATGTGACTGATGCTGTCAGAGACAGACTAATAGAGTCTGAGTGATGTTTGCAGACCTGGAGTCGCAGGTGATGCATGCCATGTAGATTCAAAGTGATGAGGCTGGTTTACGGTAACAAAACTTTAACTTAATGTCCACTCGGTCCACTGGTTTTCTTATTGTCAACGAATCTTGTAAAAAGACCAAAACCAACAATGAACTGATCCTCTGAGGGTACATTCAGACACTATCCGGCACTGTAGCAAAAATGCAGGTTTTTCCATCCATTTGAGTTTGGGTAGTCTGTTTTGGCAGCGACCTGCTGTGCAGAAGTTGAGCCAGATCCAACTTTTCAAGAAAAAACGCAACCTGACGTCACGCTGCAGCTGGCAATCAGGCCGGTCAAACCTCCACAGACGGCCTGAAATGTCTCTGAAACTGAGACTATCCAGGTGGATTCATGGCTCTGATACTCTACCTGTAGCGTTCTGGCTTTGTGAGTCAGACTCACAATTTATTTTCATGAAGAAGTTTAATTTGGTTGAGTGACCAAGATGATGAATGAGGGTGAGGGAGCGCTGATATCGATAAAGTTGTTAATCGGAGAAATAAAGAGTTATTTCCTCATTCTTTCACAGTGGTTACCTTCAGCACAAATAGACACACGCTTAAGGCTTGGCCAGTTTATTGTTGAGGTGAACTCCCAGGTGTATTTGTATGCTCCCACCATCTCGATACCCAATTCCTGGATGTTCACCGCTGTGGTCTGAGGTCCTGAAGTCAGTCACCGTCTCCTTCGTCTTGCAGGCGTTGATATGAAGGTGGTTGAGATCACACCAGTAGATGAAGTCTGTGAAGACCCCCTGTACACGTCTTCTGGAGGTGGCGGCGTTGTCTGAAGCAGCCAGTTAGCGGTCATTCCAGCCCCTTCTATCTTAATCATCCACTGCTGAAAATAATCCCCAACAAATGCTTTGTTCCAGTTTGAGTTGGCCGGATGTTTGAGGAAATCATTTAGCAGTGTTTGAAGAGTAGAAGTAGAAACAATATCAGGCTACAGAAGTGGAAAAACATTGATTATATGGACTCGCACATTGTTGGTTTTGTTCTTTTCATTGGATTTTTTTGACATAAAGAAAAAGAATAACTGGATTTATCCTTTAAACACTGACTCATAGGTTATTTATACTCGCCTCACACCTAACACTTTTATCTCGTCGTATGGAGAATATTTCCTCATCTAGACTAAAATATGTGCATGTGCTTCATCCTCCTGAGACCAGCATGCTGCATGGTCCTGGCGGTTTTATACAGTCACTTCATGGTAGCAGTAGTGGTCAGCTGTTTAACGGGTCAAATGAAGTCCTGTTGACCTCGCTTGAAGAGTCCTCAGGTCTTCTCAGGTTGTCATGTTGAGGTTTCGAGCACACATCTTCTTGTCTCTCTTCGCTTCATCGATCATTAACCGCACTTTCTCTGCACCAGACTCAGATTCAGAAGAGCACAATTCTGCTCGAGGGGGCTGGCCCCCTCTCTCAGGGACGCGTTCCCACGGCAACGTCACGAGGAAGAGGCGGTCCGCATCGTCGCCGACGTCCCTGCTGTCCAGTCAGTCCAAGTCTCAGAAGAAGAAACACAAGCACTTATCCCTGCTGCTGGAGGAAGCGGGCCTCAGCTCCTCTGACGACTCCTTCGACCAAGGTTACTGACCAAATCTTACAGCTCCTCCTCGCCTCCTTCGCTGTTGAGTCAGACAGAAACAAAATGTGTCTTTGAGCCTCGTCACAGCTTGTGTCTTTGTTTGCGTTTCGCTACGGCAGCTGTTTTTTCAGACTGTGCTTTAGCTCGACCATCCCTACCTCTCTTGCTGCTGGCTTCTCTGCAAAGTTGCCTTTTGTTTTTGTTTTTTAAAAAGAGTTTTTCTATGGTGTTTTTTATTGCCTGGATTGCAAACCGTTTCTTTTTTTTGTTTGTTTTTGTAGCATTTGTACATTGAAAAATTGTGTGAATTGTGAGATTTTTTCATAAAGTTGTATTTGCAGTTTTTTGGTACCTATATAAGCTTTATTAAAGGTGTTGATTTGATTGGCACAGAAAGCGAAGCGCTGTGGTCCTTGTGTCTGCTTCATCTGTCTGTCTGTCTCTCGTCAGTCTGTCCAGCTGCCACTGCACCTCACACATCCTTTTTTTTTTTTTAGACCGCTCTGTTCGTCAAATATCCCTTCAGTTCTCCTGGCAAACGTTGGAAAAAAAACGCTGTTTAAGGTTTGGGAAACTGAAACATTCACAGTCAAAGCACACAGAGCTGAATCTGATAGAACAAGCTGACGTTGAATGAAGACAAATGTCATGATAGTTCATGTTTACTGATGATGTGGTCCAGTTTTTTGGTGATGTTGGTGAAATAAACGCATACTACACATTATAAACGTACATGTTGGGGGATATTTGGACAATAGAGCTCCTCCTCTGTCTACTAAACCTTCAAATAACCCTTTTCCCTTTACGTTGCTCTCTCCGACACCTTGCTTTGTCTTCTCACCTTTCCCTCCTTCCCGTCCTACCCATGATGCTTTGAGTGTCTCTCAGCCTGTTCCATGTGCTTGTGCTGCTGCTGCTT
The DNA here is from genome assembly GCA_033000465.1 of Sciaenops ocellatus. Taxonomy (NCBI): domain Eukaryota; kingdom Metazoa; phylum Chordata; class Actinopteri; family Sciaenidae; genus Sciaenops; species Sciaenops ocellatus. The sequence continues at coordinate 21,376,253 of CP136877.1, forward strand.
CTGCGACATTACAGAAGCTTGGCAAGGACTAGCGCAGCCTTGAGCCCTACGCTACCTCGCTACTGTGGCTAAAGCTTTGCTTGAGCTTGACTGTGCTAAGGCCAGGCCTACGCTACAGCTAGGCTGCGCTGTTGCCGCCGCTGCGCTGTTTCCGCCCTGCCTGAGGCCACACCCCTGTTCACCTGCTCTGTAAGTAGGAAGTGCCCCTACCTCTATTCTTCTGAAATTGAACCACATACACAGAACATTAACTTTATTTTGTTTCGCATTTGTTTTTCTATTTTTATTCACAAATTAAAGCTCATGAACGAGAGCCGTGGTTACCCTCCACTCGCCCAACTTAAAGGTCTCCTGACGGCCTTAAAGAGGAAGGCTGGTTGGCGGTTGTAACCATGGTTGCTCTAACCTCATACCAACATTATACCAAAGGGGCCTCACAGGGCTGTCCTCTCAGTGCCTGCTTGTTGTTTCGTCTGCCTGCTACGGTTAACGCATTGTGGATTCACAGTACAACATACGAAGCAGATTTAGCTCCTAAAACAAGTCCGAACAACGTGAAATGAGTCTGGAGCCACGACAAAAGTAAATAATTCAAATAAAGCCTTACAACTCTGATCAAGAATTATGGTTTTAGTTAAAAAAAATCTTGTTTTTGCTGACCTCTGTTGGTTTAAAGGAAATTTTTCAACTTGGGGCCCTATTTTTGTGTGTTTTTGTGTCTAAATGGGAACAACAGTTTTTGAAATTGGTCCAGTATTGAGTGAGAGTGCTGTATCCTGCAGCCTGTTAACTGCAATGTGTTTAGTCCTCTGGGGAAATTGCACACTGTCGATGTACGTCCACTAAAACTGCTTGTTATTGTGAGTGTCTGACACCATCCTCGATCGCTTAGTTTGTTTGTGCTGTTGTGTGACTTTGGTGTTTTAAAGGCTCTCTGAACTAATGTGGTAAAAGTTGGATGATAACAACAAACAAACTAACTGACGGAGGCGGCGGCAGACCAGCAACTCTGTTGGTGTGCAATGTAGATTTAAATTTTTTTCATGCAGTCTGGCAGCTGTTTCTGGTTAAACAAAAACTTCTGTCTTTGGCGTAATTTCCATAATATCAGATACGTGTAAGAACAATTGGAGCCTGTCAAGCCTTTAACATCGATGGTGACGCCTCAAAGGAATCGCAGTTTTGCCACTACGGCGCTCTTGATCAACACTGGACAAACTTCAAAAATCAACGTCCCCATTAGACACTTTGGGGAAAGAAGGGGTCCAGGTTAAAAACTTCTCCATCAACTTCTCACCTTGCTGCAGTGATGTACAGGTGTACTCCAGTACAGCGTGACATCACTGCTAGCTGTGGTCACAGGTGCAACAAATGTGAAAGCCAGAGAGGGCAGCAAAACACAAAGTTCCCGTTGTAAACACACACCATTGCTAATTGATGAAGATAATGACAAAAATATGATGGTATGACTTTGTACTGTGCATCCACCCTCAAAGTTAACACTCTAACCCCTGAGGAGACGCTCCTCCTGCTCATCTGTTGCCAAGGATCTAACTGCTAACACACAGCTAACCAGCAGAGTGTGTGTGTGTGTGTGAGTGTGTGTGCGCCTTAGACTTGGAGGATTAAGTGTTTTCACTTCTCTTTCTGTCTCTGAAGGTTTTTTTTTTTAAATAATAAATGATGTCTGAGTCAGTGTTTCAGCTCATATGGTCTCGGCAGCTCTGTGTGTCTGTGTGTGTGTGTGTGTGTGTGTGTGTCTCATGCCTGTATTTTCCTTTCTGTATCTTGCTTACACAGCGTTACAGTGTGAAGGCAGTGGACAGTCTATCTCTTAGCGCTGTTGTCTCTGATCAGCCTACATGTTTAGTGTGTATTTGTGCAGACAGTGTGTTAATGTAAGGCTGCTGTATACTGTCACACGGGGCTTTCTTGATCGTCATTCTTTGGTTAATTCATCGCCTCGATGGTGTAGTCTTTGTGTCCACAGTCAGTACAAACAGTAGGAAGTGATTTGACCTTTGGTCCAGTACCCACACCGCCACAGCCACATTTAATTTCTGAGTTTAAAAAATCTTTTCTCTGAAACAGAAACCTCAGAGGACGACGACGAAGACAACGAGGACGAGTCCGATTCAGACGACGATGACGGCGGCTGCGAGGAGAGCGGGCTGGGTCTTCTGGCCAGGTTTGCGGCGAGCGCCCTCCCTGTTAGCTCCACCCCGCTCAGCAGCCTTCTCCATGATGGCAAACACCGCAGCCGGCAAAGCACTCTGGGTAACAAAACACAACCACAGCAACAGAAATTTTTCTTGTTATATCTGAATAAAATGTCGCCTGTTCTCTGTACAAACTCTGCTTTTACACATCGCTCAGGTTCCCCCGACAGCATTCGACACTTTAATTGTAATTTTTTGCGGTTGAGCAGGTTCAACGCCTGAGTGTTTCTTCAGGATTGTGCTATTGATTCATAGTTAAATATCCATTCATTTCTAATTGTCACATCAGGGTGCATGTAATGATTCAGCCTTGAATTATGTATTAGTTTCAAATTGATCAATAGTCCTATTCACAGGGTTATTGATTTCACCTGAGTTTATTACTGGCTGCATGTTTATGGGTGGAGCTGTACAGTGTGTTTATACATCATGTGACCCTCCCCTCTCCTCTATCAGGGTCTTCAGAGTGCGAGTGGTCCGACTCTGGCTCGGACTTGCGGTTGAGGAAGTTCCCCTCTCTGCTGCATGGCAAGCGCTCCGCCCCAGAGCTCCCCCTGTTGCCCCCAGCAACCCGCCGCATCGACCAGACCAGCCCCACCAAGCGAGACGAAGCGCTGCCAATAAAACGCAAGCCCTTGCCCAAACCACGCCCCTCACCCAGGTCTCCACGGCGATTCAGCTTCGACCTCCCCACCAGCTCCGGGGTCGGAGGCTTCAGCGAGGACGAGGGCTGGACCCGACGACGCAGCGAGAGGATTTTCCTCCACGATGCCACCACCTCGGCCAGTCAGACGCCTGTGCCAGCCTCTGTTTCCTCCAGTCAGAGCTCATCCTCCTCCTCCTCCTCCAGCTCAGCTCCACCTCTCACCCCGAAGCCGGCCTCCAGGCCCAAACCTGCTCCGCCCACCAGAGAGGGGAAAGATGTGGTGAAAGTACGTCAATAATTCATCAGGGTGTTATGCACCAACTGAGCCTGAAAAACAAAGAGCCTCCAGTCTGTTTTTTCTCTCCACCTCCTCTTCTCTTTGCTCCTCTTTCTTTTCTTTTCTGTTACTGTGTCACTCCTCTCCTCCTCTCCTCCTCCTCCTTCAAACTCTGGTTCCTTCACATCCTTTTTGTCTCCCTTGACACCTCTGTGTGTGAGTGTGTGTGTCAGAGAGCCAGCAGGGTTTCCCAGTACTTCAGTCACTGCAGCACTCCCCTGCTGTCTGTGTCGTGTTGCTGACAAGAAAGGACAACTGCAGGCAGCCTGGCAGCGTCCCACCCTGTGTGTTTGTGTGTGTGTAAAGTTCAGCCTTTATGTTACAAAAAACATAAACACATTTTGAAGAGACTGTTTAGTTTAGATTTATTTACTAATATTGTTTTGAAAGCTTACAGGTGACTCCATCATTAGACAGTAAGATCAACAACAACAAATAATATAGTTTATGTCAGTGGTTCCCAACCTTTTGCACCGCATACCACCTCAGAAAATATTAATCTATCGCCATCACCATCATGACCAACGTTAAAATACAGTCGACCTTGGCTACAGACAGTTCACACAGGAGGGTTATTCTTTATTATTATTTAAATTATTTATTGTTAACTGTTCACTCCTGAGCAGAACCAGAGCTAATGGGGTTCTCCTGATCTGCCCTTCTCTTCCTAATATTTCCCATTTGGAGTTTTTGAACCATTCATTTTACCTCCACTCACTATGTTACCGTCACATTTTAGCTCACAACTAATCATGGATATACGTGCACTACCCTGCATGAGTCTGACTACATATCAGGCTGATATTGAACCAAAATATTACAGGAAATGAAAAATGAATTCTAATTACATTCACATAGATTACACATTATTTTGATAGTATTGTGTCTTTTTAAGTTAATTTCATTATCAAAAATGATTAAGTATCACCACAAGGAGTTTGAGAACCAGTGTTTATCTGATTAAAGCTTAGATAAAGTCAGTTTTGTTGCTAATACTGCAGTCCTTGATATTGCAGCCAAGTTACTTCTGATATGCAGCTAAAACATTATTTATTCTTAATTAAAAGTGGCCACAAATATTTTTGTAATATTTGAATTGCAGAGAAATATTTAAATATTGAATACATTAAACTTAAATTGTCCATTTTTGAAAGAAACAGAGAAAGTCTTTGCAGTAAACAAACAGTTACTACACTGTAGTATATCGAGGTCCTCTTTTTGATAGGTAGAAATCGATAAAGGCTGCACGTCCCCACGTGGCAAGTTCTTCAAAAAGCACACTTGAAGTAATATTATGGTTAAAGACCCTAAAAGTAAAATTTCTTTTCTATTTTGGTTTATTTAAAATGACAAGAAAAACACTTGGTCCACACTTGGTCAGTTTAGACTCACCGTCCACTCTTGGTCATGTAGTCATGTATGTGTGTGTGATGATAAATCTGTCCAGTAGATCCTCAGTGCTATCATTCATATTCACATTGTATTGTGACTTTTTAAAACCAGAAAAAGAAGTCGAAGGACTCTCCTCTGCCTGTGAGCCCGTCCACTCTGTGCGGTCCAATCACAGACAGCCCCGTGCCTCTAAGCCTCAGCCCGACACGCAAGAGCCAACCAAAAGCCAAGACCAAGGCCAGAGAGGTCAGTCGGATGATGGATCAGCTCCAAAGTCATTATGGATGTGAACTTAATTATCCCAGCAAGGACAAAATCAGAGCCTTTTAGTTATTAGACGTCAACGTGCCAACATGTTCTAGCTCGCTGTGTCTCACACATGAAGAAATTAACTGATAGCTTCTGTTGCAGTAAACACTGTTTAGTTCTCTTGTATCATGTGATTCCTGCCAAAGTGTTGCATTGCTCTCCATCTGCCACCAACCCCCCAAAACTCCCGAGTTTGTTTTGGAAACACGAAAGGCAGCTAAAGTGTTTGTGCAGAGCTCTTTGTGGCGGCGGAAACAGCACAGAAGATTGTGTATTCAACAGCATAAGTGTTGTAATATGTTGCTGTTTGACTTTGAAAAGTTAATTTGTGGTGTGTCAGGCCTGATAGTTTAGTGGGCTGCAGCAAATTAACCTGAAGTAGCAGTATCATTTCTTCATCATCATCATGTAACTAATACATTTCAGGTATAATTACTGCTGTGAAATCAAAGCCTTTGTGTGTTTTTTGCAGCCTTCCAGGGGAGCCGTGAGCCGGCTGATGGAGAGCATGGCGGCAGACGAAGACTTCGAGCCCAATCAGGACAGCAGCTTCAGCGAAGACGAGCTCCTTCCACCGCGCAGCAACAGCGTATCCGAGAGGTCCTCCACACCTGGTGAGTCCGCAGAGACGCCATCTACTGCTGCTTCCAGACGCGTCTTACACTTTAAATAACCACATGCTTATTTATTACACGTGTTGTCGTGTTCAGCCCCAGTGCAGTGCGTGTTGGACAAGGATTCCCTGGTGGACGGACTCCGAGTTTTGATCCCGATGGACGACCAACTGCTGTACGCAGGACACGTGAACACTGTACACTCCCCCGACATGTGAGTACACTCGAGAAGAACTTTTGAACTTCAGAGGGTAAAAAAAAGGAGCACGGTGATTGATTTGCAGCCTTTTAATAGTGGAAACACACACATCTGTTTGCACTATTAAAAGCTGCAAATCAATCAGTTTGCTCCAATTTTCTTCTTGTTGTCCTTGATTTGGGAAGCACGTGATTCAGCTGCAGATGGTTGGAAGATGTGCGGAGTACTCCCACATATTTAGTCCATGAGATAAAATATCACTAGGCGGTTAGGAGTCTGCATGTGCAAACCACAGAGACCGGTCAGAAAGTTTTGTCGATTTTTAACTGGTTACTCCATGTTTAATATGTACATTGTGGGAAATTAGTAGCTAATGTAAGTTGTAAAAAGTAAATGTACTTAAACAAATTTGTGAGCTTTAGAGGTGCTGGTAGGCAAAGCCAGTCCGTCTATGTTCCAATCCTCACCCATGAGCTTTGGGTAGTGACTAAAAGAATGAGATCACGGATACAAGCGGCCAAAATGAGTTTCCTCCACCGGGAGGTAGCAGCAGATGGAGCTCGGAGTAGAGCCGCTGCTCCTTCACATCGAAATATCAAACTACTCTTTTAAAGATGCACAAACATGAAAACCTGTCGTGTTACTTTTACATCTCACCTTAGGTGGAGTGGTATATTAATAAAAACAAACAGAGTAATGCCGTGTTCAGACAGGACTAATATTCCAGCAGGTATCAGTCGTGCTCCGCTCTGAACGACATGTTAGCCGGAGCCACTGTAGCAGTAGTTAGTAAAAGAGGACACATTCCCGCAGCCTGCTACAAATCAGAGCTGTCAAAGAATTAAGATAAAGATGGAGTGCCGTCTCCGTGACTCTTTTCCCACATTTCCTCCCTGCAGATACAGCGTGGTGGTGGAGGGCGAGCGAGGGAACCGACCACACATCTACTGCCTGGAACAACTGCTGCAGGAGGCTGTGAGTATCACGTGTGGATCCTTTATCCTTTAACGTCTCAATGCTCCGCAGCTCTCTACAGCATTACGTGCAAAGTTTGTCCTATGCGTGCGAGGATGGCTGACACTCTTGTGTCGACGCATACAGTAAAAGTTCTTCATTCTGTTCGTGCAGATCATCGATGTGAAGCCTCCCTCCGTGCGCTACCTCCCAGAGGGCACCCGCATCGCTGCCTACTGGAGCCAGCAGTACCGCTGCCTTTACCCCGGCACAGTTGTCAACGGTACAGCGACAGCACACACACACACCACTTAGATGATTTTATTCATAATCCACTTACATGGACAATTTAATTGTAGCTGGCAGCACAAACAAATGTAAAAGATCTTAACAGAGCCTTCAGTGCACGATACAGCAGAGTTTATTACTTTGAAGAGCCGGATGGTAATGGGAGCATAACTGGTCTGGGTTCAATTCAATTCACTGAGCTCTACCGCAATAAAGCAATAAGAAACAAGTGTTCGTTATAACAGGTGTTTTAATGTGTTTTTAATTTAATAAAACTGTTTTTATTTCTCCAAACAGGAAGTTCAGATATCGACGAGAACGACGATCTCATCACGGTGGAGTTTGACGACGGCGACACAGGCCGAATCCCGCTATCCCACATCCGGCTGCTGCCGCCAGACTACAAGATCCACTGTGAGCACACACACACACACGCACACACACGCACACACACACACACACACACACATATTTAGTGGTCTGTTGACCTCGTTAGATTTTTCTGGTTGTCAGTCTTGAAACAGCACATGCAGTCATAGATTTCATTTTACCCTCACTGGTTTTGGTATAAGTGTTTTCCCAGTGGCACTGCTATTCTGGTACATTGCTACTCTTTAAACTTTTCATACAAAGCAGAAACAATGAAACTGATATAAATATTTATCTTTTTGCAAGCAAGGTGCTTCCAACCAAGTTGATGCTTAACGAGGGAGTACACACACTCAAAAACAGACAGTGGTGTCCAAAATAGCCGATCTTCTTTGCTCAACTGAGAGTTTAAAACAAGGCAGGAAACAGACCACAGCCGTCATGAAAGTGTGGCTTAAATTCTTCAGATAAATCCTAAAACCTGCTGGTTCTGTGCTTCTGTCCAGGCGCTGAGCCGTCCCCTGCCCTGCTCGTGGCCAGCTGCTCCAGGAGGCGAGTCCGCAAATGCAGCAAAGAGGGCAAAGAGACGGGAACAAAGCCAGAGGACAGCACTCCCAAGATCAAAGGAAAGCCTGGACGAAAACCCAAACCCAAACCAGGTGAGCTGATCAACCTGCGTCCTCAGGAAGAATAAAAGTCCTTGAAACTAAACCCACCAACCTGCCGCTCAGAGTTTTACAGACTGAACCAAAAGTGTCAAATCTGTGATGTAATTATTCAAGATGTTTCCCATGGGAGGTAAAAAAATGATGGACAGGTGCTGAAAATAAAACTGTACATTAAGTACCGCCATCACAGTCATTCGATAGGACGACTATGTCTCCTCACGCTCTGGAGCCAAATTGTTGGAGATTAGACGTCCAGAATTGTAAATCCAGACCTCTTATCCAACGTGTAAGTTCCACTGAACGGTCCAAAATGACAGCCCGTATCTACAGTAATGATGAAGAGTTACAGAAGTTTTGAGAGGTCCAAAAAAAGAGCTGAAAAAAAGTTTGGGTGATGGTTAAATATTCTTTGGCAAGAGATAAACCCAAGATGGCGCCGGACCACTCATAGAAACAATGTTGTCAGCACTTTTTACTTTGGTTCCTTGATATTTGGATTTTCTAATCGCACATCCAGGCGCAGTATTAGTCCATTTGAGGGTGCCATAATTTACAATCCCAGTCTCCACCCTGATTCAGGACTATTTCAACACTTCTTAGGCCAAAGTTCAAGGCCTTCACACAAAGTTTCGGCACTGTGAGCCTCTGTTTCAAAGTCTGATGCCTCCATTTTGGCTCAGCGGATTTAAGACTACATTTATTGTTCCCAAGTTAAATGCTATAGTGCTATAGTGGAGCATATAAAGTGATCTTTGATATATTTCAGTACATTTTAAAGCACACTATATGGTTTGTAACACACTTGATATATTTTTGTTTTATCACACTACATAGCACACTTTATAGTCTTGTGTCACCCTTGATGTAATTCCTAACACAGAGTATCTTTCTGGGGTATTTTCTACAACAAAATGTTTCATCGCAGAGAGATTAAGACAGATGGAAATGGGCTTCATTTATGTTGATTATTAGGAATGATAAAATGAGTAGCATGCAGTTTGTTGTCTCTTATTTGACGTATTTATAGATACCATAGAGACCCATTAAAGGGCTAAAATCAAAAGTACTTTTGTCGTGTTCATCTTTTTGACTAAAATAGCTCAAAGCTCAGACGGATCTTTCATCAGACATCTCGTGTTTGACCACGGCTGTCATCTCCGATGTCACTTTAATGAATTTGCTCGAACAGCTTCGTTGTTTCTCTGTAAAGCTCAGAGTCTATTACTCTAGCTGTAATATATGGCATGTTGCTTGTCTGATTTGCTGACGCCGGCCTTGTTTCTTCTGGGTAAGCAGTTCTTAAAAGCAGTGTTTTCATTTCAGGCTTGTTTCCTTGCTGATTTGTCCGCCGTTCTCAGCATGTGAGGCTGCAGACCACAAAAACCATGAAACGTCAGCATGTCCAGTGTAAACCCATTTATGGTTTAGTCTGCCTAAAAAAGCAGAGTTAACTTTTTTTGGGTGTGTTGTTTTCAGAGACCTCCATGAACCCAGACGGCCGGGAGAAAGCTGATCCTCCATCTTCCACCGCCCAACCCGCAGAGAGACCCCAAGCTCCAGCCAAGCCTTCCCAGGACCGGACCTCCTCTGCCCAGAAGGCGGCTCAGGAGAAGCCCCGGCCTGCGTCGCGGCCAACAATGGGAAACCAGGCGAAACCGGGCCGCAAGAGCTCCACCACCTCCCCTGCAAGTAGCCCTACCCTTCCCAACCCGGTGCCCAGGAAGACCAGCTCAGCTCAGCCTCCTGCTCCCAAACCCTCCCGCTCTCTGCCTCCTTCTCTATACCCCTCCACCTATGGGAAGGTCCTGACCGTGGATCTCTACAGCGAGCCCAACCTCACCTCGTACAACAACCAGCGCAGAGAAAGAGAGAACACCAGCAGTGTCAGTCCCACCACCAACAGACCGATGTCCAGACCCAGTATGGCAACATCATCCACTGCACCCAAGTCAAGTTCTTCCACGTCCTCGCCCAGGCCCACATCTGCTTCCACACCCAAAACCAAATCCTCCTCGGACCATCACAGCAGCTCCAGAACCAGCCTGAGCTCTGGACTCATACAAAGTCCCATTTCCAGGATGTCAGCAAGCAAACCGAGCTCTTCACTGACTCCCAGATCTTCATCGTCTTCATTGTCATCATCATCTACCCCTAGACCCAAACTGAAGATGCCGTCTGACCAGCTGTCCTCCAGCTCGAGGCCCAGCCCCATCTCCAGACCGAAGCCCAGCTCTGGGCAAACTGACGTGGGCTCTGTAGTGAGGCGCAAGCCCCTGTCCGCGGAGCCCCTCGTGAAGCTCGACCACGAAGGCGTCACCTCCCCCAAGACCAAGAAGACCAAGGCTCTCATGTTGCTAGAGGGTCGGGGGGTCAGACGGGATCACACCCCCATCGCCACGGCTACAGCCAATCAGAAACCGCTAAAGGCTAAACCGAGAGCTCCAGACAGAGAGAGCGGCCTGCCAGAGAAGGAGTCCAACTACAAAGCACCGATGCTGGCTAAGGAGAAGTCCGAGAGTCGTGGAAGTGCTGGGAGAGGACAGGAGATGGACACGAGAGAGGAGAAAGGTAAAAAAGAGGAGAGAAAGGAGGTGGAGAAAAGAGAGGAGAGGAAGATGAAGGAGGAGTCTCAGAGTAGCAGCAGCTCCGAGTCTGAGGAGGAAGGACAGAAAGGGAAGATGAAGAAAAAGAAGAAATGCACTTCGAGTTGTTCTTCCTCCTCTTCATCCTGCTCTGGTTCTTCTTCATCTTCTTCATCGTCGTCGTCTTCATCGTCCTCCTCGTCCACTGACGACTCCTCCTGCAGCTCAGATGAAGAGAGAACCCCTACGCCTCCTCCACCAGGCCCCGTCTCCCCGCCTCCAGTTCAGGACAAAGTGAAAGAAGAAACTAAAGAAGAAGAAGAGGAGGAGGAGGACGAGGAGGAGGAGGTGAAGAATGAGACTGAGGTAAAAGTGGAGGAAGAAGAGCTGTCTCCTCCTTCAGAGTCTCCCTCGCCTCCTACTTCTCCGACTCCTGCTACTTCTGCTCCTGCTAAACCCGTTAAACCAGCCACCGGGAAGGGCTCCGGGCAGAGGGGTCGTCCTCCGAAGCCAAAGCCCAGTGGAGGGGAGGGGAAGGTGGGGAGACCGAAGCGGCGAGAAGGGGTCCACCTCCCCACAACCAAGGAGCTGGCCAAGCGTCAGAGGCTTCCCAGCGTGGAGAACAGACCCAAAATCTCAGCTTTCCTTCCAGCCAGGCAGCTCTGGAAGTGGTTTGGGAAACCCACTCAGGTGAGTTCAGAAACTCATGGTCAAATTTTGAGAAACACCGACTGTATTCGTCAAAAAAAAATTTACTCTGAGACCTCTTCTGACTTCCACTTCAGAGACGAGGAATGAAAGGCAAAGCTAAGAAGCTCTTCTACAAGGCCATCGTGCGAGGCAGGGAGATGATCCGCATCGGTGACTGTGCCGTGTTCCTGTCCGCCGGCCGGCCTAACCTGCCCTTCATCGGACGCATCCAGAGCATGTGGGAGTCCTGGGGCAGCAACATGGTGGTCAGGGTCAACTGGTTCTACCATCCAGAGGAGACAAACCCTGGAAAGAAACTCACCGACAAGAAGGTAGGAGTGACTGATTAAACCGAGTCTGGTCCCTAGAATTAATAACAGAAGGTCTTGTTTTGACACGTATCACGAGAAGGTTTTTTTAGTATCGTATGCGTAAAAGAAATGTGTCGGATTGATTGGTTTAAAGCTTTTTAAACTCTTTCCTCTCCAGAATTGGGATCAGATGTGCGGTCAGTCTTTACCAGCAGCTCTGCACTCGTCTATCCAGAGGAAGGACTTCATGGAGGTGAGAAAAAGGATTATTTTCCCTGTGTATTTCATACTCAGGCTTCAAATCCGCTGGTTTATTATAACCATGAAGAAGAGCTTAGACAATATGGAGCCTCCAGACTGACAAAATGTAGTCAAAGGTTATCAAACAAGTCGAAAAACACAACTGAATACATCAACGAATAATGCTATTAGTTAAATAACAGCAGCACAAATTAAGAACATGTAAATTAAAACAGAAACAAAATGTGAACTGTGAATCCAACAATATGCAGCAACACCCCAACGATTCATCCCAGGTCTTTAAAATGGATTTAAAGAATTCAAATGAATCAGAATTTTGGAGTTTTATAACTTTCTGAGTATTCCCAATATACCCAAATTCTGTACGAACATTTAGCAACAGGTAACATATAAAAGTCCCCTAACGAGTACTGTCCATCATAGGTAGGAGAGAAAATGAGCATCTGTAACGTCTTGACCCAAATTATTTATGAAAATAGTGAAATAGCTATAGTGAATAGCCATTTACTGTTTTGAGGTATTCAGTTATATTTTTTGACTCGTATGATAAAGTTTTTACACATTTTATCAGTTTTGGGGCTTCACAGGTGAACACAATTATCTGTCTAGTTTTATAGATTATAAATAAACCTCTGTCTTCTGTCACAGCGCGCCCTCTACCAGTCGTCTCACAGCGACGAGAATGACGTGCAGACGGTCAGCCACAAGTGCCTGGTGGTAAGTGTGGAGGAGTACGAGCAGATGACCCACACGCGCCGCTACGCCGACAGTGAAGACCTGTACTACCTGGCCGGCACCTACGAGCCCACCACCGGCATGATCTTCAACACGGACGGAGTCCCGGTCATCTGCTGAACAAACAGAAACTCACCACGGGTTGCTGAAACCAAATCATGGACCTCACCGAGGAGGAGTCAAACCCAACCGAAGTCTAATCACTGATCTTCAGTCGTGATGGATCTTTCACAGCGCGTGACTCGACCGCTCCGATACAACGATACACTTCAAACCAGACTGTCATGAACAGCGACTACCACAGAGACACTATGGACAGTATTAAAAGGAACAAGTCTCGACACTTTTGCACACACAGACTCCATTGACACAAACTGTTCTGCTTTGTCGTGTTCATGGGAAAGCTTCAGAGCACACACGAGCACTTCAGCGTCCTTTTACATGTAAATATACCCGTCATAAACACACTTTACACTCACACATGCACAGACACGTGTAAATACTCACCTCCATGTAATACACACAGTTATATAGAGGAAAATATGTGTTTTATTTTCATGTAATAGATTTATGTCAGAGTACTTTTTTCTAAAGAGGTAAACAGCCGAGAAGCTTTAACGAACTGTGAATGATGATACAGGAGAGAGGCCCGACACACACACATACACACACACACACACACGCCAGTGATGTGACGTTGTGATTATGATGTTGCCGTGGTGATGTTACAGTCATGTTACAGTCATATAAATGTATCTACAGAACAGCAGGAGCGACAGACAAAGAGAAGAAAGAGACACAGAAAGAGAGAGGTTCAACAGAAAGCACTTAAAGAGAAAAAACACTTAAAGCCTAACGCTCCTTTTGATTTAAACCTTCGATCCCCTTGACAATCCTAACTCGGGCAGGCGAAACTGTCTGTGTGATACTAAAACTTCTGACTCCCTCAGAGACTCAGGCTTAAAGAGAGAGGAAGGAATCTTGTACTATTAAAAGCACTTCCCATTTTCATCTTTGAGTTCCTTAAAAAGAAAAAAAAAATCCACCCTGAAAAACACTATGAAACAAAAACTGCAGTTCCTCAAACGTCCACTTGAGGCTGCCTCCAGAAGTGAGTCAGTCTCCATAAGTCCCCATGTTAAAATGTCCAACTTCACAGCAGAAATAAACATGTTTACAGCCTGGTACAAAAAACAGTTTTGGTCTCTATAGCTAATTTCCCCGTTCATGACAACTGTACTGAGGGTGAATTTTTATACAACTCACCTGTTCAAATTATATTAAGGCTTAAAGTTATGCAGAATTAAGAGCGTGGACGTGACAAGTAGGTGCCGTTGCAGTTGCCTTGTTTGAGCACCCAGACGTAATTCAGCCCGCCTCAGGTCCATCGAGCTTCAAAACAGCTCTTCAGAAACCTACAAGTGATGTCACAGATACTACGTCCATGTTTTATACAGTCTGTGGTCTTTACATTGAATATAAAGCTGCAGCCAGCGTCCCGTCAGCTTAGCTTTGCATAAAGATTAACACGATATATCTCTATTACGATATATATAGTGGTAATTAGTGAGCTTTACAGTTGCTAATATCTGGATTTCATTACCTGAAGACAGAGTCAAGGTAGCTGTTTCCCCCCAAGTGCTAGCTGTAGCCTTATATTTACACCCAGCACCCAGGCTTACTTCATTCAGCTCGTCTCAGGTCCACCGATGGTCCATGCAGCCAGCACAGCAGATTTTGAGCTTCAAAACGACTCTTAGGAAACCTGTCACGGACACGCCGTCCATTCTTTATACTGTCATTGACTTTGTCCAGTTTGGGGGATGTAGGACGCCCAACACTTGATCACAAAGTGACTCCACGAATGCACTGAACAAGCTGATGTATTAACAGTGTAAGGAGTCCCAGAGGGTGGATTTTTTTTTTTTTTTTTTTTTTTTAAAGGTGTTTTCAGGGTTGTAAACGTTGCAGTCAGCCCAAGAGATGCATCAAGGTCATGGCACTGATATTCATACGTACACAGCTGCCAGCACTGATTAGATCATGAACATAATTCAGTTTTAACCGTCATCTTCTACAGTTTGGCTGCAGCGTTTTCAACCTCTAAATGTCCTGTGTTTGGTTTTATTTTTCTTTTTGCTTCTGCTGTTTTATGGATGTTTATCTTGAACCCCACAAGTTTGAACACATTTCGCCCCCTTTCAAGCAATCATATTTGACATGAGTGCACTTTGAATGAGCTCCGCCGCAGGGGAGACTCTGTGACTGGGAGTCTTGTACGTCTTCCTAGAGTATTTACTAACCCCCCCCTTCCTGCGTTCGCCGCCTCTCCTCCGCATGATTCACCCTGAAAACAGATAAAACAAACACACGTCCCTTTTTTTTTTCTTCTTCTTCTTTTCAACTTTTAGCTGCTTATGATTTTTTTCTACGTGCCTCGTTTTAACCGTTTTTTAGGGTCAGACTGTTGAATGTTGTGCTCAGGGTTGTGAGCGTTTTTTGGGCGGCCTTTTACTCTCCCAGGCCTTATGATGATGATGATGATGATGATGATTCGCCAAAATCTCGCTTAGATCCCACCTCCCCCGCCCCTCCTCGAGGAGTAATCAGATTTTCCCCTGACGTTCGGGGAACGCCTGACTTCTTTCTGATTTATCGTTTAAACAACCCTCCGTTCCTGAGCTCTTAACTCACTTAGCTACACTATTGTGTATAGAGTTTGTATCTATATACAGTATATAGTATACTGTATGTATAGTATATATCTGTGATTATCATGTTGATTTTCTTGTATGTTTCTTACCACGTTGCCCTCTCTCTGTGTCGCCGCAGAGACTGAAGATTGTCTTGTTGATATTCAATAGGTTTAATATTTTCTACTCTTTTGAGATCTTTTGGTTATGTCTGATTTTATTCTAGGATATATCTTATTTTTACTCACTCTGAGATGGCTGCAAGATGTCCCAAGATGTTAATGTGACATTTTCCTGATTAAAAAAAAAAGACGTCTGCCAGTATATTAGTAGCATTTCAGTACGTATATAAATATATATATAAAATCCAGACATGATAGCCACCCGGTAAAGGAAACGTTTGTATGTGCTGCTAGTCTATTAGTATTGAAAGTGGTTTAACCAGGTACAGAGTGACTACATGTGCTGTTTTTCTGAGATTACTCGTTCGATTGATGCCAGAAAATCTTATCTGCTTAAAGCCCCACCTGCTCCTCAAGCTGCTGCTGCCTGAAACTCGCATTTCTGCAGTCAGAGAGTTCAAAAAGTTTTTGAATGACAAGTCGGCCCAAAATGGATCTCCGGCTGGTATCTCAGTCGTGGGAGTGTAATGGGTACACAGGTCGAACCGATTGTTTGCAGAGTGTTAAAGAAAGTTAAAGTGCCCGTTATGAATGTTTGTTTACCCCTGGAGCTGCTAAAGCACTTTTTTTCTAAGTGTGTGTGTGTGTGTGTGTGTGTTTGTGTGTGATAAGACATCTTATCCTCTGGTATTACACACACATGCACACACTTACACACCTTTATAACCCTTTAAGGTGTGTGTTATTGCCTTCCAGTCTCTACGTCTGTGAAGGTTCTCAGTCATCCAGGTTATCTTTCTTTGAGAAGAGTTAAATCTGGGGGAACTGGACTTGGTTATAGATACGTAAAGACGTTTCACCTCTTCATCCAAGAGGCTTCTTAGTTTCCGACAGTCCTGAACAACTGTCGTTCACACCTGACATCAGGTGACCTAACGACTGTCGTTCATACCTGACATCAGGTGACCTAACGACTGTTGTTCACACCTGACATCAGGTGACCTAACGACTGTCGTTCACACATTACGCCAGGTGTTCTTAACGACTGTCGTTCACACCAGACTTCATGTGTCCTTAACGACTCTGACGACAGTCGTCACAACAACAACGAGCACTAACGAACCAAGTGAAACCATGGCCGGGGTCTACGATCCCACCTAGGCTATATAAAGTCTTCACAGATCTACAACCAAAGTCCAGTGTCCCTGATTTGACCCTTCCAATCTCTATTCCCCCTCTATCTCCATCCAAAGCCCAGCCTTAGGCCTTCAAACAGGGTCCAAAACACACAAACACACACCGAATCGTATTGCCCCCTTCGCCTTCATTTTCATTTGGTGTCATATGTTTTGAGAGCCTGACTTTGTGTATGTTCTTTTTATCACGTTTATGCTTGTCCTACAAATCTTTAGTTTTTGCTGTGATTCATGATTTTTTGCATGTTTCCGTCATTTATTTTTGCTTCCCCTCTCTGAACAATCGTCCACGCCTCTCAAGCAATACTGCTGACTGGCACTGGGAGCTAGCTGCTAGAGAGAGAGAGAGAGAGAGAGAGAGAGAGAGAAAGATAAAGAGAAGAATGGGAGAGAGAGTAAAAGATTGAATGAGAGAGAGAGAGAGAGAGGTGGACTGGAGGCTGGTTCTTCGTCTGCTGTTCCTTCAGTATCGTTATCGTCCTGTTACAGAAAAATAAAAAAAAAAGATTATTTTGAAAATAAATAGAAAAATCATCTAAGTTTTGTAAATGATCCTTCACTGTCGAGGGGAGAAAAAAGCTATCAGAATATACTTTGTACACGTCTAATCTTGTAAAAATGCAAAAAAAAAAAATACATTTTAGAGATAAATCTGAAACCAGATATATTCTGTCACCCTATACTGTACGTTTAAGGAACTGTTTCTTTTTTTTTTTTTTTTTTTTTTTTTTTTTTTACAGACAGCAACCACGTTTATCAGTGTTTCTTTTAAATTGTTTTAGTAACTCAATATTTTATAGTTAATCAATAAACAGATGGAACTGTACTTTTGGTGTTCTCTTTTCTGATATCATATTTTTGATATGATATTTGTGTTCCCTTTAAGGCAACATTACTTTGAAACTGAAAAATTTCTAAGTGTAATCCCATTGTGGTAAATATAGACAGCTGTACATGTGTATTTGTTATGATTATATAAAACAGCCAAACATCAAGCAAGGTCAACAACACAAGACATAGCAGCCAGCTAATATTACTTACTAGTCCAACAGCAGTCAGTCCAGCTCAGCGTCTGTCTTTCTGCCTTTTATTTCACCAAGCTCTCACCAACCACTAAAAGTCAGTCCTAGATTTACTCTTGTCCAGTGGCTTCCATCAACGTCCTCTTTAGTGTCTTCGCCTCTGTCATTATGTCCATAGAGGCTGCTGAGCCTGGTTACATTGCCTACTTGCCCAGCTCCTGTTCTGGCACGACACCGGCTGGTCAACATTCACTTGAAAACCTCCGCTTCTTCCCAGTGAACAAACACGAACACTGCGCAGGTGCTCTGAGCTCAAAGTCCGGGCATCTGACTCTTATATCTATTAATTACTTCTAAAGCTGCAGCCAGTTAGCCTAGCTTAGCATAAAGACTGTAAACAAGGTAAACAGCTAGCTTGTCTCTGTCTAATGGTAACAAAATCCACCTACCAACACCTCTAAAGCTCCTTAGTTAACACATTATACCTCTTTTATTTAATTAACAAGTATGTTTGGTCATGTACAGGACCTGGTAGCAGTTGCCAGGCAACCAGTGGATACTCCAGGAAGTTAGTACTCCCGTTAGCCGAACTGCAAATTTTCATTTTCACACTTCAGTTTTGTTTTTGTTTTTTTTTGTGGACAAATCAAACAAACAAGATAAAACATGTTAATTAGTGAGTGTTGGAGGTGCTGCTGGGTGGATTTTGTTCCCTTTGGACGGTCCTGCTAGCCGTTTACCCCCTTTGCTTCCAGTCTTTGTGCTAAGCTAAGCTAACAGGCTGCTGGCTCCATCACCTCCATCGTCTCCTCCTGCATTTAAATTAGCCTGCTCTGCTGTTGTTGTTTTTGTTGTGTTTTTTTTTTTTTTTTTTTGTGGGCTGCCCCTTTAATCAACAGTGGACTCCATCAGGCCTCCATTTTGGCAGCCCAGTAATGAAGCTGCTGGTTGTGATAAAATGGAGGAAAGTTCAGCTTCCTCTCTGCTGAGCTGCAAAGCTGACCACCGGAGACACATTTTCCACCGCTGACCGTTCATGACTCTGCCCTCAAAGAGCTGGCAAAGGTGTGTGTGCCTGTGTGTGTGTGTGTGTGTGTGTGTGTGTGTGTGTGTGTGTTTGTGGCTTTTGAATTCCTGTGTGTCCACGTGTAATTAAATCTTTGCTGACATGAACTGAGTGTGTGTTCCTGTTTCACGATGAGAGCAACAGTCAGGGGTTCAGCCGCCTCTCTGTTTCCCCCCAAAGGATCAACATCAGCATAACATCAGACCTGCTGGGAGCTTCCTCCGACACACACACACACACACACACACACAGTACAGAGAGGTATCCACACATCCTAAAACACACACACACTCTCCATCCTACCTCAAACAGCACCCTACACACCCTCCTGTGGGAGTGTCAGCATGCAGGGTTCTGATTGGATGGCATCACATGAACAGAGTTGTCCTATTGGCTGAGGTTTCATTGCAGCTTTAACAGAGGGCACAGAGGGAGTTGAGATGTAAGTGTGTATGTGTGTGTGTGTGTGTGTGTGTGTGCACCTGTGTATATGTGAGTGTTTGAACTCATTACTGATGAATCTCTCCACCTCTCTTTCTTTTCTTTACTGCTCAGCTCTTTCAGGCTGTGTCAGTGTGTGTGTGTGTGTGTGTGTGTGTGTGGGTGTGCGACCCACTTCGCACACACACACACACACACACACCGGTTTCCCAGGAGACAGGTATCTAAGTGAGGGGGCGTTCAAACGCACACTGAGCACAAACAGTTTGAAAGGGTTGTTATTCAGACTGGAGTCTGCTCTCAGACTTTCAGAACAGTGTGTTTGTCCTTCAACTCAGTTTTCTGTGTTCGTCTCTTCACTAACTTTCTCCTCCGTCACTTCTTTCTACATGTCGTTCTCACATCTGTCCATCTTACACCTGTTTTTTTCTTTCCTTCTGTTTTACTCTTGTCTTATGCAGGAGGTCTAAAAGGACACGACTGGATGTCAAATAGAGGACTGTTTGCTCATCAACCTGAAGACACTGTGTAGAAATTCGTCTTTTTGCGATTTAGCGCCTCCAGTTTCAGAGTACAACATCATAAGACATAGCAGGCAGCTAATATTACACACTAGTCCAACAGAAAGAAGCCCAGCTCGGCGCCAACGACTAAAAGTCAGTCCCAGATTTACTCTCGTCCGGCAGCTTCTTGCTCACTCGCTTTCTTTTTCTCTTCTTAGCTTCCTCCGTCAGCTTCCTCTTCTGTCTTTTTGCCTCTGTCATTATGTCCATAGAGGCTGCTCAGCCCAGTTGCATTGCCTGCTTGCCCAGCTCCTGTTCTGGCACGACACTGGCTCCACTCCCCATCAGCATTCAGCCTGTAAACCTCCTCTTCTTCCCTGTGTTTCACCAAAGTTTCACCAAAATCAGTGAAATAGTTGGTGGTGTGTGACTTTGTGCCGTAAAGCATTACGTACTTCTCGTGGGTGATTGTACCCGGAGCTCAAAGTTACATAGTGTGAGAACAGACGTACGAATGACAGAGACACCATTCACCTGATTACAAGTCAGCGTGACATCAACATGATTTAAAATCTGCTAGTTTATGGTAATTTGCACGAGTTGCACAGTGTTGCTTCAAAGCTTCCTGTTATTGTCCCTCTGGTTGGTGGTTAAAAACATGAAGTTTCTGAGAACTTATTTTGCTTTTCTTGCGTAGAATTAACTGATAAAATCAACACCGCTCTCATTTCTGTGTCAGCGCTGCTGTAATCAATATTTTCATAATAACAGCGGATCAAATGACTATAATGTCAGGCGTTGCCCGTAGTGATGAACCCAACCAGATTCTCCAGTTTCCCTCAGCTCTGCACAGCTCAACAAGTGAGTTAGTTTTGGGTTAACTGTATTTAGTTGAATTTACTGAATAGTTTCTCAAGGCCTGCAGAGATAAATAAGGAGGTTAAAATGAGTTACAAAAGTGTCCAATTTCCTGTAGCCAAAATTATGATACTGTAGCCAGGAGGCTGTAAAATGATGGAGGGAGAATGATACCCAGGTCGAACCCCGGCCTAGCCATCTGTAACGACACCTACCTGTCAATCAAAGCAGCCACGATGTTAATTATGCATAACTTTAAGACTTAATATAATTTGAACAGGTGAGTTCTATAAAAATTCACCCTCAGTACAGTTGTCATGAACGGGGAAACTTCAGTGTTGGCTTCACTTCCCAGTCATGGATGTTGACGCTTGATCAGCACTCATGGAACGTCTTTATTATCCCGTTGGTTACCTCACCTCTAACATCTATCTCATAAAACCTTTGATACGATCTGCCGTAACAGGATATCTTCCCATGCAGAGTAACTTTACTCTTCAGTTCATGCTTTTGTAAAAGTAGTTCAACTCTTGATAACGTGAAAGTTATGGAGAAAGAAAGCTCCTCTGCTTTAGAGGCAGGAGTAGTTTGTCATTATTTTCCACCCTCTGCGTGTTTGCATGATGTATATGCTCATACTGTGTTCGTTGTTTCGCTGGTGTTTGATCTCTATCTGTCTCTCACCCCTCACTGTGTCTCTTGTTCGTTCGCCTCCTGATAAATTTAAATGCGAAATGACAACCGAGCCTTACAAATATTAGTTCAGAGCCTGATCCCACATGGAAGTGAGTGTGTGTGTGTGTGTTTGTGTGTGATGTACTGCATATCAATTAGCTATCTATTATTCATACTGACAACATAATGAATGAAACATCACAGTCTTTGAATTTCAGGCATGTTTACTTGTCTCACACACACACACACATAGGGAGCTGCCGTTGTGGGTATTTAGACAGGAATGACAGTGTGAATGAAATCCCACTGTAGCTGTGAAGACGAGGTGATGCCCACTGAATACCTGACAGCTGAATGTAGCTCAAGACTACCAGCTCTTCCTCGTTTACACTGAGGATGAGGTGATTTAGTCTCTCTCTCTCTGTGTTCAGCTGCCAAAATCCAGTTAAATGATGATGAAAAATGTTCATACCCTCATTTGATCTTCCTTCATTTGTTGCCATGTGCTACGAGGTTTTGGAAGCTGCAGCTTTTGGCACAAATTTTCTGTTTCTCCTGCATCATCTTCAATTTTGTCCAGAGAGAATATTATTTTAGTTACCAGTCATAAGTTTAGAGACACCATCTTATTCAGTGCTTTTTCTTTATTTTTGTTATTTTCTACATTTTAAATTAACACTGAAGACATCAAAAACATGAAATAACATATTGAAGTATGTGGTAAACAAACCAGAATATGTTTTATATTTCAGACAGCTTCTCACACTCTTGGCTCGCTCTCAATCAGCTTGATGAGGCACCTGAAATGGTTTTCAGTTAACAGGTGTGCCATCAAAAACTGCAGTTCCTCAAACGTCCACTTGAGGCTGGCTACAGAAGTGAGTCAGTCTCCATAAGTCCCCATGTTAAAATGTCACAACTTCACAGCAGAAATAAACATGTTTACAGCCTGGTACAAAAAACAGTTTTGGTCTCTATAGCTAATTTCCCTGTTCATGACAACTGTACTGAGGGTGAATTTTTATACAACTCACCTGTTCAGATTATATTAAGGCTTAAAGTTATGCAGGATTAAGAGTGTGAACACTCTGATTGACAGGTAGGTGCCGTTTCAGGCTTGTTGGAGCAACCAGGTGTCATTCAGCCCGCCTCAGGTCTGCCGATGATCCACCTCTTTGCCGATTTCCAGGAGGACCGCCAACATGGTGGCGGCCAACAGCTCTTTAGAAACCTGTGGGTGACGTCAAACATACGCTGTCCATTGTTTATACTGTCTGTGGACTCACACAACTGTTCAGAAGAGACTGTGCGAATCAAACAACTTCTGAGGGAGAAGAAAAAGAAAACTCGACCAGTGGAAAACTTACTTTGGTCTGATGAGTCCAATTTGTGAGATGCAGAGCAGGTGAATGAATGCTATCTGCATGTGTGGTTCCCAGCGTGAAGCATGCAGAAGGTGTGATGATGCTTTGATCAGCATTGGATTCCCTGCATCTTACATTGTCCATCTATTACAGTCTACCCAGTCAGACTTTAAACTCAGATTTTCTGCAGCCTTGTTATTGTTTTTTCTGCCTTTGTGGCCAGTTTAGTCAAAGTTACAAACAGTCTGTCGTCTTTTTCTTCTGGTTTTTACAGTATTACATTGTAAAGAGCTTGCCTTCTTTGTACATCATGACCAACCTTCTTTGCGACTGCTGGTATTTAAAACACGCAGTGAAGTCTTCTCCAGTTCGAGGCTGCCATCTGTAGGACAGGACAGCCGCTCACCACCCACCCAGGAAGTTTTCTGCCATATTTCATTTTTATATCTCGCCATACAGGGAGAAACTGTTTTTATCATCCTCTATCCATCCTACTTATGAGACGTATCTGTGCATTGTGTCACTTATCAGGATGCCTCTGTCTGTTCTTCTGGCTCTTCTCTCTTTCCCCTCGTCCCATCCATCACCTCTCCCTCCTCAGTCTTGTCATCCCTCCACGCCTTCATGTTTGAGCCATTTTTCTTCATCTCATGCCCTCTTCTACCTCGATTCTGTCCTTCTCTTACTCCCTGCTCCCCTCTTTCTGTCTCTCCATCTGTAAATGAAACCTGTATTTGCTCTTCCCTTAAGTCAAGTCAGTTTTATTTATACAGTCTGAAATCACAGTTTTGATCTCAAAGGGCTTCACAATACGTACAATATATGATGCTCTCTGTAGAGCCTCAATTCGGCATAACAAAACCTCTGTGAGACGAATCTCAGCTAGAGACGACTGGAAATGCAGTAGACAGTATGTTGTATATGTAAAGTAGACAAAAGTAGCAGAAGTTGAAGTACAGTATGGAGAAGCAGAGTTACATATTAAACTGATGTTTAGATAAAGATGGTGCGAGTTTACCTACGTATAGAGAAATGTTTCTGACCAATCAGGACATTTCTGATTGATTTGACATTTGTTTTCTTTAAACTTTTGTAATGTTTTTAAAATTAGGAGTGACAATGAGAGGCAGAACAAGAGCAGGAGAGTTGTATCTTTAACAGATTTTCACTTTTTACCCCCTTACAGGAGAACAGGGGCGTCAGCAAAGACTTTGTCGACTGGTGCAATCTCAATCACCTTTGCATCAACGCCATCAAGATGATTCAGGACCTCAGACCACACCGGTGAGTATCCAGCCAGGGATTGGATATCGAGATGGTGGGAGCATACAAATACCTGAGTGTTCGCCTCAACAACAAACTGGACTGGTCGGACAACATAGACGTCCTCTACAAGAAGGGTCAAAGTTGTCTCCACTTGCTGAGGAGACCGAAGTCATTTGGAGTGTTGAAAAATTTCTATGACACTGTTGTGTCATTACTCTATGCGGTCATCTGCTGGGGAGGAGGAAGCATGGAGAGGTCAAAAGGTCCGGCTCTGTCCTGGACTGCCCTCTAGGCTCCATAGAGGAAGTGGTGGAGAGGAGGATGTTAGCAAAGCTGACATGCATCATGAACTCCTCTCACCTTAAACAGCTCCTTCAACAACAGACTGCTACTCTAAGAAGGAGCGCTACCACAGGTCCTTCATTCCAGCAACTGTTAGACTCTTTAACACCTGCATGACTTTAATGACTTTCTTCTATATTTCTTATCAACCTTGTCTTATCCGTTTACACAGATCTGTAGGCGTACCTTACAAAGAGAGAAACAAACCATGAATACAAATGCTCGGTGTGCTTGATGTCCTACTTTCTCCTAAAAAAAAGGATGACTAGTACTGGGTCCTTGTTGAATTTGATTTATAGTTAGAAGTTATGAAAAATCAGACAACTAAAATCCCTCCAGGTTAGTAAATTGTTTGAGTTTGTTATATTTCCATATTTATCTCTGTGTCCCAATATAAACACAAAGACGTATCTGGGTCATTTGTGATAGATTTTCTGCGCAGTTTTACAAATATGTTCTCCCATTGCACTCACTTCCTTATTTAATAGGGTTTGATCTATGCCACACAGAAGCAAGGGAAAGAAGAGGAACAATTTTTAATCACGGGTTAGAGTTAGGCAACTTTCACATCAATAAACGGCCTGTATTTATTCAAACAAACATGCTGAGAGCAGAGAATGACATCCTGCGTTGCTTTATTGCACAATTTGATACAGTTCTATCCATTGACATTGTAAATAGGGGTGCTGAGGGGGCTGCAGCACACCGTGACGACCTTATTACCAACCCAGATTAAGCCAAGACAAGTTGGCTCTATCACACGTGAGCACATTGAGGTGTTTTAGGGAGTTTCCCATTGAATCAAAGTGATTAAAGACGTCAGGACACATGGTCAGACAGACAGAGAGAGTTCAAGTCAGCCAGCTACAGCTATGGTACAAAATGTAACTGCGATTACTGTCATGTACAGTGACATAAATAGGCTGTTGGTACAACAGGATGTGAGATTTGGTTATATTTGGTAATTTTCTGAGGTTTAAAAGTTCTGTACTCTCCCGGCCTTGATTCTCCATTCACAGCTGTCACTCTGTGAACATCAACAACAGTGACAGGTGTCTCATATGAACGTGCACATCGATGATTGAATGAGCTTCAGTAGACTGCTAGTTTTGTAATGCATTAGTTCAGTGTTCCTGCCTGTATTGTTGCTGTGGCTGCTTTGACATTTGCAGTTCTACGAGGAACATTTTACGTCGGTTCTTCAAATAACCAGTTGTTGCAAAGGCTCAACTTAAAGAACCAGCCAGTACTACAAAGACCCTTTTAAAAGGCAAAGAAAGATTATTAAATATGAACCAAAAGTGCTGCAATTGTGACTAGGGGAACTATTTTATTTGCCTTTAGTTCCCTAAAGAATCTTAAACAGCAACTTATGGATTAAAAAGTTCAACTCAAAGTGCTCCAGAGCACTTATCAAGAACAGGTTTTTCTTTGGGTGTATCGTATATGTGCAAAAGCAATGAATGCTGCACAGCATTTTGTGTGACATCATTACATAAGTTTTTCCCAACACCCCAAACTCTGACTAAAGTCCAACATCTCTGGATTCATATCACAAATGTCAAGTTTCTTGCAAACAGACGGTTAGGCTGACAGATAAATCTGATATCCTGAATCCAGCGTGGTTTATTATCATTTCTTTACTCGTACCAAGACGTTACAAACATTTGAAGAGTATATTCTGACCTTTAAAACGGCACCACTAAAATTTAGACCTCTTTTACCCTTCTACTCCCGTTCTACCTTCCTCTATCTCCTCCTCCTCCTCCTCCTCCTCCTCTCTACAGTATGTGGAGCAGAATGACTAATGATCAGTTGCTCTGTCACACACCAGAGACTTTCTTTCCCTGCAGCCATATCCAAAATTAGACACACACACACACACACATACTCGTACACACAAACACACAAACAGGGCACATAAGCACACAGACAAACATAGGTTCATGGACACACAGAGACAAGAGGGCCAGCTCCAGCAGAACACTTTGACCTGTATAACACCACGTACAAGACAGAACATGTAACCGGTCTGAGGGGTTTACCCTTCTGTCGGACCTTGTGTGGAGACGCTGTTCTGTAACAGGGAGGTCAAAGGTCAAACGAAAGGGAGAACGTCCCCTCACGAGAAGTTCTGTCTTTTATTCTCTGGAACTCTGTGACACAGATATGAAGCTAAATAAAGACAAACCTCTGATCTGTGGTACAAAAGCTGCACAGCTGGACCTGAAGTCCTCGTCCTGCACAGTCCTCGATGTTGAGCTGCAGCGCTCTCTGCTGGAGAGAAGCAGTCAGTGCAGGTTTAATTTTACTTTTTAATAATAATAATAGATTGACTTAGTGATGTGTCTTCAATATAAAATATAAAAGCAACAAGAAGACATAAAATCTAATTTTAAACAACAAATAAGACACGCTGGGCAGCAGTAAATTAAAGGACCGGTGTGCAGGATTTAGTGGCATCAAGCAGTGTAATTGCTGATTGCAACCTCCTTGTTTCACCCTCTCCGATAGCGTGAAGGAGAAACTACAGTGGCCACAAAACTAGATCTGTCTAGAGTCAGTGTTTAGTTTGTCTGTTGTGGGCTACTGTAGAAACACGACGGTCCACGGTGTTTGTAGATATAACGGGCTCAGTTCAAGAACCAGAGCTAATTTGATAGAAAAGTGGCACTCTAGATCTGCACGTCTCTTCCTAATATTTCCTGTTTGGAGCCACGATTTTTAAACTATTCGTTTTACCTCCACTCACTATCTTTTTGTCACATTTGAGCTCGTAACTAATCATGGATGTACTGCATGTGTGCAACACAATACACATGAACATCAGGCTAATATTGAAACAAAATATTTTAGAAACTTTTTTAAAATTACACTTGTAGTTTATTTTCCTATGAAATTGTGTAATATTCTGATAGTATAATACGTTTTTTTAATAATTAATTTCATTTTAAAATTATATTTCAGAGATTTCTCCATGTAACTCTACAGGATGATGTGCTTGTATCATAGTTTCAGATAATAAAAACATAGTCATGAATACTATACTTCCATTTCCGCTATATTCGGTAAATAGAGCTCCCTAAATCTGATACGTTGGACCTTTAAACAAGCATTCTTATCAAATAAGATGGAGTTAATACAATTATAGTGAGTAAGATATTTTAAAAAATGTTTTAAGAGCAGGGAAGGATGCAGCATAGGAGAAAGCCGCCCTGGCAAACATTGTGCTGAGGTTGATGGCTGGTGGTGCCAGCAGACCTGCTGATGACAGTAGGGAGGCTGTAAGTCTGGAGGAGGTCTGTGAGAAAGGATATGAAGTACTTTGAAGGTTAAAAGTCAGATCTTAAAGTTGATCCGTTGTGTTTACAGGGAGTCGGTGTAATTGAATCAGCAGAGGAGTGACATGTTCAGTAGACTTTGCATGTGTAATGATGCAGGCTGCAGAGTTCAGGATGAGTTATCGATGCCCTGCACGGTGAATTCATTCAGATTCTTGCTCGAGGACACTTCAGCAGTACAGACGCTTGCAGTCATGGCACTGAGGATGATATATATCCAACTCTCAGCAATCAAACCTACTATGACGCTTCATGTTTTGCATAAACCGAGTTTATAATAAGAGGCTGGATTTGTCAAAGATTTGGTGAGATGAGGTTTTGTGTTGCAGGTGTGCTCTGCTAACAGCTGTTTAAACAGAAAAAAATTTCAGACTGACTAAATGTGGTTGTTTCCTGTGTGACAGACGCTGATGTAAAGACACAGATAAAAAGTTTGATCTCCTTCCATGTAAAAAAAAAGCAGAAATAGCAACAGCACATTTAAAAAGAGACAGCAGACGCAGATGTAAAGAATGTTTTATTAAGCTCTGACGACGGGACAGATATTTACATTTCCACTTCACATTTTTGCACCTAATCTAACAAAATAACTTTTGGAGGATTATATTATTCAACTTTTTTTGATATTTTAAAGTATAAACAGTGTTAGGAATTAAACGTTGGGAGCTGAATGGCCACAATTTACTCCAAACCTGCTTAACTTTTAGATCTTATATTGATCTATTGAGCTAAAGTTCCCACTCCAGAAACCAGGCAGGTGTGTTTGTTTAGTTATATGCACATATTTTATATCAAAATCTGATTAAACATGAAAAAAAATGCCAAACCGACAGTACCTAATTCTTAGTTTGGACTTTCTAGAGTCCTTTTCACAAATTTATCTGCAAAACATCTTCTGTTCTTCATAAATATACAAAGTAGTGTCTGTGTGCAATCTTTTTACACCATGCTCATATTTCACAGTGTGCGGTCACCTTGAGTGTGCAGGCTCAAATCGTCAGCATGAGCTGGTTTCTGAAGAAATTTTTCGCTCACTGTGGCTGATTTAAAAAATAGAAACAGGAAGTCACACGTCAGGCTGACAGATATCGCACCTTGAGGACATAAATTCAAACTTAAGATGCAGTTTAGTGTGTTTGCATGCAGCTGGACGGTCAAACAGAGATCGAATAACTAGAGTGTCTTTCCTCTCGGCTCTACTTCACTCTAATTGCAATGCAAACTTTCCCTCTGCCGCTCGTTTTTATGTGTTTTCCCGACACTTCTTTCTCGTCGTAGTTATTTTCTCAGAGCGCCGTGGCTCTGGCCTTTTGCACTCCCTGTGGTTTGCTGTCTGTAATTTTTCACTTTTCTCATTTGGCTGAAGTTTATTCTGCTGTTAAATCATAAGTCACTCTGGATAAAAAGTGTCAGCTAATGCCAAAAATATGTTCTGAAATGATAAATGATTCAACAACAGCGGGGGAGAAGAAATCCATTCAAAGGCTGCATGCACTCTTTCTTACAGGAGTTTTGAAGTGTTATGATGGTTGAATTCTGCAGGATTTATTCTTTCCAGTGCAGCTTAAATTTAAACTATTAATGCACCGGAAGATCAATATACTAGTGTCAAAATATTTCACAAGTTCTTCTTAAGAAGAACTTACTCACTGTTCCTTCTTCTTTTTTTATACCACTGAAGTAATCAAGTAATTGTTCAGCATTTTAGGAAATATGCTTCTTCACTTTCCTGCTGAGAGTTAGATGTGAAGATTGACACGACTCTCATACAGTAAACATACATTTGGAGTAAGCACCACATTAACTTAGCTTAGCATAAAGACTGGTTCTGCCACACAGTTACAAAATCCACCTACAAGCACCACTAAAGCTCACTAATCATTAGAGTTGGGAAAATAATCGATTCTTCAAATAGCTGAGGTGGTTTGGGCATCTGATTAGGAAGGCCTCCTGGGCGCCTTTCCTTTGGAGGTGTTCCAGGCACGTCCAACTGGGAGGAGATCACGGGGCAAACCCAAAACCAGAGGGACTACATCTCAGCAAATCTAGCCTGGGAACGCCTTGGGATCTCCCAGGAGGAGCTGGAGTGTGTTGCTGGGGGAGAAGGACGTCTGGAACGTCCTGCTAAACCTGCTGCCACTGCGACCCAATCCTGGATAAGTGGAAGAAAATGGATGGATGGAGATCGCCTGATGCAACCTAACAGATGCTAACCAGAGAACTATTCAACAGGGAGCTAGTAAAGCTTCATAAAGGGGGAAGCGAATCACAAATGCTATTTATTTGCGTCCCTTTTCAGTCACAGAAAACCAGAGCTTCCGTTGCACACTCTGGAGCCGAGGTACAACATACCACTTTGTTGTTTTTGATGCATCAAGATGCATCAATAACCGTTTTAGAGTCAAATCGTAGCCCTTTGAATCTAAAATCAAATTGTGAGGTGACAAGAGATTCCTACTAATCATGATATCACGATATACTTAAATTTGCAAGCTTTAGATCGACTGGTTAGTGGATTTCGTTACCTTTATACTAGATTACAGAGTATAGACATGAGAGTGATATCAATCTTCTAATCAAACTCCCAAAATGTCACATTATTCTTTTAAAGGACCAGTGTGTAGGATTTAGTGCCATCTAGTGGTGAGGCTGCAGTTTGCAACCAACTGAACATCCCTTGGCTCATGCACAAAAACCACAAAGGATCCTATCTCGAGTCAGTGTTCAGTTGTTTAGTGTCCTTTCTGGGCTACTATAGAAGCATGGACTCTTATGAACACACTTCAATTCAATTTCTGCCGATAGATCTTCCTAAATGTTGCACACTGCACCTTTAAATTAGTTTAAAAGGTGAAAATCCGACATAAAATATCAGTTTAAAAGTGGAAAGTGAAAAGTGGGATCTCCCTTCTCTGAAATGTCCCTGTAGAGAGAGAGAAAAGAGAATGAAGGAGACTTTTCATGTCCTTTAATGACACATATGACCAAAAATAACTAAAAAACACCTTCAAACCCAGCAGCTCACTGAGAGGACAGAGGCCTCAGGCAATATGGCACCATCAGCACAGCAGGACATACATACAGTAATGAGGTTAGCTCCCAAATGGCACCCAACTATTCTTCAACAGCGCTGACATTATTCACTCCGTTCATAGCCGTCACCTACATAATGCAGCGCACAGGCCTGTTTTTTTCTTCATAATGTATGAACTCTGAACTCTACTGTAGCAGGAGATCGACTCTATCGCTGAAAATTTAATCAAATCCAACAGGAAACGTGGAGAAACGGAGACTCTGGGGAGGCTGCTCAGTGCTGTGTTGAAACAATAACACTCTCTGGATAAAGCTACAAAAAATATGAATCTGATATTTCCTTTGAGTGCACTTCATTCTGTATATTTACAACTTTTTTTTCATCCTGTTTAACTTTTTATTACATTCACTCCTTTCTCGGCTACGAACACTGATCAGACTTTTTGGCACTGATTTGTTTCCCTCGTAATATCCCACATCATGACACGGATGTTACACACTGACACCGTTCAGAGGGACAAAGAGGGGACACGAAACATTTAAATAAAAACACAACAACTGCAAGACAACAGCCATAATCAGCTTAACTCATCTGGTAAATTCAACATTTTGTTCTCTTTCCAGCCAACAGAGGGTGCAAGAAGTGACGTTAAACTCTAATAATAATGTTAAAAAAAACATTTTTCATGTCTAATTAGTTACCTTTCAGATAATATAACAATAATTAAAAGCTTTTCTCATTCAGATTAGATAAATAAGATCGACTTGACTTGATTTTTGAGGATTTTTCAGTATCTTGTGTCATTAATGAAAACTGTAATTTCCCTTTAAGGCACAGTAAATTAAAAACTACATTGTGTTGCAGTGTTAATTGTTCACTTTGTTAATGCCAAATACATATTTTAAAAAAACAAACACCTTTAGTACTTTCATATCAAACTCCCTCTCTTTTCTCCTCACGTAAAACAACACTTCACCGTTGGCTTGTAGGTCGTAATATTGGTTTACATTTCCAATAATTTAAATCCCTTTCATAGTTACACACAGTTCTCATATTACATTATACTTGGAAACACATTACAAGTGCTAACATCTGGTTTACAGTGAATTAAATTGGGCTCCGTTTAAAGCAACATTTTGTAACTTTTCTCTCATGAACTAACAGATTTTAAATCATGTTGATGTCACACTGACCTGTAATCAGGTGAATGGTGTCTCTGTCATTCGTACGTCTGTTCTCACACTATGTAACTTTGTGCTCCGGGTACGATCACCCACGAGAAGTACGTAACGCTTTACGGCACTAAGTCACACACCACCAACTATTTCACTGATTTTGGTGAAACTGGATCATATTTTATGGAGAAAATGTTTTCTGGTTTTCCCTCTGATGTCCTCCGGCTGCTCCGCCTCAACTCTCTGTGATTTACAGAGTTTCCTGATGGACAGTGAAGTAAACTGTAGCTGCTGTTAGCTAATGTTAAAGCTCAGTTTGTTAGCTGGACTGTGAGCTCAGAGCACCGGGGGAGTGTAAGTGTTTGTACCACAGGTGTTTTGGACCACCGAGAAGAAGAGGAGGTTTTTAGGTGAATACTGACAGGGAGCAGAGCCGGTGTCGTGCCTGAACAGGAGCTGGGCAAGAGGGCAATGTAACCGGGCTCAGCAGCCTCTACGGAGATAATGACAGAGGAGGAAAGACCGATGAGGACGTTGACGGAGGAAGCTAAGAAGAGAAAATGAGAGTGAGCGAGCAAGAAGAAGAGTAAATCTGGGACTGACTTTTAGTTGTTGGTGAGAGCTTGGTGACATAAAAGCTGAAAGACAGACGCCGAGCTGGGCTGACTGCTGTTGGACTAGTAAGTAATATTAGCTGGCTGCTATGTCTTGTGTTGTTGACCTTGTTGATGTTTGGCTGTTGGCAAAGTTGTCGACTCACTAGTTTTTGATCAGAAGTAATAGAATCATAAAAAATACCAATTTCTACGCTATGTTGCTTTAAGTTGTGTTTTTTTTAAATGGCACAGTCAGAGGTTTTCAGTAACATTACCTGAATCAAATCACCGCCTCAGTCGTATTTTCATGGGAGGAGATTATAATGAGGAAACAGCTGAACCAGCTGGTCCAGAAAGACATCATCTCTCTACTCTGAATATCAACAAATGTAACAGATGTGACCTATGACATAAGGTCTCTTTAATCCCCTGCAGCTGAACATCACTTGACTTTACACTGTACAAATGTCAGCCGATCTGTTCGCACACACATGCAGACGTTAATTTCACTGTGAGACTCTCGAAGGGCCTCTGCTGTTCTTCCACCTCCAGGGAAAAGTTCATCGCAGCAGAGCCGAGATGTTTGAGGCTGAAGAAATCTGCTATGTTTTTTTTTTTTCTTGTGTTTAACATCCTGCACTACCGAATCCCATTTTTTGTCTCATATTCTGCGAAGCATGATTCAGTCTCAGAGTATAAACATAAAACTTTAAAGAGTTTCTTTTTTTGTTTGTTTTTTTTTACAGATATCTTCTCGTCCTCTGCAGCTGGACTCGAGTCCATCAGTTCGCTGCTTCTCCCCGACCAGGATCTCGTGTTTAAATGGCTGCAGGTGTGTGTACATGTATGTGTGTGTGTGTGTGTGTGTGTGTGTGTTTTTATTGTGTGTGGACATTCAATACCCGGTAGCGTTGGCAGGTGTGTGTATGTTGAGTGTGGAGAAACGTGTTCCTGATCCCGGAGCGGCGAAGCTGTACGCTGCGTACGCCACAGCCGAGCCCACCATCAAGCCGGTCATGTAGGAGACTGTCATGGTGTTTCCTGTAGAGAGACACAGATTCAGAAGCTTATCCAGAGTGAATGGTTTGTCCAACCAACAATCTAAAACACAAAAAACCTCTACACACACTCTCACCTGCCAGCTCTCTCTGCTCGGGCGGCACTTTACCAGCAGCCTGGATCATCGGTACGGACCCGAAGTACCCGTTAGTGACGCCCATGAGGAGGGAGAAGAGACAGGGCCAGGCGGGGTGGGACAGGGTGGGGGCGCTTGCCGGGTACACGCACATGACGAACAGAGGGATGAAGACGATCCTCAGGCAGGAGAAGAAGAGCAGGCGGCCTCCGGACCAGTCGTACGGCAGCGCAGCCAGGATCTGAGGACAGAGTGGGGAGGGGGGTTAAATCCTCTTCTGCTTCGTCGGAAAAGTTCAAATGAAATGTGAACTTGCACTTTTCTGAAGATTAGACTCTGTTCTGCAGTCTTTCTCGAAGCTATCGGTCTACTAGCTGCTTACGGCAGAGCACAACAATGAGTCAAAATAAATTTTTCCACTCTACTTCTTACTCTTTGTTATCGTTTTACCTCTAAGCTACCTTAATTTTCTTTTCCCGTTTTCTATTTAATTTCTCTTCTTATCTTTTTTTCCCTCCTCATTTCAACAAAATGCTACATTCGCCTTGCGAACAAACTCAAAGCGTAAAATCAGAACAACCAACTTTCTTTCCTTTCAAAGTCAAAATTATGACTTCGGGACACCAGATAAGACTTTCATTCTTGAATATTCAGATAAAACCTTTGAGCTAAGTGCAATTATCCAAAAATAAACCAACTCTCAGAAATGGAGCGACTCCTTTAACAGTTTCACAAGGTCGACACCGGTGTTAAAGCGTGACTTTGTCTCTCGCCGGGAAGCCTGATGTCCAATTAAATCCAAGAATCTCAGGAAATGTTAAATTAAAGGAGGTCATTCCCATATTTTCTGGGATTGCCAGGAACTACCAACATAAAAAGACAAGCTTCCAGTTAACAATTATGAATGCTGAGCTGATAAAGTGTGTTTTAAACGTGAATGAAAGGGTGTAATTTCCACCGAGAATTGGGCGGAGGGGGCATGTCCACTTCACTTTTTACAATTTGATTAATTCACCAGAGGGACGTCTAAACGGTGTCCTCTTACTGTCAAACCGCCAAAATCCAGCTAATCCAATTAAAATGTTAAAATGTTCATCTGAGTCGTCTTCGGTAATTACAGTGCGCTCACAGCGTTTAAGCTGTTTGAGCAGTAGCCAGTCAGGATTTATAGACGTCCTCTCAGACAACATTCAAGCTTCTTGGTGGAGGTTGTGAAGTAGACTGCAGATACTACACGAGTCCCAGAACATTTAGCTGTATTTATTTACAGATAACTCTCCTAAAAAGAGGCTACAACTGATTATAAGTCAAAGATAAAGGCAGTGCTTCATGTCCTTCATATCTTAAATCTGCAATTCTTTTGCCACTTGGGGGCAGCGGAAACAAGCTGTGAGCACAACACTGACGTTTTATCAGCCTGAAAGAAGATAAACGTGTTAGCAAAGAGTTTTTACACACGTATTCGTCACCTGATGAATGTAAGTCCAGTATTTACTCACTTTTATCTCTGTTTTTGGTCTCTACCAACTCCTGAGGGAAATATCTGGACCTTTAGCAGCTCTGCTAATTGTGTCTAGCCCTGAAAACACCAACTTAAACTGTCATTACAAACAACATTATCGCAATTTAAATCAATTAGGTCGCCAATGAAATGTGATTGGACTGAAACAGCATTGATCCAAAACTATATAATCATTATTTTAAACAAGTAATACCTACAAAAAGTGTTTGTTTTTTATTAGTGCCTACAGGGTAGATTTTATACGTGACTTCAAGGAGTTCAAACAACAAGTAGCATCTACATTAAACAAAAATAGGAAACTAACAGTTGTGTTATGGAGGACGTTTGGACAAAATATTGCAAATTTCAATGGAAGATATCAAGTTCAACCTCTTGGAGAGCGTGTGGCTGGAAGAGTCTTAGCAGATATTTAGATAATAAGTCGCGGGGACGAGATATTTACCGTTCTTATAAGACTTATTCATAAATTAAATACTTTGAATGATGGCCATGAGTAATAGATTTACACGCCTTTTATTCTCCTGTAAGAGTTTAAAGTATGTGCGCCTTACCTTCCCAACAAAGTCCGACATGTTGAACGTGGCCATGATGAGGATGGGGAGCCACTCCCCTAAGGTGGGGTTTCGTATCTCTGACTCCAGCCCGGGGAACAGGCACAGCGTGATGCTGTAGGTCACCGCTATAGACAGCATGTAGGCCCAGATCACACGGGACACCACGTAACGATGCAAGATCATGTCTGGTTGGAGAAGAGACACACAGGTTGATGTTTTAAAAACTCACTGGAGTGAGTTAATTCACCGAGAACATCCCCTCCTCCTCTAATCATCGGGGGATGTATTTAAATTTTAAATCTGTTAGTCAGAGGGTAATTGAGCAGAGAGTACCGCGGACGCCGGGCCAGCTCTTCCTTATCTTCGCTTTGGGGGCGTCGAATCTCACATACGTCCCACCCACAATGTCATCAACGCCTTCCTCTGTAGAGGATGGTCCTGTCCCGCCATTTCCCTGAAGAGACAGAAACAGAGAGACAGAGAGAGTTCTTAAAGCAACATTTTGTAACTTTTCTACCATAAAACTGGATCACATTTTATGGAGGAAATGTTTTCTGATTTTCCCTCTGATGTCCTCCGATTTACAGAGTTTCCTGATGGACAGTGAAGTAAACTGCTGCCAACTGTAGCTGCTGTTAGCTCAGTTTGTTAGCCGCAGCACCGTTTGCACCGGGGGGAGTGTTAGTGTTTGTACCACAGGTGGTTTGGACTACCTGTCAGAGAAGGAGGTTTATAGGCGGATGTTGACAGGGAGCAGAGCCGGTGTCGTGCCAGAACAGGAGCTGAGCAATGTAACCGGGCTCAGCAGCCTCTATGGACATAACGACAGAGGAGAAAAGACTTAAGAGGACGTTGACGGAGGAAGCTAAGAAGAGAAAACGAGAGAGTGACCGAGCAAGAAGCCGCCGGACAAGAGTAAATCTGGGACTGACTTTTAGTCGTTGGTGAAATAAAAGGCTGAAAGACAGACGCCAAGCTGGACTGACTGCTGTTGGACTAGTAAGTAACATTAGCTGGCTGCTATGTCTTGTGTTGTTGACCTTGCTTGATGTTTGGCTGTTAGCAAAGTTGCTAGTTTTTGATCATAAGTATTTTCAAGGCTTTCTGAAGGACGTTACAGTTCATTAAGAAGACACTAGAAGTTTCCATCACGATGTAAATAATCATATTCTCTTCGCTGGTTTTAACTTTTTAATCATTTCAAGCCTCCTGGCTGCATGACATCAGCTTTTTACGGCAGCAGCTATTAAAGATGGCTGAGAGTGGCTGCAGGTTGACGTCATGATGTTGGAGAGACTCAGCACACACACACACACACACACACACACACACACACACACACACACACAGACACAAGCCTACAAACACACATTTCCTCCTAATGCAAATGTATTCTTTCCAAACACACACACACTTGTTCATATGCACATCACGCAGACACACAGGTACGCACCATCAATTATGCAGTCAAGCACACACACACGCACACACACACACACACACACACACACACACACACCAATCCATTAGTTGATTAGAGGGACTTGTGGGCCAGAAGGCACTACTCTTCTTGATTATCTCGTAATATAGAGCGCTGCCTTGGTTTCCCCCGGCAACCAGAACAAAGAGCTGCCTGAATCAGCCCCCAGACTCTCTCACACACACACACACACACACACACACACACACACACACACGCACGCACGCACACACGCACACACGTACACTCTAAAACACAGGGGGACGTCCCTCACACTCACACACTTGTCTTTGGCGTAATGGTGTGCAGACACACACACACACGGAAAGATGACAGCCTGAGGTGGAGTGTGCTCCTTTGAAGGCTCAAACACACACACACACACACACACGCACGCACGCACGCACACACACACACACACACACACAATGTGGTGAGGAATTTTGGATTATTTCCTTCCCTCGTTGTCATGACCTCCTCTCCTCTCCTCTCCTCTTTTTTGCTCTCTTTGTTGTTTTTTTCGTGATGATCTCTCGCTCTCTTCCCCCCCCCCCCCCTGTCGGCTGGCTGCCTCTCTCTGCTGTCTCACCCCGTCTGTCTCACCTTTTTGCCCCAACAGTTTTCTCCCTCTCAGTGTCGTGACTCTCATCTTCTCTCTGTTCGCAGGAGGCCGCAACCTCTCCCTTCCTCTTTAAAGCTCCATCTGTCTCTATCTTTCCCCCCTACACCACCAGCACCGCTCTCTATCCCTTCATACTTCAGTCCTAGTCATTTTTCCTCTTTCTCCATCTCAATATTTCTCTTTCTGAGCGGTAGCCAAAAAGCAGTCCGTAGCTTCAACAAATGATTCTGCATTTTAAAATGCACACTCATTCACTGTGTGCAGGCTCAGACTGAAACAGGCAAGAGACACAAACTCCTCACGGAAATCCACAACTGCAGGACACCACAGAAGCATTTCTCCAACGTCTTATGGACGGTAAAGTAAACTGCTGCCAACTGTAGCTGCTGTTAGCTCAGTTTGTTAGCTGGACTGTGAGCTCAGAGAGAAGAGTAAATCTGGGACTGACATTTAGTCGTTGGTGAGAGCTTGGTGAAATAAAAGGCTGAAAGACAGACGCCGAGCTGGGCTGACTGCTGTTGGACTAGTAAGTAATATTACTGTGGACATATACCACGCACACATGTACACACCGTGTAGTCAAGAAACCGTCAACAAACTTACAAATCTTACTTCCTCTGCAGTGACGTCATGGTGAACCCGGTATCCGGTCCCGTTGTCACGCGGGTCCTGACATTTGCCGGGACCTTTGCCCTGCGAGTGGCTGGTGTAGTAGCGGACGAATCGAGAGCGACGGACCAGCAGGTGAAGCAGGAAGCAGAGCATCTCCATGCTGATGGAGACGAGGAAGAAGATGAGCGTGTTCCTCCTCTCGTCGGGGATCAGCAGCTTGGTGAAGATGCGAGACAGCGAGATGATCACCCCCGCTGTACCTGGAGGAGAACGGAGGAGGATGTAAAAGTAAGCGAAGGTGGGAGATGTGGATGATAGCAGGGATGTGCTGATTGTTCGTACTTACTCTCTCCAGTCATCACCCCCTGTGTGTACCTCTTGGGCAGCATCCCCATGTAACCATAGAAACTGGACTGCTGCACTGGGGAAGGATGAGGAAGTGGTTATCAGCGCCTACCAGTCAACACTGTAACAACACAATTTATTTAGAGACACAACTTCCTGAACCTCCGGAACACGCCACTCGAGAGAAGCTGCTCTGACCTCCGGACCTCCAACTAATTAAACTGTTTCTAGTGCCGGCTGACAGGCGTCGTGTTCACGCTCGCAGTAACAACAAGGAAACTGGCTCGGTGTTTGCAAGTCATTAGCAGCAGCTGAGGTCTGAAGCGTCTGCTGTGTTTGTCCTGACACTGCTGCTCGTTCATTTGACAGATCTGACTGATATTTAACACCACGAGCACCAAAATTTAGCATTATGCAGGAGAGGACAGATTATCATGATCAGAAAATGTAGTGAAATTCAGTCTGAGGCACAATAGATAAACCTTTTCTGAAAGCTTGAGTTTTTTTTATCATGACTGTGTCAAAGAGAATTGTACTGTTATATATATATAGATCTCTATCTTATATATAATCTATACTTACATCTATGATACAGTAACACTATACACATATTCACTGCAGGAATCTCTCCATTAATCAAATGAATGGTTGTGATGCTGCTATGACATTCAACATCACCGGTATATTCTGTTTATCATCCCGTTAGCTTGCCTTGTTCTATGCAACACTTTGAAGGTGTAATGTTAGAGTTTCATAGAGAACCTGCAATAATATTTTAACACTTCACAGCAGTGTGACAATCAAATATAATATAATCAAATATTCATAGTTTTTTTTGGCGTGGAGCTCTGGAGGGCAAAATAACGTTCCAACATGACAACCTACAATGAAAACACTGCAGGACCACAGAAGATGGCTGTGAATTTTCCAACATTTTCCACCCATGAATATTTAAATGTGTGGAGCTGCAGGGGAGAGTGATTGGCACACCTGTATCCAGTTAGCTAATCACTCTCCCTTTTTTTTAACACAGTAGGGTGCTGGACCTGGGAGATGAGTCAGAGAGTCAGGACCGGAGATCTCGTACGCCAGGAAAGCCGGTGAGTGTTGCTCTACTCTGTGTCTGTGCCGGTGGGAGTAAAAACAGTTAAACCAAAGTCATCTGTCTGTGCCGAAAGAACCCGCGGTGGTAACAGCAAATGCCACAATATGACTCTCAAAAAAGGGAAAAATAAAGATACATGAACGGACTGCAAGTTTTGGCCACTTGTGACCCAAATATACAGCACATGCTGTAGTATTTCATTCACTGAAAATATACAAACAAACACATATCATGTGGAGAATCCCCCCGCTGACACTTCAGTACAGAGAGTTATATTTGTAGTAGTTATATATGTATTTTATATATAAATTCTTGATTTGGATGGGTCAGTAATGCTTCTGTTTGGGAGGTGAAGAAGAAACTTTCACGTCTGATCTTCACAAATCTACAATCTCCTTCTCTGGGCTTCTTTTTCAGATGTAGGGAAACAGCTAGCTTAGCTCTGTCTGAAGGTAATACATCTATCAGCAACTCTAAAGGTCACTAACAAAGACTGTATATTGAAATTAACTCATAATAATGAGATATAATGTGTTAATCATGCTCATTTAATGTACAGACATGAGAGTAGTATCAATCTTCACGTCTAGATGCATAGTAGTATTATTAGTAGTAGTAGTACCTGTACATCCAAAGGCCACCACTCCCACTGACACGAGGTTGACGATGTAAGCCTGCCTGGTGGTGAACTTCGCCAGCCACACATCAAACACACTGACGAAGACCAGCGGCCCGAGAGCTAAGATGTAACCTGCAGAGACAGAGAGACATGACTCAGCACATATTCGACCAGCCAGTCATGCAAAAAAAAAAATCTGTCTTTCATCTGAAGTCCGATCCTGAGTTTCTAACTCCAGAGACAGACAGCACACTTCAAAAGACGATTCTTCAAGGAAGCTATTTTAAGCTGCAGCAGGTACGATGGTGGTACCACCGTCTTTTTACATGCCGTGTATATGTGTGGAGATAACAAAATTCTCCTCGAGGTTCATACATTTTTAAAGAGGATAAACAACTTTAACATTTTTTATGCTAGTCTCCAATATCACAGCGTCTTACTGAGAATTATTTACACAGCTAAGATGTGTAGTAACTTTAGAAAACAGCTTTTTAATGAGTAGTTTTGGGCTATGTTTGAATTTCGTGTCTCATAAATCTGCCTGAATGTGCACACTTAAAAATGTTTTGAAAGCTGAAAACAAAACCGAAGATGATGCTTGTAGAAAACAGAAAAGAAATACCCGCACTCTGGAAAGACTCGTGAATTCACGATCTTTGGCGACGTTTATTTGAAACATTTTACGAATAAAAACCACAGGAGAATCACGGCAGAGTGGATTTTCTGGTCTTTCCATGTTTTGCTCCTCTGATAAGCCTTGAGGTTCCCAGAGGTTCATTAATAAATAAGTTCCAGCAGAAGTTCCCATAATGAGAGATATTTCACAATCTGTGAGCCCGACTTACCCACAGTGATCCTGGTGTGCATGCTGAGTCTCTCCACCAGCACGTTGTTGAGGATGACGGCCAGCAGAGCCACGAGGATGTACGTCAGACTCATGTCGAACACGATGGACGTCCCTGAAACACACACACACACACAAACACACACATGACTCATGGGAGCTGGATATGGACGTGCACTCTGGGTTTATTCATGCATATTTATACCTTTAAACTTGTCGTGCAGGTAGTCCACATCAGTGATGAAACTGTTGTAAGGAAGCAGGAAGCCCACTCCAGCCAATAGCATTGCAAAGTAGATGCCATGGTAACGGTCGTCAGGGATCGGCTCCTCAAAGTCTGAGCGGGGAAGGAGGGAGTGAAGGGTTAGAGGATTTTTAAGGAGTATAAAGTCACACGTCTGAATTAGGTCTGAAGCAACGCGCTCGATCTTCATTAAGGCTAATCAGGATGAATGAAACTGTATCAGCAGCAGCGACGCCTCTGCTCCAATGACGGAGCAGCTAATGCAGCCGAGGACTTTGTTCCTGGTGTGTTGGTGCTAAATTGATCAGAGGAACTGCTGATCGTGGTCTAGCTGCCTCCAGTAGTTTCAGCTACTTTTGTGCTCTGTGGCGGATTCAGCTTTTTTTATATAACTTCATAATCCTCTGCTAATCCTGTGAGGCTCCCATTAACAGCTCCAAACGAGAACATTTATATTTTATAAAGGAGGAAAAAAACATGTTTTTATGTAATTTATTTTCATGGTAACAGCAATGATAAATTATTTTCCTGTTCATTTTCTGGCAAATAAACCCTGATTTTTAATAACCAAATGAGCAGTGGCAACGCATAAACGACACACAGCTCCTGTCCTTGTGGGTTTGTTGTTCCTGGCGTAAGTAAAAGGAAGTGAAGGTGTTTCGGATTTGTTCAGAGTAAAAACCAAACTGTGAAGTTAGCGTGAACGCTGAACATCACCGTGGGTGCACCGACAGAAGGATACAGCACCGCCCGCAGAAACTCAAACCTCATTAACTGAAAAATCCAATGAAGACAGTGCAGCACCGCCAACACTGTGTGACTGACATTTTAGTGCAGAAACTGGCAGTATGGAGGTGTTTTATGGTGGATTTTTTATTTTCAGACATTCATGTTTAGGGACTGTGATAACTGTGTTATTTGGGTTGTGACGAGAGTGGAGTTTATGATGGTTCACTTTGCAAGAACCTCTCCGGAGTTATATGCTGTTTTCTTTGAACCCTCCTCTTAACTTGAAACTGTAACACCTCCTCACATCATGTCAAGTTGTCTTTTGGATGTTTGTTGCTGTTTGATGAAAACTGTGTGTCTTTTCAGGAGAAAATGCTTTTCCTCAGAAAATTAGCTCACAAATTAAACCTAAAACGTGTCTCTAATGAGACGCATTTAGCAGCAGAAAAGGAAATCTATCTTTACACCAAGCGGAAACCTCCGTGGCTCTGAAGTGAAGCCAACACTGAAGTGCCAAAAACTGCAGTTCCTCAAACAGCTACTTGAGGCTGGCTCCAGAAGTGAGTCAGTCTCCATAAGTCCCCATGTTAAAATGTCCAACTTCACAGCAGAAATAAACATGTTTACAGCCTGGTACAAAAAACAGTTTTGGTCTCTATAGCTAATTTCCCCGTTCATGACAACTGTACTGAGGGTGAATTTTGCAGACTTAACATCATGGACGCTTTGATTGACAGGTTTTTGCTGATTTTTTAAATTAGCTGGGAGGTGGAAGAGGCAGTAGACTAACATGGCGGTGGCCAGAGTCATCACACTGAGCTTTACAACGGCTCCACAGAAACCTGTGGGTGATGTCACGCATATGCCGTCCATTGTTTATACTGTCAGTGGTTTTCATGCAGCACGTTGGCCTAATCAAAGCTGTTTCAGTCTGACTCAGTTCAGAGAGATCACAGAGCTTGTCGTCTATCCTTGAATCAAAACATTATTTATCCAAAGCTATCCTCTTTCTGTCTATCTTACATACATGATGCAACAAAACATCTTTTCTTTGGTCAACAAGATTAGAAATGCTGACCATAGACAGAAGAAAATACACACATTCATTCCTAATAACTATAATGAAAGGGCAAGCTAGAATAAAATTTATATTTAGGATGAGAAAAGACGCTCTCCTGACACCATCCTCCCA
The DNA here is from genome assembly GCA_033000465.1 of Sciaenops ocellatus. Lineage (NCBI taxonomy): Eukaryota > Metazoa > Chordata > Actinopteri > Sciaenidae > Sciaenops > Sciaenops ocellatus. Next base: position 21,419,524 of record CP136877.1, read on the forward strand.
CTCTCTGACCCTCTTTCATCCTCTAATCATTTGTTCAGTCCCTTATTATTAGATTGTATTGTAGCTACAGGACTGTAAGGATTAATTCAGTCTGAGTCTGCCTTTCACCATCTCTCTTCTGTTTCTGTCTTTAAGGGAAAAGACAGACTCGGTCTCTGTGGAGATACTCCTATTCTATTTTCTGTACATTGAGATATGGAGTCTGACAGCTACAGGACAAAGAGAGACGGGGACAAAGGATGAAGAGACTGGGAGGGTTTCTGACAACCTAGGGCCCTCGCTGTGCATCCTTGGTCACTTGTGATCTGATTAACGTGCCCTTTGTGCAACCTGAGTAACCAGGCAACACAGCAATTTTCTGTTAACAGGCTTGACTCATGTTTTTATACATACACGTCCCTCGTTCTCTCTCTCTGTCACTGTTTTTATTCTTTCTCTGCCTCAGCAATCTTCTGCAAAAAAATTAAAAATATGCCAAAGTTGATGTTTGTTCCAGGAATGTTAAACTGGAAGTATAAACTCTAATGATGCTGCAGCTGCTGTTTATCTTCTATATGAATGAGATAAAAACTGTTTGTGGATGTATTTGAGGAAATAAAGGCTTCAAGCCTCGAGGCGGGTGTTTCCGATGGCAGCGGCTGTCGTGGCGTGGGTGTTGCTAGGAGACAGGCTGTCAACCACAAGATGTTTTTTCATCCTTTTTCATCGAGCACACGCAGCTTTGTTTATGTATCACGTTATGTATTCGGTAGCCGTCTGTTCCTTATCAACACTCAGCATTCAGAGCACATCTACACAAGTGAACTTCCTGTTATTATGAAGCCCCAACAGTCTAAAAATTGAACTGAAAATCCAGTCGAAGCTCCGGCACTGTGTTCGTCATGCGCTTTGCAAAGGAGGGAGGGTAGCTGATAACTGATATTATATACTACACCAATCAAAAAATTAACGCTCCCAGCAGGGGAACAATAATCAATATCACTGCAGAAATAAAACTTAAATGTATTTTTTGGTGATTAAAGCCAAATAAACAAAGTCAAAACAAACACTCTCAGCACAAATGATTGGAAAGCAGTGAAATAATCACTGGCCTAATCTATCAAACACACTTTATGTTCAGTGTGTTTTGCAGAAGATGGATATTCGTGTGGTCTTCTTTTTTCACTTTGATGAATTGTTGTTGTTGATACATTTGTCTCTTTCCCTGTTTCTTGTTTATCTATTTATAAAAAGACACAGACACACACACAGATAGTGAGAATAGAAACTCCCTCACCAGGTTCGGACAGAGCCAGCACTCCTCGCTCGGGGGCGTCTTTACTGATCTCCTCCTCCTCCAGCTGGTACGAGTCGAAGCTGTAGCTCTGCACCACGCTGCTCTCTCTTCCCTCTCTCCAGCCCTCCCTCCCTCCATCCCTCCATACAGCTCTTCCTCCATCCCTCCACACATCCCTCTCCTCGGGCGTCTGGACCGGCGTGGGCCTGCGGCGCTCCGCTCCCACTGAGCCCATCTCAGCGCTTGAATATACACAAACCCAAACACACACACTAAACACTCCTCTTGACACTACAAGCTACACACTCTTGGGAGCGTGCATGTTAAACACAGTCACCACGACACACACTGGAAGAGGCAGGAGACCTTCAGATGATGGAGGATCTGCAGGGGGGAAACAGAAGCAGAAACATAATTAAAATGTAAAAGATGAACAGAGATGGAATAAAAAAAAACAATCTGTCACTGAAAATGACAAGAGTCAAGGTTAGACAGCCCGAAGAAATGCAGCTTTCTGTGTGAGTGTTTGTGTGTGAGAGGCATATTAAATGAGAGCAACAAAGTGACAAAGATGCACGACTGAGTGACAGACAAGGTGAGCGAAAACGCAGCTCTGCATTCAATGAGCAGGCACTGAAATATATATATATATATCGCTGTACAATGATGGAGAGGCGAGACGGGATGATCAATTAACCAGCAGAAAGTTAATCAATCACAATTTTGATGATCAATGAAGCAAACAATACCAAACCTTTACTGGTTTGAGCCTCTAAAATGTGAGGAGATAGATAGATTAATCAATAGTTAATTAACAGTAGAATATACAGAATAAGGATAATGAGCCAGAACAGTAAACAACAAAGTCATTCTAAATAAATTAGCTGACATAACGGCTTCTTAATTAGCTATTTAATTTTGGGGTGTTCAAAGTGAAGGTAACCCAACAAAAACCAAAATATCAGCAAGGTTGTGCAGGGCGTTCCAGACGTCCCTCTACCCAGCAAAGCATTCCAGCTCCTCCTGGGAGATCCCGAAGCGTTCCCAGGCTAGATGGGATATATAATCCCTCCAGCAAGTTCTGGTTCTGCCCCAAGGTCTCCTCCCAGTTGGAATGCGCCCAGAACACCTCCAAAGGAAGGCGTCCAGCAGGCATCCTAATCTGAACCACCTCAGTGGCTCTACTCCGAGCTCCCTCCAGATGTCTGAGCTCCTAACCTTATCTGAGCCCAGCCACCCTTTGGAGGAAACTCATTTTACATGTCATTCTTTTGGTCACTACGCAAAGCTCATGACCTTAGGTGAGGGTTGGAACATAGATGGACTTGAAAATCGAGAGCTTTGCCTTCCAGCTCAGCCCCCTCTTCCCCACGACAGTCCAGTACAATGTCCGCATTATTGCTGATGCTGCACTAATCCACCTGTCCATCTCATGCTCCATTTTCCTGTCAATCCTGAACAAGACCCCGAGATACTTGAACTCCTTCTCTTGGGGTAGCAACTCACTCCCAACCCGGAGGGAGCATTCCACCATTTTCTGGCAGAGAACCATGCCAAGGAGAGAACCATGCCAAAGAGCTTCTGGACTACCTTTGCCAGAGATATGGGCGAGGCTTCCCCTGAGTCTTCAGACTCCTGAACAGTCTCCTCTACAGAGGACTTATTTATTGGGTTTGGGAGCTCCTCAAAGTGCTCTTACCACCATTCGACAATATCCCCTGTCCAGGTCAGCAGTTTTCCACGCTGGCTGAACACAGCCTGAGCCAAACTGTGCTTTCCTTTCCTGAATCATTGCACAGGATATCAGAACTTCCTTGAGGCCAAATGAAAGTCCTTCTCAATGGCTGCAGCCCTTTTAGCCTTCCTGGCACATGTCTGCTGCCTCAAGTGACCCCCTTGGCAAACCAAGCCACGAAGGCCTCCTTCTTCAGCTTGATGGCCTCCTTCACTGCTGGTGTCCACAAGCGGGTTCTTGACAGGTTGCTGCCACGACAGGCGCCAATGACCTTCTGACCACAGCTCCTATGAGCCGCTTCAACAATGAAGGCTTTGAACATGGCGCACTCTGATTCGATGTCTCCAAGACCCCATAGATAGGCGCTCTACAAGACGTTTTCAGTTCACCACAACAACACAGTAGCACTCAGCCAGGACCTTGGAGTATCCCCACACCTGCCCTGGGCAACTCAGGAATAAGGGGAGAATCCAGCATCTCTCCAGGGCTCTATTTCAAGCCCATCTATATCAACTTGGTATCGCTCCACCTCCCTCACCAGCTCCTGTTCCTTCCCCATGAGCAAGGGGATGTTTCATATCCCTAGCACCACACTCGGCATCCAAAACACCTGACCACTTTACCTATCCCTGCGGGTGGAGGACCACAGGGCGGCGGCTCTATGTAGCTCCAGATGCTTGCTGGCTTCATATCTATTCACGTCGGATAACATATAGAGTCCCCTAAATCTGACACAGTGGACCTTTAAGTATTGTTTAACTAATGCATGACTTGCATGCATGATTTAATAAAGCAAATTGTCGTCAGATGCAGACATTCACATGATAAAAATAAAAGATGCATCCTGCATTAATTAACTCTTTAAAGCATCATGAGTCATGCTTTAGTTAAGCATTACTTAAGTACATGATTTGTAGCCTGATTGTAAAGTGTTACAGTCCTCTTTCTTTCATCGCAGCAGCTGAAACGAGGCTCTTCCTCTTTCATTAACTCCAGTCAACAGGGAACCGTTGAGGAAACTGTTATTGTTCCAGACTAGATCAATATAAATGGGTAGCGACACTGGTCCATATGCAAACACACAAAGAAAAGCTCATTGTGTAAACCTGTGTGGTTACACAGAGCTCTGTCACCACACATCCACGACAAATCCATGTGGCCTCTGATGACCCGCGAGTTACATTTCAGCTCTTCACCTACAAAACTGAAGCGAGATCCTTTAAACCTGCGTCTGTCTGGCAAGATGATGTAAGAAGGTTATCATCTCTGTAAATTTGGGCTAATGCTCAAGTGGAAGCAGAGAAACAGGTGATTAAACAAGACTCTCCCTCTTTTGGATAGGAAAAAAAGCTTTTCAGAGGTTGTGTGGTTGTTTTTTAAATCTAATCTTGAGGCCAATTCACTGCAGGTTCCGTCTCCGGACTTCAGGTGGCGCTCTCAGCCCCTCCTCCTTTAAATTAAAAGGCTCCAGCCAGCAAACCATAATTGAATTGCAGTCCTGGATCACGCTGCAGCTTCTATTGTTTATTTATGTAAGAATAAAATGGACATCAGGAGTGAGAAAAAAACCAAAAACACTTGATTTCACACCTCAAGCTGGGAAATAAATCTTTGCGTTAAAAGCGTTTATCTCCAAATCAATTAACCTCACGTGTTTCTACACAGGCAATAAAAATGTGATTAATTAAAGGTAAAGAAAAAAAAAAAACACGACGGCTGATTAGAGCAGGATTCACGATGCTCTCTCAGTTATTCTTCTCTAAAATCATCATTAAAACGATCCAAATCAAGTCCAACAAGGGTTTTTTTATGTCGCTTTTACATCCAATCTTATGTTTTTGTCTGCAACGCCCGCGATCATCGCCCTTTCTCCCCTCAAATAAAAAACAAAAACACACAAACAACAGGTTATTAATGGCCCCTTTTACCTCCCGTGTCTCCCCCTTGTTTCGCGTCCGCTCCCCTCCCCGGCTTTCCAACAGCAGCGGGAGCGGGAGTCCTTCTTTCCTGCAGGGTCCTCGGAGTGGTCTCTGTCGGTCGGCTGGGACCTGGTCTCTCCTCCTCCTCCTCCTCCTCCCACTCCTCCTCTTCTTCCTCCTCCTCCTCCTCCTCAACCCGTCTCCATCAGCCAGAAGGGAAGCCCGTCCTGTGTGCGCTCCTAACGCACCATCCAGCAGCAGAGGGAAAGGAAAGGAAGCGTGGATGGATGGATGAGGAGAGCGAGAAGAGGAGGAGGAGGAGGAGGGTGAGGGAGGAAGGGAGGAGGAGGAGGAGGAGGAGGATGAAATAATTGAAATGCATGTTAAATTGCAACTTTTTTAAATAATTAAAACACATTTTTGCACACAGAGAGTGTTATCAAAGTGGGATTAGCATTTTTATTCCAAAGGGGGACAAAAACAAAATGCATGACACGTCTAACATATTTTTAACTAAATTATGATGATTCACCCTGCACTCCACTGACAGAAATCTTCTCTTTACAGTCTATTTAAAAGCTTCTTCAAATGCCACAGCAATAAGTCAAGTATGACTGGTTTAGGGATGACTTTAAATCGCTTTAAACTGACTCTGAATTCTCAGTTGTGCACATAAATCCCAGGAGGTCCTGCAGGAACATTTGTTCCCAAGTTGTAATTTTTCCTTTGACATTGTCTTTTCAGTCTCCTCTATTTTTTTGCCATTATTTCTTATTCTGTTTGGCTTTGTTGGCATGATATGTGAAGGACGTGCACACTGCCAAAAGCATATAGATAAGGAAAAGCAGTGGAAAGAACAATAGAAGCTGGAAATTGTCTCTGTGGAGCCTCTGTGTGATTGACAGTTTTATCAGTTTTGCTCAATATGCTAATGCTTTATTATTGGCAGGGCCTCTGTCATATTGCACACCCCCACTGTATGAGCAGAGCCAAACGGGAATCAGCTAAATGGTATAGCTGTCTTTTTAGGTGTGCTGTTAGTGCAGCACAACAGACCCAGGATCTGCTGCTGCAGCTGCATTAGAGGGTGTGAGGATGTGGATATGAATCCCACTCATCGTGTCTTTGCTAATCAAATAAATAAAACAAAGTTTGATGTTTTGATTCATCTTATGCTGAATTCAGTTCACCTCACTTTTGGCTCGACATCACAGATCACATCAAAGATCGACTGTGTCGAATGCATCATGCAAAAGGTTTATCTCATCAGAATACTGAAGCTGTGTGAAATTTAGCATTTACAAATCATGTCATGTTGGTGTTTTAAAGATTATGAGAGCGCTTCCTTTGATATCCTGGATTTCTGTCTCTAACATCCTACACACTGACACAATCCAGTGATGTCTGACATCATGAGACAGGACTCACAAATGATAAGATAAGCTGTACATGCTGTGGAGAATTTTATTCATCAATGGTCAGTTAAGTCAGTGGAGTATGAAGTATGCTGAAAGGTTTATTGAGGCTTGATTAAGAAGAATGGAGGATTCATCAAAACACTGATGTGACATGATGTGACATGACATGCCGCCTCAATGCTGAAGAAGCTGTCCTCTCTGGCTCGTCTATATGCCCTCAGGACAGTGACACAACTACCCTACATAGACAGCATGAAGAATGGACGTCGTATCTGTGACAGGTTTCTGAAGTGGCGTTGTGAAGCTCAGAGTGGTGGCTTTGGCCGTCGCCATCTTGGCAGTCCTTCACTGCCGCCTCCCGGCTAATCTAAAAATGGGCAAAGCTGTGGAACGTCGGTGAATTTTAGGCGTGCTAAATGATGCCTGGGTGCTTAAACAAACCATCTGTGATGACACCCACTTGTCAATCAAAGCGTCCACGCTGTTAATCCTGCATAACTTTAAGCCTTAATATAATTTGAACAGGTGAGTTGTATAAAAATTCACCCTCAGTACAGTTGTCATGAACGGGGAAATTAGCTATAGAGACCAAAACTGTTTTTTGTACCAGGCTGTAAACATGTTTATTTCTGCTGTGAAGTAGGACATTTTAACATGGGGACTTATGGAGACTGACTCACTTCTGGAGCCAGCCTCAAGTGGACGTTTGAGGAACTGCAGTTTTTGGCTCTTCCGCATTGGCTTCACTTCACAGTCATGGAGGTTGATGCTTGGCATGTTAGCATGCTCTGTTTAGGATTTAGCTGATACAATATATTAGTGTATCATATTATTTTAAATTTAAATTCAAATTTGACTTAAGAAGGCACACTTTAGCATGTTGTGCTATGGACAGTTTCCTGTGGCGTTTTCTTGTAAACAAACAAAAGTTAGATTTACATTCAATGTTACTCACTAAAATCACATTGTGTATATCCTTGAAGTCAAAGAATAAATGTGTTCCTCCCTCATAAAACATTTACCAATCTGACCTTTGTTGGTGCATTGCAGCATATCTTGGCGTGCTACCACCACCTGTTAATAGACGGACAGTGTCAAACCAGACTAAGGGAGGTCCAGATGTGGAGTGTGACGTACATTACGGCTGTAATCAGTCTATGTTAAACAAAATGGTCTGTTGCCTCCCCAGCAACTGAAGATCAACTAGTCGTCTGTTGTGTGTATATAATTGCTCATCTTGTGGTCCAGAAAATCCTTTTTATCATGGGGTGTACCACAACACCTCTGTGCACATCAAGCAGCAACCCCGGTGACTGTGAAGTGAAGCCAAAACCTGCAGTTCCTCAAACGTCCACTTGAGGCTGGCTACAGAGTCACATATTTTGAGCTTCAAAACGGCTCTTCAGAAACCTGTCGGTGATGTCGCGGATACGCTGTCCATTCTTTATACTGTCAGTGGTGCACATGCACAAGATAAACAAAACGGGGACCCACTCATAGCTTCACCACTGGAGGTCTAAAACTCCTCAGGGAACCTTTAAATAGAGCTCTGCTGTGCTAAGTGTGTGAAGAATTGAATAAACTAGTTCACACAATTCACCTTTAATCAGGTCCATTAACACATCATTTATACTTTATTTCTAAATTCTTTGATTTTCCATACAGTTATCCAATTAAATGAAACACAATTTACACAAAAAGATGCAACGAAAGCCGAAGAAATACTTAGAAATGCCAGCTGTTCCTAAAGCAATACTAATCTATGATTTATCAACCGAGCTGTTCTTTATGAGACACACAAACATATCCTGTGACACAGCAGGCGTTTTTTTTATTTTTTATTACGCTGGACCAGAAACACGTTCTTTGAGATGAATTTAATCTGCGTGAAATCCTCTGGATCACGGGGGCGTTGTTATCTGGTTGCCTGCCTGTTTATCTCTTTAGCTTCACCTGTCTTGCCTCCCATTTCACCTGTCTCGCTGCTTGCGTGATAATTGAATTGCCAAATTTGTTGTTCTTTCTATCTGTCTGTCATCCTCCATTTTGGCTGCATGCCTTCCTTCCTTCCTCTCTCTCTTTTTTTCTGTCTGTCTGCGGCTTCTCTCTTCCTCTCTGCTCAGCTTGTGGGGAAGCTTGCAGCTCTGGATTTATGCTGCGTGTTGAATAGTAATACTTTGTCATGTTGTTTTAGCCTACAGCGATCTGTCCAGAAAAAAATGAGTTACTGTGGATTTGTTGTTGTGTGTGTGTGTGTGTGTGTCTCATAAATATTTTTCCCAGCAGCTCTCTGTTATGAATGTGTAAAAAGGTCACACCGTGTTACGCCTTCTTCACTCAAATGGTATTATTTCTCTGTACAACCAACACCCTGTGGGACTATGAAGTGTCTGAAAGTCTACGCGTGTGCGGCTGCCTGTAATGCATTCATTTAATATGTGATTTATTACATCTATGTCCTCCATACTCTCTAACATCAGCTTACAGTTGGGTGTGTTTGCATCCCTCCATCCAGCCCGGTAAAGATGCTGAGCCTCAACAGTGTCTATATTTAGCTGCTGGTTCAATCAATGACGGCAGAGCCACAGCACCATGACTCTGCATACTGATAGTACTACCGCCCATCGCCACCTCCGCTCACCTCTGGAGGAAGAGATAAAGAAAGAGAGAGGAACAGAGGGAGTGAGGCATGGGAAATTAAAGAAATGGTGACAAGAAAATGAGAGCAACATAGGGAAAGAGAGACAGATGGGGCCTTAATCCGATCACACGGTTAGAGGAAGGCTGGAAAAGAGCGAGAAAAATCAGCTCTGGGAGGAGGAAAAGGAGGATGTGCGAGGCGGGCAGGTGAAGAAGAAGAAGTGGGATGAAAGGAATGAGACAGGTGTAGATGCAGAGTCAGAGAAATTGAGGGATGGAGACAGATGGAGAGGGGGGGATGAAGAAGAAAGAGGAGGTGGAGAGTTCACACAACGAGTAGAAAGAAAGAAAGGTTGAGACAGAGAGGGGGAGATTATATCTGCAGTGTCTGACAGAGTTTTTTTTACAGATAGAGAGATCGAGGGAAGAAATGAGGAAGATATTCCACTTGAGGAAACAGGAGAAAGTTCACACAAGAGCAAGTAGAGAAAGATGTAACAGACTGCGGTAGTATGTGCTCGACTGGTGTGCGATGTAGCTGAGTGGATTTGCAGGGAAATGAAAGTAAAGAGGCACAAAGAGGAAGTGGGAAGAATACACTGAGGACGAAAGAGACAGAGAGAATCTATTGACACTATTGAGATGTGACAAAATGAGACAGAGAGAGAGAAAGAGAGGCGGTGAAGCCCTGAGGATTGAGGGAGAGGTCAGGGTTGAGTCACTGCTCGCCGGTGTTACACCAGAATCTGTGACCTGATTATTTTAATTTGATAGCTATTACCAAACATGCTGCCTCATTGTGCACTAAGTCACACACCACCAACTATTTCACTGATTTTGGTGAAACTGGATCATATTTCATGGAGAAAATGTTTTCTGGTTTTCCCTCTGTTGTCCTCCGGCTGCTCCGCCTCAACTCTCTGTGATTTACAGAGTTTCCTGATGGACAGTGAAGTAAACTGCTGCCAGCTGTAGCTGCTGTTAGCTGGTAAAGTTGGTGTGCATGTCATCTGTGGCTCTGTAACTTAACATCTGTACAGTTAGAATACTGCCTGCTATAAAAATACAGTGTGTTAACATGTTAACATGGTTGAAATTCTTAATTAAGTCCCTGATAGGAACTTTTAGCTTTTATACCCATAATGTGGCTGTGTGTAATAAGTGTGTACATGCAGACACACTTATACAGTTGTGTTCTGCACAGATACAGATACACACTCGCACAAGGCGCTTTATTGCTCACATGCAGTTATCTCTGTATCTTTTTCTCTCCCAGGACTGTATGAATAAAAATGCGCATACACACACACACACACTCAAACACATACACACACACACACACACACACACACATTCACACTTTAAGTAGCCGTGAAAACTGGAAAGCGCCTCGAGCACTTGGAAAGCTCTCGCTGTAAATCCACACTATTGTTATGTTTGGCTGTGATCTGTTCTCGGCTGTAATTACGTGACAACACAGGCGTAGCACAATGTCTCTCTGCCTTTTTCTCTGTCTTTGTGACACAGACATACATTCAAACAACATAGATCATGTATTCTTGTAAAGCCTTCTACTGACTACATACTTCTTTACTTAGACTTTATCCCTTAGCCCCATTTATCCCCCCAAAATTATATTATTTTACTTTTTTTTCACTTTATTTTAAACCCCAAATCTTAATGTAATATTGATCTTAAATATTTCTTAAGGTGAGATATACACTTCAGGTTTACTTTTTTGCAGAGAGTTAGATAAAAAAGATTGATAACAATCCCATGCCCAGATCACAGACAGTATAAAACATGGACGTACTATCATCCGTGACATCACTTATAGTTTTCTGAATAGCCGTTGTGAAGCTCAGCGTTGTGGCTCTGGCTACTGCCTTGGCAGTCCTTTCTGTAGCCTCCTGACTAATCCAAAAATGGGCAACGACGTGGATCACTGGTGGACCTGAATGACGCCTGGGTACTCAAACAAGCCACCTGTAACAGGACCTACCTGACAATCAAAGCAGCCACGCTGTTAATTATACATAACTTTAAGCCTTAATATAATTTGAACAGGTGAGTTCTATAAAAATTCACCCTCAGTACAGTTGTCATGAACGGGGAAATTAGCTATAGAGACCAAAACTGTTTTTTGTACCAGGCTGTAAACATGTTTATTTCTGCTGTGAAGTTGGACATTTTAACATGGGGAGCCAGCCTCAAGTGGACGTTTGAGGAACTGCAGTTTTTTTTGGCACTTTTACTTCACACAGATGTTGATTCAGCTGCAAACTTGAGAGAAGTATCGATGTTCTCATCTAACTCTCTCCAAAAATAAACGAATAGTACTGTAGGAGAATGATACGGCCCAGGATTGGGAAAATATCATAATATGTCTTAGTGTGCCAGGACAGATAGGGAAAGTTAGCAAAACATGTTGTATTGGGGATGCCAAGTCAGAGTGACTAGAGATTGACCAGAGCATTAGCAGGAAACATCTGGAGTTCCTGGGAAACTGTGAAGTACACCACACACACACACACACACACACACGTAGAGAGTGTTGGATAACTAAGATAAGTGGGTAAAGTTCAAGTTAAGCAATAGACTCCCTTTCCATGGGAGTTAGGGTTTGCCAAGAAGTCTGGTAAACAGGATGGAGCCTGTCCACCCAATACAAACACACAGCCGATCTTTGGTATAAAAAGGCATGTTACGATTTGTAATGTTGGAATTCATCTCTGACTACGTTGTTAGTAGTAGTAGTAGTAGTAGTTCTTCCATCTGATACCTGTGTCTCGACCTGCTGATTCCTCGTTTTGCACTACTTTCTGCCACAACAGTACCCAAGCCAAGAAGTCGAGGTAAAAAGTTGAATTAGTTGATAGAGGACAGAAATCATCTTTTGTGGCTGAGATAACTATTCATAGCTCTGCTGCTCTATTTTACTGTTTCCTTTTCAGTTGTGATGTAATCCATCTGGATGTTTGTCCGTGTATGCGCGTTTTTGTTTGTGCACATGTGTGTGTTTTCTCTCTCAGTCAGTCGAAGCTTTTAGAGCTTTGTTAAACACACACACACACACACACACACACACACAGACACACACACACACACACACACACACACACACACACAGATGCACACATCCTTAACAAATCCCTGCTCTGAAACTCAACACCATGTAACCAAAGCTCAGAGACACTCAGAGACCCAGAGTTCAATTAGTCATCTCTCTCGCTCCGTGTCTCATTATCATTGTCTCCATCTTATAGCCGTTGTTTATTAAAGGTTGCTATGTAACCACCAGCTACTTTACCATCACAGTTACACAGCTCTGTGTGTGTGCACACGCATTTGTGTCCTTGGTGTGTGTTTCAGAGAGTGTGTGTGTACTGTAATTTTATTTTTCTGAGCTCAGCTGCAGTTTTTCACAGTAAAGCAATACCACCAATCTGTGTCTAATCTGCTCCGTAGGCTCAAGGCCAGGTCGACTTCACCTTCCCCTGCCACAGACAGCACCATGTCCTTTTTCTGTCCTGCACTGGTAAGTTAGGAAGCAAGTAACACTGAATTTTATTGGAATTAAAATGAATCAGGACTGAGAATGCTAGCAGGTCTGTGAGGCTGGCATGTTGATAGCAGGTATTGTTGACCACGTTCAACATCTTAGTTTGCAGGTATTTGGTAATAAAAGTACTGGACATTCCTGATGGACAGTGAAGTAAACTGCTGCCAACTGTAGCTGCTGTTAGCTCAGTTTGTTAGCTGGGCTGCCCGGACTGTGAGCTCAGAGCACCGGGGGAGTGTCGGTGTTTTGGACCACAGGGAAGCTTCCATATTTTCTTTCAGGCATCCACAAACGTGAATGTCTGTAATAATATTAATAATATTTAGTGATATGTACCATAAAAATCGGACACTACATCCAGGTCATTATCTAATGGTTTGTGCAGTTGTGTTTTATAGAGGGATAAAACTGCATCATTGCTCTAACAATAAAAATGTATATACGGTTTTGGAAATAACAGCAAAGCGGAGGCGAGATGGAGGACAGTGAAGTGACTCAGACTTTCCACTGTGGAACAGAGTAGAAAGCGTAATCCTGAGACAAACCCAGCTGCACAAGTTATCGAACAAACTGGTATAATCCCTGGTGTTCATCCTTGTACTGAGCTCTAATAAATATTCAACAGAAATAAGGTTGCTAGTCACAAAACAAAAATGCTGCTTTTCTCTTCGACCACAGTAGAAAAGGGCAGTGGTGACAGGTTTATTTATGCATGTGTGCAGAGTTTAAATTAGAAGGAAAAGTGGCTACAGAATAATTGATAAGCATTAAAGTCTCTATTAGCCTCTTTGGGGCTTTGGTTAAATCATGATTCTATATATATATATTCTGTCTGTGCTGAACATTTAATGCCAAATGTATAATCAGTCTGCAGTGATGGATGCAGTAGAGTGCGACTGTGAAAAAGAAATAAATCAGTGTAAGTAAGTGCAAATGATAGTCAGGACCTTTGGAGGTCACGTTTCAGTTCAGGAAGTGGACCCAAATGTAGATGAGGGGTGACAAACAACAGTAACTTTAATTACTTACTTAGGCAGGGATGAAAAGACAAGAACAACTAAAGACAGCTGATCCGGGCAAAACAAACTGTTTACAAATCCAAGATAAACCAGGAGCCCAACGGAAGTCCAAAAAACAGACCATAAAAGAACAAGGACAGTAACAAACACACAGAGGGGTTAGCACAAAGACGGAACAAAGGACAGAGGAACTAAAACAGGACTAGGAAACAGAACGCAGGACAGTACGATCTGACACAAAGGACACAAAAAGAACGCAGGGACTAAATATACAAAACAGACAACTAGACACAGGTGAACCTGATGAGAAACAGGTAAAACAAAATAGGGTGAAACCAATGACAGTATCATATGCATGACGTCACCCACAGGTTTCTCTGGCCACCACCATGTTGCCTCATCCACCTCCCAGTTAATCTAACAATTGGCGCTCGAATTGGGTGCTCAAACAAACCATCTGTAACAACACCAACCTGTCAATCAAAGCGGCCACACTGTTAATTCTGCATAACTTTAATCCTGAATTAGCTACAGTATAGAGACCAAAACTGTTTTTTGTACCAGGCTGTAAACATGTTTTTTTTCTGCTGTGAAGTTGGACATTTTAACATGGGGACTTATGGAGACTGACTCACTTCTGGAGCCAGCCTCAAGTGGACGTTTGAGGAACTGCACAGCAGAATCAAAACTGGCAGGAAAACACAACAAAGGCAGGAAGTAAAGATACACAAGGAGAGGGGAGAATATAGGACAGGAAACACAGAACCATGACAAATAAAATGATGTACATTTGTCAAGGTTAAGGGAGGATTGAACTGGGTGATGTCTCAAATAAATACACTTTATTTCACCAGCATCTTGACCTGTATTAAGTACCACCTTTATCTTTTTTGTATATTAAATCTTCCACCATATTCCAGCAAAGATTGAGGTGCACTGCAGGTCTGTTTTTCATTGTGCTGTTTCATATTCTGCAGGAGTGTAGCTTCGATTTGCCAGCGTGCCATTAGCGGCCATTACATTCAAGTGTGTGAGTGAATTTGAATGGGAAAGTTTGATTTAGTGGCCAAAGCCATTATCGGTGAGGAATGAAACGGTCCCTCTGGACCATTTCTACACATGTATCCTATTTCTCACTCTCACTTTCTACACACACACACACACATAGTATCCTCTGGGACCCTCATCAGGTCAGTGAGCTCCTTTTAGCAGCTCCCTCTGTGATCTCCATATCTCTAATGAGATTACTGTAGTAATAGGAGAGTTGATAAAGCCATTACCCACAACCCATCCCTCCTGTCTGCCTGATTCTTGGTCGTCTGTCCACCTGTGAGCTCTCAACCGGGACTGAAGAGGAGGACGAGAGGGAGATGACAGCGAGTTAAGAGAAAAAAAAGAGAGGTCAAAAGAGCTGGAATGGAGAGGAGAGAAATCAATGTGGGGAGAAAGGAAAAGGGAGGAAACGGGAAGTGTGAGATGGTTACAGATGACGCTGACAAGGGCACGGAAAGAAGTGTTGATAAAGAAAACACAAGGGGGAAAGTCTAAAAAATGAAATGAAAAAAGATGTGGCGCATGAAGGATGGATGAACAGCGAGTGGCTGTTTAAAGGTCATGTGTATTGGAGAGCCGTGTGCAGAGACATGGGGCTCAGTCTCCTCCTCTTTTCTCTCCTTTATCTGCCTCCATCATCCTCCTTCTGCTGCCAGTTTCCCCTTTTGTCATGTCTTTGCTTGCCTCGTCCTCTTTCATCCCTGTCTCCCCTCTTCCTCTCTCTCTGTGTCTGTCTATCCTCCCCCCTCTCTTGCACAAACCAACTCCCTCTGTAGCTCCCTCCCTCCTTTTCTCTCTCTATCTCCCTCCATCAGCTTCAAAGAGCTGTCTCTGTGGCAGACCTCGAGGGCACCTGCCTCTTGAGGTGGAATAAAATCATCCGTCCCTTAGTGCCTTTTGTGTGTGTGTGTGTGTGTGTGTGTGTGTGTGTGTGTGTGTGTGTGTGTGTAGCCCGTACGGACTCTGAAGAGAAGTGGGGCCCTGGGCATCTCAACAACAAACAAACAAAACCAATAAACAAGCAGGTGAACCTGGACCACGGGGTCATTTCTGCTCTGGGTTTACTCCCTGAATTAGATTATGTTACAGTGTTGTTTCTAACCTTTAAAGCTCAAATGAAATCTGTGTGCGCATACGTGTGTTTTGTATTTGTGTGTCTGTCTACATCTGCATGGTTGCAGCTGTGCGTGCAGATGTTGGTTCGACCCATAGACAGTAAAAACATGGATGTCGTATCCGTGATGCCACGTCATCACAGTGTGGCCCATCTTGGCAGTCCTGCCTTCACGACTTTATTTGACTTCTTTAGGCTGCCTTCAAGTTAGTGTAGAGATTGACAGTGATGCTGTTTCTGTGGTCTGCCACATTTTCATATTGACAATGGATGTCAGCACGTCTTGCATGTGAAAGGAGCCACCTGTAGTGATAAACCTACAGAGAATAACCTCCTGCTCCCCTCGGCTACAGAGTCTGTGAAGGTTCTCAGTCGTCCAGGTCACCTTTCTTTGAGAAGAGTTAAATCTGGGGCAACTGGAGATCTACAACCAAGCTTATTGTTTAGCTAAACTTAGCAACCAGACAGCTTTTTTTTTTAGCACTAAAACCCCAACATACACTACCTGCTCAGCACCAAACTACTCTCAGACAAACTTTACAATTAGCAAGTGAACATAGCTGAGCATTTAATTCCCACAGGACCAAAAATAAACCTAAAAAAGTGAGAATATTGGGCTTATAATGGTCATGTGTGAAGAAGAAGAAGAAGAATGCTACAGTTCATTAGCTCTAGGCTAAAATGTCTTTTCTTTAAATTACATTCAGTTCCAAGTCATTGCTCTGTAATGAAAGCTCTTTACATAGGAGCTTCCATCTGTTCATATTCATAAAGGCTTTTTCTGTTTAGCGTCACATTATCCCGAAGACTTCCTCGTAATCATTTTTCAATAAAGTCACTGTAATTTCAGGTTAACTTAAATGTATAGCATACTAATAGAGAGAAGAGCATCTTTGAAATGCTTTATTTTTCTTATTGCACTCATATTCAGCCACAGAAAGTAGCAGAGAGGCTCTGACTTATTGGGTTCACTCTGGTGTGCTGGTTCGGTTGTGACAAAGCTTTGTGTCTCTGTATGTGTGTGTAATATTATTATATCCTACTGTCTGGATGGAGAAAAAAATCTCTTCTCCAAAAGAAAACAAAAAATCGGGGCAACTTTTAATGACAGATGGACAGCTCAGTCTGTCATTTCAACCTGACGACCCATCAGTCTCTGCATGCCTCTCAGACATATCTTCATGGATGGAGGCACACCACCTCCAGCTGAACCTCTCAAAAACCGAACAGCTGCTCCTCCCAGCCAAACCTTTTTATACATCATGACATCAGCATCAAAACTGATTCCCTATCTCAGGGTAGCAAAAAACTTAGGAGTCATGATTGATGACCAACTAAACTTCTCTGATCAAGTCGTCCAGACGTGCAGCTTGACAACATAAGAAAAATCAGGCATTACCTGACTCAACATGCTACCCAATTCCTGACACAGGCTGTGGTCATCTCGAGACTGGATTACTGTAACGCCCTCCCGACGGGCCTCCCAGCCTGCACAGGGAAACCCTTTTAGATGATCCAGAATGCGGCGGCACGCCTTGTCTTACCCCACTGCTCATCGAGCTCCACCGGCTACCTGTAGAAGCCCGCATTAAATTCAGATCACTAATGCTGACTACAAAGTAGTCTCCGGTTCTGCACCCACCTACTTGAATGTTTTATACAGACATATGTTACCTCCTCCAACGACGCCTGGCTCCACCACCTGTAAACCTGGTAAAGATTAATCCAGTTTCAACACACAATGTACTCATGTAACCTTCTGTCTCTGTCATGCAACATAAACTACATGTACTCTACCATAACGATTAAATTAACCAAATTAGTGTGTGTGGTGAGTAGAGAGAGAACAGCAGAGCAACAGATAAAGAGGAAAAGAAGCTGGGGTGGATGTTCGACATCTATATGAGTCCTCCGTCTAATGAAAGTCATCAGAGTGAAGCAGGAAAATCAGTCTAATAAAGGAAAGAGGTTGCTGCTCAGTCTTGGATGAAGGCCAAACCACTACCACACACCCTAATTGACTCTCTCTCTCTCTCTCTCTGTGTGTGTGTGTGTGTGTGTGTGTGTGTGTGTGTTTTTGTCTAGATGAGGCAGAGAGGAGTTTATTGATCGCTGGGCGTGTTCAGAAGGGACCTGAACTACCACAGCACCACCTCCACCACTCACACAAACACCAGTCTGAATAAGATCTTAACTATATCTTCAGGTATATTATGTATAACAAAGCTTCTGGCTGTTGTGCTGCTCATTGATCGCTCCTCTGATAGGGTGCCAGGAGACAGCAGTGTGGTAAACCCTTTAGGTCATACTGTTAGGAGAAAGAGGTTTAACATGGGGTAGTACAAAAACCTGAGGAATCAGAACATGATATGTTTAGATACCTGTACCTGTTTAGATACTGTGATGTTCATATATCAATGCATAATTGCAAAACTTACTGTGTAAACTGTATATTTGTATCTATATGTATTATCAATTGACTTCTGTACACAGAAAAATACAAAAAACAAAGCTCAATATTGAAGCAACATTACATAAAAATTGATATTTTTGTGATTTTGAGCCCCCAGTTTCAGTAATTTGTAGTATTTGTTATGATTGTATTACTTATGATACTTTGCTAACAGCCAAACATCAAGCAAGTGAAACAACACAAGACTTAGCAGCCAGCTAATATTACTCAGTAGTCCAACAGCCGTCTGCCCAGCTCGGCGTCTGTCTTTCAGCCTTTTATTTCACCAAGCTCTCACCAACGACTAAAAGTCAGTCCCAGATTTGACAATGTGAAGATGCCCGGGGGCCAATACTAACATATTAAAAATTAAACAATTAAGAATAAAAGTTACATACAAATGCACTGTTTTATTCATTTATTAATTTTATTTTCATTGTCACAATTATCATTTTTTTAATGACAATGTAACCAAATCTAAGCCAATCAGGCGTGAACAAATCTAAAAACCAGTTCTGTCTTTCTTTCACATCTGGAGTCAGATAACAAAGAATAAATTGTATGGAATACGTTAAACTTGAAGTTGATACAAATCTTAACCTCATGTTCATTCTAAACATGACTTATTATGAGTAATGCAAAGTCTATTGGCATTTAAGTTTAAAATGTATCACTATTGCTCTTGTCTTTAACAAAATCATTCAGAAAGTAATATTTTGTGTCACATCTACAGATATATAACACCAGCAGTTATGTCCTTAAAGGTTCAAATGCTTCGTTGTTTCAACCAACAAAAAAAAACAAATCTTCCAGCCATACAGTATCTGACAATCCAAGCAGGCCATAAATAATATATTATAAAAATGAAGCTTCAGCCGTCCTTTGGACATCCCTGCTGTAGGTGGTGTTTAAACACATTTAGTTTGTTTTATTGTTGTTCTGTGTGTAGTGCTGTGACTGTGAAGCCTTTCTGTCCAAGCGTTAGACGCGTGGTTTCATTTATTCTGCCGCCCTCTGGCGTAAAGCTTAAAAAACTACACATTCTCCCATAATGCACCTCCTCCTTTTCATTCCCATAATTCCCCGCTGCGAACTCTCTGCACCAGTCAAGATGGCGGACAGACCAGGTAAAACATCGTGTCCTCTGATACAAAAATCACATTTTCTCTTTATTATATGTTTTATTGTTGGTATATTTTAACGTTTTCACAGTCTGAGTGTGTTTTTCTGTCACGCTGACCGTTAACGGGTCACTTGAAGGTCTTCGTCTGACTGTAGGCCGCGTTCAATCCTCTGAGTCACGTCAAGGACTTTGCGTGTCATTGCCAGTTTGTGCAGCTAAAATCAACCTCCGAGCCGCTTTTTGGATATTTAACTGTCACGTTAAGTGATCACACACTTTGGATTTGACTTGCACTTCACGTGAAGCTCATAAAAACAAGCTGTCTTTGCACGTAGACGTTATGTGAGTTAACTGCTTTGCCCGGTTAGCTTGCACGGTAGCCTGCAGACACGGTGCCGACCCCAAACTGTGACATTATCGAGTTCATTTAAATCCTAAAACAAACAAACAGTTATAAAACTGAACAGAAAATGTCGTGCTTTGATTTAAAGTGTGTTTTTAACGGTGGTCCAATAATTTTTCATTCATAATTGTTATAATGTAGCTACATTAGCCTGATGTGTCAAAGTGTCAGTGTAAATATGAGCAACTGACTCTTCATTCATACGAATGCTTTGCAGATTTTAGAGCTGCAACTAAAGATTATTGTCAGTATCATTAGTCTGCTTATTATTAATATATATGATTATTATTTTATATTATTATTTTGACAGTTTTGACTATAAAATGTCAAAAAAAGGTGCCCATCACAAGTCCTCGGAGTCCAAGGTGACATCTTAACTTTGCCTGTTTAAAAGTCAAATATCTCAAAGATCAAATGTTCAAATTGAGAAGTTGAAGCCTGAAAAATTATCAAGCTGTTGTTTATCAAAATTGTTTAGACCTAGATTAATTTTCTTTACTTGTTAGCTGCAAACATTATTGATCAGAATCAGGTTTATTGCCAAGCAGACTTTCACATACAAGGAGTTTGTCTTGTGCATGACAAACATTAAGTAAAAAATGAAAAAATCAAGTACTAAAAGATAAATATATGTATGTAATGTTTTAAATAAAGAGCTGTACAGTTTGTTGCCCTCTGCTTAAACCAGAGCTACAGTATGTTTTGCTCATTGTGGACAACGTGTGATCAAACTGTTGTTGCTGTCTCCACTTGTGACCAGTTCCCGTAGCTGATAAGAGGCTGATGGACGTGAAGCTGGGTGAGCTGGGAAGCTGGCTTGGAGGTCGCGACTTCACTCCCAATGGCATCATCGCAGCCGTCCGCAGGGGTGAGGAAACCTGCTCTGACTTTGTTGTTGTTGTGGATTTGAAAAAAAAAGGGTTACCAAGGGAGGAAATCTGATCTGAGGTCTGATTTTGGTTCCTTGGTGATGTTCAGCATTTTCTTTGAGGGCAAATCAGGAGCTGTAGTCACAAAATACCCCGAGGCTAAAAGTAGCTCCCACCTGGCTGAGATGAGAGAAACTCAGTCTTAGTATTTTGGTTGAGGGATGTCCAGGGGACTCTAAGGCTCTAAATCAGATTTATTTGACAGTTACTAACTAACTACAGAATATAAATAAACCAGATTTCATGACCATCACTGGATGGTTCACAAGATATATATGCAGAAATACTTCACAAAAAAAGATTTGTGGAAAGCGTAGTGACTTTAAACGTCATTTTTAGTGACGTTTCAAAGGCCTCTTACTGAAATATTTTGTGAATGTGGCCTCAGTAGTACGGAAAGTAGAGCAGGAAAGTGTATTTAATCTCCCCATGTTCACTCATGTTTCAATTCACGTCAGGACGATTCTCACATAATATTGTTGTGATTTAGCTGATTTTCCCGCCTCTCTGTCTTCCAGGCCACGACAGATACTACAACAAGTACATTAACGTGAAAAAGGGAGGCATCGGCGGTATAACTATGCTGCTGGTTGGCTACGTGGCCATCAGCTACCTGTGGGAATACGACCACATCAGTAAGAAAACACTTACTTCCCGTTTAGGATGTTCTGCCTTTGTGTCTGTAACTAGCTCCCTCACTCTTTTCTCCATCTTCTCTTCCAGAACACGATCGCTGGAGGAAGTATCACTAAGGCCCTTCAGCAGCCATCAGACCTCCAGGGGTCGAACTTTAAAGCTCTTTGTTCCCCCTGCTCTTTGTACTCTCAGCTCCATGTTCAATATGTAACTGTTGTGACCAATAAACAATATGAAGATTTATTGTTGGATATCGTGTCTTGGTGTGTGTTTAGTCTAAAAAATAACAAATCTGTAACAAGAACATTTATTTGTACACACTGCACAGATTGTATCCACAAAACAATGAAACGTATCCTGAGATACCTGTTTGAGATGAGCAGATCTGCTGTACCTCCACGTCCTATGGCAAAAATTTTAATTCTTTCAAATCCAACAGAACCTCAACACACGACCGGTAATTTACCAGTTCCAGGATTTAAGATGTGTCGTTAAGAGTCTAAAATCTGACGTAAGAATACAAACTATTGCAGGGTGGATTTGGGCTCTGATTACAGCCGAACAAACATTATTGCAAAATGACATTCCTACTGGCATTGATCACAATTTTTTTTTTTTTTTCATTTACACAGATTCACTACCATTAGAACAGAACTGGTCTGGTGTCACTGATGCAGTCACAAGACCCGCAGAAACGTGAATATTCTGTAAGAAGCAGCAGCACTGCCCCTCTGCTGGACCCTGGGTGTGATGTGTATTTAAATATTACAGTACAAACATTGTAGAAAACACTGCAGACTGACCCACGAGTCACTGAACCACAGCCGCGCAGACTGTGACCTCTTCTGTTCCTTGTTGTTTTCATGTATCCACGGTGGGAAAAATAGAAATCGTAGCTTTATTGATCTTTCTTACTGCCGCACAACACGGGCAGTTAAAGTCTTTAAGCCTGTGGAGCAAAGAGGCTTCCTCTCTCCGCTCTGCTGCTCACATCAGGAGGGAACCGAGGTCCACCACTGTGATGACCTCGAGGCTGAAGGTTACTGTCCACTCAGGAAGGCAAGATGGCCTTTAGTGCATTTGTTGGCATAGTGGCCCTTCTCACCACACTGCAGACAGAAGAATGAAGATGTTAATGGCTTGCATTTGCAGACAAATCCTAAGATCTAAGAAGGAAAAACTGATTTCTTGTGTAAATATATGCCTATTTAAAATCTTATTTTATTTCGAGATTGATCTAAAAATCGTCTGTGACTTTTCAGGTGAATCGTAAAGGTCGTAGAATTTAATGTGCTCTTAACTTCTGTTTCCAAACTTCATATGAACTCACTGACAAGCAGATCTGCACTATGTGAACAAACCAACGGGGTGATGTAGCAAACTAGATAGCTATGCTGATTGGATGAATTACTACACATGGCTCTTAAACAATGCAATTAAGTTGAGAGTACTTGAAAAGTGTCTTCAGTTTGCAACCTCAAATGAAAAGTCTGGCTTTTTGTCTACAGTCGTTTCAAAATTGAGAAACAAAGATCGCAGTTTAGATCGTGGATTGATTGCAATTAGATAGTTTTGTGATATTATTTTCTGGGCAGGTCGCCGATCGCTACATGGATCTCTGAATCTCACTGAGTAACGTGTTATCTCATTTTTTCTGTACGAAAACTGAAGCGCAACAACAAAAAACATCTAAATGAAGAGTAGGTATATGAGGTTTAGATATATTTTATGTACGTAAGTGTTAAACCAATTCATAATTTCTATTCAATTTGGACTACAAAGTTTCTATTTCATGATTTGTAGCATGTTTTTTTAAATGTATTGTCATATCGATCTCATCCAACTCTCAGCAAGAAAGTGAATAAAAGTATTGAAGTATGAAATTAAAACTTATGCCTGTCTTCATATCTACGACTCCAGTAAATGGATTTTGAACACATACAGGCACATTAGCAGATGAATGTTCAGTTGACTCACCTTGTAGCAGGTGACCTGGTCCAGTGGCCGCGGCCCTCTGTTGCCGGTCATGTTGTTTTGCTGAGTGGCGGCCATCGGCGTGTGATTCTGCGGCCGCTGGCCTGGACTGGAGTTGGTCAGCTGGATTAGAGAGAGCGACGAGCGGCCGATGGTGGGCACGGGCTGCAACAAGCAGAGAGAAATACGTGAGTAAATACACATTCATAGTGACCCGACATATATAAATACAGATGTTTGTCTGTGTGTGTCCTCTTACCTTTGTCTGGTTCTGGGTTTGCTGTGGTAGAGGAGGCTGTTCAGAAGCTCCCATAGGCAGTTCAAAACGAGGGCTGTAGAAAGACACGTCATATCCCATAAATCAGGCTGACAGATAACTGATATATCATGTAGGAATCAGATAAAAATGGTACATACTGCATAAATTTACAGGATTTTCCTTCCGGACAGAAGCCCACCAGGTAGTTCACACAGATCACTCTTCTCGTGTGTCTGTGTCTGCAGTCAGGACCTGAGACGATCCAAAACAGTGAAGTGAAGATGTTTAAGTGTTAAAATCATCACTGCTGTAACGTTCGTGTTCGCCACAGAGCAGCACTTACCGTGTTTGCAGAAGCCTCGATCATACCACGGACAGTCTTTGATCTTGGACTCGGGATCGATGTGCAGGAATGGACATTCCTTGTTGCTACACTCACCTGCGAGCGTCAACACAAAACGTTAACAAAACACACTCAGCAGTCATCGAGTTTGTCAGCGCGAGATTATGAAACATCGAGTCAACGAACCAAACTTTGAATAGAAGTAGCACTCGGGCATCTTGGTCATGTCGTATTCGTGGAGAAACTCGCACTGGTCTCCTTTCTTGCACAGTCCTCTGAGCCAGTGCTTACACACCACCGTCTTCTCTCCACTGATGTGACGGAACGGACACATCCCACCTGAGAGCGGAAACAAGAAAAGAGATATAACTTCTCCTAATTCATACCCACGGAGCAGATCGCTAATCTTTTATCCACAAACAGTGTCACGAGTCAGTGTTCTCTCTTTCACCATACTTAGACGTGTGCCACAACCAGGACTCACCACTTCATGCTCACTTTGTGCCGCTCGTTACATAAAAAAAGCTTTCACTAACGAATCACACAGGATTTTATTGTGAAGCGGCAACAGGAAATGGTCGCTACTTCTATCAAATAACGGCTCAAAAATAAATTTAAATTTTCATTTGATCCTTTTCCTTTCCGAATGTTTTTTTCTTCATGATGTTCCTGTGATGAGTTTGTGATTATCTGGATAAATTATGATAATGTTCAAAGTGTTTGTAGAGTATGCAGTGATGCATTTATCAATCAAACAGTTAGAAATGGAAACACAACCAATGAATAAGAGAATTATGAAAACTGATTGTGGTTTTTATCAAGATATAAGTGCAGGGAACAACTAGCAGAATGTCCACGCGTTAAACAATATTCAATATTTAGACTGAAAAAAAACTTTGTCCAGGACAGTTTAAAAAAGATTTAGGGGAAGTTGCAAGAGGGAAAAAAAAGTTCATTTTGAGTCCTGACTGTGACAGTCGGTTCACTGAGCGTCTCAAACCTGTGAAAAATATTATAATTGACCTTTTTTTCCTGAGATACACTCCCTATACAGCTTTAGCTGACACTTTTATCCAAAGTGACTTACAAAAAAGGGAAACAATCAAGGTACAGTGCAACAAGGACGCGTTGGTGCATCAATACTCGCATAGAATCAAGTGACAGTCTGGAGGGGGATAGATGTAGCACGTCCAGTTGTTGGTAGTCATCCTAGAGCAGGGGTGTCCAAACTTTTTTTTAAAGAGGGCCAGATATGACAATGTGAAGATGTGCGAGGGCCAATACTAACATTTAAAAAATGAAACAATTACTAATAAAAGTTACATACAAATGCACTGTTCTGTAACAATTTTGTTTTCATTGTCACAATTATCTTTTTTTTTTTTTAAATGACAAATGTAACCAAATCTAAGCCAATCAGGCGTGAACAAATCTAAACACCAGTTCTTCTTTTCTTAACCTCATGTTCATTCTAAGCATGACTTATTATGAGTATTGCAAAGTCTGTTAACATTTAAGTTTAAAACGTATCGCTCTTGCTCTTGTCTTTAACAAAATAATTCAGAAAGTAATATTTTGTGTCACATCTACAGATATATAACACCAGCAGTTATGTCCTTAAAGGTTCAAATGCTTCGTTATGTCAACCAAAAAAAGCCAAATCTTCCAAGCCATACAGTATCTGACAATCTTGGCAGGCCATAAATAATATATTATAAAAATGAACCTTCGGGCCGCAAAACATCTGACCGCGGGCCGTTTTTAGCCCCCGGGCTGTACTTTGGACATCCCTGTCCTAGAGACTAAAAGTCAGGGTAACTTTCTCTGCTGCTTCAGGTTTGATCACTTTTTAAAAATCCATCTCATCCTTTGTGGAAGTACAAAACTTTCTCATTCTACTGATGCCAATCTACTTAGTTAGTTATAATAACATTCACATACACACACACGTGATAGTAGGTGCAGCACACCTGCATGAAGAGGTGAAGAAGAGGTGAGCCTGCTACAGCAGGTGTGTTTTTTTACCTTTTATACAAGCTGCTCTCATGAAGAACTCACACACAGCAGATCCGGACTCTGCAGGGACACACACACACATGAATTAACACATTATTGAGGGAAACACAGCGACGGTTAGCTTCCACCTGATCTACCGTTACAGCGGCTAAAGTAGCAGCTAGCGTCCCGACACTTACTGTCCATGCCGGGGAAGGGCAGAGGCTGCGCCCCGAGCTGCTGCTGCACGGCGATCTCCAGGTCAAACTTGATGTGATCCACGTTAGCCAGTAAGTCCTGCATGTCTGCGTTAGTTTACCGAGCTCCGGTCCGATCAAACAGGTTAGCCGAGTTAGCTTCAAGTCGAGCTAGTTCATCAGCCAGCTAAAGTGGCTAACGAGGCTAGCTAGGCTAACCGATAAGCTGAAGCGAGCTCCCCGCAGAGAAACCAGAGCAGCTGCCGGTGTTTGAAGCTTCACGGAGCCGTTTGAAGGTAAAAAACCGTGAAGTGTGGTCGGTGTGTAACTTTGAGTCAGTCACGAGCAGCTCCTTGTTCTGTCGGATGGATCGGAGAGGAGGCGCGCGCACTGACCTCTGACCTCGCGGAATAAGACGAGACTAGTCGATCCTCGAGCGCTAACGGCTGGCGAACTCACAGCACGTTGTTATGGTGACAACACTTCTGATCTAAAATGATTTATTAGTAATATTTATGACACTCAATTAAAAAAATAATTTAATAAGAATTAAATTAATAATTTTATCGATATCTCAAGAACGAAGCTTAGTTTTCCCTATATCCTCCTCAGAGTAAGATCTTAATTCATTTCTTATTATATTGATATGTATTTTTATATTTTAAATTTATTTGTATTAATTTACTTTTTTTAAAATATATTTTTTATTAATTATTTTTAAATAATTTATTTGATTATGTCTGTTAATTCTATAGCAGGAATAAACTGGCAGAGAAATAATTTGTTACACAGAAAAATAAATGTATGGCGGCTGGGAAGTATGTGCACTTGCTTTTATAATTTTTAAGTTTTTGTTTTATTTTATGCTCTTGAATTAATAGTTTTTTATTTTGACAAGATAGACTGAAATGATGCCACACTGGGGAAATTCACTTGTCACAGAAGCTCGTATACACAAGGCTGATAAGAAATGACTCATAAATGAGAAATATGAACAGCATAACCCTGGAAAAAATCACTTATTGTCTCAGAAAACGATATAACACCTTTTTGAAAATTTGGCAGCCATATTTAGACCATATCGGTACATTTCCCACGCCAAGTACTTAATGTAGTTGTTTGTATTGACCTCGCACACTGACTTCTCCTTTTTTTTTTTTTTTTTTTTTTTTTTTTTTGATGGGGGGGCGTTTTGCCCTTTGTTATGTCTCTATACTGTTGGTATACTGATATGTTTGTATACATTACATATATAAAACTGAAAATAAAATATTTCAAATAAATGAGAAATATATAGATAAACTCATGAAGTCACGCTGACAGCTGTTACAATGAAGCACCTGTGGTAGAGCTCCTTCTTACATAGTGGAAGTTCATGATGGATGTCAGCTTTGTTAACATTTTCCTCTCCCCACTTGCTCTGTGGAGTCTAAGGGGACAGTCCAGGACAGAGCTGGACCTCTTGGACCAGTTTGTTGAGTCTTTTCCCGTCCCTCTCTGTGCTCCCCCTCCCCAGCAGACAACTGCATAGATTAATGCCACCACAGTGTCATAGAACGTTTTTAACACAGTCCTGCACACTCCAAAGGACTTCAGTCTCCCAGTGGAAGTAAATGGAAAAGGCTTTGACACTTTTACATATGACCAAATATTATCATTATTATAGACAGGTGTGAATGTCCATTTCTACCCTGTTCTCATCAGCTTTCATACATTCTTTTAACCCACAGTCAGAGTTTTAGGGATGATAATGTTCTGTCAGTCGGTCCACCACGTTGGTCCAGACTAAAATACATTGACAGTACTGGATGGATTGTCGTGGTCCCTGGAGGATGAATCCTAATGATTCATGTGAGTAAAATGTAAAACTGTTAAATGAACTGCCATAAAAGTTGGTACAAACACTTATACTCCCTTCAGGATTAATTGTGATAGCTTTAGTGATCTCTTAACTTTTCTATAGCAACAGATCAAATTTAATTTGTCCAGTTCCTTAATTTATCAACAAATATCTGCAAAACTTACTCTGTGACTGGTGTGACAGTCATGTTGAAAGATCATACACAGTACCTGTAGTTTCATTCATTTTGGTTGCTTTAATGTAACAATTGTGTTTTTATTTGTTATCAAATTGTTTTTATTATACCGTACATGTATACAGGATATGACAGAGAATGCTCATGTATGAAACAAACAGTCACAATTTGTGCCATACAGTAACTTTGGATTGCAAATTTAATACAAAAGATTTCTGACAAGTGTAAAGCTTAACTGTGATCGTAAGGCCATAATCAGACCAAAGCAGGCATTGTGGCGATTAGCTGCAGGGTGATCTGGTCTGAATCGAGACCAGATCTACAGTGGAAAAACAGCAAGGGCACTGCAGCAGCACTGAATAACGGAGGACGATGAAGTCTGCAAATCTATCTTTCAAACTAAAACCGTTGTGAAGTCATGAGGAAGTATATATTTGAGCAGTGACAGATTTACCAACAAATATACACATGAAACAACATTGGCTTAAACATTGTTTGTTACAATCATCAGTGTCTGACGTGCTGCTCTCTACAGCTCGGGCAGGCCCGGCATGGGGAACTGGCTGGCGAAAGCCTCGACCTCCGTTTTGATTTCTGCTACTCGCTGCTGGAACTTCTCTCCCTGAGCCAGAGCCTGAACGAACTCCCTCAGAGGAGCCTTTGGATCCAGGCTCGACTGCACCTCCAGGGTCAGCACGATACCTGCAGGAGAAAGAGGAGAGCGTGGAGGGCTTTCAGAGCGGTTTCACTTACGTGAAATCATGTTTGTTTTGTTGTTTGTTCCTATGGAAAGATGCTTCAGCGTTGCATGTTTAATAATCATAAAGAAATTAAAAATAAAGATAATTTGTGGTTTTACAGGGTGTTATCTTCAGTCATCTACACAATGGGGATTGTTTGATTTGAGTCCCCTGCAGTGGTTTGGTCACCTTAATTTAAAAACATTTTTGCAGAGAACATGTTGGCAATTCTTGCTTTATTATTTTATTTTTTATGGATTACCTCTGTGAATGAACTCAGCCACCTTCTTGAAGTCATCCTCCACCAAACCTCTGGAGGTCAGAGCTGGAGAGCCAAACCTCAGACCGCTAGGACGCAGAGCACTCTTATCTCCTGCAATACAAACACACAGAGACACATTAAGAGCGTGAGAAAAACCCTTCACAAGCATCGTTCAGAGTGAAAAGATGACTGTGAGGGGCTACACCTGTATGCTAACAAACCTGCATGGATCATGGACACCAACACATACCTGGACAGGTGTTCTTATTACAGGCGATGGCACAGGCTTCCAGAACTTTCTCAGCTCGTCCTCCATCAGTTCCTTTGCTGCGCAGGTCCAACAGGATCAGATGGTTGTCAGAGCCGCCTACACGGGAAGAGGAAAAAGGGATTAGAAGACGCTACATAGACTGTGAAGCTATTAACTGCTATCACGACCCCCTTTTTAATAATCACAATATTATGATGATGCTATAAAAATGTCTCTGTGGTATGTCATCATGTGGTTATAAACACTTACCAGTAACGATCTTGTAGTCGTGGTCGATGAGAGCACTGGACAGAGCTTTGCAGTTAGCAAGAACCTGCATCTGGTAGGCCTTGAACTCTGGCGTCATGGCTTGTTTAAGAGCGACAGCAACACCTGCCAGAGAAAGACAAGTCCTAACTGAGATAGATGTCGCCATAACTGAATGACAGCAGAGATGAAACTGACATGACAAAGTCAAAGGGAGGAAAATAATGACGAGGCGTACCTGCAATAGCATGGTTGTGTGGTCCTCCCTGCAGACCGGGAAACACCGCCTGGTTGATCAACGACTCCAAGTTATACAGAGTCTCCTTCCCCTTGGCATCCACGCTGCGCACGCCTGCAGGAGGGAAACAGAAAGACAGAGGGATGAGTGGTGGTACCGATAAAAAAAATATAAATATAAAGTGTTGATGACAAAACAACATTCCTACCTTTCCTGTAGAAGATGAGTCCAGCCCGGCAGCCGCGCAGCGTCTTGTGTGTTGTTGTGGAAACGATGTCAGAGTACTCAAAGGGTGAAGGCACGACTCCAGCAGCCACCAGTCCACTGATGTGAGCCATGTCTGACATCAGGTACGCTCCATTCTCATTAGCGATCTGCTTCATGCGGGCGTAGTCGATGTTGCGGGAATAACAGCTCGTTCCTGAGAAAGAAAAAGAAAAAACACTGTTGAATGTGACGTTTTCAATGATTTGCTGCATGTACAGTGTGTGTCTGTGTGTTAAAGGACCTGCAATGATGAGTTTGGGGTGGAACAGCCGAGCGTTTTCTTGCAGTCTGTCATAGTCGATGTAGCCAGTTTCTGGATGCACCTAAAAAACAGGAGACCACATCAACAGCTACATCTGATATACAGAACATACAAAGGACTGTGCTCCAGAAGCCTTTTAAACTAAAACAACCTGAAATGATTATCCTATTAGGTTTCAGATTTTCCCCATATTTCAATCTTGTTTTCTGTTTTCATACTGTGCTTTGTTTTAATAACAAATGTTATTATCTTGCACAGTGTCTAGCATCACAGAGACGTGGCTGAATGAACTCACTTCGCACTCGCTGGTAACTCTGGACGGCTTTCAACTTGAGAACAAAGACTTCTTATCCACCTCGTCTATATGAGCTGCTGCAACGAGTGAATTTCCCCGGTGTGGGATCAATAAAGTCTTTCTTATCTTATCTCATCTTATGTGGGATCCAATTATAACTCTAATAAAGCATGAGCAGTAATTAACTTCATTTCCCCAAGGTGTAATCAAACCTTTTATCACTACAATTACATTCATATAAAACCTCATAAAATATATATTTTAAAGTGCTGTGTGGGTTACGTTTTATTTCAACATTATAAACATACCATACAAAAAGATTCTACTCTGTTTTTATAAATTAAGGAAATAGCTCCAGGTGCCTCTCAGTCCACCTGAGCTTAACCCAAACCCCAAAATTATCATCCACATCTGTGACACATTTGTACCTGCCTCTTTGGGAGTTACTGGATGAGTGTGTGGACAAATACATGTGATTATTTGGTACCTTATACGGCATGGATTCAAAAAAGATGGACGTCGCAGAGATTTTCTTCTTCTCCGTCATGAAGCCGTGAGTCAGGTGACCTCCATCAGGAAGGTCCAGTCCCATGATCCTGCCGTGAGGCTCCACGACGGCCGTGTAGACAGCAAAGTTAGCCGGTGAACCTTCACAGCGAAGCAGAAAGTATGAAAGTCAGACAGAGGAACGAGAACACGATGAAGAGTTTTAGATGTTAAATCGCTGTTTGATACCTGAGTATGGCTGCACGTTGACGCCCCACTTCTCTGAGTCCAGACCGTAAGCCTCCAGCGCCCTCTTCTGGCAGAGTCTCTCCAGCTCATCAACATGCTCTGTGCCACCGTAGTACCTGAACACATGAATCATGAAGATCATTACTGATTAAATAAATAGTCAGGATAAAGCAGAATGTAATCAGACATTGGCATCTCGTACCTCTGACCGGGATATCCCTCAGAGTATTTGTTGTTCATACAGGAACCCAGAGCCTCGAGAACAGCTCTGCTGGCAAAGTTCTCTGACGCGATGAGCTCCAGACCGTAAATCTGCCTGTGCTTCTCTTTTTTGATGATGTTAAACACCTGAACACAAATAAACACTAATAAATACTGTAATTTTCAGGAGATAACACAATGCAAAATATAACCAAAAATAACAAGCACTGAATTTTCACTGTAGTCTCCAGAAACACGGGTGTAGATGAGACGTTCTGTTTGTAAAATCCAACAAACCTCAGAGTCGCTGACTGACAGAGGATCCAGCATCATCTTGTTGTGCGAGTCCCATGTTTCTTTGCTCACGCTTTGGCCGTTTGTTAAAGACATGATCGTCGTTCCTCTGCTCACACAAAGTGGAAATCTGAAGAGGAAGATGATACTTTAGAAAGTGAAAGGACCGGAGTGTTAGGGAGTTCAGAGCAGTGTAAGGAAGAGGGTCCAAGGCTCTTCTGGCTAAAAGTTTAAAGATTAAACAGCAGTTAAACCCAAAGTACGCTAGTCAAGCAAGAGTTGGTGTCAATTTAAGAAACATTTTGATTTAAGTATGGCTTTGACATGTCTTGGACTCTGCCTCTTTGGATGCCACTTTTCTAATCTGGTATGATGAAGGAATTAGTCACATCCATGCAGGTAACGCCTGTATATGTCCACGATTAGTTATGAGCTAAAATGTGACGGTAACATAGTGAGTGGAGGTAAAACGAATGGTTCAAACACTCTGTAATCGACACTGTAATCGTGTCTCCAAACTGGAAATATCAGGAAGAGAAGTGCGGCTCAGGAGTACAACTTTAACACCAAATTAGCTCTGGTTCTTGAACCAGTTCGGTTCAGGATTCAACAACAGTCAACAATAAATAATGTTGTTCCTATAGTCTCCTAAAGTAGAATAGCAGCCTTCAGCTATCGAGCTCCTCTCCTGTAGAACCAGCTCCCATTTTGGGTTCTGGAGGTAGACACCGTCTCCACATGTAAGAGTCGGGCTGTCTCAGGCGAAGACCCTGAACCATCACTTAGTTATGCAGCTATAGGTCTAGACTGCCGGAGGACTTCCCGCGATACACTGAGCTGTCCTTCACACTCATGTCCCATCATGCCCTCGCTCTCTTTAACTCAACCGGTCGTGGCAGATGGCTGTCGAGGTCCTGCTCGAGGTTTAAAGAAAGTTTTCCATGGCACTGTCGCCATAAATAAGAAAATAAAGAACTAGTTAAAGGAACAAAAATAGAATTTCACCATCTGAATAAAGACTTGCCAGAAGAGGACCTTGGACTTTTCATCTTTTTTTTTTTAAATGTAACTCTTTATTTGGAGACACGATAAGGATCACAAAGAAATAAAAACATAAAACAATATCAAAGTGAGACAAACAGATCTATTATCACAGATCTAATCCTCAAACAGAGGATGACACTCCATGCACTGACCACAGCAGTGTTGTAACTCTGTTGTTATGGCGTGATATGGTCATCAGTTAAACTTTGAACCGACTGAAGATGAACCAACTGTCATAACACACAGGGCTGTTAGGTAACTCTGATAACACATTCACAAATCCACCCAAAAGTTTACAAGTTGTTGCCAAATCTTTATCTGAGGCTGCTTTGTCCTGTTTGCAAAGTTAATAAAGAAAGGAGTGACTGCAGGTCAGTTAATGCAGCTGCTGCTGCTGCTGCTCAACAGCGAGCCAAACCGAGCCGAGCCGAGCACATGACATTTATTAGCGCTATCATCTGCTCTGATAGACTGATGCAGACAGTTAGCATCAGTCATAAAACTTTAGAGAGCAGCTGAAGCGTTAAAACATCCACATGCAAACAGTCAAAACACCTAACTCCTTAGCCAGCATGCTACTTTTAACAGTAAAGATACTAGCTGGCAAACAGCTAGCGTCAGTGCTGCATGAACTGAACACCGCGGGAGAACAAACATCAACAAATAAGACTTTTAAACATCAGTTTAAACTTCTGGAAAACGTATAACAACACAAGCATTAACCTCTCTTCTATTTACACTTCTCTGTAGCCGTTAAATATTAATAATTTGTCGTTTATCTCACTCACAGTTGAGGGGAGACTCCCGCCGTTGCCTGTCACTTCAGACTGTAACGTGCCCACCGAGCTCCAACTGACGAAACGCCTCTCTACGTGTTATGGACAAAGATGCTACCGCGCAAGATAACGCCCCCCCAATCAGCCCCAAGTGATATGAAGCGTGATATGGGCGTGATTTCCTCGCCCCCGATCCCAAATCTCGTTTGGAAGTGATGTAAACGTCATTGTGTTGTGTCGGAGGTGGTTTTAAAAGTTATTTAAGTTTTAGTTAAGTTGCTATAGATCATTTTTAGTGAAACCAAACCGACGCCGACAGAGAGAAAATATAGCTTTGTTGCTAAATCTCGCGAGAGTGTCCAAGTTAATTTTCTCCTGATTTAACGGTCTTATAAACATGTTATTTTAGTGTCAGGGTCTTCCTATGAAAAAAAAATGATCCCAATGGTTACTTAAATTTTAGTTAAGTTGTTATAGATCGTCTTCGACGATTGAGCACTGACAGAGAGAAGCTATGTTACCAAATCTCGCGAGAGTGTGTTGCCAAGACAGAGACAAGTCTCAAACAAAAAGTGAATTTTCTCTTGATTTGTTTCCCGAAAAATGTCGTTTTAGTGTCAAATGTTCAGAAGATATGTAACTTGTGGAACATTTACTTCAGTGACTCTGAAGAGATTGACCGTCTCTCGTGTGTGTGTGTGTGACGGTGACATAAATACAGGCAGTGATTCCTCAGTGAGGCGTCTCCTTTTATTAACTGTCTCTGGTACAAAGTCCGCCAAACTTTGAACCAATCAACGCACGTCTTCTTCTTCTTCGTGGTTTTCTTAACCAGCATGTTTGGTACACATTAGCGCCACCGTCTGCTCAGAGAGTGTATTTAGACCTACTGTATGGTTTAGACACTAAATATCACGGACAACAATCATTTGTATCTTCAGTAAAATACTAGGAGCACCATTTTTGGTAACATCTGTCAAAATATAGTATGTGATGAAGTAAGATGAAATAATTTGCAGTGGTAAATAAAGCTGAAATGTCACAATCAGATCACATAAGTTTGTGTAACACCGGTATGTGTAACTTCTGAAAATAGTCTGTTAGAATAGCTTTTAACATACGAGTCAAGTTCTTCAGTAAATGGTAGGATTGTCAATAAAATTACTTATTATTCATTGTTACCTATTATTCATCCGGGCAGGCAGTAGAGCAGGTCGTCCACTAATCAGAAGGTGAGGTAAGGTGAGGTGGGGTGTTGAAGTGTCCTTGGACAAGATACCTCACCCCAAATAGCTCTCGAGGGTGTGATTAGCTGCTTTGTGATAAGCAGTTGGCACCTTGCATGGCAGCTAATGTATGCGTGAATATATATGAGTGGTTAATCAGACGATTTGAAAGGCGCTATATGAATTTACCACTGTGTCCAACACTTGTATGCTTCAATATATTGATATTTATTTATTTATAGTAGATGATATAATAATCATTTCAAGCAAGAACAATCTGTGGAGGTCCTGTTAAATGTTTGCATGTGAAATAAAATATTTAATCGAGTACTCAGGGGTCAAAACATTAACATAATTTATTTAGACTTATTTTGTAATTTCTCTGTTTTATTCTTCATAAAACTCACCAGAATTCTTCACAGCTACATCTGATGTAATACATATTGCACATTTAAATTATATTCATGTGGTTAATGTGAAAAAAAAAATCAACATTTGATTGTTTCAATGTTGAATCTATCAAAGCTGTGAACTTTTCCATGCTGCATGAGGAGTGTGGGCATCGGTCAGACCTTTTTGTTTTTCATTAACCTTATACATCTCCAAAATATATCATCTTATAGCTGCTTCTGGGCACTCTTTACTGATTTCGGTTATACTCTGTATACATTGCACACACCCCTAACACCTCCTCTGCACCACCACAATCTACTTCTACTCTTCCAAAATAAACATCTGCTATATTGACCCATCTCATTTTCATATCAGTGGACTCTTGCACCTGAGGCCAATAAAACTTGCTTTCTCATTGGGAAATAAAGCAAATGAAAAAATGCACATTTTTTTTTACTGGTGTCATCATATTAATCTGAAATATTTTCATGAGTCTGTTATATACAATGTACGATCCTCAAAGAAAAAATTAAATAAAATAGTGGCAAAGCTCAGTTAGCAAAGTCAGAATTATACAATGATAAGTATACCATCATTAATACCATGTACAAGATCGCAGGTTAGAAGAGCTTCATTCCGAGTGTACATGAAGACCGTAGCTTTGCCTCCCGGTGGGATCGACGAGGTCATTACTTCATGCCAAAATATGCACAACCCCTCTCCACTGGTGTCTCCTTGACCAATCAAACGGTCATATGTTACAGTAATATCAACATTATAGCTTCTCCTTTAAAAATAGTCAAATATATATTGCGCCAGTCCATGAACATGTGAAAGTGCCTCTGATAAATACTGTGCATCATTTCAGTGAGAGGGAGTTTACTCCTCTGGCCGCTGCTGCCGCTGCGTCTTTTGCTGTAAGCAGAAAATAGAAGAGACGCAATGAGTTAGACACACTGCACAGACGTGTGGACGTGGATACAGAGGCAGTTTGGAGACTGCGGCTGCTGTTTGAGCTCTGCATGTAGAAGAGCTGATTGCCCCCCACCCCTAGTTACTGTTGCTATGCCTGTCAAGTTTTTCATTCTCGCACGGCACACATGCACATTAAAATGATGATGGTTTATATTTTATACTAGTTATTTTTCTAAACTATAACTGGACAATCACTGTTTAGTGGAGGGGTTTAGCAAATGGTCAGTTAATGCTCCATACTAGGGCCAGTGACACATTAAAAGACAGTGGTGACCTAAAGGTCAAAGAAGCAGGTTTGTGACCAGAAGGTCATCGGTTAAAACTCCTGGACTGGCAGGATAAATCTCTGGGTTACCATCACTGGGTTGTCCTTGAGCAAAGCCCTAACTGTTCCAGTGGAGCTGCTCAGTGGTCAGCAGGTCAGACTGTGACTGTACTTTTAGCACAACGCTCTCTTTTTAAAAGGAGAAAAAAGTTTTAGTTTAGTCGTTTTTAATCCTCAAGCGACTGACTTTCTTAGCAGATTCAAAACTGTCCAGATTCCAATCATTATAAATAATAAAATAATACATCAATCAAATGTATTTGTTATCGACTCCTCATGCTGCTGCTCTGAGGCTCAGACAAGTGAATAATAAACTCCCTCACACCTTTTAAGATAAGGAGAGTCAACTGTCCAGTTCTGTCCAGTTCTTTCATTTCCATATCAGCATTCTAATAAGGTAATAAATTATGTTGCCTTTCCAGGCTTAGGGCATTGAAAATGTACACACTTTAATACAATAATAACTATATAATAATAATGATCTTATTAGTTGTTTTGTTTACCTTTTTTCTCTTCTTCTTTCTTTTTTGCCGCCTCTTCTCTCTGTTTCCTGATGATGGCGAGGCGAGCGAGGTCAGCTTTGGCCTGGTCTGTCTTCCCTGCCAAATGCATCTTCATGTAGCGCTCCTTCGCTTTCTGCTTCTCAATCTCCTCTCTGTGCCCGAGTGTGTGTGTGTGTGTGTGTGTGTGTCAAGGTGGGGAAAGTGACATGAGAAAAATCATGATCAAACATGTTTGACTGGAAATTATAGAAACTTAATGTCACTGAGAATTTATAAACATGAAATCCATCAGCTTTTTAGTCTTTCCTAACTGTTACACATGTGGCTTTCCTTGTGGTATGACACTGTGCTGTCATTCTGTTGCATAGTACCATCGAGGCACTTTCAAAAAAGTGTTAACATTGTTTCTTGTGCATTTTTATCTTACAGTGCACAAAATCTGCTGGCAATGAACTTTTTTTTAACACAGTGTGACATTTCTAGCTGACTCTTCACAAGATAGCAGAGCTGAGAATTAGTGCTCCATACTACTCCAAATCTCACGGCATGAAACTTTTTAACTTTTGTTAAATTGTTTTTAAGAAACACATAAATATATAAAAACAACATCTTAAAAATAAAGTTACTATTTATCACTGATACGGTGTTACTGACTCACACACCTCTCTCTCCTCGATAACTGCTTGGGTTCATCCACCTCGATCTGCGTCACCTTCTTTGACTTCTGGGCCACTCTGTTGGGGTTCTCAATTTCTATCAAGCCCTCCACGCCTGCTCTCCTCCTCTGCAAACACATCACAATAACTTCAGCTTCACAGGTGCACATAATAAATACTTTATTATACTGTATATAACAGTGTAATGTGTGTGGTAACAGTGTGGCCATACCAGAGAATTCTCATCATCGCTGTCCTCTGATCCTGATGCAGGTAGCTTCTCCTCTGCCATGTCATTCTGAGCTGCACCCGCCTCCTCCGCCTCCTGCTCGTGCTACATCACATAAATGACATACAGGAGAGCATTATTAAACAAATGCATAAGGTCAAACACATAAACAGGGTACATAAACACCACAGAAGCTGTTGTAGTGACAAAAACTCTTTCCTATGGAAAGATGCTACAGAGTTGCATGTTGGAAATTGTAGGCTCCAGCATATAGCATGTAGTTCTCAGGATGTACCCTCCACCAACCTTTTTCCTCTCTTTCTCTGCCTTCATCTGGGCATCTATCTCCTCTGGGCTGGTATATGTCCGCACTCGGCCCTTGTGGCCACCTTTCTTACCTGAAACGATGATGCAAAAAAAAAAAAAAAAAATGACATCACACACAGATTTACGCACACACTGCACGGCAGGTGAGAAGAGCAGCGAACAGACAGGTGTCAAAAGAGGCTAAAGAGGTCTATAAACACGTGCCACGTCTAAAGTGCCCTGTTTAATGTTTTAAAGCACAGGTGTGTAAGTTTGGTGTCAACAGAGACGACTCGACTGGATCGCTGCCTGTTGTTGGGTGGCTAACAACAGGCTAACAGATGTACAAAAACAGACTTTAACAAACAGTAGCACGTCTTAACATCTTTCTTACCTCCTCGGGGCATTTTAACAAGCGAAACCTTTATTATAAACTCACTGACAAAGAAATACTGACACGAAAAACAAAGTGTTGGAGCAGCAACACGAACAGCTGACAGCTGGCTACACTGAGTAACACAATACTCTGTGAGTAGTCCAAGTATTTGCCTTTTTTTAAAAAAATGTTAAAAACAAGAGGATTGTTTTAAGCAGCTAGCAGACAGAATTACTGCTACAACTTAAATTATACACATTAGTTATTTAACTAAATTATGTGAGTTATTAAATACGATAACCTAAATTATGTTGTTTATATTCAGGCACTTTATCTAGGGTGCTAAAGTGATGCAATATGAACCAACTGACAGATTATAAATTTTCTTTGATTTAATGTCAACAAATAAACTTTATACTAACATAAATAAATGTTACATGACGTGTAAGTCAAAGAGAGGATTTAAGACGTTATTAAACGCGGGAAAACCCGATCTATGTTTATTTTTTTTGGTAATCGGTGACGTCACTCGAGAGACACGATCGTTTGAGTTGACGACAAATTGTAGCGACGGAGGAGGACGAGGCTCGCTGAAAACGAAAACATCGCGTCGTGCGAGCTTTTTGTTGTCTTTTGTACAGAAACAGAGCAACATGCCCAAAGTGAAGAGAAGTCGGAAGCCACCTCCAGACGGCTGGGAGCTCATTGAGCCCACTTTGGACGAGCTGGATCAGAAGATGAGAGAAGGTAAGCCGGTGGATGAATAATGTATTCCGGACACAGCAGCCGTCGAGCTGTAGCGTTAACCGTTAAACTGAGCAGCGTGTACTCACTTTGACTCTTCTTTAACTCCAATTCAGCCTTATTTTACAACTTATTAATCTTCAGGTTGTGCTGGTGTTAAGATTTTTTTTAATTTTAGAGATGTATTCATGACGTGAGAACTAAGATTCACGTGTTTAATGTCTGCAGTGTTGTGCTATGTCCAAAACTACGTGACTCTAGTGTCCACAAACTGATCTGATCTCTGCCACAGGTGCCGGTTGTACTTCCAACAGTGGCAAACTTAGTGGAAGAAAAGGGAAATCCCCCCCCCAAGCACAAAGCTGGGTCAAGTTTTTACATATATAGGCCTGAAATACAACCACAAACACACAAAGACACACAAAGGGCTCATAGACATGTAAATGTGGAGCGATGGGCAGCCACAGGAGCAGTTTTGGGTTCGGTACCTTGCTCAAGGACACCTCAGCAGTGTACAGGAGGTGAGCTGGCTCCTCTCCGGCTACCAGTCCACCCTCCATACTTTGTTCCCTACGGTTCCCAAGCCAAACCCCTACAGACTGAGCCACTGCCGCCCAATATAAGTAATTTTATGTGGCAGAACTCACTGACCTCCATGCACCATGCACAGTGAAACCCTTTCAGATGATCCAGAACGTGGCGGCCCGCCCGGTCTACAACCAACCCAAAAGGTCACATGTTACCGCGCTGCTCATCGAGCTCCAGTGGCTACCTGTAGCAGCCCACATTAAATTAAAATCACTAATGCTGACCTACAAAGTAGTCTTTGGTTCTGCACCCACCTACTTGAATGTCCTCATACAGACATATGTTACCTTCTCCAATGAACGACACCTGGCTCTGCCACCCGTACGCTCAGGGCAATCCAAACTTTTCTCGTCTGTTGTTCCCCGTTGGTTGAACGTCCTACAGTTCCTACCAGATCAGGAGCGTCCCTCTCTACCTTCAAAAACCTCCTGAAGACCTCCAGCTCTTCAGAGAGGACCTCCTCTCCAACACTACCAACAACTGGACATGATAAATCTATCCCCCCCCTACAGCTGTCACTTGATTTTATGCGAGTTTCCCTTTGTTGCAAGTCGCTTTGGATAAAAGCTAAATGACTAAATGTAAATTTACTGGAAGGTCAACTGAGATCTAGTCCAGCATCAGTGGCTGATGAGGCTTGGGTCTCAGTTGACCTCATTATCATGATATCTTTGGCACTATCCACGCCTACCCCAGAGTTGCATTTTGATGTAACCCAAACAGATGGATTTAATTTCTGCTTACCAAAGCTAACTTTTCTCTTTTTCTTCTGTGTCAGCTGAAACAGAGCCTCACGAGGGAAAGCGAAAGGTAGAGTCCCTTTGGC
This sequence comes from Sciaenops ocellatus, assembly GCA_033000465.1. Classification (NCBI taxonomy): domain Eukaryota; kingdom Metazoa; phylum Chordata; class Actinopteri; family Sciaenidae; genus Sciaenops; species Sciaenops ocellatus. The sequence continues at coordinate 21,460,385 of CP136877.1, forward strand.
CAATTTTCAGGCTGCATCATCAGCGGAGTCGATACATCTACGATCTGTTCTACAAAAGAAAAGCCATCAGCAGAGGTAGATGGAGTTTTCACTCTACCTGTTTGTCATCTAATGTTTCCCATTTCCTCTTTGTTTTCCCCCTTCTCCTGTTCTGTCTACTTCAACATTTACTATAATCGTTCCTTGTCATGATATATTTGGTTTCTTCACTAGATTTAAAAAAACTGAGTTCTATTTGAATGTTTATTCTGTACGACTGGATCTGTTAGATTTTCTGCAAATACATTTTCCAACTCCCTTAATTTAAGATATTTGTCCAATACTTTGCATTAAACAGTTTCCTTTTTTGTATTGGAAGATGACGAGTGTTGTCTCTGTGTGCGTCTCTCCTGACAGAGCTGTATGAGTACTGTATAAAAGAAGGCTATGCAGACAAGAACCTGATTGCCAAGTGGAAGAAGCAAGGCTACGAGAACCTGTGCTGCCTGCGCTGCATCCAGACACGAGACACCAACTTTGGAACCAACTGCATCTGCAGAGTCCCCAAGAGCAAGCTGGAAGTCGTAAGTGACTCAAAACATTTTGAAAAACAGTCTCAGCTTGTATTAAATATGTTAGGTCGGTTTGACCCTCTGCTTTACATGATGGCTAAATTCCACCGGGCACGGATGCGATGTGTTCCATGTGCGCTGTGGCCACTGGAGCTAATTTCGGCCATTCTAGACAATGTTGGAAACCTCCCCAGAAGCACAGGGGTCCGTTTCAGAAGCAGCTTTCCGCTCTGGTCTGCTGAGAATAAGCAGCGGTTTAATTTTTGCCGGACACCACGAGCAGCCCACATCCATATTTTTCTAAATAAAACACCCTGTGCAAACTTCTGATGGTAAAAACAGCCAAAAGGGAAACAATTTAACTCATTAACTCGTGGTAGAAGCACATAAACCGAGAAAATATTACCAAATCTGAGCAAATTAACAAAGTCAGGTGGGCAAAATGCTCCTGGTAGGGTTTGAAGTTGCACGGAGAACTGACCAAAACGGCTTCCTGGCCATGACATGACAGACGTGTCCAGTGATTAGTCCGGTTATTCTAAGAGTCTGTAGCCATGCTAGCAGCACTGTGAGGCCGTGCTAAATAAATTCATCCAGAAGATGCAGCGATTTCACAAAATCTGTGAAAACTCTGACCTGCTGGTGGCGCTAGAGGAAAGGCCAGAGGATCAGCAATGTTAAGATTCATCCTTAAATTTTCATCTAATTGTTGTTGAGACAGACAAACAGACTGACATTTCATGCCACAAGCATGGATAAAAAAACCCTGAAAACAAATGTTAGATACTCTAGAAAGTACCTTTTTAAATGGAGACATTATAGGACATAAGACAGTCTGTTCACTCCCTGTGTGTCCTCATGCTCTAAATCCTGCTGTGTCTTTTCTTTTCTTCTTCTCTGCAGGGAAGGATCATTGAATGTACCCACTGCGGATGCAGAGGATGTTCAGGCTAAGCGCAGTTTTTAGACGTCTGTTTTCTGTTGGGCATCGGGGCTCACCCAGCTTCCATCTCTCAAATCCAGCAAAGCAACATCGTCTTCAGTCACCTGCATCAAAAACAAATCACCGTCATCCTCAGCTGCCGTGACAGGGGTCATTATTTCGCACTCTACTCCTTTTTTTTTCGAACAGAGTGGAGCAAAGAAGAAAACACTGAGAGGGGCCATATCGTGTTAGCTGCATTTGTTTTTCTGTGTTTTTTTTATTTTTTATTTTTTTTTTTTTACCCTCAACTCCAGAAGTAGGAAGTTGAAGTTAGAGCTGTTTCTGCATCAGGCCTGTCATTCCATCAAGTCATACCCACTGTGAAGCTCATTTTAAATTCTAATGTGTTTCATTTGATTTAACGAAGGCTGGGACGAAACTGATTTTTGTTTGAAATGTCATTTTAAACCTTAAAACTGTTTCTTCATCATTGTTCTTGTAGTATAATTTTAAATAAAACGATTCTGATTTACTCTTGTGTGTTTTATCCTTCTTCATCTCTAAGCATAATTCATCTCATAAATTAAAGTCTATTGTTGATTGTACAGTTAGACTTTGTTATATTTATAGTTAAACTTCCCTTATTTTTAATTTTTTTGTTTGTATTTCTGTTTTGATCATTCCCTGCACATGCTCAGTTCCTTATTAAAGTGCTTGTGGCCAAAATAATTACATTGGTATGTCCCACATGTGGGGGTGGGACAGTGGTGCACTGTCGCCTCACAGCAAGAAGATTCCTAGTTCGAACCTCGGCTGGGGCAGCTGTTTGGAGTCTCCATGTTTTTGGCTTCCTCCAGCAATCCAAAGACATGCACTTAATAAGTGACACTAAATTAGGTAGGTGTAAATGTTTTTTCGTCTTTATGTGCCCTGTGATGAACTGGCAGCCTGTCCAGGATGTACCCCGCCTCTTGCCCAAAGTCAGCTGGGATAGGCTCCAGCCCCAACGTGACCCTGATGAGGAAGCGGTTACAGAAAATGGACAGATGTCTCACATGTGACTTCATGATTACAAAACAGTAAAATAGTGTAGAATTTCAGGAAAAAACACCAGATTCAATCATTTATTTCCCCTTTCTTACATTTTTAAGAACCAGTCAGTCTTCTTGTTTCCATGGTTTTGACTTTTATAAAGAGAATCATGAAGCAGATACCTACTCAGTATCTTTATGATTTTTCTACAACCAACGGCCAAAGTTGGCTAAAAAACACTACTCATGACAAGAAGAATAGGGAATTGCAGATGTTACTCCATCCATTAACTGCTTATCTTCATCAGGGTCATAGTGGGGTTGGACCCTATCCCAGCTGACTTGCGGTGAGAGACGGGGTACACTCTGGACATGTCAGCAGCTTATCACAGGACAAATAGATACACCTACGGGCAATTTAGAGTCACTAATTAACCTATTAAGTGCATGTCTTTGGACTGTGGGGAGAACATGCAAACTTCACACAGAAAGGCCCCAGCCGAGGTTCAAACCAGTTCTTGCTGTGAGGTCACTGTGCTAACCACTGCACCACCGTGCCAAGGCAAGGCCACTGTTTCCAAATTCAATCATTCATTTCCCCTTTCTTACATTTTACATTGCATTTTTAGGAACCAGTCACTCTTGTTGATCTTGTTTCTGTGTTTTTGACTATTTTAAAGTGAAAACAACTGACAACTTAAGTCTAATCAAAAACACTATAGAAGACAAGAAGAATAGGGAATTGCAGATATTACTCAATTTGTGGCATTTCTTCTTCTCATCTGAGTCACAAACATTACATGTGACCTTTACTTATGTGTGTGTGAGCCCTGTAAGATCACAAAGAAGCTGCTAAGGAACAAACACCTGCTGCATCTGAAGAGATTCTTCCATAAACGTCATCAGTTTTTTATCATTAAAGGCTCAAGTGGAAAAACATTTACATGGTGAGTTATGCACACCGAGCTGCCCACTCAGTCCCTGCAGATTTATTGTAAAGAGTGAACAAACCATGTTCTTATTCATTTTTATTCATACACTTTCTCTTCTTCAGTATGCAGAGTTGCCTTCTGCTGCTCCACAGCAGGGCAATTAGGTGTTTTCACATTTGAGCATTTATTATTCATGACACCTCAAACTCTAGCACATCCGTCATCGCTACAGCAAGTCACACAGACACGAGTCTGTCTGTGTGTTCGATGTTTAATATTTAATGCTGATCTGTAGGTTGCACTGCTCTGTTTCTTTCCCCACAGCATCACCTCAGGCATATATATCTCACGCACAAATAAAAATGGATTCAAATAATTTAATGGAATTAATGAATATCATCAACATTACATAAAAGCATCAGGACATTCACAACGTGCTTCATTAAAATCAATGGCGATGACGCCGTTGTACGGGGCTGGAGTGAGCACCACGCCCCTTTAAAGATGAGATACAAAAGGTAGACATGATATGGCAACGTAAGGACACTGAGTGACGACATGTTAAGCACAACGTGGTATGGCTTATTCAGATTACATTCACTTTTTTGCATTAGAGGACCAAAAATTATTAAAAAAGACAACATGGCAACAAAAGAAAAAAACAGAATCGTTGCAGTAAACTAAAATAATACGTTAGGTGGGATTAAAAATGTGAGGTTAATAGTTAAAAAGCCTTGTTCGTAGCAGGAAGGACAGCAGCCATGATCCCACATTGTTTGACCTTTCACATTAAAACTCTGACCATGCAGTCACAAGTACAGTTACCATCCTAAGATACAGAAGTACAGCTCCATCACAGACTCCACAGAATTAGGAACAGTAAAATCTAAAATACTATCAAAGACGCTTCGTCTGTGTCGTCTCACTGGCCTGAACTTAAAAGAAAAGAGGAAATCTGGGTGTACTCAGCATGAAGATCCAAATTTTGTCCTAAAGCAATAAATATGTTGAATTTTGTTCACAGCACAGGATTGTTAAATATATTTATATATATAAATAAGAGGCGACCGTCCTAAATCAAGTGTCAAGCTTAGAGTTTTGCTTTTGATGGCACAGGAAATTTCCCTCCATAATAAAATCTATACAAACACATCATCACTCTCAACAACGTCTCCTCCAGCGTCTGGCCCACATCCGAATATAACAGAACAGAAATATCAATACAGTGATTCACCCCGGCACAAGACGGTCTCATGCTAACACCACAACACTCTCACACAACTGTAAGACGACAGTGAAGTTCAATACATTTAGGTTAATTAGCTTTAAAATGTTCCTGGCCGTGTGAGTAACATTAATGGAAAAATGCTCGCCAGCGGTTATAATATCGACGGGTTTTTTTAGCTGCTGCTGGCCCTGCGTGGGTGAGTGAGTGAGTGTGTGTGCGTGATGACGTTATTTCTCTGGACATGCAATATCATACATTGGAGCCGACTGGGTCTAATTCACACAGCAAATACACTTTCTCATGCATCACAACCTGAAAGCAGCCTCTGGGAATGTTTACTCTTGAAAGGTCAAATCCAACATTGTGTCTCTGTTTTGGAACAAAGCAGGGATTTTTATCCGTTACTGCAGGAATGTGTGTCGCGAAAAAAAAGTGAAATAAATATATTTTTTAAAAAAGGACAGAAAGGTGTTGGCCTGTCACAAAACCAGCTGTAACAAGCCTGCGTCGTGCTAATCAGGTTTCTTGGACAGTCTGCTCTTGAAAAATGTCAGCATGTGTGAGTTTGTTACAGTAATCCTGAAAAACATGTTCACATATAGCTGAGATATGATAGCTGTGATTGAACCTGTTAGCGAGCTGGCAGACGCACATGTTGGATTGAGTTTTATAAGATGAAATATGTGTGTGTGTGTGGTTGAGGTGGCAGGGCCAGGGACTGACCTTAAACAAGCCAGCACATGTAATATTTCTTTTCTTTTTTGTTTTTTGTACATGGAGGTGAAAAACACAAAAGACTCGAAGGACAATAAGCAGAGCGGAGATTTGTCTGCTCTGTTATGTGTCTTTGTGAGTGTCGACATGCTCTGGAACTAAACACACGCAGGTAAACACTCACTGACATTCACGACTCACTCTGTCTCCTGCACACAGAGAGAAAAGACAGCAAGGCGGAGAGAGATTAAACAGTAACCAGCTCAGAGTTTGTCCTGAAACTAAAAAGACCCCCTTTGGTCCTTTAAAAACCAAAAGGGTCAAACATGATTTCTGCTAAAACAAGTGTGGGATTCCTCCTCCCTGTCTTATATTAGATTTTGTAAAAAACGCTGGTGGTGTAGTTAAAACTAAAAGTTGCTGCTGCGCTGCTCCTGCCGGGCTGTAGGTACTGCTGAGTGATGAGCTGGCTGAGGTAGAGCAGTATCAGGCTGTCCTCCTCGCCCAGCCCCAGCTGCTCCTGCAGGAAGCAGCGGCGTCGGCCCTCCACGACCTCGGGCCCCTCCGTGGAGCTGACAGGCAGGTGGAGGTGGTGGGTGAAGGTAAACAGGAAGGCCTTGGCCGCCAGGCGACAGAGCGTGCTCTGTAAGTGGAGGAAGTAGGTGGAACCACGGCGGATGTAGGTGCGGTGGTCGGCTATGTTGGCAAGGAGTTGGCCACGGTACGGCGGACAGCGTAAGGTCTTCTGGTCGGCATCCAGGATGGAGATGTAGCGGCTGTAGCGGGACAGCGAGTAAAGCATGCTGGAACCCACAGGGGACGCTACTCTGTGGGGGGACAGACGGACAGATGGTGAAATTAATATTTTTCCAAGGAGGATTATCGTGGCACCATTATGTCACCTGTAAATACAGTCTGCATGTCCAAGTCTGTCTTTATGTTCTTTTAGCTTTAGGTACCAAAATCTGTGAGTTAGCAACTGTTTTGTGACTTCTGTTTCCAGTTAAGTAGTAATAATATACATGACAGCAGACAGTTCAATTTATCAGACTGCACTCTGAACTCCCCACATCAGATCTACAACGCCAAAAACAGCCATCAGAGGGTTTAAACCAACATTTCTGTTCAACACCTCTACAAAGAATATGGAGAATATTTCTGGGACGGCTCCAGAACATTTGTGTCAAAGACGCTGGCCCCAAAAACTAAATATAAATCTATAAACATATAAATATACAGCTTTGTCTGCACCGATGCTCCATATCAGAACTTACTTTGCTCGGAGAGTCACTTTTGCAAAAACATTTATTATTCTTTCAGATAAAATCAATATGCATCAGTGTTGTCGAAAGCTGTAATCTTCTCCTTTCTAACAGTGTTAGAGGCGCAAACACTGCACTGAATTTCGCATTGTTATTGTTGAATTCAACAGGTTTATTAATATATAAATAAAAATAAATACATCTGTGCATTTTCATTGTCAACCTTTCAACATTTGCTGTCCTCACTTATCTCTACCTTTTACTTTAACTATATTTATTCATTTGTCTGTTTATATATTTTAATTAGTTACTTCGTCATTTAATTTACTCAATTTATACATTTTAACATGTTTGTGGCCCTTTTTTCATTATGTTTTTTACTTCTATTCTAGTGTGTATATTCATACATGTAATGGACTTTAATTATTTTTATTATGTATTTATGTATTTTTTTTTTAATTATTATATTTATTTATTTTTATTTTATTTTTAACCTCCCTCTGTTGTTTCCTCACTGCAAGATGAGATGAGGCTTCCTCAGTTTGTGCTGTACATTTGTTTATAATGCGGTGGCGTGGAGGGTTGTTGTGTTACATTTTGTTTGTATGAAAAGTGCTATACAAATAAAGTCTGATTAATTGATTGAGGTGTACATAAACTGTTCACAGAAACTGAAGTGTCACCGCTTCTGCACCCTGCACAGATTACTGATGTTTCATATGAAATGTCCACAGTAACAGCCAAGGGACATTATTGGATATTTACTAATTGGTATAAATAAACTAATTTAAATAAATATATTTTCATTGTGCATTAGAAAATGGTTGGAGAGTTACCAAACACCTGTCCTTTAGTGTATTACTGTTCTATATCAATAACGTAAGGACTGTAGAGATGAAGAAAATCCAGTTTCGTGCGTCACAGTGGTGTCACGATTCTTTGAAAACAGATAAATGCCTCAGAATCCTTCTGACATACAAAACATATTCTCGTACTTTGGGGGACTGACAGCCTCATTCTGTTGTAAAAAAAAAAAAAAAATTGATGAAAGGTTTGTAGAAATGAAAAAGAAGTTCAAGGACAGACGTGAGGCTCGAGGTTTAATCGTTGAATAGTTGGTTGCATGAGTCATCGAGGACTGAGTCAGACCAGATGAGTAATAGTAGAGTAAGGTGTGATGTAAACAACAGAATATACTGTAATTTTCAAACTTCACGTTAACGGAGACTCTTGAGGGTTTTGTGAGCATCAAACTTAATGTTTTAATAAATCTGTTACTAACATCATCTGTTGTCATTTGTAAATGATTAAAATATAAATAAAAATGGAAATACCTCTGCAATCCAATGAGTTTCCACCTCTGCAGGTCAGTAAGGGTGAACGGGCAGGACAGCCAGGCTTGAACTCTCTCTCCACACTTCCCAGGACCAGGCACGAAGAGAGCCAGAGCAGCAACCAGTCGGCGGACTCTCCCCTCGTCAGCCCCGAACACCACCAGGGTTCTTCCGCTCAGCAGACACCACAGAGCTTGCATGGCAAACGGGTACTGTCGCACAAACCTCAAGGCTCCTTGTCCGGCCTTCTTCCTTTGGCGTAAGGTCACCACACCCCCGTAGCCAAGAGGTGAAGCAGCCCGATCGGACCCTGTAGAAGCACTCATGGTACAGTCTGATCCATCCTCCACTGAGGTACGGGAAACTGCATCTCCGAGGAGCCCCATGGGCAGCTCCAGCCCAGCTGCGGGGCTTTCCGAGCACGGAGAACCAACCGTGTAGTCGTCCTGTAGTGGAAGTAGAGCCTGGGGCTCCTGGTTGACCACCAAGGTTTGACAGGGCTGCGAGTGGGAGTTTTGGCCGAGGTGAGGCACCTTTTCTGGGGCAGAAGCTTCGTAAAGGAAACCCTCTTGGGACATACAGCACGCTGTGTCTATTGGAACCAACAAATCAGACTCGATCTCACACGGCCCATCAGCTCCTCCGTCACATTCATCCTCCCTGCTGGCCTCCAGCTCTGACACCTCCAGCAAAGACACGGGTGTCTGGTCACCCTCGTCGTCCCCAGCAGTGGTCTCGACCTCTTCACTGCTGCTATCCCTCTCCAGATCAGTGTTATGTTCGGGGTCAGGGGTCAAGTCAGAATCAGGATCAGGAGCTTCTGACGTCATACTAGCTAGATTCTGTTGTCTCTCTGCTAGACCCATCCCGCTCTTATCGCTGCTGAAGCTTCCTTTGGTTTCCTCCGAACTCTCCTGGGTGGTCAGAGTCTGGTCCGAAGGGGAGGAATCCAGATGGCTCTCCACAAGCCCGAGCTCGCAGAACTCTGGAGCATGGCCGGTCTCAGAGGGAGGATCTCGAGGCTCCATAGTATCTAACTCTAGAAGTTCTGGTCCAAGCACAATAGGAGGCGGATTTAAGAGCGTATAGTTATCTACAGCATGGTTCAAAGCACAGAATGGTTTCATTGTTCCCCCTTCATCCTCGTCGTCATCGCCGAGGTCCTCCTCAAACAAGAAGTTGGTGACTTTCTGTTTTCTGCGTAGCGCCCTGTCCAAGCGGCGTGTGTACAGGTAGCACAGGTCACCCCGGAAACTCTTCTCGGTCTCCTTCAGGAGCTCCACGGTGGCCTGGTAAAAAGTATTGTCGCACAGCTCTTGCAGGGTCTTCAGGCGCTTGTCAAAACACTTTGCGGACTTTGCTTTGATCAGTTGTGGCGTGTAGGACAGCTTGCGTTTAACGCCCTCGTCTTCCTCCTCGTCTACTCCGTCTTCACCTCGTTCATTGCCGATCTGACCCTGCCCTTCTTCCCCCTTCCCCCCTTTGTCACTGTAACTGAAGGGGTTAGCAAGCTTGGCGTATTTGTCTAACAGCACCTCGCACTCACTCAAACACTCCGCGATGCACTTCTGGCAGCTGACAGCATGAGGATCTCGGCGGGGGCGGTGATGGTACGAGCTGATCTGTTTCAGCAGGTCTCTGTGTTCGTAGATGCTCTTCTCCACGTTTGCCAGCTCGTTGGCCTTTTCCACAGCGTGAGCGGAGTACATGCACTGAGGCCCGGCCTCCCTCTGCAGGCCCTCCTCCCTCTGCAGGACAGAGTGAGTGTACCTGAGGGGGAAGAAGACAGATTCACATGTTCACAAAGGGAAGTCAGTGTGAAATAACAGAGCTTCTTCCTCATGAGAAGCATCAGTGTAACTGAGAAACATGATACACCGAAAACGTGCAGACATGCAACAGCAAACTGTAAAATTAGGTTTGGAGTTCATTAGCCAATTATGTAATTAGCTATACTAGCAGCACTAGGGATGACGAGGGATGCTCCACCACTTTGGCCCAGACTGAAGAATCTCAACAACTTCTGGATGGATTACCATAACATTTAAAAAGCAAGCATTCATGGCCCCCAGAGGATGAATCCTACTGACTCTGGAGACTCTTCCTGAAGTGCCAACACTAAGTTTGCATTTGTGGTAAGTGTGTAAAATGTCGTTTTGAAGCTCAAAATCTGTGGCCGCCATGTTGGCCATCCTGCCTCTTCCACCTCCCAGCTAATCTAAAAATCGGCAAATGGATCATCAGTGGACCTGAGGTGCCTGGGTGATCAAACGAGGGTTACTGCTCTACTATTTTAGTTTATAATGTTCCTAAATAAAGCTGTGTTTAAACAAATTATTGCAAACTAACTGATACAAACAAAACCTTGGAGTCTGTTGGTTTTACTCGAGTATAGGAGCCCTGGTTGGTCTCTGGGTGTCTGGGCGTATAATCGGCTGTGGCTCAGGAGGTAAAGGGTCATCCACTAATCAGATGATTGGTGGTTCGATCCTCGGCTTCTCCAGTCTGCATGTCAAAGTGTCCTTGAGCAAGATACTGAACCCCAAATTGCCCCTGAGGGCTGTGGGATCAGTGTGGGAATGTGTATGGGTGCCTAGCTCCCACCTTGCATGGCAGCCAGTGCCATCAGTGTATGAATGTGTGTGTGAACAAAATATCTACTGTAAAAGCGCCTTGAGTGGTCAGAAGACTAGAAAGGTGTTATATAAGTAAAGTTAATTGACCATTTACCATTTAATCAAGCTGCCATGTATGCACAGAAGACAGTAGGGGTGAGGATGAGGTGCCCCTGACTGATTATTTTACCATTTTTTCAGATTATTCTACTCATTGTTTACCTAAATGATTTGTCAAAGGACTGGTGAGGATTCATATTAACATATCAGATATGGATTTAGTTAAAAGGTTGTATTAAAGTTCTTACTCCAAGTCCCGGAGCTTCCTCTGGAGTTCCTTGGCAAATGCTCTCCTGTTCCCGGCCTTCAGACATTCGGACGCCTGTGAGAATCGGAGAGACAGCTCCTGAAACTGCAGCATGATCTTCCTCTCATCTGCTGAAACGTACGCCATGCAGAACGGTCGCACAAAGCCCCTCGCCTCCAGGTCGTAGAGCGTAAGGTGATGGACGTAGGCGAACGCCCCTTCCTTTGAGTCGCCCAGCACCACCCTCGAGTCCTCCACAAAGCTGAGCCTCGGGTAGCCGGTGCCAGGCGGATGCCCCACGAAGGAGGCCTGGTAGTCCACCGACATGATGCGCAGGGAGAAGTAGTTGAGATCGAAGGTGCCGCAGACTTTGGGGTCATCGGGAATGGTGAGGAGAGGCTGAGGGCCAACCTGCTCACTGAACTCAGAGATGAGGATGAAGTCTTTGGTGAACTTGGCGTAGGAGGTTTTGGCCCAAGGGTTGGAGTCAGCCAGGGGATGAAGGGGGATGGAGAACTCCTCAGGGAGAGCCCAGGGGTCTGGACTTGTCTCCCCATACTCATCCTCTTTAGTGAAAGCCACCACGTCAGGTGAGCCTATCATAGTGGTGTTGTGGAGCCAGGCATGAGAGACACAACACACACTGCAGCACTATTAACAGTCATAAAGCAGCTGTCAACGCACAGCGGACGAGGAGGAGGAGGAGGAGGGTGGGAAGATTGTCCATCCTGCTGCACATAAGAGCTGTAGATTACAGGAGACCAGGGGTCTGGATCAGCTGATTATATAATCTATAAAAGGGGGGTCCCAGAGCAGAGAGGGCCCAAATTTCAGCTGCGCCCCTTCAGGAGTCCGTCCACAGATCAGGAGCTTTGATATGTGCCGGATCAAATAAGAGCAACTAGAAACATGAATCAGTGTCTCTGTTAACAAAAGCAATTATCTTGCGCCAATCACAGCGTCCGTGAAGGCATCATTCATGATGTGCAGACAGAGGAAATGTGAATGATCGTCAGCGCAGCTCCTCTCTTCTTCTCCTCTTCCTCTCTCCGTGCGTCGTGTCCATCACGTTTCTCTGCTCGGGGTCAAAACGAGGAGCACGAAACACGTTTTTCACAGACAGAAGCGCGACATGTTAATGTTCACATCCAGAGACAGACGCCATGTTTACTCAGCTGGTCGTACTCTTGTCAGGTGACCAGCCCAGCTCCCCATCTGGAGGAATTCCACCCTGAAACTGAAATTTAACAGATTTTCTTCTATGATGAAATATTTAATGTGACGTGTGGAGACATTTGCATGATTGTAGCCATGATTTTAGGGAATAGTGAGGTCATGACTCAGTCCCCCAAACATTTTTATTATTTGGCTATTTCACATAATGTTTATTTAGCTGTATTTTGTTTTTCTAGAATCAAAAACAGTTTATGAACTCAACAAAACCTGCATCCGAACTTTGTTTCTACTTTCAGTCAGTCAGTCAGACTTTATCTATTATTTGTATTCATACAACAGAATGTAAAACAAATTTCTTCACACAATAACTCCATAATACTCGTCTGTATAATATCAGTAAATTATAAATTATTTATGTAAATATCATGACTACACTCATACTGTGCATACTGTATATTTATTACTTCATCCTTGCACTATGCTCCATTGCTCCATTTCATTGCACATTCCCATTCAGTGTAAAAATCCTTGTCTATACATATATATATTTACCTTTTTATATGTACATAGTTTTTGTTCTTGTTCTTGTTTATGTTTATGTCTACGTTTACCTGTCAAATCCTCTGTTCTGTTTTTTAACTGTACCTGTGTTTATATATGTTTGATGTTTGATGTTTGTACTAAGAGAGCAAGTGTAACTGGAGTCAAATTCCTCGTGTGTGCACACATACCTGGTGAATTAAAGTGATTCTGGTTCTGATGCTTCATTATAAACAAAAGCACAACACAAACTGAGGTATGGCATGGTACTGAGGTATTGTACTGACTACTTAGTACCATCTTACATGTTTTTTCCCCTACAAAATGTTTAGGAAATCCTGCAAAATAAATTGTGGCAGTATAATTTCCTTACTTTTCAGAGATCTATCCATGCTGCCAGAAATAATATTTTGGCTTTGGTGGATATATTCAGCCAAAAAGTAGTCAGATTTACATATAGTCTAAACATACTATGTCTACAATAAAATTGCTGAAATAAACTCCTGAAATAAACAAATCCCCAGAAAAACCACAGAGGAAATTATCTCAACTTTGTTTGTAGATGATGAAATGGAAAAATGTGAATTCAGATTTAGGGTGGAATTTCTGTTTAACGTCGATATAATAACATTCCTGTTCACATTTTAATAGTTATTCACCGTTTTATTAATAACACAGCACGTGCTCCTCGTGTCAACAATCAATGTTTTTGTTATTAAATTATTATAAATTATTAGACGTGTTGCGACGTTCATGGTTTTACGACATTACGGCCCTGGTTTACGTCAGTTTGACCAGGCCGGGCGGGTAATTTGTAAACAGAGCTAACAGGCTAAGAGCGTCACACTTTGAGGCTCACGTTGCTCCCCGTTAAAGTTTCTGATTAAGATATTTTTAGTCTGTCAGTCACTTTCCTCTGTTCATTTATATGGACTGAAGTTTGTGAACTTTCTTAGCTCTTTGTAAAAGTTTTAGGGAGCCGTTAGCTTTAGCTGAGCTGACATGCTAACCCGGCGGAGAGGCACCAGCAGCGGGGCCGCCTACAGGAGGAGGACCGGCGGCTTCATGTGAGAGTTGGCCAGGCATGCTGGTGCACCTGCTCGGGAGACTTCGATCGGGACTAGCGGTCCAGCGGAGGTTCTTCCGTGCGGCGCAGAGTGTCCTCTGTCCGGATACACCGCAGCAAGCAGACATGATCCGGAACCGGGCTCACATCAAGCGGGTCCTCTGTGTAGCCGAGAAGAACGATGCAGCCAAAGGCATCTCAGAGATCATGTCCAGCGGCAGGTCCAGGAGGGTCAGTACAAAACCCTCCAGTGTTAGTCAGTACAGTGTTTAAACATGTTGAATTTACTTTGATATTTTAAGTCTTCTTTCAGGCTAAATGCCCCCAAAGGGCTGACTTAGTGTGACTTGCATTTTTCACTTGACTGACAGTTCAGAGATCACTTTGTCTCCTCATTGTGTCTAGTTTGTTTGAGACGAGTTAAATCTGGCAACTTCAAGAAGCCTCCAGGAAAGAAATTAAGAACACTTTAGAAACTCTTGTGTTGCAGCCGCAGTTTTATGTATTACAAACACAACACAGGCATGCAATACATGCAAGGCATGAAGTGTTTTATCTTAATATAAATACAATTAAGTTTAACATGTAGTTCTATCCATGTGAGAAAAATATACATAAACTCTCTGTACAGTAACTTGTGCAATCTTAGTCAGTGGAATTTATGTGTTATATGTCCAAAAGTCAGCTGTCACAGAGTGAGTCATTGTAAAGTGTGATGGCAGGAGTGACTTCCTCTAGTTTACAGTGGAGATGCAGGAATCTCTGACTGAATCTGCTCCGCTGCTCCATCAGGAGGTCATGTAGGGGATGTGAGCTGTTATCCATGATGCTGAGAAGTTTGTGGAGCATCCTCCTCTCTACAGCCAGCTCCAGAGCAGTCAGTTTGTTCAGTTTTTCCCCAGGCAGGCATCTGATGGGGGCAAAGAAAATTACACTAGTAACAAACTGACTGGTAGAACATCTGCAACATCTTGCTGCACACATTAAAGTACCTGAGCTTCCTCAAGAAGTAGAGTCTGCTCTGTCCCTTTCTGTAGACAGCCTCAGTGTTGCAGTGTAGGATGAGAGGTGAAACGTCTTCATGGATCTTCAAACAAGTCCAGCTGCCCCAGATTTAACTCTTCTCAAAGAAAGACGACCTGAACGGCTGATTTTTCAACATTTACAGACTGCTTCTAGTTTGTGGCCCGCCCCACATTGATTACACAATCACCTTTACAAATATTTAATTATAAAACACCCTATTAGACACAAAATTTCAAAGCAGAAACATTATAAGCTTCATAAAAGTTGAATTCATGGCATATATGGCATTGAGCTCTGGGAAACTGTGATGGACATTTTTTACTATTTCCTAACATTTTATAGACCAAACAATGAATTAGTGACTTTTAGATGATGATCTGAAAATGTCCAGTAATCTTTATTATTGTCTTCTTTTTCATTTTAGAGGGAAGGGATGTCAAAGTTTAATAAAATCTACGAGTTTGAATATAATCTCTTTGGTCAGGTGAGTGAATGCAGTGAAATAATTGGATATGCACACATGCATACGTCTGTTCTTTTTGTGTTTTACTTTGTCTCTGCTGTCATTTTGTCTCCAGAATGTGACGGTAACAATGACGTCAGTGTCAGGTCATTTACTGGGTCTGGAGTTTAAAGCACCGTTTCAGAAATGGTGAGTTAAAACAGGTTTTGCTTTGGGGTTTATTCAACATTAAGCGGTGTCATAATAACTGATGTGATTTGTATCTTTTCTCTCAGGCACAGCTGCAATCCCGTGCTGTTATTTGATGCAGAGGTTGAGAAGTATTGTCCAGATAACATGGTACAAATCAAGGTATGTTTATTTCCTCTCCTCCCAGGAGTCACAGAAAAAGACGAATAAGAATCTTTATGTAATATTAAAATTAATCTATGACATATGCATCTCTGGGGTGTACTCGTATCCAAATGTGCAGTTGCAGAGTTACTTTATAAAATCAGGATAAGCTACATCATTTGTTGATTTCGAGTGGGCAGCAGGCTAAGATGATGCATTTTCTTTTTCCTTTTCATCTCTCAACAGTAGGAGGCTACAATTTTTTTTTTATTCAAAGGAAATAATGATGAATATGAATGATAGAAAGCAACTGTAGTTTTTACGACTCCCTCGCTCTCCATCTAACCCTCTTTGTTTCCTTTCTCTCTGTTTTCTCCATCCCTCCCTTTCTGTCTCTCTAGCGGACACTAGAGAAAGAGGCCAGGCAGTGCCAGGCCTTAGTCATCTGGACTGATTGTGACAGAGAGGGAGAAAACATTGGCTTTGAAATCATAGATGTATGCAAAGCAGGTATGATAGTAATATGTGTGGGATGTTGTTTTTGTTGTTGTTGTGTGGGTGCATCTGAACTCACTTTTAAAGGAATACTTTGACATTTTGGGAAATTTGCTTATTGCTAATAGTTAGAAGAGAGTCTGACTCTGTAAGTAACAAAATCCAAAGTGCTCATTGACTAACATGTTATATATGTAGACAGTATAAACATGGACGTCGTATCCGTGACATCACCTACAGGTTGAACTGTTGTGTGGTGGCTCAGGCAGTCCTGAATCTTTGATGGACCTGAGGTGGGCTGAATGAAACCTGGTTGCTTAAACAACCCACCTGTCAGTCAAAGCGTCCACGCTCTTAATTCTGCATAACTTTAAGCCTTAATATAATCTGAACAGGTGAGTTCTATATAAATTCACCCTCAGTACAGTTGTCATGAACGGGGAAATTAGCTATAGAGACCAAAACTGTTTTTTGTACCAGGCTGTAAACATGTTTATTTCTGCTGTGAAGTTGGACATTTTAACATGGGGGCTTATGGAGACTGACTCACTTCTGGAGCCAGCCTCAAGTGGCCATGAAGAGCCATGAAGATTGCCACATTTGTTTAATTTAATCAAAAACTGAAGAGTGAAAACGTCCCGTTGTAGTTCTACGCAGAGTATTTGCCAGGCTAGCTGTTTTTCCTCTTTCTTTGTGCTAAGCTAACCAGCTGCTGTCTGTAGCTTCATATTGCCATGAGAGTGGTATCAATCTTCTCATCTCAAAATGTCAAACTATTCCTTTAACCGTGTACTACACTACATCTTAGTATGTAGAAATATATATTCATAAAGATGAATATGTAGAATAAAAAATGTTTCTGTGCCTGTCAATAATGTTTATGTATGTTTTTTATTTATGCTTTTAGTGATGCCCAATTTACAAGTCTTCAGAGCAAAGTTTTCTGAGATCACTCCCAACTCCATCCGGAGAGCTTGTGAGACTCTAATGGAGCCAGATGTTAACATCAGCGATGCCGTCGATGTCCGTCAGGAGCTGGACCTGCGGATAGGTACGAGATGGAGCAACAGATAACGTTTCATACAGCATAATTACAAGTTCTGTTTATCTCAATGTGTGTCACATAGAATGGAAAACCCATCCTCTCTTCTGTGCTCATCTTCATCAGGTGCGTCCTTCACTCGATTCCAGACCCTTCGGCTGCAGAAGATCTTTCCAGAGTCTTTAGCCAATCAGCTGATCTCATACGGCAGCTGTCAGTTTCCCACTCTGGGCTTTGTGGTGGAGCGCTTCAAAGCCATCCAGGCTTTCATACCTGAGACTTTCTACAAGATTAAAGGTACAAACTCGTCCGTGCATGTACACGCAGATCCAATGGAGATGCAGAAGAAGTGTTCAGGTTTTAAACTGACTGTCACTCCTCTTCATTCGTTCTGTTCTTTGTGTCTGTCTTTGTCTCAGTGCTGCACGAGGTGGAGGAGGACACCGTAGAGTTCAGCTGGAAAAGAAACCGTCTGTTCAACCACACAGCTTGCCTGGTGCTCTACCAGATCTGCATGGAGGTATGAAATCTCTTCAGATCATCTCATGTATGCTTTTGAGTTCCAGAAAGCTTTGTAGGTCAGCTGATTATTTTACATTTAAAATCTGAAGTTCTTTAATATTTTATCGGTGCTGTTCAGCAAGAAGTTGAAACATTTCTGGGTTGTTGACTTGTGCTAGGACCTTTCTTAGCTTCTTAACTACCAAAAGTCTTGTGAAGACACATTAAGTACTACTTTGTTACTAGTTGTGAACCCACCTGTCAATCAAAGCGTCCACGCTCTTAATTCTGCATAACTTTAAGCCTTAACATAATCTGAACAGGTGAGTTGTATAAAAATTCACCCTCAGTACAGTTGTCATGAACGGGGAAATTAGCTACAGAGACCAAAACTGTTTTTTGTACCAGGCTGTAAACATGTTTATTTCTGCTGTGAAGTTGGACATTTTAACATGGGGACTTATGGAGATTGACATGACATGTAGCCAGCCTCAAGTGGCCGTTGGAGGAACTGCAGTTTTTTTTGGCACTTCCACTTCAGCTTTACTTCACAGCCACGGATGTTGCTGCCTGGGTCCAAACACACGAGTCAATTATTTCACAATCAAATTCAGTCTTTTTTGCATGATGATTATGTTTTTATGTGACGGTTTCCGTACATTCTGTTGTTGATCTCGTCTCAGCATCTTTCTGTCGTGAACCTTGTGCGGTCTCAGTGACTGGTAACAGGATGTAGGTGTCGTCTGCTTCTATGACTGTCTCATAGCTGACGAGCGTGTCATTATCACTTAGCTAATTTGCACTGTTTCCCGAGGAGCAAGATGTGACAGATCAGGCACCAAAGTCAGGTCACAATACTGTATGTGCCTGCACTCAGTCAAAGAAATCAAGAGTCTGTGTCGCTGCATCATGTGCATCTGTACATATTTAATTCATACACTCAACATTCACCATTCTGCACCAAAACATACTGTGTGTATCACAGACGCCTAACCAAAGTGTTGAATGCACTTTTGTACATCCTTGATTCCTTTCCTTGCGTCTTCTCCTCATGTATTAGTCCCTCGTGCTCAAAATGTGAGCTGATGAGTCGAGGAGGAGACAAGAGAGAAGAGTCGAGGCAACAGGCATTTAATAATGAGACATCCTGACGGCATCAGAGCCGTCGTGTGGCACAGCTGCATCGTCTGTCCATTGTTTTGTCATAGCCTTCCTCTGTATTTTCAGATGTGTGTCGTGCCTCTTTTATACGTCACATGTACCAAAAAAACTTCCACAAAGGATACACGTGTGCATCCTCGCTCATAGCTGCTCTGACAAGCTTCCTCTCTCCTCGAGATGCATTTTAGGGATTGAGGTTCTTCAGGTTGGCACACTGAGATTGATTTCAGTGTCACAGGCAGGAGGATGAAGGAGAGGTGCAAAATAGAGAAATGAATAGATCTGATACATTTTCTGTGAAGGTTCTTAGTCATCTTTATTTGAGAGGGTTTAAATCTGGGGCAGCTGGACTTGGTTGTAGATCCATGAAGATGTTACACCTCTCTATCCAAGAGGCTTCTTCAGTTCTGACTGACTGGTGAGGAGATCTGAGCATTTAGCAGAGGCGGGATCGTTAACCGTTGTCGTTGAAGGTCTTCATGGATCTGCAACCAAGTCCAGTTGCCCCACGTTTAACCCTTCTTGAATAAATCCTCTACATTGTTGCATGTTCATGTTGTCTTGCTCTCTGCCTTTTTTATTTGCATTACTGCCATTGGCTGGAAGGAATATCACGTTAACGCGTGTGCTGTGAATTTTAAACAAAACAGCGACCAACTTATAAAAAAACTCCACAGCGTCTTTAAGCAGGTGACCGTAACAAGTCGATTTTTTTCAACAGGGCTGAATTTGCTTTGGTATTATTTGGCCATTCTGATGCTGATTGAAGCAGTCAGTCTTTAATTTATGTATTTGCTGGTTAAGTGAAATTACGTACTTAATGGATTAAGGTCCATTTGCAGCCGTGATGATCTCTGTGAAGTTCATCATTTGTCAGAAAACTGCAGCACTGCACTCAGCTACCAAACTCTCCTCTCACTGTTAGAGCTTTAATTTGATCAGTTGCTAGTTATTCGTGCCTCTGTGTTACATGTCAGATCTCTTTCTCATGTTCCCATGTCTGTTTCTCTGCTGTTGCTATGAAATAAAGGCAAAATGCTCTTGCATAACAGGTGCATAATGTATTCATACTGAAACACAGCGGCAGAAAATCAACACAGGAGAGCAAATTTGTCTTGACGGCATATTGATGTGGTTTAGTTATCCTGATCATGCATATTAGTGTGTATATTTAATGATAATGTTGCTATGGATCTGTGCCAGATGTGTGTGTGTTTGTGTGTTTGTTCTTTGGTGCATCCACACACGTGTAACATCTTCTCCACCTGCAGCTGTTACCTCACAAGGACACGGCAGTAAATTTGAACATGTTGTCCGTCTGCCTGAATAAAATGGGCTAAAAGCCACATGTAGAAAAGGTACACAAGAGAATATCCTTTCATTCATTTACAGGATCCCATAGCAACAATCACCTCAGTAACCAGCAAACCCAAGAGCAAGTGGAGACCGCTGCCTTTGGACACCGTGGTAAGAATATAAAGTCAGACAGCCACACACACATTCTGGTATAAAGTGTACATAGATCCAGCAGTGTTTTGTCCATTTCTGTGTCCTGGGTCTTTGTTTCAAACCCTCCTCCATGCTTTGTCCCACTCTGAACCGTCCTCTTACCTTCATCTGACCAACAGGAACTGGAGAAACTGGCGTCTCGTAAGCTCAGAATAAGTGCCAAAGAGACCATGAAAATCGCAGAAAAACTCTATACCCAAGGGTGAGTGTATGCATACTGCTATCCACGCGGCAACGTATTGTCCTGGTCCGACCATATGTTAAATGTCCTCATCATTTCATCCTCCCACAGTATGTTTGAGCTTCCTTTTGAACTCCCTCAGATAGCTGGCCTGAAGCCACCTTATTAGAGCCTTTGTGGTGTCAGCGAGACGGTCAAATGTAGTTTTTGTTTACCGGGTTGTTACACCACCTCAAAGTCAAGCCTATTTTTGTACATGAAAAGACACCATCTGGCAGGGTGGCGTCTTTCAGGCGCTTAATAGATGAGTTTACCAGCAATGTCACATTTCCAAAGTGGTCCCTCTTTGTTTGTGTGTGTGTGTGAAGATGACTTGTGTTTGTTTATTTTTTCTGCTCAGGTATATCAGCTACCCACGTACAGAGACGAACATTTTCCCACCCAACCTGGCCCTCGGCCCTCTTGTGGAGCAGCAGACGCAGAGTCCGAACTGGGGGGCGTTCGCCCAGCGGGTGCTCGAACAGCCTGGGGGTCCAAACCCGAGGCAGGGCAAGAAATCTGACAAAGCCCATCCCCCGATCCACCCCACCAAGTACAGCAACTCACTGCAGGTAAGTCTGCTTCCCATCGTAGTCACAGAAATGTTCTCGTTTTTTATTTTTATTATCAACATAATAAATGTTGATAGTTGGTGGGGGTCAAAATATTAAACATTGATCAGGGCGAAACAAAAAAGGAGAATTTTTAGCCCCTTTGTCGTGTTAAATTGGCATTTTGTTGACTTTGAAATATATATTTAGTGTCTAAACAAACACAGACGGTGTGAAGTAATGACTTTCTTTCTTCTGTCTTCAGGGTAATGAAGGACGTTTGTATGAGTTCATTGTCCGGCACTTCCTGGCTTGTGTATCCCAGGATGCTTTGGGGCAGGAGACGGTGGTGGATATAGACATCGCCCGGGAGACGTTCTCCACCTCTGGGCTCATGGTCATTGCAACGAACTACCTGGACGTTTACCCGTATGACAGGTGGAGCACAAAGGTATGATGTGTGTGTGTTTTAAGACAGCAGATGCAAGAGCCATGAGAGACATGTTAATTATGTTCTGAGATTATTTATGTGTAAAGTCAACATATATAGTTGAATAGTGGATGAAGCTGAGGTCATGTTACGGGTTGATGATTCAGTTCTGAGTCATTGTAGTACAGTTTATTGCAGTTTACGTCAGGTCCAGTAATGCTGTAAGGTTTATGGATCGATACCAGTAAAAGACTAATTTTGGATTCCCTTTTATGACACTGTATGTCATTAATATTTAAATAAACCATTGTTTACACGAGTTTCCCTTCCTCGTTGCATCGTGATCACACAGAAGATTGGATTAATTTCACAGATACGAGTCAAAATATGATACACTCAGCAGACTAAGTGGCGCAGGCACTTGGAGCTTGTGATAAAACAGCCACTACAGCAGAGTATGAACTCGGTGAACTCACTACACTGGTGTTTTTACTCATCTAAACACATTTAATGGGAATAATTGTACCATTACAAAAGCTCAATTCGTTGCTGGTCTTATTTAAAGGTTCTAAATTAGTCTCATCTACATTATTACTGCTGAAGTACCTTGCTTTCATCGTATATGTTGTGTGTGGCTCCAGCTCCAGTGTGTGATACCTAAACCTGCTCTGTCTGCTCTGTACCCGTTAGCTGATTCCAGTGTATGAGCAAGGCTCGCAGTTCCAGCCCTCCGCTATCGAGATGGTGGACGGACAGACGAGTCCTCCGCAGCTGCTCACTGAAGCCGACCTCATATCACTGATGGAGAAGCACGGCATCGGTACAGTTCAACCACACAACCACAGGACATGTCTATGATAATTACCTATTAGAAAATGATGCTGAATACCACAAAAAGTTGTTTTATAATATCAGTGTACATAGTAATGTTACTAAAACTTCTCAATTAGATATTCTCGGAGATCTAACTGAGACTGTTTGTCTGTTTGGGCTCATTTAGTGAATTACCTGATAAATCAACATATTTCATCACATTAATATTAGAATAAAACACACCTGCTCATTGATCTGTAACAGCCTGATAAACCTCTGAGCATTAAAGGAAACCTATATTAGTAGAAACATACAGAAAAATCTCTACTAGATGACAAATTTCCATCGTCTCAGCACATATAGTACGACCCGTACATGCACAGTATTCTGTGCATTCTGTATTCTGTGGATGCGACTGAAAATTTGCCATTTGGGCCGTGCATGTCCACCTGGGTTGAGTTTCTTTTTTGCACACACTGAATATTTTTTCCCAAAGGACTTCCTTCCTTTTTGTGTGTGTGTTGTTTGTCCAGAATTAACTGTTGGTGTCTGATGCAAACTCTTCTGTGTGTATTACAGGCACTGATGCAACCCACGCTGAGCACATCGAGACCATAAAGAGTCGCATGTATGTGGGATTGACAGCCGACCAGAGGTTTCTCCCTGGAGAGCTCGGCATGGGACTGGTGGAGGGTATGTAAACGCACATTAACAATATGTTTTAATACATAGAGATGTTTATTGGCTCCTCTTAGGCTGTACTCAACTATACCAATGTGTCTTTGTTTAGGTTACAACTCCATGGGCTACGAAATGTCCAAACCAAACCTGCGTGCTGAATTGGAGGCCGACCTCAAGATGGTATCAGAGGGCTCGAAGGACAAACGTAGCGTGCTGCAGCACCACATCCAAAAATACAAAGCCGTCTTCATCGAGTCTGTCAGAAAGGCAAAGAAGTTAGTGACACTTTACCATTTTTAGTGTGTTTTTAATGCAGCATCTGTACACAAGTGAGCAAACTCGCGTCGTATTCTACAATGATGGATTAGTTACACCTGTGATGGATTCAGGAGGTCTTTGTGGCCCAGGTAAGAAGAGTCATTCTCTGTTGTTTCCTCAGGTTAGATGAAGCTCTGTCACCATATCTGGGTGCAGCTCAACAGATCACTGAAACAGAGCAGCAGGACATGGAGATCCCGCTGCCGGTCAGGAAGTGTCCTCACTGTGGGCGGGACATGGTGCTGAAGAAGAAGAGGGAGGGAAACAGGTGAGAAACTTAAAACTATATTACTGCAAGAAAAAGCTGCCGTCTGTCATCTTTAATATTCTTAGACATCCATGTTTGCTAAATGTCTCCTGCACATGTCCCCCTGCAGTAAGTTCCTGTCCTGCGTGGGCTACCCAGCCTGTAAGACAGCAGTGTGGTTCCCCGACACGGTGCTGGAGGTCAGCAGAGACGACGACATTTGTCCCACCTGTCAGCCGCACCCTGTTCACATGTAAGTATTTAATTTATACAGGATCATATCTGATTTAAATTCACTGAGCTGTGTGCTTTAAATCAAACACAGGAAACAAATAGTTAAAAGACATTTTTCATGAAGATTTGTGCTCAGATATTTTAAATTAAACATTAGATGAGATTCAGATGTTGCTCATTTGGTTCTACATACATCAAACATAAGCTCTAATGTGTCAGACGTTGATGTTGTCCCACAGATTTCATGCATGAAGTTCATTTTCATCATCACCAGTGAAAACAGCTGTATAATGCATAACTCTGGAAGTAGTTATAGTAGTCTGTGAGGACGTGATACTGGGACTGTTTTATGTTTAGAAGTTCAGTTTACTCATCAGCAGCAGCTGTATATTATTTTCAGCCTCACACAGCTGCTAGCATGGCTCTATTTTTTTTTAATCTGTTTGTTGTGAATCTTCTGTTGAGTAAATAGAGTTGCAAGGGGGTGGGAAATTTCCGGTAAATTTCTAGAAACTTTCCATGGGACGTTAAGCAGGAATTTCGTAACTCCGAAACGCCGCAGGAATTATGGGAATTAACTGGAAATTGGGGGTAATTTAAACAAACTGTATCATATCCAGACATAAATATAGATATTTTGTTTTGTCAAGGCAAGACATAAGCAGACATCCATGCAAAATAATACAATTTTAAAAAAAGAAATTTCAACAGATTTATTTGTAAGTAGAACTTTATCATGTTTTAATTATTTTATTGAACAATATTGAGTCCACAGGCTCAAATGTGTGGCTTCAGTAGTCTCTGTGTGCTCCGGGCTGAATGTGTGGTCCAGGTTCTAGAAAGCATCTCCCGGTTTATCCCCGTTAATTCCCATAGAAAGTTCCCAACTTTGGAAAATTCCCAGAATTTTGCAAACTGTAAACATGGTGGCTGAGGCTCGGGAGGTAGAGCGTGTCGTTTGTTAATCAGCTGATCAGTAGTTTGATTCCCGGCTCCTCCAATCTGCGTGTCAAAGTGTCCTTGAGCAAAGATACTGAACCCCAAGTTGCTCTCGAAGGCACCATCAGTGTGTGAACGTGTGTGATTAGTTTGCACGGTAGCTCAGGACAGACAAACTGAACACTGGCTCTAGTTTGGAGCTTTTGTGTTTTTTGTGCATTTTCATGAGAATGAATAACATAATAACATCATACATAACCAGGATATTTAAATATTATACTCCTCAGTGGTTGAACATCACTGATTAAACCAAAAAATAAAGAATTAATTCAGAATGGAGGCTCTTTAAAATGAGTTTCTGCTCCTCAGCTTTCTTTTTACTGCTCTATGTTATAAAACTTTGTGTCCTTCAGTTCACCTGGTTTCCTCTCAGCACAATGCAGACCCACAGTATCAACACGTATTTAACTTTAAAAACATATTCTTTTTTTTTTGTTGGTCACCTCAACATCAATCCCTTATTTCTGCCATGAGCACACAGCTTACATTTCTTAGATTAATGAGAAGTGTATGTGGGCGCTCTGCACTGTGCAAACACAACAACAAACACAGATGAAGCTCTCAGTGGCCTCAGCAGTGCAAGAAACTTGTCCAAATTCTTGTTTACACAAGTGGGCGTTAACCCCTTGAGCACGTGCCTCGGCTCAGTCCAAATATAGGGCACGCTCACTAGCAGCGAGCCAAAGTGCTCCACACCAGCATCTGTTACCATGGCAACCAATCTGGTACAGAGCTCAAAGTTGAACTACAGCACTTTACTCTAAAACAATATCACTGTTTTTTTATTTATTTATTTTATTTTATTATTTAATCAGATCTCACCCAGCAGTTTCAGCTTGTTTTATAACTTCAGATCTGTTTCTCACCATTGGTCGCCACGGCAACTTTCTGTGTTATTCCTACAAGCTGATTTTAAAACATGTCTTTTATACATACAGTACGTGTGTACACACAGCAACAAACAAATGAGTGCCTCATCAACTGAAGACACACAAATGAAGTCATAAATAACAACGTCTCAGAGCTGATGCAGTCTCTGCACACGTGTAAATTGTTAAATTATGTTACAATGAAAGTATTTTAATGTCAGAGTTACACCTCAGATTAACCACATTTCATCAGAGAGTAATCATTCCTCCCAACATTTTTACAAAACCAATAAATCTGGTCATGCTAAACTAGACATGTCACAGTACTTACTGCTGCATTAACATCCGTCCTTTACCTTGACTGTAGTCGCTTTGAATAAATCCTACGTTCAGACAGAATCCAGTACCGTGTGAGGGGCTGACAGGCCAACGTAGGCTGCTGGAGGTGTCTCTATTTTTGTTGAATGTAACCGCTGTGAAACAATCAGGAAATAACTTTTTTATTTCGCTGATCAACCGACTTTATCAATGCCGGTGCTCGCTCACTCTCATTCACTGTCTACGTCACTCAACCAATGCTCGCACTCGCTCACTAGAAGCTGCTTCATGAAATAAAGTAGAGTATCAGAGTTTAGACAGCCTCAGTTTCAGAGACGTTTCAGGCTGACTGCGGAGGTTTGACCGGTCTGAGCGTCTGATTGGCGGCCGCAGCGTGACGTCAGGCTGCGTTTTTCCAAAAGTTGCATCCGGCTAAACTTCTCCGCTGCAGGTCGCTGCGTTTTTTTGGACACCCTCCACACAAATGAATGGGAAAACCTGTGTTTTTGCCGTAGTGCTGGATTCTGTCTGAATGTCCTGAGACCTTTTCAGGTTGGACCATCATTATCCTCTTGGTCTCCTTCAATAAGCGGCACATGTAAGCCTGTGTAGTATTGTATAAACGGGTTCAGGTCTTCATGAATCGTCTGACTGTCTTTTGAGATGATGGTTTATTACTTTTCTAACCTCCACCCGAAAAGATTTGACCCTTCACCCTTTCAAATGTAGAACATTGCTATTATCTTGGAGTGCCATATGTTCTCACTAGCTTTCTATCCTGTGACAGTCTTAGTCGAGTATTAATTGAGTGTGGGACTCAGTAAATATTGATTCCCGATCCTCTAATGACAAGCTGAATTTACTCAGTGCACACAGTGTTTACTGTAGTGAGCGTCCAACAGTGAGTGTCAATTTGGACAAACTGGATCACTTTCAAACTACATCATCTTTCAAATTTCATGAATATACACTTTTACTCAAACTCAACCAACACCAGAACTCGTATGCGTATTCACAGTCCACTTGTTGTGTTTACATACATTATATCCAACACCAAACACAACACAGAATTCAACTGCAATATGCAAATAAAACTAGAAAAATAGAGCGACGACTGCTTCACATTTCAGATAGAGGTGATAACGTAAAAGCTGTTTTTATCTAAATAAGGATGTTGTTTGTTGTAAATGTGATAATATTGCCTCAAAATGACCTCAAGCGCTGCACATATTTCAACAACAAATACAGTGATACCAGTATATGTTCGACCCGCAGTAGATTTGGACGCAGTGCGTCACAGTTGTTGGTTCAGCTCCATCACACATACTGAGGTTGGCTTGTTTAACATTCGTCTCGTGTGTGTTTCATTCTCCAGGTTGAAGTTCAAGTTCCGCAGGGGCAGCCTCCCTCCCATGATGCCTTTAGAGTTTGCTGGCTGCATCGGTGGATGTGATGAGACGCTCAGAGAGGTGCTGGACCTGAAATACCTCAGAGCAGGAGGTGGAGGTGGCGGTGGTGGAGGAGGAGGAGGAGGTGGTGGTGGAGGAGGAGGAGGAGGAGGAGGAGGAGGAAGAGGAGGAAGAGGAGATGACCCTCGTCCACCAGCTCCAAGACCCCCCAGAGCCCAGAGTTCAAATCCTCGACCTTCTCTTCCTCCTGTCCCCTCCTGGACACTGCAGCCACGACCTCCACCAGGTGGCGGCGGTGTCTGTGCAGACGCCAACAGTGATGTCATTGTGTGTAACTGTGGTCAGGACGCGCTCCTCCTGACCGTGCGCAAGGACGGCCCCAACCAAGGCCGCCAGTTCTACAAATGCAACGGCGGGAGCTGCAACTTCTTCCTGTGGGCGGACCAGCCGAGTCAGCAGGGGGCGTCGCAGAGTCTGGGACCTCCAATGCAACCACTGCAGAGCTCCCAGCCTCCCAGGCCGTCTCTGGGCTTCAGGAACAACCCCGGAGGTGGCAGAGGGCAAGAAGGAGGTGCAGAAGGACATGCGGGGCAGACGATGTGTAACTGTAACGAGATGGCGGTGACGCGCACGGTGCAGAAGGACGGTCCAAACAAGGGCCGGATGTTCCACACCTGCGGGAAACCAAGAGACCAGCAGTGTGGCTTCTTCCAGTGGGCTGGTGAGAACGCACCTCCACCAGGTAAGGCTCACACACACACATCAACATTTTACTCAGCTTTACAACTTTTCTACTTGTTATTACCGTCACGGCCTGAAAACAACCTTTAGCTTCTCTAGTCTTGAATGCCAAAGTTGGTTCATCATTTTGATCCAGACTGAAACATCTCAACAACTATTAGCCAGAAAGTTTGTCACACACATTCACCCCCCTCTCTATAACTTTACAGATCCTTTAACTGATCATCTAGCGCCACCAGCTGGTCACAATTTCAATTTCCCCAATAATAAGACAAAATTCTGTGAAGGTTCTCAGTCGTCCAGGTCAGCTTTCTTCAAGAGGGGTTCGATCTGGGGCAACTGGACTTGGTTGTAGATCCGTGAAGACATTTCACCTCCAAGAGGCTTCTTCTTCTTCTTCTTCTTCTTCTTCTGTTAGCGCTAGCTCGTTAGTGCTCCTTGTTGTTATGACGACTGTCATCAGAGTCGTTGGAGTCACCTGAGGTCCAGCGTGAACAACAGTTAACCTGACCCATGTGTTTGTTGAGTGGCTGTTTGGTTTCACTGATGTATCAGTCTGTACACTCCTCACCACACTGAACCACATGGACCAGGCTGCTATTGCTATGACTACATTTCTATAAATCAGCTGTTCTTTGTTCAGTGCCAGTTAGCCAACGTTGGCATCCTAAACTAAGATGGTGAACATGTTAAACATCAGCTTGTTAGCACTGTCTTGTTTTCCTTTCATTTCTTTTAACCGTTTGCAGCTACATCGAGTTAAAAACAGCTTCTCACTCTGACTGTCTTAAAAATAGATCAGTGAAACACCTAAAGGACAATCGTCTCCTTTCAAAGCTCATAATTAGACTTTACGATCTACTGGGTTTAATTTTTACCAACTGGGAACTTTTAGAAAATCCATCTTCGGGTGCTTTTGGTTTCGGTGTGTGGTATTTTTTTTAGGTACCTTTTACTTTCTCTGAAATTTCCCCCGCACCGCGGATAGACCCATTTAAGGCAGCCCATTAATACATTCACATAAACGAGACATTACAGACATTTGCGGTGCTTTTCATCTGATTTCCCACAGTTCAGTGTCTGACTGCATTAACGTGGCTGTCAGATAATTCGCACCGTGAGCCTGCAGTCCGTTTATAAAGCTCACAAAGCAGAAAAGATGTATACTCAGATCAAACCAGAGAGAGAGAGAGAGTCTTCTCACCAACATTTACACTTAATGATAAAGAAAAGCTGTCACAACTCATAAACACTCACTGAGACCTTGAGACATCCACTTACCAGGCTGCTGTCAGTTCTAACTCACACAGAAAAAGTCTTTACTGCTTTTCTATCCACCTCATGTTGTGTTTGACCTCCGTTCTTCCCTAGTGTCAGGTGGTTTTGGTGGTGGATTTAACGGCGGTGGAGACTACGGAGGGAGGAAGGGAAAGAAGACAATGGGAGACCCCTCCGCTAACAAACCTCCAGCTGCTAAGAAGCCTCGCACCTGCGGCATCTGCCACATGCCCGGACACACCCGAGTCACCTGTCCACAGCGGTGATGGCTTCATTAAAGACGCTATGTGGAGTTATCGAAGCCTGTGACTTCAGAGTGTGGAGTCAGATTTGATTTTTTTAAATATGCAGCAACTCAACAAACGACAAAGATTGTGAGTAGGTCCTCACAGAGGTGGACAAGCTTCAATGTCCGTCCTGTAACGTCACAATTCAAAGGGGCAAAACTGCTTTGAGAAAGCTGTCGTAGCTGCACAACATTTCGGGAACTCTGCTGTAAAAAAAACAGGGATGTTAAAGACATTTAGTGTCTTGAAACTAGACCTTTTCTTTCTGCTTTCATCCAGCATGTCTGTCTCAAGATGAATCACTCTTTTCTGGCCTCTGGGAGGAAAGTTCGGAGTTAACCTTTAATATCTGTTCAGTCCGAGCCAGTTTCCATCCTTACAGGAATTCAACATTTTAGGAAATATGCTTCTCCGCTCTCTTGCCAAGACTTATTGAGAAGATTTATATTACAGTCGTACAGTAAATGTGAGGCCACAGCTTATCTTAGCGTAAATACTGGACTCAAAGGGGAAACGGTTAGCCTGGCTCTCTCCAAAGATCACTAATTAACACGTGACTATGAAGTTTATAAGCATATTTCCTAAAATGTCAGACATTTCCATGAAAGCTTAGTGCAGCATTCATAAAGAGACACGCTTTAAACTGCTGTGAGTACAAGAGGAGCTCATTGAGAAATAACTGAAGTAGCCTGATGGTGCTCTACAGTAAATGAGAAATTTACCTCAGCTGATCTCGGATCAAATTAACGCGACCATCTGTCTGTGTTTCTCTGCATGCACAATCCTGACAGCTTGACTGAGATCAGCTGGAGGAGCGTCATGCGAACATAAATAAATGTGTATTTTAAAGTATTACTTGATGCCGGAAGAAACAGTTTTTACATTGTAAATATAAAAGTGAAAGAAAAAGCATGTTTGCTTCCAACCAGGAACAAAGATTTCTATTTTAATATTGACTGACTGTTAATAAACATAAATGTTCTTTAACCGCCCATATTTATTTATGTATGTTGTGATGTTGCTTTCAGTTTTGTTTTTTATCTGGAGTCTTCAGTATTTTTCTCTTTGCTCCGCTGGTTTTGGTTTTGGTTCTATTTTGAGTCATCGACTTTCAGCCAGAGAGACTTTGGAGAGAAACCAAACTCCAAAACAGCTACTGCGCATAATGAACATAAACAAGTAAATATAAAATCGTTACATTTTAATGCATTCTGCTGAACATATTCAAATTTAAAAATGATTACATCTCTAATTGATTGAGTTTAGTTTGTGAAAAATGTAGCAAACACGGAGAGAACATGCAAACTCCACAGAGAAAGACCCCCAACCGAGGTTCGAACCAAAAACCGTGCCGCCCCCCAACAGAACCTTAAACAACAAAGTTCTCCAGAGAACTCAAAGTGCTGCAGAGCACTTACCAAGAACCAGTGTTTCTTTGAGTGTACAGCCGTCAAATAAATGTAGTGGACTAAAAAGTACAATACTTACCTCTGAGATGTAACAGAGCATAAAGTTACATAAATGAAACATTCAGATTGAATTAACACCAAGTAACATCAGTAAATATTGAGTTAAGTTTGTGCAGAAATGGAGCAAAAATGCTTTTATGATCATATTTTCTGTCCTGGCCAGTGGTGTAAGAAGCATTTAAAGGATCAGTGTATAGGATTTCGTGCTATTGTCTGTTTTTTGGATACTGTAGTATCGGCAACAAGGCGGACTCCGCCGTGGAGGACCCGAGGCACGAGGTAGGATATAAAAGGTAACAAAAAGATTATGATTCTTATTTTCAGGTAATTATATGTGAATGAAAACATAGTTATGCATATTATATTCCATTTTTTTTGGCATAATCTGCGTCCCCTAAATGTTACACACTGGACCTTTTTAAATACACTGTACAAATGCTTCATCACAGAGTGAAAGTGAAAATCCAAAATATCAAAAGTAAAAGTACTTGTGATGCTGAAGAATGACCCGCTGTGAGAGTTGTGTAAGCAGGATTTTACTGCACAAGTCTGTGCATGTATTTTATCTGATAATGTGTAGACAGTAATTGCAGCTGTCAGATAAATGTAGTGGAGTATAAAGTAGCATAAATGTGAAACATAACACCAAGTTACATCATTAATTATTGAGTTTAGTTTGTGCAAAAGTTGCTTTTATGATCATATTTTATCTCCTGATTAGTAGTGGAAGAAGCATTTAGCTCCTTTACCTGAATCCATTCATTCTTTATTATAATATATAAATATATATGTACAACTCTAAGTATCAAAAGTACTTGCAGAAGAATAAAGCCTGTGAAAGTTGTATTATTGTGTGTAAATAGCATTTCACTGCACTAGTTTGTGCAAATATTTGGTATGTAAACCCGTAATCTGCTAAGAAACCAGTAACTACAGCTGTAAATGTAATGGAGTATTATAAATGGGAATACTGGGAGTACTTTTCCACAGCTGGTCTTGGGTTTTCCTGCACACATGCTGCACTTTGAGGGTCTAACTGATCCCAAATGTTGACTGTTAACAGCACAAAAAAAGGGGGCGGGGGGGGGTCCTATTATCAGATCAGGAAGTTTGAGTTTCACTGCAGGATTTTTTTTTTTTAATTATTTTATTATTGTTTCCCAGAAGTGCTGCTCGAACCGGCGAGTTACAATGAAGTGCAAGCCCCGGAGGGGGTTAATGGTGATGGGGGTTAAAGAGAAGCCGGGACCAAAGAGAACTGAACCACAAACGCGTGGATTCCCGGCATGAGGCTGTAACTTACCCTAATTGTTTTTTTGTTTTTTTTTCCTCCTCTGTTGATATTCCAGAGAAGTGGCGGTGATTTTACCGTCACGTTTGGTGACTCATACGTGAGTCATAACATGTGGGTGGGAGTGAGTGAGTGAGCGCTGAGATCCGTCCTGCTGTGTTGTTTTTTCGCCGCTCCATCCTCAGCTCAGCTCAGCTCAGCTCCCAACTCCGCTACAGTAGTATCCGGGCAGATAACAAGTCATGTGATTGCCGTGTTTCTTTTCTGAATTGCAGAAGATAACCTCCTCCTTACGGGAAAAAAATCATCCCATATATCGCTCTGGACTCATACCGTAAAGCTGCTCCCCGTAGTGATGCTACAAGAGTGCCATAAAGGTTAAAAAAAAAAAACACACTTTAACGCACAATGAGATCAGCATAGAAATTACCGGAGCTGTAACAGCATCCTGCAGGATCGCTGCTGTTTTCTAGAAAACACCAAGCACAGTCCAGCAGGAATATTAAAGGAGTATTAAAGCTGCAACCTAAAGCAACATTTTGTAACATTTCTACCATAAAAATAACAAATTTAAATCATTTTAATGCTACATTAATGTGTAATCAGGTAAAGGTGTCTCCGGGCACGATCACCCACGAGAAGTACGTAACGCTTTCTGAACTATTTCACTGATTTTGGTGAAATTGGATCATATTTTATGGAGAAAATGTTTTCTGCAAATCAACTCTGTGATTTACAGAGTTCACCGATGGACAGTGAAGTAAACACTGCAAACTGTAGCTGCTGTTAGCTAATGTTAGTTCAGTTTGTTAGCCAGGGTACCGGGGGAGTGTTAGTGTTTGTACTGAAGGAGTTTTGGACCACCAAGAACAGAAGAGGAGGTTTTCAGGCAAATGCTAACAGAGAGCAGAGCCGATGTTGTGCTAGAACAGGAGCTGGGGAAGTGGTACTGCACTAAAGCTGACCGCGAGCTGGGCTTCTTGCTGTTGGACTAGTAAGTAATATTAGCTGAGTTTGTTTTACTATTTTCTGACATTTTTTAATCAAATAATTGAGAAAATAATTGGAAGATTAATCGATAACGAAAATCATTAATTGCAGCTTTAATTTAAATCTAATCATGCTCACTATAAACTGATTTTACTCGGGTTAACACCGCAGCTGCTCCACATGTCAGTGAGTTATTGTGGGAGTTTCTGGTCGGGCCGTTACCTTCATAATACATCATGTCAGGATGAAACGGTCAAAGGTCACACCTGGGTCAGGTGAGGTGGATCGCTCTTCAGCCCTGAGCTGCTCATCAACAACTCTTCCTGCTGTCTCATCATCATCATCATCATCATCATCATCATCCAGTTTTTCAGTGGTAGCCGTAGAAACAGTTGCCATGACACCCAATGCCCATAAGTGATGCAAGTGTTCCAGGTGCAGAGAGATCGTGGACCGTGTGGAGGGACTGTGTGTGTGTGTGTGTGTGTGGTTACATTGAGTTTTGCTGTAAACTGATCCACCCCAGCCTCAATGAAAGACAAAAGGAAACTGGCTGCGGGCCTTTTTTCCACAGTAGTCACTTTACCTTCCTGAGCTGCTCCCACCTGGGGGCTGGATGAGTGGATGTTCAGGTAAAAAGTTAGATAAGAGTGTGTAAACACACCAACGAACAGAGATTTTATTTAGGAATCTGTTCTATGTGATAAATAAATGTTTTGCTGCAACATCAGCAGTCGTCACTGAGATCTTTTGTATCTCCTCTCTGCAGATAGGTTGCTTAGCATTCAGGATGTAAAGACTTTCAGTCAGTGTTTAGCGGTTTAGTTCCATATTTGGATCCAACACGACTGGAGGGGTGGACATGTTTCAACCAGAGAAGTGAGAAGCAGGGCCTTCATTTCCATTGCAGATTCTGATCTTTGCTGCCTTTAACTACTGTTACATAAAAATACACGAGCTCACGCTCTGTTTCATGCACAAGCTGGAGTTCAGCGTTTCAACTGCACAACCTCGTTCACCTGAGAAAGAGTGGAAAGCCTTCAGACTATGATTGGACTGACATGTTAATATCTTCAAGGAATAGTTTGACATTTTGGGAAATGAGCTTACTCACTTCTGGCAGAGAGTTAAAGCTACAGCCAGGAGCTTGCTGGGTCATTTTCTCTTCTTAGCTTCCTCTGGCAATGTCCTCTTCGTTTTTTTCTCCTCTGTCATTATCTTCACAGAGGCTGCTGAGCCCGGTTACATTACCCGCTTGCCCAGCTCCGGTTCTGGCATAACAATGGCTCCACTCCCGTTCAGTATTCCTCCAACCTCCTCCTCTTCTTCTTCCCGGTAGTCCAAAACGCCCGTGGTACAAACACCGACACTCCCCCGGTGCTCTGAGCTCACAGTCCGGGCAGCCCGGCTAACAAACTGAGCTAACAGCAGCTACAGTTGGCAGCAGTTTACGTCACTGTCCATCAGGAAACTCTGTAAATCACAGAGAGTTGGAGGACATCAGAGGGAAAACAAGAAAACATTTTCTCCATAAAATATGATCCAGTGTTATGTACTTTTCTCGGGTGATTGTAACCAGAACACAAAGTTACAGTGTGAGAACAGATGTATGAATGACACACCTGATTACAAGTTATTGTAACATTTAAATGTTATTTTAAGCTGGAAAAGTTACACAATATCACTTTAATTGGATTCCTGTAAACACTCTGAATGAATGCTGAAATCTCTCATCATGCAGCAGAGTGCACTCCCCTAACTTAAGTTTCATGTAACCTTGCCGTCCTGACCCCTCCTCCCTCCCTCCCTCTGTCCCTCTTCTGCACTCTGCTCCAATTTGCGTGCGCGTCCTCGTGGAGCACGGGCACGCACACTGGGGGCTCGGCCCTACGCAATGGAAAGGGGGCGCGCCCGACTTAAAGCACAGCGCGTTGTGTCCTGTGTTGATGTGTCGCAGATTTTAAAAAGTGAGCGAGGCAGGCAGCTGGAGTTTTGGGTCGAGAGAAAGAGCGAGAGAGAGGAGGGTGAAAGCGCAGAGGCTTCAGCACTCAAAACAACTCATCACACCGGAGGAGGGAAGGCACTACGAGGGGCTTCCTCCAGCTTCCTCCTTTTTCAACTATTTTTATTATAAATTTCAGCACACATCCAGTTTGTGTCCTATTTGAAGCGTGTGGAGCTGCGCGCAGCGATGGAGCTGTCATCAATAGGAGACCAAGTGTTTGCAGTTGAGTCAATAACAAAGAAGAGAGTGAGAAAGGTAAGAAGGAACACTCGTAACACACTTCATATAACTTACATAACTTGTTTTCTTGTGGTTTTTATACCCAAACGGAGCGGCACAAGCTCCCCGTAACATCATGTCCTCATGCGCAGCAGAACTAGGCTGCGCTGTTTACCAACTATTTACGCAAAGGGGAAGAAAAGGATGAATTAATGTGTCAAAGTTTAACATTTGTTTCTCAAACCAAGTCTCACATCCTGTAACCTTCCTGTGCAGCCCGCTCAGATGCTGCAGCATGAACGTGTTTTGAAGGAGCCTACGCAGCTGTAGTAAAATGTGAAAGGGGGGTGTGTATCCCGAAAACGGGTATACGGATACGAGTGTACGTAGGGGGGAGCTACGCACTTGATATAAGTTACGCCAGAGAGCGGAGCAGCGGCGAAATTGCTGCGTAATGTCACTGACTGCTGCGTAATGGTGACCCATTGATTTCCAGTTGTGGAGATCACTACTTAGTAATAAAAAAATAATAAGTGCAGCGCGCCTTCATGTGAGCTTATTATGAAGTTAATTATGATATAATAAAAATGGTGACTCCACCAGTCCTCGTAAACAAACACCTCTCCTCCACGTCAGGTGCGTAATAACTGTTATTTCCCACTCGGGGTGTCTTGTGATAATTGTTTCAGCCTTGCTTAGGTTTGTTGCGCAACACCACGTTGTTTACATGTTCCCGTGGCCCCACCTATCTGAGCTCAAATAGAAAGAGAGAGACAGAGAGAGGCTGTGCCGTGCCGTGCCGTGCGTGCATGCATGCATTGTTGAGACCGGGATCGCGTAGCCATGTGCGGTCACGTCACCGCGATTCAGGCGCAAAAAAAAAAAAAAAAAAAAAAGGCTGCTGTTTGGAGGCCACCCAGCCCCGCTGTCATTGACGTCATCCCCCAGAAAAACACCGTTTGAAAGGGAGAAAAATGTCCATGACCCTCCTCCTCTCTCCTCCTCTCTCCTCGCTCACTCCCCACTCCACACTTTAAAGTGACAGTCATCCTTTTTTTCTCACACACTCAGAGCAGCTTGTTTCTGCATCACACCGGACCAGATTTGAAAAAAAAAAATATATATGCAGGTTGTATGAATGTGCTGCATCTCAGCTAAACCCTCCTGATCCCTCCTGATCCTTCCTCATCCCCTCTCTCTCTCTCTCCGTCTCTCCTCAGGGTAATGTGGAGTATCTACTGAAATGGCAAGGATGGCCCCCAAAGTGAGTAATCCTTGAGTCATCATCCAGTGACCTCATCCCTTCGATATATACTCAGTAGCATTTAGGAAACGTGCTCCTTGATCCCTGAGCTGTGTGTCCTGTGAGGATGGATAGTTAATCTAAAATCGTGTGTGTGTATGTATATTGATAGGTACAGTACTTGGGAACCAGAGGACAATATTTTGGACCCGCGCCTGGTCCTGGCCTACGAAGAGAAGTGAGTAATCATGGAAAGTTTTATTTTTTTTATGCTTGCAAAGCACTTTTTTTTGTGTTTTCCTTTTGTTCTCTCGCTCACGGTCTGTTTCTCTTTGTCACTTTTGTCCTCTCCCACCTCCTCCCTCTCTCTTTCTCTCTCTGTGTTTTTTATACCTCCCAGTCAGGAGAAGATCAGAGCTCTGGCCTATCGCAGGAAAGGTCTCAGACCCAGGAGGCTCGTCCTGCGGGTAGCGACACTTACCTTTCTTTTTTTTGTGTGTGTGTCTCTCGAGCCTTTGTTTAGGGGTTTGCCATCGGTTTAGTGTTGCACTGATCACTTAAACTTTAGAAAGCTCCCTCCAGATCCACACAAGATGTTAAACTACTTCTTTCAGTGGCTGAGTAGCAGAAGCAGAGATGTGTGTTTCAGCACTAAGAATAGACCAAAATGCAATGCAGCTGAAAGACCTGTTGCGTTTTGGAGCAAGGGGAGTGGTAAAAAAAAAAAAAGACTCTTGTTCTTACTGTGTTACTATCACTTTCACAACTGCTGCTGCTGGTTACAGGAACAGTAGAACAGGAAAGATCAAATCCAAACGATTATTTGTGAAAATGTTTGATTCATTTTATGCTGCTGTCAGCAAATTCCTAGAAAACCAGCAACGTGTTACTCTGTCTGTCACTCTCAGCCCAAAACTCCGACTGAAGACGTAAATCTTTAAAATCGGTCATGAAGATATAGTTTTGTTTTCCTCGAAGAGTTTTAAGCAAGCGTTACTCAAACAAGAAGTAAATGGGGAACTTTTGGGGGACTATTTTTTCATAGGATTTAAAGAAACATTGTGTAGAAATTTGTATTTTTGTGATTTAGCGCCCTCAGTTTCAGAGTGTAATCCCACTGGGGTAAATATGGACAGCTGTACTCGTGTATTTGTTATGATTACATTACTTATGATCAAAAAATAACAAGTCGACTAAAAGTCAGTCCCACATTTACTCTAGTTGGATGGCTTGTCTCATTTTTCTCTTCTTAGCTTCCTCCGTCAGCTTCTTCTTCTGTCTTTAAGCTTCTGTCGTTATGTCTGTAGAGGCTACTGAACCCGGTTACATTGTCCACTTACCCAGCTCCTGTTCTGGCACGACACTGGCTCCGCTACAGAAACTCTGTAAATCACAGAGAGTTGAGGCAGAGCATCAGAGGGAAAACCAGAAAAAATTTTCTCCATAAAATATGATCCAGTTTCACCAAAATCAGCGAAATAGTTGGTG
Organism: Sciaenops ocellatus; assembly: GCA_033000465.1. NCBI lineage: Eukaryota > Metazoa > Chordata > Actinopteri > Sciaenidae > Sciaenops > Sciaenops ocellatus. The sequence continues at coordinate 21,498,696 of CP136877.1, forward strand.
GTGTGTGACTTAGTGCCGTAAAGCGTTACGTACTTCTCGTGGGTGATCGTACCCGGAGCACAAAGTTAGATAGTGTGAGAACAGACGTACGAATGACGGAGACACCATTCACCTGATTACAAGTCAGAGTGACATCAACATGATTTAAAATCTGTTAGTTTATGGTAGAAAAATACTCACATAGTGTAGCTGTTGTCTCAATATAAACTCAGTTAACCTCTCACCTTTGTTTCTCCACCAGAACATCTTTGCCATGGACCTCCGCAGTGCCCACAAGGAGAAGCCTCCCCCTCGCCTGCGTCTCTCCCTCACCCGTGCCATGAGCACAGATGTAGACCAGGGCGAGCGGGGCAGCATGTACCGCCGCCCAGCCTGGAGGAAGAGCAAGCAGAGGGCATCCAAACGCAGGCCATTGGGACCCTCGCACAAAACCATCCGTCAACTGAGGAAGAAGGACGAGCCCATGGAGGATGACTGGGGCGGCACCAGCGAAGAGGAGAAGCAGGAGTCTGAAAGCGCCGCAGAGGAGAGACGTGAAGACAGTTTATATGGTCGGTTTGTCACGTTAATCACTTCTAATTCAGCAGCCTGGTCGTGACCGTTGACCTTTCAAATTGAACAACATTTTCCTCTCTTTCAGGTCCATCAGAGTGCAGCTCTCCACCTTTGCTGGAGCGACAGGACTTAGAGATAGAGGTGGAGGAGAAGGTGGATGCCGAGCTGACAGTGGTAGGCACAGAAACGTGGACAGACAGAGGGACAGTTGAAACAAAACAGAACCAGACATTTGCATGTGACCAATCAAAGGACAGCGCCTCGGTGCCTGAGGCCGGACCAGGAGATGCGGTTACTGCTGGCGACAGGTCAGATTGGTACAGATCGGGTGAGGAGGAGGAGGAGGAGGAGGAGGAGCAGGAGGAGAAGGGCGTGGAGTCAGTGTCAGAGTGCCCCAGGTTAGAGAGCAGCGTTTGTCAGAGCATCAACAACAACACAACCTCGGTGATAGTGAGCGTTCAGGGGAGCAGCAAGACGGCAGGTGACACCGCCGCCGCCGCCGTCTGCTCCGCCGCTGAGGTGTGGAAAGAGGAGGTGAGAGGCGACAATCAGAGCGTTACCACGGTGATGCAGGCAGCAGAGCATCCCGAGAAGGTGATTGTGACGAACGTGACTCTCAACTCTCTGACGGTGACTTTTAAAGAAGCCATGGTGGCTGAAGGCTTCTTTAAGGGCTATTGAACGATGACAAAGAGAGACGGAGGGAGCTCAAGATAACCATAATTAGACTTGCCACTCATTTTGTACATGTAAATAGTCGTGTATGTTTTTCAACATGTTTACAAAGCTGCACTCATTTCCTACTGAGTTCAATGAAGACATTATTGCCTTTTGAGTAAAAAAAAAAAAGAAAAAATGAGTGGTAATTTTATCATTGTGGCTCATTTATTAGGTGTGATAGGAAGCCCAAGGCCCCATTAAATGTGCTCATTGCAATCCAGGAGACTAAATGGATCTCAGTGGCAGGTTTCATTCCCGGGGCCGCTGGGTTTTTACAGACAGATGGTGAGACAGCAGCCCAAAAACGTTACAGTACACATTACTACTTCCATGCAGTTACTTTTTCCAGTCGTCCTCAGTGCTTTCCAGCCACACAGTTTGGTCTCACACTCAGATCTGTTCTCGGGGGCCTGTTTCAGTCGCTCCTCTTTCTTACGAATAACGTTTTGTAAAGATTGCTTCTTCTTTTCTTTCTTCTTCTTTTTATTTTGTTTTTTTCAGTATTTCTCACACAGCTAACCGCATGCCCTGTCAGTCTGTGCCACACATGCACAAAGCCCTGTCCTGTGGTTTGTTGAAGAGGGTTTATTTCTGTCACAAAAGAAATAAAACAAAGACAGAGAAAGAGAGAGAGAGAGAGAGAATTAATGCCTGCCGCCGCTTAGATGCCGTTCTGCGTTTCAAGGAGGATGGATGCACTAAAAAAAAAAATAAAAAAAAGAAGTACACAGTTGTGTTTGCCGTCTGTCTGTCTGTCCTTTTACTTTTCAAGTATGAAATGCTACCTGGTTCTATTTTTGTATTACCAATTGATAGTCCACTCTTTTCACTAGCCTTTGTGCATTTCAAAAGAGGCGATATCAGTTGACACTGCCGCCGTTACGCCGTGTAAGGTAATGTGCAAAAAATGGAAGCAAAATGTACATTAGGTCAGGCTGTAGTGAGCTATTATTTATTGCATGTCACATGTATAAGCTAAACTAACTTATGTCACTTAAATGTGTCTGAATCAGTCACTCTCTGGCAAAGATGAACTGTCGAACATGTCTTCTCTCTGAAAATGAATTTTTATTTTGTTTGCATTTCCAATAAATATGTACAAAAACAAAAACAGCTGACTCCTGGAGTGTGTTTATCATGTTTAAATTTAGACAGGTTTATTGCATATTATGGATAAGGGTGAACCAAGATGATGTACTGTAGGAGGGATGAGGGACAAAAAGGGATGAAGAGATGAAAGGATGAGGGTTGAGGGGTGAAGAGAAGAAGGTTGCGGGACGAGGGATCAAGGGTCAAGGGGTTAGGGATGAGAAGAGAAATCAGGGTTGTTGATTGATGGAGGAGTTTGGAGGTTGACCGGTGCCGGCTGGTGGCAGAGAGATGGGAAGGAACCAGGAGAGAGTCGAGACTCTTGAGTGGAGGAACTCTCTCTTCATCGCTCTGTGTAGGAGTGAACAGATAAGGTGTACTTCAGTACCTGAGATGCAGGAATGGGATGAGTTCAAGGTGTGGACTTTGTTCCTAAACCTCGTTATAAAACTTTAAACGTGACAAAACCCACCACCCGGAAGAGCCAAAATACATAGAAAGGGTGAAAATAATGATCCTGTTATCCCATTTTAATAATAAATAATGAACAATAATCAATCAACACAAAACAAAGAAATCCACATCGAATAATCATGTGAAAAACAAAATGTAGTTCATAGTAAAAGCTTATTTCCAGTCCACAACATTGAAGCATGAGTTGAGAGTAATCTGTCATGTTCTGTGTCTCAGAAAACTGCCTCCAGGTCTGCAGGTATGTCCAAATCCTCACGGTAGCAAGGATATTAGAAAAATCTGTGAATCTACTTTAAATAAAGTGCATTGGGGTACTGGAAGCATGAAAGCACTCCTGATATACAAATCTAAGACATTTACTCCTTGCACTGTTGTACTGTTTTCTTTAAAGGTGCTCTGGTTCTGTTTTGCGGTCAACAGCGCCCCCAAATCTCAGAGCTACTTCTTGACTGTCAACACACAGTAGGGACGCAACCAAAGCAGGGAGAGCATCTTTAAAGTCTAATTTTACTGAAGCAGCTACTCCAGTATTGTCTTGATTTATTCAACAGAGCATACAACTGTAATATGTAAGAGCATCATTACAAAGACTCAGAGAAGTCAGAAGTGTTTCAGCTGAAAGGTCAGAGATCCTCACACACACAAACTAGATCAGAGTCTGAAGAAGAAAGAAACATTAACACACATTCGTACAGTGTCTGCCCTGTACCTGGTGTGATCAGGGGGTTCAGGTATCTCTCATAAGTCCTCCCATGGGTCAAACCTCAGCTCAGTTTGCTTGTTCTCTCCGGGTACTCCGGCTTTCACCCACAGTCCAAAAACATGCACTTAACAGGTCAACTGGTGACTCTAAATTGCCCGTAGGTGTGGATGTGAGTGTGAATGGTTGTTGTATCTTTATCTGTGTGCCCTCTGATGATGATCCAGGGTGTATCGTGCTTCTCGCCCTGAGGTCAGCTCGGATAGGCTCCAGCCCCATCGACCCTGATGAGGATAAGCGGTTAGAGAAAATGGAGGGAAGTCCTCACAGAAACCTCCTTCATGGAGAAACTCACTTCACAAGCTGAAGAGCAGTTATTTAAGACAAGACACAGTTTGCTACTTAAACTTTTGGCTGGAAACAAGTGAGTTTTCTCAAAGGAAGACACACAGAGTATAGCAAAATACAATCTAGAGTTCAAAGCGTAACAGTGTAATGAATACATTTGCCACCACACAGTGAAAAGATGCAAATGTTGATCAGAAATGATGCTGAACGTTGAGCTATGATCAGTCAGCAAAGAGGAGAAAAGTAATCTAGATCTTCTTCACCTGCCGTCTCTCTTCAAACCTGTTACGACCTCCTATGAACTCTCAAAAACTGGTAAAATATCATTAAGACCTCTGACTGTGTTTTCCATCTGTTATTACTGCCTTATGTTGAACAATCGTACTGCCGTGTGTCACCAGTAGGGGGCGTGTTGCTCCCAGGAAAGACATATTACTGTAAGTGACGCCATCAAGTGCAAGTTAATAGCCTGTGAATCATCAGCTCAGTATGTTTGAAGTGTGCAGGAGGGGTGGATGTGAGGGGGCTGACACTAATAAGAAACATCATTCAGAGGACATGAAGCTGACGCTGCTTCAGCTACAAATATACTTTATTTACTATATTTATTTATGGTAAGTTTTTACATACAGGGAATCTGTATTGATCTTTGTTGTTGTAAGGAAGATAAAAATCAAGTATTAGAAGATATAAAGATATGCACAATATGTTTTTTTAAATGAAAAAAGCTGCACAGTTTTTGCAGGAATGTGCAAAATTCAACAGTATGCCGAATATCTTTAATGTGCAAGTTATTCTTGAAGTTTTTGAAGATGTTAATTTAAAGGTTGCTAAAATGTGTGTGTTAGTGTGACGTGTTGGGTTGAGAGTGAGAGTCAGTGTCCTGGGTTTGGTCCTGATGGACCGCAGCCTCCTTCCAGAGGGGAGTGTCTCAAAATGTTGCTGTCCAGGGTGTGAGGAGGTCAGCCACAATCTTACCTGCACGCCTCAGAGCTCTGGAGGAGATCAGGACCTGAAGAGATGGAAGATTGCAGCCAGTCACCTTCTCAGCAGACTGCTGCAGTCTGCCCTTGTCCTTGCAGTGAGTGATGATGATGAGGTGTAGAAGTGCTGCAGGGAGTACATCCTCTGTTGATGAGGGAACTGATGTTCAGGTACCAGTTGAGGTCCTGCGAGATGATCGTTCCCAGGAAGAAGTCTCCACGGTGTGGATGAGAAGTCACACAGGGTGATGAGGGCAGGCCAGGCTGGTCCACAACATCTCCAGCACTGAGCTCCAAGTAGTTCTGGCAGCACGAGGTCAGTCTTCCACCTATAGTCATACAGACTCATCCCCGTCAGAGAGAAGTCCAGTGAGGGTGGTAAATATGTGTAACTTTAGAAATTAGTCAGCAACATTTATAGAAGATATTTATTATTTATTAGTATTGCCACCTTTTATTACATTTTGCTGAAATACTTTTCACCTCTTCCCAAAATGTTTTCAGTTAAGAGCATGTCCAGAATATGTGGGTGCAGCTTCTCCAGCATTTATCCGAGTGTGTGGGCCACGTTTTGGAAACTACTGATGGCGTCTGAAAGAATCTTATTACCTTCCACCTGAATTTTCCACCATGTATTAGAATTAGTTACTTGATTTCCTCCCAGCTTTTACTGTTTATCTGCACACATTTCATCTCCCCATCTTTCTTCTATCTGTAGTTTTTCATTTGGATTCATATGTAAGAATATTTGGTAGTGATGACCTATAACCTTCTGATCATAGCTCTGGTTTCTGTTAGATATTCAGTCATTCATTGTGTATTTAACACGGTAAACTGTCTCTTAATTTGTCTGAGGTTGTTTTAAACTCACAGTAAACACACAAGAAGCCTTGAGTACAAACTACTGACCTGTCCAGCTAAAAAAAAAACCTTGCCAGGTCAGCTCTTCTGTCGCTGTCAGGATCCTGTAGGAACGATGACTCATTTTTTGCAGCGATCTGATCGTCGATCGTGCTGTCGGCAGTTTGATCTGATCCTCTGCAGCAGTTACCCATGATGCTCACGTTGGGATACAGGCACAAAGACATTTGATATGTTGTCATACGACTCTAAACAGTCACATGCGGGACACATCACTGTTGGTAATTTTCATTTTATTATAAAAAACAGTATTTGAGTCCACAGTTTGTGTTTCCTTTGTACAGTAAAAAATATTAAATTAAACTCCCAAAGTTCATAGCAGAAAGATAAAGAGGATGGAGTTTGAGGGGGAGGGAACTTTTCCCCAGAGGAAAAGGAGGATGAGGAGGAGGACGAGGAGGAGGAGGTTTAAAGTCCGGGAAGCAGCAAAGGGGACGAGGCTGAAAGAGACAGAGATGCAGATCTCCTCCTTTCTCCTCATTTCTGTGCAACACAGTTCATTTGGATCAAAAATCCTCTGTTTACTCCAAACAGCAGAATCCTAAAAACACTAAAAGGAGCCCACCCCACCCATATTTTTTTTTCTCCACATCCCAGCCCATGTACTCAAAATGTTATACAGGCACACAGGTATGCACCCCCCCTCCCCAAGCCTCCACTGCTCCATTATTAAGTGTCTTTAAAGGAAGGAGTGCACACACATTCGAGGGAGAGGGCTTGCATGTTTGCGAGGGAAGAGTCCCCTTCCAGCATGACCGATGTCCAATACAGAAGCTGGCCCGCCGCGGGGAGGGGGACGTCACAACATGTCCATCTGAAACTCACAGCAGACCCTCAACCACTGCAATAAAACACTGACATTTAATTATTCCCACCCGGACAGACCCAACTAAAGACATCTAAAGTGAAATGAAATATCCACTAAGCCCCTCCCCCCTCCGCTCATCTTAACAGTCATTAACAAAAATATATTTCTATACGAATTGTAGCAGTCTCAGGATACATAACACCCCCGCCCCACCCCCGAGGAAAGAAAACAATAAATAAAGCAAACCCCCCAAAAAAAAGAAAAAAAAAAAAAAAGAAGATATGCATCATGTTTGGATTTACATTAATAATAATCCACATCACTCTGCAGGAAACAGAAAGACAGACTGAGTGATGGGAAATGAAACCGATAAAAAAGTTCTTTGCATTAAATCATCTCCTCTTTAATTCTCGACCACTTTTAAAATCTTAAAAACATTTTCTTAAAAAAGGCAATTACTCCTATTTACCCCCCAAAAACCCCCCAGAAAATATCACCTTTCTTGTAATTCAGCGAGAGGTGGAGGTGAGGGAGGGTGCTAGAGAAACCGTCGCCCTCCCCTCTTTGTCCACAATTGGCAAAAAAATATATTAACAGCAATAACTTACAATTCATTTATTCTAATTTATTTAACGACTGCTTGATTTATTGTTCATCTCCCATAGGAAGTTCAGTTCAATGCATCTTTATTGAAAACATTTTAAATAACATTTAATAATAGTATAAAAAAGAAGGCTAAGTAATAACAATAACACTGTCCTGGGTGAGTGCAGTTTGTGCGAAGAATCACAGAGCGTGAGCTCGACTTGACACGTTAAGTAGAATTCCTACATGATGTCTAAAGGGTTGTGATTCATGTTCTGGCCCAGCGGGTCCTGACTGTTTCCCCCCGGCCCGTGGAGACTGGCCATGCCGCTCAGCTGAGACAGCATAGCGCTCTGGTCCGACCCAAACTGCTCCATAGAGTTCTGTTGCTGTTGTTGGGTCGGTGGCTGTTGTTGTTGTGGTGGGACCACCATGCCCGGGTGGTGCTGGTTCAGGTGGCCCGGGTGCGGGGAACCCGTCTGCATCTGCGGGGAGATGTGATGCGGGGAGGGCTGAGGCTGCATGCGCGGGGACGGGCTGGAGTGTGGCGGCTGGGACTGGGGTCTAGGTGAAGGCTGTGGGGATCGCACCTGGTTAGCCAGCGATGTGGGCAGCGTCTGGCCCTGCAGGTGCGGGTGTGGGGACTGGGCCATCTGCTGCGGCTGCTGAGGGCTCATGGGATTGCTGTGCTGGGCTGGTGACCCCCCTCCAGGGCCGAGATGTTGTTGCTGCTGGAGCAACCTCTGATGGAGGGCCTGCTGGAGCAGAGCCTGAGATGGGGGGCCGCCCTGTGTGGGCTGAGGGCCTTGAGGTGGCTGCTGAGGGCCTCCTACACCCCCTCCACCTGCATCACCGCCTGGCAGACCAGCCATGGCATTCTGCTGCTGCTGCTGCATCTGGAGGTGGTGCTGGTGCTGGAGCCTCTGCTGGAGTGCAGCTGTGGCCTGCTGCTGTGCCACCGATCCTGGGTAACCTTGCCCCTGCTGGCCTGGGGGACCTCCAGGCTGCTGAGGGACAAGCTGCGGACCTCCAGGTGGGCCCTGTCCCACTGAAGGAGGCTGCATCCCAGGCTGCCCCATGTAGCCTTGCCCTTGTGGTGGCTGTGGCTGTTGAAACTGACCATGATTCACTCCCATTTGTTGCTGCTGTTGCTGTTGTTGCTGTTGTTGTTGTTGCTGTTGCTGCTGCTGTTGCTGGAGATGCCTCCTCATGATCAGCTCCCTAAACTGGGGGTTGCTGAGATTTCCCATCTGTGGCCCCTGACCCGGCATGCCTCTTCCTCCCCCTTGCTGCTGCTGTTGTTGTTGTTGCTGCTGAAGAGCTGCAACTTGCTGCTGTTGTAAACTGCTGAGCATCGGCCTCTGTTGCTGTTGCTGTTGCAACTGCTGCTGCTGCTGTTGTTGCTGCTGCAGCTGCTGTTGCTGCTGTACTTGCTGTAGCTGGGCCATCGTGGCCATGTTGACGTTCGCCCCTCCCTGACCCCCCATGTGCATACCTGGCTGGCCTGGACCTGCCGCATTCATGTTCACCTGTGGGCCCCCTCCTGCCATGACATTACCAACGGGACCCCCTGTGGGTCCAGGACCTCCTGGGACACCGCCGGGTGCACCCGGGCCCCCCTGCACCCCCTTGTACTTTGAGGCCCTCTGTTTGATGAAAGCAGCCATGAGCTGTGGGTTTGAGCGCAGGATGTTGAGGACTTGCTGTTGCTGGAGGGGTGAGCTGGGCGAGCGGAGAGTCCGTAACAGCTCCTGGAGGGCTGCTTGGGGGATGTTCCCACCTGCAGCACCAACCCCTGGTATACCAGCAGCTCCAGGGACCCCTCCACCTGGGATGCCGCCACCAGCACCTTGCTGCTGTTGCTGCTGCTGCTGCTGTTGTTGTGCCATATTCATCAAGGCAGCATGGCCCTGAGCTTGTTGGTGCTGCTGCTGCTGTTGCTGTTGTTGTTGTTGTTGTTGTTGTTGTTGTTGCATTTGCTGCTGTTGTTGAGCTGCCATCATTGCTGGATGGCCCATTTGGTTCATCATAGCTTGCCTCTGCTGCGGTGGCATCCCCTGACCTGCCCATTGCTGCTGCTGCTGTTGAGGGTTTTGAAGTGGAGCGCCCATCCTCTGCTGTTGAAGCTGTACCTGAGGGGGCAGCTGGTTCTGAGGCATGTTACCCTGCTGAGGGGGTTGCTGCATGGGACCACCAGCGCCAACCATCATCCCTGGTGGAGCGCCTTGTGGTTGATCCATGTGGGCTCGAGCAGCTGCCACTGCTGCCTGCGTCTGTGGTGGCATGCCCTGGGGTCCAACCATTCCTACCGCCCCTGGGTGTCCCATACCCATCTGCTGACCTTGACCCTGTTGATGGTGAGAGTGAGGAGGCATCATTCCTGCAGCGGCCTGGGCTGCTTGTCTCTGTAGAGCCATCTTCCTCTGAGCGTCGGCTACCTGTTGGATCTTCATGGCGATTTCTACCGCTGCCGGTGGAGGACCGGAAGGGGGCTGCTGTTGCTGCTGCGAGAGTGGAGGCTGGCCCTGGGGCTGACTGGGAGGTTGTTGGCCCACAACATTTCCAGGCATGACAGCGCCACCAGGCTGCTGCTGAGGAGGTGTTGCGGAGCCGAGGACCGGCTTGCCCTGGGACTGATGGAGAGGGGAAGAACCCGGCGGCCTGCCGGCATACGGAGGCAAGTTGTTGGGGTGCTGTTGGAGCTGTTGAGGGTTGGTCCCTGCTCCACTTTGCTGCTGCTGCTGCTGGACCTGAGGATGCATCTGCTGCTGCTGATGTTGGGGAGAGCCCATCATCCCCCCAGCCCCACCTCCTCCACCCGCCATCTGCTGGAACTGGTGGTGAAGCTGGTGCTGAGGAGGCATGCCGCTTTGTGTGGGCATCCCACCTGGCTGTTGCTGCTGCTGCTGCTGTTGAACTCCAGGTCCAGGGCCCATTCCCTGCTGTGGGCCTGGAGGCATGGCCTGAGTCGGGGTCTGGGGTGTTGGAGGTTGGGTTCCACCAGAAGTTGGGGTACTGGGCGCCGTTGTACCATTGTTCCCCGGTGATGGAAGTCCTACAACAGGTCCTCCTGGTGGTCCTCCGGCTGGCTGCCCCACTCTCTGCATGCTGGCCATCCTCCTCCTCAACATCTGGGCCTGCTGGAGCCTGTGCTGCAGCTGCTGCTGCCGGAGCTTTTGCTTGATGTTCAAACAGAACGGGACGGGACATTTGTTCTCCTGACAGTGTTTGGCATGGTAGCAACACAGAGCAATGAGCTGCTTGCAGATGGGACAGCCGCCATTCGTCTTGCGCTTGCAGCTTTTTGTGTGCTGAACAACGCGCTTCATCTTCTGGCAGGACGGCAGGGAGCAGTTGGCGTTGCGGCACTGGCATGCGTGGACCAGCGACTGGATGCAGCGCTGGATGCTGAGACGGCGTGAGTCTCCCGGGCTCTGGGTAGCTGCTGCCGCCTGGTTGTTGCTGTCATCGTCAAGTCCAAGACCCAGCTTATCCATCTTGTGCTCATGACCTTTAATATTGTAGCAGGTGATGCACAAGTCATAGTCCTGGAGAAGGAAAGGGGGAGAAGATGAGTGTTAGTGCTGGATCAGTGACTACATGTTTATTTTCCTGTGAAACTACAACATGCCCACACCAACACTGCAATGTTTTTCTGTTATGCAACTGTCACACCTTAAGAGTGATTCTTTTTCACTCTTCCTGCCTAGATTTTCCAAACGTTTATCTGGGAATGCTACAAATGAAGTCGCCAAAGGGTAGAAAACAATCGCGCACTATCGCAGATCGCACGACTGAGAGACAGCGAGGGATCGTGTCTTTCTTTCAGTCAAGGCACTGGTGTGAAACCTGGAGCTGCTACTGACTCCAAGTGTATCAAAGGTTGCTCATGGCTTCCTACGCCCTCCCCACGTCAACGGCCACAGTGGAGTTAGCAGCGTCAATGACTGCAGTACAAAGGAATTCGCTGTTACAAATTAGAGGGAAGAAGAAGAAGAAAAAAAAACAAAGCACCAGGCTTCTGTTGTCTGCTTTTAACTAAAACCCCTGACCTTATTTATTCAGCTGCCACTTAGAAGAGCAAAACCAGTTATCTGTGCTTTGAAATGTGGCATTACTAAAGGTTATTTAACCTTTTGCTATGTAAGATTCCAAGAAGTGTGTTCCAACTAAGAATTTCGCAAACAAATAATCCAAAAAAAGAAAATTCATAACAGGCAGCAGAGATGTTCCACTGCCTCTTTAACGTGTCTACACTTAGGTGGATAAATCTGGAAAAGCCAGTCCTTCAATCATTCACTCTGAAATGTCAGAGTAAGAATAGCTAAATGTGTTTTTCTTTCTCCTCTTCCAGTTAATGAAAAAACAAAACTGTGGATTATATGTGCTGAGGACACTTGGTATAAGCAGGTTAAACCTCTGTCATGTCACCTCTTTCTTGTAAATTCAGCTCAATTTATGAGGTCTCACTGACAGATTTTCATTACGTCAGGCAACGACAAGAGTATTGTGATTGTGATTTGATCTCATAAATGCTACCCCATTAAACAAGGCAAAGAGCAATCGCTTTTTTATAGTCACAAAGTTGTCTGATAATCATAAATGTAGATCAAAGACGTGACTGGCTATACCAACTTTCAAAATAAGTGATTTCAGGGGACAAAGAGCTTTTTTAAATGTGATAAACTGCAGCTTAGTGTGGAAAACTGAGAAGAAAATGTTAAATTTAGCTATCTTATTGTGAAGGCGCTCACCTGGTGATTAAAAACACATTAGAGTATACAAATATTCATGTTTTCTAGCTGCAGTTTCTTCTTCAGTCAAGTTCAAAGGAAGAAAAGCAAATCCTGATTCTTACCTCGCAGACAGTGCAGTGGAAGCGGGTCTCCACGTGGTGTTTGCACTCATTGCAGGTGTAGACGAAGCGGTCCTGGCTCTGGTTGTGCAGCTCCACCAACATACACATGGAGCTCCACTTGGACCTCCTCAGAGAGCTGAACTCCAGGTGCTTGTCCCGGGCCAGCGTCAGGAAGGCATCGCGGCCGTCCATCAGGTCACAGGCCATCATGGGGTCCGCGTCAGTGATGGGGGGCAGAGAGTTGGCGGTGGGGCCAGCGATGAGGCGGATGACAAAGAAGACCTGAGCGGAGAGGATCAGCTGTAAGTTTTTGATTCAGGCCTCGGTTGTACAGTTGTGCGCCTCATGTTGTACGTCTGTTCTCACACTATGTAACTTTGTGCTCCGGGTACGATCACCCACGAGAAGTACATAATGCTTTACGGCACTAAGTCACACACCACCAACTATTTCACTGTTTTTGGTGAAACTGGATCATATTTTATGGAGAAAATGTTTTCTGGTTTTCCCTCTGATGTCCTCCAGCTGCTCCGCCTCAACTCTCTGTGATTTACAGTTTCAACAGGACAGTGAAGTAAACGGCTGCAAACTGTAGCGGCTGTTAGCTAATGTTAGCTCAGTTTGTTAGCCAGACTGTGAGCTCAGAGCACCGGAGGAGTGTTAGTGTTTATACCACAGGTGTTTTTGGAGCACTGGGAAGAAGAGGAGGTTTTCAGCCGAATGCTGACGGGGAGTGGAGCTGGTGTCGTGCCAGAACAGGAGCTGGGCAAGTGGGCAGTGTAACAAGGCTCAGTAGTCTCTATGGACATAATGACAGAGGCGGAAAGACGGAAGAGGACGTTGACAAAGGAAGCCAAGAACAGAAAAGGAGAGTGAGCGAGCAAGAAGCTGCCGGACAAGAGTAAATCTGGGACTGACTTTTAGTCGCTGGTGAGAGTTTTATAAAATAAAAGGCTGAAAGACAGACGCCGAGCTGGGCTTCTTGTTGTTGAACAGTGTGTTTTGTCAGCGTTCCAGTAAAAGTTTGCTACTTTTTCCTCAAGAGAAATTTCAGCACATAACAGTATGTCATAGTTCTCTTATAGTTTGTTAATTAGCAAACTCAGTCGTCACTTACAGGAGATGCTAGCCGAGTTAACAGGGTTTATGATATGTGCGATCAATTGTTAATATACAAAAATACAGATTATAACTGCTTTAAGCAAATATTAATCTGCTGTCAGTAAAGACATTATTACTAAGCTCGGCTGTTGCCATAATATAAATCTACTCTTTAATAAAACAGCTGAACAGTGCAGCAGCAGTTAAATAGCACAATTAGAGTCAATGTGATAATTTATGTCAGCGTAACGTTCTCATAATTACGCCATATAATCCAATAAGTAAACGGCTATTGCTATAATCAAGTTAGACTTGCATACCTCCTTATGTTTCTCCATGGTAGCGTAGAGCTTCTGGGAGAGGTCATTGGAAACGTTGGGCATCCCCGGTTTCTTCTTGTTGACTCGGCTCAAGCTGCTCTTGTTCTTGCTTGTCTTTTTATTGTTCTTCTTTTTGGCATTCTTGCTGTCTCCTTTTGTGGCCTGTGAATGTTTTAAATGTCAGTGTCAATATACAGCATTGTGACAGACTAAACGAGTCTGATTGCATGTAGTACATGTTATTCCACTCACATCTGTGCTCTCATTGGAGGTACTGTTCTCCTCCCTCTTCCTCTCTTCCTCCTCTTGCTCCAGCTCCTTGATACTCTCCTCCAGTACGTTGGGCCAGAAGTCGCCCTCAAAGTATGGCAGCTCCTTGGCACTTGTCAGCCGGTCCTCTGTTGCCTGCTTGAAGATGTCCTAAGAGACAAAGCGGGACAAAGAGACAACGGTTTAAGTGATAATAATGCTGGTAATGTCCTCATGAGCTCATTTTCTATTCTTGAGAAAATAATCTTAGCAGTTGGTCAGTTTAGTTGCTTTTCTAGATTGTTTTATCAATGAATGCAGAACAGGAGCAAATGTTTCATGGGTAACTTGGAAATGAAGGCAAACGTCCTCATATTGTGCAACAGTTGTGATGAGTCAGTGTCTTCAGGGTTTGACAGATGAATGCACTTGTTCACTTTGTTGGTACAACAACTGAAACGGAAAATATGTCTCACTTTGTAATCGTGGACAATGCGCTCAGAGACCGCCTTGTCCAGCATCTTCTTGTACCACTCCTGGAGGCGTTTCGGCTTGGGGATCTTCTGGTCCGCTGGGTGACAATGGAAGATGTAATCATCCCCTTCACTGGGCGGACAGGCCCAGATATGACCCGTTGTAAACCTGACAAATGGAGAGATGTAGTCACATTCATTACAAAAGAAGTACATTTATTTCCTTTTATTCCATCTGCCTGCTCATTTTCATGCAACTCTAGCAGCTCCTGGTAACACAAAGCCTGATGAATACATTTTATACTGCTTAATGGGCTCATATTTAAACACCTGTGTAGCTATAGTGCTATAATCAGCTACTCAGTTGGAGCTGTTTGTTTGACGTCTTAACGTCTCTCTTACCCCTGCCTCTTGACATATTCCAGGTAGCCAAGTAGGATCTCGTAGTAGACAGCAGTCCTGAGGTGTCGAGGTCTGAAGAAGTGCACGCTGTCCAGGTAAGAGATGTACACTCGTCTCTGATTGGGAGGCGGGCAGTCCGAACCGTACTCTTGAACGTGCATGCCGAAAAAACACACATCCGCTCCGTCGATGTCCTCGAACGCAAACAGAGCTTTCATCCTGTACGGGAAGGACTCGGACATCTCTCCGCTGTCAACAAACCTGGAGGAACGAAAACATCCAAACATGCGTCATCAGCAAGTCTTTCCTGCTACGTTTCATCATCGTAATGTTTCTCTGAGCTGTCTGACAGAGCTACGTCACAACATGAGGAAATATGGAATATGGACGACCACTCCTAGCAGTGCACGTAATGTGTGAGTCATGATTAACTGGGCTAAAATTGAGATGATGACAACTTCTCGACAAGTTGTAACGTTGAATTTTCAACTAAATGTCTCAAACAAAAAGGTTCAGCACACAGAGCAGCCAGGACAGTGAGTTTTCTTTAATGGATAACTAATTACGCGTTAATATTTTAGAATCAGTGGGCTGTTGAACTGTTTGTTGCCGACTGCTCATGTGCATTTACACTCCGCCACTGTGCACGATATATCCCACACTTCAGTAAACAAACTCTCCATCCATACCTGTGTGTTACCTACTCTGCTGGGCACTATGGACAACCAGCTGTTGCCTAGCAACAACCTGGTGCGTTTGTTTTTACACTGGTGCGGAGGAACTCCCGCTTGTTGCCGGGGTTCCTTCAGGAAGAAATGCTGAATCGCTCCCCAATTCTCCTCGTCCCATTAGAACGTGAATTACTCCTGCTCTGTTAAAACTGAATGGAACAGGACCGAATCAGAGAGATGGTCGGTGTTTCCATGAAACGCAGCTTGTCACAGTCTGATCAGAGCCACTGATGGTACAGATCCAGCTGGTAAACTAACTTCAACTCGTCCAGCTGCTTACTATCAAACTAACGTCAGCCTGATCTGTCGGTCTGACCTGCTGCGGGACTCACCAACACCTACTTGTGTTTGACGTGAAAAGTTAATCACCAGTCTACCATCACCCCTCACCACACACCCAAAACTTGCAGCAGTGAAATTCAACCTCCTACCTGGACTTCATGCCCGGCTTGACCTCAACCACCTTGTCTGAAACGTGGACCACACGGATGGTGACCTCGCCAGATTCATGGTGGTTCTGCCGCTTGAGGTAGTCGTTAACTCGCGTCTCCAAATAGCACCCCAACTTGGTCTGAGGAAGCCCTGCAAAAAGAATAAAAAGGAAGAAGGAGGATGAAGAAACCTGAAAGTTTTTAACAGCTGAGGAACAGAAACAGTGTCTGAAGATACAATAAACAACACCACTCTCCTCAATTTAACATTTTAAGCATGTAGCCCATCAACGGAGCTCTTAAATTCAAAGCATGTTCGACATTTTGGGACAAAAAAGATTGATAGCACTCTGTCTGTACGGTAGACATAAAGCTACAGCCAAGACTGGAAACGAGCAAACAGCTGGTCTGGCTCTGTCCAAAGGTGATGAAATCTGCTTACCAGCACGTCCAAAGCTGAGGAAGCGATCATAATTAACCGATAATTAACACGTTGTGTCTTGTTTAGTCAATCTGTGCAAAAACTGAAGCGCAAAAACAGCATGGTGTGATTTTGCGCGGATGATGATCTGGACTTTTTCTTGGCTCGCTTCATGCAGTTTTCATGCAAGAACACTCAGTGGTGATGATATAACATCAAAAAAGTTACACTCTGTCCTCACTTGTTTTAGTACGAGGACCTTCATCACTTTATCAATGTTGCTTTATTTTATAATAAATTTGCCTTCTTTGTTTCCCCTTTTTCTTCGACGTCTTCCACATTAGTAAGTTAAAAAACTGTTTACTGTTAGGGAGATTTTCACTGGGGGAGTTAAGGCTGCTTCTGAACTCTGTGCACAGAGGATCTGAAACAGGCAGCCATGGATCAACTCAGAAGGTCAAAATTATTTCTAACTTGACAAACTGTGTTTACATTCCTTAATATCCAGAAACTCAAAGTCTGAATGAAGGGAAGAGGCAGGGAATGAGCTGGTAGCTCGACGTTACTCCACTTACTTTTGGCAGCGTATTTGTTCTCTTTCCGCGTCTTGTTGGCCTTTTTGAGGCAGTTGTCACACACAAAGCTGGTTGGGGAGGAAGTAAACAGTAAAAGGTTAAATTTGCAGGTTAACATCAGCTCTGTCACAATTAACACCAATGACAGTGATTAAGTGGCTTTAATCATGTCAGTCTTCCTTACTTTAAACAACTTTAATGACTCTGAAATGACTTACATCTTTTAATTACAAACAGACCACACATGACGGAGCTGCAGAACTTTGTGTATCTGTTGCCACTACGCTGGCAGCCATTTTCTATCCTGATGTAGTGTCATGCCTTCTACATATTTTCATCTCAAAATGTGGGAACTGGCATCCAAATTAATATTTTCAAGCACCTTTTAATGATGTTTTGGATGATTCTCAGGCTTTTTCAAGGTATTCATAAGGCCACATTTATTTTCCAGGCACAGTCATATAACAGAATGTACAGAGCGTGTGTGTGTGCGATAGCTGGCTCACCCTGACGGCCATATGGTTTCATTATGCAGGACACAGATCTGATGCATTTTACGACCGCAGTCAATACATTCCACAAGCCTGAGCAGAGAGAAGAGAAGACAAAAGACGGACACAACTATAAGACAACAAGTCAGCCATCATGTGTTTCTCTGCAGGAGCTACAAAAGGTGATAAATAAGTAATTAAACTTTAGAAGTAAAAAGGTTGTGACGTGCAAAATGCATTTGTGAAATGAAAAGCTATTTATTTATCATTATTCAGCAGCAACAGGTTTCTAAAATCATGATGCAATTCAAACTAAATACATAAAGTCATAACTCTTACAGCATCACAGAGACAGTGAGAAATAATTTATAAATTTAAGTCAATGAGGGGGACATACAACTCCGGGTCAAGTGTGTCGTTCTTCTTTCGCTGGAACTGGTCTTTGTTGATGGACCTGTGGGACATACCAGAAAACAAATGACTGTATCGAACGCAACAAGGTAATCCTCTGAAGAGTGCACGCCGTGTGCACAACCCTTGATCTGCAATCACTTCAATTCAGAAAATGATCAGAGAAATTCAGAAAGTAGCTAAATATGTCATCTATACACATTGTTATACTGTTAGACTCTTAATCCCCGCCCCCAAAATATGAGACAAACTCTTGTCAGAGTTATGTATTCTTTAGTTTCATCTTACACATGTAAACCTGAACTCCAGAGAAGAAATCAAAAGTTTCAAGCAATTAAACTAAATTACAACTCATTATTTTAGCCCTCAAAATCCCACAGAGCAGCAGGTAGATCACAACGAACACAGACGTTGTGCAGCTGAACATTGTTCACTCACACTTCGCTGCAACTAAAGATAATCATTACTGATAAATCTGAGCATGTTTTCAATTAATCAGTTACTCATTTTGACTCTGAAATGTTACAAAATAGTGAAAGATTTCTTCACTATGCAGTTTCATGAAGCACTAGGTGACGTCAAATGTCAAATGAGATTTTGTGATTTCGTCTGAGCGGCAGCCCAAAAATAATGAATTTACAATGATATAAAACAGAAAACCAGCAAATCTTCACATGAAGTTTGAATATTTCACTCATACTCATAAACATCATATAGCTTAAACGACAAACTGATGAAGAATACACATGTGACACAGTGTGGAATAAGTATTTTTCTAACCCTAAAGCTACTTAAGGGGAAATACTTGAGGGTTAAATTTATGCTTGTTATCTTTCGGGGGTTACGTCGCCCAAAAAAAAAATTAAAAAAAAAAAAAAATGGAGCTACGACATTTAGTCTATGATGCTGCTAATATCAGACTAGCCTAACTACTCATCTGGACAAGCATTACTGGCAAACCTGGCATGTGAATAGCTGTAGGTACGTCAGTTCACATCTGGCACTAGAATGTGTTTTCACATACATTGTGATCGGGTCTCATTTCCCCGCTCTATATGTAAATAAACACCTACATCACTTCTGTTAGCAAAGACCAAATGTGCTGTTTTTAAACAGGCGGCCCAAATGGAAATCAGACAGTGTGTTTCATGCGTTCTCCATCCATCAGAATTCATTTGGCCTGTTGTTTTTGGCGTCTTCTTGTTTCGCACTTTAATATGTTAGACGTCAGATCTGTGGGCGGACCTTCAGTTCGTCTCAGGAGACAGTCGCACACACACTGCTGAAAGAATGTGGCCGTATGCAGCCTCCAAGTGCAGTGTGACCAATCATATCTCAATTTATTAACACCTTCACTCAGAAATATTCACGTATGATCAGATGCATGTTAATGCCAGATGTAAACAGGGCCGAAGTTTTAGGGAGAGCTGTGTGTGTGTGTGTGTGTGTGTGAGAGAGGAAAGGCAGGAGTGTGGTGGTACTCACGTCTGAGGCTGGGAGGGGTCGTCCCCCAGGGAAACACTCTCGCCTTGGATTTCGTTGAAACACTTCTCACAGAAGTGGTACCTGTCAGCAAGAAGCCCATATTTTGGTGAACTACAGGTTCGCCATCAGCACAGCCAATCACAGAGAGGGCACGAAGAAGCAGCCGCCAATCAGGGCAGGGCAGGACAGGCCAGGGGGCGGACACACAGGAGGAGGCAGAGGGCAAGGTAGGTCGTCGCCAGGAGGAAGCAGCCAATCGTGATGCAGGGTGTTTTGTGTGGGCGGGTGTTTTGATTTTGCGCGTAAATTTTGGAGTGGATGATTGGTCACACCAAAACAGGCCAATGCAGACATCACAAGCGTTAAAAAAGGAGGGAGAGAAGGGGAGAAGGGAAGGGAGATGGGGGAGGGGAGGGGAGGTCAAAATGAATATTAAAAAAGCGTGAAATAAATCGTTACAGGTCAGACGAGGACAATGGAGGGGACAGAG
Source organism: Sciaenops ocellatus (assembly GCA_033000465.1). Classification (NCBI taxonomy): domain Eukaryota; kingdom Metazoa; phylum Chordata; class Actinopteri; family Sciaenidae; genus Sciaenops; species Sciaenops ocellatus. The sequence goes on from CP136877.1 coordinate 21,518,317, forward strand.
AGGGAGAGGGGAGGGGGACAGGATGTGAACAACAACCAACAGAGGACAGAGAGCCAAGGCAAAGCAAAGATTAGCGTCAGACGTCCAGTGGTAAACAACAACAACATTACAGCAACATGAGAGACCACTAGGAGCTGTGGAGGAGGAAGGGAGTGAGGATACGAGTCTCCAAACATGAAAGGGTTGGATGAGGAAAAATAAATAAAGCAACAGAGACCCATCATCCTTTCAGTTCATTTATAAAGTGGGAACCTTTCTTCTGGTGGTGAGAATGGATACCCAACCCCCACCCCCAAGTAAATATCCAAAAATGCGAGCCGCCACGTGTTGTGCATGTAAATTTACTCCGTGGGAAACAATGGAGCAACAAATAAAGAAGACAGGAGCCCACTTTATGAATGACAACATAATGAAAATTAAAAACGGTGAACTATGAAGATGGAGATGGTGCCAGGGTAACCAGTTGAAGCCAAATTAAAACTCATCTGTGATTGCACTGATTGATTTCCTACGGCATAGCATCAATGTACAAAATACAACAAGACAAGCTGATCTCATTCGCTGCTTTTCACAGCAACATGTCTAAATGTCGACAACACTTTGTGAATGCTATTCGTCTGTGATCGGTGCGTGTGCTCAATGTTACAATGTGCCGAAAGCCCTTACCTGTTCTGGTAGCTAAAATAAGCAGCGTCACGTTGGATGGTGCATAATTGTTTTCCATAGCAGCATAGAGTTTGGGGGGAAAACTCAAACTGCAACAATAAAGAGAAGAAGACTTGTTGGACACAAATTCAAAAAAATGACACCTCTCATACATACACCTGTCACACAAACATACAGTACAACTATCCACAAACAGGAGAAATTAAAGAGAAGATGGAGACCACGCTCACATTTATTAAATATGAAGCTACAGCCAGAAGCTGAGTAGCTTAGCATAAACCAGCTACACCGCTTATAAAACTCTAATTAACATGTTATATCATGTTTGTTTAATCCATTTACTTGGCTGGGAGCTGTTGCCAGGCAACCACTGCATAAGTTATTGTTCCCAGCTAAGAAATAGTAACATAACACACCAAAAATATGGCTAATAGTAAACAAACAAGTTATAACGTGTTAATCAGTGAGCTTTACGTGTGCTGCCAGGAGGATTTTGTGACCTTCGGACAGAGCAAGACTAGCCATTTTAACCCGTTTCAAGTCTTTATGCTAAGCTAAGCTAACTGGCTGCTTGCTGTAGCTTCATATTTATCGTACACACGAGTGGCATCAATCTTTTCATCTAACTCTCCACGAATAGAGCAATTATGCAAACTTCCCAAAAATAACACTTTAAATCTATTCCTTTGAACCAAATTCTGACCTAACAAGACAAGAAAAATGTTATATTCCTCCTCTGAGATCTCACCTTCCTCCCACAACAGTATCCCAGGCCCTGCATGACGGGATCGATCTCCGACTCAAACACCTCGGCCAGCTTGGAGCAGTACTTGTAGACGCGGGACGTCTTGCGGTTGTACAGCCAGGCATTGTTGAACATCAGCCAGATATCCTCGACGTACTGCCACGGCTCTTGGTACTGCCCCGTGTCCAGCTTCCGCTTGATGGTCGACAGGTCCATTGGGTTCTTCACGATGTCAAAGTAGTCCTGGTTTGTGGAGGCGCGCCGTCAGAGGTAAAGTTCAAGAGTTGAAAAAGGGTCAGAGGAGGGAGAGAAGAGAGAGCAGCGAGATGGTGGGAATGTTTGGTCGTGGAGAGATGGGGAAGAGAGTGATCATCATCATCATCATCAGCAGCAGCAGCAGCGGCGGCGTTGTGGACATCAGGTGAAGGTGTGATGTAGGCGTCGACCGGGTGGGACCAGAGTAGGGAGAGAAGAGGGTGCAGGGGGACAATGTTGTTGAGCGCTGCAGAGAAGAAGGTTCACGTGCAAACAGAGAGACATGACAACTTCTGCCCTCCAGCTCTCTGCTTTGCACCCTACAGTTAAAAATCCCCAATCTGTGCTGCAAGCAGGGACCAGGCGACCGCCACAAGTCAGTCCGGTCCTCTGCCGCTCATATAACCACAGACAAAAAGCTACAGATAAGATTGCATTTGACATATCCTTTTAAAAAAAAAACTGAAGCCAAGCATTGTGAAAATCAATAGAAATCATCAATTTGCTCATTTTGCCACACAGTGCTGAACACTGTCCAACAGCTGGGGGTGGGGGGGTTGAAGGTTTTCTGCTGAAGACTGAAAGCGAACGAAGCTTTCAGTCTCAGGAAGCGATAAGGGTGCAAAACCAAGAAGAACAGAGCAGTGGCAACAGCAACAGGCAGACAGATTTACTGTTTTTAGCAACACAGTGATTGGCATTAACAACGCCAGCAGCGTGAGTGGCAATATGATGGCAGAGTTAAAGCCAACAGTGCTGAGGTGAAGCAAATGTAAGAGAGAGGGACGGACGAGTCTCCGAGTCCTTTTCCTTTTCCTGTCCTCTGATTCTCCTCAAACTGAAGCTGTCTGAGGAGGATCGGAGGAGAGGGCGAGGATAAAACAGGCTTTTTTTGGGGGGGGGGATTCATGAAAAAAAAAAAATTGGAGGAGGTGTGAGTTTCAAAGAGCAGGGTCCATCTCAGTGTCACCATGGCAACAAGAGTTAGGAAACAGACCCTCGTCTCTGAACGGAACCACTCACATGAACAAACAAGTGATGCATATTACCATGTCAGCCTACAGAGCCAAATTTATATCACCACCGTGTTTATGTACTGCACGGATTTGCGGGTAATTTACATGTTTAATAAGTGGCTGTTATATAAATTATACAAAGGTTGGAAAGCTGCATCACTTGACTGTGGAGGTTCCTGACGAGAGGTGAGCCAATAGCCTGGTGCTCGCTCATCACCGCTCTAAAAACGTTTATTAAACTTCACGTTGCATGAGGCAGTGGGAGGACGGACCCCGTCATACTGAGGCTTATCGTGTACACTTTTCCCCCCAGTAATTTGGATGCAATGAGGGTAAAAGGTATCGTCCCACCTCTACACACTGCCCACCTGAACACTGACACACTACTACTGGTGAGGAACTGAACTAGAAAGCTAGCAATGGAGTACTAGGATGAAAGCTACGAAAATCATAATTCAAAATCAAAACCTAAAATCTGATGATGTGAAAGAGGCAAAAGTCAAACAAAATTTAAGTGATAAATGAAAGCAATTGGCTCATGAATGGTTGTTGAAGCAAGTCCTTCTCTGGATTATTGACATGTCTCCTTATTGTACTTGGAGGTTTAATACTCTGATGGATGCTTGGGTCGAAATATTGTATCATTTTTTTCAGCTGTCAGCACAAAAACTTAAATTTCAATGTCAAAATCTGTAATTGCTCAGCCAAACTTTGAATCTTGTTTATCTGATTTGCCGTTTCACTTTTTAAAATGGCAAATGTTCATAGGAGTCATTGCTTTGATTTACAAATGACAAGAAGTTTCAAAAAAGAGCACACACACACACACACGCTCACACACACGCTCACACACACACACACACAAATACATACACGCTTCCAAATCTCATTTTCTTAACTTCTGACATGCAATGGGAGAAAAATCAACTGAAAGATTAAAGAAAATGGAAGCAGATTTATGAAATTAAAATTTGAAAATATGACAACTATGACAAAAGGAGAAAAAAAATATTAAGATGAAAAAAGAAAAGAAAAAAAAAGAAAAACAAAATAAAAATCTACGTTTTCAGAGGAGTTGAAGCAAAATGGCAGCCAGTGCAGTCCCTTACCAGGTTAGTTTTGTTACTAGTTCGAATACGTACGGGTATTCCCAGTAACTGGGGGTCCACCGGCTGACGGAAGGGAAGGGACTCAGGGTCCTGCCGGTACAGAGCTTCCAGGGTGGGCATCAGAGCCTGACGCAGCTCCTCAGGCTTAAAGACTGGAAGAGAGGGAGCGAGAGAAACAAATGAGAAATTTAAAGAGATTTAGAGATGGGGGGTAAAGGGAGAACAGAGGAAGAGGCACGGGTACACACTCTGCTGCATCATGTAGCATTGCGTCACTAAATGATGGATGGAGAGACTGTACGGGGTAAAGTAGCTGAGTTGTGTCAGTCTGGGGAGTGAATGTGATAAATGTGGTGCCTTTCTGGTGAGTTAAAGTGCATCATGACCCTGCTGCTGCTGTGTACGACTTTACACAGACAAAACAAGAAGGCGTGGGTGTTTTCATGGACGTCGTACACGACTGAGTGAAACTCTATCGCTAAACTTTAACCCCCTAGCCGGCTTTCCCAGTGTTAGTCTGTCACAACAGCTTTTGAGGTTCAGGCCAGATCACCTTGACATTTTGTTCACAAACTCTCCATTTAACAAATAATTATTGAAAGTAAAAGGACACTGTGTTCATACGGTTTCTTCAAAAGATGCATGTGTACCTTTAATTTCTGTCTGCAAAACATTCCTCTTTTCAACAGAGGAAGTTAAATAAAAGTTGATGATGCAACACAGCTAATAAGCTTCAACAGCTTCCTCTATTTCGAACTCTCTGGCTCTCTGTCCCATCAAATAGGTCAGGACTGTTAAGATGGTTTGCTATTGGTCAAAGACGCAAATTCACGTGTTTAAGGTCACCAGAACTGAACTGTGTGCTGACAATCGTACAGATTAATTTCACCACGTTGAGTGGATCCTCCAATCACAACAAACTGAATTTGCTTTAAAATTTCCCAGTTTTAAATCGTGGTGTTTCCAGTCCGGACTATTTTTTACTTCTAGAGTTCTTGGTATTGATTGTACTTTTACTTGCGTCCACTTTTTTACTCTTCCCACCCATAAACGTGCAGATAACGGTGGCAGAGTAAAGTTTTCCAAACTTACTTTTCTTCTTGCTCTGAGCGCTGGCTGGGGAGCTGTTGGTGGCCGTTGACCCTGACCCCTCCTCTTCCTCTTTGGGCTCCTTCTTCACCTCGGGCTTCTTGTCTTCACCTGTTGCTACCGACGATGGCACAGAGGATGAAGACGTGTCCATGGGTTCGCCTTTACAGCCGTCTCCTGACGGCTTCTCTTTCTTTATCTGAGAGAAGGATTACTGACTTCAGTATAATGACTTCCTTCTCAATGGAATTCTTATAGAACTGAATATAAGATCTAAAAAAATGTTTCCAGGATTTTTAAACAGAGTAGCGTGGACAATCTTACCTCTGGTTTCTCCTCCATCTTTATATCTGGCTGACCCTTGCCCATCTTCCCCTTGCCCTCTCCTTGGCTTTCAGCCCCTTCGTCGTCCTCCTCCTGCTTCTTCACCTCCATTTTGACGTCTTCCTGACTGGGAGCAGGACCGTCCGCCTGGGTGAGCTGGGAGCTGGGATCGGCACTGCTGCTGACCGAGGCTGGTGAGGACACCGGCCCGTCTGCCGTCAGAGAAGGCTTTGGAGATAGCTGTGACGAAGATGGAGTGAGGTTAAGAAATGTTATGCTAGAATCCCATTCAGGTAGTAGTTTGAAGACTATCCATTCATTGACAAAACCTAAACTTTCTTTTCTGTTTTCCTTATTCCCTGTGTATTAAGAGGAAACTAGAGAACAACTAGAAGGACTATGAGCAGCTGAGAACCGAAGCAGAGCGAGCAGGAAGACCAGAGCTTCACTGAATGAGGCGGAAAGTTTAAGGAAAACAAGTCTGGGTTAGGAAAAGTAATAAAAGCTGGGTGATCTACTTACTGGGGTCTGCGGCCGCTGCAATGGCACATGAGCATTCTGGGTAGGCACCGAAGGAGCCTGACCTGCTTGGGGGCCTGAGGAAGCCACACCCCCAAGCGTCTGCGGTGGAAGCTGATTGGGCTTCTCAGAGTTCACTGCCTGCCCTGATGGCGGTGGTGGTTGCTGCTGCTGCTGCTGCGAAGCTTGTTGTTGCTGTTGTTGCTGTTGTTGTTGTTGTTGCTGCTGCTGTTGTTGTTGCTGCTGTTGTTGTTGTTGCTGCTGCTGTTGCTGCTGCTGCTGCTGCTGTTGCTGGGGGTGCTGTGGAGGTGGGAGCTGGGGTGTGCCGGGAGTGTGTGGCTGTGGGGTCTGCGAGCGAGGTAACGTGGGAGGTGTTTGATGCGGCTGAGGCGTTAAGCTGCGTGCTGGTGATGGGGAGTTTGTTCGGATGGGTGGGCAGTGAGGGTAGGAGTTGGGCTGTGTGGGGGTGGAGGATGGAGGCAAGTTCGGTATGGGCCCAGCACCACTGGCACTACCAGGCCCCATGGAGCCTCCAGGGGCTCCAGGGCCTGGAGCAGAAGGGGCAGACTGTGCTGCGGGGCTGCTGGCTGGGTGGGAAGGCGGCGTTGACATCTGGTTCTGCTACAGTGGAGAGGACACAGAGGTTAGAGAGGGAAGAACCAGAGGTCCCTGCTGTTTAGAAAACAAAAGATGGAACTGCAGAGTATGTGAGAAACCAATCAGTAACTTTGAAACCTGGAACGTAAATTAATGAAATATGAAAGACTGCAAAAACAATCAGTTTTAAAACTTCTTTTATACAGCATTTCCACAAAGCTGCTCTGAGGATTGATGTCTATGTTCATCCTCATTCACATAGTTTCTCTGTCACTCAATCCTTACCGGTGGTGCAGCAGTCTGTGCTCCTGGCTGATTCATGCCAACAGGACCAGAGCCACGTCCAGGACTGGACCCGGGGAACTGACCCGGAGGGAGGTACTGGTTCTGTAACTGTGTGGCATTGGGCTGACCCATCCTTGTTGCTGCCATACCCATCTGGAAACGAAACAAGACACATGTGAAGTCCTGGATAAATCAAACCATTTCTGCAAGTACACACTAGATGTGCTTGTCTCTTTGCATTGTGTGTACTCTCCTCCACGCTGATCAAAGCTGACTATACTTTTACATTTAGAAAACATTCTAACCTTTAGCATGCCTGAGTACCCATTTTGGAAAGTTATATAACCCCCCAAGTAATGTGTGATAGAGATGGTGACAGTGGTGCCAACCTGGTTCATTGGAGCATTAAGAGGAAGAGGAGGTGTCGACCTCTGACCCATCGACTGCATCCCCATCTGACCAAACTGGTTCATTCCTAGAAGGGAAGGAGGACAGAAATAAGAGACAAAGAGACCAGAAACACCTGTGGTGTGTTCACACCGGGGTCTTCACTCTTTATTTGACAGTCAAACTGCTGTTTGGCTGTGAGGAAAAACTAAATATTCTGTCGGTAAAGGTCTGCTGGAGTTAGAAATTCAGAGTATTGTAACAGGCCGTGCTTTGTACTTCAGTGTGGGGTCAGTCTGACCCATCGCATGCCCCGTTTATCAGTAAACTTACTCGCCTATTCTGCCCTGTAAGAGTTTTCAGGTTGGATGGCAAACTGTAGAACAGTTAGAAAGGCGGTAATAAATTCACTTCTACATTTCTTGTTTCAAAAATGATAAATCAATAAACAATTGTTCAATTGTTTATAGATGTTGTAATCAAACGTTGCTTTCATTATATGTCTTCTCACCAATATTGTACCTGGCAAAAGAAATGTCTACAAGTGTAGTTGCTCTACATACCTTTGTAATTATGCTATTTACACTTCAGAGACGTACCTGCTGGGTTCTGCATCCTGTTGACCATCTGATTGGGTCCAGTCGGTCGGACCATGGACGGATCGGCGTGAGGACCATCTGACAGGGTGTGAAGAGTGAAAGGAATCACAGATCAGAAAAGAGCCATACGACATAGACAAGTGGTGTGCTTGTTCTCTTTTTTGATCAGTGTTTAGTATCATGTGTAAAGATTACGTGCCAGGAAACAGGAACATCACTGATCTAATTTATTTGCAGGCCAGCATGTGTGCATGCATCCGTGTGTGACAAACGCACATACAAAGTGTGTGTGGGGAGGTAAAAACAGTAAGTTTACTTACTTGTGGGTTGCCCCGGGGCCATAGGCAGCTGTCCCATGCTAGGAGGCCCCTGTGGGAGGCCTGGGGAGGGTAAGCCAGGTTGTCCTGGCATCATGCCCTGCTTCTGCAGTCGTGTCCTCCTCTTTTCCTCCAGCTCCTTTTGGATCTTGTAGATCTTCTCTGCCAGCAGGTGGTAATACTCCGCCTAGAAAGGATGAGACACAAGGGAGGGATGATATTACTGGATACATCGCAACAGTGGACAAAATAAATACTGTTATTATTTCCTCATCCTTTAGTTGGAAACTAATAATCATACCGCAGTACCTCACACTCTGGGTGTGTTGGTTTCTTACCCTACTGTTGGCTGACTCGTACATGTCCCCCTCTACTTTTCGAGCGTAAGCCACCAGATTCTCCATCCGCCGATCCTTCAGCGCAGCTGGATCAGGAGTGGGGAAGATGGCCTGCACGCTGCTCTCACACATGCACAAACAGAAAGGACACACAGCTACAATTAAATTGTGGACAGGGGCACCCACTTCAAATGCAGCGCTAAAAATGATCCGATATTCAAATTAGTTGTTTTTTTCCCCCAACAGGGAGATTTTTGGGGGTGCTTGCAGGACCGCAGACTCACAGCTTGTGGACAAGGTGGTTGCGGAGGTCCTGCGTGATGTCTTCATGCCAAGACTTCCTCATGCCTGCAGCAGAGGGAGGAGTTGCCGTGGGCATGGAGCCCAGGTTCCCCACACCGTCATTCATCAAGCTGAGGGAAGCAACAGGCGAGAAGGGAAAAGGGAGTAGTAAGACTTAAAAACTAATTTTGACTTGGGTTAAGTCAGTTATTTGAAATCAGCCTGACTTTAAAAAAAAAAAAAAAATGAAGCCAGTTTTACCTCTGTGCATTCATGCTGCCGTGCAACATGGCGTTTGGCAGTAGGTTGGACTGCTGGTTGGGGGGTTGCACACCCACTCCACCATTCACTCCCATAGAGTTTCCTCCTGAAAGAGAGATATGATTTTTGAGTGGGAAATACTGACAACTATCTAGGAAGGCATGGCAGAAGAGTATCGTCAACAACATTTATGTACAATAAAGTCACGTTTCACACTTAAGTCCTTTGGTGACACCTGAGTCAGCATTTGCGGATAGAAATCTGGTATGTCGACCTTTGATATGAAATTACTGTCACGCGTGCCGTCTGTAAGGTCAAACATGAACATTCATGCTCAGATGGTTCCAGTAGGTTTCCGATCTCATTTGTAATATGCACAATGTCATTACAAACTAACCCATGGTGTTTAGAGTCCTCATCCCAGGCTGCCCCTGCATCCCCTGGTTTGGCATGTTGGCCTGCGATGGCTGCTGTGGCATCTGGTTGCCTTGGTAAGTGAGACCCAGGGCAGCGTAGGCCCTCTCTATGGAGCTGGGGTCGATCTGGTTTGGAGGGTTCAGGTTTGGAGTGTTGGACTGTCCGCCGGGCACTCCTGAACCTAAAGAGTTCACCAAACCTACACCGGCACTGTTAACAAGAGCTGTCAAGAGAGGAGAGGGGTAAGAGAGGGTGAGAACCTGTGGATTCAATACTTCGATACTTTCCTGAACTTCACTGTTTAGTTACAGGATAAGTATGTTTTTAATAATTCAATAAGAGCCATGAGCATGCACACTGCTCAAAGACAGACACTCACACTGCTGATTCCTCTTGTCTCCAGCGTTTTTCAGCGGCAGGCATACCGGACAGTCGTGTCGTGTGCAATTCTTCCAATGAGAGATGATCTGTCTGGATGAGGCACAGTGCGCCACTGGGAGAGAGGAGACAGAAATGGAGAGAAGTTTGAGAAAAGGGAAGAAGTCAAAGGGAGAAGGAAAACAATTGAAATGAGAAATAGTGACAGAGTAAAGAAGGGAGATGAATAATGAGACAAGAAAAGGATGAGAGTAAAAGGGAAAATAGTCAAGAAGAAGAGAGGGAAGCCAGAGACTAAGAAAGTTATCGTATGAGTCATTCCGTACAATAAAACTACGTCCAGATGAGAGAAGGATAAGAGAAAAAAATACAGTAGAAGAGCCAGCTAGAGAGAGAATAACTCATTCTGGTACGACGAAAAACTGGGAGGCAAACCAAGAGGGATATAAACAACAAACAAGAACAAGAAATAAAAGAAAAAATGAATTGCAGCAGATACATGACTTTAAACACCGCCTAGTGTTTATGATATAAACCGCACACCATAAAACCAGCAATCAGCATAATTCAACAGACTCACCCTGGCAGGACTTGCCAGCCTGGCAATGAGTCATGTGGTTGAGCACGTTCTTCATGGTGCGGCAGTGGGGCAGGTTGCACTGCCGCACCTCCCCGTTGGCCTGCTCCCTCCGCTGGCACTTGTGCGCGTGGAGCAGGAGGACCAGCTGCTGTTGGATCAGCTTCCGTTTCTCGGGGTCTGCGGTAGGGGGCGCTGCGCCGGGACCCGTCCCCACGGCATTGAGCCCGACCTGGGCGCCTCCTACTGCTGCTGCTCCGCCGACGGATACGCCACCAACTGCTCCTGGCTGCTGCTGCTGAGAGGCCTTGGGATGGAGAGGAGGCATAGATAAGTGTTAGAAAGAATTATTACATCGGGAAAAAGAAATTTGAACACGGTTACATGGACGGCAGATTTTCTTACCTCAAGATAACTAGTCTGACTGGTTATAAATAATGCAAGCTGTAATGTAACAGTGCACTAGACACAGGGTCCTGCGACTACTGATCAATACTCCCCTAAGTCCAACTTTCATTCGAATACAGCTCGTCTGATACAACATTTTTTAAGTTTTTTAAAATCTGATGATGATATATCGCAGGATGGAATTATAATTCTATTGTTGCAGATCCCACAGAGTTGTTTTGGAAATGATATGAGCCTGGCCGATTTATCAGTCTAGCTCGAATTCCAATAACTTGTTAAGATATTGCATGTGACCGAGCAAGGGACACTCAAGACAAACAAAAACTGATGAATAATTCAGAGTTTGAATCAGCGACTTCTGGAGAATTTGCCGTTTACATCAAAAGTATTTAGGCGGGTGATAATGTTATGGTTGAGCTACTTCACTAAAATGCAAGACAATCGCTGACCAGATGAGTCAGCCTGAGCTGCTTCCCGTTTGAAATGATTAATCTGTCTATGATTTGGCCACCGGTTAGCCAATTTCTCACCGTCAACTTCAGATTTGTCTGTTAAACTGACTCTTTTCCTCATAAAACAGTCACCTAAAATGCATTCCAAGTAGGTTTCACCAGACTCTACCAGTCCAAATGTGTTAGCAATAGCTTGTTTTGACGTGATAAATACCCACCAGTTCACGAGTACATCTGTGTTCTTGAGATTTGATCACTAGCATTAATGTCACTCCAAAGTTAAGATATATGCAGCCAATTCAAGTTTCATTCACAAAAATGTGACCAAATAGAATATAAGGAAGAATTTCACACTGTAAAGCTTTAAGTCCTGTTGTCAGGATTTAGCAGATGAAAACAAATTTGTCAGCGTCAGCGCTGTCATCAAAGAGTTATACCGTGACAGAGGGAGGAGGGAAATGTTTGACATGAAGTTAAATGCCAAAACACATCTTACTCAAGCAAAGTGGCCAAAGTGGCAAGAGAGGACGCTGACCTGGATGGCGACGTGCATAAAGACGCTGGAGCCGAGGCAATAAAATTAAATCTAATTTTGTTTTCATTCATTAATTTTTAATCTAATTTTTAGCTTTTGGTTATGATGGAACTGTTTTCTCTGCCTTTTGAATTCATACACATTTCATACACATGAACAATTTTAAATCACTTTGTATTTATGAAGCTTTTCCAGAGTTCAAGCATTTTTAAAGCACTTTCAAGCTCAAATCCTTTATTATCACATCTAAAATGTTCCTATAAATGCAAAATAAAGTTAACAAAACCCCTTTACACCCATGGCAATCATTGTATATTGTTGCTTTGTTTATTTTAACAGTGGTTCAAATTAACTTTGATTGTAGGTTTTGATCATAATTATTGAACATTTGCTAATTTCCAGACTAAGCGATCAACAGAACACGCTCGAGCAATAAATGATGAGAGAACACAGCAGGGAGACAAACAAATATGACTACATTATATTTAGAAAATGTTGGGTTTACATGAGGGATTGTGTTGCAAAAACAGCAGATTATGTTGAAAATTAAGCATTTTCCAAACATTCAAGACTTTGTACAACCCCTGTATCGCTCACTAAAACTTTATTAAGGCACACTGCATATTATAAAATCCTATTTTTTTTTTTCTCCCTATCGGCTAGAAACTGACCCAGGACTCGCCTTTGATCCGTCTGTGACAGAAGCATTCATGATTTTTTGCATCTGACATCTAGTGTCCTACTGTAAAGATGATGCAACAACTTTCACAAAGGTGTCTTGGTATTTGTTCTTGCACGACGCAAACTAGTTTGTATGACATGATGTCAGATCACGCCCGAAGGAACAGCCACGCTCTGATGAGCGTTTGAGAAGCCTGCAGTCACGCAGCGGGTCGCTGTACTTGTTTGTACACATGAGAAGTAACGGAAGCAGTCGAAGCTTGAAATATAAGTATCCAGCCTAGATTTTTTTACCTTCACACACCTGGCCAATCACGGGCGGGAAGTGGGCGGGATTGTCAAAATTGAAAAACACATGGAAATTTACAGAAATTGTTGGGTGCAGTTCATTGTTGGTTTTGGGCTTTTGACAGTAAGAAAAATATAGAGTATCATCAGCCTTATCCTTTAACCAGGAATTGGAATCTCATCCAGATGGGACTCAAGTGGAAACTCAAAACTACAATGACAGGATGACTCTGAAACAAAATGCTGTTGAGACACAGTTCAGACCAGAATGTGTTACACCAAAAGTTAAACTGTGCTCTAGTTTCAGTGAAAACATAAAAGGACAGACGTGTCAAAAGACGGAATATTTAGTTCTACTTTAGTGGCTATGAGTGGCATCTATGACGGCTACAGAGTTTATCCATGTTTTAGTAACAGAAACAAACAAATCCTACCATCCCAGGCATGCCTTGACCCGGTGGTGCCTTCTTGTCCATGTTGAACTGGGTGGCCATATTGTTGGGCATGCCCGCCTTATTCTGGAGCTGTGGGCCCAGCCCTGCTCCAGGCAGCCCCTGGCCAGCGGACTGGCCGTACGGACCACCATAGGGGCCCGCGTTGGCCATCATATTCATCTGGAGACAAAAGTAAGAGGAAATAAATAGTTTAGAGACTCAAATCAATTATTTTTACATTTATCAACTATATTGGACTGATTATTCTTCCTTCATAATACATTTCTGATGTCTTTTCAGTCAGAATACTCCCTTCTTCTTCCTCCTGGCCTCACTTTGCTCTCCAAATTAAGTGAAAACCACAGACATGATGTAGCTTTTGCAAACAAGTTCACCACCCACAACGGCCTCAGATCAAGCTTAAAGTATTTTCAGCTACTTCAGCATCTAGCCAAACGTAGTCTTTATATTTCAACAGCAGCACGGCAACAATGTGATTTGTTATTGTTGCTATGCGACCAACGGATCCTTTAAGTGAAAATAACTCAGCTTAAACTGCACAAAACAAAGTCCTGTGCTTGCTTTTGCTCCACTGCAGTGACGGTTACACTACTAGTTATGCTAGTTCGCAACACAGACTTCACACCTTGAGAAAATCACAACCGTCGTGTGACGTATTGACTAGCAAGGAGGTTAACCATCAATACCACAGAGTGAACAGTGATGTGGCTGTGAGTCCAACACATAACCACATTCACGCCTGCTACTGCTCGGGAAACTCGTCTACAGCAGTCTCACACGAGTAACTGTGACAGCCCACAGCGTCACTAGAAGACGAGACTGCCTTTGGTGCTTGTTAACCCTGATAAACTGTTAAACGGAATGAAACCAAAGAAGTGTAAACAACTTTTCCGGGTGAGATTACAGTGAATCTTCCATTTTGAATGACACATTTCTACCAATTTTAAGCAGCAATTTCTAACTTTCTAACTTTCTAACAGTCAAACATCCAATTACAACTAAGATGTCAATTTCTGGCCAACAACCTGATCTGTAACGCCTGGCCGTCCCGGGTTGAGTGTGCTTACCTTGTTCAGTGCTCCGGGTTGCTGTGGTCTCATCCCTGCCTGACCCCCAGGTCCCATTTGTTGACCGCCCTGCTGTAGGGTCTCCGCCAACAGATTACTATTGTTACCCATGCCGGCACTGCCAGGGTAACCCATTCTTGGTGACCCATTCATCACCTGCCCCCCCATCAGGCCTTGCTGCTGCTGTCCAGGATTGGGCTTCTGGGCGCCCATCATGGCAGCTGCCCGATTCAGTGCTGCCACCCCTCCAACCATCCCAACCTGCTGCATTAATCCGGCTTGCTGCTGTTGGCCCTGGGGTGGCATGCCTTGAGGTCCCCCGGGGGAGACACTGACACCCCCCATCATCCCCATAGAAGCCCCGGGCGCTGTGCTGTTGGAAGTAGGGCCGCCCTGCTGTGCTGGTGCTCCAGCGCGCAGGAGCTCAGAGAGCTGTTTGTGTTTCGCAGCGGCATCCTGACCTCCCAAACCGATCCCTCCTCCGAGCCCTGCAAGACTGGTGTGGAGCTGGTTGACATCCCCTCCGTTGGTCAGCCCCAAGTCCGAAGAACTGATGAGCTCATCTGGGAGGTCATGCTCCAGGTCAAAGAGTGAACCAAAATCTAGGCACAGAAAACACAAATCTTACCAACTTGAAAAATAAATATTTAATTACAATTAGGATTTGCACTGAATACAGCCTAACTGAATTAACTTGCATCTTTGAAGTGCAGTACAGCTCTGACATCAGTTTGAAAACTTGAACTGAAATCTGGAGCCCCTAAGCTAGACAGCCAGTGCAGGAGTAGCTGCCTCTCATAGCCTGCACCTCTCTCCTGGGCATCAGTTTGTGGTTTGATGGGGTGCCAAACATGGAGAGTGAACGCAGTAGGGTCAGGGTGAGAAGCCGCAGAGGGGTAAACACTACAGTACCTGGGTAGGTGTGTGCATTGGATCTACAGCTAAATGGTACATGAGCGTGAAACAGAGATGTCTTATCATGACAGGAGGCCACTTTAATGATTTATATATGTTTTAGCATACGCTCAATCATTTCCCTTGAATAGATCTTTAATCTGACACAGACAAAAAGCAATAATATTTCTAATGTAACAGTCACGAACCAAGTTTTTCTCTTCCTGCAGAGTTTAACTTTGCATGACGGCTCATGGCATGTCAACATCCATCTAAATACTCTTGAAAAATCAGCGCTACCATGTTCGACTTAATTAGTTTCATCCCTTCCTGACTTTTACCTTCATTGCATTCAGAGTTAAGGAAATTAAAGCTGGAAATTCACATTTATTCATTTTCAGACACAGTTGGAGAGCCACCGTACTTTAACAGACAAACATTAAAAACAGTCCTCAATCCAAAAAGTTGTTGCCTTGTAGAAAATAACTTTTATGCAATAGATATTGAATGCATAATGTGAAAACCTAAACCATCATTGTTTTCTCTTTCAAACGGGGTGCAACAAGAAGAGGTGACCCCCGAGAGTTTAACAGCTTCTTGCTCCAAATGTTTAAATTAATTAGTTTGTGTTAATAGTTTAATTCACACTCGAGATGAAATGCATTCATGTGGTGTGTTTTTTTGGGGGGGGCTAAGTGTTGAAACCGCAGAAAAGTGCAGCGCAGTGTCACCGTGCAGAGTCAGACAATGGAGGCTGAACAAGAATGGGCTTCGTCGGTAGTACAATTGGGGGAAAACTAAAAAAGCCTTTGAACAAAAGACATAAAAGAAGACGTTTTTAAGAGACGGCGGGTTGAATTTACACTTTCGTTTAAACACACACGAACAGTTAAAAATGGGGCACACACAGCAGCTCTACATATTTGCCCGCTTTGCGTAACTTTAATGGAAGTGTCGAACAATAGCTAACGTTAGCTGGTTTACAATAGTTCACCAACAAACAGAGTGTCGGCTAACGATACGTGAAGTATGCATAAAGCACCGACACAAATGTTTCAACTACGGAACGAGTTACTACCCACAGGGAGGGGAATTAATATAGTTTAATAATACGGTTTAATTAGTTAAATCACTTTTATTCTCTGTGCTAGCCAGCTACCGAGCTCAGCTGAGCCGGCTAGTTAGCTCGCTCGCTCGGTAACCGTTACTTTCTCCTGACGTTAATTTAAACGGTTATTTGTCCTCCAACTTCACGGATTATTCACGAAGCCCCTTGTTTTATCTATATGTGCTCTTATCCTTTTAATTTGATTAACTTTTATAGTAGCTAAACAACTTGAAACAAACGGGGTGACTCGACTCTTCCATTGTTTGGTGGAGGTGGACCTTTTATAGTTAAGTTAGCGCTAGTTAGCCTGTTGAGGCTAACGCATCAAAACATCCCTGCTGGAAAGTTGCTCCAACCGCCAGAGCTACATCATGTTTCATCTTTAATTAGCCACATTAAAAACACACTTTAATGTTTAAAAGCCTTTAGTTATGGGGGGGCAACTCTTGTCACACAAGTTGGTGTGCAACTCCTCCAAACACTGACCACAAACAATTGAGGCTAGTTTATGTTTTAGCCGTGAGCTAAGTAATGGAGTTTATTTACCGTTTCCATCACTGGCAGACACCGAGAGAGCTGGAGAGGACAGCTTGGGCCTCTTAGCTGAAGGCGGGCCGGACTCCAGGACATTATCGGCCATATTTTTGACGAATTAAAAAAAAAAATAGCTGTAGATCCACGGAGGGCAAACGTTAATTCCCTTTATTTGCGTCTCCTTTATCCCTTTAAGAAATGCTTCTTCTGATCGTTCCCCCACCGCTTGGGGGGACGGTAGGGGAGAAGACAGCGATGTTGAACTCTTTCCCCCTCTCAGTTTATTCCTCTCACTCTCTCTCTCTCTGCAGATAGCAGTCCCCCTCCCCTGTCGGAGATTTTGTTTCTTCACAGATTTGAACAGGAGGAGGTGGGAAGGTGGAGTCGGCAAAAAAGGCAAGCGTGCGGCCCTCTGACAACCTCATGTAGCCTCTTCTGCGACACAAAAATTGTCCCAAGATCCGTCCTCCGTGCTGCTGCTGCTGCTGGTGCTGCTGCACTCAGTCCTGTCCGCCATAGTCGGCGGAGAAATCCTTGATTTGTTTTGTGTTTTCCAGGTCTCCAGTTGTTGGAGTTGTCTCAGGGGTGAGGACAGAAAAATTGTGATCCAAAAAAGAAGAAGAAGAAAAAAAGCCAAGAGTGTTAACTTCTGGAGGCCGTGCTCTCTCTTGCACTCACGCAACAGTTATGAGATCCTCGGTTGCATTTACCTGACCAGACATCTCACTGCCAGAAAACCAAAAAGGCAGTGTGGCAGTAGTTGTAGTTTAAAAAAAAAAAAAAAAATACAATTAAAGCGTCAGTGGTACTCTCAAGTGAGAGACTTGCATTGGCTTAACAGTAACTGAATAAATAGTCTAACCGCTCTGCAGAAAGAGTCCCACACTTGCAGTTGCACTTAGATGAAAACAAAATCTATCGCGGGTGTATATTTCCATGCATGAGTCTGCTTTTGCATGTGCATGCTGACTAAAATTGTGCACTTAAGTGTTTGACCATGCAAGGCACTGGGTCAGAAAGAGCACACTCACTGTATTGCACATTTGGTTGTTGCAACCCCCCCTCACCTCTCCTTTTTTAACGCCTATTGCAGTCAAGCAGGGGTTTGGCAAAGGTTGGGAAAAAAAAATAATAAGAAAAATCCTCTCCTCTTGTGCAATCCTCTGGTGCAGACTTGATTTCTTTCTTTAGTTCACACGGAGCAGAGTGAGGATTGCCAATCAGAGAGCAAAGTCAGATTGATCCAATTAGTTTTTATTCTTGCAGATCTGTGAGTGTGTGTGTGGGGTTACTTATCTTGTATGTGTGTGTGTGTGTGTGTGCTCCAGATGAGGTTCCTCCTCCACTTGAAATCTCAGATAACGAAAAAAAATGGTTAATATTTGAAAAAAATACATATACTTAAATCACCCAGCTTCTTTGTAGGATGTCTTGGCAGGGCAAGTGAAGAGAAAAAGAGAGATATTACTAATTATAATTAAAAAAAAACCCGGAGCACAGCTACGGCGACAGACGAAAATGTGATAAAAAAAATTGACGGTGGGTCGCTGAGAAATTATGGCTATTTCGGAAGCGGAAAGCTTCACATCGGCACACCAATCTTGACACCCTCCTAAAATATTTTGGGCTGACAAAATCCTCTCATTGACTCTTTGTGATGGAGAATGCCCCCCTTCGTGTTGATCCTGGCAATTTTCCCCCTTCTCTTTAAACCCGTCTTTCTTTCCACCTCTCCCTTCTGCCCGGCAGCAATTTATTTATATAATTGTCTATGCGGACTCTTTCCTTCCTCGGCGACGGACACATACTGATTTTTCATGTTGATGTTTTCCCCTTTTTTCGCAGGTTTTCTCTCCTCGTTATGATAATATATAGCCCTCTTCCGCCTCTCCTCTCTGTCTCCGCTCCGCAAAACACCCCCTTCCTTGGATTTTTCGGAGTATTTCCTTCTCATGCACACATATCTATCGCCGACTCGGTTTTCCCTCCACTGACGTCTTATCTGTTTTTTTTTTTTTCTGGTGATGCTTTCTCGCTCTCCTCTCTTGATAACACCGACGGGATTTCGCCACTCTTTTCTTCCCGCGGCGGTTCCTCGGAGCGGCTGCAGTCGGTCGCCGGAGTCGCTCCTTCTCTCGGTTATCTCCTCCTGTTTCTGACGGTCCGCACAAACAAAATGGCGGCTTGTTGTTTCTACTCCTCTGATACGGGGGGGGGAGGGTTGGAGGTACAGCAACATTAGGCGTGAAGGGGAGGAGGGAGGGAGGGGAGGAGGGAGGAAGGGAAGAAGAGGGGAGGTTGTCTTCGTAAGTGTTCGGGATTGTCCGGAAACAGGTTCCGTGTGATCTTTTGGCCGTCGCCGATTTCAATCTGTAGGGGACAGTGGCGCTCCACGTTTATCTCCCCCACAACACAGTACAGAAATCACTGTGTCACCATTTTATACAACTTTATACATGTACTCCACTGCATTTTACTGAGAAATACTGTTTTTTGACTCCACTACATTCACTACATTTTACAGAAAAGTACTGTTTTTTTGGGTTTTTTTTTTACTTAGCCACATTTTAGTGAAAAATACTGTTTTTTACTCTGCTATATTTTAGCAGAAAATAGTTTTTTACTCAACTACAGTTGGGTGGAAAATACTGTTTTTTACTCTACTGCATTTTAGTAAAACAATACTGTTTTTACTCAGCTATATTTTAGTGGAAAATACCGTTTTTGTAATCTGCCGCATTCTTGCGGAAAATACAGTTTTTGCTCTGCTGCATCCTACCAAACTAGGGGTTTACCTGTCAATACATCCATATAAATCTAAAAATGAAAGGAGCTATTCTATGTTTTAAGTACTTTTATATTTGGTACTTTAAGTACATTTTAATAATACTATTGCACTTCACTTCTTTTACCACTGTGTAAAATAATTCATTACAAGTAGAGTCCTGGACATAAGATGTCTCCTCCTTCACTGAAAAGTCCGTTCTCAGTGCTCAGGAGGCTTCAAGTGTTCAACTCACACTTATGTAAGTTACATACTGAACCACGAATGGTTTCCAGTTTAGTTAAGATGTCACCGTTGCATTCATGTTTGTGAGTACACGTCTTCAACTGGGATGTAAAGTGGGCACAGAAAGTTTTCCCCTTGAGCAGATGAATGTGAAAACAGTAAAGGTTTGAAGGTTCGAGTGAAGCAACAACAAGAAAAGCACATTTTTGTATGGAGGGAGACTTTAACATTCATTCAGTAGTGAAGTGATGGGATTGCTGTGGCAGTGGAGCTGGAAGGCACCATGACTGACAAACACTCAGACTGAAATTGTGGAGTGTTGCACAGCAAAGACAATTCTATCAATACAACAAGTAATACTACTGTCTGGTCACAGCATGTCATCTACCTTGCATGTGATGAGAATAGCTGAGAATATCTGCAATCAATTGTCTGATAAAACCATGCAAGAATGACAGTCATTTCAACATTACAGAGTACAATTAATAAGGCAAATCATGTGACATGTATAGTCCACACAAACACGGACAGTGTGTAAAAAGCACTTGTGATATCTTGCATGTTTCATGGACATCTGCCAGCCAATCAAAACCAAGTTTGTGTTTGTTTATGTGGTAATAAAACACAAAAATCTCCAGACTTTGTTGTGAACGGTTTCTTCTCTCTGTGATGACAATGGCTGTGAATTATCTTGGATTGACATTTTCCAAACTCATTTTGGTACTTAAAAAGGACCAGTGTGTAAGATTTAGTGACATATTGTGGTGTACTTGCTGATTGTACCCCCCCTAGCCTCGCCTCGCCTCACCCCACCCTCCTGCTCCAAGCATGAAGGTGAGACTACGGTGGCTGCGAAATGCACAAACAACACCAAAGTCCCTATCTAGAGCCAGCGTTTAGTTTGTCTGTTTTGGGCTCTTGTAGAAACACGGCGGTTGAACATGGTGGACTACGTAGAAGAGGACCCTACGCGGCATAGATATAAGCTTCTTAGGTAACAAAAAGATAATGATTCTTATTTTCAGGTGACTATACACAAATAAAAACACAGTTATGTATGTTATACTCCATTTCTGACATAGTCTTTATCCCCTAAATCTTACACATTGTGCTTAAAGGTCCAAAAAACCAACTACTAACCTACATTCTTTGAAGTGATTCAATTCCTTTGTTTTGTCAGCTAAAAGGAAATACAAAGTATTTGTATTAGAAAGATGCAGGTTAGGGAGAGAAAGTACAGAGGACCAAAAGACAATAGGGGACACCTTTCCCTATAAATGAGGTGGACGTTCTCACCCTTTCAGTGCTCAAATCTAATTGGCCATGTAACCCTCATTTCTATTTGTATTACAGTCAGGTTTTGCAGCTTATTTTAACGTAGCCACTACCATCACCATCATCATTTTTCACATCATGTCCTCCTCCAGAGTAACCTGAGTCAAACCAACAGATTTATTTATAATTAGGTATTAAACACTTAGAATTATGAGATCTTTTTCATACATATAAACATCTCTGAAACACATTTCTCTCTGCTGGAAAAACAATAATTTTACACACACACACACACACAGACACACACACACACACACACACACACACACACACACACACATACACAACAACACATATAAACTCTCTTCATTGTACACTTTTGAGGCCATTGCAGTGCATTGGTGGAATCATCACTATCATTCCAGGTTCATCAGGAGCAGCGGTTTAAGACGCGTTCCTCTTTATTCATCGTTTCTGGGTCTAAACATGGTGGTTGTGTTGCTCAGTGACGGCACAGTGAGTGCACGTTGAGTCATTTGGTGTTCTGATCTTTTGCACTGCATGAGCTGGGAAAGACTGACGTATTTCTGTGTAAGAGGCAGATGATTTGTGTGTATGTAGGCCTTTAAATGTTCTTTATGAGTAAGACGACAAACAAACAGTTATATATCTTGGTATGCCATGATGGTGACAATTATGAAAAACATGATGTGGAGCAAATACTGTGGATTTGAAGAATGATGCTAGCATGGTTGTTGGCTTAAACCATTGAATCTTCATCTGAAGAACTTGATGCAAGAGGTCATTTGTTGTATCTAGGTTTTTATCTATAGTTCAGCGTCGGCTTTGGCCCGCTGGTAGCACCATTACACAAGATGGATGTACTGTACATGATCAGTATTAATCTCCATGTACTATGGCTGTAGCTGCTGTAGTCCAGCTGAATACATCAGCTACAGCGTAGTATACGTGTGTAGGCTCCTCACAACTAAACCAACCTTTGCCTGTTTAAAGAAACCAACAGAATCTGCAAAATCAACGATCTTCCACATCGGATTTCAATATTTTTGAGGCCTTGCTGAGACTAAAACCAGAGTCCTGCTCCCACCTTCCATGTACCTGGGCCCTGAGCCTGATGATGTCATCACCATCGAGACGGTTGAAAAGGACAGCACACTGCCTGCCATCGATGCAGAGGCTCAGTCGGTCGCCTGTCTGTCTCTCCCTGCCCTATCTCTGGGCACAGGCCTTCTCGACATCAGCGATGGTCTTTGGTGCGTCACGGGACAGAATGAGCGGGCCTCCCTTGTCTCGGATGACCACGTCATCCTCAATCCTGACTCCCAGGCCGCGGAAACGCTTTGGCACCTGGTCGTTGTCCTCGCAGATGTA
Source organism: Sciaenops ocellatus (assembly GCA_033000465.1). Taxonomy (NCBI): domain Eukaryota; kingdom Metazoa; phylum Chordata; class Actinopteri; family Sciaenidae; genus Sciaenops; species Sciaenops ocellatus. Next base: position 21,540,577 of record CP136877.1, read on the forward strand.
CAACCCTGTGACAACAGAGGGGGAAGAAAAAAAAGGAAAATTTATGAGCACAAGAATAATATGAAACATAAAAGAGAATGTGGGATTGATAATGTATAATGGGGGACTGTAACTGGGAGGGATGGTGTGAGTGTTTCATCCAGATTAACAGCCACAGCTGCCCCTCTTAAGGAAGAGAGAAGGAGAGTATTTAAAAGTCTATGTAGTCCACACCTGGTTCTATAGTGATGGCCATTCCTGGCTGTAGAGGTTGTGAGCGGGACAGCTCAGGAGTGTCATGGACGTCCATGCCCAGGTAATGGCCAACGTGGTGGGGGCAGTACCGCCGTGCAGCCTGAGGACAAGCATACACGGAATGAAAGCTTTAAGCAGTTGTAAAGACGTTTTCCATCGTCAACGAGCAGTTAAAGAGCAGACACAGCTTGTTGCCAAACATTAAGAACATGAAATTTAAGGGCTGCTAACTGAAGGGGGCTTACTGTGGTAAATGAGCTTGGTCATCTAAAAAACAATATTAAAAGGTGAACAACAAACAAATAACATAACATCAAACCACAGCTTGCTATGATTCTTGGATTACTTGGCTGTTACGTAAATCAAAAACACAGGACGTAGGATTTGGATGATGCTTCATGGGTGTACAATAAATTGTAATAAACAAATGTTGCGGACTGTGGGGATACCTGCCAGTTTCATTTGTCAGAACAAACAACTGTTTCTGCAAATTTGCATGACTTGATTTCACCACATCCACCTCTCCATTAGCATCTGTTTTGAGAGGTGAGGTCAAGTGGATAAGGTAAGTGGTTCTACATCAACAGGACTATGAGTCTGTGGCCACAATAATCATCTCATCTGTGAGGCTGTACTTGAGCTAAATGATAATATTTGCTTATCAGCCTTTAACACTAAGTACAGTTAAGGATGAATTTCAAATTCAAATTTTGACCCGATGATGACAAATTAAATTCATGTCTGTACCAGATGTCACGGTAATCCATTCAACAATGGTCTAGACATTTCACTTAAAACCACAACAATCAAACAATTAGATCCTGGTGTGGAACGATGGTGGCGAAAACATGATGTGGAGCAAATATTGTGGGTTTTAATGGTGGCCTAGACATTTCCCTCAGAACCACAAATGTGAACCTCATGGTGGCACCAGAGGGGAAAGTCAGAGGATCACTAAAGACAACAGGACACACAACCTTGCACATCTGTACAAAATTTAGTGCCAATCCATCTGGTAGAGGTTAAAACCCTGAAACCTGCAGGTGGCGGCAGAGGAAAAATCTAAAGGTCACCAAAGCCAGAAGGATTCATCCTGTGGGGTGCAGGCCTATCTGTACAATCTTGGCAATAAACCCAAAAGTTGGGACTGGACCAAAAGTGGTAGACCAGACTGACAGACCACATGACAGACTGACATCATTCAAGCCTAGCTTGCGTGGCCAAACATTATATACTCCCCATCATCGCTCAGCCATCAAATCCAGAAGTTTGCGAAGTTGAATCAATATCTTAGTCAGCTGTACATCGTGAACTAACAGATCACTGGCTGCCAAAAAACATCCTTTATCATCCCACAGTGCTTTTTTTAAAAAAAGAAAGCAGTTGAACAGATCTACATTCAGCTCTGGTTTGGCTTGCTTGTTTTATTCCCCTGAAAAGAACCACTGCAGGAAATGACTGCCTCTTTTATGCAGAGTTATACAAGCATATTGTGTTTCATGAAGGGCTGTTATTAGGTCATTTCATCATGTACGTTGGCTGAAGGAGCTTATGGGTATTTCCTGACCGCAAACCACTGGTGAGGACATAAATAAACTCTCCCAAAAGTGTTTAAATTCAATGCCCAGCTAACATTGTAACGGTGATGATCCGATCATGTCTCCTTCTGGTGTGGTTGACTGATATTCAGCAGCGGGGCAAGACTTTAATTTACATTAGCTTTGCTTTTAACTTCAGGAGCAAACATAACCTTCATCTGCAGAGTTTTTCAAAAGCCGAGAGCTGTTTACGTTTTCACAAAAACATTATTACCTTCAGTACATCAGCGTCACTTGTGCTGGCCTTGACGATGCCTAGCCGTCTGAGCTGTCGCCCCAGCAGAGCCAGCATGGTACTGTAGATGTGATCCAGACTGACGCCCGGGGAACACAGAGACAAACACGAGCGCTGGACCTCCAGGACGGCCTCGTACAGCTCAGCCTGGGCAGGACTGAATCTGGCAGGAAGGAAGTCGGGGGGGAAGCAGACAGTTGAGGTGTGTTTGTCTGTCATTGGTAACAGGATAACTCATACTATATTTTTATTCCATTTAAATAATGGCCCTAAAATCTAGAGGGCTGGAAGACCAAACAAATCATGTAAAAAGGTAACAAAACATCTGAAGAGATCTAAGAGAAATAGAGGTTCAATAAACAAAAGGTGAGGACTGATGTGGAGAACAGATGTGTGTCAGCACGAGGACATCGTATTGTGAGAAGGGTGGGTGTAATCAGCTTCAAACCTTTAACCAGATATTCTTTATCAACATGGTGCAACTCACTGCTTCACATCATTTCAACAAACTAACCTTCCATTCACTGGCCACGTTCGAGTGATATCACTGACATAACCAAAGTATTCACAACCACCATCAAGCAGCACCATTTCACCATCCTGAAGGAGGCGAGAAAGAAAGATGAATCATTTAAGCTACTCAACCATTATTTTATGTACAAAACTATTTTCAGATATTTGATGTTTATTGGACCAAATACGACAGTCCTTTACCTTGATAATCTGGTTGTTGTTTATGTAGTGCAGAGTATTGGCTCGATTCCCTCCAGCAACAACAGGCGGGTAGGCCAGGAAGTTGGCGCCATGGATCCGATTCTCAAAATCAAACTGGAAAAAGATTTTATATTAAAAAAAAAAGCCTTTACATTTGAAATGTGTAGAAATTTTGAGCCTGTGAAAATGTGGTAGAAACTACAGTTACCTTAGCAAAGAGCACGGCTTCATCCACGTCTCCTCGAGACAGAGCCATCGTCCTCCTAAAAGCCTGAAACACAAGGATTCAATAGGAAGGAATTGGGAAAGAGACACCATTGCAAAACAAAACAATAGAATGAAAATGCTGCCATGTTTTCATTTATTAGTATTATATAATAGAAACTTTAATGACATTGGCACTACAAGTGACACCCACCTGTGCTGTGATGTGACCCGCTTCTTGCATCAGCGCCACCTCTGCTGAGCTCTTGATGGCCCTGAGAGAGTGTATGAGGGGCCTGAGAGTGTGCGGCATCGGCCCCGCCTCCAGCACGGGACCCACGTGAGTCTGATGGAGCCGAGGGTGGGTGGGCTGTGAACTATCGTACCACAGCACAGACCCTGAAAGAGGATCAGAGTAAAGAGAACATGCAAACAGTGAAGTTAAGGGCCTGTAGTAAGAGCGATAAGCAACATTTAAGGAGTAAAAGTGTGTTTGTAACCATCTTATACCTACACGAGTAACTTCAGATTATTTCCAGAGGCAAGAGGCATTAGCTAATACCTGTTCAGGACTGGAATACCCACTGTGGGCAAGATACTAGTATATCATAGTCTAATGTTAGTATTTCTGTCCTGTCCTGTTTGGTTTGAGGCGGTTTCCATTCCAGCAACTCCAACGTCCAAAGCTGTGTAAAATATTGTCACAAAATCTCAGTTTCGTCCTCAAATCCTTTTCTCTTAAATAAATATATCTCATAAATACTAAGATCAAGCATAAATGTAACCTCTGTGTAGCTTGTCAATGTATGTTTTTCTATAGTTTCAACCCCGTCCAAGGGTTGTGTCTGAGAAAATAACATTTTCATTCATAATTTTGTATATTGGTCAAACTAGCTCTACACCTTCTGCCTGGAACATGTAGCTTTAGCCTCAGTCTTTTAGCTATATAACACATGTAGCCACAATGTAGATATTCAAGACGTCTTTGCAGGGTTCTCTTTTCAAAACAAATAAACTGGAAACATTAAAAAAAATCAGCTGGATAGGGCACCTGATAGAGCATGCGCCCTGTGTATAAAGGCTCAGTCCTGACCACATCGGCATGGTTTGGGATTCTAACCTGTGGCACTTTCCTGCATGTTATCTTACCTCTCTCTCTCTCGCTCCTTTTTCCTGTCACTCTTGAGCTGCTACTATCAAATACAGGCTCAAAAGCCCAAAAATAATCTTTAAAAAAGGCAGCTGGATGAGTTTTAGCCTTGGTATTAGTTTACTCTAGCTATCTTCAAAATCTGTGGCTGCCAAAATATGTGCGGGGCTCGAACACAAAGCTTGACAGGTGTAGCAATAGTAACTAAGAGAGATGGGTCAAATGAAGTCAAATGAAGCAACAAAACATCTTGTTCAATGACAAAAATGACAAGGTGAAGTAATGTTCCAACTGGACAAGCGTCCTCACACTCCCATCCACCCACCTTTAAGAGTCTTAAGCACAAGACCCAGTTCTTCTGTGCTATGAACTCTCTCTATGCCGGTCAAAGCAGCCGCCCCATCCTTCCCTGACCGGGGCCCGTCCCACAGCTCTCTGCCCGGGTCTCTGCGGGGTACAAACAAGATGGCCTGGTCTGGTCGTCCTTTCCCATGAAGGACCAAAGCACTGTCCGGCTCTAAGATGCCACTGAGGTAGAGGAAATCCTGTGGAACATTTGGCTCCAGGTTAATCAGTGAAGCTGACACCAGATTTTAAACCTAAATGGCACAAGAAGATTAAACTGAGAGAGAAGAAATGCAAATTCGTGCACCTGGTTCTGGTGGAAAGGATAAGGGATGTCATTTGTCATGTAGCGGGTTGGATGAGATAAAACAATGACCACATGGGTGCTAGAGGAGGCAGAAGGTCCCAGCTTGTCTGCCTGGGCCTCGATAAGTGAGGCCAGCCTGTGCCTGCGGAGCTCGTATTCGACCTGACTCAAGCCCGGGGTCACCTCACCTGAGGGGCAGAGATCAGATATGTGGTGTTAAACAGCAGCTCATCATCTACACTCAGAATGTGCACTACTGTTTGTGAAAATATCTGCTGCGTAAAGTATTGTACTCACCATGTTTGATGAGGTGTGGATGAGTGAACGGGCTGGGCTGGCCCAGGTACCGAGGAGGAACCGTCTTTGGTTTCAGACCTCCTGGTTTCACAGAGATTTTCCTGCACGGGCACCAGACACATCCTACAGACAGCAACACAACACAGACGGTAAAGACTCTTGTACCTATGATGCTGAATTTATTTACAACAGCTCTTGTGACATCATGAATACAATGTCTATATTTTATACAGTCTATAGTAATAGCATTAATTCATATCATATCATTAGCCTGACGATTAATAGTAATCCTCTACAATTATACAATGAATCATGGAGTTTATGATGTGTCTTCAAGTGTCTAAAAGAAGTGAGGTTTTCCTTTTAAATTGATCTTTTAAATATACAATAAAATATGGTTTCCCTTAATCATTAAGTCCCAACAACAGACATACAACAGCTCAGAGAGATAAACTAAATACAAAACTACAAGCACTGACATTAAACCCCCATCAACAAGTAAAAAAACCTGGATTACTGTTGATTCAGATCTTAGTTTTGAGCCTCATATTAGAAACTTAACTAAGAATGCTTTTTATCATCTTATCGTAAGCTTATTTTTTATCTTTTATGTCTAGTGGTGTTACTCGTTACTACTCTATGCTGAGCTGGCCTGTTTTTCTGGTTCAACAAATTTAATTGTGCTGTTGACCTTATGTTAACCTACATATGACACATAAAACTGAAAACTGAACTAGACACGACTTTAATGTAAACGGTCACAAACCAAAAGAGTTAGCAACCACTGTGTGTGTTTTTGTAAAAACTTCTAGTAGACTAGTAACTGTCGAATGTAGTGGAGTAACGGCTTAATAGTTCCCTCTGAAACACAGTTGTTAGTGGAGTAAAATGAATTGGAAATATATTGGAAGTACCTTGAAATTATAGTAATTTAAAGTAAAGAATTTAGCAAAATAGGCTGCAAACAACTGAATACCCCTCGCCTCACAGCTGATAGAGCATGAAAGCTCTATCTACACTCAGTTTGCACTACGTATAGTCAAAAACTGTTTACACTGTACACATCTTTTTAGTTTTAATAGATCTCACTGTTTATACTGTTCATTCTGTTTATACCACTGAAATCTTTCTATATTTGCCATATTTATACTGTTTATATCTTTTTAGATTTGTCGTATTTTTCTTAGATATCTTTTTAACTTGTATATATTTTATATTTCATGTATATTGCTGTTTGCACCAGGGATATGAGGGAAACAACATTTCAATTCTCTGAATGTCCTGTACATATGGCAGCATTGACAATAAAGTTGACTTGACTTGAAAATTACAGTCACTTAAAGGTCCAGTGTGTAGAATTTAGTTGCATCTAGTGGTCTAATCGCTGCATTGGAATCCCCTCTCACCACCCTCACCTTCTCAGTGTAAAAGAGAAACAACATTTTAGAGGCCCTGTCTAGAGTCACTATTTAGTTTACTCTGTAGAAACACTGTGTTTCAATATGGTGGCCTCCATGAAAGGGGACCGCTCCCACTGTAGATATAAAAGGATAATTTTTAAATAACAAAAATGAAAAGATTCTTATTTTCAGGTGATTATACGTGCATGAAAACATAGTTATGAATATTATATTCCATGTCTGTCTTATTCTGAAAATAAAGGCCCCAAATCTTACACTGCACCTTTAAAGTAAAGCATTTAGCAAAAAGGCTGCCAACAGCTGAATACCCCTCGCCTCACAGCTGATAGAGCACGAAAGCTCGATCTGCACTCTAGTTTGTTCGGTTTGTCCATTCTGGGCTACTGTAGAAACATGGCAGACTCCTTAGAAGGGGACCCACTGCCTCTGTAGAAATAAAAGGCTCACTCTTCAGATAATAAAACATATCATACTTAATATCAGGTGATTACACGCTAATAAAAATATACTTATGACCCCCCCCCCCCCCCCTACATCTTACACACTGCACCTTTAAGTAGGCCTCTGCTACATAATATGGAGACTTCACCTAACAACAGTAAAACTGGGCTCACCTCGACCCCAGCTCCTCCGGGGCAGCAGCCTGACAGCAGACCTGACCAAGGTGGTGCTGTTTGAGGGCAACATTGTTGCTACAACTGGAGGACACCGACAGTTACAGCATGTCGTCCCCGCTGTGCGGACATGAGGCACGGACAGTGAAGCACAAAGTGGTTAACTAACACTGGATATTTACGGAGACAGGACACGGTGTGTTTGTTGAGACTTACCGGCGTTAAAATCTTGTTTAAAGTTAAATCAGCCGTTAGTGGACAGTCACAGTTAGCCTGCTGTCTCCATGTTTGTTAGCAGCATTCATTCTAATGGAGAATCTGCTGCTGCCCTGAGTTTTGCTTGCCAGGCACGGAGTTGCTTAATCCGCCTTATTTGCTCTGATTGGCTGAGTCTTCTTCTTTTTCTGTTTGTGTTTTAAGGGCGGATGGCTGCTCTACCGCCACACTCTGCTTCGGAGATGAAATCCTACCATTTAAATCAGGGGTGTCCAAAGTACGGCCCGGGGACCAATCACGGCTTCATGCGGCCTGAAGCTTCATTTTTATAATATATTATTTATGGCCTGCTAGGACTGTCAGATACTGTATGGCTGGAAGATCTGGCTTTTTTGGTTGACATAACGAAGCATTTGAACCTTTAAGGACATAACTGCTGGTGTTATATATCTCTAAATATAATCCTTTTGAACGATTTTGTCAAAGACAAGAGCAAGAGTGACATGTTTTAAACTTAAATGTTAACAGACTTTGCATTACTCATAATAAGTCATGTTTAAAATGAACACGAGGTTCAGATTTGTATCAACTTCATACAAGTTTAACGTATTCCATACAATTTATTCTTTGTTATCTGACTCCAGATGTGAAAGAAAGGAAGAACTGGTTTTTCGATTGTAGATTTTTAGTGTTTGTACCACAGCGCCAGTGTCATGCCAGAACAGGAGCTGGGCAGGTTTGTGATGTAACCAGGCTCAGCATCTATCTATCTATCTATCTATCTATCTATCTATCTATCTATCTATCTATCTAAACCTAAACCACTTGACTGGTGGAACCTGGCGAGTAGCTGCCTGAGAGGAACACCTATGAGTCAACACTCAGGGGAAAGTACTCAGGCAGACAAGCAGCATGGAGTGTGATTTGTGTTCCCTGAGTACGGCCTCTCAGGGAGCACTGTATTTCCACCAATTAAATGCTTACGTGATGCTACGTTGTTTTTTTGTTTTTTTTCGTTTAATGCTATTTTTAAATTGTATTAAATTCGGTAATATAAATGCAATTAAATGTGATTATAATAAAGTATTCATCGCCCTGACAGGTGCCTCACAGGCCGAGCTCAGGGCGTCAAATTCCCGCACCTTCAGTCGGTCTGTCCGACGGTTCGCCTGAATGAAAACAGAGGAGCGACGCCACTGCTAGCGAGGCTGTGCTGCTGTAGCGATAAAGAAAGAAACAACTGCAACCCTCTCACCTTGCGCTTATTGTTCTCCGGTGTCTTATCTCCGAGCAGGTACGCGTTTATCTTCCATTATCACGTGTCTATCTGCAGGTAAGGGAGTGATAATCATTGATTATGTGGGCTGCGCTGCAGCGAGCTAACGACATGATCATGCGTCAAACACTCTGCGCGTCACGGACGGATTCACATTTCCAGAAACTTCTGGTTTGCTGCTGTTATATAAACTGTCGTCGGTGCTAGTTGTGCACGGGTTTGCTTTCATTGCACGCGCTGTGGGGTTTATTTGACGTCAACAAAGTGAGCTTGTAGTTCATGCACCTTAGCTTAGCTTAGCTGGCATTAACGCCAGCAGCCGAGCACGTAAACAAAGCCAGGTGACGTGAAGTTGTTTGTTTTTTCTGTCTCCTACACGCAGCGCGCTGTGTGCTGGACCTGACAGGACACTATGGACCCACGAAAGTTAACAGAGTTAAAGGGCTTCGTGCAGATGTGCGAGTCCAACCCAGACATCCTGCACCTTCCAGAGATGAGCTTCCTCCGGACCTGGCTGCAGAGGTCAGTGGGACCTGAGCTGTACACAACATGTCTGTGCTGGGAGATTCATTGAGGATTTATTCTTTCATTATGGCACTGAAGTGCTTAGACAGTCTCAAACAGACTGCAGGGTGACCACGTGCTCAGTCCCGCCCACAGTTCAGTAAATAACCGTCGACTATGGTGTGTGTGTGTGTGTGTGTGTGTGTGTGTGTGTGTGTGTGTGTGTGTGTGTGTGTGTGAGAGAGAGTGAGAGAGAGAAATAATCTCATGTAATATCAGTCAAAAACACACAAAACCAATCATTCAACAGCCGACCATTAGAGCCACCAGGGCGTCCCTGTTTATGAGTATTTTTCCCATTCATTGGTGAGCCGCTGTAACAAGTTAATGTCCCCGGTGTGTGAAGTCTATCTTATCTTATCTTTTCCTAATTTTATGTAAAATTGAAATCAAGACACACGGGAACAATTCACATCCAGATTTGATATCAGAAAGGTTGTGGTTTGGTATAAAAACATTGGTGCCATTCAGTTTTACCTGCCACTAAGTGAAATACAATATGCCTTAACAGTAAGTTAACAATTTGAATTAAATAGTCGATTGATCAGTATAGTCTGCAACAGTTGGCAATAATTTTGGTAATTCTCCTAATCAAAAATGGATCCTCTTGTTCCAGTGTCTCCAATGTGAATATTTTCTGCTAGAAACTCTTTAAATCAAAAAAGCATCTTTAAGACATCACCATGTGCTCTGGGAGTAATTTAATGACATTTTATAGACCTAACCGAGCACAAACAATAGCCCTGTCACGTATACGTTACAGCAGTAGCTCAGTCCATAGGGGCTTGGCTTGGGAACCGTAGGGTGGCTTGTTCAAGTCCAGCACAAATCACAGTATGGAGGGTGAACTGGTAGCTTGAGAGGTGCCAGTTCACCTCCTGATCACTGCCGAGGTGAGGCACCAAACTCCTAAACTTGATGACCCCTTGATGGAACAATAAAGTTCTTCTTTATATTGCTGTATGTAATTTATGATATGAAGTCAGTTTTTCTGTGAAATCGATTGCGGAAACTTTCATAGATAAAATTCACAGGTTTAGCCGATCCAGCAAATAAAATATCTAAAGAAGGGTCCGTGTATCGCTCTCTCTGAATTGTTCTTTTTCATTTCATGTTGCAGCCTGGGTGCAAAAATCCCTCCCCCATCCAAGACAAAGGATTCATGCCAGGTGACACATCAAAGTTATTATACTAGTCATTGTCTACGTTCAGTGATTTGATATGTTTTTTTCTGTATTTTATTTCCTTGATATTTGTTCAGAGACAAAACACTGTGCCTGTAAGTGTTCACAGTGGTCACATCACGTTGTAACAGAGCGCTCTCTCACTTGTAGGGTGGCTGTCCTTGTGGTCCTCCCCCTACAGCAGCTTCATCACCTCCTGAGCCCGAGCACCCCGTGCTGTCTGAGAGTGAGGAGAGTGAAATAGGTACTGTCTTTATATCCGAACCCTCGTCTCATCTGAGACGACTTTTGTGTCATGCAGAGAGGCTCGATACCAGTCTAAAGCTCACTGATTTAACACTTTGTATGTTGTTTATTTCATCTGTGTAAAAGTGAATTTGACATTTTTAAAGGGGGTTTATATGCTGTACTATTTCTTAGCCAGGACCAGTTGCCAGGCAACCATCAGAGACTCCAGGAAGTTACTGACCCCGGCCAAGAAACAGCCCGACACATAAACCTCTGCAGTTTTACACTTTTTTTCTACACGTTTTTGTTGCCTGTTGTCAGAGCTAGTTTGGCTGTCTCCCTCTGTTTTCTGTCTCATGCTAAGCTGAACAGCTGTTGACGCCAGCTACATATATACTTTGATCATTACTGTGAAGAGAACAGCAAATCAGGATGTCAAAGTAACGGATATTGTTTGTGTGTTCACGTTTTCAGAAATCGATAACGAGGGAGTGATCGAGCCCGACACTGATGAACCACAGGAGATGGGAGAGTTTGAAAACATTGAGGTAAAATGTTGAGCTTCTCTATATTAAACATAAATCATGCACACACTTATTAAAGGGAAGTCCAGGCCTGGAAAATAACTAAGCTTTTAGCACATCAGACAGGATTTGTTTGAACGTCTGCGTCCGTCTGTTTCCTCAGGTCACAGAAGAGATGATGGATCAGGCCAATGAGAAGAAGATGGATGCTATTAACGCTCTCGGGGAAGGTAGGTTGATATTCTGTGCAGAAAGTGAGCAGTGCAAACAGACAAGGTTTCTGTATTTATTAGGTAAATGGAAAGATGTTTCAAATTTAATTAGTTCTATCTCTTAAACTCTTCTTCTTTTTTGTTCTTACAGGCGACCTGCAGAAAGCTCTGGATCTTTTTACTGAAGCCATCAAGCTGAACCCCTGCCTAGCTGTCCTGTACGCCAAGAGGGCAAGGTGAGGGTCCTCAGGGTGTTTCATTCAGCTGTGCCACCTGTGGCTTTCGATGTCTTCATAACTCTTCTGTTACGCCACCTGTTATGAATGACCACGGGTGTAATCATTTGTCCACTTCGTGTTAGTGTTTACATCCAGATGGAGAAACCCAACGCAGCTATAAGAGACTGTGACAGAGCCATCAGCATCAACCCAGACTCTGCACAGCCTTACAAGTGGCGGGGAAAAGCTCACAGGTACGTTTCTATTCCAGGAAACGTCCACAGGGAAGATTCATGTAAAGTTAAACACCTGAGCACGAGGTACACCTGTATACATAATCAAACCCTCAAAGTAAACACTCACCAGTATAACACACCTTGTTGCTATCAACTGCTATCATTGTTAACTAACTTAAGGTTAAGTCCTCTGTACACTGCATGATTTTTAGCCTTTCCAGATGAAATGCAGCAGTTGTGAAATCTCTGGTTGTCAATTCAAAAAGATGCACCTTGGTTGCACTGAGGTGCGTCCAACATTGGCTGTTTTTTTAAAGTTTTAGTGACCAAACACGACCTACATCACAATCTCAACTGTGTCAGAAATGTAGGACCAGATTCACAATGTCCAACCACGGCTGAAGCTTGATTTCTTTTTTTTTTTTTTTTTTGCACACACACGTCTAAAAACTGATACTGCAGTCTGGCACAGATCACAGCCAAAGATTTTATTAGACTGGACTCACAGTGTGACGTTAGATCACTGTTGTCTCAAAGGGTACAACATGAAATATATTTGAGGATATATTTGGGTGACTCGAACTAATAAAGCCTTCGAATGTTGCTGAATTCATGCTGCTTGTGCCATCTGCTTAGTGATGTCATGATACTATATTTTGTGTGTGTGTGCTGCTGCAGGCTGCTGGGTCACTGGGAAGAGGCAGCCAGGGACCTGGCCACAGCCTGTAAACTGGACTATGACGAGTCCGTCAGTGCGATGCTGAAGGAGGTCCAGCCTAAGGTATAACGCCAGACAAGAGAGGGAAGAGTTATTATTTGTGACATGATCCAGATACAGAAACAGTTTGATCAGAGTAAAACAGCTAACGTCAGAAGAGTTTTTGATATGTCATGCTTGTCATGTTTGTTTTCAGGCTAACAAAATCATAGAGCACAGACGTAAATACGAGCGCAAGAGAGAAGAGAAAGAGATCAAGGAGAAACAAGAGCGGGTAAAGAAAGCCAGAGAGGAGCACGCACGAGCTCAGAGGGTGAGTTTCCGATAAATACGATAAATAAATGTCCATTTAAGTTGAACTATTCCTTCAGCATGGTCAACTGTCACAGCATACTAGCTCCTGATGCTACACCTGCCAGGTTTTCAAACACCATCCAGGGTGGAACTAAGATTTTTCACATGAATTCAACGAAATTCTTGGATTTGGAAGTAACCATGGGTTACTACTGTAGGCAGTGAGCTAGTTAGCCGGAGCTGAAAACACACTGTTAAATCCATTCTTTACATGTTTGTGTAAGGATCACTTCAACATGTGAAGAAAGCTAAAGTTTAACAGTGTGTAGTTATGGCTGCTGAGCTAGGATTGGATAAATTGTTAAGAGAATGGGAGCTATGATTGTGGCTGTACTCCAGGGCAGGAGCATGTCAACTGTATCTAATTAGTATTCTACACGTGGTATATTCGTATTTCCATTCACAGGTTATTTAAAAATGGCAGAAAGTGAAAGAGAGCATGGATTATCATGGAGGTGAACCTCGGTCTCCTGTATGAAAGTCCCGTGTTTCATTGGACCTTCATGCTTTGTTTCGCATCATAATCGTCCCCCTGCTGGGTCCGTAAAACCTAACCAAGTGGTCTTGTTGCTTAAACCTAACCATACTGTGACTGTCTCACAGCTTTAACTAAGTAATGTACTTAACTTACGTCACGTACCCAACGTGAAACAGAGCAATACGCAGATGAATACGGTGCACCAATGAACGAGCTCCATTCTTAACATGTTCTCGGTTACTGGCAGTTGCTTACAGTTGACTACAATTAAATTCAGCTTGAGACTTTGTCTCCATGAGAAACTCTCTACATCATCTGCATTCACCATTAACATTTTCAAAATACATAAAAGTCATCAAACAACAAAAGAAACTGTCCGTAACTCCTGAATGTCCGACACTGATAAACTGATAACCCGTTCTTTTGTCCCTCAACAGGAGGAGGAAGCGCGACAGTTCGGTGGAGGCTTCTTCCCAGGTAGGAGAGTGGAAACAAGCCGGCTCATTGCATGATTGTACGAGAGGCACAATTTCTCACGCGATACATAGTTGTTGTATATATCAGTTAATGAGTCACCGTTGTTATGCAGGTCCTGCTGGGTTCCCAGGCGGAGCCCCCGCTGGCATGCCGGGTCTTGGAGATTTCCTGAAGGATCCTGAGCTGCTCAACGCCATGAAGGTGACTGAACTGCTCAACAGTAATCCTCTGCATCTCACCACTTCCGCTGCTGTGTCTCATGTCTTAGATTATACGGACCTTAAAGGAATACGTGCTGAGGGTTAGATGAGAAGATTGATGCCACTCTCATGTTTGTACAGTAAATATGATGCTACAGCCAGGAGATGGTGAGCTTAGCTTAGCATAAAGACTGTAAACGGGGGAAAACAGCTAGCCTGGGTCTGTTCAAAGGGAACAAAATCCACCTACCAGCATCACCATCATCATCCTGACTCACACAGGGGAGGATGATGATGAGGGGAGGGGACGTGTTTTAATTCCACGAACCAGAACATGTGTATTTGGGGCTTGGCTGTGCCACATTACGATGGACTTAGATGCATTATCCTGTTGTTCACTGAGATTAAAAAGCTAGAGGGAGAGAAGATTGTGTCTACACAGAGCAACTGATGTACTGTCACAGCCTTCGTGACATCAGAGGCAAACCCAGTCAACTCCGAAAGTTTTTGGTACAGTTGTGTACTTGCCCAGAAGGAGTGTTCCTGCTGCTGCAGGCTAGTTTAAGTATAAATGTAGACTTGTGTGGTTTTATATGACAGGAGGAGGAATCTGTGATCACACTTCACCAGAATTTTAAACAGTTCATTCAAAATTATATTTAAAACTTGAGAAAATGGTGGGTGGAATATATAAAAATAGCAAAAGCATTTTTCTGATGTACTAATAGGTGGTAGAATGATACACGGACACGAAAAACGCTTTTTTTTCATCCCCTGGGACATTAAACACTGCTGTTTTATGGTCATTGTATTTTTAGACACAGAGTGCCGTTTTAGCAAATGTATGAGTGTAATCTGTTTCATTATTGTTATTTAGAAAATATGTAAAACCCCTAAGAACTTCAGGTGTTCAAATCCTAAATAATACAGATCTAAGAAATATTTGTGACTATGAGCAACAATCAAAGTCAGAGGAACTCCACTGATTTCATCAAAGTCTCTGTATAAATCATGAAATCTGATAAATTGCCTGAAGTTGACGTCATTTGAGTCAGCTTTGGTTCATTGCTGCTTCGGGCGACATTAGGCTACAACGGAGACAAACAACAAGAGAGAGAGGGACCATAGGCTGCTGCTTAAATCAAATGAATGCAAGCAAAAGAGGACTCCTAACTCCTGAGTCTGACCTGTCCAACACAAAAACCATTTGAAGCACAGAACTAAACCTGGCCCAGTCCCCGGGTATTTAAGCAAATGCCTCGCTTTCACATTAAAACAAATCTTAACACATCGTAGTTAAACACTTATCGGAATACAAACGGAGCTAGAGATACAGTGAACCTGCCGCTCACGTCATATCACAGCCACGCTGGCCGAGAATTTTTAGTTTGTCTGAAGTTGCATCTTTGAGAAAGCAGTCAGCGAGTGAGATGGCATTTATCAGTATTTTCTGATGTTACAGATGAAACGATCAAAGTAATCAATAGATGAATCAATAGTAGGGCTGCAGCTACCAATTATTTTCATCATTGATTAATCTGACCATTTATATTCCCTCAGTTGATCAGTTAATTAATGGTTTGCGGGACACAGACAGTCAGTAAATGTCAGAAAATGCCCATCGTGGACCTGAACTGTTTGATTAAAGGTGACCCTGTTTATCCATATTTAACTCCAGGACCCCGAGGTGATGGCTGCCTTCCAGGATGTGGCGCAGAACCCGGCCAACATCGCCAAGTACCAGAACAACCCCAAAATCATGGCACTCGTCACCAAGCTGAGCGCCAAGTTTGGAGCTTCGCCGCAGCCATAGAGGAGGAAACAAAGGACCAAAGCTGAGAGGAGAGTGGATACGTGGCGAATCAATCCGGAGAGCCACGACGCTTTTCAACAATTAATTCCACTGTGTGCAGATCAAACAGGGGAGCGGGTGACGGGTTAATTGGTGTGATGTAGAGAAAGCGGGGGCAACTTTTTAAATGTTCTTAAATCAGCCTGTTAGCACTTAGCAACGTCTCAACAAAGCAACCCGAGGGTTAGGAGTCAGGTCTGACAGCTTCTTCTGACTCGTCTCAGCTGGGACTTCACTTAACCACAGGTTGACATTTCTTAACCTGTATCTGGGAGCTCCTGCATTCAGACGCTAGCTCACAAACATTTTTACAGCCATTTAATACGTGGTAATGGTTTAGCTACCTGTGTTTTCTTTCTCTGAACAGAGCCGAACTCTCTCTCACACACAAACACACACACAACTCTTGGTCCCTTTTTGTTAACAGATCTATTGTTACAAGTGCAAAAAAATAAATAAGTTAGTGATCTTGATGTCTGACCCTGTTGAAAAAATAATGATTCACAATAATA
Source organism: Sciaenops ocellatus (assembly GCA_033000465.1). Lineage (NCBI taxonomy): Eukaryota > Metazoa > Chordata > Actinopteri > Sciaenidae > Sciaenops > Sciaenops ocellatus. The sequence goes on from CP136877.1 coordinate 21,556,945, forward strand.
AAACCTCTGTTGCTGCATAACGGGTCTGATATTCTTTTCTAGTTCAGCTGGTATTCGTTCATCACGATGTGTTTCATCTATTAAACTGAGAAATTAGTTAATTTTTGTGGCACGTTTTTAACTGTTGTATGTAAGTTGGATCATTTTAGTATAAATTGATGATTCAACCTCTCATACTCGTGAAACTGGTTTAACTAAATCAGGTAGTTGCAGTTTGAAAGAGTTTGGGGCAGTTTAGAGCTGGACTAAAGGTGCAAAGGGTGAACTTTAAGTATTTTCACTGACAGGGTAGAAAAAAACTGTTTTACGGTTTGAAAGCTGAAACAGTAATAATAATCAGTTCCTCTTTTTCAAGTAAACCTGCTAAGATTAGATTAGCCGTGAGCCGGAAGAATCTCGACTGCCAACAGATTTTGAGCTTCAGAAACCTGTGGCGGACATCACAGATGCACAGTCCATTCTTTATACTGTCAGTGGTTGTTTCAACCTCTTGTACACATGAAACTGGTTTAATTAAATCAAGACAGTTTGCTCCCATGTTTAAAACTGCCAACTTCACAGCAGAAATAAACATGTTTACAGCCTGGTACAAAAAACAGTTTTGGTCTCTATAGCTAATTTCCCCATTCATGACAACTGTACAATTTTTATAGAACTCACCTGTTCAAATTATATTAAGGTTACGCGTGATTATCAGTGTGCCTGCTTTGATTGACAGGTGGTTACCGATTATTTTGTGTGATAAATAGTTGGATCAATTGTTGGTTGCACCCCTAATCAGGTTTTCATAATTAACACTGGTTTAATTGTCTTTTAGTACAAAACAGCTTGAACAGGAACTCTGAATATATAAGTGAGTCCCTACAGGTGCTGTAGTATGAATTAGGTCCAGAGGGAGAGTGGGTCACCGGGCTACCTAATCCGCCCAGGGCATCTGTCCTTCAGCCTGAGGATTAACTGCTCTGGGACACATGGTCGGTCCCGGCTCTCATGATGCTGAGTCGCTGCATCAAAGCTGATCTGACAGAGCAAATTCTGCTCACTGGGGACGGCGTTTTGTCCACCAAAATGTAGTCTGACCAAGTTGTGGATGTTGAACGGTCAGCAACTCTCACAGCGATTTTCATTTAATACACAGTCATCAGAAACTACGACTACTACTCAAACAAGAAAAACAGGATTTCTTTTGTGACAACATTTAATTTTAATTGTTTACTTACAACAAAACAAAGACACGGGTGTAAAATAACTACTAGGGTTACAGGCGGGAGGGGACAGAAGCGGTAAGGGGGACTCTTGTAGTAGCCGAGAAAAAGGTCAGCAATAATACAGCTAGTGTCCATATCTGTAAAAAGAGAGAGAGAGGACGTACTGTCAGTACAGCTGTTCATTTACAGAAATATTCACAACACATCACTGTCTTAAGGTAAGAAATATGCAACTAAAGTAAGATTCATTTAACTGTTATCATAATCCACAAAGCCAAACATCTGTACCACACTACAGAGGACTGATACTCACTTCTGAAACTCCCACTCTCTGTTGTCCAGAGGGCAAACCTGTCTGGTTTTCAGCCAGCGAGAGATACAGTGGAAATGAAAAGCATGCTGAGGAAGAGAAAAACGACAGGATGAATAAATGCACCGTACAGCTGGGTTCACCATAACTGTTAACGTGCTTTACAATAATCAGTTTCACCAATTAATAATCCAAGAATTACGTGCTGTACTTTCATCATAGTGTAATAGGTTTGTTTACATCAGTGCTGTTTGTAATCACACTTCTTCTCTTGCTTAAAACGTATTATTATCAGTCCGGGGCTTTTGTTGTTCATCAAGTCAAAGACTGCTCATACACGTGTCGCTTTAAGCAGCTTTATTACGGAGAGATTTGCATAAATTAGCATATTTACAGACATATTCCTGACAGTCCTAATGCTATAAAGACAGTTAATATGTCAAAATGGTGCATAATTCTTTGTAGAAAGGTGTTACGGCTTTTCTTATTGGTAACTGTTAAAGTGTGTTCAGACAGAAAGTGAAGTGTCTTCACTGGCCACGCCGCCTCCAAGCTTTGCTTTGCATTCTGTCTGAACACACAGCTGCACTTCATGATTTATTAACGTTTTCTAAACAATCTCGCCGACAGCTTAATTTGAAATTAGTCTGGATTTTTAGGTTCTTTAAGATGGTTTAAAATGTACTAGAGCTGTTGTCAGTGAAACATTTTCTTCAACTCAAACTTGCAGTGATGACCTGATCACAACAAAGTCATTTTCAGATACAAATGACACCTGTCCTTACAGGGATGATGACTCAGTTTGTCAGGCCAATGGAACCACAGAACATGGGATTAAACTGTGACATTACAATGAGAATTTGTCATTTGAAGACTTTACTATTGGTAGATGAAGTCAGATTCCCTTCTATAAGATGAATATCTCAAATATCCCACTTTGTTTGTGATACTTAACATTTTAAAAACATACTTCTCCAAAAACAATTTCCAAGTTGTCATTGGGAACTATTTTGCACCGTATAAAACTGTATGGCATAGCAGTAATAGACCTGATCAGTGACACATGTTACAGGTATATGGAAACTCACATTGCAGACACCCCAGGCTACAGTGCATTCCTCAGAGGTTGCAGAGGCTTGGTTGGCCTGACACTCTATACCTGATGAGAGAGAAACGTGTCAATGCAACTTCAACAAAACAGTCTGATGAATGTCAGAGCTCTGACTTGAACACAGTCCAATATGTAACAAAGGAGTGAGTCCAAAACTGTGTGAAACTCACAGAGATCCATGATGTGGTTCCGACAGATAGCACAGTTATCCACCACGATGTCCCAGGCCCACAGCGCCACGGCATTCCACTGGTGGGAAATCAAAAATAAATAAATGGATGAATAAACACATTTAATCCAGGTTTTCCTGTTGACAGTGATGTAGAAATGTGATGGCAGTTTGAATGTTATATTTTACACTGAAAACATTTTAATTTATTTGAGCACCACAACACACAGTATGGAAACAGTAAGCTGATGTCACCTGATTGACAGCTCTAGAGAATTATGTATAATATAATATAATACCATGGTCCTTGGCGAAACACTGTCTCTGTCACTGTGTATGTATGTGATTGAAATGACAATAAAACCCCTTGAATCCTAAATTTAATGTTAATACCAAAGAATAATGAGTTTATTTTGGAGTTTATAAACAAAGTTTGAGATTTTAACTGTATTAAAATGTGTTAAAATTTAAAGTAGGAACTGTTAAATAAAAGAAATTGGCTTCCTATTGGCTTATTATTGTTTATTCAAACTTCCAGCCAGATGTCTAATATATGTTATAGATTAGTTGGCATCGTTAAAGGTTAGTTCGTTAGGAAGTGAGCACAGGTTCAATCATACATTATTTTACGGTTGTTCATGTAATCTGATTACATTTAGAGACTTCTTGTACCTTCAGGTTTTGACTCTGTGGGCTCTCAATCCCGGTGAATGCGTCTCAGCTAGGCTAACTCTGTTAGCTCACAGAGTTTAAGAGCTTTGCCGCTTAACGTCAGTTAAGATTTAACGTTGACATTATGATTTCCTTTTGTTGATTATACCACTGGTGGAGGTTGGTGATCTTTATCACGTCACTGTGGGTTCTTCTTATTGATTTTTTTTTTTAGCCAGCGTGAGAAATGAGAAGTGCAAATTCATGCCCTGTTTGAAGCTAACGGCTAACTAGCGGCTAATAGGCTACAGTCAGTTAGCGCTAGGATGCTAACGGCAGGTAGCTCGTTAGTGGCAGTTAGCTGTCATTTGGGGGGCTGCTGACTGATTATATAGTTTCTTTACACCGCATCAATGAGTTATTTTATACAACCGTACCTTCTTAACTTCAAACCGCTTCTTGCTGGCTCCACTGTTTGTGCCGCTCGGCGTATCTACATCCATAGCTGCTGCCATCTTGAAAGGAGAAGTTCGGCCGTGACAAGAGATAGTTACCCGGAAGAAACTCAACAGCAACTTCCCGTCGTCATGATAACGTTAGTGTGTTATTAATCCAGGATTTTTGTTACGATGTGATAAATGTGGAGATGGAATTGATTACCCCGATTAAAAAGGGTAACGTATTTGTCATTTCCAGTAATATTAAAATATGGATTGCTTAGAAAGAAAAGTCAGGTTCCACCGAGATTTGAACTCGGATCGCTGGATTCAGAGTCCAGAGTGCTAACCATTACACCATGGAACCTCTGTTAGAGCAGCTTAAATATTGGCTTTATATAGTTACTTATTAATTATATTAATTATCCGTTAGTCATTGTAGTTTTTCTAAAATGGCCTTGGCAGCCTGAGCTAAATATTCAATGGGACTATCTTTATTGTGTGTTGAAGTTGTGGTTATGCTCCATCTGTGGAACTATCACCCCATCAATGCAACATGTACAACAAGACTGGGAAGGGGCTTGGCTCGTTGCTGAGTTCATTATGCTCTGATAACAAAGAGTACATGTAAGTTCCACACAAAGTTGCTTTATTTAAAAAAAAAAAAAGGATCTTCACACTGTCAAAGTGCAATAACATGATGCCCAGACTGATATTTATTACAGCATCTTCTTGTTCTTTGTCACTTTTGGTGCCACAGGTTTCTTCTGAGGTCTGCTCTTGGTTGGTTTGGGTAGTTTAGTTTTGGGCTTTGCAGGTTTAGCTTTGACTCCAGAGGCCTTCGAGAGGTTGCGTTGGGGTTTCACTTTAACTTTCGGAGGGTTGGTGGCCACAGCTTCCTCAACAGGAGGAGAGCTGCTTTCTGGGCAGGACTTGAAGACCTGGACATCCCGGACCTTCTGACCTCTGACCTCAGGAGGGTGACCACAGGTGGCGATGACCTCCAAAGTTACATTCTCCATCCACCTGAGAGACAGAGACAAAGAGATGGAGAGTAACCAGTCAAACAACCACCAACACCGCCAACTGTGTCACCTTGCTGACGTTTCTTTCCTCTCTTTAGCAGTTCAAGTTATTCCAAAAAAGATTATATCTGATAAACTCCAGGGAAACTGACCTGCGTAAAGGCAGCAGAGGACAATCACACAGCAGAGGGTTGTCCTGCAGGTCGATCACCTCCAGGCCAGTGAGCGGACTCAGGTCAGGAAGCTCCTCCAGCTGGTTACCTCTCAACGTCAAAGCCCTCAGCCCTGGACCCAGCCCCGCCAGCGCATCCCTGGACATCTAGACAGTGGTACAATTTAAAGAGCTGATCATCAACGAATCCTGCCTTGGCATGGTGTATGTCCTCAATGAAGTGAACAATATTAATTAGCTTTAAAAAAATGTCTTAGTGGTAATTTTATGGATGATTATTGTTACATTAAAAGACGACTTAAAGAGTGTTACGTTTGGGAAATTTTAGTCTTAGGCTTGGTGTCCAACCTTTTAACTTTTATTTGGATTTTCTGGCTCCAACAACTAACCAAATGGTAGTAAGCAGACATTCAAAATCCATGCCTCAGAGTCCTTTCAGCAACACAAGATGCACAGGATACACAGGAAGATTTGGGAAATACTCTCCTGTTAGGTTATAAATCGGTATGTCGTACCTTCTCCATGCCCATCTGATCCATGTAAAGCCTCTTCAGACTTTGGGATATGGGCTGGAAAGCTTTTGGTCCAACCCAGCGAACTGAATTGTGAGACAGGCTGAGCTCCTCCAGGTTAGAGGCCTCGGACAGAGCGTTGGTTGGCATCTCTGTCAGCTGATTTGAATCCAGGTGAAGTGTACCTAGGAAGGCAGAGTCCAGGGCACCCTTGGCGATAGAAGTTATTGTGTTATTGGTCAAGTAAAGTTCCCTGAGTTTAGGTGTTACCGAGGACAGCAGTCCAGTTGGCTCTAGTTTGGAGATGGCATTTCGCTCCAGGTGTAACACAAATAGACCTGGTAGGAGAGTCAGAGCTACAGGAGAGACACAAAGAGATGGAAAATATCCATGTTTTAGTTGTTTTTTTTTTTACATATACTGTATATATTTTACACTCAGCCAGGCCTGACAAAGTACTGACCTGATCCAGGGAACTGTGCCAGCCGGTTCCCCTCAAGGTGGAGGTAGGTGAGCTCAGGGGCACCAGCAAAGGCTCCGGCGTCCAAGGATGTGAGGTCATTGTCAGAAAGATACAAATAAAACAGTTTTTTCATCCCTCGAAAGGCACCGCTCTCGATTTCGTGGATTTTGCACAGCTCCAGGTGAAGAGAAACAACTTGGCTGGCGCCTGGGAAGCTGTTTGCAGGGAGGTAGTGGAAGTGGTTGCTGCGGAGGTCAAGCAGCTGCGTCTGGGCGGGGAAACCTCGAGGGACTTTGGTGTGACCTTGGCCTTCACATGTGGCATGCTGGGCTTCAGTCTGAGGAGGGTTAAAAGTTAAAGATACGTTTACCTCTGAAATTTAGTGGGGTAGAAGTATAAAGTAGCATAAAATTGTACTTAAGTATTTGAGTAAATGTTCTTAGTTACTGTGCATCCTGCCAATAAATATGGTAACTAGAATCTATTATCAGAACATTTCTTCATACCTTTGGTATTCTATAATATTGACACTCCAGTCATTGTACTAATCTAAATCTAAAAATATATATACTGTACATATAGAGCGAGCTAGCGTTCTCTGAGAAAGCAACTAATGTTGGAGCTGGGCTGCTACTTCACACTCGTATAAGTGGACAAAAGTGAAATACTGTTTCCACAGGAAGCACTCACGTCACAGTCACAGTTAACTGGACACTTGACTTTCTGCTTGGGTTTGGCAGTGGGTTGGGTGATGCTTCCTGCGCTCTCATTGTCCTTCTCAAATTCATCCTTCAGCTGCTCTCTATGGCTGCGGCAGCGCAGATCCAGAGGAGTCACGGCCTGCAGAGGTTCATCGGAGAGGTGAGGAGGTCCAGCACAGGCTCCCTGCAGCTTCACACCTTTGACACTCGCCCACTGCCTCAGAGGTCGCATGTAGCAGTTACAGTAGATTGGGTTGCCTGTAAGAAAAATTAACGATGATTAGGGTGTATTAAAGACGACATCCTCTATGTATATGTATGACTTTGTATCAATGGAATTTGTCACCCGTCAGGTTGAGGCTGCTCAGCTCTTTGGGCCCTGAGAGCGGCTCCAGGTAACGAAGCTGATTGTGGCTGAGGTCCAAGTGTGAAAGGAGCGGGGCGCCGGACAAGGCCTGATCTGACAGGTCCTGAAGGGACATGTGGTTGAGGTAGAGGTGCGTAAGTTTCGCCATGGAGACCGACTCTTCCCCGAGGTAGATCATGGGGTTGTGACTCATGTCCAGGCGTGTGAGCTCACGCAGTCTTTACAGGGAGGAGAGAATAAAGTCAAATGACATGTGGCACTTTGAGCTAAATGTAATACTACAACACACAATACCGCCCTTAATAATCCTTCAGATTGTCCCACCTGTTCATGGTCTGAGTGGGAAAGAACTGTAGCTCATTGTGGTCCAGGCTGAGGCGGTTGAGGGTGAAGAGTCCAGCGAAAGCCTCAGAGGCCAAGTTGTTCAGGGAGTTATAGCTGAGACGGAGCCACTTGATGTTGTTCAGGCCCTGGAGGAGGGGTCATACCGTAGTGAGATCATATTGCCAAACATAATTATTCATTGTGGAGCGTGTGTCTAACGTCTACACCCAGAAGTTTGATCACCTGGAAGGCCATGTTGGGGATGTAAACCAGCTGGTTGTTGGTGAGGGCAAGCATGTTGAGGAAGCCGAGCTGTGTGAAGGCTCCAGGTTGGATCTCCTCCACACGGTTATGGTCCAGGTACAGCTCTTTCAAGGAGGAGAGGCCATCGAAGGACTCCTGCAACAGTCAGGTCAGAAGAAAGAGGTTTAGAGAGCGAGGGAAAGGAAATAACCTCACATCTATTCACTGTTGCATTTTTGCCGTCTCCTCTTACCTGATAAAGGATGTCAATTTTGTTGAAGGCCAAGTTTAGGGAGACCACTCGACCCAGAGTCCGGAAAGCGCCCTCCTTCACCTTGATAATGTTACAGCGCTGCAGGTTGAGGTGGGTGAGGTAGGGTGTGTGAAGGAACGCCCCCCTGGATAACTCCTGCAGGTTGTTATTCTTCAGGTCGAGTTTCAGTGTAATCTGTGAGAGCAATATAAGAGAACAGAGGATGTATGTGAAGTGGAGGTGAAGAACAACTAAAGGACAGGACTGGAATCTTTCTGATAAAGATGTACTATACAGCTACCTGAATTATGAATTTCATGCATGAAGTGAGTTTTAAGACACATCTGAGATGCACAAAATACTCCACAGCTGCCATTCAATGTTCCTCAAACAGTTGTTGGAAGGGAAAAGGAGACGTTTGAATTCCTCACCTCATCTATAGTCGGGGGAACCTCCGTTAAGTTCTTGCCAACGCAGGCGACCGTGAGTTTGGTGCCGTCACAGCTGCACACTCTCGGACATTTGCCCGCTTCAACGTGTAAACTGAGTGCTAATATCAGCAGGAAGGCCGCAGCAGAGAAGAAATGCATCTGTGCCAGTAAAATGTGTTAGAAATATCAAAGCTAATGCCAAAACTCTACAATAATCAATGAATATGTAAGCACATACAAGCTTTACCAAAATCCCTTTAAAAGAATGTATAATGAATGATACACATTGTGATTAATTTCCTGAATTTAGCATTTTCCATTGAAACACACATCTGAACATTGTTTAAGGGCTGTCTTCCTATTCCTGTAATATTTCGGGAGACAAAATATATAAAAACATAACTGTTGGTCATCAAATGCCATATTTAATTCTGAATAACCTGCACTAGAAGCACCACAAGTGACAACTCAAGAGGTGAAAAGCTGTTCAAAAGATAGAAAGTCAAACTGAAGAAAGAAAAGAAGCCGACTTACCTTCAAGCAGAAAGTCACACCTCTGAACATGAATTAAATTACTTGAATCAGCCAGTTTAGTCTTCAGTTATCTTCCCGTGACTATTTTATTTCACTCCGACTGTGTCCAGCACTTACAGTCTGCGGTCCATCTGGCCAGCAAACAAGGCTTTGGTAAATTCTTGTGCGATGACCCCTGATCCCTGCGCCCCCTCACTGCAAATTAACACCTTGGCTTTACATTTTCTGCCCAGTTAGAGGCTGAGACACCGGGAGCAAGCGACAGTATTGGTTGGTCAAAATGATCGCGTTTGTTGATACACAGAAGAGATAAACTGACTGTTCTTGGTGTGTAACATGAGAGTATGTATGAAATTCGTCTATTTTCTATCTCTTTACTTTTTTAAATAAAAATTATGGCTGTGAAAGACATCAAACACTCAAATCAGCTTTATTTTCTCAACGGAAATCCCCAAACATTGCAGCTTGTGTCTCAAAAAAGGCAGGAAACACTTTTAAACTCATTTAATCCCTTTTGATTGTTCTATTGTACTTAAAAGTCTTATTTTTATAGTATTTATCAGTCAATACATATTTTAATAACATCGTTTGACCATATTTAATAAACATTTAATATAAAAACAATGGAATAGTAAAGGTAGATATGAAATATAAAATGTACAATAGCTGATCCTTCAATCCTGGTCAGAGCTTTTCGAGTTGTAATCTGTGCTTCAGCTAATCAGGTGTCACTAACACACAGACCTTGAGGGAAATCAGGCCTTTTTCTAATTCACCAGAATACAAAGAGCATAAAGACCATGTTGTCAGTGCTGTCCTGTGGTTACACGAGTGTACATGAAGCTTTTCAGTTAGCCCACACCATAAGAGATATGATTACAGAATAATATTCAAGTCCAGTCCAGAAAGAGGTGTGTTGCCGAGTATTTGAAGGACAGCGGTGACACAGCGGAGTGTGTCAGAGTGGCGCCTGTTCTTCTCAAGTGCTGCTTTGTTTGCTTCAAACGTGAGCTCATGTGTGCTGCTTTCCAACAATGTCCATCAGTGGTCAATCAAAGTTCAGTCTGTATGTATATGTACGTTTAGTGTGCGTCCTCAGCCCTCAGACCTGACTCTCTGCAGTGTCGACTGGAGGCTGTTTCTGGCGTTGCCACAGGACTCCAGGGCTTTGTTGTTTCTGTGAATGACACAAACAGTTAGAGGGTCCAGTCTACACACACATGTTCTAATGATTAAAATAAATTATATTATTTATCTAATAATCCCTGATTAAGATCTGCTGATATTCTGGTATGTCTCCTATTGTCAATAAATCCCATGAAACACCAAAACCCACAATGACCATTAGCCAAAGCTTAAGCTATTGTTGTCCAAGAATACCACAGTGAGCCACAGCTGCACATGTTCCTTTGTTACAATGACCACCAGCGCTGCAGTTTGTGTCAGTCTGACACACTGTCCCGCTGCCGAAAGATTTACTGCTGTCTGAATATCTTTTGCTAAAAAAAAAAAAATAGTTCAGCCGTTGAACGAAACATTCGTTTTAAAATGAAATTTGTGATCTGTTTACTATGGACAAACTGGCCTTGCACTGCGAGACAGTCAGGTTAAGGATGTCAGAAAACACTGGCAACACAGAAAAAATAAAATAAATCCAGCATTATATTTAAGATTTTCCTCAAATCAACACTGTATTTGATACTATTTCAGTTTGCATTCAGCAGTAGTCCTCTCTATATAGTAGCTTTCACCGTTGGTGGCGGGGTCTGCCATTCCCACACTGGACTAAATTGCCCACCAACATGAGGGGGATTCACAGGAACCGAAGCATCATGTAATCCAGGTGTACTGGTTGTAATCTTATCGAGCCTCACTGCTTACTCTCCTCCAGACATGACAGCGCTGTATTAAGTTACTGTGAGTGCAAACGTTTGGTTTGTGGCTTTTATTCAGAAACACGATGTACTTGTTAAGCTGATCGTAAAGCAAGACGACAGCCATTTCCTACATGTTTTTTGACAGCGGTTATCACTTTTAAATATTGCAGAGAGTACTTAAACCAGAATAAGCAGTCACAGAGAGCTGCAGGCAACAAGCTGCACACCTCCAGCTCATTTTACCTTGGCCCCTCTGCTGTGTGGAAAAGTACTCGGAAATTCGATTGGTGCTGCTACAACCATGAAAAGCCCAATTATCCGCTGACTTCTTTATTAAAACAATGTGAGTTTGACACACTGGGATGCTCTTTTGTGTTTCTGACAAAGTAGATGTTTGCTGCCCTCCAAGGAACGTGTAGTATTAAACCACACCTGCTGTAAACATATTTTTATTTTTGAAAATCTCAGCTATCTTAACGCTAAAATCAACCAGGACTGAAATATTAAGGATTATAACTGTGAATTAAGTCCTGGGTTGAATATATAAACATTTAAATAACAAAAAAGTTCATGAACTCATTCCAACACAAAAATGAGTGTCCATTACTGCACCAAGTGTAAAAACATTCATGCGTGTGCTTCATCCCTGAAGATGGGATAAGTAATCCATTTAAACCATTTTGTACCTGCAAGATGCCTGCTGATTGGCTCATTCTGTCACGTCCTTACCGGGACATGAAGGCCTGCAGCACAGCCACGTTCTCTTTGGGGAAGTAGTCCTGCCGAACGACGTGCTCCAAGGCGTGGAGGTGGCCGGGAACCACGAGGACGGGCTTCACCTTGTCCTCACTCTGAAAAGCCAAGAGGACAGGACGGAGGGATGGACGGTGAGGACAGAAGAAGAGTGTGAACAACAATGGAGAATACAGTGAAAAGACCAAAGTGAGAAATTCAGAGAAGAGAAGTGTAAAGAAAACAGAAGACATCACAAAGTGACAGAGAAGATGGTTCTGTAACGTTGCTGAATATGTGCAGATTAAACATACCTTGATAAGACCGAGCAACACTAATAAAGATGATACAAAGCTGTAGCCTTGGAAGGAAGGAGTGGTAAAAGCTTTTCTGAGAAGAGCATCTGTGAAAAAAACAATTTATTACTTATTTTCATAAACGTATATTCAAACAAAACTCTTAACATCTAGAGATGAAAAAAAAAAATAGGTCAAGTGGAGGGTGTGGACAAAGTTAAAGGACAAATTCAACAATTTGGAGTTATCTGAGATGATCAATACCACTCTGATGTCTGTGTGTTCAATATGGAGCTGTAGTCAGCAGCTAGTTAGCTTAGCTTAGCATAAAGACAAAAAAAAAAAAAAAAAAAAAAGAAAGAAAAAATAGGAAACAGCTAGCCTTGCTCTGTCCACCATGAACAAAATTACCTACTAGCACTTCTAAAGCTCATTTATTAATGGAAAAAAAAAAAATCAACATATTCCTGACTGAGCTGAGAAATAGTCCCACACATGTCTGCTCTGTAAAACAGCAAATTGTTATTTTTACACTTTGTTTTAGTCTGTAAGGGTGGTATCAGTTTTACAACAACAATCGAAGTGTCTCACCGATGCTGTCCAACACTGCACTCTTCACTTCATTACTCTCCTCCTTGTACACGGATGCAATTTTGAGGAAGGCTTCAGCTGTCTTTGCAGCATCCGTCACATCCACCTAGACACAGACGAAAGAAGAAACATTTACTGATGACCACCGTGTTTTATGCACAGGCTCAAACTTTTATGCATCCTGCATCAAGTAAACGAGTTAACTTCAAAACATTTCTTCTAGCCTTCAGCGGTGCTCATAAACAGACCTGCTGCTCGATAAGCGACGCTCTCTTTGCTCCCAGTTTGAGCAGTTTGTCTGGAGATGGAAAGCTGAGGAAGGAGGAGACGTCTGGCGGCCGGGGTGCTGATGCAGGAGTCGACAACTACGAGGGGAAGGGGAGAGAAAAGAGAGTCAGCTAAACCACAACACTAAAAAACATGTACATACAACAACAGCAACAGCTGGTGTGGCCTTTAGATTGGATTTTATGTCACCTATTCAGTGCAGATATCATATATAGTAATAAGTAAAGAATTGTTTGGAATTTTAAGCCTTTCATTGCAGCTGCAGCATCAAACTTGGTGCGTGCAACGAGGAAATTTAAACTTCACTCAGCTCACGTAAGCACCGGTTATTTCTCTGACCTTGATGCCACTGCTTTCCTCTTCTTCTTCTTCCTCCTCTTCCTCATCTATTTCCTCTTCATCCACTTCCTCCTCGTCCTCTTCCTCATCTTCATCTTCGTCCTCGTCATCATCTTCTGGCTCACCCTCGTCGTCACTGAGGCAAATTAAAAAACATCTCATTAGCGTGGACTTTCAACAAAATCACGCTTTAAGTCACCGTAGAGGCAAATTACGTCAGTTTTTACAGGTGCAGATGTGATTCATTCAGCCTTCAACACTTAAGTGTGTGACTCAAACAGTAGAGGAGGCGTAACAACAGTACAGACAAAATTTACACAAGTCAAAAGGAAGGTTACAGTGGAGAAATGTGAAATAATCTTTAATCTACATAAGTCTCACAGTCTTGGAGAACGGGAGTCTACCTTGAGCATTGTGTTTGTATGCGTTAACTCTGTCCTGCTTCTCACCCAGTGCATGTTGGGATCATACAGGGACACCACAGGGGCTAAATTAGGAAATGTATACCTGAGTGATGCTAGATGGTCGCCCATGTTCAGGCCTTCCATGAAGTCTTTCAGGGCTTTGCAGCCGTCCTCTCCCAGATAGTTACCTGAAAGCCAAAGAAGTTATTTTAAAGTTTAGTCAGGGGAGTCAAATAAACAAAAAGTACATGAAACAAATGAAATGCAAACCAGAAGCTCTAGATCAAAAGTCATTTCTAAAATCATTGATAGAAAAACTTTAAAACAGATTTATGTACTTTTGAAAAGTATAACAACTATTTGCCTCAGTTGAAAGGTCAGTCTATATTTTTACGATGATGTGTAGGTGGTAGATGTGTGAACAGGAGTTTGCAGGTTTGTACCATTTAGGTCCAGTTTCTCCAGCTGATCTTTGTCCTTTACTGCGTGTGCCACAGCCAGAGCTGCTTCCTCTGTAATCTCGCCAAATGACAGATTGAGTTCCTGTTAAACAAAAAGAAAGATTTACTCAGAAAAGAAGAAACCAAGAAGAAGGCCTTTCAAAATAAAATTCAGGTATCCATGATAGTTTGACTGATTTTTGTCCAGTGGGAGAAAGTAGAGACGTGTTGTCCGTCTTAATATACAGCTCAGGTCTGATCAGAGTCAGCAGTAATGTGAACATCTCACTCACCCTGAGGATTGGGAGTCCCTCTGATACACTTTCTGCAATAGCCATGGCTCCTGCCGGCCTCACCAGACAGTCTCCAAAGTTGATCACCTGGATGCTGCGTAGATGTTTCAGTGCCTGTGAAGGAAACAGATTTTATTTGCTACAGATTCAACAATTTCCACACCTGAAAAGAGGACTATTAGAAGAAAATAGTTTTAATTTCTTATTCATCACTCTTAATGTTTCACTAATCATTTTCTCTTATATAAACAATCTCTCTAACGACTACAGACTATTTAAAAATGGGTCACACACTGACTGCAACATTATAAAACATGATAACATGTTTGAGTCTGTGCTTTGCAGCTTGTTGTGGAGCTCAGGCCACAAAATAATAATAATTTACAAAAAACATGACACCAATATCAGACATCTCTGTACCTGAGCCATGGCGATAGCCCCCTTCTCAGTGAAGGTGTTGTCGTTGAGGTTGAGGATACGGAGCCCTGTGTTTTGCTGCATGGCTGTGGCCAGGGCTGTCACACCAGGGTGATTGATGCCATTTTGGGGCATGTTAACCTCCTCCAGGCTGCCCATCAGCTGGGAAAACAAATTGTTATTTTTATGATTACTCTAAAAGATACAGTCACACAGTATTCTTAGACAGAGAATAGCAGCAGTTCATTTACAACAACAGACTCTTACATCTTTGCATAACTATGAACTAACAATACAAACTGCATTGATTTAAAGTGGCCTGAGATCAGAATTTAAAATTAATTATACAAAGTGCTCCAGGAAGGCGCGCTGTGGTAAAATCTCCCACAATAGTCAGTCAGGTCAGTGGTGGACGTTTTTCCAAAACACTTAGTTACAGTTAGTCCTGTACCTGGAAGGCT
This sequence comes from Sciaenops ocellatus, assembly GCA_033000465.1. Lineage (NCBI taxonomy): Eukaryota > Metazoa > Chordata > Actinopteri > Sciaenidae > Sciaenops > Sciaenops ocellatus. The sequence goes on from CP136877.1 coordinate 21,571,994, forward strand.
TGAGCGAGTGCGGTGGCTCCGTCGTTCTCCAGTCGGTTCCTCCCTGCAACAAACACCTTCAGACTGAGGGGGGTTCCCTCTGCGCTGGATTTTTTATAGCACTGGGTCAACGATGCAGCCAAGATCTGAAGAGTCCACAAACAGAGACATGTTCAACTCTGATGACATTCATGGAGACAGACATGCCTCATCTTAAGATGTTCTTGTGACTTACCTTCCCCCCTCCGATGCCCATGCCACAGTTGTTGAGCCGTAGCTCCTGCAATGTGTAGCATGCGGTGCTCTTGAGCAACTTCTCGATGCCCTTTACCCCGTCTGGTCCAAAGGCGTTGTCGCTGAGGTCTAAAACAGTCAACCTGGCACCCGCCAGCATCAGAGCATCGCCCAGTGAGTTCTACAAAACATGACAGAGGGAGACAAATAAATGTCAGGGTGTGTAGGGCCAAAACGAAGACAGCAGAAATGGTAACAGATATGTAATAACTCAAGAACCATGTGAAATATTTCAACATGTTTTGATATGGATGATAATGTTAAGGAAGAAGTGTATTTACCAGAGCAGGTGGGATCTCAGAGCGCAGGCGACCTGTGAACATGTCACTCCAATAACAGCACTGACAGAGAGGATAAAGATACACAGTGTCAAAGTCAGCACAGAGACAAGCTTGAATATATTCCATTATTTAAAAAAAAAACTAAAGAGCAACTAGACAGAATCATGTTCAATCATCATGTCCTGATTCTAGCTTTTCAAAAATACGTATTTGTTACTTTTGACTGCAAGATTCAAAATGAGAATGACCAAAAAAGTCTCTCCAAACCTTGAACTCGCTCTTTGTCTCTAGGGCCTTGGCGATGGCCTGTGCTGCCTCCACACCTATAGTGTTTCCCTCCAACCTCAGAGCCTGCAAACCCTCGAAGTCCTGGATCTCCTTCACCATGCCCTCCACTGGGAAGCGGGAACAGGTTGACAAAATGAGAAAAGTCATTACAACCAAGACTTTAGTGTGTTTTAGCAGTCATTAAATCTAAATAAGCCTCACAGGCTTATAGGCAGGGTTTCTGGGACACTAAGCGTGCTCACCTGATTGGGCATCATCCAGCTTTCTTCCCTGGCCTTTGTAGCTCAGCTCTCCTTCTGCTACTCCAGTCTTGGCCAGAGAGTCGGCCAACTGCGCAACAATGTCTGTCGCCATCGGGACACCTGAGAGACAAACACATGACTTGCTTTATATTCTGCTTTATGATAACCCCGGTGTCCACTTGTTTATTTCATCTATACTAAATAGAAGTTGTTTAAACTCCAAAACATACAGTTATGTGTGATAATTCTGGCTTTAACAGTCACGTTTTTTCTGGAAAGTTCAGTCCACCTTGCTACTAGGCAGAAACTGCTGAAAGAGCTATTTTAGCAGAGGGACAATCCACCCTAAAACAGTATTTACATCTGCTGTATGGTAACACAGAGCAACTCAGCAACTCTTTGTACGCTGAACAGCATGCAGATGGGAAATATTTCATCTTAACGTCAGTTTAGGGGCAAATCCCCCTCCTTTGTGTGCATAAAACTAGCCAGGCTAACCATGTTTAAAGGTAACTTTAAGCCCAAGAAATGAAATGACATCTTGTTTTAAGTCCAACTCGACTCAAAAACATGTTTTTAAGTTAACACGCTCCTTCAACGCAACAAGACAGCCGCTAGGTTTCACACACACTGACTTTCACTCAAATTTAAAAAGGAGTTTTGGGGTAGATTTCCACTGTAAGCAGCCGGTTAGCAGCTAACGTTAGCGGCTAATGCACACCTACAAACAACATAACGGTTGGCGCGCGGTGGAGCCGTTGTTGACAAACGGTCGGTTCGGTTACGTCTCACGTTCTTGCTGGAAACTTTAACTAGTTTAATCCGGTGGTTACAAACGGACAGTTTAGTTAGTAGGTAGTTAACTAGCTGGCTAACTAGCACGGGTAACGTTACGTGTGACAGACAGAGCGTGGCCTCTCCGGTCGGTCACCTGTAAACTCCGCTGCGGCTCGTTTAACGGCTCCAGTGCTCGGTTTAAGTTCGCTATTACAGAAACTCTAACCCGTTACTTGATCTACAGCCGGTAGAAATGAATACAGTCATTACCACAACACTGCTGTGCCGATTGAATACAGTTCAGTCCACTACTCCCGCTCACGCCTGACGTTCAAAACCAAATCCAGCAGCACACTGACTGACTTGACGACCGCAGAGCTGGAAGACAAGGGACTTGTAGTTCAGTTAGACTACAGCGGTGCGTTCAGGTGCTTCTGCAAAGCACACTTTTCTCTCTACAATACTGTCTGTAATGTTGTCTCGTGGTGGGAAAATAACAAAATGAGCCTTGTTATGACACATTTGTTTTATTTTATAGTATTTTACTTTATAGTACTCTATAGTACTGTAGTACTTCTTCTCTCTGGGAGGTGCTACATAAAGCTGTACACCAAAACAGACCCATAGGCCATCACTCACTCAATTCAGTTTTTTTCTTTAAACTTGTAATATCATCACTTACTCATGCTGTTCATACTGCCATATCCACCTACCTTATGTACATAAAGCAACCTAAACATAAACCATATTTATTTCAGCATCCTTTGCAGTCTGCACCATGGCACTATTCTTTTATACATACACACACACACACACACACACATATATATATATATATATATATATATATATATATATATATATATATATATATATATATTGGGCCGCTGCCGAGCCCCCGCACATGGGGCGGATGCTCCACCAACTGAGCCAATCGACACCCCCACCATGGCACTGTTCTGTCTACAAATGTTATTGTTTATCTGTATATACAGATACAGATATAGAGATAAATATATCTCATATTCATTTATTTAATTATTTGTAATTCACTCTAATATCTATGGAAGCCCAGGGAGGCAAGCAGGGCAAAAAAAAAATATGATCCATTCTCAAAAATCTAACTGTTTTCTTGGTTTTGGTGTTGTAGTGTTTTTTTTTTTTTTTTTTAGGATCATCTTTTTAATCTTTCTAAGGGTTGTGAAGCCGGTCCTTGAACGCACCGCCATGACAGGAGACCGACCTGTAGTTGGCAGCACCGTACCGAGAGAGTGAGACATCCAGTCTGCTGATATTAAGCAGACGAAGAAGAAGAGGAAGATTTGCAGCTGGCTCATAGATGGACGGGAGCTGCTGTGAGAGCTGTGGGGAATCGAAACTTAACCGGTGAAGTGAGACACGGAGCCTCGGCGGGTCTCTTCTTCCTCCCTCAGCTCGATGTTCACCAGCCTGTCATCTGCTGAGACTTTCCCCGACTTCTTCGTCCTCCCATCGGACACAAACACGCTTTTAAACTTTGCTGCGGTTCAATGAACTTCCTCAACTCATCGGGTAGGTGTGTCTGAAGTTAAAACATGCAGAGTCAAGAGGAGATGGGGGGGTTGTAATATTCTGGATGTTATGAATAAACATGAACACACCCTCAGTGAGTGTCTTTGTCATGAAGAGCTGGTTCTTGTGGAGGTAGTGGACGCACAACAGCCACATTTTCATACAAACAATCAGGAAAACATGAGTTGTTTTGTTACTAATCCACATGTTTCTGTTTGTCTTCTCTCCAGTCAACACGCCATGGACCCTGCCAGACAGAAACGCAAAGAGGAGATCAGCAAATCTCTGGCGTTTATGCAGTGAGATGTGTTTTTTTTTTTTTTTATATGAGGACGCCTTGAAAGTGAAACTTCCTCTGGCCTTGAATGACTCATATCAATTGAAACATGCCTCTTCTTGTGTTCTAGGTCTTCTTTGGCTTATCCAGACCCCGAGGGCTACCAGGTACAAGCTGTCATTACAAACACAGTGTTATGCCTGTCTCACGTCCCTTCACTCTGCACTGTTTATGATCTACAGTCACTGGGTCATAAGTTGTTGCTTTCTGTTTTGTGTTTCTCGCTTAAACTATTTAATATTTTCTTTCCTAAAGACTGACATGACTTTCAAATATTTTGCCGATTGTCTTCTTACATTCTCTTCATTCCTCCTGTCCAGACAGGCCCGTTGTGGTTAAAATCCACGTCCTACTTCTGTGCAAAAAAACGTACTTTCAGTTGCAGCATGCATATTCAAAAGTTGCAGTTTTTTTTTTTTAGTACACAGTTCTCTCCACTGGGACACTGTCCCACTCAGTGTCACACTCAAGACACGTTCAGACAGGATCAGCACATGGTTGTGCTGAAAGTAACCGCTGTGAAACAATCAGAAAATAACTTTAATAACTTTATTTCGCTGATTAATCGGCTTTATCGATGCTCGCGCTCGCTCACTCTCATTCACTGTCTAAGTCACTCGACAACCATTGTTCACAAACCGAATTAAACTTCTTCGTGTCATTATTTTGCAGCGTAAGTTGCAAGTCAGACTCAGATTTAGAAGCTGGTACATGGAATAAACAAAGTCAGAACACAACAGGTAGAGTAACAGAGGTTAGTCTATGTATCCACTTGGATAGTCTCAGTTTCAGAGACATTTCAGGCTGACTGTTGGTGACACTATATCTCTATATAAAGCCCCCATCAGGATGGATTGTCATCACTTCAGTGATCACAGAACTTTTAATGTAGCGCCATCGTCACATCCAGATTTAAATTCATCCAGTGTTTTGGTTTGTGGATAATCACCTGCTAATCTAATCTTCCCATATGCCTCAGCTGTACTTTGTGTTTAGTGCTAATTAGTAGTAGTAGTAGCTCAAAGCACCACTGTGCCTAAGTACAACCTCACAAAGTCATGTCTTAGTCGTGTTGTAACTCATTAACTGCTTAATAGATAGAAAGATACTTTATTGTCCTATCGTATTATAGGTCATTTGTTGCCACAGTCTGAACAAAGCCTCACATAAATACATAAATACACAGATACATTAAACACCACAACATAACCACAAAATTAAACATTCAACGCAGCACATTTATCAATCTGTATCCCATCTGTATAGCTCTCATCACATGGCGGTTATCCGGGTGTTTAGTTAAGAGATGATCTGTGACCAGATGGGAGCAGTGTGAAGGATGATGGCCCTGAAACATTCACATAACTTTGGAGCGCTGTTCGATGTACAGAAGTGGACAGACTGGCAATACAGCTGATCTAAACAGTGAAGTCTCTGACATGGGAAAGGCAGAGAGAGCTTTTATGTCACTGCACGTTTTGTTGGACAGTTTGTGGCCTGTATTACTCAACTGTTTTATTGTTACTAATCTTGAATCCTTCTCTTCCTACCCCACCTCTTCCTTGTGAGTGTCCTGGTATTGTGCTTACTGTCCATGCCCATGTGTACTGTGGCCATGCCGAATCATTCTTAAAACTTGTTTCTGCACAGGGCAGAAAATGTGTGAGCTGTGGGTTGTATTGTGACTACCTCAGTCCTTTATGTGACACACCACCAGAATCTCATCCCCTTCCTTCCTTCCCTCCTCCCAGGACTTCCTGACCCACTTAGTGTGCAACCTGCTCGATGAGGGCAACGCCTTGTTCAGAGACAGAGAGTGGGAGCAGGCGGCGAAAGAGTTCAGCGAAGGCTTGAATGTCTCATGCTACGCTGCAACAGAGGATCTCGAGATCCCCAAGGCTTTGCTGGAGAGTCTGTATGTGAACCGGGCCGCCGCCTACCACAGTATGGTGAGACACATTTGCAGTTCATTAGGTGAATTTGCAACAGATTGTTTCAGCATCAGTGCAGCTCATGCATGTGTGCAGCTGTAACTAAGGCTCACCAGGCTTGTGACAAACGTATCTCCACACCCAAATAAAATGATGTGTGCATGCGTCAGATGTGACGCCTGATAAAAGTGTATCAGATTATCATATTAATGTTGATTATTGTAACCTTTTAATCTCAACATGCCAGTGGTCTGTCCACTACAGTTTGGTTTCATTTTAAAAACCCAGTCAGAAATATGTTTGAATATATAAATTCAGTGTAATTGATATGATAATGATTATTAATATCTCAAACCAGCTCAAGTGAAAATATACATACATCACTTAAGTAAACAATCTTAGCAGCTTAATGAAACGTGCTGAAACGTTAGTCCTCGTGTTAAAAGTATACAAGTTTAAAAGTGATGTCTGGTTTCATTCCTCTCTTTTTTTATTCCTGCTTTTTATTCATGTATTAATGTTTTGTGGTGGTGTTCCCTTTTGTTGCACTTCCTGTTTGAAATCGCTGATATAATTAGACCATTTTCAGTCTGAACTGGCTTTTTATTAGCCACATTAGCTGCATGGAAAGTCCAGATAAAATACAACGCAGGGCATTTCACCACCAATAGTTTTACACATTACACAAGAATGATGTAAGAGGGGGAGAGACGATTCATCAGTGTAATTAGAATCATGACCCTCACCAATAAGATAAGAGTCATGCAGGGATGAGCTCAAGGGAAGGCCGAGGAACATCTGAGAGAACCCAGGAATAAATATTAGAGTAGTGTATTATAGTACAAAGCACAGGATAATGATTATCAAGAAGACACTTTCATATTCCTTTCACTATTGAGTTACTTTTTCCTCCACAGGTCCAGACGGAACAACTATTGAATTAAACATTTATAGACGTTCATGTTCCCCAGAGGATGAATCTTAATGACTTTAGTGATCCTCTGAAGTTTGCTCTCGCATCAAAGGGATGTTGACATTTGTCTCAACAGTTTTTGACTTTAAATTTGGCTCAGGCATTCATGTCCTCTCTCAGGGAGAACTCTGGTAATCCTCCATCATGAACATTTCAAATTATCGAATCTAATGTCAGTCCCATCATCCTCCACTGTACTCTGTCCTCAGTGCAAACATGCTAATGTTTACTTCGCTGTAATTGATGCTAAACATCTTTAGCAGGTATAATGTTTAATGACTGTTAACAACATAATAATGACTGTCAGCAGGATGACATTAGCATTTAGATCAAATCATTGCTGTGCCTAAGTTCGGCCTTTGTCTTCTTTGCTCGTAAGAGGTCATCTTAAGTTCTGGTAAATTCTTATTGAAACATAAGTCATTTTAACCAGTGATGATATCAAGCTGGTGATCGTCACACCGAGGTAGGCAAGGGTTAACGTGGCTGTCCAGAGGTCTGTGTCCTTGATCATCCAGCCAAGCCAATTGTTGACTGACAGTCAACACGGATGCATCTACACTCAGAAAAAACAACAACCCACTTTTAGTTTAGACTTCACATGTCTGGTTTTATTCACAGTATATTCAGCTGATATTACAAAAACAATCAAATTCAATGCACTGATAACAATGTAACGACATAAGCTAATTGAAACTTTTTAGACAATGCTAAGAATGTGATGGGAAGAAAAGTTATTACTGCACTACAGATATATAACAGAGTGATTGATGGACTAAATAAAAGCACAATAAACTTGGTATATGATTTGGAGTTTTGTCTTTTTAACATTGAAGGCTTTCCCGTCCTCACTACCACCTGAACTATGAAGCTGCTTCTAAAACAATACCAGTCAGATTGACTGCCCCAACAGGAATTTGACCTGCACTAAATCATTTAGATGTGTTTTATAATCAGTACCAGGCGACTGAGCATGCCAGAGAAAACTAAGTTGTTCTGTACTGTTCGTTCTGTTCTTGTGGTCGAGTCTTGATATGTACCATTATGCATATACTCTTTTCGTTAAACTGGACATTAAAATAAAATTTAAATTCTGTTTGCAAATTGGTTTAATTTTACCTTATTTATGTGTAAGTTTGCCTTTACTTGATTTATTTCCATGCCCCTTATTTGAACTCTTTTTCACAATGTCCTCCACTCTCATCTCTCATGTTTTCCACAGGGGGAATATGACCTGGGTGTGAAGGACTGCGACAGCGCCCTGAAAGTGTGTAAGGAAAGCCGCAGGGCGCTTTACAGGAAGGCACTATGTTTGAAGGAGCTCGGGAAGTACAAGGAGGCCTACAACTGCACCACGGACTGTCTGCTCGTCACCCGTCTGGTAAAGGGAGGAGAGAAATGGGAGGGTCGATGCTGATAGGTCAAAGAAAATGCTGTCAGAAGGGCCTGAATGTAAATCCAAATACAAGCTTAAATATAAACCGATGCAACTTCAGCTTGTGTAAGAAGCAAACAATATTATTTAAGATAAAAGGTTCATTATTGGCCCTGGAAATATCAGTTTGACAAAAAAAAGGTCCACTTTCTTGGGTATTTGATCATACTAGCACCTTTTTGGTCCACCACTTTGGTCCAGATCAGAATATCAGCAGGTATCTTAATGAACTTGGTGATCACCTGAGTTTTTCTAGTCTCATCAGTTGGTTAAATATTGCAATTTGTCCAATACTCTGGTTTATCTTTTAAAAACTGGAGTCTACAGCCATTCTCTCTTGTTTCCTGAGCTTTCAGCCACATCTCACTGCATTCATGACAGTTGAAGTTTTCCTAGTGCTTGGACACTCATCTCAATGACATAATCTCAATCTCTTTTTTTTTGCTTTTAAAAAGAAAGTTGTGTCTCTCTTTAATGCATTGGATTATTTCTTTTCTGTTGACAGGACAAACAGGTGAATGAACTTGCACAGGAGCTGGCCGTCCATCTACAACTAAAAAATCGCAAACCCTACGTCAGCACAAAGGTTAGTAAAATCATTATAGTTTACAAATTAATAATGTTTTTTAGAAATTAAATATGCAACGCACTGTGTTATAAGAATTTTTCAGAGTGACCCTTCAATAAAGAAGATTGGATTCGAAGTATCAAAGTTTAAGTTGAATTTATTATTCTTGTACAAGAAGGAGCGTTTAACAGTGCAACACACAGAAGGGGTTACAGAGAAAAAGGCTCCCCGTGGAGCTCTAACAGTTGGTTCTTATACAATCGATAAAAGGGGACGTCTTAACCCCTGCAAACTGTTAACAGACAATTTACATACATAGCATCCAAACATCTTTCTTAGTTCCCTTAATCAGTAGTCAACACATCCCCAATCTAAATGTCCCCTCTCTGACCTGTCTCTGACCCTGATCTGAACTTCCTCTAAAGATACATTTAACCTGAACTTTATCTCACCCTGCCAGTCTTAGCCTTAGCAACAAGGTCATCTTAGAGAAGTGCAAACGAGACATGTAAGAAATAGGAACTCGCGTACACATTGTAGGATTAAGACATCTGAAACACAGTATAAACCTAATTTTTATAACACAGTGGACCAGTAGCATCCAGAGATATTAAATAAATATATAAATAAAAATCTCTGACAGTTGACTTTCTATCATCTCTTGGTATATATCATCACAGTGTCTTCATTTGGTCCTCAGTTTGCTGTCATATCCAGTCTGTTACCTTGTCTTTCTTTCCCAGGAAGGCTTACTGACCAAGAGAGATGTCACAAATGGAAACACGACTGCTAAAGCCATCAAGGCAAGTTTCACATTATGTCTGATATTCACCACCATGCATTAAGAATAAAAGATAAATCTCCTTTTGTTCTCACTTCCAGGTGTCTGGTGCTCATTTAGGAAATGGTATGAATCCACTTCGTAGCGTTGCACCAGGTATTGCATTAACAATCAGCATGCGTGTTTGTGCATTTGTCGTCATGATTAACTTCTTGAAAAATTTGTACAAAATCTCTCAACTCCAAATAAGATTTAAATAAATTCCCTCCTGCTTCCCTCTAGTCAGCTTTCCCAGCATGCCTCAGTCCTCAGTTCCTGTCTCCTCCACAGTACCTGACACAGTGGACACTTTGGACTCTGAGCTGATGGGAGAAGACTTGGACAGCCTACTCGATGAGCAGGAGCCAGCCGAGGTAAAAAAAAAAAAAATCTGTTTGTCCTTGCACACCTGTAAACTAACGTTTGTCACTGATAATGGAGTGAAGGTTGGTTGGTTGGTTGGTTGGTTGTGGAGGATTACTAAGCTGGAATGTCCTGAAGAGCATGTTGATAATACAATAATATTGTCCAAGACTCCAAGAACACAAATCGCACACTTTCATTTCAGTGCACCACAATTAAAAGTTGAATCTTGCCTTGGATAGCTAATCAGTCACAGAAAACGTCTTTCACCTTTTCACCTTTTCTAAAATTAAGTTATTATTACGCGTTGATGCAGTTGAAATGTTGACTCTTGAAATGAGTGGGAGGCGCGAATATCCAGCTGTATTTTTAGATCCGGCTGCTCTGCCAAATAAAAACTGAACTTTGCGAGCGATCAAAAATAAAACCCACAAAAAACAAATACTACGAGCAAACGTGGAGATCACACTCAGATAATGGACATTTGTTTACTTTTTGTCGTTGAAAAAATGAGAAATGTGTCCTGTAGGGAAAAAAACAGACAATGTCAGACTCAAAACAGAACAAAGTTCTAAAACATATCAAGGAATATATTTTCTTTAAAGCTGCATTAAGAGATTTTTAGCCACTTAATGGCAGCTGAACAGGCTGTCTTAACAATATTGTCATGAGTACCATAGAAACTTAACATCCAGCAGTTGTCAGTTTGATATTTGGTGCTGGTCAGGTGGTGTACAGTGGGTTTATTAAAGATTTCCAAGCTAGAAACAATGCTGATGAGTTTGTGGGCTGTAAAACCAAAACAATAAGCTAAACAACCTAAAAAACCTCCACAGAGCTGAGGGAAACTGCAGTGTCAGGTGTTAATCATCTGTGATATCGATGTTTCGATACCCCTAATCTAGTTCTTAATCTGAGGCTTTGTGGTACTTTATTAGTAGTACTTTTTCTTGCATTCTGCCTCATTCATTTTTATTCATGCATCTTCACTAAAGTTTCCCTCTCCATGTTTTCCAGACCATCACCCAGGCAGCATTCTCAGTCCCCAGCAGGATTCCTCCTGGCGCACACACTGTTCCCTCTGTCCTGCCCGCCCCGACACCCCAGCTACCGCCGGCCTTCTTCAGCCCTGCTGTCAGCCAACTCAACTCCCTGGATTCTTTTTCAGGTGGCGGGCAAAGCGCCACAACTGCAACACTGGATGCCTTAGACGAGCTCTCGACCTCTGCAATTGGAGGTGTCGCAGGCGCTCTCAACTTAGGACTGACCTCCACAGCGCTGGATGCTCTGGATGCCCTTGATTCCCTGGATGACTTTTCGGATACGACTACAAGTGCCGCTGCTGAGAATGAGCCCAAAGCAGAACTGGGTGCAGGGGAAAAGTCCCTCGATGATTTGCTAGATGAACTCGATCCTGTGGAGCCCGTGTCTGATCCAGTTGGTCTGAGCGATGTCCTTAAACATAGTGTGAAAGCTGTGGACCAGCTTGACTCCCTTGATGCCCTGGACTCGTTCCCCTTAGTTGAAGGTGTTGCAGCAGCTTTGCCAGCAATCTCAAGTAGGGGAACAGGCCTGGACTCGCTCTCCAACTTCAGCTCGACTGGTAATTATAATTTGTGGGTGACTTATTATATCATTGGCAAATCAGAAGACTTGTTCTTTTAGATGTCATAACAGCTAAGAGCTTTCATTTTTTTTGCTCTTGAAAATGTGGAAATAGTCTTTTACAAGAAAGAAAAATTTGACACTTTAAGCATGCCATGATTCGTCTACATAACTGTTGTCCATACATTTATGTCGAGTTACGTGAGAAATGTACGATACAGGTACAATGTGAGATGATTTGTCATTTATTTCCTCAGGTATCACAGGCTCTCTCAGTGCTGCAGCTCCAGTAATGCGACCTCCAAAGAATAACTACAAGGTAAGACTGATTCTCTGGCTTGCATTTCCTGTGCTCTTAATGTTTGCCTTGCCTTGTTAGCATTAACTGAAATCTTATTCTTACTGCGGCAACAAAGGAGCGGAACAACCAGGCACTGGCCTCCACCCACGAGTTCATGCAGGCCTGCTCTTCCTGTTTCCCTCGCCTAGGTACGTTAACCATCCAGCCCTGTCTTGAACTAACTGTTGATGCTGCTGGTGATTATTTTACTACCCAGGCAGGTTAACGTTCCCTATTTAGGAACGAGGAACATCCACTCCTACTTTTCAGTTCTATTGAATATCTTTCTTAATTTTCAGGTCAAGGCATATATACTTTTGTTCACAAGCCAGACCTGGTCCATAGCTGTAAGCGAGACATCCTGTTATGTAGACGAAAGTCGGGTCATCCTTCAGAGTGGACCAGAGTACGACAGCTTCCTACCTGGACTTCCTTCAGTGCGCCGTTTGCGCTCTGCAAGGGTAAGAAACTCAAAATGGAACGGATCATTTATATCAGGGATCTCATCTGGTGGACTGGTTTGTTGGCATTCATTGTCCACTGATTGTAAATGTAGTTAAACTGATTTCAAATCAAACATAGCTGCACAGAGTTCAATTCATATGAGGGACAACGCTGGAAAGTGTGAATAAAATGCCCAAATAATAATTTTTAGGGATGGAAAACAAAAAGAATCTATGTAACTTAATAGACAGAGACCAAAATATGTGTTTCATATAATTCGACAAGCTCATTCCTGTAACTGACCTTTGTATTGAAACGAGAGGAGTTCACGTCTCAGGATATCACAGTTTATACACATTTCTCACTGTACTCTCTCACGGTCTGACCTTGAGTCGTAAATCATAGTTAATTACTTGTTGACAGGCTGAAAAAGGGAGAGCTTCAAACTATAGTTTGAATTTTTTAATACGTGGTTGCTGATAACCGAGTTTCAGTATTGATGCCAAACAGATACTTTTGTGGATAGCCTAGTTTGAGCAGCATTGTACCATGGATTCACAGTCGCAGTCTGTCAGTCAGTTGATCCACCACTTTGGTGCGGCCTGATATATCTCAGCAAGTGTTAGATGGGATTTGTAATTTGTTACAGATACATGTGATGCTCAGAGGTTTGGTACTAAAGAGTTTTGTGATTCTCTAACTCTAAATTCAATCATCATGTGGTGCCTGCAGGAGAAATATGCACAATTTGTATAAAATTAACTCTATTACTTTGATTTTTTTCATCAAAACCACTGACTTCAACAATGTCTCTGAATTTCATCATATTTGTGTCAGAGAGGGCAGATTTACAAACATCATTGTGGATGTGACCTTTTTAGTCTTGAGGAATAACCTAATTTTCCATGTGGACAACTCTTACTTTGACCAGAACTACTGACGTTCAAGCGGGTGGATGGTTAAAGAAGAAACTTAATTAAAGTGTGATTATTAATGTGGCTGTGTTTATGTTCCACGTGCCCATGGATGTATGACTGAATGAGTTTGTTTCTCACGTCAGAGCTGCTGAAGTCCGGCGATTTGGGCGTGTGTAAGTACGGAGAGAAATGCACGTTTGCATACAACCAGCTGGAGATCGACGTCTGGACAGAAGAGAGGAAGGGGACGCTGGACAGAAACCTTCTGTTTGAAACAACAGCTGATAAACTGGACCCTGTGATCAGCATCATCCGCCTTCTACAGGAACACAAGGGCGTGTTCATGTTCCTCTGTCAGGTTAGTGCGCTCATCAAGTTGTTGTTGATATTTATTCTTATTTATGTACTTGTATATTTATTCTTTTATTTATATATTAAAATACTGTTCCTGAGCACTGACTCCAGTCTCAGCTGTATTGTGAGGATTGTATCTTATGCACGGTATCTCTGTCTCTTGAACATTTACACAGGATTTCTGGTATAATAGTTATTCACTGATATTAATTTGTTAAGACAGTCATCCTTTTAATCTCCAAATGTGTCTGTCTTTCTTAATTTTCATTCCTTTCATTCCTTTTTTTGATTTCTTCTTTTTCTTTCTGTCTTTCTGTCTCTAGGAATGTTTTGACAGTGAACCAAGAATCATCAGCGAGCGCAGCAAAGACAATCTCACCATCTGCTCCAACTTGGATGCTCATCACACCTTCGATGCCAACAAGTGAGCGTGTTTACAGCATATGTGTAAACGTCATCTTACCTTCACTCATTTCATTAACTCTTTAACTCACATGTCTTTCTATGTTATCTTTAAATGCACGTCGATTTCTGCCTCGGTGCTTGTCAGGTGTTTGGCCTTTATGGTGAGGAGCCACAGTGTGAACTACAGAAAGGTCCGTCCACTGAGCGTCCTGTGCCACTTGGATTTGTGCCGCCATGCCATCCGGTGTAGCTGTGAAAGAAAGGACAGCTGCCATTTTGCCCACTCCGTCATAGAGCTCAAAACCTGGAGGGTGCAGCGAAACACAGGTCAGTGCATACAGGTTTTATTCACTTGAATAAAAATATTAAAACACAGACCTGATTATTATTATGGGTAATTTAAAAGTGCGACAGATCCACAACTAATAATCAACTGCAGTTGTATAGAGCGTTTTAGTGTCTATTAACTCATTGTTTTGGTTGTTTGGTTGGTCAGTTTGCGACTAACTAGTGAACATTTTGGAGCATTTCTCAGCTAAAGAGTCAGATATTTCCCTCAGGATGGAGACCAAAACAAAGCTGAAAGGAGAGAGAATATTGCTTTTACATTTATCAGGTGGACATAAACACAACACCAAATCAATAATGAATAATTGCTGTGTAGCTGCTGGATGTGTGAGGTTGCTTCATTGCCCTCAAGTGGCAATTAATATTACTAATACTGCTTTAAGGTATTTTTTTCTGTTTTTATTAAATCCAAGAAGAGTCCGTGTTGTTAGAATAATAATTATAAATGATAATGAAAATAATTATGAATAATAAATGTGTGTGTTTGTGTTTTTGTTCACAGGTATCAGCCCTGATGAGATTGTAAAAGTATCTGCAAAGTATAATGAGAAGCAGGAGAAAAATCCAAGCAAACAGAAAGGAAATCAAGTAAGGAAGTTTTTATTTTTAGTATTTCTATAATTTTATTAAAACAACAAAATTTTTCTCCTGTGACCTTGTTGTTGGTCAACTTGTTGGCCAGTCAGCTTGTCCAGAATCCTTTGTTTGTTCTTAATTTTGTAAATGTATTAAACCCACACCGACACCACCTCACTGCTGGATTTTGAATCTTTCACCTTTTGTAATTTACAGAGCTTTTGATTTCATATTTATCACACTAATTAATAATTACATATACTGTGTTTATAGCAACCAGGTTGTACATGTGCAATTTCATAAAGATTTGTGCAACAGTTGTCCAACTTCAACTTATTTTCATTTCAAGCAGTTGTCTTCTGGAGGAGGTGGAGGTAAACCAAAAGCAGCTGGAGGAGGAGGAGGTGGGAAGAGTCTGAACATGGAGATGAAGATGGCCTGTGCTCAGTGCTGGCGAGACGGTCGGATCAGTGAACCAGACAAAGCGCTAAAGTACTGCACTGCCAAAGCCCGGCACCCGTGAGTACAAATATGTTTGTGTAATTTCTATAGTCTGTAAAATGATTTAAAGTATATTTAATATTTTGTTCCTTAAATTACAGAAGTCATCTATAAACCTAGCCATGTCATATTATCAGTTACCCTGTTAAATATCGAGTTACGTGTTCCTGCAAACACAGCCTCATGTCAGGGATTGGCAGCTGTCTCATTTTCAGCCGTTGTCCTTCTCTTGATCTTCAGGTGGACTAAGGACAGATGGATACTGCTGGTAATGTCGGAGAGAAGTAAATGGGTTCAGGTCCGACCGTTGCCACATACCAAGAACGCCCCCCTGCAGTATTATGTACGTGTGCTTCCTCTGCTTTTATGCACTTTAAATAAACAAGTAGTTTCAGCCAAGCACTTTCACACATTCTTGAGTCTTCACCAGTCTTTCTTACATTTCTTGTCTTTTATGTTCACTATGTTTTGAATATTTTGCTGCTTTTAAAGATGAAACTTGTTGGTGCAGATTATGGTGTCTCTTGAAAGTTTGCACGTCACATAGTGATCTGTTTTTCTTCTGGCAGATGTGTTCCCAGATTTTAGAGAAACGGAAATGTAACACTGGAAATTGCACCTTTGCTCACAGCCAAGAAGAGAAAGAGATGTGGATGTATATGAAGAATAATGACTGTGAGTTATTAAAATAGATTATAGTTCACTGCACTGACTTGACTTTATCGTCTGACTTCTGCTCTGAAGAGACAAAGTGATAACAGATTTGTATTTGCGCCTCCAGTGCGTGACATGCAGCAGATATATGACATATGGCTGACATCAAACACCCACCACCGCCAAGCAGATGGAGCCGTGCTCGCCCAGCCTGTCACAGAAGAGAAATACATCGTCATGCCAACTGACTATGCTGAACCAACGGTTGGTGTACAAACAGCTGCACTGGCACCAAACTAACACTTAGATGTGTGGTGTTTCCTGACTACGCATCTGTGAGAAGAAGCCAAAAATGATGCTTCCTTTCTGTATTTCAGAGTGGTTTCTACTGCCGTCTGTGTGGCAGGCACAGTAACAGTGAGCGGCAGTGGCAGCGGCACATCTCTTCTGAGAAGCACAAGGACCGAGTGTTCAGCTGTGAGGGAGAAGACGAAGCTCTGACGTGGAGTTACCGTTTTCCTGGCTCGTGCTTTGAACTCTGCCCAAAGTAAGACCTTTTCCTAGATTCTGGATTTCCTGTTTTTGGATTCAGTCAGTAAAAAAGTGCTGAAATCAGCTGGTTAGAGTGTTATTGGCATGAATCACAGGACCAGCTGGAGAGAACTGTCCACCAGAGTAACCTAACACCCACAGAGTATCATTTTTTCCCCTGACCTCCAGTTATTGCCTTCCAGTGATGTAGACGTGTACCCCTGGGTGTGTTAGTGCACCGTGACATCACTGTTGGGTGTGGTTACAGGTGCAACAGAGGTGAAACTTTAAACCAGGCAGCACAGTGAAACGCTGCTTTTCAGCCTGGTGTTAAGTTACTTCTATCAACAACTATTGTCAATATTTCTAACCACTCTGAATGGTCGACTTGTCAGCTGGATTAGACTAATGCAACGGTGGTGTCAAGCAAGGCAACACTCTGTACATTTAATTTTTGCTGTCCCAAAGCAGCAGGCATTAACATGCATGCATGGTTCTGCTGTTATACATAGTAGTTCTATTTATATACTGTATAGAGTACAACGTTTTGGTCCACCAGTACTGTTTCTGACTAAATATTTAACAGTTTAAACTTTTGGTCCATAAGATTTGGGGTTCAAGACTCTACTGCAGTTTTATGCGTTTTACGCTCAGATATTAGCAGTATTGGATTAATATCTGCCGTCCTGCTTAAAAAGGCTTTTGTTATGCTTTTTTTAAGTAAAGTTTAGAGATATCAAATGAAACATTCTGTGTTATGTTCACGTTCGACAGGTTGGATGGTGGCTGTCCTGATGGTGTGAGCTGCGACTACGCCCACAGCCCGGAGGAGTTGCAGGAATGGACCGAGAGACGGGATTTCCTGCGACAGACGCTGGCCAAAGCTAGAAAAGACATGCTCATCATGCCAGATGAGGTTGACTTTGGGAAGTACAACTTTCTACTTCAGGGAGACTGAGAATTATTATTATTATTATTATTATTATTATTATTATTATTATTATTTTGTGAGCCATTTTTTCTTACTGCCAAACCAAAAATCAAAACCAAACTCAGCAGGTGACAGGATTAAATCAGTGTGGAGACATTTGCCAGTAGTCTCCAAACATGCCATTTACTCTTTACTTTAAATCAGTAAATATTTTAATTTCTTCTAACAGTATGTGGGTCATTTTCAGAGCTACTTGTATTGTTCATGTCTGTTCACTGTCAGTAATAAAATACATCATGCCGTGAGAGTAAGGCTGGTGCCACTCACACAGCAAACACAGCAAATAGAAACACACTGTTCATCACAGAATGTTCATAATAGATTTAACCACACGTTGCCTTTTGTGATATTCACACAAAAATGTGTTATATTCTTTTGTTCATTTCCCTTCTGTGAGTCTGAGCAAACAGTATTATTAAGAAGTGTTTTCATTCCGAAGTTTAAAGCCTTGACACTGCAGTAAAATACTCCCCACAAATGATTTCTCAAAGTTTCAACCTTTAACACAAATAAAAAAAAAATTAAAAAAAATCATTCACTTCTGATTTGTACTCAAGCAAAGGCATGTGTTTTTGGTGGGAACACATCTGTGTTTTATTTTGGGTCATATTATTTTCTTGATTCGAGAAGGGTGTTGCCATAATGGACAAATAATTATTATTTTTATGAGACAAATAGTTTTGTTCATTGTTTAAACTAAAAGAGAAGCAAACCAAGTGAGCAATGCTTCCCCAGTGAGACCTGTAAACTATATATATATATATATATATATATATATATATATATATATATATATATATATATATATATATATATATATATATATGAATTGTAATTGTAAGAATTGTATTCTTAAAAAAGAATACAAAAGAGTATTTCCATTCAGTGGTAATTTATACTTTTACAATTCAGGGTGAAATGGTGTACTTTTTACTCCACTACACTACAGCTCTTACCTGTTCAACAAGTTACAAATAAAACAATAATAATCTAACCTTTACTTGCACGTAGTATTTTTTACAGTGTGCTATTAGTACTAATACTTCCACTAATACAATTTCATGGCACCTTTTTTAGCGCACTACTCAAATACGTCGCTAGATGGCGCGTGGCGCCTGTGGGTACCTGTTCTTGCACGTGAAGCCCTGCGTGGAGTGAAATGTGCCGGACAGAACAGGGTTGTTGTTGTTGCGGGTATCACTGCTCATAGCCCGCCCCTCTTGCTTTCTCATTGGCTCTGCGGTGTGACTGACAGGCGCGTGCTCCGCTGTCATTCACTCTAGGCTCTGAAGGGGGCGTGGCTATATGTGCTCACAAGTTGTTCGGACACATGCACAGGCGTACCCGTGATGTGACCTGCTGCAAAGTTGCTTTAAAAAGTGAAGTCAGGAGTTGAGCGCGCATCATTCAGTTAGACTCGTTTCTCAGACGTCAGCTGGTCGTTCTTACAGCTCGTGCATCATGTCAACACCTAACCAAAGCTTCTTTGGGGACAGGAGTGATGTACCTGATCTCCTCAAATCCCTGGCAGACTACCCTTTCTCCTTCCCTGCCTTTGATGACACCGGTAAGAATATTTTCTTATTCTTTTTTTAAAGCAGGACAACAGTCCTGAAACTTGTGTCAAGCAGTGGTGGAAGTATTGTAATAGCAAATTTAAGGCGTTATCCTCCTCAAGTTATTAGAACTAGTGTATGAGCAACTGCAACCCTTACAATCCTAATGTAAGAGCAATTTTAAGGTGTTTATACTCTACTTTAATATTTTATACATTTAATGCAACTCATAGCCTACTTAAATACACTGAAGAAGGGAGATGTACCATGCATTTTTGCAATTAAACTACCCAACAGTGTGTAAAGTAGCTAAAACTATCTTCAATTCGACCATTTACAACATTCCCGGTAATAATAATCCAATCATATAATATAGTCCTCTAATAATAGCTTAAAACAAGTAAACTTAAGTAAATTAGGAATGCAAGACTAGTATTTTTACATCAAGGTGTTGCCACTGGTTCAAATAAAGGTTGCCAGTACTTTTTCCACCATTGATCAACCCTATTATACAAGCAATTGCAAAGTCCTCATACTCTACTTGAATATACTTGAATACTCTCATATATACTTTTTATGCAACTTACAGCCTACTCCACTACACTTACAAAGGAAATTGTACTATGCATTTTTATAGAAAAGTTAGTAAAGTTATTAAAACTAGTAGACAACTTCCCTCCTGGTGTATGAGCGATTGCAACCCCCCTACCCCACCCCTCACAACCCTCATTTCCATGGCATTAAATGTATCTGGTCTACGTCTCATACTTCACTCCTGCTGTAATCAGAAACTCGTTGTCGCATTGATTACTGCAGTAAAGGTGATCGTGGTCGTATGTTGAAGTTGTCCAGGTCTGTATAGAAATGAGTCCAGCTGTTTTGATCCCTCAAAATGTGCACAAGTGATCAAAGGCAGTGAATCTGCATTATGTCAGCAAACTGTCTGTGCAGTTTCTCTCCATGCAGTCACAACACAGCAGCCTGCAACTGATGCAACAAGGCTGAAACATTCCTCACTCACGGTTTCATCACATCATTAGTTTCTTTGTGCCCTCGGTTCTTCATGTATACTTTCTTGCTTACTTTTTTTATTTTTGGGGCATTTTAGTCTTCATTCAGTGGTTTGACAGTACAGACAGATGGGGAAACATGAAGAGAGAAGGTGTCACAAGGGTGAGGAGAGATGACATGCAACAAATGCCCTCAGCTGTAACTGAGCCAGACCATGTGATGGTAACGTAGACCACAAGGACACAAACATGTCCCTTTTTTTTTTTTCCTTACGTGTGTTGTTGATCAGATTTCCAAATGGGTCAAAATATTCTCATTAAAAAAATATAGCTGCACTCTTCAGATTTCCTCTCACTGACTAAATTTGCCTTTAAACTGCTGGTATGCAAATGACAGATTTGAACATGGCTGTATAAACTCTTGTAGGGGCCTCCAGCTGGGTGAAGGGACGGTGGGACCACTTATCCCTTCCCCCGGTAGATGATGTTGGAATTTAGATTCAGTATGTAAGAATTATGTTGTTTTTGGTACATCTATGATGTTATATACATATTTGTACATTTAGAACAATAAAATATGTCAACACTGACATATTCGCTGCCATATTTGCTGATTGTGCTAAGACATCAGTGAATTAATAGTCCAAACACATGATATGAGAGTTTTTGTGGTAATTTCCACAATATATTATAACACTCTATGTTGTAATATATTGTGGAAATTCAGTTCATGTTTCAAACATGACAAAATGCACATGACAGTATCATTTTTAAAATGATCTGACAGGCATAACTTGATTAAATATGAAAAATCTGACCTTCTGCATATAACTTTAATTATTGTAAAGGTTTGCCTCATGGCTGTTGGCCCTCTGATCAATACCACTAAGTTATAACATACTAAGATTACTAGAAATGAAGTATGAACACATGTGCCACAAATGATTAATTCTTTAAAACAATCTGAAAATATGAAGCTTTGATGTTATAATTCAGCATTTTATGCCCTCTGTAGCAGCAGGGAGATGCTTGTTTATTCTCACTGATGGCAGGCTGTTACATCCCCCAGCCACACTGATGAAATTCATCCTTCCAACTTATAATTGCTTTTGGTTCATGGGTTTATTTATATTGAATTAGTCACTTTAGACACACACTTGTGCACATCTTTGATGTGCCTGGTAATAATGTAACACTGATCGATCACTTTGTTTTAGTTGCAGTCAATAATGATTGCATATGGCCCTGATAATTCTTTCTTGTGTATTTCTTTGTCTTTATTATTGCCGATTCTTTAATGCAGGGAATGAACAATCTCTCTTTTCTGCTCAGCTCATTATATAAAGATCAATCAATCAGTGATCTGATCAGGACTATAAACAGCACCAGCTGATTAATCATTGGATTATTTTGTGTCTATCAAGGAGTAAATTCAAACTTATTTGCAGTTTGTCAAGCACACAGCACTGCCTTGTCATGCTACACACTCGTACTGTGCTGTTTTGTGTGTGCTGTGGAGAGGACACTGAAATATTGCTTGGATTTTCTGTTAAAACACTGGCGCTCTGCTCGATGCAGTATGCATACAAAACCCTCCTGTTCTCATTTGTCCTGAAACAAACATCGGACCACAAGGCCACCTCCTGTCTGGGCAGCTTCATGAGAGTAAATACAGAGTTTTCACCATTGTGAGAACTGTTCCTTCTAAGACAGGGCCAGCGGATGTTTGCATGCTTTGCATAGCAGACTTGAGTCCAAGGATATTTTTTTTTCATTAAGCTCTGCGGGATATTTAGGAAGTAACAAAGAATAACAACTGTTTGCACAAATACAAGTGAGGTACCACACACTGCTTAAGAAAGGTTTGTGGTTATTGTGTCACACACACAGCCAGACTGACTCCAGTTACACTGCCACTTGACACTTCGATATTGATCATCCTGACAAAGAGGGAGTCTCAAGCTTTGCACCAGTGTTATTCTGCATAGTAATTATAAACAGGTTGAGAGTTTGTTTATACATGAACACTGACAAAATAAACTGTGGAAATATGAAAAATGTGCAGATGGTGGTAAGAACACCCAGAGATGATCTTCAAGGAAGAAAAAAACATTAAATCCTAAGAAAAACTTTCTGTTTCTATAATTAAATTGCCAGCAGGTTTCCAGAACAGTTTGAGTGACATCCATCTGCATATACTGAATAATTCCCTGTTAGTACAAAACAGTAAAGTGAATTGAGTTCTTGCATACTAACTTAAAAAAACAGTATATACTTTAAGAAATGTTGTTTCATTTGCCAAAGTGCTCACGTTGACTTTATAATAAAAAAGATTATTCTTCCTGCAATGCTGAACTTAGAACACAACATGGAATTTGTTGCCTTGCTTAGGGGCACTGCAGTGCTGCCAATATATTGCCATTTCTCTGCACTTTAAATGATCAAATCCAGGTGAAGTAGCTAATAAAATATGGTGTATAACTTGATTGCAGTGTATCACAAGGGGCAACTCAAAGACTGTAAAGATACTGGACTTATTACTGAACTAATTAAGATAAGACTAGAGTCTAAACAGTAGCTTCTATCAGTCTATTAGTGAGTATTCAGTCCACTCTGTATTCAAACTGCTGCAGCAGGAATTTCACTGGCTTCCCCTCAGCAGACACAATAATGACTGTTCTTTACTGTGGTTACTGTGGTGAACGTCAGGGGAAAAAACACAGATTAGTGGTGAAGGTGTGGTGTTGGTGCGGTTTGAACATTGTGTTCCTGAACCCAAACGTCCTGCTTGAAGGAAGAGATCGAGGAGGCAGCCTCGCGCGCTCACCGTGGCGCGCAATGTAGCAGCGCGCGTGCGCGGAAACGTGAGAAAATCTCACTTTTAGTGTTTGATATGGAGGATTTAAACGGCATACAAATGTATTTAATTAAAAACAAATACACTGATGTGAAATTAATTATAGTTAATACAAAAAACAAACAAAAAAAATCTAACGTTTAATTTAAATAAATCTGTTTAACTTTTTCAACCGGTTGTTGAAACATAATTTTGTTAGGAAGTAGAAATAAATTAATTAAAATTATATAAAGACACTAAGTAGTATTATTTACAGCTGTCTGGTAAACAACGTGTACTGTTACCTTTGGGTCTTGTGCCAGCTGTTCTCTAAGGTTGGGCGCGTGCCCGCTCAACTTGTCCCGCACGTGCTGCTGAACGTCTGAAGCTACGCCCCTAGACAGATTGTACTTTCACGTGAGCAGGGTGGGTACGGCTGCACGTGTTTGGCCACGAGTATCTTCTTGTCCAGGATAGGATGAGTCTGCGCTCGAGCACGCTGTATTGTTTTCTTGGTGGTGGTGGGGAGGGGGTGTATCGAGAGTGTGCGTGCACAGTTTAATCCGTGGACATGATTAAAGTGTGTTGTTGTAAGCGCGAGCATTGCCACGTTCCATTTTAACGTACGCTAGCCGCACGAGATGTTCTTATTGCGGTTCACGTTCTCCTATATAAAGAATTGATCCCGATATGGGCATTTTCCGGCCAATGAGCTACTACTAAAGCTGCTGCTACTACACAGACAAAAAGAACCGTTCATGTACAGGACAACACTGACAGCCAATCAGCTGCTACTATTCTACGAGGGGGCGGGACGAGCGACTCATGAATATCC
Organism: Sciaenops ocellatus; assembly: GCA_033000465.1. Lineage (NCBI taxonomy): Eukaryota > Metazoa > Chordata > Actinopteri > Sciaenidae > Sciaenops > Sciaenops ocellatus. The sequence goes on from CP136877.1 coordinate 21,595,736, forward strand.
AATGAGCACGCTCGGTGGGCGAGGGGAACAAGGGGTCTGTGTAGTGTTGTTTTTGCATCCGAACGTTGATACTGACAAACAGGCCTTAACATAAACATAGTACCAGCGGTGAGACAAGCCTTGAGCCGCGTTTTTGTTATTACTCATTGGAGGAGGCAGGTCTCGGTACTCGTCAGGAACATCGCCCCGGTGTTGCTCGGAGCTTGGCAGTGAACAATGCCTGGCAAAGCCGCGGTGACAGCGGCGCTTCAGCCCGACGGTAACGCCGTTACGGCGGCTCCGCAGAAGTCATTCCCTTTTGTCCTGAAGAAGATCATGGACATTCCGCCTCCTAACATCCTGGAGGAAGGCGACGACGGTAAGAACATTAAAAAAAAAAATGCAACAAACAAGTCCAGCCCAGTTTGGTTCTGCCTCGCGACCAATTTGACATTTTTTTAAGATATACACCTCATATATCAATTAGATTATGGATTAAAATAATGGGCGTTAATGAGGCGAGATTAGGACGGACACGCCGTGTGTCGCACAGAGTCAGTTTGATCCGAGGCTGCGAGGACACAAAAAAGAACAAAAAGTTCCAGCTCCTCTCTGCAGCTCTGCAAGCAGCGCACACACACTCTGAACACACTCATACAAAGACACTGCATGGCTTCTTATTAGACACTTTAGTCTGGTGTTATTCGGTCTCTAGTTTTTAAGATAGCATAAGATGTGGAGGTGTTTTGTGTGTTTTGGGGTGCATGAGTGGATCAAGCAGGTGTTTCTCTCCCTTTCCTCGCCTACTTTCTTGTTTCTTTGAAGCTTCATTTAGCCTTTTATTTCATCCAAACATCTACTTTCTCACCTCCAAACTCCTTCAGCGCCTTTTTGGTTGTGACTCCCTTTTTCCACCATCAACACAAACCTCCCATTCTGCCTCTTTCCATTCATTTCTTGGGTTTTCCCGTGTGTACATGTGTCCCCTTTAAGGAAAACATGTCACTCACGGCATGCAGCCATTTATTAAACTCCATCTCCCTCCTGTCTTTAATGCAGAAATAGAGAAAGAGAAGCTGTGCTCATCAGAGGATGTGGAGGGAGGCGGGGCTGAGGCAGCCAGTGCTGACGGAGGATCCAGAGGAGGAGGAGGAGGAGGCGGTGGCGGTGGTGGTGGGGTATCAGCCTCCTTGACCCCAGCTATTTGGGATAAAACCATCCCCTACGATGGGGAGACCTTCCACCTGGAGTACATGGACCTCGATGAGTTCCTGCTGGAGAACGGGATCCCCGTGACCCTGGAGGAGGAGGAGCTGCAGAAGACTCTCACCTCAGTGATAGGCAAAGGCAAATCCATCCCCAAGGTTACTGCCACAGCTACTACTATCACTACTACTACTCCAGCCGCTGCTGCTGCAGCCTCCGACTCTGCCTCCGCCTCAGCATCTTCCCCGTCTATCACTGCCACCTCTGTGGTCACCTCAGATCCAGAGGAGACGGTGACTGTCACTACGTTACAACCAGCTAAACTAGAGGAAGAAGAAGAAGAGGAGGAAGAGGAAGAAGAAGAGGAAGGACAGGAAGAGGAGTCTTTGTCTGAGGAGGCAACAGCAGAAGTGGAAGTGAAAGAGAATCAAACAGGTGAGAAAATCAGATTTATAGGAGATTTCAAATAACTACTGTTTTTTTTTATTATACTGTCCTCTTGCTTTTTAAATCTAGCATTGCTATTTTAGAAAAACAGTTCCTGTTATTTGAGATTATTAAATTTTGTATCTAGAAGCTGAATATTGAGCTACAAAGTATGCCCTTTGATTCAGCTGCATGTCATGTAGTAAACTACTACAGCTAAATATACAACAAAACTACAGCCTCAAACATCGACATCTCCCTGACACAGTCTTAACAGACGCTGAATAACCTAACAGAGGAGTTTATACAGGATCCATCTATTTATTTGGATTACAGTGTACGTCCAAGCTCATCTTTTCTCTCTGTCCCTGCAGATCGTAACCCTGCAGAACGTAACACACCCTCCCCTATCGACCCAGATGCCATTGAGGTGGACATTCATTTCCAGCCTGATCCCACAGACCTGGTCCTGTCCAGTGTGCCGGGCGGAGAGCTGTTCAACCCGCGCAAACACAAGTTCTCTGAGGAGGAGCTGAAACCGCAGCCTATGATCAAGAAGGCCAAGAAGGTGTTTGTTCCCGACGAGCAGAAGGTAGGCTAATTTATTCATGAGTACAGTGTATAACTGAAGACAGGCTGACTTAATTAATAATTAATAATATTAATTAATTAATATTCACTTTGGGTTGGGTTATTGATCATGAAGAAATGTAAATGACATAGTGACTGAACATTTGTATTTTTATTGAAAGGAAATCAGACGATACCCAAACCATTTATGATTTTCCCCCCAACCCTTTTAATAATAAAAAAGCATTAACTATAGCTGAATGATATGCGAAAAATTATATTTTCTTTCTTTCTTTAGTGGGAATTGTATTTTTGCACTTCATTTTCACAAGAAAATATACAACTGATGCGATCTAATGATCCAAAACAAGCATGTTACCTTACGTCTGAGAATATGATTTGTAGGCCAGTGGCACCACAATGCTTCAGATTTATTGGTATGTTGTGACACATTTTAACTTATCAAAACACTGCAGCTGTGATTTGGGTATTGCACTCGGCCATATTGTGATTGTGATAATATCTTGATGAACTGTTCAGCCCTACCATTGTATTGTGTGTGTGTGTGTGTGTGTGTGTAGCTTTGTATTGCGTGCCGTGTGTGTTCCTTTTTGTGTAACTTTGTAATGTCCTATTGTGTTGTTTCTTTGTTTTGACATGCCAAGGGACTACAAATGGAACAATGCATCAAATAGTGACATTTAAACTGTACATGCCCCCTTTTTAAATACAATAAGTAAATATTAAAAATAAAATTTAAAAACCCGTAGATTTTTACATATTTACTATTAAAGGGGATGATTGCGGTTGAACTGTAAGACCTCTCAGTGATCTGTTCAGTCCTGGTAAAGATTAAAGCATTTGCAAACAGAGTGATGGCTTGCGGATTAGAGATAAAAGATGCGGGAGAGATGTTTATACCAGACAGATTGTGATTATGCTCAGCTCTACATCTCTCTCTGTGTTTTTTTCATTCACTCTCACTCTCATCTCCTCAGGATGAGCGATACTGGTCCAGGAGAAAGAAGAATAACGTGGCAGCGAAGCGTTCTCGTGACGCACGGCGGCTGAAGGAGAACCAGATCACGGTGCGCGCCTCCTTCCTGGAGCGGGAAAACGCGGCGCTGCGGCAACAAGTGGCTGAGCTGCGTAAGGACTGCGGCCGCTGCAAGAATATCCTGGCCCGATATGAGGCTAAGTACGGCCCACTGTAAAAACCCACAAAGTATCAATGAGACAAAAAGCAGAACTCCCTTCCCCGCAGAATTCAACACAGACACAAACACCAAGGGAATCTAAATTTGCACTGTTTGTCTTTGCTGACCGCCAGTCACTGTGTCAAACTCAAGAGTGTTTTGGATACACACTGGCAGGCAGTGAGGCATGATGGGAGTGGTGGTCACAGGATGGCCTGTGGAGAGCGCCTGGCTCCTACACTCAGAGAGGAAGGGGATGATTGTGGATACTCCCATGGTAAAACACACATGGAAAATATGGTCCGTCTCAAGATGGTTCAAATAAAGTCAGGGAATTTGAAAAGAGTAGACAGGTACAAAAGAATCACAGGCTTTTAAATACTACACAGATCAGTTTTTATCACTGCACAGCACTTCTTCTTCTTAGTGGACCAAAGCATGAATACATTAGAAGTTGTGTATTTAGAATGGTGCACACTCGGCATCCCTCACATTTCCTTGTGTTGTACTTATGTTAAGTGTCTGTTGTGTCTGTACTTCCTTTAAAATGCTGCGGCTCAGAACAAGGATGTTGATGAACTCATGGCAGGGTAAGAGAGGAGTCACAGTAGTACTTCCAGGCTGAAGAAGGGTAGGAAGCAAAGAGCTCAGGTCGGCAGAGGAGAAAAGGATGAGAGTCCGTTATAGTGGTGTGACTCAGTCACAGTTCTTCCTTCTTGTAACCCACATGCACGCCTCAGCGCACACAAACGTAGTTTAAACTATTTGTTTATATAATTATCTCCCTGCACCACAGAGGTATGTGCGCGCATCAGTGTGTAATCCATTTATGCACTTTTTTCTTAAAAAAACACAGAGTGTAAAACCTTTACTACAAACCCAATGGGAGACACAGTAGCTTGTTGCGGGAGAAAAAAAAAACATGCATGGCCTACAGTTTAAAGCTACTTCCTTTCCTACTAACCTCAGATCAGCTTCCAGAGACAGATTTTAGATTTCCCTAACGGAGAGAGATTTGTAGTTCTTTTTCTGTACGTTACTGTTGAAGGTTTTTGTCTGATGATCTCCAGGGCCCTCACTGGTGGAGGGGTATGTTGACATGAAGGGATGTTTATTTTACTGCACACTGCAGGTAGAGGGCACTAGAGCCACTGCCTGACTGATCGTGGGGTAGTGATGGCTGGATTGATTCTTTTTGTTGTTGTTTTTTTTTTTAACATTTAGGCAGGCCCAAAGTTGACTGCTTCTAAACCTTGTAAATAAACGATAGTCTCATGGTCTTTACTTCCTGAGACAGGGATTCTGACTGTGTCTTTATTAATCCAATATTATTCCTTATATTTGCCAAATAGTCAATGAGTGCTGTATTTATTCTGATGGTAATAATGCATCTGTTGATTGTGATGTACAACAATATGTCAGATAATTCTATTTCCTTTTGAGGAACAATACTTCTAATGAAACCAATGCAGGGAATTCAATGGGTAAACTGTGCTTTTGGCTGTTTGTTTTAAAAACAGATTTATATAGTTTTATGGGATTTTATTTCCTCTCTATAATATACATACAATATGTGTCTGAAGTGAACACACAGAGGACAAGGCACACTCTTATTTACCTCATCCAACACTTCCTCTTTTGAATGGGTAAAAGTTTAGTAGGGCTACAAAGTTGTGTTGGTTGAAACAGAGAGCACATAAAAAGCAGCTTGGATCCATTTTGGCAAAACATGAGAAATATTGAGTTCTTTTTGCCAAAGTGGCCGAGTCTGTGTCTAAATTAGTAAATACATTACAGACTGTTATGGGATTCTACAGTATATCTCAAGTGTCTTTGGCTGATGCAGATTTTGTGATCGGTCGGCTTGTGCTCATTATCGCCGTTATCTTGGAAAGAAAATAAATGTGGCAATAATACTCTGTTATGTAATGCTCGTTTTATTTCAGTGCTGATGTTGTATGTAAAATTGCTATGATGTACTAAATAGACATGCCCCAAAGTCATTTGTGCTTCCAGTTTAGATCCTCTGTAGTCTAGGATCCTAATGCATGAAACCCAGTAAACTTGTCTTTTTCTTTTTCTTGCATATTTTACACCAAGTGTACTTATGTCTGTAAACCATCACTGAAAACTAGATATTTGGATGGGTAGGCTGATGGTCTGTTGTACAGTTCTGTCAAAAGAAAAAGCAGAACATCCAGATGTCCTGTGTTTAAAACATGCATAATAGCGCCACCCATCCTTGTGCAGCGAGTGCTTGACCTTGGGGCGAACATCAGCTGAAAACAGCATCTTTTGATCACTGTGTGGATTGTTTTCTATTTACTAAAGATTGATCTATATCTAGATACACTGGATCAGTTGGTGATTTTGTGTTTTCTTGATAGATTCTGTGTTTAAGTTTCCTGATAGTATAACACACATTTCTTAGCAATGTGTTTTACTTTGCATTGACATTCAAACTTGACATTGACTGCATTATGCTCTTTATACATCGATGCAGTTGATGAATGCAAACTTCTGGTTATTTTTTTAACTAAATTAAAAATGTTCTGCATAAGGCTGACTAAAGGTACTGACCAAGAGAGACTTTTAGAAGACAACAAATCAAGATAATGTATAGTGTTGCATACAGTATGTAGCAATTTCTCTCTCTCTCTTTTTGATGCATAGCACAACCTGCTCATTGATGTTAAGCAGGCTGCAAAATCTCCAGGAAAGGACAATAACATTAGCAGCAGTTCAGATATGCAGATGTAGATCTGTCGCCACCTACAGGCAATAAATGTGCAACTGCATGTTTTTCGTGTCTGAAGTTTTCATTTTATTTTGACACTTATTTCACCTGTTAGCTGAAAATATAAATGTAACTCAACATGATTTTTTTTCACAGTAATAGTAACCTCCATGTATGATTTTTAAAATGAAGCTTTGTCAAACACTTGATCGACAGAAAATTGAGCATGAAAGTGTTTACTGACCTGTCAAGAATGAGACATTTTACCAAGACACAACAAAAGTGTTGATATGATGAAGGTCTGCAAGTTAAAAATGTTAAATATTAAATGTCACACACAAAATGTATTAAAAAAATTGCAGTTGTAACACTCTGCCTGCAGGTGGCACACGTGTGAAAGTGCTATTGTTTTCTTTACCTGTAGATGGTGCAAATTGACACCTACAGCTGAAAGTCTAAATTCCTGTTTTCAACTGACTTTGGGTGCTTTGCATCAACGACACTCCTTGTTTACTATTTAAGGTAGCGACAGTACTCGTGGAAAAATATTGAAGTCTCTATTGAAAACATTTTTAAAGTTTTGTTTGTTTTGTGGTATTTTGCTTCATTTTCTCTTTTTATATAAAAAAATATTATGTTGAGTGTTTTTTGTATTGTCCTAACCATGTATGAGATACATGCAACTGCAGTACCATGTCCTAACTGTATCTTGTATTATGCATATGAAATAAATTGGGATTTAATGACATGTGGGCTCGTGGTTTGACCTTGCCTGAGTCATCGACCAGCTACAGCAGCTCTAATGGGAGGTACAAAGAGAGACAAAGAAACAATAGATAACAAAAGGAGCATAGTTTGGTGGACAAATGGAGACGTCCTCCTCATCCTTAAGCCTCATCTTTGATGCACACATGCACAATCACCCTGAATACACATGTGATTCTGTTATCTTTCAGACGGCTTGTTGTTTTTCACTGTCCCTCCGTTGCCTCCGTCCTGCTGCTCATCAGTATTCCAGAGGAGTAGGAGATGTTGCGTAATGATCACATCGACACGCTGGGGAGCAGCGTTGCGTAACAGCAGCACCAGCCTCAAAGACCAGTGGAATGGGTGTGTGTGTGTGTGTGTGTGTGTGTGGAAGATGGAGAAAGGAAAGCGAGGAAGCAAGGGAGGGGCTCTGGGAATCGGGATGGGGAGGGGGGTTGGGCAAGGAGAGGAAAGGATCAGGTGGAAGGATGGAAGGGACAGAGGAGAGGAGAGGGAGGGAAAAGCAGGGGGTGGAGGAGAATGAGAGAAGAGTGGGGGAGGAGATGGGGCAAACAAGATGGCATGGGGATGGACGGAGAAAGATGGAGAACGGGGATGCAGTTAAAGACGTGAGCCGAGGGAGGGAGGGAGGGAGGAAGATGGGATGCAGTGAGTGGGCGATGGAAGATGTGGAGGAGAGCCAAGGAGGAGCCCAGCCATGCATGTTAATGTCACACCACTACATGTTACTATAGAAAGCACAGCCCAGCATGTTCACGAGTGAGTCAACCCTACAGCTGGCTGAGAGACATTAGCACAGGACGGACAGACAGACAGACAGAGCCCTGGATGATGAAATATAAAGTAATATCTGCTGGGATGGGTCCAGCTGAGGTGGGTGGTGAACAATCTGGCTCTTCACCGTTTGAGAATTTTCATCTTTGCTTTGAATTATTGATCAAACATCACTTGAGTTTGTTTACTGCAATAAGGGGACAAATTACTCCGGCATTTCAATCTGAGGCTTTTCACAGGGATCTACTTTTCATAATCTTTGATCTGCAACAACACTAACTGAGTATGACATACATAGACACTAAGAGGTGAGAGGGAGCTGGATTTATCTACGTGTCTGCTTCATCATCCGTCACATAATGTTTCATAGCTCTGCATTACCCGAGAACAATGAGGACGACACAATTAGCTTATTTTCCATGCTTATTTTTGCCAATCTGTTTTTTTTTATTACAAACTTAAAAAAGAATCTGATACAATAAGAAACTGCAGTAGTAACTCCCCATTCCCGAGGGGCAGCACAGAAAACAGGTCATTGCATTTCAGTAGTGAAAGATTCATTACACATCTACAGGGTGTACAGATCAGATACAAAATAGGAAAAATAATAAAATACAGGCAGGAAAGAAAGCACTATATTTATACATCATCTGAACTTTTAATTATATCTATTTTTACTCTTAAATGTTAAATTTTACATAGAAAATAAACTTCTTTTATGACAATGAAATATCCCAAAGTGCAAAATAAAACGCACACATTGATATAAGCAAAAGGACATCAGAATACAAAATTCTTGTTTTTCCGCTTCATTAATGTTCAACCCTGATTGTAGAATAGCCTGCGTAAGAGTTGATTTGTGGTGCATTTGAAACACTAATCTGTTCTTTGAGTGTGAAACACAAACCGGCGTTCATTCTTAAAGATGCAAGGGGGGTGGAGGGGGGGAACCAGCTTTTACGATCATCTTTCCTCAGATCTCTCACTTCAAGAGCCTGATCTGTATGCAGAGGAAATTTTAAACACACCTCGTTTGCGCCGAATAATCTGACAATTGTGGGGGGAAAAAAAGGAGTCTCATGGACATTTTGAACATGCATGTGACTATTAAAAAAAAAAAAAAAAATCTCTCAGACTTTTTAAACACAAAGTAAAACGAGCAGTTTCCCCCTTATTTATTCTCTGCAGGCCTTCTCAAACAGGGTTGACCAACAACAGATCAGAATCACATTCACAGCACATTCATTTCCTTCATCTTTCCAAACCTGCCGTTAACACTGTCTTCCTATTGAGGAGATATATTGGATGTTTTTTTTCCAGGGTGCAGAGAGGTAGTAACCCCTTGAATCCTTCAGGGTAATTTTTAAATTATGGCATTAGATTGCACTGGAGACGGGTGAGCATCTGTGTAAGCAAAGACAGTCTGGGATATGGCTATAGTATCAGGACCAAAGGCTGATGCGGGAGAAGATAACCCAGATTAGAAAAAGTTAAATTTGACGGGAAATATAATGAGAAAGGTTAAAAGATATTTTGTTCATATAAATCTGAATATATCTGGGTTTAGGGTACTGTAGTAGTTTGTTTACAAAAGAAAAATCAATGATGGATCATTTTCCAGGAAAAAAAGAAGCTTGGTAGCCACAATATGAAGTGAAGTCACATAAAAAAAAAGGGAAGATTGCACTCAAATGAATCTGAAAAGTGGAGATTTTTGGTTTTAAATGTACTGCCTATGGGAGTAGTGTTGTCAGACTGCCCTGGGAGCACAGAGAAAGTGATCAGCCATCTTTTCCTACACAAACCCACTGTAAACATTCACATCTTTAACTCCAAATCCAACTTGAAGAATGAATACATTTACCCGTCTTATTAGACAAATGCTGTACAAGGTACAATACACATTCAATACTTTATTCTGTACATCTTTATTTTTGACTCAGTTTGCATATATTCATGTTATTTTCTGAAAAAATAACCTCAGCATGTAAGAAACTAAACAAAGAATCTGAACATAAGAACTTTTTATATATACATATTCCTGGACGTGTCATGTCTTACTCATACAAATGTAAGTGATCATTTGCAAAAACAAAAATATAGAAATATTGGAAATAAATTACAAAACAAAAATTATAAATGCATCTTTCCCTTCACAATCGTAACATTTACAGAGATGTGTACCTCCCCACCCCTTCCCTTGAAAAAGGAAACAAACAAAAAGAAGAAATAAAACTTGCATGCATATGACAAGCTGTCACATTGCAAAACCAGCGTGAGCACAAGTCAAGGGTCCTTGTTTCATCTCATACAAAAACACTTATGGGTACAAGTCTAGAAAACATTCAAATAAAACGGACAAGACGGACAGCATCTCCTCACCAGGGCGATGCATCAGAATACAAATTAAGCTCCTGTTTGAATCTCTAAAGCATTTTATGAACAGCTGAATAAAATGTGCCATATTACCAAACAGAGGGCAAAGGAATGGTTTAGCGCTCATGTCTGTGGGCGACACACAGCATCAGGAGCCCAGTAATAAAGTGCTGGACAGCTCAAATGGACATCTGGGGGTTACCCTTCCCTGTAGTGACTAACCAACGATCACATGGACCCGGGCTGATAAACAAACCATAGTTAGAAATGGTGGACTTCCAGATCTCTGACAAGCCATCAAATAAAACGACACAAGCCACATACCAGTAAAGAACATTCATCTTTGTATCTTTGTCCACACCACTGCAACTGTGAAAACAAGACAGTCTGAACTGTACAGTATGTATATTCTGCTTTTTTCTTTGTCAACAGCCAGAGATCACTGAAGAATTTCAAGAGAGGCAGAGAATAGTGTGAGCGTTTGGCTTCAATACCATTTAAGCTCACCAGAAACGTGCTCTGGGTTTTAAAGTGTCGCTCTCTAAGCCAATACAGCCTGGACGCCACCGAGGCAACAGAACCCTCTGGCTGCTTCTCTCCCTCCCTTCAGTCTTCCCTCCTCTACCATCGCCCGCTCTCCTCTCCATGCAGAGGAAAACCTCTCCTTCATAGTCAAAGTCATGCTAAGCCATTTATCACAATCCTTACTGCTTAACTGCTGCATCCCCTCCCCCTCGCCTCCTTCTCTGCCTGTTCACCTTCACACACACTCTGCTGACTGGAATTGTGCATCATCTACGTATGAAAGCACAACTTGCATCACCCATGTGTATAATTGAGGGATCAGCACACGGTTATCGTCTTCAAATGCAAAGATTTATTTGCGTCTCTCGTTCACCAAGGTTTCCCCGACCTTCCCGGCTGCAGTTTTCCCGTGACAGGTACAATACATTCTACTACGTCGCTCCCTCAACACCCCCATGCTCCCTTCCTGCTCCCTCTGCTGCTCTTGTTTCATTTAAACCCATGTCATGTACACATTCCAGCTGACGATAAACTGCTTCCAATATACACCCGGTGACAACAACAGAGTCAAATTGTGCCTGTGCACGAGCGCGTTTCAAGGGTAACGGGGCCCACCGTACAAACAATGAGTCTCTCGATCATGCTGAGCCACAACAAAACAGAACAGGACTACACGCACACAGAGACAGCAGAGCCCCCCTCTCTGTATTTGTGGCAAGTAGGGCAGAGCAGATTGCAGAGCAAAGTGCTGAGCTTTCCACAGCCGTCGTTCCCTGCAGGACTTGGCGAGGTCCTTTTTCACAGCATGACAGTGCAGTGCAAAATGGAGCTATACTAGAGCCTGGTCCATTAAACTACAAGTCAACAACAAAAAAACAAAAAACAAAAAAAACACAATAAAGTCCCTCACATTAACATTCAATGCAAAATCATAAACATAAAGAGATTGGCAACGACTCAAGGTAGAAAGGAACTCCCCCTCCCCGCCACAAACTCCTGCCATCAAAGCCAAAACACAGAACATGAATAACAGCAATGGACAAACGGGCAGGGTGGTGTTGGAACAAAACAAATCACACGAACTGTTCAGTGGACGTGGTATTTTAAATCTTTGTAGTAAAACTAATTCTTAACTTGTATTAGTATTAGAACAATTTGTTAGAAAAACTGAAAATATCTGGAGTATAATTGTCCTGCACCCATCTTCTCCAACAATTCTTATCATTACAAATGAAGGCTTAGTTGGCCAGCACAACAGGCTGGAAGGACTGGCTAGGATATTGCAGGTTGTAGCTTCCCAAACCCTCGACAAACGGTGGCTTCTCCATGTAGGGGATTCCTCCGTTGCTGCCAATGATGCCCACGTTCTGGGCAGGAGGAGGGCTGGAGAAGGGGTCAAAGGAAGGGTGGGTGTTAACAGCATGCGGGGGTTGGAATGGGCTGGAGTGAGGCTGCATGGGCTGGGTGTCGGTGTCGAAGTAAAGGGGGCCTGGGGATCCTGGATAGACAAACTCTTTGGCGTTGGGAGAGAGCTGGCTGGCGATGGGACCCCCGAGGGAGTGCAAGGAGAGGGACAGGGGCTTGTGCTTGAGCAGCTCTGGTGCCGAGATGGTGGTAGGAGAGCGGGAGAGCATCCTCTGGGCAGCTGGGATGACGACTGCGGTGCTAGCTGCCGACCCAGCACCGCTGCACTTCTTCATCTTGGTCGAGCCGAATTTGGTGGCGGCAAAGCTGGCTGTGGTGAAGGTGATGGGCTGAGGACGGGCGGCGGGAAGAGCAGAGGGTGGCTGCTGAGTAGGGAGGTAGGGCAACCCGCCGCTGGGAGGAGAAGGGGTAGAGGTGTTGGAGGAGTGGGCAGCAGGGTCGGTGGGTGTGCTGGAGCTCGGGTAGCTGAAGAGCCCGGAGCAGGACTGGGTAGACAGAGGTGTGGGGGAGCTAGAGAGCGACGGCATGAGGGCAGGAGATGCCTGGCTTCCAATTGGTACAAACACCTGAGCATCAGGATTGAAGCCCAGACTCTTGGCTTCCTCTGCCTCTGGATCTCCTTTACCCTCTCTGATCACCCCCTCAGCCCTCTCGCTGTCACAACCGAGGCCTGGAGGGTCCTCCAGGTAGAGAACCTTCACTGCCCCCTTCTCTCCAATCTGGTAGGAAACCTCGTAAGGGTCAATCCACACACTGAGCTCTGCAGGAACATTTGCACGCACTTCCTCCGTGTCCAGTCCGCTTCTCTTGGCGGCCAACTCCACCACGGGGTCCCTCGGCGCTCCCAGGTGAATGCAGCGGAAAGCAGAACCCCTGAGAGGGGCTTCAGGGTACCAGTGACCCTCAAAACGAGAGACCAGTATCCTCTCCAGCTCCTCGCCGAACAGGTCGGCTCGACGCCGAGGCAGCTTGTTGTACAGGTAGGACACAATGAAGTTGAGGGCGACCTTAACTTCTAGATGCATGGCTGCACCGGGTTAGCGCCGTCGTGGGGGCAGAGTGATCAAGATGATGCTGAAAATGAGGCAATGCAACTGTAACAAGGAGTTTTCCCTCTGGCTTATTGTAAAGTGTATGATTCTTTTAGTGTCACCATGGTAAAGGCACCTTGAAGGCGAGGGCAGCAGGTTGCAGGCTTGGTTTCTTTTGTCGTCGCCAATATTCAACAATGGTTTCAGGTCCCAACTGTGAGGAAGAAAACAGAAGAAAGCTGTCATTTTACAGTTTAGTGAACATTAAGTGAATGCTTAACTGATTTATATAATTATGTGTGGCGGCACACTCTGGCCTCCGTATACAGCAGGTCACGGCTCTAATGAAAGCAAGAAATATACACATTGGCAGGCTTGAGACCAGTAGAAGTGTCGCTGCTTAATACGATATGAATTGAGACATTTCTTTACTGACCTGTGAGGGCAAACATTGATTCAAATAAGAAACATGACCTCTCTAATTTGTTGTGAGCCATTAAAAATAGATCCAACGAGCTCAGGGAAACAGCGTGAGAAGCCTTTAGGAATCAAATTATATATATATATATTTCTATAATACAATATAGCAAAAGATTCAGTACATTTATTAAATGTGTGAATATTTAGGAGGGATGATCACGGTTTCACTTAATCTACATACTGTATATTGTTAAAGATGTAAACAAACTCATCTCAAATCCACTATTCTTATTTAGAAACAGACAGCAATTATACGCGTTTTATATTTTTCTTTTATCAACTGCAGGATGTACTGATGGATGTGGCAGATGCTGTGTTGTGGGCTGCATAAATCCTTTATAATCTGAATCCGATCCTGTGGAGAGGCTCCTGCTTAATGCTTTAACACAGTCACAGAGTCAATTCATCAGCATGCAGAGCCAGACTGAATGAAAGATTACATGCAACAAGGAAAAAAAACACCAAGACTCACAAAGAAAGACGTGTAAAATGGCAGGACAGTTAGTTGACTTCACAGAACACCATTTCCCACCATGCAGTGCGTGCTATCACCCCCTCCCCTCCCCCAATACGCACACACACAAACAATTCACTCACATTCACTTCCCTGCCAGATGGGGATTCGGCAGCTAAGATTAGAAAGACGCCTCCGATTAAAGACAATTCTAATGTTATTACAGATAAAGCTGCGCAGGCTGGATGAAGGGCTGCCGGAGTGACAGTTCAAGACGAGATTTACATTTCCCCCTATCGTGTGAAAAAGGTGACATTGAAGGATAAGATGGGGGGTTGGTTAGAAAGGGCTATAAATAAATAGGGCCCCATTTCGCATCATCTGTGGTGCAAATTCTTCTCCACCACCTGAGTTAAAAAGCAGTGGCTGTAGAAAGGCACAGGAGAATCCACCGGTCCATCACCTGCAACAGCCATCATCTCTTAAAACCTTGAGTGCACACACAGCTAAGCTACTTACAGCATCTACTGCATTTCATACCTCTCATTATAAAAAAAAACAAAAAAAAAAACAGTAAGATATACAAGAGCCAATGTCATCCAATGACATTAGAGGGCTAGCTCAGGTAATATGTGCAGATTTTCTGCTTCAGGAGAGCAATAAATGCACTAATAAAAACCTTTAATGTGCAAAAATGCCCTCACCATGTTCTTATGTGTGTTATTCACCTGCAGATTTGTTACAGAGCTTGAAGGTTTCATTTTTACAGGCCTGTTGTTGTGGGTCAGAGCAACAGCAGGATCTATAGAGCTATTTTTGTTTACATGGACTCATTATCAGAGCTGCAAATGTGTGGCACGGTGTGCTGCAAAGCATCCACTACATGTCAGGTTTGATCTATTAAGCAGCAGATCTACAGTGATCTTACAAGAAGCACGAGCTACATTAGATTTATGAAAGCAAAAGCCCCTTTAGAAATAATATAATCAAGGGTTAACATATAGAGAGGCCTGTCTGAACTGAAACATAAAACCTCAATACAAAGGGGCATAATATTATTGTGATTTCACTCTTTCCCCCACTGTTGGACTTTAAAAAGATGCCAAATAATGGAGGTAAATGTGCAAGAAGAGGGTGAGATTGGAGGAATATCATCCAGGGTTGCATGTGTGATGACAAGCTGCGATAATAAGGGGAGCAAGGGGGTCTACCTGGGGATTACTGCCATATGTCAGTCAAAAGGCAGTGGAGCAGAAAGGACACTGGTTTAGCTGACATGCAAGCGAAGAATCCCTCCATGCCAAATTGTCACTGTAAATTAAATTATAAAGCTAATTAAGTGGTGAACAGCCTATCGACCGAGTGTGTGTGTGTATGTGTGTGTGCGCTGAGCAATGAAGAAGAGAGTCCCTCCTCAGCATAAACAACCCCCTTCAAAGAGCAAATAAAAACGAAAATAAACGTGACAGCTGAGCAGGCTTAAAGAAGGTCACTTGGGCCAATATATAACATGCAGAGACAAAAACAAAAAGCTGAGTTATTAAATGGCTGAACCATTACAGTCATTCATTAGAGTCAGCGCATTTTGATGGAGAGACAAAGCTTCTGGAAAGACAAACACACACAGCAACATGCTGTTGGACAACGAACACGCCTAGAAGGATATTTAAATGAATGTCGTGTATTTCTTCTCATGAATTACTCACCTATTGTTACTGATGCTCGAGCTTGTCTTGTACTCCTGCGTTTCTGTTTTATTCCCTTGCGTTATATCGGATTTCAAGGCGGTCCTGTCGAGCCCTCGGCGCAGATGCAGACCAGTTTTCCACCTTACTGTTGTTGATTTATTTATTTTTAACTGCTGCCCCAATTTTCAGATGGTCAAAGGCTTTTTTCAGCTTGTCTTCAGCTGACACTTTGCATGGAGGGTCCAGAGAAACTTTACTGTTTGACAACCCGGCGTATTTATACAGTGTGACTCGCCCACACGCCCGTGACGACAGGGACTACTTTTTTCATATTATAGTAGCTGCTGCTTTATTATGATGTTTTTTTGTTTTGTTTGTTTTTTTCATACAACGCTGTTTATGCATCTGTTTTGTTGTTGAAAATAATTAATGCCATCTCCGTTGCCGATTTATATTGCAATATTAATCCACATACCGATTAAAAGACAATAAAATAAAAATAAACATGTCACTCATCGCTTTCTACACAAGATGTCGATTCATTTTCTTCATTGAAAAGCAGCGAGGTCAAAAATACACAAAATTAAAATGTTTTTTTCCTTATACAAAATCCAAGTTTACCTTGCGGGTTCTAGTTTAATTGGCGGAGGGATATTTGTAGTTCCCTACACTGCTGAACAATTTGCTAAAAATATAAGTGGTGATAGCAACAGAGTCTCTATTGGCTGAGATGGGGGAGGACCCACAGATTATTGGGCTGCATCGTCCGTTCAGCAGCTAAAGCAACCTGACTTTTACCTGGGGCTTGTGGGAAATGATGTTCTTGTCGCTAAATGATGTGCGGTAACCAAAGTATTGAATAATAATAATGATAGACGTGCTTCATGTTTTTGTTGACTGATTTATTTATTTAGGCTACACAGTTTTCTTTATTGTAGGCGTCTATAGTATCTTAGGAGCTGGACTGAGATTATGGATTTCATATTCACAAAATGTAATCGTTCGAAATTATAAAAATTAAAACGCACACATCCATAAATTTTTAGTTTACACAAACAAATTGGGTTGCCATAATTTGCACAACAAAATATGCCATTGTCGGTGGAGAATTGATATTCTAGAGAAACGTAAACAAATTCAAACATTAGTCCTGTTTAAAACTCAACTATTTGTTTTCATTTGAAGACTCTTACTTCACAAGGTGTAAAACAACATTTATTGCAAGAACATATGAGTTATTGACACAAAAGATAGGTATCATCATCAGTTTTTACACAGTGTATTTTTAAGTACGTGTTGTACTTCAGATATATTGAATATTTTCAAAAAAGGTTGAAATGATACATCAAGGAATACAGGAATAGATAGTACAACGTGAACTTATAAAAACTCCAGGGACATTCTTACTTTTGTTTATTCATATAATATCCTCTATGTTGTGTTTTCTTTGTGAACAATATCACATAAAAACTTCTCCATTACTCCATCAGCATGGCCCCTGACAGAGTATTAAATTACTGGATTATCATTATCATGACTGATGCTACAACATTTAAATATTGTCTACACATGTATCTGGTGGTGCATCATATTTCATTAGGAGATGATATGTTTTGTATGTAAATGACATAAAATCTGAACAACAACAACAACAACAACAACAACAACAATAATAATAATAATAATAATAATAATAATGTATTTATTTTATAATATTCTATCTTTTATTAAATTATTTATTTTATTTTTATATAAATTAAATATTTATTTTATTTTTTATTATTACAACAACAATAATAATAACAACAACAACAATAATAATAATAATAATAATAATAATGTATTTATTTTATAATATTCTATCTTTTATTAAATTATTTATTTTATTTTTATATAAATTAAATATTTATTTTATTTTTTATTATTACAACAACAATAATAATAACAACAACAATAATAATAATAATAATAATAATAATAATAATAATGTATTTATTTTATAATATTCTATCTTTTATTAAATTATTTATTTTATTTTTATATAAATTAAATATTTATTTTATTTTTATTATTACAACAACAATAATAATAACAACAACAACAATAATAATAATAATAATAATAATAATAACAACAACAATAATAATAATAATAATAATAATAACAACAGTGTGTTTATTTTATAATATTTTATCTTTTGTTAAATTATTTATTTTATTTTTATATAAATATTTATTTTATTTTTTATTATTACAACAACAACAACAACAACAACAACAACAACAATAATAATAATAATAATAATAATAATAATAATAATAATAATAATAATAAATAATAATAATAATAACAACAACAGTGTGTTTATTTTATAATATTTTATCTTTTGTTATTAAAATGTTGGCTAACGGGTTTCCTAACCCGTGACGTCACATCGTTGCGACAATCATCTTTGTCAGTGAACAAAATGGCGTCTTACTGTTTGACTGTCGCTCGGTTGCGGGTAAGAAAACGTTATTTTGACTTTCACAGAGTTTCTAACTGTCTTCCTGTCGAGCACAGGCGTGACAACAGACACGTCCTGTCGTGTGGCTCAGCCGCCGTCGCTTCGGGCGGACTCAGAGCGGGTAAACGCAGAGAGGCTCACCGGGGCAGGTCACCGTGTCCCCGTTTGACTCCCGACAGCGACGCACCGTAACCGTTATAAACACGACCGACCCGACAGCGACCGACACAGTGTCGAGTTATCGTTAACAGCTGTGTCGATGTCAGTCAGCGCCAGATGAGCAGAGGCCTCAGATGCTCATAGCTGTCGTGATGTTTGCAAGGTGATCACAAGGTTACGGAGTTTTCATAACGCGCTTGATGACAGTTCAGCTGGGACTTGATGCTCAGCTGGGTGTTTCCGGCTGTGTGCTGGGTACAGGACCAAATCACACGATAATAATGATGATAATAACTTTATTTATGTAGCACCGTTAAAAAACAGAGTTTTACAAAGTGCTTTACAGAGCAGTAGACCCAACAGAAAGCAACACAACGTAAGAACATGTGAAGATAATAAAAGAAATGATAAAAGGACAATTAATAAAATGAATAGATGAAAAGATAAACATTAAAAATAAAGTGAAGAGATAAAAAATAAATAAATAGATTCAAAAAATAAAAATAGACGACATCACAAAAAGGCAAGTCTGTAAAAATCAGTTTTAAGAAGTGATTTAAAAGAAGAAAGAGTCGAGGGTGCCCTGATCGAAAAGGTACCATCACCTCTAGTTTTTAACCTCGACCCTTGATGATGTATGTTCATTATTAATAACACAGGACCCTAAAGGATGTAATACAAATAAGTACATTTAGCTGGATGGGATGTTTCCTTTCTTGGTGTTTTGGCAGCTTATTGTTGAAATATTTTTATTGATATTTCAGTTTAAATCAACAAACAAACTATATTTTATTATACAAAAAAGACAAATTGTTGTCAGAGTAGTGTAGTTGTCTAAGTTTGACATGTGACATTACCTCCTATAGATAGATAGATAGATAGATAGATAGATAGATTACTTTATTGATCCCTGAAGGTAAATGCTTGTGTTACAGCAGTCGTGGTTACACATATTACAACACAAACAGGCACACAATATGCTCAAACGCTTGAGGTAGATACAGAATAAATAGAATTTACTCTATGTTTATGAGATGGTGCCATTTTCCATTTGAAGGCAGTCAGTTGCTATTTAATAGGCCACAGTGTCAGTCTGACTTTTTTTTTTATAGTTTTGTTTGGATCAATATCAGATAAATGTTCTAGCATACACTGACATCGTTGACGTCGTTGACGTTCTATAAAAGCTATGCATTCATACAGGTTTGTCATTGACCACTTTGTACCTGTTAGCTGTTGAAATGACTGAGCTGCTGCTCAGTAGTGGGTCAGTTTCTTATGGTGTCAAAGAGTCGTCTTTCAAGGCCTTTGTGAATGTTTCAAACACACCTGAGTACAGTTTGTATTGAGGCTTAACTTACTCTTTAAATTTGCAAATACAAAGGACATTTCTGCTGATGAAAGAAAGACCAGACTGGACCACATTTAGTCTATTTTGTGATCAACAATGCTGGCAACTGAAATAAGAAAGGGCACATGTTCCTCCTCTGCTGGTTTATTTATGTTACTCTTGTCTCCTCTGGTTTAATTGGTCTAGACATACTCTGTGTGTACACTGGGCAGTCAGATTACATATGATTTCATGATTTATTTATCACAGTGGATGGTCCTAGCATCATAACATGTTTTATTCAAGTACATGTAATTAAATGTGTCTCTCACAGTATCTGAATCAAACAAACTGATTTGCAGATGACAGGTACAGGCAATGAGATGCTGTAATGGCTCTAATACCGATTAATGTGTGCTCATTCATAGCTTCCACATATTTGTCTTTATGCTTGTATACATGTATGTCTGTCTTTCTGAAGCACTTTGGTGCAATAACCTGCTTGCTTTTAAAGTGCTATGTAAATGAAATAAACCTGAAACACCATAGGGAAATGTTGAATTCACTCAGTGCCAAGCCAGTGAGGATAACCCGTGTAATATGAGCTGTATGAACTTTAACCTAGTTTTCTGAGAGCACTGTGACTTTCCACTGAATATCAACACTAACTAATCAGTGTCCTGATTAAATTTCTAATATTCAGTCTAATATTGGGCCTCTGCAATATTTGTACATATAATGTATTTGGTACATAATAAAGCGGTACATTATACTCCTGAGAGAAAGGTCTTTTTGAGAGATTTTTGTCAGTCTGATATTGTTGTAGCAGGAAAGATGGGACAGTATTTATTTATTAGCCTGTTTTCATTGCCAACATGAACAAAATCCAGAGAGAGGGTGAGAGTTTTGAAGCCATAATTTCTCCACTGGCTTTGTTGGCTCTTTTTTTTTAATTACTGGATAGAAATATGCATTGTTTGGCTCCATTACTGACCCCGTAGAGCTGCTCAGGACATTCTGACGGATTCTTCTTGCGTCTTTCTGTTACTGGAGCCACTTTTTAACTATCCTCACATGTGGTCCTATTCTTGCATTTTAATTGCATCTCTTTCCTCTGCGTAGTTATTATGTAACTCAAAACTTGATGCGTTAGCCTTAAACTGTACAATAAAACTTTGTTTATTGTGTTATTGCTCAAAGTTGTCCTCTGTTTCCTCTGGTCTAGCTTGCCCTTGGAACTGGGGCAAGGCGGATTCATGTCTCTGCAGCCTTCAGCGCCAAGGCCAAGGTGGCCATGAGCCGCTTTGAGCCCGGCTCCAGCATTAACTATGAGAAGATGCACGAGAACATCAACATTGTGCGCAGAAGGTCAGCAGTTTCCCTTCTTGGAAATACACATGAACTTACACAGTACTTGTTGATTACATTTGGGGGAGGAATGGCTCATGAGGAATGGCCGGTGTTTATTACAGCAGCACAGTAAATCTTGTGACATTTACAGTGTTGACTTGTCAGGGTCACCTGGGACCAAAGAGCTAACTTTGGATGACCTGGTGTTCCCTTCTTCCTGAGCTTAGCACATGCTGTAATCCAGGAATAGGAAAAGCCTTTTGTGTGGGCATTATAGATGAACGATTAGCTGTTCACTAAGTGTTAAGGGCTTTTCCATGACTCCAGGAAACAGGCAAAAACAGTACTTTCTAACACTGCAAGAATATGTATATAATGTTTTTATATTAACATACAAATAACATATTTGTTAATATGTTAGTCAAATTTATAAAACCCCATAATTTTTTACAACATTTATCCATTAATCATCCCCACCAGGCTCAGCAGGCCTCTGACACTGTCGGAGAAGATCGTGTACGGTCACCTGGATGATCCAGCAGGGCAGGAGATCGACCGCGGCCGCACCTATCTGCGCCTGCGTCCGGACCGCGTGGCCATGCAGGATGCTACTGCTCAAATGGCAATGCTTCAGTTCATCAGCAGCGGTCTGCCCAAGGTGGCGGTTCCCTCCACCATCCACTGTGATCACCTGATCGAGGCTCAGATCGGAGGGGCTCAGGACCTGCAGAGAGCTAAGGTGAGGACAGATGGAGGGAAGATGGATGGAGTAACAAAGCTGATACTGACATAAACAGGTGCTATCCAACAAGACGCAGTTATGGAGTGAAACTACAGCTTTTTTAAGTTTCTCCTCTGAATTTTGGCTCAGTTTATTATGAGATTCCATCAATTCACACAGTGAGTGTAACAAGAGCCAATTTCTATTTTGGGTAGTATTTATTCAGTACAATTAGATTTTAAGGTCATTTTTCAGTTTGCCGTGACAATATTGTACATTATCTTGAAATTTATTTAGATTGATCAACATATTAATTCATTTTTTTGTAAAGATCAAGGCAAATCCAGACAAGTGTTCCAACATGGGCAAAATTTGATGTAGAGATTGATGTAGCTGCAAAAGGAACAGCCTAAAATGATTTTTAGTGGACACAGAAGATTCCATGGTTTGATCACATACATTACATACTGTGGAGACGCTCTGGCTAAATAAAGAATACTCGTGTATCATGTATTAAAATAACTCATCTTCCACAGAAACCCTAACTCTTCCTTAATTCTCTAAACACAGGAAGTGAACGAAGAAGTGTACAACTTTCTGGCAACTGCTGCTGCTAAATATGGAGTTGGCTTCTGGAAACCCGGGTCAGGGATCATCCATCAGGTACAGAACGCTGATTTATGGTGATGCTTTAAATGGCTTATTTATATTATGTATACGTATTGTTATTTCCCATGGATGTTTGACTTTCACTTTGTAGAATGATGTGTGTTCAATAGTTAAATGTTTAAAATGAAAAATATTGCATGTTCATAGATTGTTTTTAGGAAAAGTAAAATTTTAATTTGGTAATTTAACTTTTTTAATTGAAGACCGATGTCAGACAGAAATTATTATTAAAAGCTGAGTGTTTTGTATATCTGCAGGGGATCTTTAATACATTTTTGTCAGTGAACTTGCACATCATGCAGTTCCTTCCAAAGAGTTTAATATAAACTCTTGTCTAGTGCCTCCAGGAAAGGACATTTCCAGAGAAGTCGTCCATTTCAAATTGCAGTTAAAAGTCCTAAGGGGGAAATTTGTGATTGACTGTGATTGTGCCTTTCTTTGGAAAGATCATCCTGGAGAATTATGCCTATCCTGGAGTGATGCTGATTGGTACAGACTCCCACACTCCGAATGGCGGTGGCTTGGGTGCCATCTGTATTGGAGTGGGTGGAGCTGATGCCGTAGATGTCATGGCTGGAATCCCTTGGGAGCTCAAGTGTCCTAAAGTGAGTTTTCAATATTTGATATCCTGTTTTCAGAATCAGGTTTATCGCCAAGTAGGTTCCCACATACAATACAAGGAATTTGTCTTTGTGTGTCTACATGAATGTCTCTACCTGTGTGAAAATCTTCCTTCAGGTGATTGGAGTGAAGCTGACAGGAACCCTGTCTGGTTGGACCTCTCCAAAGGATGTCATCCTGAAGGTGGCTGGCATCCTGACTGTAAAGGGTGGCACTGGAGCCATTGTGGAGTATCACGGACCTGGAGTTGACTCTATCTCCTGCACTGGTAAGGATGAGTAACATCACAAGATGTGATGTGAAAATCAAAGAAAGGAAGAACAATGACAGCTTCAACTGATATCAAATATATTTTATCCTATATGTTTTTTCAGGAATGGCCACTATCTGTAACATGGGTGCTGAGATTGGAGCCACGACATCTGTTTTCCCCTACAACCACCGCATGAAGACATATATGGAGAAGACCGGCCGTGGAGGTCAGTCTCCTGCAGTTAGTTTCTGTATGTTTAGTCTTTATTCACTGTGTCTTACCTTCAGCTTTGTCACCTTTTTCATTCCCTGTCAGAGATCGCCACTGTGGCTGATCAGTTCAAAGATGACTTGGTCCCAGATAATGGCTGTGAATATGACCAGGTCATTGAGATTAACCTAAGCGAGGTGAGTCAAAACACGGCACCCATTTTTAGTCCCATACTCTTGGTTTGTCTTATTCTGTGTCCCGTGGTTATGATGGTGCATGAAGCACAAATTTAAATTTAAATGTATAGCACAAACATGTCCTACATTACCCAAACTATGACTGTGCTTACCTCGTCCTCTAACAGTTGAAGCCCCACATCAACGGACCGTTCACCCCTGACCTGGCCCACCCTGTGTCTGATATCGGTGCTGTAGCTAAGAAGAGCGGCTGGCCCCTGGAGGTTAAAGTTGGTCAGTATTTGTGACACAGCTATATTATCTTTAATTTTTTTGTATTTTTAATGCTTTGTCTTGTTAAATTTGATATTTCTTTCTTTGTTCCTACTAGCCGTGTTATTGATCAGATATGTTCAGATCACATTACAGCCCTGTCATGTGGTGCTCCAATGTGGCCTACCAGAACGAGTACTGAGAGCAACAGAACTCCAGTCACTGACAGAATGAGTAGAATATAATTATGATGATCAAGATATATAATTACAGACCCGCTTGTCTTTTGTGCGTCCTCCTCCTCAACATTTTTCCTCTCTTTTCATATGCAAGATGTGGTATTAAAAATAGATGAGTACTTCCAATCTGCTGCTGTAACTATATACACCCTCACTTAAGTTTCCTCTTTCTCAGTTCTCCTCTTACAAACGCCGAACTCGTCTCTTGCAGGTCTGATCGGCAGCTGCACCAACTCGAGCTATGAGGACATGGGCAGAGCGGCCTCTCTGGCCAAGCAGGCTCTGGATAAAGGTCTGAAATGCAAGGCCCAGTTCACAGTCACCCCTGGATCTGAACAGATCCGTGCCACCATCGAGAGAGATGGATATGTGAGTCAGAATCTCATTAACATTTAGTGAGTGACCCAGAGCATCTGGGAAACTTGTCCCAGTTTTTTAGCAGGGTTTTATACAACTGTGTGTTTGAAAGATGCTGGAAATGATTCCTTTAGATTAACGTTGCACCTCTTTCAGACCAAGATCCTGAGTGATGTTGGTGGAGTCGTACTGGCCAACGCTTGTGGACCCTGCATCGGGCAGTGGGACAGGTATGATCATTATTTGTAAAGGCTAATTGTGTAACACTGGCAGTAGGGTCATGGCAGTTGATTAGTTTGTTCTGCCACTTCGACACTTTGATCCAGAGCAAAATATCTCAACAACCACTGGCCAGATTGCCGTGACATTTTTAAGAGGCATTCCTCTAGATGCTAAAATCAGTATTATCTCTTTACCTATGCTAGTAAAGGAAAGTAATGACTGGAAAGGAAAGGACAATACAATATAATTAGAATCCCTTTAGATCAGGGAAATCATCTGTGTGTTGTACGTTCCAACACTTTCATTTTGTTGGAACGCTGCAGCCACTGGGAGACTTTTAATCTTGTAAAGTGATTTCAGTGACGTAGGTTGAATATAATACATCTGACTAACATGCTCCTTGTTTTGACTTTCCTCAGGAAGGATGTGAAAAAAGGAGAGAAGAATACTATTGTCACCTCCTACAACAGAAACTTCACTTCCAGGAATGATGCTAACCCAGCTACTCATGCTTTTGTCACGTCTCCCGAGGTAAGAAGTACTGCATGTCAGGCAAAATACAAGCTCAACTATTCATAATTATATGGACATCAATAAACTAACTTACAGTATTTCATACATGCAGCATAGTGGGTGTGT
Source organism: Sciaenops ocellatus (assembly GCA_033000465.1). Taxonomy (NCBI): domain Eukaryota; kingdom Metazoa; phylum Chordata; class Actinopteri; family Sciaenidae; genus Sciaenops; species Sciaenops ocellatus. The sequence continues at coordinate 21,621,096 of CP136877.1, forward strand.
GCCAGTGGCATTTTTGTATTTCTGCACACTCTGTCTCCTGATGTTAAACATACAGATCTAAACATCATTGTTATGTAATTTCATGTAGATCGTCACCGCCATGGCCATCGCCGGGACCCTCAACTTCAACCCAGAGACTGACTACCTGACCGCCTCTAATGGAGAGAAATTCAAGCTGGAACCCCCCACCGGTGACGAGCTGCCGTCCAGAGACTTTGACCCAGGCCAGGACACGTACCAGCACCCCCCGGCTGAAAGCAGCTCGGTCAAGGTGATTTAAAAAAAAAAAGAAAAGAAAAAAGATACATTATCTAATCTCGACCTTCCAGAAAGCAGCACATCACTCATGAAACAGGCTTTTAGTGAGGTAAGCATCTGATCATAACCTAATAAGAGTTTTATCCAGTAAATTAAAGAGTAAACAAGTGTAAACATGATCAAGGCTTGTTCAGACAGAAATGTGTGTGACAGTTGTTAAGACAGAAAAGTTCCTGTTTTTCGTGTTTTGTTTTTTTTGGGCGTTTAATAAAATTCAGTTTGATCTGAACATCAGTTGTCCGCCCCACCATCCTTTTGAAAATATTATTTGAGGAACCTCTGTCTTACCCTGATTTGATGTTATTCAGGTGAATGTGAGCCCCTCCAGCAACCGTCTGCAGCTGCTGGAGCCCTTTGACAAGTGGCATGGAAAAGACCTGGAGAACATGAGGGTCCTGATCAAGGTGAGCAGGAAATGGAAGGAAAGCTGTGGTGGATGTACAAGTCAGGGAGAGCAGAGCTAAATAGCATCTCGAATGTAATGTTTTGAGTTTAATATAGATGATCCCTCAGTGCCTTAGAGCTCTATTGGTTGTCCAATAACTATTAAAAACACATCAGTGAGCCAAACTATTACACTGGGTCATTACATAGAACATTAGCACTGTAGTTTAAACATTTATGTCTTCAGTAGGAACGAATGGGATTGGGGCTGACACACACACAGAGAAGCTGAAAAGTGACTCATATTCCACCCATCTCTTTTCTTATTGTGTGTAACTCCTACACCTCCCCTTCCTCTCTTCCCCTCTACCGCTGTAGGTGAAGGGAAAGTGCACCACTGACCACATCAGTGCTGCCGGGCCCTGGCTGAAATTCCGCGGCCACTTGGACAACATCTCCAACAATCTGCTGATTGGTGCGGTCAACATCGAGAATGATGCCGTCAACAAGATCAAGAACCAGCTGACAGGAGAGTACGGAGGTGTGCCCGACGTGGCACGCCACTACAAGGTGAGTCAGACAGCAGGCGGCGTCAGACACCTCTGAAAAAACAATGTTTCAACATTGATGAATTGATTAATTCCAGGACTGCTGTAGTAGACTACGTTAATATTAGCAAGGTGTACCATAGAGTTTAGACTCTGTAGCATCATGCAAAACTCTTATTTGTGTTGCCTTTTTCCCCTTAGCAGTTTTTTTGTCTACTCTGTCCTCGCCCTGACAGCAGTTTACATTTTTCCTTTGTGTTTGCTAAACTCTATAATCCAGGCCAATGGAGAGAACTGGGTTGTGGTTGGAGACGAGAACTACGGAGAAGGGTCCAGCAGAGAGCATGCCGCTCTGGAGCCACGACACCTCGGAGGACGCGCCATCATCGTCAAGAGCTTTGCCAGAATCCATGGTAAGTTTCATGGGAACGGAGTGTAAAAAAAACATGCGAACATCAATCTGTCTCTCACGTTTTAGAGATATTCTGTAACCGCTTGAGTCTTCACTAGTTTTTTTATGCTTACACACAATTTATTTTCTTCGGTAGAGGCAACGGCGAAGAAATATATCATTAGTTGTGATGCTTATTTAGTCTGGCATGTATAGAGTCTGCCAGCAGCATCTAAGAGAGTTATAATTAGAGTCCATCAGTGCCAGTTTGTTCCATATAGGTGACTGGATGTAGGTAAGTGGGTAGATGAAAGCCTGTCTGTTTGTTGCTTTCCTCAGAACCTCCAGAAACACAAAATAAATGCTGTTGCATGGAGCTGATACAGTTTTACATAGCGGCATACAAAGCTTAGACTTCCAGCAGCATGAATTTAGTGTAATTGGAGCATCTAATTCATCATGAGAACTGCTGCTAATCAATAACAACCTGACACACATACTCACATGCATTATTCTTCATGACCTTGTATTTCTGTGTAACAGATACACTCCTGTCAGACAATGAGCCCTTCTCTGGTTACCTAATGGAGGTACAGTGTGAGTCAGTGTTTTTTGCCTGATACGTCTGATATTTCTTTAATTTTCCCTCCTCACAGAGACTAACCTGAAGAAGCAGGGCCTGCTCCCTCTGACTTTTGCCGACCCCAAAGACTACGACAAGATTCGCCCGGATGACAAGATTTCGATCACCGGGCTGAAATTCCTTGTTCCTGGCAAGGTGAGCAATATTCTGCACTGAATGAAACATTGATCCAAAGGATAGCCGAACTTCTCTTAACATTATGTTGATGAAAAACAGAATAAATGATTGACACATGATCTTTTTGCCTCCTGTGTCCTCTCCCAGCCCCTGACAGCAGTGATCAAGCACAGTGACGGCAGCCAGGAGTCCATCTCTCTCAACCACACCTTCAACGAGACGCAGATCGAGTGGTTCAAGGCTGGTTCCGCCCTCAACAGGATGAAGGAGCTCCAGTAATTGGTGGGAGAGGACGGAGGCAGGGCCTGTAGGGGGCCGTTGAGGGGCCTTGGCGTAGGTTAAGAAAGGGAGAAATGTGGGCCTAGAGAGGGGATTAGCAAAGAGGAAGAGACGATGTGAACGGTAGATGTTAACCAGATTTTTTGGTTTAGGGACAGCTGTAGTCATGCTCTGTGAAAGAAAGAACACCCACTCACACACATGCACACACATACACAAACACAAGGTCGCTGTACAGATGAAAAGCGCACACACACATACACACGAGCCCGCACAGCCAGGATTACTGTGAAAGCACTCGGTCGACAAGCAGAATCACTGTACACAAATGCACTCAAACAAGCGCGTGTAGCGGTGTATTTTCCCCGTTGTAGGCAGCATCGTACACGCTGGCAGCACTTCTCTGTTTAAAATCAGATTTGTTAAGCTTATTTGTTCATTGAGTGTAACCCTGTAGCCATCAGCTGACTGATTCATACACAGACGGCCATCTTTCTCTCGTGAACGGGGCGATATTCTCCTAATTTTGTGACAGATTGGGATCAATACTGTATTCCTCTAAAGCAAGAGTTTGGTTTCACCGCTTTGTTGAAACTATTAACATAAAGCATTATTCAAAGCATAATCTTCATTATTCATTATCGACCGCACTGTATTCCACCTTTAATGACTGTATATCTTTAAATCACACCACTCTCATATTCCGTTATACCTCCACTGTCTCAGTAGTTTCCATCCAAACAGCTTAATAAGCTGACTGAGTTGTTCAACTCACATGAATGTATTTTTCTTTCATTGTGTCCAGACCTTTTCACCTGAATATTATTATTTTCATTCACCAAATGGTGATGAAGCCCATTAGTCATCCGTCATTGTACTGGGCTGTCGGGTTTGCTGCTTTTCTGATGCTATTATAGACTTGAACAAATGTTTCCTCACTCACTGTAGACGGGAGCAAACAAACAAACCCACGCTCACTTATTTACTGTAAGCAGCATCACTGACTTCCCGTCAGCCCTGGCACTGTCATGGTACAACTGCAGCCCACCCTGTTCTCACTCAGTCTGAGATCTCTTGTTTTCATGCTGCTGTTGTTGAACTTTTCATTTCAAGCTGGCCCGACGGTTTGTGGTTCACTCCCGAGACATTTCAGCCAACACTTGAATCTGTGTTCACTCCCCTGCTGCTCCTCCGATGCTCACTCACTCGCTCGCTCTCTGTCTTTTTGCATATATAACACCCAATTGTGTGAAAACTTCCCTGTGTGGTTGTTTCTCTGACTGAGAAAACAAACCACAACACATACTGCTGTTGTGTTAGTGCTAGCCTTGCCATTTTCTTCTTCCCATCTGTGTTTTGTTCTGTGTGTGTGTGTGTGTGTGTGTGTGTGTGTGTGTGTGTGTGTGTGTGTGTGTGTGTGTGTGTGTGTGTGTGTGTGTGTGTGTGTGTGTGTGTGTGTGTGTGCTACATAACTGCTTTTATCAGGTTAACATCAGTCTGTGTTGGCATGTGTCTGTCCCTCTTTTGCTCATCCTGTCCTCTCCAGGCTAGTTTATGCAGTCCAAACTACAACCTGATATTTTTTTGGGAAACAAGCTGTTGTCAGATTTGCGTTGCTAGGCATTGGAAGCTGCACTGGGCAAGATTTTTAATGTAAATCCTGGTGTAGTGTATAGACACAACATTGCAGCATAACAGTGGAATAAAACTGCAATGATCATGCTCTGTCCAGGAAAAGCTCCACGCTTCTATAGAGTGGAATACAGCTCCACAAATCAGCTGGTCGTCCAGTCTGGACGTTATGTTATTGTTGTTTTTCTCTGTTTAAGTCCCATTTCTTTCTCCTCACTATCATCTGGAACTGCCAGTGTGTGAAATTGCCTCGTGTAGCTGTAATGGGAGATGACAGGCTGTGTTTGTCTTTGAGTTGAATGTTTTTTCAGGTTGAGGTTTGGTCTGCCATAACATGAGAAGGCCTGCTGTCTTCTTACGCAAACATACGCACAACCTAGTGTCCAGATGCCTGTACACTAGCACTTTGTAGAGTTAGGAAAGTCGTTTTCTAGGTGTGCTTTCCTTCACCCTTTGCAAACATTTAACTCCTCAGCGTATATCTCTGTTGTGTGTGACTGACATAACAACTTGTAATATTCATTACTAATACATGAATCAGACGGTAGAACATTTAGATTCAAAATAACGCTTGTATTTGTCCATGATGTATACCCAGTATGTTCCACCCAAGCAGTGTGGTTATTTTTGTGGGCTTAGGGACATTAGTGCTTCTATGTCTTATGTGGGAGTACTGCTGGTCCTCTGATCGATTCTCATCATCACCCAGAAAGTTTAAAAATCTGTCACTTATTAGACCAAACAACGCTTTGGATTAATAATTACAGTTCCTCAGATAAATCCCTATGTACTAAAAAGTCACTGAGTTTGGACCTGTGTGTAAATGATGTGATATACGGCTGCATTTTGTATAGGGGTGTGTACATAAATAATAAATCATTATATGGATATAGATATATATATATATATGAACAAGGAGAGAGAGAAAGAGAGCACTAACGTGCTGTATGCGGTCTAAATGACAGCTCTGTTTGTGACCTTTTGTAACATAACATGATGAATCCCCTGAATCTTCAGTAATCTAATGGTTTCACAAACCGGTTGACATGTTGATTAAAGGGTTAAATGAAAGCACAGATATTGAATTGTAGCTGTCAGTTGCTGCTGGGCTTTGACAGTTAAAGCTGACTTGTTATTTTTAGGAAGATGAGTCTGTATTTTTCTTATGTTTTAGTTTTGTTCTAATGATTTTCAAGGACAGAGATGATTTGAAATCGCAGCAGCCCAACTTTAAAGACTTGGATATTAATGACTCCATATGGGGCTCATCTGTTCACATATTCATCATTGAGTCCATCACTCCGATGCTTAAACACATCTCGTCATTGTATCAGATTTACTGCCAAAGATGCCTAATGAAAATACTGAGATGTGAAGAAATGATGGTTGTGTCCATATTGTTTGACCTTTCGAGGATATCACTATGTCCATGATTTTTTGATGAACGTTGTGTTGCATCTAACATACTGATTCATTTGATCATCCTGTTTCCTTTTTAAAACAGCCGCTTGTGAAGCAGTTTGCTTTTACTGTGATGTGAGACGATGCTTTGTTGTTCAGGCATTCAGTTTTAACTGTTAAGTGATTATCAAATGATGTTGCTCATGAAGGCATCGTGTGGTGGCATGCCTGTTGTTTCATTTTGTACTCAGGTGTGCTCTGTTCAGTCAGGCTTGAAAATCACATTTTCGACACGCTTCATTTGTTCAGATACAGCAAATATATAGATACAATAATAATATGAGCAGATGTTTCCTCGTAGTGATGATTCCACTCACTCCTGTTTCAGCATTAAACTTGATTTTGTAAAAGTAGATGATAAATTAATAAAGATTAATTCTGAAGTGACTGTTTGTGTGTTTTTTCTTTGTTTGATGAAATCACGAATAAGATTGATCATGTGATTTTCAGTATTGTTGTGTCACAGTACATACACAGGTTTCTGGCAGCTGAGAAAGAATTGGCTTCAGTTGTGGATGCTGCCTTCAAGTACTCTTTGTAAACTGCAGTCAAGTCTGTAGCGTATAGTTTTAATATATTGTACGTGATCTGACGTTCATTATCTCACTTGCTTCCCTCTTTTTATCCAATACAGTTCATCTGTTTGTACAGTAATGTTCAGTGTTTGCTTAACAATTACCACAACTTTGAAATATAAGCATATCTATTTACTCACATTGTTATATTACATACCTGTGCATACTTGTTAATAAAGCACCTTACCATACTAATACTAGTTAACTTGCACACATGGAAATATGAGCTCTGTACCTTGGAGAGATTTAGAAAAAACTATACTATGATGATTTTTTTTTTTTTTTTTTTTTTGTTCAGACTAGACAACACTTTAATTTTGTGTTTTCACTTCATTTACACTATACTTAAACTTTATAATTAAAGTGCAGATTGATGTCATGTAATGCATCTTTTCATTGGTGGTACAGGAAGTGAATATTTAGTAATTCAGTTGCTGATTATTCTGTGTAAATGTCACAAACATGAATCTAAATAGACTGGCTCCTGGCTTTTGTTATTTTAATCTAAAAAAATACAAAATCTAGAAAAACAAAACAACAACAACAACAATAGAGGTTTTAAAATGTGTACTGTACCTTTAAGTTTTGCGACATGTCGTAAAAGCCAGCCTACTGTCGTAAATAATCACGTGGAGACATCATGGATGGTTTTGAGTCAGCTGTGGATTTTTACACTTTTTAGTGTTTTTAGCTAATTTTTTGACAAACTGTTGATTTTCCTCTTCGCTGTATAAAAACAGGAAATGCTCTCCTGAAAACAGGCGACACTTCCCAGCTCAGCTGACGGCTCGGTTCGGTCGGTGTGTGTGTGTGTTTATGTGTGTGTGTGTGTTTAAGTGAGTACCTGCTCACAGTGTGCAGCCTGCATCATGTTCGTGTTGGTGGAGATGGTCGACACTGTCCGGATCCCTCCGTGGAACTTCCAGAGACAACTCAACGAAGCCATAGCCGAGGAGCTGAACAAGAAGCTGGCCAACAAGGTGTGTGTGTGTGTGTGTGTGTGTGTGTGTGAGGGGGAAGATACAGTAAAACAAACATACACAAAACTAACGACTCTTCAACATAGGTTTCTATGGTCATCTATTTACAAAATGTAAAATATTACAATAAACAAATGACCTCAAAATGTGTCCATAATTTAAAGTTTAAAACGTAAAAGTCTCATCACATCAGATGAATTTAATTCTTTCTTTCTTTCTAATTCATGTAATTTACATGATACAGAGTACTGCCATGCAGTCTTTCCCAAGTTCAGTCCTTACTTGTGATGTCCTGCGATCTGGTTTAATGAACAGTAGTTCTGAATTTGAGAAGAGATAGCATATAAAAGACATTATTAAAAAAAAGTGTTGTGCAGTTATCCTACTCCTGCTACTGAAGCCTTTTTAGAGAAACTAAACATTTTTATTTTATTTATATAAATCAAAAGGTATCGATTTGCCACAAAGGATTTAAAAAGTTCCAGAGATCTCATGACGCACCCTCTAAACTGTGACCCGCTCTCATCACCACAGGTGGTCTACAACGTTGGCCTGTGCATCTGCTTGTACGATATCACTAAACTGGAGGATTCCTACATATTCCCAGGAGACGGAGCCTCACACACCAAAGGTATGATGATGATGATGATGATGATGATGATGATGTTTCAGGCAGGATTCAGCCAGGCCATATAAACCTGGCTGAATATAGATGACCTGTCACAGAAGTGACATTTAAATGCCAGGATAACTTACAGGGTGTGTAGTAATAAAAAAAACGTTTTACAATAACTTGAGAAAGTTGCACAGCAACAGACAGCATCACTGACTATTCTACCAGACTCCGAGATCAGAGTGGGATGGAAAGGGTCACCATATTCTGTTGTGCTATCCTGAAGAACATACTGATACAGGCCCAGATTATGTAGCTGCTTCTTTTCTTATCCACTAATAAAACACACGAGGCTGACCTCAGATCTTAAGTTATGGTTAAATTGAGGGTTGATGGACTGTGCCTCAGCTTCATCTAACTCGCTCACTGATTAATTCCCGTCTTTCTTTGGTGTTTTCTGTCAGTTCATTTCAGGTACGTTGTGTTTCACCCTTTTCTCGACGAGATCATGCTCGGCAAGATCAAGTACTGCAGCCAAGAGGGAGTTCACGGTAACTTCTGTCTTTCTATTCCAGCATGTTTGATTCAATCTCCAGAAATGTATCAGCAAATGTATTTTCAACACACTTTCTGTTCTTGATCATCTAATTAATCAACTGTAGCAGATGACACTGTGTATCTGCACTTTTATTTATTTATTTAATCATTCAGTAGCTCAGATCTGAGAGGTCTTCTAGTTATTTGGTCCTTTTTATGTTGCAGTTTTTCCACATCTCTGGTACTAAAGTCACGTCCAGCTGTCGTTTACTTGCTGTCTACACTTGTTTCATTTGCTGCTAATTAGCTGAGTCACATCTGGCTCGTCATGGAGGAAAATATTCAGTAAAGATATTCATTTGTAAATCAGATACAGAGTCCAGTATGATGATTAAATATTTCTAACACAAATTCCTTCCTTATATTTTCATCTAGAGTGTTTATGATTCATTTTAGCCAAAAGTAAAAGGTGCTCAAAGTATTTGCCTTGTTCATGCTGTACATTGAAATAGTTTAGACTTTCCTTTAGTGTATTCAGATTGTATATAACTTGAATGTAGGAACAGTAACGCGATCTGGTGTGCTGTGGTAAACACTGACTGATCACTGTAACCTTTCTGTTTCACAGTGACGATGGGCTTCTTTGATGACATTCTCATCCCACCGGAGTCACTTCAGCAGCCTGCAAAATTGTATCCTGCCTGAAAATTGTATTTAAATTCTGATCTCAGATTTATTGTGACTGTCGAGCCGTCCTTAGCTACAGCCGCAGTGATGAAGCAGAGCAAGTTTGGCTGTGGGAATATGAGACGGACGAGGGGGCTCATGACCTCTACATGGACCAAGGGGAGGAGATCCGTTTTCGGGTGACAGATGAAGTGTTCGTGGACACGTCGCCAACGGGCCCAGCCACCGCAGCGACAGACACACAGGCACAGCCGGGACAGTCGACAGCGCCGCCAGCAGAGGACACCGGAGAGAAGAAGGAGGCACCGTACACTCTGATTGTAAGAACACACTTAATGACTAACACACATTTACATCACCAAGACATCTGTTGTTGTTTCTGATGATGATGAAAAGTGTGAACTCAACCCAACTTCAGCCTGCAATAGTCTGAATCAACCAGAATAACAAAGTTTTCCAGCCCACTGTGACCCCGATGAGGATAAGCGGTTACAGAAAATGAATGGAAGGATGTGTCTATCCATTTTTACTTGCTAACATGCCTTTGTTGTTGCATTGCTGCATATCATGTCACCACCAACCGTAGATCAGTGAAATAGTGTGAAACCATTGATCATGACAAAATTGGGCTGCCTGCTCGTAGAAGAACAGCTCCATAGCTCTAGGAGAGGTATAAAACTACACAGGGAACCTTTAACGCAGTTAATTAAAGAAAATCTATTTGTACCATCGACTTCTGACACACCTTCACAGTAGATTGAAGATAAACTGCCTTTTTTCTTTTAGAGCCCGACTGATAAGTCAGGCGGTCTCTGCAGTGTTTGCAGTTCACAGGAGCTAATCTGCATATGAAAGTTCACCACAGCTGGACTCTGTGAAAGTTCTTCATTGATTTACTGCGTGTTTACTGATTACAGTGATTTTGTTTGATTGTAAATGTCATTGTTATGAATGCTGTGTGATGAGTAGAAAAGCCCCTTCTACTGTTGTTCATAATATTCATAAAGGTATACGCTGTCCTGCTGTAAGAGATGTAACAAAACTAAGAGTCAGGGAGCTTTAGATGACCACACAGTTCTGAGAATATAAATAATTCATCATAATGACTGGAAATGCCACAAAATGTATAAAATTAAACAAAAGTATCTTCATGTCCATTTTGACCCTGTGCTGTTGTTTCAGGGGACCATCTGTGAGCCGGGGCTGGGGCTGCTGTCATGGTGGAACAATTAGCACTGCAGTAAATGAAGAGGATATTTTGTGGTTATGAACAGATCAATGACTGACCGGACAGATGAGGGACAGTCTGCTGGAGACACTGAACCCTGTTGTTTGGGTGCGGAAGTCAGGACACAAAGCCGAGCTGCTGTCTGAACCAAGATACTGTTTGTGTGAAGTGACCTCTGTCACACAGAGACTGGCTGTGTTGTAAATGCTGCCCTTAAAGGACCTGGACAATATTTTCACATGTTTTTGTGCCGTCTACGTGACGAACGGGGGCAACCGTTTTTGAAGCTGGTCCAGTATTGAGCAAGAGTGTGCTGCAGCTGCTGCCATGAAACAGGCTGCACTGTATAATCCTTCGAGGCAATTGCACACCATCAATGTACATCCTCCTAAAAGTGCTTGTTTTTGCCACTGACAGGCTCAGATTGTTATTATAAGTCCCCTACAGAGATAGATGTAAGATCATTTAACCAGAAACAGACATTTTATTGCTCTGTTGAAAAAGAACAGCATCTTATGATAGTTTATGATAACACAAATGTCTTTCTCTGTAGGGTACTTTCCATAAAGTTATCACACACTTAGAATAACAGTCTGACCCTCTTTGTGACAAAAACAGTCACTTTTAGTGGAAGTACATTGCTGGTGTGCAGTTGTCCTGAAGGATTACACTGATGCCGGTTTGGCTGTGGCAGTCAATACTGGACCAATTAAAAAATGCAGTCTTCATTAGTCACAAAAGGGTTAAAAAACACCAAAGTTTCCCTTTAAGATACCTGCTTCATGGTAACACGTAGAATTTATATTAAATAACCGAGTGACTGATGGACATGTGTGTCATCATTTGGTATATTTCACAAGATTTTAACCCCCAATTCTAAAGAAAACTAAGTCATTAATTATTTGAATCATAATGTCATCACTGCTTTATTAAGGTCAGTCAGACATGAACATCTCACAGGATCTGATTGAATGACTCAGAGCGAGTTATTGTTTAAAACTGTGATGAAAACTTAACAGCACTTGTCAGGGATACATAAATGTGGTGCCTAATGATGTGAGAGAAATAAGTAATTTTTGTTTGTATAAATTGACCTGTGAGTCAGATTTCTAATACATCAAGATCCAAACAAAAGTATTATTTGGTATATTAATTTAATATAAAAAAATAAAAAAAAACACTTATTTGAAATTTTACTTCTACCCCAGGTGTTTGTGCACACATCCTCAGTTTATTTAACAGCCTTGTAATGTTTTGTACTCCTGTTTTGTCTCACAGTAAAAGGGCGTATCATCAGCGCGAGCGGTTGTGATTTGTGAATTTGTCATTTTGTGTGATTATAGGAAGTACATAAAAAAAGGATTAGTGACCAGCTTTTAAAGCCTACACTCTGAAGGGCAGTGAAGGACACAGATCTGCTTTCTGCACTGTTTCTGTTGGTCAGTGTGGATATGCAACTCCCACACATATTTGTGTTTGTTGTACAATCAGAAATGCAGTAGGCTGGGTTTCATGTGACAACTGCATGGCTAGTTGTTTGTCTCAGTGATTGGTTGTGAAACTAGGTTAGAATGCATATACTCTTCATCAAAACAAATAGATGGTTTGCATGTGACCCCGATTCAGAAATATCACCTACAGAAAGCTTAATCATCATTATCTTGCTCAAGGACACTTTGACTGGACTAAGGCAGCTGGAAATTAAACCAGCAACCATTTAATTTCCATCCTGAACTACAGCTGACCTGCAATGGTTTGTTTTCCTGACTTTGCCCTCACTAGCACTATAAACTATATCCAGAATTAGAGTTGGAAAGTTAAAGTACACATCAGTCTAAAATAAATAAGATTAAGAACATTTTGAATTTTTGTTTGTTGTTATCTTACAGATGTGTGTAATTTTACAGAGGTTTGTATACCATTTAAAAAAAAAAGCAGAAAATAACTAATTTGGAGTTCTTTTCTGTAAATTAGGTTACAGAGTTTGAATGTAATGGTACATAATGATGTAAGATTTACTTTAAAATTACAAAGAAAAATGTTAAACTGTTAGTATGGACATAAATGCCAGTAAACAGTAACTTGTCATTTTTGGTATAACATTTTAAATTAATAATAATAATAATAACAAAAATAGTTTGCTGTTAATTTACAGATAATGTCCGTAAAGCTTGTTTTTAAAAAAACAGAAAACAACATTTTATTTTGCTTCTTTTTGAAGCAAGTAGCTTCTTTTTCTGCAGACTCATGAATTCTCTCTGAGCGTTACAACTGTTTTCTGGTGTGTGTGTATGTGTTTTTTTTCATGTGTATTTGATAAAAGATAAACTTGTAAAATCCAAAATGCAGTCTGCCACATAACACATCCTTTATATCAGAGCAGCACAAGAACAGCTGCAAATATAGTGCAGTATGATGAACATCATATGGCAAAGACACACACACACACACACACACACAAAAACCTGACAACACTGAGCGCACTGTTCTCCCAAAAGATTACATACATGATAAGGAATGAAGAAAGTCATCTTTGCACACACACACACACACACACAAACGCAAAGGGTCGCATCACGCCATCGGAATCTCCGCCAGCTGCGCAGACTCAGCAGCCCTCACACCGTCACAGCAGGGTTTTCCGTCGCTCTGCGCGGATTTAGTCGACTTATTTATTTAATTACTCGTTATATAATACACACCGACTTTAAAGACACACTCTGATCGTCCTCAACCTTCCAGCGCACCCGATGCAGTAAGTAACATTTCTGTGTATATATGCATGTTTAGGTGCCTGCAGGGGGGAGTGTGTCAGTGTGGCTTTGTTTTTTCTTTTGGACATGGTCGGGACAATGTATGCTTTGCATGCCTGACAGAGTACCGCTAAATAACAGAGACAGGTTTTTATTCTGATGTGATTGTATGGAGGACTGATCGATGTAATGTCCCCACCATAACTGACCGCCTGTAGATGTTAATGAACGGACCTCTCACCCTGCTTTTGTCCAAGTTATATCGCCTCACAGCACTGATTTTTCTTCGCCTTGCACACATTTAAGAGAAATTATTGGAGCTGTGAATGAGAAATTAATTTATTTATGTTTTGCTGTTGGCTTCAATACAAATAGGCAACAAGCAAAAGAGATGAAATATGTGATTTTATGGTTTGGTTCTGTGAGGAAAGTGAAGTGTATGAATTGAGCTCTCGGGACAAACTCCACACAAACACAATTCATAGACTGATCAGTCATGCCTTCATAATGATGGCACAGGGAAGAGATTTGTCCTGGACCCAGGCCAGAGGAGTCATGACACTCTTAATTCTGTAGCTTCGTTTGCGCACATCCAGATGTTCTCCTGCTGTGTGTCAGTGAGTGTAAACTCACAGTCGTTTGGGTCCATTCACGCTGGTCTCTCATTATTATCTTAATTATAATAATCATGTTGGAGCTCACACTTTGTGCGTGTTTTATTGTAACGTATCCGTCTGGTAACTCGACTGTAGTACTCCTCCTGTTGGATGTGTAACTGATCATTTGGGAACGGGGCACTGACGTCACGAACGCACCACCAGAGGCGGCTTTCTGCTGCTGTTTTGACGTCACGCCTCGTGCGGAGCTCCAGCTCTGCCTACGTCATTCCAAGCGGGGGAGTGGGCGTAAAAAAACAAACACACACACATACACCCACGTATATCCTACATATCAAACGGTTTTTAATCTAATTTTAATTTAACGGTGTTTCTTGGGTGAATTCACCTCGAATACTGACTTGAGATCAGCCAGTGGCTTCCTTATTCTAACCTTGAAAATATCACTACAGGGAGAAACCAGATTAAAGGGTACTGAGGGGCAAGGTCACCTGATTAAACAGGACATGTTGTGGATTTTATGAATGATGAAAAGGGTGGATGGATAAGTAATGACAAAATAAAAACACTGAATCACTTTATAAAATAAAAAATAATAACAATAATTTAAAAAAAGGTCAGATGACTGTCAGCAGCCTGCCAAGCAAAAACAGTAAAACGAGCCAGGTGTTTAATTACAGATAATTACAGTTATTTTATGTACATTTGTATGTAACTTAAGAAAGCAGAAATAAATAAAATAGTAATTTTTCTGTACAAAAATGAGAAATGTTGTCAATTTCCAGATAATTTCTGTGTTTTTACAGAGTTTTGTATACAATTTTTAAAAAATAGAAAACTACTGTAAAAATTTGGGGTCAATTTTTGGTACATTTACGATAAAGTGTAATAATCGTGTGGGATTGCAGTGCAATGCAGATTCTTACAAACTGAGCCAAAAAGGAAACTTTCAAAGGTGGAAAAGGAAATTTGGGGCTGTTTTTAAAGGGGCACTGCGCCAATTTTACATCCCTATTTAACAGAAAGCTTGTGTGAACAGACTGGAAGTCCCAATGAACACATGCTACTGGGTTGCACTATGGTAAGTGTAGGATTTGCAGTATTTGGACCCAAAATACATCCTAAAACTCAGGATACTCTGGCCTCTGTTGCCTTGATTTTGATCATTCTTTTTTAAAATTTGTGACCTTTTAACCCCTTTAGAAGCAAGTTGACTTAAAGTACTTTAGACTGTTAGTTGTTTCACCTCAACATCTGTTTTCCTGTTGGAAAGAATTTTATCTAATTTTATCTAAATCACATAACATGGCAGAACACTATATTCTGAAACAAAAGGATAGATCACTGAAAAGGAATGTTTAACCTCAGAGGTCCTTTAATTCTTTGTGGTGTCTGACTTAAAAATTCTTGGCTGGGTGACTCCCCTTATTCCTCTCCATCATGTCTAACGCCAACTGACAATGTGATCTTCCTCCATTCTGTCCCTGTGGTCTCTCCCCTCACAGCGAGTCCTCCTGACAGACTTGAAGTGAAAGAGTTGACCTGGATATATCTGCTGAGCCTGTGTCCCACACTTGAGGCAGGCCTCTCCAAGCAGACGGATACACCGGTGGACAGACAACAGTGTCAGCAGCCCATCAGCAGCCTGCGGCTCGAGGAGTAGCAGCAGCATCCAACACTGCGCCCACACCATCCTCCCCCATCCTCCTCCTCCTTGTCACGTTTGACATGGCAGACCCCAGCCTCACATCGCCTTCTGGGACGCCTCTCCGCTCCCCCAACGCCTCCCTCACCCTCTCCTTCCCATTTCTGAGGGAGGGGAGCCGGGTATGGGAGGAGGGGAAGGAGCAACCACTGCCTAGGAATTTGCCCAGCCCATTGCCAACCAAACGTACCCGCACCTACTCAGCGTAAGTACGATTAATTGATTATATATATATATATAGTGTGTGGTAGGAAGTAGACATTTGTTTGAATATTATAAAATTGCATGTACTTGTATCTCATTTGAGTTTTTCCATTTCATTCTACTTTAAACTTCAGAAAGAAAATTACTTTTTACTTCACTATATGTATCAGTGAAGGCAACCAATAAAAAGAGTTTATAAGTGCTAACTAAAGCCTGATTTATTAATGGTTAATGAACAGTTTACTAAAACTTTATTAATAATTTAAGCTAATAATAGGAGCAACTTTTGGTGCCAGGTTGAGGAAAATCCTCCAAGCAACTGGTTACAACTATAAACCCTCTATAAAGAGTGTTTCTTTTTAAAAACTGGTACATATTTATCTAACAGCTCCATCATTTTGCAGATTTTAGATACAAAACTTATGAGATTATAAAATATGACATGACACGGCTTTACAAAGTAAAGTAGTTACAATGAATGAACCTCATCATAATAGTAATAATTCAATAATATAATATATAATTATATAACAGGACAGGAGCCATTTTCTACGCAATAAGTACTTTTATTTCTGATGATATAAGTACATGTTGCTGACATGTCTGTCATAAATGATTCAAATATTTCCACCTCTGCAGTTTGTCAGCTGATGTAATAAGTGAATAACAGAAATCTGACAGGTTGCTGTGTCGTGGCTGTGTTGCAGACTGTGGTCGGTACTGTTCATACTGTGAGTCAGCAGATTAGTTGTTGCCATCTCCGCTGCCGTTGTGTTGTGACATGAGGCGGTGTGTAGGTGTTGATGCAAACTGCTCTTCATCTTCCCTTCTCACCAAATCTCCTTTCAGTCCTCACACTTCACTTCTCTGTCTTGTCAAAAGGGCACGAGCCCTCAATTGTATCTCATAAAAGAGAAATATATACTTCTGAACTGCTCCTTCACGTCTTGCAATGAAACAATATGACAGTAAGTTGTACTGAGATGAGTAGTTTTATGATTAATAAAGAAACTTCCTTTGTTTTTCTCTCTTTGCCTGCAGTACTGTACGTGCTCACTCAGGTCCGATGTTTAAGGGTGTGTGTAAGAACTTCTCCAGGTCACAAGGTCACGGCTTCATCCGACCTTCCCATGGCGGTGAAGACATCTTTGTTCACATCTCAGAGTGAGTGGCGATAACACAGAACACACTCTTAGAAGACAAGATCACGTGGTGCATTAGCTGAATTACAAATAGCAACAGAAACTTACTGCAGAACTGCAGTGTCAACTCAAAGGACTGTAAGAACTCAGAAAACAACACTGTTTACGCGTAGACTTTTTTCAAGAGGAAAGCAATTTTTCTCAACTCTCCTAGGACATCGTGACACCTGCAATAATATGTGGACGAGTACAGAAAGTACAGAAACTTCTTTGCTGCTTTTATTCTTCCTTTTTAGTCAGGACAAGCAGTACTCTGACAAATGTTGTACAGCCTCAGCAAAAGCAAATTTATAAAATTCCTAAAGAGACTATGCAGCATGGTCCAGTTATATTATAGCCAAACAACTGCACTGTAGGTCAGAACGTCCAAGATTTATCTTGTCCCAAATTCCCCTCAATATCAGAGCTCCAGCAGATGTTCGATGGTCGATAACACTCTCAAATCTCTGTGTTAAAAATAAAGTTGGAGGCAATTAGTTAGCTTCTCATAGAGACTGAAAGAAGCCAGAATAGCTCCATCCCAAGTTCAAAAACATGTCTACCAGCACTTCAAAGGCCCAGTAATAAGTAAGCCTCATATCCTGTTTGTTGAATCAGTACACAAGAAGTTGTGGTTTTCTGGGGAGTTGCTTGCTGTACCAATTTCTTTGGAAAAAAGGAGGTGACAAGGCTCTGCTGGTTGAAAATCAGCAATTCACTGTTTTTGACAGCTGTTTGCCATGAAGTAGTGTCAAACAGTTACAACATGTAAACTAGTAAGCAGTAGAGGTGCTGGTAGACGTAGATGTTTTATCTTTGGACAGAGTCAGGCTAGCTTTCCTGTTTCCAGTCTTGCTAAGCTAAGTTAATTGCTTCCCAGCTCCAGGTCCATACTTCACGCACAAACCTGAGAGTGATATCGATCCTCTCATCTCACTTCCAGCAAGAAAGTGAATGAGTTTCCCTTAATGTCAACGTCTTACTTTAAGTCTGTGGTTCTCTGATTTGGATCTGGAGGCAACCTCAGGGAGTTGCAGAATAAGCAATTTCCTCCAATTTCTGCTGTTAACTACGGACTCACAGACTTCCCTAATTTGATCTAATTATACAACATGACATTATTTTATTGGAACTATTTAACATTTTGCAGTTTGGAGGAAGTTTAAATAGAATTGTTTACTCATATCACGCCTCATCTTCCTAATGTTCTTTTGTTTCAGCATCGAGGGGGAGTATGTCCCAGTTGAGGGTGACGAGGTCACATACAAAGTGAGCCGGGTCCCGCCCAAGAACCTAAAGGTCCAGGCGGTGGAGGTGAAGATCACACATCTCAACCCAGGGACTAAACACGAGACCTGGTCTGGGCAGGTCATCAGCTCGTAGATCTGAGCTCTGGGGCTGGGGTGGGGTGGGACCTGGTGGATGGTGCTGGGCAGGAATGGGGTGGGGGAACGAGGACCTATCATGGGACTGATAACTTACAATCCTTTTTTTAAAAACATGTTTTACATACCCAGCGAAGTATCCAGAGTTAACAGCGCCAGTAATTCAGATGTAGCTGGTGTTTGTCCAATCACAGAGCTGATGAAACAGTTTCTCTGCTACACGGATGAATTTGCTGTGTATGTGAAACTGAGCATTTATTCAATGTTAGGAAAGAGACACATTTGTTTTATTTATTTATATTTTTGTCATGATAGCAGTAATAAAAGTACAATTTGAGATGGGAGGTTAATGTGACCGGTCAGAGCACGTGGGCCTAATTCTTCATGGAGATCAGCTGTGTAAAATATGAAACATTAGGGAAAAATCTTCCATACATAACTGTGGTGCAGATCTGCAGACAGCTGAGTGTATGTGCAAGGAAGAGAGTGACGCAGGACAAAAGGCTGAATTCAGTTTTACTTCCCTTCTTTGCAGCTGTTATGCACTTGTTTACTCCACCAAAGTTTCCAGGATCACATGTTGAGTGCAAGTGTGGGTCAGATGACTTGTTATGATGTTATATCTGTGCAGACTTTGGAAAGAAACTTTGAATTCAACAGCAGAGATAATGGACATAAAAGTAAGTTGAAGAGATTTGGATGATAGTATTGCTAAGTAAAAGAAAGTTTAGAGACAGGTTGACCAAAAGGACGCAGTAAAATCACAGCTGGTTTTGCATTTAAATGAAGTTGAATTAAATTAAATAATAAAAATCTCTAAAAAATAAGTTGTTCTGTGTTTTCAGCCTTGACAGGATATCTCATAAGAAACCTTTCTTGGTTTCAGGTCACCAGTTTAGAAGCATGACATTAAGGGACAAAAAAATAGGAAGTTTTATTTTGAAACGGAGAGGGGAACAGAAAGTTGGAGTAAGAGTTAGTTAGAAATTAGGAATTCAGTTTGTCTTAAACAGAAAAAGCATGAAGAAAGACCAGGATTAAAGCAGGAAAATCACATTAAACCAAGTATGGACATTTCAAAAGCAAATTTTTACTGTGAATGGAAAGAAATGTTCCTGAAAAATACATATCCTTGGTTGTATTGTTTTGTTTGTGCTTATTTATTTTAATTATTTATCTGATGATTCTTATTTCTTTTAAGATTGATGTGTCCTCAGATTGCAAGCTCTATATTTTGGTTTATACAGTCAAAACTTGCACTTAAAAAAATTGAACTTCCACTATGAAAACTGCCACAGCGCTCAAGATGTCATTGTGAAGTTCTTCTCTGTTTGACAACTCCTGTTTTGACAGTGTCTGGAGCCATAAAATGCTGATAAACAAAACTATTTCTAAATCTCTTTTTCTATTATTAGAAAAAAAAAAAGAAAAAAAGATGTCTGTGTGTGATTTATTGAGCGTCTTCAGCGTGCTGGTGAACTACATGACCTTCATAGTTCGTGCCAATAGAGGTCATTGTCACAGATATGTTTGTAGTTATTCAGGTTTTGCTCATTTATGTGCTGTACTGTTTGTCATTACCTATTATATCAATTCCATGGAGTCTCTATGCATCCCGTCTCTTTGTCAGTGTCACTGCCTGAATATGTTCAACATTAAATTTTGTTTATTTCTTGCACATCGCAGGGCACTTTTGTTTGTGGACAAGCCACTGAGGTGGTGATCCACGTGATTACTTCTACTGAGCCTTGAAAGAACATTAAAGCATTTTATGATTCACAGGTCTGATGGAAGCTGTGTTTTGTGTTGTTTGTGTGTGTGAGACTGAGGGAGGAAGAGGAAGAGTGGTACGAACATGTGGTGAGAGAGACAGAGAGATACTGTGTCAAAGCCGGTCATCAGAGTGAACATCATTCATCATAGGCTTCAATGCTTCCATTTTATACCATTTATATTTTAATTTCTGGATAAATTATAGATGTAGGTGGTGATTTAGAAGTCTGGAACTAGACTAAGCCTGTTTGTTCACTCACTAAGAGTTGGTTTGGGCAGGCACAACACCTTCAGTAAAAATTCTAAAAAAAATGATTAGGAGGTGAGACAAAAATTAGCTATGAAGATGACGGCTAAAAAAGAGTAAGTCCATTAACAAAGACCACACCAATATGGATAGATAAATATATATGGTTCATCTCTGAGCTCCTCAATATATAAATATATTTTCATTGGTTCATGGGATTAGAGCTTCAGTGGTTCCTGTGTTTGTTTAGAGAGAAGGGAAAAAGAAGAGAAAAAAGAAAAGGAGGGTCTCAGAGACATTTGTCTGACAGCTTTATGTCAATACAAAATATCAGAGTGCTGCTTCCAACACTGATAACCAGTGAGCAGTCTGAGAATCCCTTCTCCACTGTTTCCTGTAAATTCATTTATCTAAAGTATAAATGTTATTGACTTCAACAGATACAGATTGTCCCTTTCTTTATGAACGAATGAACAATAAATAAGGGATAAGAACCTAAAACCAGGTTCAGCCAATATCATCCTGCAGTTCAGTCCAAGCTGCACCACTTGTTACTCAGAAAAGTAACAGAAGTCACAACTGCAGTCTGTTCTGCTGGCATTGCTAAGAGTTCACAGTGTGTTTGTTCTGTCCTCAGAGACTTACCTCCTAATTATGATGGAGACCAAAAGGAAGACCAAATATGAAAGAAACCAATATTATAATTTTTATAATTAGTTGGCTGACAAAGTTCTGTCCTGGCTGAGTATTTGAAATATAAACTTCAGTGCTAATTTATCTAATGTATGTATTATCTAATGTTCACTCTGGACAGCTGAAACTTTAATGAAGGAGATTAAAGATTATTATCAATAAAATAAATGAAGTATCCCTTTATAAACGGTGTTTGAACAGCCACAAGTTGAATTGCATTTTATTTTTTTATGAGCGGTTGCATGGGTATGAGTGGTTGTTTGGCGACTCCCAGTGGTAAAATTAAAAAGACTGTGGCAGACTGAAATGGATCCTGGTAACCCTGTAGAGACGAGAAGAGGCCTCCGACTTTGCAAGCGAGTTATATGTCTGAGGTCAAAGACCAGTTTGATCCAACAGGAGAAAGAACGACAGTGGAGAGCGGAGGTGAATGAAATTATATCAAAAACATTTTATTACAATGAATAAATGCAAGATACATTTTCATCCATAAATGTTACAGTTAACTGTGACACATTAAAAGTTCATTTTCTGTGCATAAAAGTCTCGTCTACATAATCTGTCTAGTCTTTGAGTGTTTACAGTCAGACAAGAACTGCAGCTGATGTATTTCAATAATGATCCATCAATGACATGACATTATTTTTCTGAACCATGACAAAAGAACAGAACATTGACTTGTTATACGAAAATCAGATTGGCAGTTTTCATATTTTAAAAAGTTATTTAAAAACCCTTTAAGTACGAATCTGAAAAAAATAAAATAGCAACAGGAAACCAAGCAACGTGCATCAATACAGTCGCCCAGTATTCAGCGTGCAGGCCATGATACAGCTTGTAAAAATATTTTACATAAAAAGCTGTCATACTGATTGACAAAAGTTTGAAGAGTGACTTGGTCACAGTAGCTTAATTCACTGGTTAAGATGAATTATTTGAGTCAGTAATGTTCAGTTTTAAATAGAAATCTGATAAATCTTCACTTAAATCAATTTGAGAACCTTGAGAGGCAAAAAAAGCAACTCGAGCTACCTTCTTTCATTTCCAGCAGCTTTGTGAGATTAAAACAAACATTTGACATTCGGGGGATCGCACAGTAAAGAAGAATGGATCCAAGAATGGATCACATCCAGCTGAGAGCGCTGCAAAGACATTAAAATATCTGGAATGATTCATACATCCTTTAATGTAATCTTCTTTTTTTCTGTCTTTTCATTCATATCTCATTTCCCAAATGTGTTCAGTCAGACCATACCATCACTTGGTATAAACTCGTAATACCAACATTAGTGCAAAACATCGTTCTATAATCTGGAGTAATACCTTTCAACATTGTTTTATAACCTCTCTAAGCTTTTTAGTTAATTTTATGTTACATGCTACACATTGCAGTGGTGTGACACTGCAGCCAAACACATATTCTTACACAGTACTTAAAACTTCCTCAGTTATTGTCCCCTTTTTTAACAAAATGTCCATTTGTATTTAGGAGCATCATATTAATAATATGGAGAAAATCAGTAGTGGTACCTTTCAGCAGTTCAATAACAGCCTGGGTTTAAGTTGCTTGTTGTCATACAAGCAGAGACCAACAGGCGGGAATTCAGAGAGGTTTGTGGGTAAAGGGATCGGGGTAGGGGTGCGAGCAGTTCAGGACATCAGGATTCGTGTGGTGGAGCATCAAAGAAAAGCTCCCGACAGAGCCTGGCCGTGTCCTTCGGAGAGTAGACTGTGAAACCGACGGTCCGTGGGTCGTTGAAAATTTCATAGTCGTTTCCTCCCTGAAAAAAGGAATCAGCGAAATGAACACAGATTAACATTCTATCTATAATCATGACATTTAAACCTTTAAAGAGAGAGTCTGTTTACAGCACCACATCACAGCTGTTTCAAGTTTTTACTGTACAGTAACCAAAGTATGACTCTTCCATACCATTTAAATTGAAATCTGTATGAGAAAATCGGTTAAATCTTCAGACAGCTAATCATTGGGGTATGTTTATGGTGGCTGCTATGAAGACATTATGATGATAAACTCCTGAATAAAATAGAATCTGTATATGTAGCCAAAAATCAGATATAGTTACTGACTTCATATTTTTTTGGCCTTTTTGAGCTTTATTTGATAGCGACAGCTGAAGAGTGACAGGAAGGCAAGGAGAGGGAGAGAGAGAGAGAGGGGGGATGATAAGCTGCAACGCCACAGGCCGGAATGAAACCCCGGGCCACTGTGGCGAGGACCGAGCCTTCGCACATGGGGCACACACCCCACCAGGCGAGCCAACCGGAGCCCCAAAATAAATACAATTTTATATATAGCTCAATTGTCATTGTATTAAATACAGCAAAAATGTGTGAATTTTGCAGTTTGTAATCATTCAAACTTCTTTTTGGTAAATTTAATTAATCCACAATCACAACTATGTGGAAAATGAGTAATTGAAGGAAATGAGTGTTAGGCAGGGCGTGTATATACATACAAACAAGTCGCCCCTAATGCTTACAGGTGTATAAAATCATGCATAAAGCCACTTTTCAAATAAGTAATTTTGTCCAATTTCTGCCCTGCTAGATTTGCACTTTGCAGAGTTACTGTTGCTCTTGTGGCTGAATGTGAGTAAATATCTGCAGCCAGATAAAGAAAGAAACAAGATTTCTCTCTCAGCACTGCGTCCAGCTCTCCTCTACACTAATCCCAAGGTGAACTTACATCTGAGGTCTCGTTGCCAAAGAAGTAGATGGTGTCCAGGCCTTCACGCTCTAGCACGTCTAGACACAGTCTTTTGTCCCAGCCCTCTGGAAAAACGTCAAAGCTGATGAGACCACCTAAAACAAGATGACCACAAACACAACACTGTTATCACCTGAGCTATACACACTCATATACACTGTGTATTTCTTAAATAAATACCTTTAAACAACACAATGTAAAATGTAACATCCTGAGATCAGTTAATTACAATGGACAGACAAAGCAGTGTTCCAGTTGCATTTACAACACAATTCTTATGAACCAGTACACCCAGTTTAATGGTGAATATTTTCCCTTTTGCACTCTTTCACCCGTATTTACAATCAAACCTCCTTCAGCCAAGCAGAACAAACTTTATTTACACTGAGCAGCAGCTTGAGGAATTTTTTTGAGCTCTTTATCTGGCAGGGTTGTGACTTGTTAAACTTGTTGGCAGAGAGACACACTGCACTCGGAAAAAAGGATGTGACACATGAATGCACCAAACAAGAATAGAACAAACAATGAGAAACATTTCCTATATTCAAGGAATCCAGAGATATCTGTGTGTGATTACGGCTGCAGCACAGAGAAGATCTGCTGTTGCACAGCTGTGCGTCAAATGACCGTAGTGACCACTGAACTGTGAAAAATAGCTGAGAAGTCTCCTGCAAAATTCTCTGCAGAACTTCCCTTTCGATCTGCCCTTCCCCCGTTTACACGGTAAATTCTTTTCACGGCCTTGTCTCAGCTGAAGGGTTTAAAGACCCAGTAACAAAGGCAACAGCTGCAGAGCGTCCAGCCAATCAGAGAGCCGAGTCATGCACACACCCTCCACACGCCTCCATCTCAAAACACCTTCAACCACACTATAAACACTTCAGCGCTTCAACCACATCTGTAGCAACCCATCCCCCAACCAGTCTACTGTTTTCACTCCTGAGCATTGATGGCAGGGCTGCTAAGTTGCTGACAATGCAGAGATACAACCTGCCACAGTAAATAAGGGTTAGTAAGACTTTGGTAAATTTAATTAATCCACAATGACAACTATGTGTAAAATGAGTAATTGAAGGAAATGAGTCTTAGGCAGGGCGTGTATATATGCACAAACACAAAAGGTCTCAAAGGGTTTGTCTTCCTCTGGGATTGTTAACGTTTAATACGGAAAAATCAATACAGGATAATAGCTTTCACCTCAGATCACTAGTCTCTGTAATGAAAACATTGAGTGTCCCTTTAAATTCTGTACTCTCAGTGCAGATTGGATAGTGCCGGGTTTATATAACGCCTATCGCAGAGATCAGCGGTGTCATCAAATAAAGGGCAATCATGCAGAAGCAGACAAACACAGAGGAAGACAAACAAATGAATCTTCAACTCTGCACATCCTCCGGACACATGGGCCTGTTTCCTCAATGTCAGAATCAACAGAGTAGAACATCTGCAACATCTGGCCCTGATGTCGTTGCTGCTTTCCACCTCAGCAACCTGAGAGTGTGTCCACAATATCTGGAAGAAGTCAAAACTATTTTAAGAAAATGATCAGGAACTTAAAATAATATGTTGCATATGTTGGATTTTACTAACAAACTTTTGGTAATATGATATGTTGAACTCTGTGAACTCAGTCAGCAGACATGAACTTATGTCACGTTTCTCTTTTCTGCTGTATGCACGGGATCGATAACAGGAAGAGTATTGAAGAAAAACAAGCCTGTCTGTCTCGTCTGTTTGCTTTAACTGTGAACAGCCTTCACACGTCATCAGCAGAGGCGCACACCTTGGAGAGCACGTAAGCAAACATCAAGTACCCGATTCACGTTACTGCTGCTGTGGAGAGAGTGGGAACAGTGTATTTATATATGTGTGTGTGTGTGTGTGTGTGTGTGTAATAGTTAAAGGTCCAGTGTGTAAGATTTGGGGCCTCTATTTTCAGAATAAGGCAAACATGGAATATAATATTCATAACTATGTTTTGTTGCATGTATAATCACCTGAAAATAAGAATCTTTTTATGTTTGTTGCTTAAAAAATATCCTTTTATATCTACATAGGGAGAGGGTCCCCTTTCATGGAGGCCGCCATGTTGAAACACCTTATTTATACAGTAGTCCAGAACAGACAAATTAAATACTGACTCTAAACAGGGTCCTTAAAGTGTTGTTTCTCCTTTACATTAGGAAGGTGAGGGTGATGTGAGGAGATTACAATGCAGTGATTGGACCACTAAATGCAACTAAATTCTACACACTGTACCTTTAACTGAGGGCTCTAATGTCTGGCACAAGGTCCTTCACACATCACTGGTGTGAGGTAGAGGGTTCTTTTTTTAAACAGAGATAAGAGACAACAGACATATATGCAGTAAAACTGGTTTGTCATTAACTCACATTACTTCCGTAGTAACCATTTATTATGTTCTCTATTCGTTAGGACTATTTTTATTGAACAAGGAGCTCACTAAAATACATTTCACTATGACTGTACCTGCATGATTATATGTGTTATATGTATATATAATTAAACTTGAACTACACCTCGCTGATAGAATGTATACAAACAAACATGCTGTTACTCACACTATGTTGGAGTGAATGATGTCCAAACACAAAGTCTGTAAGCTGAACCCACTGTTGGGTTGAGCTTTGTTCAAACTCTCAGAACTGTAATTTAAATACATTTTTCTCCTATAGGCAGTCGAAATTTCCAAGGCTACTATGAATAAAATTACTTACAAGACAAGTATAATTCTCATAGGAGTGTTTTGATCCCTGTTACTCCACTTCAGGAGACATTTAAGCGAAATATCAGGGTTCATAGGGTTAAATACAACATGTAGTTTGCAGAGGTGTGGCCTTCTAAAGCAGCATTCAGATTTTAATGAGTGAAATGGAGACTGACACTGCTTCCAATACCTCAACCTAGGGTTAGGATCACACACACAAAACACTTAAATATGTATATATGCGTAAAATAAATGACCTGATCTGATCATTATCGCAAATTTAAAATCTTTGTATCTCACTTGGGGGACATTTTTATGTAAGGTAACTTGAGGCAAAACATTAGATACAAACGGTTTTCACATGTTGTGTTACAATGGATTCAGTCCTGAAGTAGAGACACAAAACCAGTGTGTGATCAGACTCATTTATTAACCTCACCTAGTATCATTGTATCCTGTGTTTTAAGGCAGCAGGGAGGCTAAATGACAAATGGCTCTTTTCTCTTTTCCTCCCTCCCATACATTTATGCCAGCTACCTCTGCTGTATTATTACTCATGTCCCATTTCCTGAGACCAGACAGAGTATATTACAAAAGAAGATTACAGAATTTGGTTACTTACTAAAGTAAAAACAGCAGTAGCTACAGCACTCAGCAGCATTTAGGTAAAGTGATGGAGACAGATACTGCTGAAGTTATTTTACCTTCCCTGACACATTTAGGCATGTTTGATATTTTGACACGAGTCCCTCTTGAATATTTTTTTCAAAAAAGGGTTAAGTCTGGGGCAACTGGACTGTTTTAGATCTGTGAAGACGTTTCGCCTCTCATCCAAGAAGCTTCTTCAGTTCTGACTGACTGGTGGGGAGTCCGTGTATTTAGCTTGTAGATCCGTCCGTAGTTCCACTTAGTTCGTTAGTGCTCATTGTTGTGTGACGACTGTCATCAGAGTAGTTGATGGTCACCTGAGCTCAGGTGTGGCCAATGGTCGTTAGAGTCACATGAGGCTTGTCCCTTGTCTTTAAGATGTGAGAAAACTGCAGAATCTAGTCCCGATGAGTTGGCCCTCCTGTTTTGAGCCATGCGCTTGTTGAGTGGTTGTTTGGTTTCCCCAATGTACAAGTCTATGCACTCCTCACTGCGCTGGACAGCGTACACCAGATTGCTTTTGTTGGTGTGAGGAATAGGGTCTTTAGGGTGTACCAGTTTCTGTCTAAGGGTGTTGCTGGGTCTGAAGAACACTGGGATCCTATGTTTGTTGAAGATCCTCCTAAGCTTTTCTGACACACCAGATACATAGGGGATGACGATGTTGTTCTGTCTATCCTTCTTCTCTTCATCATCAACAGTCTTATCCTTCCTGGAGCTTGTGGTCGCTTTCCTAAAGGTCCGTTTAGGGTATCCACAAATTTTAAGTGTGTCTCTCAAATGCTGGTGTTCCTTTTCTTGAGCTTGGCCACTTGTAGGTACGTCGTCAGCCCTGTGTTGTAAGGTTCTGATGACACCTAGCTTGTGTTCTAGTGGGTGGTGAGAGTCGAAGAGTAGGTACTGGTCTGTGTGTGTAGGTTTCCTGTAGACACTGATCTGGAGGCTCCTGTCTTCATTGAAACTGGACACAGATGAAACCATGGTGTCCTACGAAGTGACCTCACTGTTTACATGCATCCCCACCACTACCACAGACTTAACCCTTTTTGAAGAAAAGATGACCTGGATGACTGAGAACCTTCACAGCCCTCTTGAACATGTTTGTCTGTTTTCAACTCTCTCACCTTTAGTGAACCGTAGTCCTTTTCCAGCAAACTCCTTTTTCAGGGCAGCAACAAATTTCTCCCTGATCTTCTCTCTCTGTGCAGAAAGTAACAAAGCAGTCAGCCTTTGCCAAACTTGTTACAAAAGACATGCAAACATGCAACAACGCTCTTGGTCACAACGCATTTGGTCATAACTATTATCTGCTTTGTTATATCAAATGCATACAATACGTCATGTACAGACACACTGACTACACATTATTTTAAGTAGGAGTGTAGCAGAGGATCCAGCTGCATAAATGTCAGCAAGTAGATGAAGGGTTAAACCTCCCCTTCTCTGCTGTTATCTACTTCCTCCATACCGCCTCGCTCTGTGAGCCATCAGTGGACAGCCTGTTAAGCTGTCCTGACAGATCAACATTGTTTGACCTCACTCTGTCTGCTCAATTGAGCTCAATTCATGAAACAGAGAGACAAAGACAGAGCAGTGTGTGTATAAATGTGTATAAAGACATACAGTTTGTTTAGCTTAGCTGCTAAAGCTTTAATAGGTTTTAATGTTATTACAGTTCAGGCAAAATGGGCAGACTTGCTACATGTGTAATGTACATTATAAGCAACCAGTGAGTGCAATATTTTACCTATAAACAAGATTTGATGTTATCAGTGTGCAATAATCCAGGACTGGCATTCACAAACAAGGGAAATGCAGTTATCAGAAGAATGATATGTTAACCCACAAAGTACCTGATCACAGGGGTTGAATGACCTTTATGACACAATAAAAAATGGGTGTGACAAAAAGAAATTCTCGGTTGGTCTCTAATGTATTTTACCTTGTCAATTTCAGAGAATTCAATTCGCTCCTCGAGTGTGCAGCTCCGACCAATGGGGGAAATGTTGAGCATTCCATTCCTGAACTCAATGAACGTTCCCCTGCAGGGAGAAAAGGACGAACAGTTAAATGACATTCGTTCATTCACCTTCATTTCTTCATAGAGATCACAAGAGGCATGTTTTTTCCTGCTTCAACAGGTTACTCCTGATGAATTAAGAAAATTGGCATTCCTGCATAACAAGATGGCAGGTCAAAGGTGTGTTTGTCACTGGGGGTAGGGGCCTAAATGTCTTGTCAGTTTGGTCAAAGTCTCACCTTTTCTTTGGCAGCTTGATAAGCCCCATGTAGCTGAGGCAGAAGTTGATCAGGTCCTGCAGCAGCTCCTCCCCGATCTGGTTCTGAATGGCCTAATGGGATAAAAATACACTTCATTAACAAAACAAAATGACTTCTGACAGACTTTTTTCATGACAGCAAACTGAAACTGATCAAAATGTTGTAGATTCAAAGTCATAAGTAAACTTTTTTCTACAAACATTTAGCAAGACAACATGACTTTGTAGAACATGGGTTCCTTAATATAGTCTCAAATAAAATACTTCTTTTGGATTGGTCTACCAAAAATAATGGATCTAAATTGTCTTATTTCTTTCCGTAAACATACTTTTCATCACATATAATATAAATAATATATCTTACAACAAGATCTTAAACTTATAACACTTCTATGTTCTTATTAGATCATCTGCTTTACAGGAGGAACATGCAAAGTGTGTATGTAGGACAGAAGCATGTACTGTTGCATACAATACCAGGTGATATTGTGTCAGAAGGTGTAGAATGTGACCTTGTATGCCCACTTACATGTTTTGAGAGGAGTTTCCCATCTTTGTACTGCACTGTCCCGTTCTCAGCAAATACATAGTCAAACTTGTGTACCACTGCAAGAGAGGAGACAAGTACGCTTCTTTAAAACCTATATACTCAACTAAATTAGCTCCTCCACTAAAGCTTGAATACAGAATAGAACGACCTGCTATATTTACCTGAAGGCAGATTACAGTGTATGTAACACTGCCTGGAAAAGTCAAGTTTAATCTGTCTGAGCTTCCCCCTCACTTTGAAAACATAAGAAGTATCCTGCAAAACAGCATTGCAAACCGAAGATATGTACACGCTGAGACTGTGGGCAAATGTTGGATTGTGTCATAACTTGACAAATAACAATAAAATGTTCTTCTAGCTGGGTTAGAATTAACTGTTAAGTGATTATTTAGTTCATACACAGCAGAGTGTAACACACTTTAACTGATGGTGTCATAAAATTGACCATTTAAAACTATCTTTTCATCATCAATAAAAAAAAAATACTATTATATTGTAATGTCATAATACCACAATGATGATTTCATTAACTATTTTGATATTTCATCACATTGCCCAGCAGCTACAGCAACATCAGCTGTGACTGTGTGCATCATTAAGTAAGAAAAGATTCACCTTTGGTACACTTGGCCTGGTTAAGAAACCACACAGCTCTTGGCACAATACGTCTGCATTCCAATTGTAGACTAATATTTACTCATTGACAACTTTCTAGTTTGTCCATGCAGCCGTGTGTTAACTCACAAAAGCAAACAACTGAGTTAAGTATGCTAATTTTTGAACTGTGGCTCCCAGCGTGCTGTTGTGAAATCCTTTTCCTGACATTCATGACTAGTTAAAATCCAACCCAGCCTCATGAATTGCAACACAGATAGAGGAAGACACAAATGATGAGGCAGAACCAGTTACTAGTCATCGATTATCATACTTTTACAGTGGATCTTTAATGCTGTTTTAAAGGTGTTGTTTTAGTCTTTATTAAGCTGTATAATGTCATACCAAAGGCATCAAGTTTGAGTCAAACTACATGGCCTAAATCCTTAATTATTCACATGGACCATCATCTCTGGTCCACTCCCGGTGGACTGGAGCCCAATTTAAGCAAAAAGATCCAAAAAAAGTGTCAGGTCATGCAGTGCGATTCATCTGGGTGAGTGATGCATACAGCATATAAACCAGCTCTGGTTAGGAAGAGGACTGCTCACCATCATCTCCCTCGCCGAGCTGCTCTGCTATCTTGGAGTAGTCCGACCCTCCCACAATGCCAATCTTCACTTTCCTCCGCAGAGCCTGGAAAAACTCATCCAGCTGTGGGTCGATTTTCTGCAAATTACAGAAAAAAATGCATTGCACGTCGTCACTTTGCGCTAACTGGCAGAGCTCCCTCTCGCACATGCACACATGTATCATCCTCATTAAATCGCAAAATCTAAACTGTGTTACTGAAACATCATTACATAGAGAGAACAAAGAACAAGGGACATGACTGCAGAATGTGCCTTTGTGGTGTCGTTAAGTTGGAACAGATTTCTAATCATTTAAACATATGGAGGAGAAAGTGTCTGAGCTGCACGCAACTGAGACTACATTATGTAATATGTGGGAGCTGGTGCGCTCTGCATCCAGTTACCCTAGATGAACCCAAGCATTCAAACCCAATGACAAAAGGAGGAAGAAAAGAATAAATCATTTACAAATAACCACAACAAAAGAGATGATTTTTTGCCTAAAGCTTACATGAATCTCTAACAGAAATGTGGTACAGGAACATGGCATTTATTTCAGTTTTCCTCCAGAGAACTGAGAGTATATTAATTAGAAAACACTAATAGAAACCATGGTGAGGTGACAGTATCATGTGTACTTGTGAAGGACATAAATAGGTCACCAGAGACCAACAGACCTATAGATTACCAGACTGCATATCACACAACAGCACTGTGTGGGGTAAATAGTGATGGGGTAACACTGCCGTTTGTGCAGGGGGGGAAGAGCTCACAGATATGAAAACAGTATACTGTGTGAAGTCAAGAGGACACAGTGTGCTCTCAGTTTTCCAGGAGGAGCGAGAAAAGGAGAAAGACAGGAGCTGCAGAGGAGCAGGGAGCTGTTATGAAAGCTTGCAATAATCAATAACCGAACATCATGCTGGAGAACTGATTGATTAACTGATTGACTGGATGTGTGCTCACCTCTCTAGGTGGTGTCAAGGTACCGTCCACGTCAAACAGGCAGAGGATGTTTCGGTCCGACGAGAAGCCGTTCGCTTTCTCCATTTCTTCTTCTTCTTCTTTTTCTCTTCGAGTTGTTCTTGTTTACAAATAGCACGTTAGGTGTCACAGGTGAAGTCTCGTGCAAACATGCGCGTTAAAAATACACACGCACGTGAGGTAGTACTCAGCTGTGTCTGTCAGTCGAGAAATTAAAATGAATAAAATAGACTTCGAGGTTTTAAAGAAGGTCGTTTTTTTTTTGTTTTGTTTGTTTCGTGCGAGCTGACAGCCACTTCTTCTTGTTCTTCTCCGAGTCTACACACTGCTGCTGTTGTCTCGGCTCGGTTCGGTTCAGCTCGGCTCAGTGAAACCGTTCAGCTCGGACACAAACACAACGTGCTGTACGTGTCGCGTTTCTTT
Source organism: Sciaenops ocellatus (assembly GCA_033000465.1). Taxonomy (NCBI): domain Eukaryota; kingdom Metazoa; phylum Chordata; class Actinopteri; family Sciaenidae; genus Sciaenops; species Sciaenops ocellatus. The sequence goes on from CP136877.1 coordinate 21,653,616, forward strand.
CGCAACCATAGACAATTTGCAATCCCTGTATCGCACCCAGCAGCCAATCACAGCCTTAGCCCCGAGCAGTGACGTAGACGTAGTGGGCGGGGCGGTTCCATTTACATGCTAGTCAACAGCACACAGAAACAACAGAGGCAGTATGATGACGAACAGTGTCTTACATAGAGGAGAGTAATGCCTAATTAATCAGTGGCTGCATACTAATGAATAGTAAACATGCATAAGACAAACTAACTTCATCAAAGCGTAACCAATGGAGATCTCTCTACATCTATACTATACTATAAGAGCTAAGATTATAATCATTGAAATTCTTTAGGCCTAATTTCTGAAATAGCTATCATTTTAGGCCACATTGTGTAACTTTCCCACCATAAAATAACCAATTTTTATGCTACATTGATGTATAATCAGGAGAATGGTGTCACCCGTATGTTCACTTTCACACACCGCCAACGATTTCACTGATGAAACTGGATCATATTTTATGGAGAATTTTTTTTTACGGTGTTTTTTTAAATTTACTGAATCTATATTTATAGAAACAACTTCAAATTAATCAATCAGTCAACATCATTTATTATTTTCTCAGCATAAGGAAAAATGGTCATTATGAAATATAACAAACCTTAAGTAAGATCATCAGTGGTGCTTTATGTATCATTTGGTCCTGCAATTCTTATTCAGTAAATAATTCATGTGACACCTATATAATAATTTATATGACACCTATTTGGTATATGGCACTAAACAAACATTTACAACAACACAGAAACATGAATATCATGCTCTTTCTTCAAACCAAAACAAACCTGATCTTCAGCAGCAAGCACATTTTCACTAGTTGTGCAAACAGCCCAGTTTAAAGTTTTAGGAAAATCTTCTCTGCAGCATCTCATCTCCACTGAGCCAACACATCCACAAGAGGGCAGAGTGGAAGAAAGATAGAGATGGTACCTGCTCACATTTTACATTTGTTGATGGTTGAGTGGGCAAGCCGTATGAAAATATGAAAGCATGACGGAGTCGTGATGTACAAAACAAAACGGGTATTGTAATGCACAGTGGATTACATGTCTATCAGGTGAACTCCTTGTCACCACATTTTTAACCATTTGTATATAATGAAGTCCAGCATCAGTCACTCTCTGGTTAAACTGATGAACTGGCCATGTACTCTTACAACAACAGCCCCTGGACCCGTTTCATATGACACCATTTGTTTTGAACGCGTGAATAAGAAATCTTTACATGGAATTTTTTTTTGAAGCAAACGTTATATTTATAAATAAAGCAAAAATAGAAAAAACGCTTCAGAATTTGTCAGTAGTGCAATTATACCTAAACATTATTGCTTATATAGATTTATATGAAAACTGAAACAATAAGAAATCACCAGTAGTGGAAGAAATATTCAAGTTCTTTACTTAAGGATCCTTAAGGTCCCCTGCGAGTGATATGTATAATTATTTATGACATTACATTATTGCACCAGCGACCTGTCCGGGTGTACCCTGCCTCTCACCCAGTGTTAGCTGGAACTGGCTCCAGCACAGAGTGACCTTGATAAGGATGGTCATGGAAAATAAATGAATGAATGAACATTATAAGATTGTTGTTCATATGCTGCATTACTCCCTCTCGAGGGTCACAGGTCATCAGTGCTGAGAAGACAGCAAGATCAAACTGAATTCTTTTGATAACACTTGGTGTTGTAGGAATTCTTGACTGGGGCAGTTTTGCCACCACAGGTGACAAGCTTAATACTGGCACCATAAATCACTTGTATGTTTTATCTTTTCCGCATTTCACAGCAATCATAAATCAACACTGCACCGACCTGAGGTTCAAAATACTTGATTATGTCAGAACACAAAGCATATGACCCCTTTTGGTCTAGTACATACATATGTGTTACATATCTTGGCATATGTATACATCTTTAAACATGTTTCAACAACCCCAACGGACCTTTCACCATTTTGTTTGACTTTCAGAATTCCCTTCAGAGTGGCGAAAAGCTACATTTGGTGTCATTGAGGTCAGTCAATTATTTATGTACCTGATTTGTTAGTCAGCTGCCAATTGATATGGTCAAATTGTATGAGGAAGGAGTCAGAAGAGGGCAATTATTGATGAATCATAAACAGACTAATCATTAGCTTCTGAAATTATGAACATGCCTCTTTTTTGACTTTGACCTCAATCTCCCTGTTCCCTCCAATCCCAGCAGACAACAAATCCAATGAAAACACCAGCTTCTTCCCTAACTTCCCTAATCTGTCACTTTTTCCTAAACCAATTTGTTCCTGCTGAAGATATACATCTTTATTACAAATTGTTTCATTTTAAAAAAGGCTCCGTCGTTTTCTAATACAGGTGGGCACAGTAGTTCTTAGTAAATGTTACTCAAACAAGAAAAATATCCAAAAATTGTCCCTACAAAGCACCACTATTTAAATGTGGAACTGTTTTTTGACGTGGACTAATGCATGTTTTTTCTTCATTACACCGTGACTGTGAATGCAAACATGATCACGATGCTTAAGTGTAGTAAATGAAAATTTCTGACTTTGTCAGCACAGAGACTCAAAAAGGAAAATGCCCAGAATAGTTTGAAGGATGACACCTACATATTCTGTACCTGCTCATTCGAGATGTATCATGTGTACATGGAGTGATGCACTCAAATTTAAAAGGACATGTTTTATGGCTACAATAAATGTTAAATTCCACATGTCATATACAATGTTATATGTACCTTCTGGTGCTCTGTGAGTTTACTTAAAGGCCTCCATTAAAACAGACCTCTTATCTGCCTGGATGCGTAGAAGAAAGTGCTTAGTTGCACCCATTTTCACAGACTAACAATAACAGCCAGTGTTAACAGTGTTCAGTTGCTATTAAACAGCCAAGATGAGACAATAAAACAAAGACTCTTGTTCCTTTTAACACATTACTATTTCCTCTTGCTGATAAAATGCCAGAGTGTGTTGAGATGGAAAGCCTCTTCACATCAATCTGTAATGGGACTAAATGACTTTGTGCCCCAGGTCAACCGTGCTATTACAACGTCATACATGTGTGTGTTTGTTTAAGACATTTACAACGCTGTAAGATGGTGGCCAGACAGGAAGCTGATGATGTACTGTACTGGAAAGACAGAAATTTTGTTTTGTTTTGTGTGGTAGAATCACACGGCGTAATAATGCAGTGGGTTTTGATGTTAATGGAAAGTTTACTGAAAGAAATAACAGAGCACACTACATGTATGTGTGATCTTTTACATGTTGTTCTCCATATACACAGCAGAGCTTTTGGAGATAGACACGCTCATTTAAATTCACATACAAATATGTCATATAAATGCGGCTTTTATCAGAACGATAATTCTTCAGAGAAACAAAGAGCATTAAACAGTGTGAGAAAGACTATTCAATCATGGAGTGATAAAAGAGGAGCCTGACACAAACAAGATTTAGGACCGGCAATAGGACAGCAGTGTGTTTATAGAAGATGTGTGAAGATGATGTGTTCATAATGAAACAACAGATCATAATATAAAAATGCTGTAAAAAATACAGCAAGAACATTTAAAAAGTTATTGTAAAACAGATTATAGTGATAGTGTTTACACTGTGTTTAGTAACAAATGATTTCACCAGAAGTAGATCAGTAGATTGATGTGTAGTAGAGAGCAGGTCACACAAAATAAGAGAAGGAACATGAAGGACTTTTTTTTTCTCATTGATCAGTTTAGATCAACATGCTGATGCTGTCCATAGAGCCATGCTGCTAGCATGACAAACTTATGAATATATGTTTTTTTTTTAAAAAAAGCTAAATTGATTCCCAACAGCTGTCAGACTCTTTCACTCCACCACGACTTTAGTATTTAATTTAGTATTTGGGCTGCTTTAACCAGTTAATTTCACCAGTGTGGGATCATCTTATCTTTTCTTAAAACAGCTGGGCTTTGTGGTTTTTAGCAAGCATACCTCCAACAGCAGTAAATAGTGCATTTCTTAGGGTCTATCTTCAGATGGAACATGTCATCCAGTGCAATGCTGTGACTCATTTCTAGTTCTCACTCACTAGTTTTTAATACTTTTTGGGTAACAAATATCTACTTTGGCATAGCGGATACACAGTTATACTTGTTTGTAGGATCAGTTCATTGTTGGTTTTGGTCCTTTCAGGAGATGTGTTGAAAAAAATGAAAAATATATATAATATTAGCATATTATTTAGCTGTTATTTAGAATATAATGACTTATGACCCTGTTACGATAAACCAGGTGTTCATGGGACAGCTGTGATAATTGTAATACTAATTTTATCAGGTTGTAAAGACGTTATTAACATGCACATAGAATACAGACTGTACTTACTCGAGGGTATCTTCATCTGAAAGTGAAGTTTTGAAGATGTTAGAAATATTTTGATGCTTTTAGCTGCAACTTAATGGCTCACTTGCACCCAAACAAATAAGAATAATCACTTCTGTTTGTCAGTCTACATTTTTAATTTGGTTTTGTGTTGTTTTGTGAAGAAGCTGGATTTCTCGAAATGAGGTAACACTGGTTTATGAGCAGTTTAGCCAAGACTTTTATAGGCTTAATCCACCCGGCTTTTATAGCAGACAATATTTATCAGCTCCACACAAGCCTTCAGTTTTATGACCTCCTGTGACTTTTGCCCCTCTCACTATGCAAGCTTTCCCCCGCCTCTGCTGTGAACAAAAAGTCTTAGAACATACCAGATCATGTGAAAAAAGGAAACAAATTAATTGTACTGATTCCACTACCTACATATATGTTTTTTTTATAAGTCATGACAACAATTAATCTGCTATTATCAGATATCAAAGACATTATGTTTTATTCTTACACTTTGGCGAGTGGTTTGATGTTGATCAGACAGGAGATGTAATGTGAAGGCAGGCCTAAACTTCATGTTTACAAACAGGATGAATTATGATCTCAGTTAAGTATGTAAGTGAGCCATCAGTCCAGATGGAGTGTGGGAGTGCTCTGCCCTCCCTCCAACCGGTCCACCGACTGTCACTTGACGGTTGTTCATTAACGTATGGAGGGCAGGTAGACAAGCCCATACCAAGGTGGAGGATTATTGATCTCAGGCTTTCACTAGAGGAATAACAAGTGTGAAGACTCTGTTTCTTGTCTTCAATCCACGTTTTCTTTTGGATTTACTAAAAGTGGTTGGGTGTAAGATCACGGACAAAAGTTTATTGTAGTCTCTTATCTGGATTCTGGACAGTGATTGAAGAGACGGTGTGACTTCTGCTTAGTCATTGAAGAGCCCTCTCCACTTCTGTTTTTGGACTCATGTCGTCAATGGAGAGGATCTGTGCTGGAGCACGAATGTAAAAACTTCAGCCTTCTGTTTGTTTGAAAAAAGATACAGTATATATTGTTTTGACATGTAGAAACTGTGGAAAAGACACAAAATTCTGAGGGAAAAAGGAAAATCTCAAGGATCAAGATGTACAAGTTACATATTTTACCTTACCTGGGAGTGTGGATAATGGCGGTCATCGCCAACAAGATGCTGGATGACTGTTTGGCATCAGATCGTAAATATACCATGAATGTTGTGCTGCTGGAGGACAACACTTATGAGTGGAGTCGACCGTTTGTGCAGGCGGCTGTGGAACAAGCCATTGAAGAGGACAGACAGGCGAACATTGAACATGGTATGGATTGTTATTTCCTAAATAAAAGGCCAAATGGAGCATACAGATAATAATAATTTGATATAATCTAAAAACAGATTGATTTACAACAACAAATTAAACCAAATGTTTAAACATAAATTTAAAACTAAGATAAGGTAAATTGAAAAACTAACAGAACAAAATTAAAAATCAATCCTGGCTAACAGACAGAGTAAATGTTCATCAAGTGATATGGCTGGACATCAGCGGAGGTGTTTAAAATAACTGGAAGTCAGCTAAGAACAGCTTCAACAAAACCTTTAAAACAGAGCGACAAAATCAAGATGGCTGGTTATAAATGCATGATCTAGTTTCTCTGATATCCTGTTGAGCAAGAAGAAGTTTAGCCTCGCCACTCTTGTGTAAATGATAAAAGAATCAGCCCAGAATCAGATTTTTATATAGATTTTTACATTAATATTTAGATTAGAATTAGAAACTTTATTTTCTCCTTTGCTGGATGAAGCATTTTACAGAAAAATAAAATAAACTTTAAATACTTATTTTTAGGCAGATGCTAAATGCCAAATGGTTTCTTAACAAGCCACTGTACAAGAAATTAGCCTAAATAATAAACACCACTGTTTTTGGTGCCAAAAAAGAACGTTCATGATCTAAAACTGGAAACATTTTCATTTAAATCAGGGACTTTCTAAGTAAGAAAGGCTCTGACCAGACATTCAACGCCAGAGTGAGACAGTTTTAGCTATGGACACAGTGTGGATGGTACCAAAAAGTATCAAGGTTGTCTTTGATAACTAACCCCACAGGTGCATAGAGGAAACTTGTTTATATGCACTTCATATGTAGTGACTGCTATAAAGCAAAAAAACAAAACAGACAAAAAACCTCCAAAACAATACAATACGATACGATTGCTAGCTAAAACAATACAACATGTAGATAGGACAGTTTTGGAGCTGCTGAAAGACGTATTCTTCCTCTTCTGGTGGAGGCTATAGCCTTTTCTACTTATTTTCAGCATTTGTGCTAGCTAGGCTAAAACAAATGGCAAATGTCTCTCCTGAAGACACAGAGGTGAAATAGATACCAAACTTTCAGGTAAGGCAGCAAACAAGCATTTTTTTACCCCAGAATATTCCGTTAAAAGGGTTTAGCTTGATATTGGCAGAATCAATGCTGCCAGAATAAGACCAAGGTACTGGTCTATTCAAATGTGTACTACACACACCAAAAACCCAAACCCAGCACAAACAAGTTGCTCTAACTCACTTCTTCAACTATACATTGTGCCTTTAATCACCTTTATACACCCTCAGATATATCTTGAGAGGGCTTGGTGGCCCCTAACCTACAGTTGAGAACCATTGGTATAAACTGAAATGTTGCTTGTCAAACGAACATACAGTGTATGTGACTTCATGCTTTGACAAGACATTACATCATAAGAAACACTTAAGATGACTTATTATTTACAGTAACAATACATAATGAACTTTACAGGGTTAGTCATCTTATTACCAAATTGAACGCTTTGTAATATTCTCTATTTTTCTTGCTGCTGCTCTAAATTTCATTTTCTCTGTGGGAGGTTACATTTACACCACTGGGCGATAAATCAGTCTAATCTAATCTTAACAGCCCAAAGTGATTAATGAGTTAATTTTTTATATTAATAACACTTATCTTCTTTCCATGACTCAAGAATTAAACTTCAATTTGACGGCTAACTACTATGGATTCGACACCACCATGTACAACCGGCAGGGCTGTGGGAGTAGCACCTGTGAGGGAGTGGCAATACTCAAGCTGCTGCATGTAAGTGTGGTCAAAGAGATGACCAAAGATGAGATGTCTAAAGAGTAAACACATTAAGGTCAAATCAATCAAGGGTGATAAAAATGTTTTAGGTGAAGAGGCACTTAAACAACAACCTGAATCTCCTTTCCTGTGTTCTTTGTCCTTCTGTGTCACCGCTAAAATCTTAATTTAAAAATAGTTTTGAGCTACTGTTATTGATAAGATCCAAAGGGATTAAACTTGATATTCATACTGGATGTTGTGGCTCATTGTACCTGTAACCAGTAACAATAAATTCCCTTTTTATAGTTTGATAGTTTATTATCCCTAGATTACACTTCAACTGGTTTGCACAGTTGCCTATTGCACCATTGCAGGACGGTTATCTTGGCTCACTTAAATGTAAAATTATAAATTTTTTTCCAGGACAGTTAAAAAAGCTGATAGGAATACTGTATGTCATTTATCTAAAACTTCAACAGTAAAAGTTCATTTTTGCCGTCACACCTCACAGTCAATGATCAACTGCTTCTCTCGCACACACCATGTTGCACCAACAATATCACCATTGCAGGGGTTGCCACTGTAGTGAGAAATCTCTCCACCAATAGCAACTTAAATAAACTAAAATACAGTGCAGCCACTCCATGCCATGCTGTATGTTGAGATTCTAGTATTGTAGGTGCATCTCTTGTTGCAATGACAGTGCCTTTATGTAGTATTATTACAGTATTAGTGCCTACTATATGGCATTAATTGTATAAAATCATTTTTTCCTTCAGTTTCCTCTTTAAATATGGTATCTGAACCTTGACAGTGGTGGTTTCACACAGAATAACAACATGTACTGTATCTTTCTGCAGAGTAAAAATGAAGTGGGATGTGTCATGCTGGGACCTTCCTGCACTTACGCCACGTTCCAGTTAGTGGAGTGAGTATGACCCTGTTTCTCTTGAATTAAACACCCCTAAACAACTGACTGATTTTTTTTTAATTTTTCATCCTGTTGTCTGCCTCAGTGATGAAATTGGCCTGAACCTGAGCATTCCAATCATCTCTGCTGGGAGCTTTGGCCTCTCATGTGACTATAAGCCCAAACTGACCCGAATTCTGCCTCCAGCACGCAAGATCGCGGACTTACTCCTCCACTTTTCGAAGGAATTATTGGAATTTAAGGAACCTTGGACACAGGTCTATGTCTACAAGAAGTCCGTCATCCCAACTGAGGACTGCTTCTGGTGAGACAGGCACAGGCTGCAGTAAATTCAAGTGATCTCTGTAGCTCATTTAGAACTACAACATGTGCCACTTTTTTGTTTTATTCCTTTGTTTTTGCCACAGGTACATCAACGCATTGGAGGCAGCCTCTGCCACCTTTTCCTCAAGCTTTAACAGAGAGATGCTGCGTGGGGAACAAGAGCTAACAAAGGCCCTCAAGTCTACAAAGAGATTCAGCAACAGTGGGTATTATGTTTGAGTTATATCTCAATGCACTTAGCATTTATTCGTGGACTCGCAAACAACTAAAAGTCAGTCCCAGATTTACTCTTGTTCGGCACTTTCTAGCTTGGCCAATCTCCTTTTCTCGATCTGTCGTTCTTTTAGGTCTCCTTACCTCTGCCATTAGCTATGTCCATAAAAGATGCTGAGCCCAGTTCTGGCAAGACTGTATTCAGGGGTCCAAGATTTTGGTATCAGAAGTGATCTGGTTTCTTTTGTAGTCCAAATAGTATTGTGTTTAAGGTTGTTCTGTTAGCGACAGTCCATGTGGAGAGTAAAAGAGGAATGCACTGGCCAAAATGCAAGAACCAATCAGCATTGGGTAATTTTTTGTTAGCCATTTTAAAGTTACTTGCATTCATATGCAAATATCTGTTTATAGAGATTAGCAGAACTGGGTCTTTCTTCCATATTAAGTTGCTAACAGCCAATGAGTTCTGGGATACCTTTAGGGCTAACTGAGCTAACTAACAGTACCTACAGTTGCAGCAGCATACTTCTCTGTCCATCAGGAAACTGCAAATCACTGAGAGTTAAAGCGGAGCAGTGAGGATGTTATTTTAAGTTATAAAAGTTGCATAATATTGCTTTAAAATGAGTTTGGTACTATGATGTAAATAGTAATGTTAAAATATTGTAAACAGTGCTTGAAAAGAGAAGAGTTGCGTTAAATATACAGTACTGGTCAAACATTTCCCTTCCTGTTGAAGTGAAATTGACATATTTTTCTTTCAGTTTTCATCCTATGTGGGAACCCTCATGACATTGTTTCAATAAAGAGTATGGTGGAGGTGATTCCAGAGGACATCGTGTTCATTCTTCTAGATATTTACAAGTAAGCCTGTCTGTGATTTTATCATTTTGCATAATGTAACAGCTTCAGAGAAATCAAAATATACTGTAAACCTGATATGTGATATTTTTAATATGTCGAAGTAACCCTTTATTTTCCTCCAGCCCTGAGTATTATGTCAACACAACATCGAGTATTGGCATGCAAGATGTCTTGGTGATCACTCTGCCACAGAGGAACTACGACTATGGATCAAACTCAACATACAACGACACGGTGAGCAGCAACTTAAACACCCAAATACGACAGTGTAAGAGAGAGAGCTCTTGTAGAACTGTTTGACTCTTTTTGTTTTTCTATCTAATGGGCAGATAAATGACTACGTAGCTGGGTATCATGATGGAGCTCTACTGTTTGGCAAAGTACTCAGAGAGAGGATGCTCAGTAAGCAACGTAACAAGGGATCCTTCGATGTTCCTCTGAGTGACAACCCGTTTGGAAACACCTCCTTTGACGGTGCGTATGATCAGAGACAACTCAAGATTAGCAACACAGTGAGCGGTAGAACGCAAAATAAATTTAATAAACACCAACCAAATCCAGACATCACAAGGTGTTATAGATAAGGTGGATGAAGCCATCATGGGTTAGGGTGTAGAGTCGGTTCATTCATAATCTTTAGTAGCTTAATGTTTTGTATGAGACAAATGTTCACTGAACTGTGTGGGTTGTGGTGGTTCTGCATGGTCTAACACAACAAATACAAATTGTAAATGCTGTAGACAACAATTCAAAGCATGATATACATTTGATCTCCTCTCCTCTGAGGAAACATTGGCTCCGGTTCAATTCAGTATAATATTAAAATCAACTTACAGTATGTCACATCACAGAGACCGTTTACTTGGCTTTGTTTTATGGTTAGTTTTATTGTTGCCTGGTAATGCAGTCATGCAATACTGTAAGTTTTTTTTATGATGCTGGTAGTTAGATTATTCATTTCATTGAGTTGACTGGCAACTGTTTTAATAATTTAGTAATCGTTTAATTATAACTTTTCTGAGGAGAATTTGCTGCTTTTTCCATTTCTTGCACTTGGTAAACTGAATATATTTGGGACTTTGTGAGACATAAAAATTTATATGAAAAGTAACCTTGGACTGTCTTTAGTAGACCAAACAATGATAATGAAAATTATGTTTCAGAATAAATCTTTTCAGCTTTTTTTTTTTTTATCTCATTCTGTAATAAACATGTTGTAACTTATGCAGTTCAAATGCAATAAGAGTCATAATGAGTCCATTTCCAGGAACTTGAAAATGCTCTCTTTGTTGTGTCTTTGTGTGTTTGGTTCAAGCAGGTATGGGAGGACACTATGTGCTCGATGAGTACGGCGACAGAGATGTTAACTTCTCTATCATTTACACATCAACTATCACCGGCAAGGTGAGACCGCTGTACATTTCAGACAGTTAGCTCAGTTAATGTGAACATTTGTTTTTATACTTTTATACTCTGTCTCTCTCCAGTATGAAACCCTGTCAGTGTTTGATACATCGCGGAATGAAACTAGAGTGACAGACACACATCCAGCTCTGCCTTGGAAAGGGAGTCGCCTGCCTGGTGCCACACCAGACAATTCAGATGGTATTACACATTGATGGTGTACACAGTGATGTGGTGCTTCTCCGAACTGCACAATTTATGGCTTGTCTGTGACTATAGTCACACAAAACATGATTAGTCTCAAGATATTATTTAGAAATATAATGTGATATCATGGTCTTTACTCAGTCTGTGTCACTGTGTGTGTGTGTGCTTCCAGGGTTAAATATGCAGGATGTGATTGTGATCGTTCTGAGTCTCAGCGTCGTCGTGGTCACAGCCATCGCTCTCATATTCTACAGGTAATCAGCAGACATATTTCACGGCTGTATCATATGAACTTTGTGCAGACTTTTAGCATCATTGAAGATGATTTTGAGATGGGGCAACACTTTACCAACAGTTTAAACTGAAGCTCAGGGAAAGAAAGCTATAATGTGATTGGATGCACTCTGAAAGCAGAGAGTTATCCGACAAATATTCCTTGTTTTCATTATTTATGCATTTACTGTATACATGTGTCTGTGTGTGAATAATGTTAGGCAGAACAGGAAAGAGCGTCTTATGCAGAAGAGGTGGTCTCACATCGACTCACATCTGATTGGTCCACTGGATGAGAAGGAGGTCTCTCTGAAGGTAAACGGCCTCACTAATCACCTGTTTGCTACACGTTGGATGAGGGGTCAGCAACCATTTCGCTGATGAGTGGGAATTTACAAAGATACACATGTAAATTATTTTTTTGTGCACTGATAGTTAGTTACACTATTATTGGAAGTTCTGGAGGCAAGTCTTTAATCTTGGATAGGATGGTGTCTTTATTCAGTAGTCCAATCTCTGCGCTGTTGGTCCACAACCTCCTCTATGTATTCACCGTCTGTGCATTGTTTCTCACATCTCCACCGTTTTATAGCTGCTCTCTGTAGCCTGATTTTTGGAGGTACACAGTGTGATACTTTGCTTAGCATAGTTTCATACCCTTGATTGATTGACTCAATTTTTTCAGACTTATCTTATCGCTTAGTTTCAAAATTTACATTTACATTTCACAGTAAAATGCACATACAGCACGATTCTGTCTGGCAATGAACTTCAATTCCACGTCCAGCTGAAATTAAATGAATGTCCTGTGCTTGGATTGGTTGGATTTGGTCTCATCATGAAGTTTGCACTATTTTTGTAAATGCAGATATGACATGCCGTAATGTCAACATCAATTCATCTTGATGGATGAATGTAATGTTTACTTAAGTGTCTTTAGTAACAATATTGCAGTATAGAGTTTCTCATGTGCCATTTTTCTTTGTGTGCCCATTTTTGCTACACCTGCCATAGGTTAAAGAAAGCCGTACACTCCCTGCCCCTTCCTAAGCCCTGTGATAGATTATACATCTAAACATTTCGCTAAGTGCTGATAAAGAAGAAAGAGAGAGAAAAGACAAAACGAGATAAGCATGATATGAGAGACGAGATTGCATTGAATCAGATGAGGTAAAAACAAGAAATGAGATAAGGCCACACAAAATTATATAAGATCAGGACTTAAAGACCAGAAAATGAAATCATGTAAAAAGAGTTTTATCATAGAACTTTGTTCTAGCATCTGTCAGGTTTCAGTACTTTCTTTTACATGATGTGTACTTGAAATTTGATCAGATCACATCCAATAAGATAAAGATATAAAATCAGATATGTTTGTGTGTGTGTGTGTGTGTGTACGTGTGCAACAGATTGATGAAGATAAGAGGAAGGACAGCACATACTTCAGTCACAGATGCCGCTATGACAAGAAGGTACCAATATTTCAACTTTAGAAAACTAATATTTAGTCATAAAGAGACTAAAAAAGAAAGAGATGATCAAATTTTCACACTCAGCGCTTGACTGTGTCTTCTTTGTTTGTATTCTTCAGCCCGTAATCTTAAAAGAGCTGAAGCAAACAGACGGAGACTTCACTGAGGACCAGAAGATTGAGCTGAACACAGTAAGACGCCCCTGTGTTATACCTCAGAGTATATCTAACCCCCGAGTTTTTAAAGCATCAGATGCATCATTTTTAGCACATCCATGTCTACTTGTATAATCATTTGTTATTTGTGTATTGCCAAACCCTTTCAACCCTCTCTGTCGACCCTTTTTGTCCCTCTCAATCCTTCCTCTCACTTCTTATTTGCCTCTGTGTCTTCATTTTTCAGCTGCTGTGTATCGATTACTACAACCTGACCAAGTTCTATGGCACGGTGAAGTTTGAGTACGGTGTCTTTGGGGTGTTTGAGCTCTGCCAGAGGGGCTCTCTCAGGGTAACGACTCACACAGTCCCACTGACTTGTCCTTTCCCTGCATATCACATCCTGCTGCTGCCACGTTCCTTACCTATCAGCATATGTTATCAGACTGTAAGATTTTAGCAGATACTGAAAGATCTTGGACTTAGATAATACAGGCAAAACATCTTTTATTCCATCAGGGAGATCTGCTTTTGTTAGTGCAGTAGATCTCCACAGTGCAGGATGTTTTCTTTCTCTGCTAAATTATTATATTGTTTAACTAATGCACTGACTTAAATTCCTGGAACGTGCATCCCAAGACATTTTTATCACTTTGTGTTTTTTAATGCAGATCTGTAACAACTTGCAAAAACAAAAATAAAGAAAGAAACCCCCAAAACAATTATATTTATTTTATTCACTAGATTTTTTTTAGATTTATTTATTTTATTAACTAGATAACTTTGTTATCTTAATAGAAGTTTAAGAGCTCTCTGAGTGATTTCTAGTTATATTTTTTGTCTTTTAACATTTTAAAACAAGGCAGACTGAATGTTACTGCTAAGTTAGACGTTGCATTTAGTCATAGTAATTCTTATTTTGTTCTTATGTTCAGCTGTATTTTGTTTTAGGTTTACTTTTATTACCTTTAAATGCATTTTTATTTTTTTTAACATGTGTTGTAAATCGTGCTGCACTTCATTCAACTATAAATTAGTTTTAAACTAATTTATTTTTTGAAACAAATGACCAGTTAAGTTAATTTAAAAGTCACGTACACACTGCATGTGATGATCACCTTTCCTCTTTCAGTGGTGATCTGACTTTACTTCATGTTACATGACTACAGAACAGGCAAACATGTTGTTTATGACAAAGCTCAGTGGCCTCCTTTCTACGCTGCCCACAATGACTTTACTGTTCATTTGATAAGTCATGGACGAAAAGTTTAAAGAGCACAAATAATGTGTGTGTGTGTGCATGGATGCATGTAATCACACATACACAAACACACTCTCACACACAGTGTAGTTAAGTATTGAAGTGTTTCACAATTCCATTAACTGAGTACAGCATGCTAGCAGAGATATGAACTTCTTTATCTGTTTCCCCCCCAGTACATTCTGAATGACAGGATCTCCTATCCAGATGAAACCTTCATGGACATGGAGTTTAAGATATCTGTCATGTATGACATTGCAAAGGTATTTTTTCTAACCAAAGTTTGTTTGGGTATCATTTCTTTATACACTTCACTATTCACTATTTGTTCGTATTTGTCACTTTTTGTTTTATTTAGCTGTTTTCTATGGAAGACCAATAGAAAAATTTTGCATCATTTACTGTCATTCCAAGATTTCTTTTCATTCATTGATTTTTTGATTGGACATGGCCTCATTTATTGTTTTTCTATATGTTTTAAATGTGATATGTCGTAATTCTTTGTATATTTTAACTCACAATATATTTGAAGGAGAGTAAGATGATTCAACAAATAACAACTGTCTTAGATTAACCATCCTGCTCACTACTGTCCTCCTGCTTTATATCTTCTACAGGGCATGTCATATCTCCACTCCAGTAACATTGAGGTCCACGGTCGCCTCAAGTCCACCAACTGCGTGGTCGACAACCGCATGGTGGTCAAGATCACTGACTTTGGGTGTCACACCATTCTGAGTCCAGGCAGAGGTAAGGCAGAGTTTTTCCATCATCATTGTGATCTATTAATGATCTAAACACTGAAAATACTGATGACTCAGCTTCCTTTCTCCCCTCCTTTCAGACTTGTGGACGGCCCCAGAGCATCTTCGTAAAGATGGGGTGTCTCAAAAAGGCGATGTTTACAGCTATGCCATCATTGCTCATGAAATCGTTATGAGACTGGCCCCGTTCTATACACAGTGCTGCTCTGATCCTACAGGTAGGTCAGGATGATTTAAACTGTTAAAAAATAAATGAACAAATTAAATGTACTTGTTTATTTGTGTGTAAATATGCATGGATGGATTGATAATGACAAAATCACTCACTTTATAGGCTACAAAGCCTTCAGTACCGTACTTTGCTCTTCTTTCAATGAAGAAATAGTCTTTGGTGCTGATAAAACTGATACTAGTTGCATCTATGCTAACCTCTTTAGAAGCCACCATGTTTAGATTTTGAGTAAACATTTTTCACAAACACACACACCTAACGTTAAACCATGCATAAAGCTCGCAAGTCCAGCTGCCTACCAAGGTCAATTGCTTTTGTTGTCTGATCCCCAAATCTGAGTCAGAACAAGACAGTTTACAGTATGATGGGCTATTGATGCAGAACACTTGTACCCTCACGGTGGCCACAGCTCTAAGTCTTGCTCATCTTGTTTATCTTAATGTCATCCAATCCCTCAGAGAAGATCTACAGAGTGCAGTTCCCCAGTGGGGAAGGGACCTTCAGACCTGACCTCAACTTTGACAGTACATCAGAGAGGGAGATCGAGGTAAGGGAGTCACTCATCACTGTGGAGGAGCGTTATAAGGTAAAGCTGCTTGGACTCATCAAAGGTAAATAAAGAAAGTTTTACACTCCCTCCTTCTTTTTCTCTCTTGTGTGTATACAGCTGTACATGCTGATAAAAAACTGCTGGGATGAAGACCCAGAACGGAGGCCAGATTTTAGGAGAATAGAGTTAACTCTGGGTAAGATTTTCAGGTACGTCAACAGCACATATTCATTTAAAACATTTCTTTACTATATGACCAAATAAAGGTGGACACTAGAACAGTCTGTATGTGAAGTTCTTCAAGTTCTTCCACATCAAACTAGGAAAATCATTTCTTTATAGATTTACTTTGTGCATGGAGGCATTGCCTTGTTGAAAACAGGAAAGAAACTTCTCCTAACTGTTGAGTTAAAAGCACACTATTGTCTAAAATGTGTGATTTGGGGCCACATAAATAAAAAGTAGCACTAAGGTTTCCATTAATTGAAACAAAAGGGCTCAAACTATAAAAAACAGAGATGTTCACAAACCTTTGGGCGTATAGTGTGTGCAATCATATTCACTGCTATGAGATAATTCCTGCATCATCAGCCTTTTATATGATGATTAATTTATTAAATTGTATAAATAATGATAGTAATGGAATATATTTTTTCCTTTGACGCAGTAATCTGCACAACCAAGCCACTGAGACATACATGGACAACCTGATCCGTCGCCTACAGATGTACTCCAGGACTCTGGAGCATCTGGTGGAGGAGAGAACCTCTTTGTACAAAGCTGAGAGGGACAGAGCTGATCGCCTCAACTTTATGCTACTTCCCGGGTAAGTTCATATCATATCTGCTGTTATATTACAGAAGCCAGATAAAAAACAGATGCATATTTTAAAGTTGCACTGATCATTTTTTTTTAAATTTTACAAAGGATCAAATGATGTAATGTGAAAAGGGTTGCTCAAAGAATTATCACCCAATTCTGCAGTTCCCCTCAGCCCTACAGACCATTTTAATCTGTATCCATGTATTGTTTTGGTTTTATGGCCCACCAACCCTGCTTTCATCAGCAGTATTAGTCAGTTAACATAGTGGAGCATTAAGCAGCTAAAGAGCCAGATAAGGAGAGTGCATTTTGGACTTGTCAGGTCACTTCAAACAGAACTCTAAATGAAAGCTGATGTTGCTCCATGTCTGCTGGATGTGCAAATATGTATCAAGATGTTTGATATAAAAACTTTAAAAGGTGAAAGGTTTTTGAAAGGGGGTGTTTGTAAGTATATTTATGTATACTATGATTGAAAATGTTGACTTTGTCAGTTTCCATCCTCTTTTTGTAATAATAGTCTTTGTGTTTGTAGAGGCATGTAGAATGTGTGACCTACAGCTCAAGGCAAAGCTGTATTTGAATGAGCATGTACATGTCATATTCCCTTTGTATAAATATAATCTGTCTCCCTCTGTCTCCTCAGCCCAGTGGTGCGTTCACTGAAGGAGACGGGCAAAGTGAAACCAGAGCTCTTTGAGGAGGTGACCATCTATTTCAGCGACATTGTCGGATTTACCACCCTTTGCCACTACAGCACCCCGATGGAGGTGGTTGACATGCTCAATGACATCTACAAGAACTTTGACAGCATCCTGGACCACCATGATGTCTACAAGGTACTTCAGTGTTAAAATCTGAACTGAGGAGCTGAAGTTAGGGTTAGATTGGTATATATATGGCTGATTATGTTATTACTTTTTGTGTTTATTGTATATAGATAATATTTTATTAATAAAGTGATCCATTCATTGTCTCTCAGGTTGAGACAATAGGAGATGCGTACATGGTTGCATCAGGTTTGCCCAAACGCAACGGTGACAGGCATGCAGTGGACATTGCCCTCATGGCCCTGGACATGCTGGCTTTTGTAGGGACGTTTGAGTTGCAGCACCTGCCTGGCATCCCTCTGTGGATCCGTATTGGTGTGCATTCAGGTAACAGAAACTCAAAGCTTCGTCTTATTTAATGCAATCCTTGTTCTTGCCCATAAACCATGTACCATTAGTGCATTTTACAGCATTTTCTGTCACATAGAAATGCAGCACTAACAAGTACTCACATGATCATCAAGGCAATGTAATATGAACCCATAGAAGTAGCTAACATGAGTCAGATGTGTAAATATATATAACAAATAAGTAAACTTAAACAAAAGAGAACATTTAAACAGTTTCTAGAATTATTAATAAAATTCCCTTTGCCTCCAAGCAGCTTATACATTTAATTTTGAATATATTTTTCATATTATCTCTACTTTAATTTATACTCTTGAACTGTGTGTCTAAACACGTCTGTGGGAAAGACTCACACATATGTAGAAATTAAGGAGAGTGTGTTAATAGTAGCAGTTTGTGAAAGTTAAACAGCAGGTGGCAATAACACACTGCTACAATACAAACTATTTACTTACAAGGTAAAAAATAAAGTCCTGACCAGAGGAAGGCATGTAACTCTTTTCTTCTGTCATAATGTAACTGAATGAGTGGCTAAAAAATAAAATAAAAATCTGACACAACCATTATTGTAGATGTTCTAAATTCAGAATATGGGGAATAGATAATCAAAGAAAAAAATGAAGATTTAAAAATAAAGGTGCCACCAAGCGAAACATGGAGAATAAAAATTGCTTGTTTTGTGTGTAGGACCATGTGCAGCAGGAGTGGTGGGGAACAAGATGCCTCGCTATTGTCTTTTTGGAGACACAGTCAACACTGCTTCACGCATGGAGTCCACAGGCCTACGTAAGAGACAACACACAGTGACAATATTGAGGTGTAGCCTCTGACTTTAAAGAGTTACAGACAGTTGAATCTTATCATTCTTTCTTGTCGTTTTTCCAGCTCTGAGAATTCATACCAGCCAGTCCACCATCAACATCCTGCAGAGGACAGACTGCAAGTTTGAGTATGAAAAGAGAGGAGAGACGTACCTGAAGGTTAGCTTTTTTATGTCCTCATCTATTCAGGCATTTACATCAAATGTAAACTGTGGTTGCTTACAGTGGTGTTTGTGTTTGTTTGTGCGCCTGACCCACAGGGTAAAGGCAAAGAAATGACATACTGGTTAACAGGAGTCAGTGGGGGACAATTCAACCTGCCAACACCACCAACAGCGTAAGTAAAACACAGTCTCACCTAGGTTTAGAGCACAGATCTACTACTGCTGAAAGATACACTCTCTGGCCCCCAATTACCAACATTTCTTTGCAGCTGTGTTGATCTATAAAACAACAGTGAGCTTGGTAAAAAAGAGTGTGTGTATAATATATATTAAAAAAGAGAACACATAATTTGTTATAATATAACGTATGTATTAATTTATCTAAATAATCCTTATGTTACTGTCTCAGGGAGAACTTCCAGCGGCTGCAGCAGGACCTGGCAGAGATGATCGTGTCCAGCCTTGAGAAGCGAGGAGATGGGGTCGAGGTCTTCAGAAAGACCCTGTCAACCAAAATCCGTCGGAGGGAGACCAATGGCAGCCTGCGGAGCGACAGCCCGCCAGAGTACTTTCACTTGGCTGTCACTGACAACCCCAGTACCTATCTGTGATTAAAGAGGATCTTTGCTTACGATGTCGCCCAAGGAGTAGATGTCATAGAAGTCGCCTGTACTTGTCTGAATCAGCACTGCTGGGTTTCAGTGGACAGCTCTGTTCATTCGGAGGGTGGCCTAACAGTTGAGCAGCAGTGGAACAAGCAGGCATGTTAGAAATAGGACTGAAGCTCTCAGTTCTCTTTTTGCCCTTTGAAGCTTTCCTCCCTCAGCACCCATCCCTCCACCACATAAAATGTTTAAAACTATTTATAAGTCTAATTTCTTGTTAAAAGGAAAAATCCACCCACAGATACCGTTATATATCATTTTGTTTTTGTGGCATTATAAAAGAGCTCTTCCTCTGTGGTGTGGGAGTGATACATTTCCACACATTTTTAGAGAACGTCATTGAAACTATGTTGTCCTCTCTGTGGGAATAAGAAAGGATCACGACCAAACATTAACACTGAAACGGTCCATCATTTTCAAATAAGGCTCACTTCATGAAGGATTGATTAGTTGCTGTCTGCCACTATGTTTATTTTTGATGCAACCACATGAGGATGCCAAAGTCAGACATCTTCAAATTCTACAAATAATGGCTATAAAATGTACCTCGAAATGTTTTGGGTAGGTTGTTCTTTCAAAATATTTCAAATTCAGATGACATGGGTTGAAATGACACATGCTTTTTTGTATTTTGTAACTTTACCTTTGCATACTCCTGTGCTGTGCATAACTCACACATCACAACAACATGGATTTGAAGGCGAGAGTCGTCCTTTGAGATCTATTGAGAAACCACACGGTCAGTTCTCTCCAAAAGGAATCGAAGTAATGAGAGATAAAATTGAATGTACTCTTCTTGACTTTACTTTGAACAGTTCTCCGTTTTTGTTTAGATGTTGCCTGCAGGAAGCTCATTGATTGAGAAAGTTTGACAAAATTATTTACCATGTAAATATAGCCTTTTCTGTTGCAAAGACAGTGAAAATATATCCAAACAGTACTTGTCAAAATATAGCGGAGATCTGAGAATATTTCTCTTTCATAGCACAACAATGCTACCTTGTCTTCAGAACATCAAAAATATTTCTGTGATGATTTTGGTTTTGTGTTTTATTAAACAATGTTTGAAATATGGCACAAGATTCAGAGCAGTTCTTTGTACAATGTACACTAAACTAAAGTCAAACAGTCTTACGTGGTATTAATGTACACCGATTTACACCATAACACTTGTATTTTTTCAAGCATGCAGAGGAAAAAAAACAGCTGCTGTAGAAATAAACACTTATTTTAAAACCACAAGAACATGGTAGGAAAAGAAATATCCAACATTTGGATTAAAAAGGCAGATAAAACAGCAGCGTAGCAGAGAAGTATGTAGTAAAAAGGTTTGAAGAACACAGACAAAGCCTACATAGTTTTGGTTGTAACTAATGCAGTGCCACCCAGCTCTGTGGCAGGAAGTGGGATTCTGTGTTCCCTCATTGTGCTGCATGGAGGTAGCCCTCCACCCTCCTCTGTCCCAGCATGCTTTGTGGTGTTGCTGTAAGTGGTGAAGCCCTCCTCCCACTGTGAGACAGTTTGGGGCCCCAGGTGCAAGTGAGGACAGGGAGAAAGGGCCCCTGCAGCTCTCTGGAACACTTCTGCATGACTGTTTCTTTCTGAAGGCAGTGAATGGAGTATGGCAGGTGGCTCTGTTTTCTGAAGAGGTTCCTGTTGTGCCTCTGCATCCTCTGCAACACAAACAACTGAAACATGAGTGTGAATATTTAAATGCCACTGAGTATTCAAATTGAATCAAATATATTGTGTGATAGGATAGGCAGTTCCCACATATCCTGAGCATTTGTTGGCTGCTTTTCTTGACTCTGCAGTCCAACTCAAACCATCTCACTCTCCTTCTTGGTGAAATATCCCTTAAATAGTGTCAAAGTGTGTTTTGGGTCACTGTCCCATGAAAAATAAATGATGTTCCCACTAAGTGCAAACCACATGGGATGGCACGTTGCTGCAGAATACTATGGCAGCCATGCTCGTTAAGTGTGCCTTGAATTTTGAATAAGTCACCAGGTAAAGCACTCCCACACCATCATAGCTCCTCCATACTTCACCGTGGGAACCGCAAATGCAGATACCATCAGTTCACCTTCTCTCGGTCTCACAAAGACATAGTGGTTAGAACGAAAAACTGCAAATTTGACTCGTCAAACCAAAGTACAGATTTCCACTGATCTAATGTCCATTTATCTTCTTCTTGTTGGTCTCCCATTGAAGGCCCTTCAAGCAGTGTTTTCTGAATAGAGATGTGTCTTTCCTGGGGTGGTTTCATCATAACGTTTGATAGTTTTCTCGCCTGTACTTCAAAACACATTCAAAAATTTTGACTGACCATTATGTCTTCAAGAGTGGTGATGGTGATTGTCTCAAACACATTAATTAAAACACTGTTAATTGAAAATCATTTCACGTTACCACCTCATGAAGATGACTTAGAGAAGGGCGTGCAAAGCTATCATCCAAACAAAAGGTGGCTACTTTGAAGAACATTATGCTTTTTTAATCACATAATTGCATATGTGTTAATTCATAGTTCTGATGTCTTCAGTGTTAATCAACATTGTAGAAAGTAGCCTCGAATATAAGTTTAGTAAAATGTATTGCATTAATGTAAATTATAACTTTTGACACTTCTTTAAAAATGTACATGTCATATGCTTTTTAAATGTCAGTTTATATCATTTCTGTATGACTGCAGCGACAGTTTAGTTATAGATAATTATATCAGAATTGCCTTGCAATGCCACATTGTTTTTACATATGTTGAGTTGCCTAAAGAATCTTCCAAGACAACAATGATGTGTTTCACAACAGATAAGTGGACAAAGCTGAATAACTTCACTCTGCTAATCTATTTTTTTTTACATTCCTGGTTGTCCTGTGGATAAAGGTCTATTGACAGATAATTTACTCAATGAGGACAAAAGCACACTATTGATAAAGTGAACCTAGTTTCACCTCAGTCCTCAGAGTTCTTTTGTTTTTATTTAACTAGGTTAAGATAGCACAGAAGCTGCATTCCAGAAGAGAAAAATCACAGCCATGATCATGTTGGCATATTTATCATCGAAGTACAAAAGCTGAATCTTTTCAGCCTGATCAAGGGTTTCATCAAGGTCATTCAAAGAAGTTGCTTTATATAAAAGCTGGATGGTCACTGGCTGTCAGAGCTGTTTTACAAAGTAAATACACACAGACACCAGCAGCTTTCAAATATAGGCCTTTATTGATAGAAGATGATGCCTCTTTGTCACCATGCCACACACACACACACCACACAACATGTTATACGACTAAGTGCAAGCTATTCTGCTGTTAGTGCATGTCTTTTTGTCAGTTTATGTGTTTTCAAGGTCATGTGGAGGCCTAACTAACGGATGTGTGTTGAAACCAGAATAGCTGGTAATACAGTGGGGTTGACCCATGGGACCCCTGAGAAGAAGAGAACAGAAACTGTGGAGTTTCTACTGTGATGAACGTCACACTTCATCACCTGCCTGCCTGCGACTCCACTTCCTCCACACTACTCTCAGTTGCCTCAGATCCCCTGCTTACATGAAGAGAAATGGCCGCCACTGGGTGAACACTTGAAAAACGACATGTCGTCCTATCATACGTCACTGAAGGGACATTTAATCAAAGTCATGGAGGATAAATTAGTATCTCTGGGACTTAAATGATATATTCCTTCACCTGTCACATTATAGGACTATATTCTGTTTCAGCAGCTGCTTCTATAAGGAGTTAAACCACAGAATATCCTGTTTGTTTTTGTCCTCACCACTTTTGTGAGAGCAGAAAAACCTCAGAAACAGCATTTAAACCATTATGTGTCTCTCAAACTCTCCAGACAAATGACAAAAAGAATGCTAAAGAAATAAATTTATCAGCTGTTAAGGATCCTGAGATATGATGTGGTATGTGAGGTTATCCACAAAGAAATAAACTAAATAAAAATCATATTAGCCATGCAATGTCAGTTGTGCTTACCTGGGGCGTTGCTGAGGCTGGTCTTTCGTCTGTATATGACAAACCAGACAACCAGAGCCACGACGGACCCCACTGTGGCCACCATCACACAGATCCACAGAGCTGGACTAAGCTCCATCACCGAGTTGGCCTGGGCACTACGGACCGTGGATTTCAGATGGACCACAACAGGTGGCGCTGAGGGGAACATATTGAATAACTACCATAACTTCTCAATAGCTGTAAAAACCTAAATTATTATATAGGATATGAGCAGAAACTGGGATTTATTAGCAGTGATTGGTTCCTAAAGGAGGAGGGTAGCAGTCAGAAACAAATCAGTCAAATCTGAAAATCTATAGTGTTTATTTAAGACCAGCAGAGGTATTTACTGTGGTTGTGAGGCTCTGTGCCTTCCCCTTCAACAGATCACTATATAATCTAGTTCTTTGACTCAACAGTGCAAAGATTTTAAAGTCCATTCACAGCTGTAAACATGTGTAATCACCTGAATGGTTTGCATTACAGAGGAGAAAATAATTACTGACAAGTCAGGTGTAAAACAACACACCTCTGAGGTATTAGATAGCTGGAAAGAATTCAAGTCCACATAAAAAGTGGCACTGAGTCAAAGTATCTCCAGAACAAAGACGGGTTCAAAGAGGTTTTGAGACTAAAAGCAAATAGAACATCTCTGCTCAGGAAGCCGACAAAATAAAATAAAAGAATGAAGAAAGAGGGTCAGTGAAACTCACCTGTTGGTGGTTCAGGTTCAGGTTCAAGTCTGGTTTCTGCCCTTGTGTTGACACAGGTGCCCACGAGGCTGTCCCAGTATTTGCCAACAGGACATTTCTTCTTGGTCATGGCTGAAGCAAGGTGAGCAATGTGGAGACCTCTTGCTGTTACCCTACCCTACACTTTGTGTTTGTGACACAAACAGAGAACTGTGAGACACGAAGGAGAGGTGTGACAGAATACATGAGTGCCTAACAGACGTTTCAGTTCCTCCATTTCATAGGAAAGGGTGAATCACTACATGTGTCCCTGGGGGCAGAGAGAGAGAATGAGAGAGAGAGAGAGAGAGAGAGAGAGAGAGCTCACTGTGTTTGAAAAACAAAGAGGTCCTGACCTCAGTTTGGATTAAATATTGTATGATTGTTTGTCCACATAGTTAATAGGTGAGGATATTGATTTATTAGAAATGAAGCTCAAGCTTAAGTCAGGAAGACTATTCTTCTGTGTGCTTAGGTCTGTAGTAATTTTCATATCATCCTGCTATTCACACCTTTTAGACATGCTCACTCATTATTTTCTTGCTATCATTGTCTGGGGCGGTCAATCAGCTCATCAGCCAGTCACATCTTCCCAAAAGCATTGGTTTCATCTTGCTGTTGCGCACTACCTGGACGCCTGCTACGGTCTCTCCGTGTTCAATACATTCATGCTGCTGTTAGGCATGCATGCACCTCCACCTCCCCATCACTGCTTAGGCTTTGCAGATTAATCAGCTGCCTCAGCAGGGTCATCAGCTACCACAACCAGCATCTCCATGAATTTATCTTGCTGCTCTTTAGGGTAGATGCCCCTCAGTGCCAAAAAAACTTTCTTCAAAGGCTTTATTATCATTATTATTAACCATCCACACCCACGGGTAATTGAGAGTCACCAATCAACCTGTTAATTGCATATCTTTGGACTGCGGGAGGTAGCCAGAGTATCCAGAGAGAACCCACATAGACACAGGAAGAACATCCAAACTCCACACAGAAATGCCCCGGCCGAGGTTCAGACCAGGAACCTTCTTGCTGTGAGGCAACAGTGATAACCACTGCAGATTTAGATCATGTTTGTATGAAATCTCCATCTCTAGCTCACTAATGAGACCAGAGGCTTCTAAAATTTCAGATACTAACATCTGTCATACTAAATCACATCATGGAGGCAGCTGCAGGGCTCCACAACATGTCATTATCTAAAATGTTCTCTGTAACTTCTTGTTATTGACAGCAGTGAGCTTCACCAGAAACTATTCACTGAGGTAAATTATGACATTTTAAAGCTGCTTTTATATTATTTGAATGTGCAACAAGTGGAGTCATCTCTTCCAACACAAAACACTGATTAGCTGGCACCAGTGAAGGTATCTAAACCAAGAGTCAGAGAGACAAGCCTGTACTGGAACAACTTTAATAAACAACACATGAAATGACGGGACGGTCATAAGAAACAGAGGTTTATACAAAAATACAAACCAGAGATATTCTTATTTTGCACATTATAAGAAATAGATGTACATACTAAATCACAGCATCGGAGAGGATCAACAGCCCTGAGTATCGCACTGATTGTTTCATTTACAACTAAAATGATAGTTGTTGCGTGTATGAAAACATTCAAGCATAAAAAAACAGTTATGGCATGACCACTGATATAGTGCATTGATTCTGCATTTTATAAAATGTATAAAGTTACTCTCAGTGTTCAAGGCACAGGGTTTAAAATATACATCTGATTTTCTCCTGTATTCCAAAGTAAATCGTCCAACAAAACATATACATGTTAAAATACTGATTTAAAATCTGATTGTCAGATCATTTGGTGGAAGGACGCTTTCTGTTACACACAGAATTCAAGAAGATTTAAGAAGAAAGCATATGTTGACTGGACGCAATTCTAGACTTTAAGCAATAGTTAAAATAAAAATTGTACAGATTTTACCTTTGACCTTTATCACTTATTACTCTGAAAGCATTAGACAGAACACACACACACACACACACACCTCATGGCTCAAAGAGAAGAGGCTGCATCCTGATGAAGGTGAAGTTGTAGTAGTCAGGCAGGCCCTGGTGGCTGATGTTGCTGAATTTATCCCAAATGAATGGTGGGAGTCCGCCCTGTGTCGTCGGCCCGTTCACCGCCTCCGCCTTGAAGTCCCCAGCCATGAGGAAATCTGTTACCTGGACATAGAACAACACAGGAGCCAGAGGAGATCTGAGCATTTGATTTTCCAACCTAGAAAAGTGATGCTGTAATGCAAGATCAGTGTGGAGACAGGCTACCTTAGTGTCATAGCAACCGGATGGTGAAGGACTCCTTTCATTCAGGTCACCACGGCAACAGATGGACTTGCAGGGGTTACCCTTGGAGTATGGATCCTTCGTGTAGTCTGAAAACAAGCAAACAAACAAAGAATGTTACACTAAACACACCGCCACTGGCACATATGACACTCAATCACTTCCAGTCCAGTGTATAGGATTTAGTGGCATCTAGTTGTGTAGTTGTGAAGAAAAGCAGGTTCCAGTTGATTTGGAGACCCAGCTAAATGTTGGTTATATAAACTAACCAAATGAGACAGAGCAACGCACTATTAAACCTCATGATGTACTTCAAGGACTCCAGGTCTTTGACATAACCTTGGTCGCGACGGAAGATCTTGGCTCTGGGACAGAGATCATAGGAGAAGTCGTCTCCGTACTCCTCCCACATTTGTCCATAACCACTCAGAGTGTAGATCTTCTGGTGGAAGGGGACGTTGTAGGACGGCCAGTAACCTGCAGTAAACAGAGACAGCAGGAGGGAAAAACTCTACAAACGTCCAAATGAAACAAATACTGTAGAAAACAGATTTGCTGTTACCTCTGCGCAGAGCCTGTGTTTGGTCAGAGTATTCCACCAGCCCAGGGATCTGCTCCACCACAGTCAGAGCACCATCATCAACACTGTGACTCAGCTTCACTTTGCTCCTGTCCAACACCATGTACTGGTTGTTGTATGTGCCTACAAGAGTTAAAGGTGGGTGATGGTGGAAGAAGAAGAGTATTACAAAAAAAATGATGTGAGCGTACCGTTTGTGCTTTAAAAAGCGGTTTCAAATACTATGAATATTAAATTGAATATATTAAATATCATGCATGTAAACTGGGATGATTATAAAAAACCTAGACTGCATCAGATGCTGGTTGGCCTTCTGTGTCTGTGCACCACCACTGGTAAATGGACAGCATTTATATAGTGCGTTTCTAGTCTATAGAAATGCATCCATTCACACACACAATCATACACTGCTGCCATACAAGGTGCCAATCTGCTCATCATGAGTGGTTAGGTTAAGTGTTCAGTGTCTTGCTCAAGACTTTGACACTCTCTGGAGGAGCCAGGGATTACTAGTTGTTAAGCAAGTCTTGCATGGTGGGAGCTCATTGCCCTCGGTGGGTGATGCTTAGGTTGGCAGCAGTGTGAAGTATAGATTAATTTAGTACTTCAACATCCAGTTTTATTGATTTGCTGTAATGGTCTTGAACTGTCATTGGCCTTTTGATTTATGTTGTGTATGTTACTGCTAAGTATGTAATCACTCACCAGAGTTGTACTTTGAGAATGTTTTGGCCCACTCTTCTCCAGTATGTGCCAAACTGTGAGCCAGTCTGACCCTCTGCCATGCCAGCAGGCTGTTGGGGGTTATTATGTCAAAAAGGGAGGCATTGAAGACATTATTAGTGGTCTGGGTCATCATCAGCCCACTACCCAAAAGGTAGAAGTCATCCAGAGACACGAGGAAACCTGAAGAGAAATATAAGCATTTCTGACAATCTTCAAGAACAAGCCACAGCTATGTGGGATAACTGACTGCAGTTATATTCGGAAAAAAAATCCTGGGGGCTATATACCAGGGTAGCTGCTGAAGGACAGTTTCCCAGTGGCCGTGTGGGGCTCGCTGATGTGGAAATCCCAGTGTTTGTAGATCCGCATTGTGGCAGCGTATGTGTACCAGCTGGAGTGGGCAAACAGGAGGTTCTCAAAGCCGGGCAGCATCTGAGGGAGAAGACAGAAAACGATTGTGGAGTTGAATTCAGCAGTCTATATGGTATTCATGTGTCAGCAGAAATGACTGGCGACTATGTCAATAAGATAAAGAGAACTGGTAGCACTTTGCAATACAGCTTGGTAATATCAGGCTCTATTACAGGAATGTGTGAATAAAATGATAGAAAACAACATAGATTCTTGTACTTGGTGTAACTGTGGCACCAGAATAAGGTCATCTTGGATTTCATTTCATGTTAGTGTTACTAAATATTTTGTCATGTTGGATAAGAAAGAGGAACTGTGACACTATGTTTCATACTAAGGCCTATTTCCCACCCCGCACAATATGTGGAAACAATGTGGGAGCTCTTTGTTTATGTAGTAAATTGAATTACATACACTACTGCATCTCTGGGAACAGTAAGTCCTGTTTTCCTGGTGCGGGCGTTAAAAATGGTCACAGCAGAGTGTGTGCACTTTTACAGACTAAATTCTTCACTGATGCAAAGAGAGAGTTTTGTCCTTGTATCCTTTAAATAAGCAGAAGAATAATATTCTCTCATTTTGCCAATGCACCAGTACATTTGTTTACAAAGGAAATTCTTTCTTCGTTGGTTGTTTGGTGTTTCGCTCTTTTAGCACACTTACATAAATCATCTGATTACAACTGACTTGCTTTACTGATTTTGAACAACATTGCTGTGTGCATTCCTTATATAAAGAATATAACAGCCTGTCTGGATCATGTTTTGACCTCTGACCTTGATCAGTGCAGAGCAGTGCCCCATTCCTGGCAGTTTGAAGCTTCTGAGCGGATGGTTGGAGGTGGGGACCAAGGCTGGGATCAGATCCAGCAGGTCTCCCACTGCATTCAGGAACTGGACATCGAACAGGGACAGCGGCTATGGGAAGGACACCAGACAGAGATCAGCTGCTGGTCAGCGAATCAAAATGAGCAGTACAGACATAATTCATAAAACAAATCTCTCAAAAGAGCTGATGAGCACAGAAATCATAACTTTTCAGACCAAAGTTGCACTATTCATGCTGCAGTTTAACTTTATGTTTCTTATTAACCTTCAACTGGTACTAAAAGTAAATAAATGAACTTTATTTATATAGTACTTTTCCAAACAAGGTTAAAAAGTGTGTCACAGAAAAAGAAATGGCACATAAAACAACACAGATAATGAACAGCACAGATAAATATAAATAATAAACAAATAAAAACAGTTATCATAGAGCACCTACATTTTCTTAGCACCCAACACTCACACTTCACTGACTTAACACATTGTAGCTTATGTTGAGTTCTCCTTGATAAGTTTCTTGTTTCTTAAATGGTTGCTGTGTGGCCTAGTTACGCTCCTGAACGAGCCAGGTATAACAATTGGTGGCTTGTCCAATTTTGAACCTGAAAAATGTAAAGTGTGTGTGAATGTGTGTACTGCAGTAGAAGCTGTGGGGATGATTGTAGCTGGGTAACTGTGCCATTTGTGCCGTCTGGCATTCATTGCATTTATTGTACCTCCCAGATACAAGTAGATGTTTTTCGTGTGTTGTCTCTGCGGTTAGTAGTATTTGCTTTGCGAGTGCCCTGAAGTATTGGCTGAGGCAATTTGTCTTCCCCAAACGTCAATACAGATGGTTTGTAGGTGCATAAATACCCACCATCAGATCAGAAATTGTTTTGGCTACTTGATAGTGGAACATGTGAGTGGGCGACACCTTTAAAAATGTTTCCAGACAGTAGATATTGCCCTGACCCAATTCAGATGAATGCCATCATTTCTAAACAATTGCATGTCGTCAGAGAGGAGGTTAAAAATGTCGATGTAGGAGGCTGATGAGCGCCAGGTGTGCAGCGACAGTAACCAGCTGAAACGCCCACTATCGGATGTGAATGGACACTTGGATGTGGATCAATTCACAAAGTCAGTTTTCAGTAGTTCAGACTACAGATATCATTTGTGCCGATGTGAACAATGACCTTTGTGATATCAGGTTCATTAGCATGGAGGACTTCAAGGGCTTTGTTGGCTATAACACAGACCACCTGGGAAATTTGTACCCAAAGTGGATAATAAACTAATCTGAAAAAATATCTGCTTTTGATCTACGAGGCGTACAATCTCCTGTCTCTTTAAATTTTAGAATGACAAAAAGTGATATGTGCTCACAAGTTTGGTTTGTAGTGGATGTTCCTCATTTTAAGTGAGAAGTTGCCAGAGCAGTATTTAAAGTAGTGCACCAGACAGTTTACTTTATGAAGATTTTCTGAACCAGGACACATATTTATACACATTTATACACTTTCATTTGTTTCATTTCAGTTGTAGATATTTGCTTTGCTTTCATTGTTCTAGTGAAATTCTTCTTCACTGATGCATTTTGCTGTGTGTACACAGGACTTATATGCATGTTAAAAAAAAAAAAAAAAAAAAGCTAAATACCTTTTTCCCCTTTTTTTTGGCCCAGTCTGCAACTCCTGCTTGGAGCCCGTCCACCTGGGCCACAATGAAGCCTGTGTGTTTCCACAGAGGATCAGAGCTCTTGTTCAGTTTCACCTGCTCTCTGGTCCACGTGTTCTGCTTCCTACAAGTACAAGAGTGAATTTGCTGTTTGTGGTCATCATTAGTCATATCATTATTTAATGTAAAACACTTACATGCAAAAAAAAGCTAAACACTGAGCTCACGAACAAAAGCTTACGGTCATGCAAGAAACATGCATGGAAAGAATTATGCAAACATTGCACCATTAAAATAATTCAAAGTTATCAATATGGAATTCAGACTTCAACAAAGAATAATAATGTCTATGTTCTCCCATGTCTACATGAATTCTATAATAAAATCATTTTCAGGAGTGAACTGCAATAAGCCACATGTCATTTTTGTAAAGCTCTTTGTAAACTCTGTTTTTAAAAAGGTGCTATTTATTATTATAGAAGGAGCTTAAATCTAAGTCACACTACACTCAAAGCTGGGCCTAGTATGAGCTAAAATGAACAACTCTGAGAAGAGGATATGAAAGATGGTGACAGTGATGTGTAACTCAGATTGTGGACTGTCTGCGACCGCGGTCCCGTTGCTGTAGAGTTTAACCTTTAAAAAGGGAAAAGAGAAGAGACTCACGCCATGAAATTCTTAATGGGGGCGATGATCTTTGGGTCATGGATCAGCTGTGGAAACATGTTGGTGTAATGGTCCATTATCTGCCTGTGGAGGGAGAGTATGAGTACTAATTAATATAATCAAAATAACAAAAATACAGCATTTAGAATCAGTATGGCATCACGAGGGGAAGCTGGTGAAGGTCAAAGATGATCCAGGTGTCTTGTTGCGTTTCTCATCTCTCAAAAATCAGACACGTGAGGGGCATTAACAGACGTCCTCATGAAAGGGTGCTATTGAGATAGTGAACATGGCAGCACATCCATGAAACTTACCGTGCCGTGAGGAAACCTTCGAGGTAGCCGGCCAGAAAGAAAGTGACCTCATCAGTTTCAGGGGTCTGTCCATACCCGGCGCGAATCTCTAGGGTGCTCCAGCCTGTACTGGACAGGGTATCATTCAGATACCCGTATGCATCTCCCTCTGTCTCCAGCACCCCCTCTTTCAGCAGGACGGTCTTGTGTTGGGGGTCCCAGTACACTGTGGCTGCTGTCATCTCTGAGAAGACATCAAACAACATTGAGGACATGAACAAAACAAAATGGCTATATGAGATCTTGCACAGATCAATGGCTGCTACTGGCATATATACTAAATATATGACAGTATATTGGTGTATCAATACTATGTAATTTGTTTTATGACATCTACTTAGGTCATAAGATTAGATATCCCATTCACAAGAAATCTCATATCTCACCACTGAATATCTGTATTTGTTCTTACTATATTTTATTGGATTATGTTAAGATATCTTTATGGATATAAACGAAAATGAAAGGTAAAACTAAATCACTTCAGTAGCAGGAGCCCACCTGAGTTTGGGGATTACCTTACAGTACATAGTACACAGAGTTTATCTCAACCTCAATCACAGCTGACAGAGTGTATGTTTAAAAAAGGATCATACAAAAGAGCATGCATGCTCACAGCAAAACACTATTTGTCACTGAGCAGTAAAGCCATATGATCACCACCCATGATTTCACTTGAACTCGGTCTACTTACTGTCAGCAGAGGCGAAGGTCGCAGCCACAATAAAACAAAGAAAGACACACACCCTCTTTACTAAAAGCATGCTGTTTAAATGCGTTTTTAAAAAGCTAATATTAGAGAAGAGACACCGATCGCCCAACTGTGGTTTAAGCGAAGAGGAAATCAGTCGTCATACGGCGAAGGGAAAGTACGTGGGACTCTAAATGTTGGCGAAGCGGAAGGTTATTGGCTGCGGCCAGGAGGAAACGGGAACAGCGTGTGCATGTGCCCAATGGGAGGGAACAAAGCAGTTCGTATATAACTTAAAATCAGGTCAGTCTGATTTAAGACTTTCCGTTTAAGAGTCACAAAAGGAAGCAAAAGACGGATCACCCCAGATGGGACTCGAACCCACAATCCCTGGCTTAGGAGGCCAGTGCCTTATCCATTAGGCCACTGGGGCTCTGCAGCTCCAAATGGGCATCAAAATGATATTTATAGAGACGCAAACAGACTTTTATATCATAGGTAGGGATCTGTATGTCATGTTTCTTACTTAATCTGCTAGTTTATTTAGAGTTTAACGGACACTTAAACTGCTCTTAATTAGTATCATTGGTAACACCTGTGTTTACCAGACTATTTCATGTCAAACTGGCTGCTGTGAAGAAGGCCTATTAATAAACCAATGCAGTAACCTCAGAAAAATCCTGTAATTTAACGTTAAAAAACTACAATTAAAGTTATGTTCTTATAAAATATGCTTTTAACACTTTTATTATTTTATTTATGGTTTTAAAAAGCTCATATAGTCAATATAATAATCAGTTAAATAATAATTTAAGCTAATATGCTACAGGTATCTATGAAATAACACCAAGTATGTCCTTTTTATTCATTACATGACAGATATTCAGAATAAGAAAACAATACACGAAGAAAATGTTCTTTAATTCACTCATTGCTGACTGCAGGACAGTGTGATGTGATGTGATGCTGCCCCCAAGTGAATGTTCCCAACAGTAAATCACAGAAAATGCACAAAATCATCTTCAAAATCATCTTCACACACGTGAATAATTAGATTCACTATAATATAGAAATCAATCTTAAATAAATTTGGACAAAAAGAATAAATAAATAAAAAGTGGGAATGACAAGAAAGGAACGCCAAGTTTTTCACACCCGTCCCCCTTTGTACAAACTTATTTACATGTAGTGTTTTTTCTTATTTTTCAGTGTTTCCACACAGTGGTAAAGCTCTGTCAGGCTGTGTGTGTCTATCAGCTTTCTCCTCTTAAGACAGAAACACTACCAGAGTGTGGCATACATGTTCATGTTCATGGGAGGCGAGCAATGCACGGGAGTGGTCCAGGAAAACAAGACGTTTTAACTTGAAGCGTACAGTACAGGTGAGTGAAACAGATTAAATAACCTTAAAAGACTTTGGTTGTGAAGATTTTGTGGTAAATGCAAGTCCTCCCATGTGTAACAACTAAAAATGTGAATAAAAACAAAGGAATGTAACATAATTATCATTATCTTCATATTTTCTATATTTATCCACTAGTTAGTTTGTTAAGCGGAGGAGAAACTGTCTCTGTAGTGACATCTACCACAAAATAACATTTAGGTAGCTAAATAAATCCAAAATATGACAAAGAAAACAACAAAATAAAAACGTAAATATCAAGATATAACTTTAACAATCCAGAATATACACACTGACAAGCAGCCCACACACATTGAACTTCATAAAGAGTAAAGAAGGCACACCTCATATGCATATAAACCCTACTCTGCATCATTAAAACCCCTCCATAACATTCAGATTAAAACAAAGGTGCCCTCTGTTAGTCTCTCTCACATACGTGTGGAGGATAGTCACATCAAAAAGCAGGAAGAGACAGTCAGAAGTAAAATAAGATAAAATAATAAAGCTGTTGATTTTAGAGGATCCCAAAAAGGACACACCAACATACAGCATCATAGCAGCAGTTTCAGTAGTTTTTGTGACAGTGTTATCCATTTCAACTGCTACATCACTGCAAAGATCACTGCGTGGTGAGTGCATTGATTAAATGCAAGTGAAGAACAGTTATGTTTGAGGGGTGGACTTCATCTCCACAACACACACACTCACTCACACACACTCCTATTCGTCATCTATCAGTTTCTCAGCACCGTTCTCTGCTTGTCTGCCTGTGTTGCTCCCTCCTTCCTCTCTTCCTACTCCTCCCTCCTCCTCCTCCTCTTCCTCCTCGTCTCCGGCGTAGGAGGAGAGCGACTGGCTGCTGTAGTTGATCATGGTGCGGGAGAGGTCCACTTCGATGGGGAAGACGTCCGCCTCCTTCAGGACGGCGTAGCACTCGTCATAGTAATGTGACATGCCGGAGACGAAGCGCTGCAGCTGGAACACAATGTCCTGGACTGTATGAAGACGAGACACAGGAAAAGAATTGATTTTTGTATTCTTTGTTTGTGCATTTCTACTAATACCTCATGTTGTACAATTGAATTATAAGCATGATAGCTTCTCAAGCTGTGCATATGCTTGGAGTCTGTGAAATCGTCCCATTTGTAGAGGATTGAGAGAAACTGATCTGGTGTAATGACAGTGTATCACCAGTGACAGTTTACACCTGATAGTGTGAATACCTGCAGAAAAAACTACTACAACTACTACTACAGACCGTGTTTCTGATCCAGCAGCTCGATCTTCTCCAGAACGTCCTTCCTCATTTTGGCAAAGCGGGCTCGAGCTTCCTGTCGACACCGCAGCACCAGGCGGTACTCGTAGTTCCCGGTGCTGACACGATACAGAGGCTCTCCCATGGCCTGCAGGAGGAATGACGTTATTTACTGCTCTGGATGATATTAGTACAAGAAAAGTAACACCTTAAATCTAATTTATATCCTAATGATTCAATTCTTCATGCTAGAATTCAAATGACAACTCACAATACTGCTGTATTCTTCATCGTCCATTTCCTTCACCTTCAGGCAGTACGACTGAAAGACACAAAGGATTCATACTTTATTACAGATTTTCTTGTGATGGCACTATGCTGTACATCACACTAAAACTAAAAAGGCACAGAGAGCTGTTAGCTTACCAGATATTCAAACTTCACATCGAGGTACTTGCGGATGGTGAGCTTTGTGTCTGGTATGGCCTTGTGAAGGTACGTGTTCAGATCGTGGAGCATCTGCACAACAAGATATGAGATCAGACAGGAAATCCACACAACGGAGCAGAGCAGTGCTGTTGGATTAGCATTTAAGAAAATATTTTGTGTGTTCTCAAGGGGATCAAAACCAATCTTGAATCTCTACTCACAGGTTTGATTGTCTTTAGCAGTTGAATACCGTATTTCTCAATGCTGCGGTGAGCATCAGCAAACTTCACGAAAGCCTCGCTGGCTGCAGCCTGGGGCTCTCGTACCCCGATGACAGAAAACACATCCCCAAATGCTGAAATGATTTCGAAAAAAACAGTCAGATATATTAAGACAATGAAACTGGGATAAATCCAGATCTATGAAGATGATCTGTCTTGTGGTTTTCTCTCTTGCTTATCAATGTCGAAGGTAAGAAAAGAAGCAGCAAACTAATTCGTAGTACTTTGATTTGCATGTTTTGATTTTGATCACAGTGACTCACCTCTGTGAGTCTGAGAGAGCTCAAAGAAAGCTCGGAGAAGCCTCTTTGTGTGCTCCATCAGTCCTACAAGCAAACAGAGGAATCATGAGA
Source organism: Sciaenops ocellatus (assembly GCA_033000465.1). Classification (NCBI taxonomy): domain Eukaryota; kingdom Metazoa; phylum Chordata; class Actinopteri; family Sciaenidae; genus Sciaenops; species Sciaenops ocellatus. The sequence continues at coordinate 21,690,102 of CP136877.1, forward strand.
CACCGGGCTGAACAAACACAGATCAGATTACTGATTCACAAAACACAGACGATGAATTCTGAGTCATCGCACTGAAGTTTACTGAAGGAAAGTTTTGTTACCTTTGTAAAGCTCTGCCGTTTTCTCCAGCTCTTCCAGCCTTTTGACCAGTCCATCTGTAAAGTTAAATGGATCCATGTGAGTATATATATTATATATAAATCAACTAATAAATCATAACACTTGGAATAATGATCTCACCGTTGCATAGAATAGCTCTACTGAGTCCAAGAGCATCTGCTGTGCCGGAGCTCATATTCTCCACCAGGCGATGTTTGACTTTTTTCAGCACTGAAACACACAAAATGTGTTTAATGCACACCACAGCACCGAGTACAAGTCGCTGTGATAAAGGAAGAATAATCCACACGCTGCAATATAAACTGTACTACAGTGAGAATGTGTCTGGAAGAGGAGATACCTATATCAAGAGACTTCCCCTGTTTCGGGTCCGCCTGCAATTTGTTGTAGTGGATTGTTGCTTCTCCCTGTGAAAACATAAAGAGACACGCAGTTTAATCAACAGCAAAAAAAATATCTGGATACATTTGAACTTCGCTAGGACGCAGCCATCATTACTGTCTTTCAGAGGCTGTTGTGTGCTTGGTTTTAAAGCTAGAAAATGTGCCATCATATGAACCTAAGAAGACCTGAGGCATCCAGTGGTACCAACCTTATGTTGCTATCTTGTTGGGGGCTAAAAAATGCTTACAATAAGGGAAAAACTAGAGGTCCTTTAACCTCTACCTTCAAGATACCTGAATGAAAATGGGTTCTATGGGTACCTACGAATCTCCTCGACAGACTGAAGATGAATATTTCTACACACTGGGGTCCCTAAACAGCATAAATCAGGTATGACGTATGATAAGGATAAGGATAATCACAGCCTCATTAAACTGTATGCATGTACTGTTGACCTGCTCTCTCCCCCTAAAGATCGTCCATCGACTCGGAAAAAAGACAAAAGTGGGTCTGTGGTACAGAGGGGTGGAAGAGATTAAAAGAAAATTCTGTCTTTGTTCTTTTAACTTTATTAAACTCTAAAATTAACAATGAAATACAACGTGTTTGTGAACTTTTCCAGCTTCATGGTGCCGAGGGTTAAAGTCACACTCAGTTTTGCACTGACTGAACAACAACACGGCCTAATCCTTAAAATCCCACAGTGCACCCCGACTTTAATCCATCACACAGGAAGTCGTGGGATTTTTGTGGGCGAACAATGGGCGACAAAAACAACACAGGCGCTCTGCATCGGTGACGTTATCCCGAATGCTATGCGCTATTCTGCTGACCTCTTTAGCACAACTGAGCAAGCCAGTGAAGTCACTCTTCTCCACAGTCTGGTGGCGGGTTTGCACCCGTAATTACTAAACTGTTGCTGATAAATCTGCAGCCACAGCCGGACACAGAAATGTGAGTAATGATTTATTCCTTTTGCGTGTTTCTATTCATGTTAACATGTGTTAAACTGGTTTAAAAGGCAGTTGTCAAAGTGGAGATTGTTTAGTTTGTGTAACTTTCAACTTTCCACAGAACGTACATGAGGTAAATATTAAGCCATCTGAGCACATCCTGGTGTTGTTCGTGTCTGTAAATGACTGTGGACTGTGTCATTTCATTGCCAGCATTTGTGTACCTGGACAGCTTGAATCATCTTGGCCACTTCCACTTTAGTCTTTCCCTTCACTGGTTTCCCGTTCACACCTGTGATTTCATCGCCTGCTGCCAGCGTCCCATCCAGAGCTGCTGGGGTGTTATCAAAGACCTGAGACGATACAAACCACATTATAAAGGTACCAATAACAGAGTGTGGACATTTCCCCTCTGACTTAATCAAATGAAGCTTTACTGCTATTGTATCAGGTTGGTAAGGTCACACTTCATAATGGCATAAAGTCAGACATTACATGTGTTGTCACATTTAATTTTTAAACTTGAAACATGATAGAAACGTTCAGTCAGACGGTTTTAACTGATTGTTGAGTGCTGTACCTACCTGGACAATGTAGAGACAAGGACAGTACTGTGCCCCGCCACCAATGCTGATCCCAATAAGGTTATTACCATCTTTCTTCAGACACACAGTACCAGGTACCGTTGGTATTCCCCTGTTGAAGGGAAAACATGATATATTGAGATTTGCAGCATGTTTTTAGACAGTTATAACAAGTGCAGCATTATAATATAAAGCTCTTAAACTTTACAAACAGTTAGTGTGATAATGAGTGAAGAGTTCATATCAGGAAAGTTTAGTCTAACACACTTATCTATGGTTTTAAGGATTTAGCGATATCTCAGTCTAACGTGGTTTTATTTTAAGAGTTCCCACGCTGTTAATACACTGACACACACAGTTGTACGGCGCAGATCATAAAAAGGGGAAACATAATTCTAACTCACAGTTTGTCCTCCTCCAATTCATAGTCCATGTCTGTGAACATCGCAGGATAGTGTCACTCTGTAAAACCTGTGAGAGATTACGACAGAACCCATTACATTACATGTTGTGTGACTCGCTGAAGCCGAGGATTGATGTGATGGAGACAGCTCCTCTCTCAGTCTGAGCTCTGTCGATCCACTGATACAGATTTGAATAGACCTTTTTCATAGCAGCCTGTTCAACTCAATTCAATTTTATTTATATAGCGGCATATCATAACAAAAGTTATCTCATGACACTTCTAGATCTAGATCGTACTCTTTATAATATTATTTACAGAGACCCAACATTTCCACCATGAGCATCACTTGGCGACGGTGGACGGTCATCCACCGCAACCGGTTGAGTTAAAGATAGAGAGGGGCAGACAGAGAGAGGGAGGTGGGGTGGGGGTAGATATACAAATAGAGACAGAGAAAGACACAGATGCACAGCAGCAGCAACCCATTAACTAACTATAAACAGTAATGTAAAAGATATGGTAGCAATAATGACAGTAAAATACTAATGATGCTCCATTCAGGTCAAACAGAGTCAGGGTGTTACTGTTGTTGCACTGGGAAGTCTCTGCTGCACTAAATGGAATGGAGCCTTAATTTATATCACGTCAAACACTTGCATTGGTCTTACTGCTTCATGTAAAGCAGGTCTATTGTGATGAGCCTTGTAGCTTTGCTCGCCTGGTCCAGCTGATTTCAGAGCTGTGCAGTCAGTGACAAGACGCAGATGGACAAACAGCTGGTAACTTGCACTGCATGCCAACCACCGTGTTATCCAGTTAGGCGAGTCTAAATGCGACAGTTAGCCGAGAGACATCCACACATGCGGTAAAACAAACAAACAAACAAACTACGGTTGCATGTTTTTGTTTGTGATAACGGTAGTCAACAGCCACAAAATTGCTTGCTAACGCTGGCTAATTAGCTGCTAGCTGCTCTATTGGCACATATTAGCTTCAGAATGGTTAATACATCGAAAAAGAGTTACCTTTTAATAGAATAAGCACCAGTTTATGATACAATTGTCTCTTAGCAGGCATAAAAAACGAAAACAGCTTTTAAAATTCGCCTCCTTTAGTAGGAATTATCTTAAATTTCTGGATCCTGACAGCTCCTCTGTTTACTTTCTTTGGTCACTTCCGGCAACGCAGCGGAAGTTGCTGTTGTTGTTGAGAAAGACGAGTATCTTTTTCACAGGTCACATTTATAAACAACTCCTCATTCTTCAGTAGGAGTACAACATATATTTATTCCGTCAGTCTTCATTAATGTTCACTTTGTTATCAACTAATATAAACCTTATTTATACTGTCTATGATATGTAAACCCATGCAACGTATTAAAATCAGAAGTTTTCACTGCCCTCTGGCGGCCACAGTGAAGAATAGCAACACATTAAATTCGTCAAATTAACGTCAATGTAGACGCGATAGCACACTATCACTTCCGGTAGTTACTTTCAAATTAATAGTGACTAAATCGTAAAATAAATAAATAAATATTAAAATTATTGAAAATGAAAAATTCTTAGTAAGATTAGAGCTATAGGACACCTTAGTTGTTATAAAATAGTAATGTTTAATCGTAACATACAATGTGGGGAACCGTTATAACGAGCGAGGCGGTCGTCGAGTGACTGGTACTCGGTGTAAAAGTGCTAGCAAGCTCCTCTAGTAGCACTGATACTCTTACAGTAGTAACTTTAGTGCACTTAACAAGACTACAGAACAGTTAACGTCTGCCTTCAGGGGTCTCCACCTGTCATGTGACCTTGAATTTATGCTGATTTCACTATTTTAATAAATCACAGTTCCACATTAAGACAACTGGAGAGCGGTTAACATCTAATCATAATACGTGCCTTCATCCTCTGTGGCAGTGTTGCAATCACGAGTTTTTGTCGCCATCCTGTGGTCACAGTTTGGAACTGCAACGCTTTACATTAATAAAGCTAGCGTCAATGCGAACATGACGGCGCACTACAGCTTCCGGTAAATATATTGTTCAAAATAAAATGACAAGCCTAAAAAACTCCCAACCCGACCTCGCATCGATACAGACGGGTTTATGTGACCGCTATGGGGGAAGTTAGAGCAAGTTTTTAGTAGCGTTATACGAAATTCAGACCTCAGAATCGCAAGTTAGTGTGAAACTGCAACACGTCGATTAATAAAATGACCGTCATTGCAGACATGACTGACACTTCCGGTCAATACTTTCAAAGTAAAACGGCTAAACTGAAGCAGCCAGAAACAATCTAACAAAAATGGTTGTTATTTTAGGAGTCGTCATGCCAGCGTCAATACATGGGTGAAACCATGAAGTGAAGTCCTTTGACTGAATCACTTGTGTGTTACATCATAAATTAAGTTAAACTTCACAGTCACGCTCCTTACTTTTTGTCTTCCAGGACAGAAGTCTGGTCTCTGTGTCACACTCTTCCTACATCTTCCATCAGCTCCAGGACTGTTCACCAACTGTAGCCAAAATGAGCATGGTAAGTTCAACTGCTTAGTTTTATTTGTACCCTATAATTGTTCCCAAGTCTGCTACATTATATTATGATACACAGTAACCTTTCATTTCTAATGAAACTGTCTGCACCGCTCTGTTTCTCAGCAACTTGAATTGAAGAATGTGTTTCTGAGAGCTGGAGATCAGCTGAAAGTAAAGGGGATGGTTCTGCATGATGCTGAGAGGTAAGCTATCCAAACATATCACATTTATTTTAAATTAACCTCTTAATAAAATAATATATTGATATCTATGTGGATGCATTATGTTAGCTGCTGCGGTGAAAATTTAAAAATCTGGGGAAAAAACACTTTTATATGCAGTATAATGGTGATTATATGCCTTACATTGAACTGGTGTGTTGTTCTAAGCTATGCAACCATCTAAATATTAAGTCTGCTGTACACTGACTGGAGAATCTCTGATCCACTCAGATTCCAGATCGACCTCGGCTGTGATCCAGACAACGTGGCAATGCACTTTAACCCTCGTTTCCACGATGACAGTGATGGAACTGTTCTTGTTTGTAACTCAAAGATCGCTGGTTGTTGGGGCGATGAGAAACGGGAATTACACAACCCTTTACAGAGAGGCACAGATGTCAAGGTGAGCGAATCTGACTGGAGACAGTGAAGATGGCTCAGCTAGAATTTTTATGAAAGGCATCAAGTGTCAGTTCACCCAAAATACAAAAAGATATTTAGCCATACACAGAGTTTGGGTTTTGTTTGGAGAAGTTTTGAGATTTTCTACTAAAAAAATAAAAATGTTTTACTGTATCTATCTTTTGTATTTAGATTGTGTTCAAGCTGAATGGAGACATGTTTGAAGTGGAGCTTCCTGATGGACAAGAAGTCCAGTTTCCCAACCGTGAGGGCATGGACGTCTTCAGCTACATCAAAATCACAGGAGACTTCAAACTGACTTCCTTCAAAATCTGCTAAGAGACACAACTTCTGTCACACATGCACGCTGTGTTTGTCACTTTGGTTAAAGACAAGACTTTGAGAATCACTTATTGTGAGGAATGTTCATCTTTAAGAGATGTAGATCTTCAGCACATTGGAAATGTATCTTTATTTAAAAATGTCCTGTTGTGCACAAGAATATAAAATGTTTAAATTCAAATGATCTTGTTTTGTTGTCTTTGAAGGGTTGTAGCCTAATCCTGCTGGCTCCAGGCCCCCCGTGACCCAAATGAGAATAAGTGGTTACAGAAAATGGATGGATGGAATATCAGATTTGTTCAAATTACAACTATTTGTCATGAACACTCTGTGGTCTACGGCAGGTCTTAAAGGTTTAAATTGAGACTTTGTCATTTCAGAAACACAAAGAAACCTGGACTTTCAGTAGTCATGAAGAATTTATTTTTATGATAACTCTTCTCAGTCTCACTCAACACACTTCTACAGCAATATTCTAAACAAGAAAAACAAAACAAAAGAAAAAAGTAAAAGAAAATATCCCTCATTTTTTTCACACTTATATTTCTATATATTGATTGATATTTTGGGAGTCTAATTAACAACAATACAACCAATTCTAATATGGGCAAAATAAAAACATTCAAAACTATAGATGAAGTGTAAAACTGTTGAATACACAACTCTGATGAAACATACAAATAAAATATGAAGATGAAAATGTTTAAGATGATTTTCAGATGATTTAGTCAACAGATACAACAAAAACAAAAACACATTGTTACATGTCAACTTCTCACAACTTTTTCTTTTTGTGGAACTCAAAAAATCTTATAGAAGTAAAAGTTTCATACATTTTTATAATCAACAGTTCATTAATGCAATCTCAGAACATAAACCTTATGATTCACCCTGTCTATCAATTATGTTACATAAATTCACTCAAAAGCTTTCAAAACAAAAATACAAGATACAGATATATTGATGTACATGTTTTAAAATTAAAACAGCAAACCTTGTGTTGCCTGTTATAAGGCAAAAATTATGGCTGCCATATACCAAATGAGTTGAATTATATATACTTCTGACAACATATCTAAACTCAACATCCTACACCTTTATTTCTTTTTGAAACGTAAAACTTAAAAGAAAATGCCCATCTTCGGAAGAAAAAAATACACTCTGCATAACTAATGTCTATCTGTTGAGATTTTCATATGAAAGTAAAATGGTAAAATGTGAAATAATACCTCAAAATCAAAATGTGCCCATAATATCTGAAAACTTATTTAAAAATCCTTGAAATATTCACATATAAATTCCATGCACCTTCATCTTGTAAAATAAAATAGGTAAACAAAAACCCAAATAATCTAAATGATCTGATACTTATGATTTAGTTTTTAATGCTTAATGGCTACAAAACACATAATTTGTGATTATACACAGGCCATTTTGACAGTTCCTTACTACTCAATGTTGTACTGCAACACTCTATGATAGAATTAAAACAGACCTACATATTGATCAAATTATAAACAGGTGCATCCAGACATTTTGACTAGGCTTCATCCTCAGTGCTCCGTTTTATTTTGAACATTTAAAGACAGTTTGGAATTCTGTTACTTTGAGAAAAGTTTGGTTGTTTCTGGATCACAGTGATTTGATAATTTCATCCAGACTGTTAATCGCATCTTGTTTATTGTGTTTTTTCCACTCACTGGGGATTTCTCCTCTGCCACGGAATTTTAATTCATAATGCTCTTCAAGCTGCGTTTGAAATGTACATACAAACCATTTCCAGTATGTCAGCTTAGACCCATCAGGAGTAATCTCCCATGTAGCATACTTCCCTCCAGCTTTTTGATACTCTTTACAAGGAAAACTCTTATCTGAATCATGATGGGGGCGGAAATTTTGATTACTTGCAACTGATGTTGTGCAGAAATCGATGTCCAGTTCATCTGTCTTTCCAAAGTGCCATCCTTTAATCCCAGCAGGGCGATGAAAAGGGACACTGTGTTTGTTGTCAGCAAGGTGATTTTTATCAGTGCAGATACAAACAGCTGCACAGAATGGACACGTTTCCCAGCAGCAGTTACACAGCTGTTCAATGAGGATTTGATCCGGCTGCAGCCTGAATTCATTCATCTTATCCAATGAGAGGCTGCTGATCTCCTTCATGATGCGTTCAAGGCCTTTCTCTATCTCTTCTTTAAGAAAGTCAAATTTGTTTATGTCTTCGAAATTTTCAAAAGAAATGGTGTCAAATTTTAGCTTATCTCTTAGTAGACTGGAAAATTTCTCCACCCACTTTTTCAGTTGTTTTTCGTTTTCTTGAAGTTGTTGTTTCTCTTCTTCTTCTTTTTCTCCACAGTGAGTTTTGACTTCATCTGTTGCAGTAAATAAAGCTCGACTCACAAGTTTTTTGATCTCTTCAACATTTTTCTTGAGTATATTCCGTGCTTTATCTTTGTTCTTTGTGAAGATGTATTTCTTTACTTCCTCTTTGATAAAAGTCTCTACTGGCTGTCTTGGGTGTTGGATGTAGGTAATAAAACTATCAAAGTCCTCTTTCTCTGCCAGTGACTTCAAGACATGTTTCTCCAAGTTCAACCGGTTACCCCTGAATGCTGGGACATTGCACCTCATCTCTCCAGCAAGATCAATGGCAGTCTTGTTACAGACAGCCTCAACAGTGGAACTCTTCAGTTTTTCACAGATCAGTTCTCCAAGCACAACAGCAGATGAGTTTCCTTTGCAGAAGCTTCTGAAAATGTTGTAATAATGCATTTTCTTGGTTTCCAGATAAGTGAGAGCATCGTTGTTCATTTTGAATTTCTTGTGGGACTCTGAAAGCCAACTCCCTACTTTGTCAAAAACATACAGTAAGAGATCAACTGTGAACTCCTTCTTCAGAGCATATTCCCTCTGTGATTCAAATTCTGTCACTTTTTCATTTGTCTTGTTGCACACTTCTTGTAAGTAAGTAAGACTGTAGCCTCTTGTAGCTACAGGTTTGCTCTTAATTAAATCAAGGGACTGTTCTTCAACATCATGAATGAGGGATCTGATCAGTTGCTGTTCCTCAGGTGGCATATGTTGTGTTTCTGAACCAAATCCAAAATGCTTTTTAAATTCACTGACCCAACGTTCTGGTCCTGTCTTGTTTTTCTTCTTGTTATCTTGGTGCTTGGTGAAGGATACATAATCGATGTAATCACCGACCATTGATATGTTTTTGTAGTTGCCACTCTCTTTGGATTCAGCTATAAGAGACCTTTCAAAACAAAGGTCTCGAAGGATAGTTGACTGATCTTCTTCCAAGTTGATATCCCCAATAGGCTTTGCAGTTATTTCTGTAACACAGACTGTCCAGACAGAGTTGAAATGTTTTTTCATTTCCTCTTCATCTTTTGCCTTGTCTTTTAACTGATGAGCGAGCTCTTTACTCTTTTGTAGCAGCTTGCTCTCAAACTCTGTCTTCTTCTCATCAAGCTTTTTACAAGCACTCTTCTGCTCGATAACTTCATCCAGTTTTCTTTTAACTTCTTTCACTTGCGCATCATGAAACTCCATGATTTTGTTTTCAAATCGGCCTTTCCACTGGACCAACATTTCTTTATCTCTTTTGTCATCATCAAAGTAAGTTGTCATATCCTTTTTAATTTCTTCATATGTTTTGCTCATTTCTTCATAAAGATAATTGAGCTCAACCTTAACAATTCCATTTTCAATTTTGGTATGAAGCTGGTTTTCAATGGTCAACATGTTGCTCCTCAGGGCCCAGGTCCAGTTCCCATACTGGACCTCAAGTTTTCTGTACACTGCAATTTCAAGTGTGTTTTTGAAACTGAAAACAAAGTTTTCATTCAACAGGGCATTCCACAGATCATGAATTTGGCTTTTGAACTGTGAGAGAGTAATCCCAGCTGACTGTTTAGCTTTAGAGAGGATGAAGTTCTTCAGCTCTTGGATGCTCTCAGTATAACCTGGATTTGGAGGAGCCATAGGTGGACTTCCCTCCCATAGTTGGGCAAAATATTTCACATCTTTTTGCACATCAAATGCAATAACATCATTGAAACACTCTGCATCACAAACCTCTTCTTTTGCAGCTAGTTGGGCCATCTCGTCCAGTTTTTCTTGCAGGCGCCTCTTTCCATCCATGTTTTTCTCAGTAGCTGCAACGTCTGTAACATTTTGGTGAACAAACACACAACTTGGTGAAAGTTTGACTTTCTTCATCCTCATGAAAGCCTGAACAACAATCTGCAGAACATCTTGCATGTCAGCTGGATTCTCTCCAAAGATGTTGATCAATGTCATGTTTCCCAGACCAACAACAAATGTGGCCAGTTCATTGTCATGTCTAGTGGTGTTACCTGCCAATTCAAGAGCACGCAGTCCTTCAGTGTCCACCACTAGAACATAGTCAAACTGAAAGTTTGACTTGACCTCCTCTGACACTTTGATCAGTTGCATGAAGGCACCCTTGGTGCACCTGCCAGCACTCACAGCAAACTGTAAACCAAACATGGCATTCAGCATAGTTGATTTTCCACTGCTCTGTACGCCTAAAACTGACAAAACAAAAACTTTCTTGTCGCCCAGTTTCTTGATGACTTCATCTAAAAGACTAGAGATCCATGTTAAAGGCACATGACCTGCATCACCATCCATCAGCTCCATTGGATGTCCTGAGATCATCAGCTCTGCGGCCAGCTCTGGATATTTAACCCAGTCAGTCTGTCCCCTCTTTGTTTCTTCCTGCAGAGATGTGTGGGCTTCATAGATTTGTCCCATTTCTCTAAAGATGTGCTCTAAGCCAAACGTTGCTGACTGTAGTTTTGCTGATATTTGATTGAGCTCCACTTGCTTGCTTTTTAACAGATCAGATTTGTCATGCTTCTTCTTCAAAGTCAAGACCTCAGACCACTTTTTGTCATAGCTTTGGAGAATTGAAGAGAGATCGCCTGTGGAGAGGGCATCTATTAAGATCTGAATCCATTTCAGGAAATACTCTTTGTCAACTGAGTTCAAAGATGAGAGGCTTTCAAAGAACAACTTCATCAGTTCACTGCAGGAAGCTTCCTGTTGATTTTGTCGTATTGTCTTTAGTTCCTTTTCCTTTTTACATTTCTCCATCTCAATGTTTCCTTTGAGGTGATACAGTTCTTTGTGTATTTTGCTCCACTCATGCCACAGTTTGCCTTGACAAGGAAGAAATGTATCTTTGATTTTTGAAACATCCATCCCCTGAAGCAGTTTTACTATTTTCATAGCAGCAGATTTTCCATTTTGGCAGACTGGGTCATTTTCATCCACTTTAATTCCAGAGACCTCAGCCATGGTTTCAAGCTGGAAGGATGCATGTCGTCCAGACAAAATGTCTCTTATGTTTCTTTTCAGTTCTTCACAAACATCTGATTGGCTTTTATCTTTCAGGCCCAGTTTGTATTTTCCCTCTTTCATCTGAACTGTATCACAGTCATCATCAGCAATGAGAATAATGAGAGGCTTCAGAGACTTGTAAAGGTTTGAGATAATTTCTTGCCTTTTTCGCAGAGTTGGTACAAGAACAACATTAACTGAAGATTTTTCAGTCAGGATATCACGTTGTTTTTCAATCAACAGAGCATCACCATGAAGATTACAGAAGGCAACACAGTCAGTGAAAGCATCATTGGGTTTTCCGCTAGGGTAGTACCAGGCAATCTCTACAACTCCATCCATCAAATGACGAGACTTGGTGCTACCTGAGCAGTTTCTGTGGAAGAAGGTGTTGTGACGGTCGTTGATCAAAGTGTTCATCAGCTGAGATTTAGACAGAGATAATGAACCCAGGCGGAAAAATGACACCATGGGTGTCTCAGCTTTGCAGATGGGCATACTCTTCATGGTAACAATGTTTGAATTGCCTTCATTTTTAGTTATCTTCCATGTTTTTTTTATTTGTCTGAATGTCCACAGAGGACACTCAACATCCATAGTGACTGGGTCAGGAACAAGCAGTGGTAAGGCGTACTGACATTGTGATAGCTTTGTAATCATGTTCTGCTTTAAAAAGCTGTCTGAGCAGTGAAATACTGCCATTTGGACGTCCATTGGATGCACATGCTTCTGTTTTGATTGATCAGATTCTACACTGGTGCTATATAGATCATCTAAGTCACTGTCGTCTGTCTCAACATTGTCAAACACTGAAACAGGATTTGACTGGCTCACCTCAGGGCTGTCTTGTTTTACAGGAATATATCTGGCTCTGTAGTCTAACATCATCAACCTCTGAAGAAAAGTATGAGCTAAATCTTTCTCACATGTGTCATGGTCCTGTTTCAGAGATGGACCAATTTTAAGAAAATCTGCTGGTGTCAACTTCTGTTGATGTTTGTCTTGAAGGTGAAGTCTGCCAAACAGTGTTTCAGTTTCTTCAGAAATCTTCACTGACTGCTGTAAATAAGTAAATAAACATGTACTGTAATTTTAAAAAAAAGTCATACAGTGGGATATAAATAGCCCCCAAGAAGATAAAAAAGTTTCTTACCTCATTCTTGTTTCTACTTGTATCCATCACAAAGGTACCTGAAGTAGGATAATTAACTGCATCATAAGAGGGTCAGAGCAATGTAATCATGAACAATATGTTTTTTCGCATAACATTTTGAATGTTATAGCTGTTTTTGACACTTTCATGTTATTGTACTATGAAATATTTTATTAAAATGTTACCTTTCTCCTTGGACGTAGATGGCTCAGACTTGATATCAGATTTTTCTTCTCCTGTTGTGTTGTTGTCATTCTTCTGTGAGTGTTCAACACGGCCAGGTTCATTCACTGGACCACACTAACAAAACAATTATTTCATTTAACATATCGTTCATTAGGTCATGACCATTGAGATGAAGAAGGGGAAGATCAAGAACACACATTGTTACTCAATTCAAATCTAAACTAAAAAGGTAAATAGCACCAATCTTCAGCTAAAAGGCTGAGGACTCCTAAATCCTGGAGCCAGCTCATTTGATCAAACCATGTGCTGTCATGTCATGGGGGGATTTTGGTGAACATCTTTTTCCCCTCACTGCATGGACTGTTATAGCATGCTATGAGTTCTTGCTACAGTTACTTGTTGAAGTCTGTGTATCGGTGAGTGTAGGTAGTCATAATGTGTTATAAGCACCGTCAGTCAACCTTTAGTTTATAACTAGTCAAGAGCAGCCATAAAAACTTGAACTTATAATTCATTATAGGTCACAGCTGTAATGTTGTAATGATATAGTACATCAGATGGCATTATGCATGTTTATGAGCTAAGTCATAAAACATAATGAATGCGTTATAATTCACTACAAATGCTCCCATAATGCACTTGGTTGGAGATTGTTTACATGTGATTTCAGACTCTTCCTATGCTTTTGTCATTCTTCTGTGAGTGTTCAGGTTCAACAGGTTCACTCACACTGAGAAAACGGGTGATTTTATTCACCAATTAGTTCTCTAGTTTAGGCTCACTGAGAATACCATGTGTTTTTCACACAACCCAAAACTGAAACCTAAGAAAATAGCATCACAATAAACGTATGCATATACTGAAGATGAACAAGAACAGCAATAACATAAAATAAGAGCACTTTAAAAGGGTTATCAACCTTAGTCATCCAATATCAAACCAGAAGGTTCATGAATACACAAAGATGTACCATGAAAAATTTCATCTTTTAAAATTTAAGAACAAAATAAATACAGCTGTAAGATAATAATGATAAATGTAGGTGAAAAGATCTTGCCTTTACCCTGGCTTTGGCTGCACTCTCCTCCATCTCATCTACTGCAGGGCCATGTGAAAAAAGCAGACATAGGTCAGCATAAAAATATATATTGTTAGTTAACCATCCTTTGTTTATGAAATATGACTTTTAAAAATGTAGATGACCTTTGTCATTTGGTGTTACAGGTTTGGTTCCAGGCTCTCCTCCAGCTGCTGTGTTGTCAAGGTTCTCTGCCTCATTAAAATCTGCTCTTCATCTTTACAGAGTTAGAGAGAAATATAACAATATTTGATCAAATAAATACTTTTTCTTGAATATACTAATGATTTTACTGCTGGTGAAATATTATAAATATTACATTATTTCTTATTTATCATGACACATGGGAGAATGATAAACCTAATGCATCCACTTGAAATGTGCAGTATATTTGGGAGTGTCTAGCATAAAATACAGTCGATAATGTCAGATATACACTTTCATGATAAACAAATATGGCAAATGGGAAAACGGCTCACGAGCTGGGCTTCTTGTTGTTGGACTAGTAAAAGTAATATTAGCTGGCCTGGCTGCTATGTCTTGTGTTGTTACACTTGCCTGATGTTTGACTGTATTAGCAAACAAGTTGTTGACTTATTAGTTTTTGATAATAAAAAATGTTATTATAACAAATACAACTGCCCATGTTTGTGACAATGGTAGTATACTCTGAAACTGGGGGTGCTAGATCGCAAAAATACCAATTTCTATGCAATGTTGCTTTAAGGGTTTCGTTCAGGATTTTTGTTGCAATCACTGATCTCAAATTGCTGGAAGTAGTATGAGTTGTTACAGATCACTGATCACAGGATCTATTTAAATCATTCTATTTATCATGTACAGAGATCCACGTGAATGCTTGTCCGATTGCCCAATGCAGGTAAACTTTGTCTTCAAGTGGAATGCCTCATGCGATGTCATCCGATGGGTAAAGTGAAAAATAAATGTGACATCTTTGTAAATGTTTCCGTTTGGAAAACAGTTCATCAGGGGTTTCCTATCTAACTCAAAGGCAAACCTATTGTGCCTTTTATCAGCAACTTTGCACATTACACGCAGTCCTCAAGATTTACCCAAAACCATGTGATATCAAGGAAAACAATGTTTAGGTTTTTGGGTTTCTGGTTTCAACCAAAAGCACAAACCACTAACAACACTGAATATTTGCAACATAACGTAGCCACATGGGCCAAAAACGTTTTAGGTTAAAAGAGTGATGGACTTGAGTCCATGGTGCATGGCTAAATTTAAAATCAATATAAAACTCCTCTAATGGTGAAATATCATATTAAAAGAGAATATTAAATGTTTAAAAGGTGGCAGTAGTTGAGGAGGAATAAAACAATGATCTCAGGCTCTCATTTTGAGTATACTATCATGTGGCGTCCACTCCAGGGTGTGACCAGGGTCAACCCTGCTTCATCTCTCCTGATTGAACTACCTTAATAATAATGATGCAACACTCTTCCACCACATTGTCCTCTAGTTTTCATCACAACCAGCATCCATGAGTTGTTCTGCTGAGCACATCAGAAGTCCCACTCAACATTACATCCATCAAAACCATTAGCAATTGCTCTTCACACCTTTACATTTACATTATTTGTGAATCAGTGGTAACAAATTGGAAGGTGAAAGTATAACTGCCCGAACTCATGATTTACCTGAAACCACATGACTTCAAGGAAAACAATGTCTAGGTACTGGCAGGATGCGGATGTTTTTGTTTTCAACCAAAAGCACAAACCACTAAAAACATTGAACACCTGCAACAGAACGCAGTAGCGTCTATGAAGGTTTATGTTTTGTTTTTTTCAGAAGACAGCTCTATCTTGTTATATTCTGCATTAACAGTTTTAAATCACAAACGAGAAAAGTCCAAATGAGCTCTATTCCCCAAAAACTTGTGATTTAGATAGAAACAATAATAAGGTTTACAGCTCATACTACCAAAACATTATAGGTAGCTTTATATGCTTTAATGTTCAAAAAACACATTTCTCCCTCACACTGTCTCTTTTCACCCTATGTCTAACACACTCCTGTTTGAGCTCCTGTCCCCACCTGCCTAAAAGCCACATCTGCTCTGACTGAAAGCCACCTGATGACCTAAGAAATGATAAAGTTACATTAAAAGATGGAGTGTGGAACAAAAAGTGTTCTTTTTTCAAACAGTATAGGTTATGCAGGAGTCAGAAAACTTTATTTTTTCTCCATCATAGTCAACTCATAGAAACACAGTGCGACTTACATTGCAGAATACACAACAATCTTTGGAGTTATTATTGATTCAACTTCATGTCCAAAGAGTGCATCATTGTCTGTGGTAGTCATTTAAACTAGCAGATGTAATTTCAGTGAAGACAGTACTGGTCTAAAGTTTTTGCTCCTTCATACAAATGTAAAAAATCTTTATGTTCTGTATTTCATCTTCATTTTCTTCATTGTTGTGTGCACTCTGCATTTTCACAAGACAACAAATCCTTCAAAATTAATTCAAAGGAGGAAGATTTGGTCTGATCTGTCAAACAGAGGAAAGTGAAAGTATAACTGCTCTAACTCATGGTTTACCTGAAACCACATGACTTTAAGGAAAACAATGTTTAGGTTTTAGCAGGATGTAGATATTTCTGTTTTCAACCAAAAGCACAAACTGCTAACAACACTGAACTCTTGCAACTAAATGCGGTAGCCTCTATGTAGGTTTATGTTTTTTGTTTTTTTCAGAAGACAGCTCCATCTTGTTATATTCTGCATTAACAGTTTTAAATCACAAACGAGAAAAGTCCAAATGAGCTCTATTCCCCAAAAACTTGTGATTTAGATAGAAACAATAATAAGGCTTACAGCTCATACTACCAAAACATTATAGGTAGCTTTATATGCTTTAATGTTCAAAAAAACACATTTCTCCCTCACACTGTCTCTTTTCACCCTATGTCTAACACACTCCTGTTTTAGCTCCTGTCCCCACCCTCCTACAAGCCACGTCTGCTCTGATTGAAAGCCACCGGATGACCAAAGAAATGATACAGTTACATTAAAAGGTGGAGTGTGTTTCATCTTCAATTTCTTCATTGTTGTGTGCACACAAACAGAGAAAAGTAAAAGTATAACTGCTCTTACTCATCATTTACTCGAAACCACGTGACTTCAAGGAAAACAATGTTTAGATTTTAGCAGGATGTAGATATTTCTGTTTTCAACCAAAAGCACAAACCGCTGGAAACACTGAACACTTGCAACAAAACACAGTAGCCTCATGGGTCAACAAAGTTAGCTTCTTTTTAAACAGTATAAGTTAGGTTAGAAGAGTTATGAACTTGAGTCCATGGTGCATGGGCTAAATTAAAAATCAATATAAAACTCCTCTAATGGTGAAATATCATATTAAAACAGAACATTAAATGTTTAAAAGGTGGCAGTAAGTTGTGGAAGAATAAAACAATGATCTCAGGCTCTCATTTTGAGTATACTATCATGTGGCGTCCACTCCAGGGTGTGACCAGGGTCAACCCTGCTTCATCTCTCCCGATCGAACTACCTTAATAATAATGATGCAACACTCTTCCACCACGTTGTCCTCTAGTTTTCATCACAACCAGCATCCATGAGTTGTTCTGCTGAGCACATCAGAAGTCCCACTCAACATTACATTCATCAAAACCATTAGCCATTGCTCTTCACACCTTTACTACCATCATCACCAATGACTCCATTAGAGATATTCCTGTATAGTTCATGGCCTCCGTACTCGTCAATGACACCTCTAATATTTCATCAATTTTCATTTGTGCACTATTTCAAATAAATAAAGTTCTCTTTTTCACTTAGGTCTCTCCTGAATGAACTGAAGTTGTTTGACAAGGTCAATCTCTGTTATAAAAAAGTCTGTTTTAATTGTTGTATAAACTCACCTTTTCTTATGTACTTCCTCAGCCCTTTGTCTGGTCTGTGTGCCGATGTGAATGTCAAGTCACAAATCCTTCCTGTCCCCGCCTAATGGTATATGGTATATATAACTGCCCAAACTCATGACTTACCCGAAACCACGTGACTTCAACGAAATCAATGTCTAGGTCTTGGCAGGATGCGGATGTTTGAGGTTTTAACCAAAAGCACAAACTAACAACAACACTGAACACTTGCAACAAAATGCAGCAGCCTCTATAAAGGTTTATGTTTTATTTTTTCAGATGACAGGTCTATCTTCTGTTTTAGCTCCTGTCCTTTCGCCAACTTGCTCACAGGTACCTGTCACGTTACTTTGTAGACAGACAATAACTCTCCCAAAAATGTACTTTCAACAGTGAATACTCGCAAGTTGTAGCCTTTGTAATTATTCATGTGCTTTACAGCTGTGTGATTGCTTAAGCACAATCAAACAGTGCTTATGTTGTCAATGCACTACACACAATTCACAAAACCACACACACAAATAGCAGAACACCTCAGATCTTTGGCAAAATGAAACACTACATGCAAAACAATAATTTCTAAAACTCAATTTTATCACCACATGCCACACATGGTTCATAAGATCTCACTCTCTTTGAGCTGGTCACACACTATTGTGCTCAATCGAAAACACATTTAACACTTGTATTTTTGATGGATGGAGTCTGGGTTTGTTTTGTTTTTATTGCCAGAGTAAAGTACATGAATATATTGGCCAAACACAACACACAAGACCATTACTGCACACTGATGAAAAGATTTCTTTCCACATTGTAAAAATCTTTTCACCTAGCTGGATCTGCACCATAGCACTGTTCACATCACAGGCTATGACATCTTTTGCAAAAAGGCAACAGGGTAATCTTTTTTAATGGTGAATCTGTCACTGCACAGACTGCATCAATTTGGTCGCAGAATTGTAAAGCTTTCACCACCATGCAAAAAAAAAAAAAAAAAAAGTCCTCAATAAGACTAAGGAAAGAATAGCACGGCGGAGGTATGAGAGTGAAAACTGAGAATACTGATGAAACCAGTTTTGGACCAGAACAGATTGGTGGAATGATACATTGTTTCAGATGTGTAGTCTGCCTAAAAATGTGAGTATGTGGGAGGATGGAGGATCCCATTTTACACGAATGCAGCACACTTCATGATGTTACTATCACGGTGGCCCAGGACAGTCAAAATTGCTCTGTGGCCAATGATATGTCTCCCTCTTCGTATTACTTTTGTCCGATTAAAACTAGCCTCATCTATTAAGGTGAATTCATGCAGGATTGCATCAGCATCCATTTGCAAAAGCCTCAGAAAAATACAACAAACAGCATTGTGTAGTTCAAAATAGGCCTACCATAAATTTACACGTAAAAAGGTGTGTATAAAGGCTACTTACTTCCACATTATTCAGGTCTTAAATGTCACTCAGTAGAGTCTCTATGTAGTGTTTCTTAAGGATTCACCTCAGTGTTTATAGGGAGACCTGATGGACATTATTGAAACTGTGAAGATGTAAATTGAAGATGTTTGTTTCAATTTCTCTAAGGTGTGTCACATTATTGGCTGAAGCCACGTTTACGATAGTTCTCTCTTGTTCCTCCGAGAATATGCGGCTCCTTCCTCTTTGATCTTCCTTCAACTGTATGTAGACAGATAAAAACACATGTAAATGTCGTAGTACAGTGAATAAAGCAATGTTTTCAACATGGAATGCAGTGAATTTAAAGTACTGATACAGAAGGCTAATGTTGTACTGATTTTACTGTAGACAAGTCTACCCCTGCCTCTTCCTCTTCCTTGATGGTCATGCTTTATCAATTGGTAGGTGTGGAATGTATTTAGAAATGCACTAATCTTAATTCTAAACGTATTATTCATATTAACAGACAATAAAATAAGTTTTTCTTTATCAGGACCAACAAAACAAAAGTTGGCATTTGATGTGAACCAAGCAAGAGTTAAAATACAAGTGAATGTTGGACATACAGTATTCAACAGGCAGTCAGAAAAAGTCATGTGAGCTATAACAACTGTAAATAGAGACAATAATAAGGCTTACAGGTCATACTACTGTTGAAGAAATCATCAAGTCCAGTTGAAATGTTTGCTGTGGTGGTGTGTGTTTATTAAGAAGCTTCCGGCACACTGGTGAACGGACGGTCACAGAGGGTATCTGAGCCAGTGAGTTGACCCAGAGCAAATGAAGAGAAACACTTTTATACTGAAAACAGCCATGGTTACTATGTAAATAGGGATGGTGAGGGGGGCAAGGGAAGGTAAAGGGGTTGGGGGGCAACAAAGAGTAGAAGGACAGGAGGGGGTAGGTGACATAAGGTAGAGGGGGCATTAGGCCTGGAGGTTGAAGCCAGCCAGGCAAAAGGGCATGAATACACATTTGGCATGGGCAAAAGGTTTGAGACCTAAACAATGGGGCTGGTGTGATTCCTAGATGTTGTTTGATTACTCAATTAGCAAGTCTACACTGCCCCCAATGTGTATTACCTTGATCAAGGGACCAGCCCAGCAGGGGTTACAGGTTGGGCCCAGACGGACCCTATTTGGCTTCAAGGTTTCCATGTCAGGATGTATTTTCTTCATCACTACAAAAACATTATAGGTAGGTTTATGATAAAAACCCACGCAACGTATTAAAATCAGAAGTTTTCACTGCCCACTGGCGGCCACAGTGAAGAATAGCAACAAATTAAATTCGACAAATTAACGTCAATGTAGACGCGATAGCACACTATCACTTCCGGTAGTTACTTTCAAATTAATAGTGACTAAATCGTAAAATAAATAAATAAATAAATATTATTGAAAATGAAAAATTATTAGTAAAATTAGAGCTATAGGACACCTTAGTTGTTATAAAATAGTAATGTTTAATCGTAACATACAATGTGGGGAACCGTTATAACGAGTGAGGCGGTCGTCGAGTGACTGGTGCTCGGTGTAAAGTGCTAGCAAGCTAGCTCCTCTAGTAGCACTGATACTCTTACAGTAGTAACTTTAGTGCACTTAACAAGACTACAGAACAGTTAACGTCTGCCTTCAGGGGCCTCCACCTGTCACGTGACCTTGAATTTATGCTGATTTCACTATTTTAATAAATCACAGCTCCACATTGAGACAACTGGAGAGCGGTTAACATCTAATCATAATACGTGCCTTCATCCTCTGTGGCAGTGTTGCAATCACGAGTCTTTGTCGCCATCCTGTGGTCACAGTTTGGAACTGCAACGCTTTACATTAATAAAGCTAGCGTCAATGTACAGCTTCCGGTACATATATTGTTCAAAATAAAATGACAAGCCTGAAAAACTCCCAACCCGACCTCGCGTCGATACAGACGGGTTTATGTGACCGCTATGGAGGAAGATAGAGCTAGTTTTTAGTAGCGTTATACGAAATTCAGACCTCAGAATCGCAAGTTAGTGTGAAACTGCAACACGTCGATTAATAAAATGACCGTCATTGCAGACATGACTGACACTTCCGGTCAATACTTTCAAAGTAAAACGGCTAAACTGAAGCAGCCAGAAACAATCTAACAAAAATGGTTGTTATTTTAGGAGTCGTCATGCCAGCGTCAATACGTGGGTGAAACCATGAAGTGAAGTCCTTTGACTGAATCACTTGTGTGCTACATCATAAATTAAGTTAAACTTCACAGTCACGCTACTTACTTTTTGTCTTCCAGGACAGAAGTCTGGTCTCTGTGTCACACTCTTCCTACATCTTCCATCAGCTCCAGGACTGTTCACCAACACTAGTAGCCAAAATGAGCATGGTAAGTTCAGCTGCTTAGTTTTATTTGTACCCTATAATTGTTCCCAAGTCTGCTACATTATATTATGATACACAGTAACCTTTCATTTCTAATGAAACTGTCTGCACCGCTCTGTTTCTCAGCAACTTGAATTGAAGAATGTGTTTCTGAGAGCTGGAGATCAGCTGAAAGTAAAGGGGATGGTTCTGCATGATGCTGAGAGGTAAGCTATCCAAACATATCACATTTATTTTATATTAACCTCTTAATAAAATAATATATTGATATCTATGTGGATGCATTATGTTTGCTGCTGCGGTGAAAATTTAAAAATCTAGGGAAAAAACACTTTTATATGCAGTATAATGGTGATTATATGCCTTACATTGAACTGGTGTGTTGTTCTAAGCTGTGCAACCGTCTAAATATTAAGACTACTGTACACTGACTGGAGAATCTCTGATCTACTCAGATTCCAGATCGACCTCGGCTGTGATCCAGACAACGTGGCAATGCACTTTAACCCTCGTTTCCACGATGACAGTGATGGAACCGTTCTTGTTTGTAACTCAAAGATCGCTGGTTGTTGGGGCGATGAGAAACGGGAATTACACAACCCTTTACAGAGAGGCACAGATGTCAAGGTGAGCGAATCTGACTGGAGACAGTGAAGATGGTTCAGCTAGAATTTTTTTGAAAGACATCAAGTGTCGGTTCACCCAAAATACAAAAAGATATTTAGCCATACACAGAGCTTGGGTTTTGTTTGGAGAAATTTTGAGATTTTCTACTAAAAAAATAAAAATGTTTTACTGTATCTATCTTTTGTATTCAGATTGTGTTCAAGCTGACTGGAGACATGTTTGAAGTGGAGCTTCCTGATGGACAAGAAGTCCAGTTTCCCAACCGTGAGGGCATGGACGTCTTCAGCTACATCAAAATCACAGGAGACTTCAAACTGACTTCCTTCAAAATCTGCTAAGACACAACTTCTGTCACACATGCACGCTGTGTTTGTCACTTTGGTTAAAGACAAGACTTTAAGAATCAGTTATTGTGAGGAATGTTAATCTTTAAGAGATGTAGATCTTCAGCACATTGGAAATGTATCTTTATTTAAAAATGTCCTGTTGTGCACAAGAATATAAAATGTTTAAATTCAAATGATCTTGTTTTGTTGTCTTTGAAGGGTTGTAGCTTAATCCTGGTATTGAAAAAAAATATTTCCCACAATAGGTAACACTAACTGTAAAAACAGTATCAGAAAATCACATACTGAGATTCTTGAGTAACCTGGCATTGTAATTAACTGTGGCAGGTATTGAAAGTTTGAATTAAAACTTCATTCTCATTTCAGAAACACTAAGAAACCTTTCAATAGACATGAAGTAGTTATTTTTATTAGAACTCATTATTATTACTCAACAATTGTCTTCAGCAAGATTTAAAAAAGAACAAAATGTATCCTTGTGTGGTGTTATGTCTGTCTAGGGTGTGGGGAGAGTAACATAAGGAGTAGACCAACACCTGTTAATAATCAATCACCAGTATTTTATTGTCGCTTTGAAATACAATAACAGAACTACTAACACAAACTAAAAATGACACTTCTCTTCAGAGTGAACTTAAGTCGAAATAACAAACAAAACAAACTAGCTCTTAAGTCAGCAACTTTAAGTCCTAAGTCAACAAAACAAAGAGACAATTACTAATGCAATTCCTAAACTAACCAAAAACAGGAGAAAAAGTGAATCAAAAGAAAAGGCAGTTCACTCCTACTGTGTCCGTTTACAACAGTGAATATGTACATGTGAGGCACAAGTACAAAGTGACAATAAACAAAAGGTTACAGGTGAACACAAAGGGAAAACAAACTAACAGAACCTCAATATCTAGATCAACCAATCACAAGGAAAAGCTTTCTAAGAGCAAATCAGGGCAAATGCTGCATTTCCAGCCAGGTTCTCTCAGTCTCTGTTACAAGCAGGATCTTATATAGGGCTCACAATCAGCCTAGATCCTCAGACAAAACAATCAGGAGATCCCACTCTGGATCAAAATAAGAACAAACATGTTAAACAGAAATGGCTGGTCGTAACATGTGGATATAATAACAGGTTAAAATGAGATAAACATAACACACCTGAAAGCATAGTTCATCAATTATCTTTGCTGTTTAACATGATTCAGTTTAAATGTAGACTTATGACATGCATAAAAAACAAACAGTATTTGAGATATAGTTTTCAAAAACAAGTTCAACTGGTTAACAAAGAAATATGCCTTCCATTCCTGATTGTATAAAGGCTGTAAAGTTCTGACAATACTCTTACCCACCCTCTCACAAGTCTTTCCTCCTTCATTGTGCTTCAAAATAATAAACAAAATAATGAATGGATGAATTTTGATTGAATAAGAATTAAAAATATTCATCCTTACACGCAACAATGTCATCAAACCTCTTTTTCTTTCTCATAAAAAGCAAACAACAGTAAACAAACAAAAAACACATAAACAACACATTGTCTGCTGTTTTAGTTTCATGGATACAAACTCAATAGTCGACACACTGATTTGATATTAGTATATGATACATATATAATACGTTTTATGATTCACTCCATTTTCCAAATTACTATTGTTCCTGTACACTCATTCTGTTATTTGAATAAAGCAATCAGATTTCTGTATACCAGTCTAAACAGCTGTAGTAGTTTATTACTCACAGACAAATACACCTGTGTATGATAAAATCTGTAAAAATCTGTGAATGTTCTTTTGTAGGAATCTAATTGAATAATCACGTGTCATGATTTTCAGCAGGGCTGTGGTTGTGTTCACTCACAGACACTTTACATTTCATCCAGACTTTTAATAGCGTCTTCTTTAGAGTGTCTTCTCCACTGTTTGGGAATTTCTCCTTTGCCCTGGAATTTTAAGTCATAGTAATCTTCCAGTTGCTTCTCGAAACGACACACAAACCATGTCCAAAATTTTAATTCAGACAAATCAGATGTAATTCTCCAGTTAGCATACCTTGGGCCAGCAGTTCGGTACTGCTTGTAGGGAATGGTCTTTTCTGAATCATCAGGGTAAAAACTTCCCTCACTTGCAACCTTTGTTGTACAGAATTCAACAGTCAGTTCCACTGTGTCTCTGTAGTGAAAACCATTGACTGCAGTAGATCGATGAAAAGGCACGCTGTGGTCATTGGGACTGTGATTTTTATCAGTGTTGGTACAAACAGCTGCACAGAATGGACACGTTTCCCAGCAGCAGTCACACAGCTGATCGATGAGGATTTGATCCGGCTGCAGCCTGAATTCATTCATCTTATCCAATGAGAGGCTGCTGATCTCCTTCATGATGCGTTCAAGGCCTTTCTCTATCTCTTCTTTAAGAAAGTCAAATTTGTTTATGTCTTTGAAATTTTCACAAGAAATGGTGTCAAATTTTAGCACATCTGTTAGTGAACTGGAAAATTTCTCCACCCACATTTCTATGTTTCCTCTCTGAGTTTTGACTTCATCTGTTGCAGTAAATAAAGCTCGACTCACACGCTGTTTGATCCCTTCAACATTTTTCTTGAGTATATTCTGTGCTTTGTCTTTGTTCTCTTTGAAGATGTATTTCTTTACTTCCTCTTTGATAAAAGTCTTTACTTGCTTCCTTGGGCGTCGGATGTAGGTGATAAAACCATCAAAGTTCTCTCTCTCTGCCAGTGACTTCAAGACATGTTTCTCCAAGTCCAACCGGTTACCACTGAATGCTGGGACACTGCACTTCATCTCGTCAGAGAGATCTTTGGCAGTCTTGTTACAGACAGCCTCAACAGTGGAACTCTTCAGTTTTTCACAGATCAGTTCTCCAAGCACAACAGCAGATGAGTTTCCTTTGCAGAAGCTTCTGAAAATGTTGTAATATTGCATTTTCTTACTTTCTAAATACGTGAGAGCATCGTTGTTCATTTTGAATTTCTTGTGGGACTCTGAAAGCGAAGTCTCTACTTTGACAAAAACGTACAGTAAGAGATCAACTGTGAACTCCTTCTTCAGAGCATATTTCCTCTTCCTTCTCTTCTTTTCCTCAAATTCTGTCACTTTTTCTTTTACTTTTTTGGACACTTCTTGTAAGTAAGTTGAACTGTAGCCTTTTGTAGCTACAGGTTTGCTCCTGATTAAATCAAGGGACTGTTGTTCAACATCACCAATGAGGGATCTGATCAGTTGCTGTTCCTCATGTGGCATATGTTGTGTTTCTGAACCAAATCCAAAATTCTCTTTAACTGCACTGACCCAACGTTCTGTTCTTGTCTTGTTTTCTTCCTTGTTATCTTGGTGCTTGCTGAAGGATACATAATCACTGTAATCACCTACCTTTGATATGTTTTTGTAGCTGCCACTTTTTTTGGATTCAGCTATAACAGACCATTCAAAACCAAGGTCTTGAAGGATAGTTGACTGATCTTCTTCCAAGTTGATATCCTCAATAGGCTTTGCAGTTATTTCTCTAACACAGACTGTCCAGACAGAGTTGAACTGCTTTTTCAGTTCCTCTTCATTTTTTGCCTTGTCTTTTAACTGATGAGCGAGCTCTTTACTCTTTTGTAGCAGCTTGTCCTCAAACTCTGTCTTCTTGTCATCAAGCTTTTTACAAGCATTCTTATTCTGGATGACTTCATCCAGTTTTCTTTTAACTTCTTTCACTTGTTCGTCATGAAACTCTTGGATTTTTTTTTCAAATCGGTCTTTCCACTGAACCAACATTTCTTTATCTCTTTTGTCAGCAAAGTGAGTTGTCATATCCTTTTTAATGTTTTCATATGTTTTTCTAATTTCTTGATAAAGATAATTGAGCTCAACCTTATCAAGTTTTCCATTTTCAATTTTGGTATGAAGCTGGTTTTCAATGGTCAACATGTTGCTCCTCAGGGTCCAGGTCCAGTTCCCATACTGGACCTCAAGTTTTCTGTACACTGCAATTTCAAGTGTGTTTTTGTAACTGAAAACAAAGTTTTCACTCAACAGGGCATTCCACAGATCTTCAATTTGGCTTTTGAACTGTGAGAGAGTAATCCCAGCCGACTGTGAAGCTTTAGAGAGGATGAAGTTCTTCAGTTCTTGGATGCTCTCAGTATAACCTGGATTTGGAGGAGCCATAGGTGGACTTCCCTCCCATAGTTGGGCAAAATATTTCACATCTTTTTGCACGTCAAATGCAATGACATCACTGAAGCACTCAGCATCACAAACCTCTTCTTTTGCAGCTAGCTGGGCCATCTCGTCCAGTTTTTCTTGCAGGCGTCTCTTTCCATCCATGTTTTTCTCCATAGCTGCAACATCTGTAACATTTTGGTGAACAAACACACAACTTGGTGAAAGTTTGACTTTCTTCATCCTCATGAAAGCCTGAACAACAATCTGCAGAACATCTTGCATGTCAGCTGGATTCTCTCCAAAGATGTTGATCAATGTCATGTTTCCCAGACCAACAACAAATGTGGCCAGTTCATTGTCATGCCTCGTGGTGTTACCTGCCAATTCAAGAGCACGCAATCCTTCAGTGTCCACCACTAGAACATAGTCACACTGAAAGTTTGTCTTGACCTCCTCTGACACTTTGATCAGTTGCATGAAGGCACCCTTGGTGCACCTGCCAGCACTCACTGCAAACTGTAATCCAAACATGGCATTCAGCATAGTTGATTTTCCACTGCTCTGTACGCCTAAAACTGACAAAACAAAAACTTTCTTGTCGCCCAGTTTCTTGATGACTTCATCTAAAAGACTAGAGATCCATGTTAAAGGCACATGACCTGCATCACCATCCATCAGCTCCATTGGATGTCCTGAGATCATCAGCTCTGCAGCCAGCTCTGGGTATTTAACCCAGTCAGTCTGTCCCCTCTTTGTTTGTTCCTGCAGAGATGCGTGGGCTTCATAGATTTGTCCCATTTCTCTAAAGATGTGCTCCAAGCCAAAAGTTGCTGACTGTAGTTTTGCTGATATTTGATTGAGCTCCACTTGCTTGCTTTTTAACAGATCAGATTTGTCATGCTTCTTCTTCAAAGTCAAGACCTCAGACCACTTTTTGTCATAGCTTTGGAGAATTGAAGAGAGATCGCCTGTGGAGAGGGCATCTATTAAGATCTGAATCCATTTCAGGAAATACTCTTTGTCAACTGAGTTCAAAGATGAGAGGCTTTCAATGAACAACTTCATCAGTTCACTGCAGGAAGCTTCCTGTTGATTTTGTCGTATTGTCAATAGTTCCTGTTGCTTTTCACATTTCTCCATCTCAATGTTTCCTTTGAGGTGATACAATTCTTTGTGTATTTTGCTCCACTCATGCCACAGTTTGCCTTGACAAGGAAGAAATGTATCTCTGATCTTTGAAACATCCATCCCCTGAAACAATTTTACTATTTTCATAGCAGCAGATTTCCCTTTTTGGCAGACTGCGTCATTTTCATCCACTTTAATTCCAGTAACATCAGCCATGGTTTCAAGCTGGAAGGATGCATGTCGTCCAGACAAAATGTCTCTTATGATTCTTTTCAGTTCTTCACAAACATCTGATTGGCTTTTGTCTTTCAGGCCCAGTTTGTATTTTCCCTCTTTCATCTGAACTGTATCACAGTCATCATCAGCAATGAGAATAATGAGAGGCTTCAGAGACTTGTAAAGGTTTGAGATAATTTCTTGCCTTTTTCGCAGAGTTGGTACAAGAACAACATTAACTGAAGATTTTTCAGTCAGGATATCACGTTGTTTTTCAATCAACAGAGCATCACCATGAAGATTACAGAAGGCAACACAGTCAGTGAAAGCATCATTGGGTTTTCCGTTAGGGCAGTACCAGGCAATCTCTACAACTCCTTCCATCAAATGACGAGACTTGGTGCTACCTGAGCAGTTTCTGTGGAAGAAGGTGTTGTGACGGTCGTTGATCAAAGTGTTCATCAGCTGAGATTTAGACAGAGATAATGAACCCAGGCGGAAAAATGACACCATGGGTGTCTCAGCTTTGCAGATGGGCATACTCTTCATGGTAACAATGTTTGAATTGCCTTCATTTTTAGTTATCTTCCATGTTTTTTTTATTTGTCTGAATGTCCACAGAGGACACTCAACATCCATAGTGATTGGGTCAGGAACAAGCAGTGGTAAGGCGTACTGACATTGTGATAGCTTTGTAATCATGTTCTGCTTTAAAAAGCTGTCTGAGCAGTGAAATACTGCCATTTGGACGTCCATTGGATGCACATGCTTCTGTTTTGATTGATCAGATTCTACACTGGTGCTATATAGATCATCTAAGTCACTGTCGTCTGTCTCAACATTGTCAAGCACTGGTGCAGGATTTGACTGGCTCACCTCAGGGCTGTCTTGTCTTACAGGAATATATCTGGCTCTGTAGTCTAACATCATCAACCTCTGAAGAAAAGTATGAGCTAAATCTTTCTCACATGTGTCATGGTCCTGTTTCAGAGAGGGACCAATTTTAAGAAAATCTGCTGGTGTCAACTTCTGTTGATGTTTGTCTTGAAGGTGAAGTCTGCCAAACAGTGTTTCAGTTTCTCTTTGATGTTCTTTCTTCTTGTTGATCTCTTCAGAAATCTTCACTGACTGCTGTAAATAAGTAAATAAACATGTACTGTATGTAGAACATTATAACATCATACACTGAGATATAAAGTAAATAGTCTTGAAGATCCTTTGAATTAAAAAAAGTTTCTTACCGTATCCTTGTCTTCTCCCACATCCATATCTAAAGTAAGTGAAGTAGAATAATATAAGACTTTATTATAAAAGGGTCAGAGCATTATGCTATTCAACCAATATATTTTTTTCATTAATTATGTCCACTGTAAGTCATTTTTAATGTTATGAGTTAAATATGTTATTTTTGACAGTTTAATATTATTATCATTGTTATTGTACAATTCAGTTCTTCATTAAAATATTACCTTTCTCTTTAGTTGTAGATGGTTCAGACTTGATATCAGACTCTCCCTCTCCTGTCGTGTTGTCATCATTCTTCTCTGAGTGTTCAACACGACCAGGTTCATTCAATGGATCACACTAAGAAAACAAATGATTCATCTAACATTGATTAAAAACATATAGGCCCACAACACACAGTGTTACACCAATTCAGAGCACAACAACACTAACTGGAAAGTAATTGTTAGTATATTTAATTAAATGTGACATTTATAATGAAAAGAAATGGTCTGGACAAAGCATCTTCATAGAGGTATAGATTTCATAATGTGTGTGTGTGTGTGTGTGTGTGTGTGTGTGTGTGTGTGTGTGTGTGTAGTCAGGTTTTTAAACTTAAACTACTTGATTTGATTGGTTGAAGACTCAACAGTAAGGGTAGGTGTCATTGAAGTATGGCACTTTATACCCAATAAATAAAATGTATACAGTATTACATTATCATCTCCAGTCATTACATTATTTGGGATTTTTTTTTTTTGAATAATATTTTTATTACATTTTCTGATATGAACACAGACAACAAACAACAAAACAACATGGCCACAAAAAACAAATCTCTGACTACTTGTTATGTGATATACACAGAGAAAATCGTCTCCCTGCATTAATAAACTGTGAGAGTATAACTGGGAAGACATGGGATCTAAGTATATGTACATACACATATATGCACATTCACGCACAGACTATTTCCAGATATGTATACATATCTGGAAAGAAAGAGTAATAAAGAAAATAACAATGATATCAATTTTGAGAGAAAATGCTATGTTTTTTAAAAAGAAATAAATAAATGAAAAAATAATTATAAGTTAATTAATGTCCAACCTCACGACCCAAAAACGTCAGTTAGCCAGTTTTCCTCATTGCCATCTATCATCCCTTTTAATACAATAGTTGTAAGTCTTTTATCAGCATATTTAAAGAAAGGGGTCCAGATCCTAAAAAAAATCATACATCTTACACTTGAATCTATATGTTAGATATTCCATTGGTAGTAAGTCCAATATCACTTTGTGTCAACCCCCAATCGTAGGTGGTGCATTATCAATCCATCTGAGCAACATGTTTTTCTGAGCAGTAAATGTGAGAATACTGAGCTGCCTTCTTTGATGAGACCATTTAATATGACGACTGGGCAAGCCGAGAAGCAGAACCTGAGGATCAGCATCAAGCTGGGCATTAAAAATCAAATTAAGTTGACTAACAATTTTACCCCAGTGCTCCTTACAGTGCCTATAGCTTCCCACCTATACTTGACATTTGGAACACTTGTGTCTGAGCTGTGGTGTGATCTGCAAGCGATGTAATATTCTAAACTGGGTCTCTCTAGTTCTCTTACATATGGAGATCTCTCTAGCTAACCGCCATATTTCCAGCCATGTTGATTCATCTATTGTAGGACTGAAATCAGCATTCCATTTACATCAAAGATACTCTAAGTTCATATTGCTAGCAGAGTTGAGCTCAGCGTACCCGCGACCAAGAACTGCTTTCTTGCCTCTACCAAGAAGTAAACGTTCAATCTGTGAAGTCTGTGAAGTCATACCTGCTTTGATTCTGAATGAAGCTGCGAATTTGCAGATATCTAAAGAAGTGATTTCTGGGGAGACCATATTTCTGTCGGATTTGTTCAAATGTAAGCATCACTCCTTTATCAAAAAAATGTCCCAGAGTTAAAATCCCCCTCTCCTCCCACATCTTAAATCCCATGGCTGAGTGGGCTGGGGCAAAATCCATGTTACCGTATATCGGAGCTAGCGAGGACTATGTTTTAGAACGACCCTCTAACTTTTTTATTGCTTGCCAAGCTTGCAGACTAGTTGTAATTAAGATGTTATTGTCCCCAACATTCTTTTCTTAGTTTTCCTTGAATCCAAAGCAAATAAAAGACTTGAGAGGCCATTACCTGCAATTACCGATTCCAGATCAAGCCATCATTATGTTTTTTAGGATTTTTTCTATACCCAAACAACAATTTAATAATTTATTACATTATACACCTTGCATATATCACAACTGTACAAGGGATTCTGATTTGAACATTTTCATTAACCTTTCAGGAGTCAGATTTTGTGCATATATATTGAGGGACAGAGTACTGAACATGTATAATAGGGTTATTGAATAAGTTTGCTTAATGAAGTGACTTAAATGCTTCAAGGTGAGAATTTGTAATTAAAACAAATAGTCTCTGTATTTGAGGACAAAGATCTTCAAAGAGGTATATATTTCATAATATAAGTCATAAGACTAATTGTCTGTCAGTACTTCTTTTTGAACATGTATGATGTTGTGTGTGGTATGTCTGTGCGTGTGTGTGTGTCTATGTGGTCAAGTTTTTAAGACTTAACTATTTTAAAGAGGCAACAGTAAAGGTAGTTGTCATTAAAGTTTAACACTTCATTGCAAGTACATTTTTTAATAAATATTATTACATTATCGGCTCCAGTCATTATAATTAACATTGACATTAATAATGTAATTACTCATTACATTATGCAAAAAAAATATTAGTTCAGACATGTTGTAAAAATGGAAAAACTGTTATTGGCAGTTATTACATTTATGGTTGCTATGAGCTCCTACATTATCAATGTACAGTTGAGACATGGGTAAGGTGTACAATGTGTGATAGGTAATGAAGTACATTTGAAAAAATAGGTAGCATTAAAAAATAACTGTTGCTGTATGACAATGATTACTGAAGACTAAAACAATCTCACCTTTGCCTCTGTTTCAGCTGCACTGTCCTCTGGTTCATCTACTGCAGAGTAATGTACCAACAAGCAGATTACAGGATCAAACATAAATTGTTTTTGGTCAGTCAGCCTCTCAAGGTTAATAAGATTTATTTGCAGAAATGTTGTGTATTTCAAGACTGA
Organism: Sciaenops ocellatus; assembly: GCA_033000465.1. NCBI lineage: Eukaryota > Metazoa > Chordata > Actinopteri > Sciaenidae > Sciaenops > Sciaenops ocellatus. The sequence continues at coordinate 21,722,454 of CP136877.1, forward strand.
TCTCTGCATCAAAATAAAGTAATAATAATAATTATGTAAATTAAGTCAATTAAATCAAATAAGTGATAAGTAATATTTTTTCACTGTTTCATGTTGTTCTACAATTAAATTCTTCATTAATATGTTACCTTTCTCTTTAGTTGTCGATGGTTCAGACTTGATATCAGACTCTCTCTCTCCTGTCGTGTTGTCATCATTCTCCTTTGAGTGTTCAACACGGTCAGGTTCATTCAATGGATCACACTAAGAAAACAAATGATTCTTTTAACATTTAGTTATAAGCATTTTGATTAAGAACACATAAATCAGGAACACACAGTGGTACATCAATTCATAATACAACAACAAGAAAAGAAAAAAATGTCCTCAAATTTTCTGTTGTTTGCTAGAAGACAATAGTGACAAGAGGAACGTTCACACAGTATTAATGGAAAAGTGATAAATATATTTTCTGTCCAATGCCACAAAGTTTAACTGTACTCTGTGTGTATTGGCAGAGTCGCATGACTGGATAACTTGTCAATCAACTCCCATTTAGTGGTGAATTATGGGGACTGCAAAGAAAATGCACATATTCAAGAGTAAACTACAGATATTATTTACTTTGGTTTCAGCCTCTTTGTGTTCAAATAGACAGGTGGTTAAAGCAAGGATTTAGATTTGATAAAACATTTTCATTTAAGCTTTCAGAAGTCAGATTTGGTACATATACATTGAGGGAGAGAATACTGAACACTGAACTATGCAGTGGTTGAAACAGTTTGCTTGATAAATTGGTTTAAATAGGTTCAATTAAATGTGACATCTTTAATGAAAAGAAATGGTCTTTGTATTTAAGGGTAGGTGTCATATAAGTGTGTCACTTTATAGCCAACGGATAAAATGTATATATTATTACATTATCGGCTTCAATCATCACACTTAAAAAAAAAAAAAAAAAATGTAATTCCCAAATTATGATTAAATAACTTATCACATCATGCACAAAAGTTATTATGATATTATTTCAGAATTGTTGTTACATTAAGAATGGAAAAATCGTTATTGGCAGTTGAAGTTGAATGAAGTACATTAGAAAAAAATAGGTAGCATTAAAAAACAAATGTTGCTGTATGACAATGATTAATGAAGACTAAAAAAATCTCACCTTTGCCTCTGTTTCAGCTGCACTGTCCTCCGGTTCATCTACTGCAGAGTAATGTAACAACAAGCAGATTACAGGATCAAACATAAATTGTTTTTGGTCAGTCAGCCTCTCAAGGTTAATAAGATTTATTTGCAGAAATGTTGTGTATTTCAAGATTGATCTCTACATCAAAATAAAGTAATAATAATAATTATGTAGTAAATTAAATAAAATAAGTTATAAGTAATACCTTTTTGACTGTTTCATGTTATTATACAATTAAATTCTTCATTAATATGTTACCTTTCTCTTTAGTTGTCGATGGTTCAGACTTGATTTCAGACTCTCCCTCTCCTGTCGTGTTGTCATCATTCTCCTTTGAGTGTTCAACACGGTCAGGTTCATTCAATGTATCACACCAAAAAAACAAATGATTCATTTAACATTTAGTTATAAGAATTTTGATTAAGAACACATAAATCAGGAACACACAGTGGTACATCAATTCATAGTACAACAACACCAAATGAAAAGTTATCTCCAGTATTTTTCTGTTGTTTGCTAGAAGACAATAGTGACAAGGGGCACGTTCACACAGTACTAATGGAGAGCGATAAATATATTTTCTGTCCAATGCCACAAAGTTTAACTGTACTCTGTGTTTATTGTCAGAGTCACATGACTGGATAACTTGTCAATCAACTCCCATCTAGTCGTGAATTATGGGGACTGCAAAGAAAATGCACATATTCAAGAGTAAACTACAGATATTATTTACTTTGGTTTTAGCCTCTTTGTGTTCAAATAGACAGGTGGTTAAAGCAAGGATTTAGATTTGATAAAACATTTTCATTTAAGCTTTCAGAAGTCAGATTTGGTACATATACATTGAGGGAGAGAATACTGAACACTGAACTATGCAGTGGTTGAAACAGTTTGCTTGATAAATTGGTTTAAATAGGTTCAATTAAATGTGACATCTTTAATGAAAAGAAATGGTCTTTGTATTTAAGGGTAGGTGTCATATAAGTGTGTCACTTTATAGCCAATGAATAAAATGTATATATTATTACATTATTGGCTTCAATCATCACACTTAAAAAAAAAAAAATATATATATGTAATTCCCAAATTATGATTAAATAACTTATCACATTATGCACAAAAGTTATTATGATATTATTTCAGAATTGTTGTTACATTAAGAATGGAAAAATCGTTATTGGCAGTTGAAGTTGAATGAAGTACATTAGAATAAAATAGGTAGCATTAAAAAAAAATGTTGCTGTATGACAATGATTACTGAAGACTAAATAAATCTCACCTTTGCCTCTGTTTCAGCTGCACTGTCCTCCGGTTCATCTACTGCAGAGTAATGTAACAACAAGCAGATTACAGGATCAAACATAAATTGTTTTTGGTCAGTCAGCCTCTCAAGGTTAATAAGATTTATTTGCAGAAATGTTGTGTATTTCAAGATTGATCTCTGCATCAAAATAAAGTAATAATAATAATTATGTAGTAAATAAAATAAAATAAGTTATAAGTAATACTTTTTGACTGTTTCATGTTATTCTACAATTAAATTCTTCATTAATATGTTACCTTTCTCTTTAGTTGTCGATGGTTCAGACTTGATATCAGACTCTCTCTCTCCTGTCGTGTTGTCATCATTCTCCTTTGAGTGTTCAACACGGCCAGGTTCATTCAATGGATCACACTAAGAAAACAAATGATTCATTTAACATTTAGTTATAAGCATTTTGATTAAGAACACATAAATCAGGAACACACAGTGGTATATCAATTCAGAGTACAACAACACCAAATGAAAAGTAATCTCCAGTTAGGCCTGGGACGATAACAAATTTTGCTGGACGATATATTGTCCCACAAATTATTGCCGATAAACGATATTATTGTCAACATGATAATGTATCATAATAATGCACATGCACACCTTTCAAATACAATAAACTTTCATTTCTCAGTGTTTTTTACCATTGTAATTGTAATTTCAAGAACGTTTAAATATCCTGAATAAATAAAACAAACAAATAACAAAAAATAAAATGGACTCAGTCTCTGTTAGCAAAAATTGCACTTGAATAAAAATCACCAAACGCCTCAGTGAGTGTTGACTGTCGGGGCGAAGGCTCTGCATCTCGAGGTGCAGTTTTTTTCCCCAGCTGGGAAAACTGGGTCGGGTGGTTATGCTTTAGGTGGGCATGCAAGTTTGTTGTTGTGTTTTTTTGTTGCCACCACTTTTGAACAAATTCGGCATACTGGCTCGTCCGTTTTGATGGGCTCACCTTGCTCATTCGGTTGAAGCCGAAATATTCCCACACCGGGGCTGTGGCATTTGGCTTCATCATCAATCATCTTTTTTTCCTCATATTCAAGAGTAAACTACAGATATTATTTACTTTGGTTTTAGCCTCTTTGTGTTCAAATAGACAGGTGGTTAAAGCAAGGATTTAGATTTGATAAAACATTTTCATTTAAGCTTTCAGAAGTCAGATTTGGTACATATACATTGAGGGAGAGAATACTGAACACTGAACTATGCAGTGGTTGAAACAGTTTGCTTGATAAATTGGTTTAAATAGGTTCAATTAAATGTGACATCTTTAATGAAAAGAAATGGTCTTTGTATTTAAGGGTAGGTGTCATATAAGTGTGTCACTTTATAGCCAACGGATAAAATGTATATATTATTACATTATCGGCTTCAATCATCACACTTAAAAAAAAAAAAAAAAAAATGTAATTCCCAAATTATGATTAAATAACTTATCACATCATGCACAAAAGTTATTATGATATTATTTCAGAACTGTTGTTACATTAAGAATGGAAAAATCGTTATTGGCAGTTGAAGTTGAATGAAGTACATTAGAAAAAAATAGGTAGCATTAAAAAAAAAATGTTGCTGTATGACAATGATTACTGAGGACCAAGAAATCTCACCTTTGCCTCTGTTTCAGCTGCACTGTCCTCCGGTTCATCTACTGCAGAGTAATGTAACAACAAGCAGATTACAGGATCAAACATAAATTGTTTTCGGTCAGTCAGCCTCTCAAGGTTAATAAGATTTATTTGCAGAAATGTTGTGTATTTCAAGACTGATCTCTGCATCAAAATAAAGTAATAATAATAATTATGTAGTAAATTAAATAAAATAAGTTATAAGTAATACTTTTTGACTGAGTTTCATGTTATTCTACAATTAAATTCTTCATTAATATGTTACCTTTCTCTTTAGTTGTACATGGTTCAGACTTGATATCAGACTCTCCCTCTCCTGTCGTGTTGTCATCATTCTTCTCTGAGTGTTCAACACGGCCAGGTTCATTCAATGGATCACACTAAGAAAACAAATGATTCATTTAACATGTAGTTATAAGCATTTTGATTAAGAACACTTAAATCAGGAACACACAGTGGTACATCAATTCAGAGTACAACAACACCAAATGAAAAAAATGTCCTCAAATTTTCTGTTGTTTGCTAGAAGACAATAGTGACAAGAGGAACGTTCACACAGTACTAATGGAGAGTGATAAATATATTTTCTGTCCAATGCCACAAAGTTTAACTGTACTCTGTGTCTATTGTCAGAGTCACATGACTGGATAACTTGTCAATCAACTCCCATTTAGTGGTGAATTATGGAGACTATGTGTGTGTGTGTCTGTGTGTGCGGATAATGTAATAAAGTTAGTAAAAAACTGTTATTGGCAGTTATTACATTAATGGTTGCTATGAGCTCCTATCTTTTGTTCATTGTACAGTTGTGACATACATAAGGTGTATAATGTGTGATAGGTAATGTAGTAGAGTCGAAAAAATGGGTAGCATTAAAAAATAACTGTTGCTGTATGACAATGATTACTGAAGACTAAAACAATCTCACCTTTGCCTCTGTTTCAGCTGCACTGTCCTCCGGTTCATCTACTGCAGAGTAATGTACCAACAAGCAGATTACAGGATCAAACATAAATTGTTTTTGGTCAGTCAGCCTCTCAAGGTTAATAAGATTTATTTGCAGAAATGTTGTGTATTTCAAGATTATTCACTACATCAAAATACAGAAATAATAATAATTATGTAGTAAATTAAATGAAACAAGTTATAAGTAATACTTTTTGACTGTTTCATGTTATTCTACAATTAAATTCTTCATTAATATGTTACCTTTCTCTTCAGTTGTAGATGGTTCAGACTTGATATCAGACTCTCCCTCTCCTGTCGTGTTGTCATCATTCTTTTCTGAGTGTTCAACACGGCCAGGTTCATTCAATGGATCACACTAAGAAAACAAATGATTCATTTAACATTTAGTTATAAGCATTTTGATTAAGGACACATAAATCAGGAACACACAGTGGTACATCAATTCAGAGTACAACAACACCAAATGAAAAATTATTTCCTCACTGTATATGTACATATACATTGAGGGAGAGAGTACTGAATACTGACCGGTGCAGTGGTTGAAACAGTTTGCTTGATAAAGTGATTTAAATATGTTTAATTAAATGTGACATCTTTAATGAAAAGAAATGGTCTTTGTATTTGAGGACAATAGTGGTGAATTATGGAGACTATGTGTGTGTGTGTGTGTGTGTGTGCGGATAATGTAATAACCTATTGCATTATCTACAAAAGTTAGTAAAAAATTGTTATTGGCAGTTATTACATTAATGGTTGCTATGAGCTCCACTCTTTTGTTCAATGTACAGTTGTGACATGGGTAAGGTGTATAATGTGTGACAGGTAATCAAGTATAATGAAAAGAAATAGGTAGCATTTAAAAATAAATGTTGCTATATGACAATGATTACTGAAGACTAAAAAAATCTCACCTTTGCCTCTGTTTCAGCTGCACTGTCCTCCGGTTCATCTACTGCAGAGTAATGTTACAACAAGCAGATTACAGGATCAAACATACAAGAATTTTTTTTTTTGTAAGTTAGTCCAGGTGAAGATTTATTAGCAAAACTGATGTGTGTATTTAAAAAGTTCACTCCAATAAGATGCATCTCCAGTATACAATATATTTGCATCTGTTTTGTGCCCTAAAACTATCTGGGTCTCAGAAACTGTAACAGCTATAAACTCTGAATGTCAGAATATGTATGGGTGAACGTAATAGCATTGTGAATGTTTGGATAGGAAGCGCTATATTATTCCTGATGAGCAGCTGACACCTTGCATGGCAGCCTCCGCCCTCAGTGTATGAATGTGTGTGTGAATGAGTGAGCCAACTTCAGCTCTGGCACAATACTGGCTTTGTTCTCATCAACGTTCTCCCGCTCCCCTGGTCTGAAAACCTCCTCTTCCCAGTGGCCCAAAATGCCCGTAGTACAAACACTAACACTCCTCTGGTGCTCTAAGCTCACAGTCCAGACAGCCTAGCTAATGAACCGAGCTAACATTGGCTAACAGCAGCCGTAGTTCACAGCAGTTTACTTTACTGTGAGGTTAGATTGATTTCAGCTGCAGTCGTCTCCATCTCTACTGCTGGGCAATAATAAAAGCACATTGCACGGCTGAATTAAGTAATCATTCTATGTTCATTATATTTACTTATTTTTAGGTGATTTTATTAGGGTTGAAAGGGAAACAATATCACCCCCTTCAGACCAGCTTCAAGATTCTCCACTATGTTCACCAGCCACTGTCACATTCTCTGTCTGTCTGCTGAGCACATAGTGTATAGTATTTAGAAATTTAGTAGTAAGGAATAATAGTATTTTGCTGAAAAAAGCTGCTGTGACCAACAACATGCGTGTAGCAGCCACTACTATTTAAAAAAGGCCACTAAGAGGCTGAGTAATCTCGTACTGTGGTGTCAAAGTTCAAAGATCCACAGTCACGTCAGATAAGACTTATGTTTATTAACTAAAGAGTAACAACAAACTTGAATTTGTATAATGTGACAAACTGAAGGAGATGAAACTATATGATGCGATATACCAAATAATAATATGAAACAAGACAAGATAAGCAATGAGATGGTCAACAGAAAATATTGGAGCCTATGTCATCTTCTCACTCCTACTGCGAGTGTTGACTTTGAACCAAAACAGAAATTTACGGACAAGACATCTAAGCAATGAGCTCTTTGTAGGTTTATTACGATTGCAGCAGATTTAATCTGATATAGAGCTATTATCTCAGTTTCATCCATCATACTTCTTGTACATGTGTGGTATCTTTTTTCATCAAAACTGCTGTTGGCTTTCAGGTCTGTCAATGCACTTTCACATTTTTCATCTGACTCATGAGTCACAACTGTCATTAAATAAGAAAGTGATCCTTTCCCAAAAGTTTTTTCTAACCACTGCAGTCCTGAACTGTAATGGCTGTAATGCAGACCATTTGGCAACAGTAAGAGAAAGGCGTGAATTTCCTTATTTAATGGGAATGTGTCAGTGTCAGTGTTTTGTAGACCAAGCATGTTAATGACAGAGATCTGCCGACCACATAAATCATACAGTTTAGATGAAAACTGTCCCACATTTGCTTGTTTGTCATGGTCAAGTAAAATATTTTTTGAGCCAATCAGAATGGACTTTGTGTCACCAATTAACACAAGTGAGAGTTCAGGAGTCACTGAAACAAAATAAATAGAGAATAATATCAATGAGACACACCGCAGTTAAAGTGAAGTGGAGTTGTCTACATTATATTATGTTATATTTAGGGCTTCAACGCGTTAATTAAGATTAATTACTTACACAAAAATTAACGCGTTAAAAAAATTAACGCATTTTAATCGCACTTATTTTTGCACCACGGAATGTTTCTCACTGGATGAGTTTCAGGCATACCGAATATACTGGAGCACCAACTAACGTTCATGACTTCAAACAGCAACAAACCAAACACGAAGGAAGAAGCTGATGAGATGCTTAGGTTGGCCCCGTGGATGGGAAATTTTGTTTTAAAAAACGGACGGATGGAACTGTCGATAAGAGAACGGTTGTGTGCAAATTGTGCAAACAGTTGTGTGAAAAAAATTGCTTCTCACTGTTCTCAGGTCAAATATTTATATGTGATTAAAAATTTGATTAATTTCGATTAATTAATTACAAAGCCTCTAATTAATTAGATTTTTTTTTTAATCGAGTCCCGGCCCTAGTTATATTAAATATAACACATAAAATCTAATAATTCTTCTTTACCATCTGTTGAAGTGTCTTCCAGTGTTTCACTCTCCTCTGTCGACTGTTCACTAATTTCGCTGCTGCTCTTGTTGACCTCCATGACTCCTGTTGAAGTGTTGGTTTTAGTTAGATGGATTCCCCTTTTTGACAGCATTTGAAACTGAATTTAAATATAATACATACAATCACAGTTAAATTCTTTGTTAAAATGTTACCTTTCTCATTGGTCACAGAAGGTGCTACAGACTTGATTTCAGACTCTCTTCCTGCTGTTGTGCTTTTCTCATTGTTGTCCGCAGATTCAGCCTCACCAGGTTCATTCACTGGATCACACTAAGAAAACAGAGATTTCTAACTGAGATTAAAATTGTCTATTTTAGAGGTGTCCGGGCCAAGAAACATCAAGATAAACTCACCAAATGAAGATCAACAAACACAGTGGCACACCAATTCACTAAATAATATCACATAAAATGAGAGCAAGGTGAATTAATATACACTCACCAAATGCAAATAGAGTCTGGATAAAGTGACAACAAAATAAATTATTTTAAACTCAGATTCCAGTGTCAAGCCTAAAGGTTCATCGAACCAAAGTCTAGACTCAAAATGAAGACAGCTCCAATTTTATCTGCAGTGAGTTAAAATCAGGTTTGATCTGATTTTAAAAAAAAATAGAATATTAGCTTCATTCATCTCCTTGGAAAACTACATAATGATGTGTTTCAACATATACTTTTTAAAGAAAGTCATGTAGATTGCACTGCAGATAAAATGGTTCCTCAAAAATCTACTTTTTAGATTTAGTCACATTTAATTTTTATCTATTGTTCTGTTCAGCAACACAGTAAAAAAGACTAAAGGGAAGAAAAACACAAGTATGGATAGTATAGCACTGGATAGACGATTTGTATCAACAAATAATATTCTGTGATTTAAAACGAGCTGAATACCTTCATGCTATGAGAAAACAGTGTTACCAATGAACCGTTGTGTCACGCAGAGAAACAGGTCTGTCAAGCCAAGACAGTCCAGAGGAGATTTTTGATAAACCAAACGCCTGTTTGTTTGTCTGTTGTCCACAAATGCTGTTCAGTGAGTTTGAATGTGAAAGTAGAAATGATGATGACACTCTTTGTTCAGATGATGAGATTTAAAAAATTATAACTTCTTCCTCTTGGATTTATACACTGTTAGTTGTGTGAATATTTAGAATGTGTGACACAGGTTTTAAAATAAAAGAGAAATATTAAAAATGTGACAGTGTGATCCCAATCTGGTTTTGAGAAGAAAAGAACGAAGAGCAAAGAAGTAAAACAGACTGTAACATTAAGTGTACTGGATTACTATAAGAGCATGTGTGCACTGCATTGTAAGCAAACAAACTGAATAAAACATTGTTCACACAAGTTTACATGTATGTCAAATAACCTGTCTGTATGAAAGTTACCAAATCAGAATAAAAGAGGCTAAAGGAGAAAAAATCACAGTGTGAAACTGAGGTGTTTCTATTGAGTCAAGCCTGTGTGAATAGAAACTTTGTATGAACTCACCTTTGTCTTGTGTTTCTTGAGTTCTGCCAGAGATCCTGCCAGTCTCTGTTTGCATATAGAAATCAGAGGATTATAACTTTTGCCTTGAGGTGTGTCCATCACAAACCCCTCCCACTTGCTCTTATCAAGTTTGGTGTGATGTGATAGGTATCATGTTCTGTCTAGATCCACATAATTAATTCTAAATCAGTGAGGGGAAATATTTTAGAGAAAGTATGACTGCCCTAACTTATTATTTTCCCCAAATCATGTGATTTTCAAGGAGAATTATGTTCAGCATCTAGTGGGAAGAGTTTGATGTTACCTAAACCAAACCTCTGTCAACACCGAAATATAGCAAAACAAAGGTTGGCATTTGATGAACCACAGTGTTGTAGTACTTGGTCTTGATCTTGAGGCCGGTCTCAGAACCACTTCTTGAAGGTCTCGTCTCGAAATCGACTGCATTTTTATTCGGTCTTGTCTTGGTCTTGGACAAAGAGGACTCAGGATTTTGTTTTAAAGTCTGTGTAAAGTAAGAATAAATATGTGTTCTGAGTTTGCCAGACCAAAGAAGAAATTTTATCTTTAATTTTTATGTATTATATATACAATTACCGTTAAATTCTTTGTGAAAATGTTACCTTTCTCATTGGTCACAGAAGATGCTACAGACTTGATTTCAGACTCTCTTCCTGCTGTTCTGTTTTCATAATTCTTGTCCGCATATTCAGCCTCACCAGGTTCATTCATTGGATCACACTAAGATTAATATTGTCTGTTTTAGACGTGTCCGGGCCAAGAAACATCAAGATAAACTCACCAAATGAGGATCAACAAACACAGTGGGGCACCAATTCACTAAATAATATCACATAAAATGAGACCAAGTTAAATTAATATACACTCACCAAATGCAAATACAATCTGAATAAAGTAAAAATAAAATAAACTGTTTTTAACTTAGATTATAGTGTCAAGCTGTCATGCTGTGAGAAAACAGTGTTACCAATGAACCGTTGTGTCACGCAGAGAAACAGGTCTGTCAAGCCAAGACAGTCCAGAGGAGATGTTTGATTAACCAAACGCCTGTTTGTTTGTCTGTTGTCCACAAATGTTGTTCAGTGACTTTGAATGTGAAAGTAAAAATGATAATGACGCACTTTGTTCAGATGATGAGATCTAAAACATTATAACTTCTTCTTCTTGGATTTATACACTGTTAGTTGTGTGAATATTTAGAATGTGTGACACAGGTGTCGAAGAAATCATCGAGTCCAGTTGAGAGGTTTGCTGTGGTGGTGTGTTTATTAAAAAGCATGCTGGCACACTGGTGAACTGACAGTCACAGAACGTATCTGAGCCAGTGAGTTTGACCCAGAGCAAATGAAATGGAGCACATTTATACAGAAAGACAACCGTGATCAAAGTAAAAGGGTAGGGACTGTGGGGTAGGTAACAAAGAACAGGAGGGCATTTGCATTAAGACCTGAAGTCGTCAAGCAAACAATAGGACAGGAGGCAGGAAGGGCACACATATAGCATGTCACAAGACCAAGATCTAAACACTAGGGGGCTGGTAGATGTGTCTAGACGTCACCTGATTAGTGAGTCTGCACTGTCCCCAATGTGTATTGCGTTGATCAAGGAACCAACCCAGTAGGGGCTGAAGGCTTCCACTAGACATTACTTGATTCAGTAAGTTTATACTATGTTAAATGTGTATTTTCTTCATCACAGGTTTTAAAATAAAAGAGAAATATTAAAAATGTGCACAACACTGCAGTGAATGACAGAGTGACAGTGTGATCTCAATCTGGTTTTGAGAAGAAAAGAACAAAGAGCGAAAAAGTAAAACAGACTGTGAACTGCTCAACAACACAGTAAAAGAGACTAAAGGAGAGAAAAACACAAGTATGGATAGTATAGCACTGGATAGACGATTTGTATCAGCAAATAATATTTTCTGGTCTTGAAAGACAGCTGAATACCTTCATGCTGTGAGAAAACAGTGTTACCAATGAACCGTTGTGTCACGCAGAGAAACAGGTGCGTCAAGCCAAGACAGTCCAGAGGAGATGTTTGATAAACCAAACGCCTGTTTGTTTGTCTGTTGTCCACAAATGTTGTTCAGTGAGTTTGAATGTGAAAGTAAAACTGATAATGACGCACTTTGTACAGATGATGAGATCAGAAAATTATTTAGAATGTGTGATGCAGATTTTAAAACAAAAGAAGTAAAAAGTTAAAAATGTGCACAACACTGCAGTGAATGACAGAGTGACAGTGTGATCCCAATCTGGTTTTGAGAAGAAAAGAATGAAGAGCAAAGAAGTAAAACAGACTGTGACATTAAGTGTACTGGATTACTACAAGAGCATGTGTGCACTGCATTGTAAGCAAACAAACTGAATAAAACCTTTTTCACACAACTTTACATGTATGTCAAATAACCTGTCTGTATGAAAGTTACCAAATCAGAATAAAAGAGGCTAAAGGAGAAAAAATCACAGTGTGAAACTGAGGTGTTTCTATTCAGCCAGAAACAATCTAACAAAAATGGTTGTTATTTTAGGAGTCGTCATGCCAGCGTCAATACATGGGTGAAACCAGAGACTTTAGGTTATAGGAAGGTTATAGGATATCTTTGGTAAAACTACAGCGAGCAAGGCGGAGGTTACTCAGCTAGGTGATCAGTGCACCAGGACCCCCGATCAGCACTACACCAGTCACCTCACACAACACTTACATTGTAGCGGTCGACAAAGGATTTTATGATATGAAGAAAATGTCTATGTTAGTCTATGTTATTATGTCCAACTTGACGATTTTCATGTGCTGCAGTTTCTCATTGTGACCACTGGATGGCAGCAAAAACGTATAATTCATTGACAGTATTACGTTGAAATACGTCGTGGCCTCATCGATGCATCTAGTACAGAGCTTTTTAATGATTAATAACTCTGTGTTCATCAATACAAATATTCAAAACATATAAAAATACCTGTTAATACCATTGGTAAAATAATACTCGCTGACATGCGGAAGAGAGAGTTGTGTGCAGCATGCACTCTCGCTCGATTGATAGGTAAGCTCTTTACGCACAGCTTTTACGCACAGTGACAGGTGTTACTCCAATACTGAATGGGTAAAATGGGCACAGGAGCAATTTTGGGACAATTTGGGGTTAAATTAAATAGGGTTGCATAATATTTCTGTGGGTGCCCCGCATCATTACAGGATTACTGTAGCACATTGGACAGTGATCAAGACGCACACTGGGTTGTTAAAAGCTCCACATGTGAAGCAGGATGCTGCTTGGCCTAACTGTACAGTGAAGTATTCAGTTCATATCCTCCAGACAGAAGGATGCGTGCAGATAGACTGCCTCATATCATTTTGAAAATCTTTTAAATTTTCATGAGAAAAATACAACTCTGACACAGACAGTGTTGATCATCTGTAAGTAAGACACATGAAATTTGACATGAAAGCATCTATTTGAAACGATTTGATCTTTTTTTTTTATCAAGAAAGTAAATATAATACTAACGAATCCTTCGACAACTAGTCGTTTAATTTAATTATTCTTTAATTTAATTGATTAACCTTAAAACAAAATAGAAAATTGCCTTATTTTATTCAATGATACTGATAGCAAAGAATAAATTAGGTCCTGTAGCAGAAAATGTCATGGAGCAAACTCACACACAGTAAATGAATGATGATGTCAGATGAAGAACTAGCTGTCAAATTCATCAAATAAGACCAGTTCAGGTCAGTAAGAAGAAGGCAATTGAGAGTAAACATTAGTAGACACCTTAAAATAGCCTGAGTATTAATGATAATCGCATATATATTTTATCTTTTATGATCAAACATGACTATGTTTTTTTAATTCACAGGATTAATATACTGGTTGAATACAGTGTCATCACTAACGTCTTGCTGATCCTCCTCGATGTCTCCCAACCTAAAAACATTTAAATATCTTGTGGCGGAGTAGTTTCTTCAAACACTTCACAGTGACACTGTGGCAGCTGTTTCTCAAAACTTGTTCCATGATCAAGGACCAGTTCATCTTATTTGCAAAATGAGTTCAACAGCAGTGATTAAACAGAGCAGTGCCTCTGCATTGAATAGGCTACTTGATTAACATGATGATGAATGGTCCACACTGTAACTATTAAAAGTCCTTTGACTGAATCACTTGTGTGCTACATCATAAATTAAGTTAAACTTCACAGTCATGCTCCTTACTTTTTGTCTTCCAGGACAGAAGTCTGGTCTCTGTGTCACACTCTTCCTACATCTTCCATCAGCTCCAGGACTGTTCACCAACACCAGTAGCCAAAATGAGCACGGTAAGTTCAACTGCTTAGTTTCATTTGTACCCTATAATTGTTCCCAAGTCTGCTACATTATATTATGATACACAGTAACCTTTCATTTCTAATGAAATTGTCTGCACCACTCTGTTTCTCAGCAACTTGAATTGAAGAATGTGTTTCTGAGAGCTGGAGATCAGCTGAAAGTAAAGGGGATGGTTCTGCATGATGCTGAGAGGTAAGCTATCCAAACATATCGCATTTATTTTATATTAACCTCTTAATAAAATAATATATTGATATCTATGTGGATGTATTCTGTTAGCTGCTGCAGTGAAAAATTAAAAATCTGGGGAAAAAACACTTTTATATGCAGTATAATGGTGATTATATGTCTTACATTGAACTGGTGTGTTGCTCTAAGCTGTGCAACCATCTAAATATTAAGACTACTGTACACTGACTGGAGAATCTCTGATCTACTCAGATTCCAGATCGACCTCGGCTGTGATCCAGACAACGTGGCAATGCACTTTAACCCTCGTTTCCACGATGACAGTGATGGAACCGTTCTTGTTTGTAACTCAAAGATCGCTGGTTGTTGGGGCGATGAGAAACGGGAATTACACAACCCTTTACAGAGAGGCACAGATGTCAAGGTGAGGAATCTGACTGGAGACAGTGAAGATGGTTCAGCTAGAATTTTTATGAAAGGCATCAAGTGTCAGTTCACCCAAAATACAAAAAGATATTTAGCCATACACAGAGTTTGGGTTTTGTTTGGAGAAGTTTTGAGATTTTCTACTAAAAAAATAAAAATGTTTTACTGTATCTACCTTTTGTATTCAGATTGTGTTCAAGCTGACTGGAGACATGTTTAAAGTGGAGCTTCCTGATGGACAAGAAGTCCAGTTTCCCAACCGTGAGGGCATGGACGTCTTCAGCTACATCAAAATCACAGGAGACTTCAAACTGACTTCCTTCAAAATCTGCTAAGAGACAACTTCTGTCACACATGCACGCTGTGTTTGTCACTTTGGTTAAAGACAAGACTTTGAGAATCAGTTATTGTGAGAAATGTTCATCTTTAAGAGATGTAGATCTTCAGCATCTTTATTTAAAAATGTCCTGTTGTGGACAAGAATATAAAATGTTTAAATTCAAATGATCTTGTTTTGTTGTCTTTGAAGGGTTGTAGCCTAATCCTGCTGGCTCCAGGCCCCCCGTGACCCAAATGAGAATAAGCGGTTACAGAAAATGGATGGATGGAATATTAGATTTGTTCAAATTACAACTATTTGTCATAAACGCTCTGTGGTCTATGTCAGGTCTTAAAGGTTTAAATTGAGACTTTGTCATTTCAGAAACACAAAGAAACCTGGACTTTCAGTAGTCATGAAGAATTTATTTTTATGATAACTCATCTCAGTCTCACTCAACACACTTCTACAGCCAGATTCTAAACAAGAACAACAAAAAAAAAAACAAAAAAGAAAAAAGTAAAAGAAAATATCCCTCATTTTTTTCACACTTATATTTCTATATATTGATTAATATTTCAGGAGTCTAATTAACAACAATACAACCAATTCTAATATGGGCAAAATAAGAACATTCAAAACTATAGATAAAGTGTAAAACTGTTGAATACACAACTCTGATGAAACATACAAATAAAATATGAAGATACAAATGTTAAAGATGATTTTCAGATGATTTAGACAACAGATACAACAAAAATGTTACATGTGTCAACTTCTCACAATTTTTTCTTTTTGTGGAACTCAAAAAATCTTATAGAAGTAAAAGTTTCATACATTTTTAAAATCAACAGTTCATTAATGCAATCTCAGAACATAAACCTTATGATTCATCCTGTCTATCAATTATGTTACATAAATTCACTCTAAACCTTTCAAAACAAAAATACAAGACACAGATGTATTGATATACATTTTTTAAAATTAAAACTGCAAAACTTGTGTTGCCTGCTATAAGGCCTTTTAATGACAGCTGTAGTAAAGAAAAAAAGTAAAATAAAAATTATGGCTGCCATATACCAAATGAGTTAAATTATATACACTTCTGACAACATATCTAAACTCAACATCCTACACCATTCTTTCTTTTTGAAACCTAAAACGTACAAGAAAATGCCCTTTGGAAGAAAAAAATATACTCTGCATAACTAATGTCTATCTGTTGAGATTTTCATATAAAAGTAAAATGGTAAAATGTGAAATAATACCTCAAAATCAAAATTTGCCCATAATATCTGAAAACTTATTTAAACATCCTTGAAATATTCACATATAAATTCCATGCATCTTCATCGTGTAAAATAAAATATTTTTAAGTAAACAAAAACCTAAATAATCTAACTGATCTGATTTAGTTTTTTATCATTTAATGGCTAAAAAAGACATAATCTGTAATTACACACAGGCCATTTTGAGAAATCCTGATGACTCAATGTTGTACTGCAACACTCTATGATAGAATTAAAACAGGCCTACATATTGATCAAATTATAAACAGGTGCATCCAGACATTTTGGCTAGGCTTCATCCTCAGTGTTGTTCTTAGTGCACAATTAATGTAAATTGAATCAAAATCTACATTTTCTTTTGAACATTTAAAGACAGTATGGAATTCTGTTACTTTGAGGAAACTTCAGTTGTTTCTGGATCACAGTGATTTGATAATTTCATCCAGACTTTTAATTGCTTCTTGTTTACTGTAGTTTCTCCACTCAGGAGGGATTTCTCCTCTGCGATGGAATTTTAATTTATAATGCTCTTCAAGCTGCGTTTGAAATGTACATACAAACCATTTCCAGTATGTCAGCTTAGACCCATCAGGAGTAATCTCCCATGAAGCATACTTCCCTCCAGCTTTTTGATACTCTTTATAAGGACATGTCTCATCTGAATCATGACGGAGGTAGAAACGTTTATCACTTGCAACCTGTGTTGTGCAGAAATCGATGACCAGTTCATCTGTGTTTCTAATGTGCCATCCTTCAATCCCAGAAGGGCGATGAAAAGGGACACTGTGTTTGTTGTCAGCAAGGTGATTTTCTATGGTGTTGGTACAAACAGCTGCACAGAATGGACACGTTTCCCAGCAGCAGTTACACAGCTGATCGATGAGGATTTGATCCGGCTGCAGCCTGAATTCATTCATCTTATCCAATGAGAGGCTGCTGATCTCCTTCATGATGCATTTAAGGTCTTTCTCTATCACTTCTTTAAGAAAGTCAAATTTGTTTATGTCTTTGAAATTTTGACAATAAATGGTGTCAAATGTTAGTTCATCTCTTAGTGAACTGGAAAATTTGTCCACCCACATTTTTATGTTTCCTCTCTGAGTTTTGACTTCATCTGTTGCAGTAAATAAAGCTCGACTCACACGCTGTTTGATCCCTTCAACATTTTTCTTGAGTATATTCTGTGCTTTATCTTTGTTCTCTGTGAAGATGTATTTCTTTACTTCCTCTTTGATAAAAGTCTCTACTTGCTGTCTTGGGCGTTGGATGTAGGTGATAAAACCTTTAAAGTCCTCTTTCTCTGCCAGTGACTTCAAGACATGTTTCTCCAAGTTCAACCGGTTACCACTGAATAGTGGACATCTGCACCTCATCTCTCCAGCAAGATCAATGGCAGTCTTGTTACAGACAGCCTCAACAGTAGAACTCTTCAGTTTTTCACAGATCAGTTCTCCAAGCACAACAGCAGATGAGTTTCCTTTGCAGAAGCTTCTGAAAATGTTGGAATATTGCTCTTTCTTACTTTCTAAATAAGTGAGTGCATCGTTCTTCATTTTGAATTTCTTGTGAGACTCTGAAAGCCAACTCCCTGCTTTTTCAAGTACATACAGTAAGAGATCAACTATGAACTCCTTCTTCAGAGCATATTCCCTCTGTGATTCAAATTCTGTCACCTTGTCTTTTACATTTTTGGCCACTTCATGCAAGTAAGTTGGACTGTAGCCTCTTGTAGCTACAGGTTTGTTTTTGATTATGGCTTTGGTCTGTTGTTCAACATTGTTGATGAGGGATCTGATCAGCTGCTGTTCCTCACATGATAAAGAACTACTTGATGTATGTTTTTCATTTTGCTGTTTTGACCCAAATCTCCAAAAGGTTTTAACATAACCCCAAACTTTTTGTATTCCTGTGTTCTCATTTTCCCTCTTATCATCTTGGGGATGTTGGTTTGTGTCAGAAAGCTCTTCGTGCTTTGTGAGGGTTACATAAACAGAAAAATTTCCAACCTCTGATATTTTTTTGTAGCTCCCCCTGTCTTTGGATTCAGCTATGAGAGACCATTCAAAACCATGGTCTTGAAGGATAGTTGACTGATCTTCTTCCAAGTTGATATCCTCAATAGGTTTTGTATCTCCAGTTATTTCTCTAACCCAGCCACTCCAGACAGAGTTGAACTGCTTTTTCAGTTCCTCTTCATCTTTTGCCTTGTCTTTTAACTGATGAGCGAGCTCTTTACTCTTTTGTAGCAGCTTGTTCTCAAACTCTGGTTTCTTATCATCAAGCTTTTTACAAGCACTCTTCTGCAGGATAACTTCATCCAGTTTTCTTTTAACTCCTGTCACTTGTTCATCATGAAACTCTTTGATTTTGTTTTGAAATCGGCCTTTCCACTGAACCAACATTTCTTTATCTCTTTTGTCATCAAAGTAACCTCTCATGGCCTTTTTAATTTCTTCATATGTTTTGCTCATTTCTTCGTAAAGATAACTGAGCTCAACCTTATCAAGTCCATTTTCAATGTTGGTATGAAGCTGGTTTTCAATGGTCAACATGTTGCTCCTCAGGGTCCACGTCCAGTTCCCATACTGGACTTCAAGTTTTCTGTACACTGCAATTTCAAGTGTGTTTTTGAAACTGAAAACAAAGTTTTCATTCAACAGGGCATTCCACAGATCATGAATTTTGCTTTTGAACTGTGAGAGAGTAATCCCAGCTGACTGTGAAGCTTTAGAGAGGATGAAGTTCTTCAGCTCTTGGATGCTCTCACTATAACCTGGATTTGGAGGAGCCATAGGTGGACTTCCCTCCCATAGTTGGGCAAAGTATTTCACATCTTTTTGCACGTCAAATGCAATGACATCACTGAAGCACTTAGCATCACAAACCTCTTCTTTTGCAGCTAGTTGGGCCATCTCGTCCAGTTTTTCTTGCAGGCGTCTCTTTCCATCCATGTTTTTCTCTGTACCGGCAACATCTGTAACATTTTGGTGAACAAACACACAACTTGGTGAAAGTTTAACTTTCTTCATCCTCATGAAGGCCTGAACAACAATCTGCAGAACATCTTGCATGTCAGCTGGATTCTCTCCAAAGATGTTGATCAATGTCATGTTTCCCAGACCAACAACAAATGTGGCCAGTTCATTGTCATGGTGAAGACTGGTGTTACCTGCCAGCTCAAGAGCACGCAGTCCTTCAGTGTCCACAACTAGAACATAGTCACACCTACAGTTTGTCTTGATCTCCTCTGACACTTTAATTAGTTGCATGAAGGCACCCTTGGTGCACCTGCCAGCACTCACTGCAAACTGTAAACCAAACATGGCATTCAGCATAGTTGATTTTCCACTGCTCTGTACGCCTAAAACTGACAAAACAAAAACTTTCTTGTCGCCCAGTTTCTTGATGACTTCATCTAAAAGACTAGAGATCCATGTTAAAGGCACATGACCTGCATCACCATCCATCAGCTCCATTGGATGTCCTGAGATCATCAGCTCTGCAGCCAGCTCTGGGTATTTAACCCAGTCAGTCTGTCCCCTCTTTGTTTGTTTCTGCAGAGATGTGTGGGCTTCATAGATTTGTCCCATTTCTCTAAAGATGTGCTCCAAGCCAAACGTTGCTGACTGTAGTTTTGCTGATATTTGTTTGAGTTCAGTTTGCTTGCTTTTTAACTGATCAGGTTTGTCATGCTTCTTCTTCAAAGTCAAGACCTCAGACCACTTTTTATCATAGCTTTGGAGAATTGAAGAGAGATCATCTGTGGAGAGGGCATCTATTAAGATCTGAATCCATTTCACAAAATACTCTTTGTCAATTGAGTTCAAAGATGAGAGGCTTTCATTGAACAGCTCTGTCAGTTCACTGCAGGAAGCTTCCTGTTGATTTTTTCGTATTGTCATTAGTTTCTTTTCCTTTTCAGATTTCTCCATCTCAATGTTTCCTTTGAGGTGATACAGTTCTTTGTTTATTCTGCTCCACTCATGCCACAGTTGGCCTTGACAAGGAAGAAATGTATCTTTGATCTCTGAAACATCCATCCCCTGAAACAATTTTACTATTTTCATAGCAGCAGATTTTCCATTTTGGCAGACTGGGTCATTTTCATCCACTTTGATTCCAGAGACATCAGCCATGGTTTCAAGTTGGAAGGATGCATGTGATCCAGACAAAATGTTTCTCATGATTCTTTTCAGTTCTTTAGAAACATCTGATTGGCTTTTATCTTTCAGGCCCAGTTTGTATTTTCCCTCTTTAATCTGAACTGTACCACAGTTATTATCAGCAATGAGAATAATGAGAGGCTTCGGAGACTTCAAATATTTTGAGATAACTGTAGTACTTTTGTGGCCTTTTTCCAGAGTTGGTACAAGAACAACATTAACTGAAGATTTTTCAGTCAGTATATCACGTTGTTTTTCAATCAACAGAGCATCACCATGAAGATTACAGAAGGCAACACAGTCAGTGAAAGCATCATTGGGTTTTCCGTTAGGGCAGTACCAGGCAATCTCTACGACTCCATCCATCAAATGACGAGACTTGGTGCTACCTGAGCAGTTTCTGTGGAAGAAGGTGTTGTGACGGTCGTTGATCAAAGTGTTCATCAGCTGAGATTTAGACAGAGATAATGAACCCAGGCGGAAAAATGACACCATGGGTGTCTCAGCTTTGCAGATGGGCATACTCTTCATGGTAACAATGTTTGAATCATCTTCATTTTGAGTTATCTTCCATGTTTTTTTTATTTGTCTGAATGTCCACAGAGGACACTCAACATCCATAGTGATTGGGTCAGGAACAAGCAGTGGTAAGGCGTACTGACATTGTGATAGCTTTGTAATCATGTTCTGCTTTAAAAAGCTGTCTGAGCAGTGAAATACTGCCATTTGAACATCCATTGGATGCACATGCTTCTGTTTTGATCGATCAGATTCTACACTGGCGCTAAATAGAGCATCTAAGTCACTGTCGTCTGTCTCAACATTGTCACACACTGGTGCAGGATTTGACTGGCTCACCTCAGGGCTGTCTTGTCTTACAGGAATATATCTGGCTCTGTAGTCTAACATCATCAACCTCTGAAGAAAAGTATGAGCTAGATCTTTCTCACACGTGTCATCCTCCTGTTTCAGAGGTGGACCAATTTTAAGAAAATCTGCTGGTGTCAACTTCTGTTGATGTTTGTCTTGAAGGTGAAGTCTGCCAAACAGTGTTTCAGTTTCTCTTTGATGTTCTTTCTTCTTGTTGATCTCTTCAGAAATCTTCACTGACTGCTGTAAATAAGTAAATAAACATGTACTATATGTAGAACATTATAAAATCATACAGTGAGATATAAAGTAAATAGTCTTGAAGATCCTTTGAATTAAAATAGTTTCTTACCATATCCTTGTCTTCTCCCACATCCATATCTAAAGTAAGTGAAGTAGAATAATATAAGACTTTATTATAAAAGGGTCAGAGCATTATGCTATTGAACCAATATATTTTTTCATTATGTCCATTGTAAGTCATTTTTAATGTTATGAGCTAAATAAGTTCTTTTTTGACCGTTTAATATTATTATTATTGTTATTCTACAATTAAATTCTTCATTAAAATATTACCTTTCTCTTTAGTTGTAGATGGTTCAGGCTTCACTTCAGATTTTACTTCCATTGTTGTGTTGTCATCATTCTTCTCTGAGTGTTCAACACGACCAGGTTCATCCAATGGATCACACTAAGAAAACAAATGGTTCTTTTAACATTGATTAAAAACATATAGGCCCACAACACACAGTGTTACACCAATTCAGAGCACAACACTAACTGGAAAGTAACTGTTATTGTGTAACTGTTAGTATATTTAATTAAATGTGACATTTATAATGAAAACAAATGGTCTGGACAAAGCATCTTCATAGAGGTATAGATTTCATAATGTGTGTGTGTGTGTGTGTGTGTAGTCAGGTTTTTAAACTTAAACTACTTGATTTGATTGGTTGAAGACTCAACAGTAAGGGTAGGTGTCATTGAAGTATGACACTTTATACCTAATAAATAAAATGTATACAGTATTACATTATCATCTCCAGTCATTACAGTCATTATTATTTAGAACATAGACAGCAAACAACAAAACAACATGGCCACAAAAAACAAATCTCCGACTACTTGTTATGTGATATACACAGTACAATACGCTCAGAGAAAATCGTCTCCCTACATTAATAAACTGTGAGAGTATAACTGGGAATCTAAGTATATGTACATACACATATATGCACATTCACACACAGACATAAGGAAACGCTCAGTCCCATTACAATTGACAGTGATGCTATTATTGTTGTTTTGTTTATTACTCTTCCTTTCCAGATATTTATACATATCTGGAAAGCAATTTTGAGAGAAAATGCTATGTTTTTAAAAAAGAAATAAATAAATGAAAAAATAATTATAAGTAAATTAATGTCCAACCTTACGACCCAGAAACGTCAGTTAGCCAGTTTTCCTCACTGCCATCTATCATCCCTTTTAATACAATAGTTGTAAGTCTTTTATCAGCATATTTAAAGAAAGGGGTCCAGATCCTAAAAAAAATCATACATCTTACATTTGAATCTATATGTTAGATATTCCATTGGTAGTAAGTCCAATATCACTTTGTGCCAACCCCCAATCGTAGGTGGTGCATTATCAATCCATCTGAGCAACATATTTTTCTGAGCAGTAAATGTGAGAATACTGAGCAGCCTTCTTTGATGAGACCATTTAATATGACGACTGGGCAAGCCGAGAAGCAGAACCTGAGGATCAGCATCAAGCTAGACATTAAAAATCAAATTAAGTTTACTAACAATTTTACCCCAGTACTCCTTACAGTGCCTATAGCTTCCCACCTATACTTGACATTTGGAACACTTGTGTCTGAGCTGTGGTGTGATCTGCAAGCGATGTAATATTCTAAACTGGGTCTCTCTTGTTCTCTTACATATGGAGATCTCTCTAGCTAACCGCCATATTTCCAGCCATGTTGATTCATCTATTGTAGGACTGAAATCAGCATTCCATTTACATCAAAGATACTCTAAGTTCATATTGCTAGCAGAGTTGAGCTCAGCATACCCGCGACCAAGAACTGCTTTCTTGCCTCTACCAAGAAGTAAACGTTCAATCTGTGAAGTCTGACAGTCAAAGTCATACCTGCTTTGATTCTGAATGAAGCTGCGAATTTGCAGATATCTAAAGAAGTGATTTCTGGGGAGACCATATTTCTGTCGGATTTGTTCAAATGTAAGCATCACTCCTTTATCAAATAAATGTCCCAGAGTTAAAATCCCCCTCTCCTCCCACATCTTAAATCCCATGGCTGAGTGGGCTGGGGCAAAATCCATGTTACCGTATATCGGCGCTAGCGAGGACTATGTTTTAGAACGACCCTCTAACTTTTTTATTGCTTGCCAAGCTTGCAGACTAGTTGTAATTAAGATGTTATTGTCCCCAACATTCTTTTCTTAGTTTTTCTTGAGTCCAAGGCAAATAAAAGACTTGAGAGGCCATTACCTGCATTCACCGATTCCAGATCAAGCCATCATTATGTTTTTTAGGATTTTTTTTAATACCCAAACAACAATTTAATAATTTATTACATTATACACCTTGCATATATCACAACTGTACAAGGGATTCTGATTTGAACATTTTCATTTAACCTTTCAGGAGTCAGATTTTGTGCATATACATTGAGGGACAGAGTACTGAACATGTATAATAGGGTTATTGAATAAGTTTGCTTAATGAAGTGACTTAAATGTTTAATTCAAGGTGAGAATTTGTAATTAAAACAAATAGTCTCTGTATTTGAGGACAAAGACCTTCAAAGAGGTATATATTTCATTATATAGGCTAACACATAAGACTAATTGTCTGTGCATACTTCTTCCTACTCTTTTTTGTACATCTCTGATGTTGTGTGCAGTGTGTCTGTGCGTGTGTGTGTGTCTATGTGGTCAAGTTTTTAAGATTGAACTATTTTAAAGAGGCAACAGTAAAGGCAGTTGTCATTAAAGTTTAACACTTCATTGCAGGTACATTTTTTATAAATGTTATTACATTATCGGCTCCAGTCATTACATTTTAGGGATTTTTTTATACCCAGTTAATAATGTAATAACTCATTACATTATGCAAAAAAAAATATTAGTTCAGACATGTTGTAAGAATGGAAAATTTGTTATTGGCAGTTATTACATTAATGGTTGCTATGAGCTCCTATCTTTTGTTCAATGTACCGTTGTGACATACGTAAGGTGTATAATGTGTGATAGGTAATGAAGTACATTTGAAAAAATAGGTAGTATTGAAAAATAAATGGTGCTGTATGACAATGATTACTGAAGACTAAAAACATCTCACCTTTGCCTCTGTTTCAGCTGCACTGTCCTCCGGTTCATCTACTGCAGAGTAATGTACCAACAAGCAGATTACAGGATCAAACATGAATTGTTTTTGGTCAGTCAGCCTCTCAAGGTTAATAAGATTTATTTGCTGAAATGTTGTGTATTTCAAGACTGATCTCTACATCAAAATAAAGTAATAATAATAATTATGTAATAAATTAAATAAAATGAGTTATAAGTAATACTTTTTGACTGTTTCATGATATTCTACAATTAAATTCTTCATTAATATGTTACCTTTCTCTTCAGTTGTAGATGGTTCAGACTTGATATCAGACTCTCCCTCTCCTGTCGTGTTGTCATCATTCTTCTCTGAGTGTTCAACATGGCCAGGTTCATTCAATGGATCACACTAAGAAAACAAATGATTCATTTAACATGTAGTTATAAGCATTTTGATTAAGAACACATAAATCAGGAACACACAGTGGTACATCAATTCAGAGTACAACAACACCAAATGATAAAAATGTCCTCAAATTTTCTGTTTGCTAGAAGACAATAGTGACAAGAGGAACAATCACACAGTACTAATGGAGAGTGATAAATATATTTTCTGTCCAATGCCAGAAGATTTAATTGTGCTGTGTTTATAATTAATAGTCACATGACTGGATAACTTGTCAATCAACTCCCATCTAGTGGTGAATTGTGAGGACTGCAAGAGTGTGTGGTGTTTGTGTGAGTGTGTGTGTGTGTGTCTGTGTGTGTGCATAATGAAATAACCTATTGCATTTTGCACAAAAGTTATTAGGATATAAATTCATAAATGTTATTACATTAAGACTGAAAAATTGTTATTGGCAGTTATTACATTAATGGTTGCTACGAGCTCTGCTCTTTTGTTCAACGTACAGTTGTGACATACATAAGGTGTATAATGTGTGATAGTTAATGTAATAGAGTCGAAAAATAGGTAGTATTGAAAAATAAATGTTGCTGTATGACAATGATTACTGAAGACAAAAAAAATCTCACCTTTGCCTCTGTTTCAGCTGCACTGTCCTCCGGTTCATCTACTGCAGAGTAATGTACCAACAAGCAGATTACAGGATCAAACATGAATTGTTTTTGGTCAGTCAGCCTCTCAAGGTTAATAAGATTTATTTGCAGAAATGTTGTGTATTTCAAGATTATTCACTACATCAAAATACAGAAATAATAATAATTATGTAGTAAATTAAATTAAACAAGTTACAAGTAATACTTTTTGACTGTTTCATGATATTCTACAATTAAATTCTTCATTAATATGTTACCTTTCTCTTCAGTTGTAGATGGTTCAGACTTGATATCAGACTCTCCCTCTCCTGTCGTGTTGTCATCATTCTTCTCTGAGTGTTCAACACGGCCAGGTTCATTCAATAGCTCACACTAAGAAAACAAATGATTCATTTAACATGTAGTTATAAGCATTTTGATTAAGAACACATAAATCAGGAACACACACTGGTACATCAATTCAGAGTACAACAACACCAAATAAAAAAAATGTCCTCAAATTTTCTGTTTGCTAGAAGACAATAGTGACAAGAGGAACGTTCACACAGTACTAATGGAGAGTGATAAATATATTTTCTGTCCAATGCCAGAAGATTTAATTGTGCTGTGTTTATAGTTAATAGTCACATGACTGGATAACTTCACAATCAACTCCCATTCTGGGGATGAATTATGAGGACCGCAAGAGTGTGTGGTGTTTGTGTGTGTGTGTATGTGTGTGTCTGTGTGTGTGTGTGTGTGTGTGTGTGTGTGTGTGTGTGTGCATAATGAAATAACCTATTGCATTTTGCACAAAAGTTATTAGGATATAAATTCATAAATGTTATTACATTAAGACTGAAAATTTGTTATTGGCAGTTATTACATTAATGGTTGCTACGAGCTCTGCTCTTTTGTTCAACGTACAGTTGTGACATCCATAAGGTGTATAATGTGTGATAGTTAATGTAATAGAGTCGAAAAATAGGTAGTATTGAAAAATAAATGTTGCTGTATGACAATGATTACTGAAGACTAAATAAATCTCACCTTTGCCTCTGTTTCAGCTGCACTGTCCTCCGGTTCATCTACTGCAGAGTAATGTAACAACAAGCAGATTACAGGATCAAACATGAATTGTTTTTGGTCAGTCAGCCTCTCAAGGTTAATAAGATTTATTTGCAGAAATGTTGTGTATTTCAAGATTATTCACTACATCAAAATACAGAAATAATAATAATTATGTAGTAAATTAATTTAAATAAGTTATAAGTAATACTTTTTGACTGTTTCATGATATTCTACAATTAAATTCTTCATTAATATGTTACCTTTCTCTTCAGTTGTAGATGGTTCAGACTTGATATCAGACTCTCCCTCTCCTGTCGTGTTGTCATCATTCTTCTCTGAGTGTTCAACACGGCCAGGTTCATTCAATAGCTCACACTAAGAAAACAAATGATTCATTTAACATGTAGTTATAAGCATTTTGATTAAGAACACATAAATCAGGAACACACAGTGGTACATCAATTCAGAGTACAACAACACCAAATGAAAAAAATGTCCTCAAATTTTCTGTTGTTTGCTAGAAGACAATAGTGACAAGAGGAACGTTCACACAGTACTAATGGAGAGTGATAAATATATTTTCTGTCCAATGCCAGAAGATTTAATTGTGCTGTGTTTATAGTTAATAGTCACATGACTGGATAACTTCTCAATCAACTCCCATCTAGTGGTGAATTATGAGGACTGCAAGAGTGTGTGGTGTTTGTGTGTGTGTGTGTGTGTGTGTGTGTGCATAATGAAATAACCTATTGCATTATGCACAAAAGTTATTAGGATATAAATTCATAAATGTTATTACATTAAGACTGAAAAATTGTTATTGGCAGTTATTACATTAATGGTTGCTACGAGCTCTGCTCTTTTGTTCAACGTACAGTTGTGACATACATAAGGTGTATAATGTGTGATAGTTAATGTAATAGAGTCGAAAAATAGGTAGTATTGAAAAATAAATGTTGCTGTATGACAATGATTACTGAAGACTAAAAACATCTCACCTTTGCCTCTGTTTCAGCTGCACTGTCCTCCGGTTCATCTACTGCAGAGTAATGTACCAACAAGCAGATTACAGGATCAAACATGAATTGTTTTTGGTCAGTCAGCCTCTCAAGGTTAATAAGATTTATTTGCAGAAATGTTGTGTATTTCAAGATTATTCACTACATCAAAATACAGAAATAATAATAATTATGTAGTAAATTAAATTAAACAAGTTATAAGTAATACTTTTTGACTGTTTCATGATATTCTACAATTAAATTCTTCATTAATATGTTACCTTTCTCTTCAGTTGTAGATGGTTCAGACTTGATATCAGACTCTCCCTCTCCTGTCGTGTTGTCATCATTCTTCTCTGAGTGTTCAACACGGCCAGGTTCATTCAATAGCTCACACTAAGAAAACAAATGATTCATTTAACATGTAGTTATAAGCATTTTGATTAAGAACACATAAATCAGGAACACACAGTGGTACATCAATTCAGAGTACAACAACACCAAATGAAAAAAATGTCCTCAAATTTTCTGTTTGCTAGAAGACAATAGTGACAAGAGGAACGTTCACACAGTACTAATGGAGAGTGATAAATATATTTTCTGTCCAATGCCAGAAGATTTAATTGTGCTGTGTTTATAGTTAATAGTCACATGACTGGATAACTTGTCAATCAACTCCCATCTAGTGGTGAATTGTGAGGACTGCAAGAGTGTGTGGTGTTTGTGTGTGTGTGTGTGTGTGTGTGTGTGTGTGTGTGTGTGTGTGTGTGTGTGTGTGGGTGCATAATGAAATAACCTATTGCATTTTGCACAAAAGTTATTAGGATATAAATTCATAAATGTTATTACATTAAGACTGAAAATTTGTTATTGGCAGTTATTACATTAATGGTTGCTACGAGCTCTGCTCTTTTGTTCAACGTACAGTTGTGACATACATAAGGTGTATAATGTGTGATAGTTAATGTAATAGAGTCGAAAAATAGGTAGTATTGAAAAATAAATGTTGCTGTATGACAATGATTACTGAAGACTAAAAAAATCTCACCTTTGCCTCTGTTTCAGCTGCACTGCCCTCCGGTTCATCTACTGCAGAGTAATGTACCAACAAGCAGATTACAGGATCAAACATGAATTGTTTTTGGTCAGTCAGCCTCTCAAGGTTAATAAGATTTATTTGCAGAAATGTTGTGTATTTCAAGATTATTCACTACATCAAAATACAGAAATAATAATAATTATGTAGTAAATTAAATTAAACAAGTTATAAGTAATACTTTTTGACTGTTTCATGATATTCTACAATTGAATTCTTCATTAATATGTTACCTTTCTCTTCAGTTGTAGATGGTTCAGACTTGATATCAGACTCTCCCTCTCCTGTCGTGTTGTCATCATTCTTCTCTGAGTGTTCAACACGGCCAGGTTCATTCAATAGCTCACACTAAGAAAACAAATGATTCATTTAACATTTAGTTATAAGCATTTTGATTAAGAACACATAAATCAGGAACACACACTGGTACATCAATTCAGAGTACAACAACACCAAATGAAAAAAATGTCCTCAAATTTTCTGTTTGCTAGAAGACAATAGTGACAAGAGGAACGTTCACACAGTACTAATGGAGAGTGATAAATATATTTTCTGTCCAATGCCAGAAGATTTAATTGTGCTGTGTTTATAGTTAATAGTCACATGACTGGATAACTTCTCAATCAACTCCCATCTAGTGGTGTATTATGAGGACTGCAAGAGTGTGTGGTGTTTGTGTGTGTGTGTGTGTGTGTGTGTGTGTGTGTGTGTGTGTGCGTAATTAAATAACCTATTGCATTATGCACAAAAGTTATTAGGATATAAATTCATAAATGTTATTACATTAAGACTGAAAATTTGTTATTGGCAGTTATTACATTAATGGTTGCTACGAGCTCTGCTCTTTTGTTCAACGTACAGTTGTGACATACATAAGGTGTATGATGTGTGGTAGTTAATGTAATAGAGTCGAAAAATAGGTAGTATTGAAAAATAAATGTTGCTGTATGACAATGATTACTGAAGACTAAAAACATCTCACCTTTGCCTCTGTTTCAGCTGCACTGTCCTCCGGTTCATCTACTGCAGAGTAATGTAACAACAAGCAGATTACAGGATCAAACATGAATTGTTTTTGGTCAGTCAGCCTCTCAAGGTTAATAAGATTTATTTGCAGAAATGTTGTGTATTTCAAGATTATTCACTACATCAAAATACAGAAATAATAATAATTATGTAGTAAATCAAATTAAAAGAGTTATAAGTAATACTTTTTGACTGTTTCATGATATTCTACAATTAAATTCTTCATTAATATGTTACCTTTCTCTTCAGTTGTAGATGGTTCAGACTTGATATCAGACTCTCCCTCTCCTGTCGTGTTGTCATCATTCTTCTCTGAGTGTTCAACACGGCCAGGTTCATTCAATAGCTCACACTAAGAAAACAAATGATTCATTTAACATGTAGTTATAAGCATTTTGATTAAGAACACATAAATCAGGAACACACAGTGGTACATCAATTCAGAGTACAAAAACACCAAATGAAAAAAATGTCCTCAAATTTTCTGTTTGCTAGAAGACAATAGTGACAAGAGGAACGTTCACACAGTACTAATGGAGAGTGATAAATATATTTTCTGTCCAATGCCAGAAGATTTAACTGTGCTGTGTTTATAATTAATAGTCACATGACTGGATAACTTGTCAATCAACTCCCATCTAGTGGTGAATTGTGAGGACTGCAAGAGTGTGTGGTGTTTGTGTGAGTGTGTCTGTGTGTGTCTGTGTGTGTGCATAATGAAATAACCTATTGCATTTTGCACAAAAGTTATTAGGATATAAATTCATAAATGTTATTACATTAAGACTGAAAAATTGTTATTGGCAGTTATTACATTAATGGTTGCTACGAGCTCTGCTCTTTTGTTCAACGTACAGTTGTGACATACATAAGGTGTATAATGTGTGATAGTTAATGTAATAGAGTCGAAAAATAGGTAGTATTGAAAAATAAATGTTGCTGTATGACAATGATTACTGAAGACTAAAAACATCTCACCTTTGCCTCTGTTTCAGCTGCACTGTCCTCCGGTTCATCTACTGCAGAGTAATGTACCAACAAGCAGATTACAGGATCAAACATAAATTGTTTTTGGTCAGTCAGCCTCTCAAGGTTAATAAGATTTATTTGCAGAAATGTTGTGTATTTCAAGATTATTCACTACATCAAAATACAGAAATAATAATAATTATGTAGTAAATTAAATTAAACAAGTTATAAGTAATACTTTTTGACTGTTTCATGATATTCTACAATTAAATTCTTCATTAATATGTTACCTTTCTCTTCAGTTGTAGATGGTTCAGACTTGATATCAGACTCTCCCTCTCCTGTCGTGTTGTCATCATTCTTCTCTGAGTGTTCAACACGGCCAGGTTCATTCAATGGATCACACTAAGAAAACAAATGATTCATTTAACATGTAGTTATAAGCATTTTGATTAAGAACACATAAATCAGGAACACACAGTGGTACATCAATTCAGAGTACAACAACACCAAATGAAAAAAATGTCCTCAAATTTTCTGTCTGCTAGAAGACAATAGTGACAAGAGGAACGTTCACACAGTACTAATGGAGAGTGATAAATATATTTTCTGTCCAATGCCAGAAGATTTAATTGTGCTGTGTTTATAATTAATAGTCACATGACTGGATAACTTGTCAATCAACTCCCATCTAGTGGTGAATTGTGAGGACTGCAAGAGTGTGTGGTGTTTGTGTGAGTGTGTGTGTCTGTGTGTGTGCATAATGAAATAACCTATTGCATTTTGCACAAAAGTTATTAGGATATAAATTCATAAATGTTATTACATTAAGACTGAAAATTTGTTATTGGCAGTTATTACATTAATGGTTGCTACGAGCTCTGCTCTTTTGTTCAACGTACAGTTGTGACATACATAAGGTGTATAATGTGTGATAGTTAATGTAATAGAGTCGAAAAATAGGTAGTATTGAAAAATAAATGTTGCTGTATGACAATGATTACTGAAGACAAAAAAAATCTCACCTTTGCCTCTGTTTCAGCTGCACTGTCCTCCGGTTCATCTACTGCAGAGTAATGTACCAACAAGCAGATTACAGGATCAAACATGAATTGTTTTTGGTCAGTCAGCCTCTCAAGGTTAATAAGATTTATTTGCAGAAATGTTGTGTATTTCAAGATTATTCACTACATCAAAATACAGAAATAATAATAATTCTGTAGTAAATTAAATAAAATAAGTTATAAGTAATACTTTTTGACTGTTTCATGATATTCTACAATTAAATTCTTCATTAATATGTTACCTTTCTCTTTAGTTGTAGATGGTTCAGACTTGATATCAGACTCTCCCTCTCCTGTCGTGTTGTCATCATTCTTCTCTGAGTGTTCAACACGGCCAGGTTCATTCAATGGATCACACTAAGAAAACAAATGATTCATTTAACATTTAGTTATAAGCATTTTGATTAAGAACACATAAATCAGGAACACACAGTGGTACATCAATTCAGAGTACAACAACACCAAATGAAAAGTAATTTCCAGTATTTTTCTGTTGCTTGCTAGAAGACAATAGTGACAAGGGGCACGTTCACGCAGTACTAATGGAGAGTGATACATTTATTTTCTGCCCAATGTCACAAAGTTTAACTGTGCTCTATGTCTATTGTCAGAGTCACTCCCATCTTGTGGTGAATTATGGAGACTGCCAAAGAAAATGCACATATTCAAGAGTAAACTACAGATATTATTTACTTTGGTTTCAGCCTCTTTGTATTCAAGTAGAAAGGTTTTAGATTTGGTTAAAAAAATTTAATTTCACCTTTCAGGGGTCAGATTTGGTACGTCATTGAAGAGTGTCACATTACAGTCAATGAATAAAATGTATATATTATTATATTATTGGCTCCAGACGTTACATTTTTTTAGGATTTTTTTTAGACCCAAATAATAATTGAACAATTTCTCAAATTATGCACAAAGGTTATTAAGATATTTGTTCAGAAATATTATTACACTAAGAATGAAAGAATTGTTATGTAATGGGCAGTTATTACATTAATGGTTGCTATGAGCTCCTATCTTTTGTTCAACGTACAGTTGTGACATGGGTAAGGTGTATAATGTGTGATAGGTAATGTAATAGAGTCGAAAAAATAGGTAGCATTAAAGCATTAAAAAATAAATGTTGCTGTATGACAATGATTATGAAGACTAAAAAAATCTCACCTTTGCCTCTGTTTCAGCTGCACTGTCCTCCGGTTCATCTACTGCAGAGTAATGTAACAACAAGCAGATTACAGGATCAAACATAAAAAGTTCCAAGATTGGTCTTATACACAAAATAAAGTAAAAAATAATAATTAAGACATAAATTAAGTTCCACGTTATTCTAAATTAAAATGTTACCTTTCTCCTTAGTAGTTGGTTCAGATTTGATTTCAGGTTTTCCTTTCATTGTTGTGTTGTCATCATTCTTCTCTGAGTGTTCAACACGACCAGGTTCATTCAAAGGATCACACTAAGAAAATAAATTAGTCGATTTAACATTTAATTATAACCATTGAGGTTCAGAACATGAAGATCAACAAAATACAGTGGCATTCGATTTCAACAATCTTAAATTGGACCTTACTTCAAAAAACGAAGGCTCTCACCTTTACCTCTGTTTCAGCTGCACTGTCCTCCAGCTCCTCTACTGCAGAGCAATGTAACAACAAGCAGATTTCAGGATCAAACATACAAGAAATTGTTTTTAGTTATTTAGCTAGTCCAGGTGAAGAAGATTTCTTATCAAAAATTATGTGTCTATTCAAAACTGCTCAGCAGGATGGCTCTTTTATACAATAAATAGGGATCTAGTATCTAGAGGCATTCCTGTATGCTGTAGATCCAGACAAATCTATATTTGTTTAACATTACTTCTCCTACAATTTTTGAGCAACATTAAAATCTCACCTGTTTGATTTTGCTGAAACTCTGAGGAATCGAACCATTCTTCTTCTTGGGATTCATGGTCCAGATTTTCTTTCTGCTCTTTCTTTTCATCACACATCAGTCTACTGTAGCAGTGTGGATCATTTTCAGAGACCATGACATCTATTTTTTCAACTAGAGCTATTATCTCTGTTTCATCCATCATACTTCTTGTACATGTGTGGTATCTTTTTTCATCAAAACTGCTGTTGGCTTTCAGGTCTGTCAATGCACTTTCACATTTTTCATCTGACTCATGAGTCACAACTGTCATTAAATAAGAAAGTGATTCTTTCCCAAAAGCTTTTTCTAACCACTGCAGTCCTGAACTGTAATGGCTGTTATGCAGACCATTTGTTAACAGTAAGAGAAAGGCGTGAATTTCCTTATTTAATGGGAATGTGTCAGTGTCAATGTTTTGTAGACCAAGCATGTTAATGACAGAGATGTGCCGACCACATAAATCATACAGTCTGGATGAAAATTTTCCCACATGTACTTGTTTGTCATGGTCAAGTAAAATATTTTTTGATCCAATCTCAATGGACTTTGTGTCACCAATCACCACAAGTGTGAGTTCAGGAGTCACTGAAACAAAATAAACAAATAATAACATTGCTACTATACTGCTGTAATCAGTTCTCAAAGGTATACAGAAATACAGTGACAAATTAAAATGTAATAAACTAATTATCACATTAACATGATTAGTTAAGTTAGTAGATATGTTTGAACAATTCACCTGTGTTTAAAACTTAGCTGAAATATAATGTATGAAATCAATGTTACTGTACAATCAATTATTGATTACAATATTACCTTCATATTTGGTTGGAGATTGTTTATACTTGATTTCCGACTCTCCTGTGCTTTCATTCTTCTCTAAGTGTTGGGGTTCACTCACTGGATCACACTGAGAAAACAGGTGATTTTATTCAACAGATTACCATGAGATTACAATGTGTTTTTAACATAACCCAAAACCAAAACCCAAGAACAGCATTGAGATAAACATATATATTAAAGATGAACAAGAACAAAAATAACATAAAATAAGAGCAAGGTAAATAGACTTTAAAAGGGTTCTCAACCTTAGTCATCCAATGTCAAACCAGAAGGTTAATGAATGAAGATTTACCATGAAAAATGTCATCTTTTAAAATTTAAGAACAAAATAAATACAGCTGTAAGATAATAATGATAAATGTAGGTGAAAAGATCTTGCCTTTACCTTGGCTTTGGCTGCACTCTCCTCCATCTCATCTACTGCAGGGCCATGTGAAAAAAGCAGACATAGGTCAGCATAAAAATATATTTTGTTAGTTAACCATCCTTTGTTTATGAAATATTACTTTTAAAAATTTAGGTGACCTTTGTCATTTGGTGTTACAGGTTTGGTTTCAGGCTCTCCTCCACCTCCTCCTCCATCTGCTGTGTTGTCAAGGTTGTCTGCCTCCATCGTAAAATCCACTCTTGATCTTTACAGAGTGAGAGAGAAATACAGCAATATTTGATCAAATAAATACTTTTTTAAAAATATCCTGATGATTGTTGTCTGGTTATGTTAATGAAACGTCAACGGCAAGCTATCTATTATGTCTAGGAAGGCAACATTATCTTCCTTCGACCCCGGACACCACAACGTTAAGATAGGCTGGCACCTGCTGTCCTCAAGCAAAGCCAAACAACTGCTACAGCCGAGGACCTCAAGGCCCACACGTGACCCCGTTGCGATGTCATCTGAAGGGCAACGTGACAAATAAATGTGACATCTTTGTTAATTTTTCAATTCGGAAACCACTTATTCAGGGATTTCCGATCTAACGCAAAGGCAAATGCGCCTTTTATCAGCAACTGCTTTGCACATTACACACAGTACTCAAGATTTACCCGAAATGTGACATCAACAATGTTTAGGTTTTAGCAGGATGCAGATGTTTTTGTTTTCAACCAAAAGCACACAAACTGCTAACACCACTGAACACTTGCAACAGAACGCAGTAGCCTCTATGAAGGTTTATGTTTTTTTTTTTTTTTCAGAAGACAGTTCTATCTTATTATATTCTGCATTACCAGTTTTAAATCACAAACGAGAAAAGTCCAAATGAGCTCTATTTCCCCCAAAACGTGTGTTTTAGATGGATACAATAATAAGGCTCACAGGTCATACTACCAAAACATTATAGGTAGGTTTATGATAAAAACCCATGCAACGTACTAAAAATCAGAAGTTTTCACTGCCCTCTGGCGGCCACAGTGAAGAATAGCAACAAAATCTGTTTTAAGTCTGTACATATAAATAGCATGTAATTGGTGTATAAACTCACCTTTTCTTATGTACTTCCTCTGCCCTTTGTCTGGTCTGTGTACCGAGTTCAGAAAACCAGCACTAGCTGCCCAGTCAGAAATCCTTCCTGTCCCCACCTAATATAAGTGACCCCTCACAAACTCCTCCCTGATAAAACTGCCCAAACTCATGATTTACCCGAAACCACGTGGCTTCAAGGAAAACAATGTCTAGGTTCTGGCAGGATGCAGATGTTTTTGTTTTCAACCAAAGGCACAAACTAACAACACTGACCACCTGCAACAAAATGCAGTAGCCTATATGAAGGTTTATGTTTTGTTTTTTTCAAAAGACAGCTCTATCTTGTTATATTCTGCATTACCAGTTTTAAATCACAAATGAGAAAACTCAAAATGAGCTCTATTTCCTCCAAAACGTGTGTTTTAGATGGATACAATAATAAGGCTTACAGCTCATACTACCAAAACATTATAGGTAGGTTTATGATAAAAACCCATGCAACGTACTAAAAATCAGGAGTTTTCACTGCCCTCTGGCGGCCACAGTGAAGAATAGCAACAAAATCTGTTTTAAGTATGTACATATAAATAGTATGTAATAGGAGGAGGATTTGGTCTAATCTGTCAAACAGATGAAAGTGAAAGTATAACTGCTCTGACTCATGGTTTATCCGAAACCGTGTGACTTCGAGGAAAACAATGCTTAGGTTCTGGCAGCATGCAGATGTTTTTATTTTCAACCAAAAGCACAAACTAACAACACTGACCACCTGCAACTAAATGCAGTAGCCTATATGAAGGTTTATGTTTTGTTTTTTCAGAAGACAGCTCTATCTTGTTATATTCTGCATTACCAGTTTTAAATCACAACCGGGAAAAGTCCAAATGAGCTCTATTTCCCCCAAAACGTCTGTTTTAGATGGATACAATAATAAGGCTCACAGGTCATACTACCAAAACATTATAGGTAGGTTTATGATAAAAACCCGTGCAACGTACTAAAAATCAGTTTTCACTGCCCTCTGGCGGCCACAGTGAAGAATAGCAACAAATTAAAGTCGTCAAATTAACGTCAATGTAGACGCGATAGCACACTATCACTTCCGGTAGTTACTTTCAAATTAATAGTGACTAAATCGTAAAATAAATAAATAAATAAATATTAATATTATTGATTGAAATTAAAGATTGTTAGTAAGATTAGAGCTATAGGACACCTTAATTGTTATAAAATAGTAATGTTTAATCGTAACATACAATGTGGGGAACCGTTATAACAAGCGAGGCGGTCGTCGAGTGACTGGTGCTCGGTGTAAAGTGCTAGCAAGCTCCTCTAGTAGCACTGATACTCTTACAGTAGTAACTTTAGTGCACTTAACAAGACTACAGAACAGTTAACGTCTGCCTTCAGGGGCCTCCACCTGTCATGTGACCTTGAATTTATGCTGATTTCACTATTTTAATAAATCACAGTTCCACATTGAGACAACTGGAGAGCGGTTAACATCTAATCATAATACGTGCCTTCATCCTCTGTGGCAGTGTTGCAATCGCGAGTCTTTGTCGCCATCCTGTGGTCACAGTTTGGAACTGCAATGCATTACATTAATAAAGCTAGCGTCAATGCGAACATGACGGCGCACTACAGCTTCCGGTAAATATATTGTTCAAAATAAAATGACAAGCCTGAAAAACTCCCAACCCGACCTCGCATCGATACAGACGGGTTTATGTGACCGCTATGGGGGAAGTTAGAGCTAGTTTTTAGTAGCCTTATACGAAATTCAGACCTCAGAATCGCAAGTTAGTGTGAAACTGCAACACGTCGATTAATAAAATGACCGTCATTGCAGACATGACTGACACTTCCGGTGAATACTTTCAAAGTAAAACGGCTAAACTGAAGCAGCCAGAAACAATCTAACAAAAATGGTTGTTATTTTAGGAGTCGTCATGCCAGCGTCAATACATGGGTGAAACCAGAGACGGTTATAGGATATCTCTGGTAAAACCACAGCGAGCAAGGCGGAGGTTACTCAGCTAGGTGATCAGTGCTCCAGGACCCCCGATCAGCACGACACCGGTCACCTCATACAACACTTACATCGTAGCGGTCGACAAAGGATTTTATGATATAAAGAAAATGTCACTTCCTTTCTAACTGTTTGTTTGTTTGCCGTAAGTTTACGTCAATAGTATTCACCGGAAGTTTATGTTATTATGTCCAACTTGACGATTTTATGTGCTGCAGTTTCTCATTGTGACCACTGGATGGTAGCAAAAACGTATAATTCAATGACAGTATTACGTCAAAATACATTGTGGCTTCACCGATGCATGTAGTACAGAGCTTTTTAATGATTATTAACTGTGTTCATCAATACAAATATTAATAATAAAAATAATAAACATATCAAAATACCTGTTAATACCATTGGTAAAATATTACTCGCTTACACTCGCTGGCGGAAGAGAGAGTTGTGTGCAGCATGCACTCTCGCTCGAATGACAGGTAAGCTCTTAAAGCACAGCTTTTAGGCACAGTGACAGGTCTTACTCCAATACTGAATGGGTGAAATGGGCACATGCGCAATTTTGGGACAATTTGGGGTTAAATTGAATAGGGTTGCATTAAGAGGTAATATTTCGGTTTGTTCCCCGCATCATTACAGGATTACTGTAGCACATTGGACAGTGATCAAGACGCACATTGGGTTGTTAAAAGCTCCACATGTGAAGCAGGATGCTGCTCGGCCAAACTGTACAGTGAAGTATCCAGTTCATATCCTCCAAAAATAAAACTCTGATTTCTAACACACACGAAATTTGACATGAAAGCATCTATTTGAAACTATTTGATCTCTTTTTTATATCAAAAAAGTAAATATAATAATAACGAATCTTTCGACAACTAGTCGTTTAATTTAATGTAATTATTCTTTAATTTAATTGATTAACCTTAAAACAAAACAGAAAATTGCCTTATTTTTTTAAATGATACTGATAGCAAAGAATAAATTAGGTCCTGTAGCAGAAAATGTCATGGAGCAAACTTACACACAGTAAATGAATGATGATGTCAGATGAAGAACTAGCTGTCAAATTCATCAAATAAGATTCAGGTCAGTAAGAAGAAGGCAATTGAGAGTAAACATTAGCAGACACCTTAAAATAGCCTGAGTTTTAATGATAATCACATATATATTTTATCTTTTATGATCAAACATGACTATGTTTTTTTAATTCACAGGATTAATATACTGGTTGAATACAGTGTCATCACTAACGTCTTGCTGATCCTCCTCGATGTCTCCCAACCTAAAAACATTTAAATATCTCGTGGCGGAGTAGTTTCTTCAAACACTTCACAGTGACACTGTGGCAGCTGTTACTCAAAACTTGTTCCATGATCAAGGACCAGTTCATCTTATTTGCAAAATGAGTTCAACAGCAGTGATTAAACAGAGCAGTGCCTCTGCATTGAATAGGCTACTTGATTAACATGATGATGAATGGTCCACACTGTAACTATTAAAAGTCCTTTGACTGAATCACTTGTGTGCTACATCATAAATTAAGTTAAACTTCACAGTCACGCTACTTACTTTTTGTCTTCCAGGACAGAAGTCTGGTCTCTGTGTCACACTCTTCCTACATCTTCCATCAGCTCCAGGACTGTTCACCAACACCAGTAGCCAAAATGAGCATGGTAAGTTCAACTGCTTAGTTTCATTTGTACCCTATAATTGTTCCCAAGTCTGCTACATTATATTATGATACACAGTAACCTTTCATTTCTAATGAAACTGTCTGCACCGCTCTGTTTCTCAGCAACTTGAACTGAAGAATGTGTTTCTGAGAGCTGGAGATCAGCTGAAAGTAAAGGGGACGGTTCTGCATGATGCTGAGAGGTAAGCTATCCAAACATATCACATTTATTTTATATTAACCTCTTAATAAAATAATATATTGATATCTATGTGGATGTATTCTGTTAGCTGCTGCTGTGAAAAATTCAAAATCTGGGGAAAAAACACTTTTATATGCAGTATAATGGTGATTATATGCCTTACATTGAACTGGTGTGTTGTTCTAAGCTGTGCAACCATCTAAATATTAAGACTACTGTACACTGACTGGAGAATCTCTGATCCACTCAGATTCCAGATCGACCTCGGCTGTGATCCAGACAACGTGGCAATGCACTTTAACCCTCGTTTCCACGATGACACTGATGGAACCGTTCTTGTTTGTAACTCAAAGATCGCTGGTTGTTGGGGCGATGAGAAACGGGAATTACACAACCCTTTACAGAGAGGCACAGATGTCAAGGTGAGCGAATCTGACTGGAGACAGTGAAGATGGTTCAGCTAGAATTGAAAATAAAAGTCATCAAGTGTCAGTTCACCCAAAATACAAAAAGATATTTAGCCATACACAGAGTTTGGGTTGTGTTTGGAGAAGTTTTGAGATTTTCTACTAAAAAAATAAAAATGTTTTACTGTATCTATCTTTTGTATTCAGATTGTGTTCAAGCTGACTGGAGACATGTTTGAAGTGGAGCTTCCTGATGGACAAGAAGTCCAGTTTCCCAACCGTGAGGGCATGGACGTCTTCAGCTACATCAAAATCACAGGAGACTTTAAACTGACTTCCTTCAAAATCTGCTAAGAGACAACTTCTGTCACACATGCATGCTGTGTTTGTCACTTTGGTTAAAGACAAGACTTTGAGAATCAGTTATTGTGAGGAATGTTAATCTTTAAGAGATGTAGATCTTCAGCATCTTTATTTAAAATGTCCTGTTGTGCACAAGAATATAAAATGTTTAAATTCAAATGATCTTGTTTTGTTGTCTTTGAAGGGTTGTAGCCTAATCCTGCTGGCTCCAGGCCCCCCGTGACCCAAATGAGAATAAGCGGTTACAGAAAATGGATGGATGGAATATTAGATTTGTTCAAATTACAACTATTTGTCATAAACACTCCTGTGGTCTATGTCAGGTCTTAAAGGTTTAAATTGAGACTTTGTCATTTCAGAAACACAAAGAAACCTGGACTTTCAGCAGTCATGAAGAATTTATTTTTATGATAACTCATCTCAGTCTCACTCAACAGACTTCTACAGCAATATTCTAAACAAGAAAAACAAAAAAAAAAAAAGAAAAAAGTAAAAGAAAATATCCCTCATTTTTTCCACACTTATATTTCTATATATTGATTGATATTTCAGGAGTTAATAATTAACAATTAACAACAATACAACCAATTCTAATATGGGCAAAATAAGAACATTCAAAACTATCGATAAAGTGTAAAACTGTTGAATACACAACTCTGATGAAACATACAAATAAAATATGAAGATGAAAATGTTTGTTAAAGATGATTTTCAGATGATTTAGACAACAGATACAACAAAAACAAAAACACATTGTTACATGTGTCAACTTCTCACAATTTTTTCTTTTTGTGGAACTCAAAAAATCTTATAGAAGTAAAAGTTTCATACATTTTTAAAATCAACAGTTCATTAATGCAATCTCAGAACATAAACCTTAGGATTCACCCTGTCTATCAATTATTTTACATAAATTCACTCAAAACCTTTCAAAAACACCAAAAATACGGAATAAAAATACACATTTTTTAAAATTAAAACTGCAAAACTTGTGTTGCCTGCTATAAGGCCTTTTAATGACAGCTGTAGTAAAGAAAAAAAGTAAAATAAAAATGATGGCTGCCATATGCCAAATGAGTTAAATTATATACACTTCTGACAACATATCTAAACTCAACATCCTACACCATTCTTTCTTTTTGAAACCTAAAACTTAAAAGAAAATGCCCATCTTTCGAAGAAAAAAAATACTCTGCATAACTAATGTCTATCTGTTGAGATTTTCATATGAAAGCAAAATGGTAAAATGTGAAATAGTACCTCAAAATCAAAATGTGCCCAAAATATCTGAAAACTTATTTAAACATCCTTGAAATATTCACATATA
The DNA here is from genome assembly GCA_033000465.1 of Sciaenops ocellatus. Lineage (NCBI taxonomy): Eukaryota > Metazoa > Chordata > Actinopteri > Sciaenidae > Sciaenops > Sciaenops ocellatus. The sequence goes on from CP136877.1 coordinate 21,764,763, forward strand.
AATTCCATGCATGTTCTTCTTGTAAAGTAAAATATTTTTAAATAAACAAAAACCTAAATAACCTAAATGATCTGATACTCATGATCATAGGTGGACAGAGTACACAACTTCACTACTTGAGTAAAAGTACAGATACTCCTTGTCAAATATTACTCCAATACAAGTAAAAGTAGCTTAGTCAAAATATTACTTAAGTAAAGTACTAAAGTATTTGCTTAAAAATTACTTAAATAAAAGTATTTAAAAAATATCTCAGGAAATACAGGAAAGGATAGTAGCTTTATTGTCATTATACAATACACTGATGCGATTCTGCTACAGACAAGTTTATAGCTCAAAATAAACAAATAAAGGCAAGAAGCCTCAGAACACAGACTCAGCTGCATTCATCAACAAATTAAATTTCTACATATTGTAGTTACATTTGAACACATCATGAAGTATAAGTATATATTTACTTTGTTACTGTCCACCACTGCTCATGATTTAGTTTACTACTCAAATCCTTACTACTCAATGTTGTACTACAACTATCTGCGACAGAATTAAAACAGGCCTACATATTGATCAAATTATAAACATCCTCAGTGTTGTTCTTAGTGCACAATTAATGTCAATTGAATCAAAATCTACATTTTCTTTTGAACATTGAAAGATAGTTTGGAATTCTGTTACTTTGAGAAAACTTTGGTTGTTTCTGGATCACAGTGATTTGATCATTTCATCCAGACTGTTAATTGCTTCTTGTTTACTGTAGTTTCTCCACTCAGGAGGGATTTCTCCTCTGCGATGGAATTTTAATTCATGATGCTCTTCAAGCTGCTTTTGAAATCGACATACAAACCATTTCCAGTATGTCAGCTTAGACCCACCAGGAGTAATCTCCCATGAAGCATACTTCTCTCCAGCTTTTTGATACTCTTTATAAGGAAAACTCTCATCTGAATCATGACGGGGGTGGAAATGTTTATCACTTGCAACTGATGTTGTGCAGAAATCGATGACCAGCTCATCTGTGTTTGTCTTGTGCCATCCTTTAATCCCAGAAGGGCGATGAAAAGGGACATTGTGTTTGTCAGGAAGGTGATCTTCTACAGTGTTGGTACAAACAGCTGCACAGAATGGACACTTTACCCAGCAGCAGTCACACAGCTGATCGATGAGGATTTGATCCGGCTGCAGCCTGAATTCATTCATCTTATCCAATGAGAGGCTGCTGATCTCCTTCATGATGTATTCAATGCCTTTCTCTATCTCTTCTTTAAGAAAGTCAAATTTGTTTATGTCTTTGAAATGTTCAAAAGAAATGGTGTCAAATTTTAGCACATCTCTTAGTAAACTGGAAAATTTCTCCACCCACTTTTTCAGTTGTTGTTCGTTTTGTTGTTGTTGTTGTTTTTCTTTTCCTTTTTCTTTTTCTTCTTCTTCTTCTTCTTTTTCTCCTCTATGAGTTTTGACTTCATCTGTTGCAGTAAATAAAGCTTGCCTCACAAGTTGATTGATGTCTTCAACATTTTTCTTGAGTATATTCTGTGCTTTATCTTTGTTCTCTGTGAAGATGTATTTCTTTACTTCCTCTTTGATAAAAGTCTTTACTTGCTTCCTTGGGCGTCGGATGTAGGTGATAAAACCTTTAAAGTCCTCTTTCTCTGCCAGTGACTTCAAGACATGTTTCTCCAAGTTCAACCGGTTACCGCTGAATGCTGGACATCTGCACTTCATCTCTCCAGCAAGATCAATGGCAGTCTTGTTACAGACAGCCTCAACAGTGGAGCTCTTCAGTTTTTCACAGATCAGTTCTCCAAGCACAACAGCAGATGAGTTTCCTTTGCAGAAGCTTCTGAAAATGTTGTAATATTGCATTTTCTTGTTCTCTAAATAAGTGTGAGCATCATTGCTCATTTTGAATTTCTTGTGAGACTCTGAAAGCCAATTCCCTGCTTTTTCAAGTACATACAGTAAGAGATCAACTGTGAACTCCTTCTTCAGAGCATATTTACTCTGTGATTCAAATTCTGTCACTTTTTCTTTTACATTTTTGGCCACTTCTCGCAAGTAAGTTGAATTATAGCCTCTTTCAGCTACAGGTTTGTTTTTGATTATGGCTATGGTCTGTTGTTCGACATTGTTGATGAGGGATCTGATCAGTTGCTGTTCTTCATATGATAAAGAACTACTTGATGCATGTTTTTCATTTTGTTGCATTGACACACCTCTGACTAAGTTTTTTAAATTACCCCAAAACTGTTTAGGTTTAAGTTTGTTTAAGAAGTCAAATTTTGTCTTATCATCTTGGGGTTGTTGGCTTGTGTCAGAAAGCTCTTCGTGCTTTGTGAGGGTTACATAAACAGAATAATTTCCAACCTCTGATATTTTTTTGTAGCTGCCACTGTTTTTTAATTCAGCTATAAGAGACAATTCAATGCCATTTTCTTCAAGGATACTTAACTGATCTTCTTCCAAGTTGATATTCTCTATAGGTTTTGTATCTCCAGTTATTTCTCCAACCCAGCCACTCCAGACAGAGTCAAACTGCTTTTTCAGTTCCTCTTCATCTTTTGCCTTGTATTTTAACTGATGAGCGAGCTCTTTACTCTTTTGTAGCAGCTTGTTCTCAAACTCTGGTTTCTTGTCATCAAGCTTTTTACAAGCACTCTTATGCTGGATAACTTCATCCAGTTTTCTTTTAACTCCTGTCACTTGTTCATCATGAAACTCTTTGATTTTGTTTTCAAATCGGCCTTTCCACTGAACCAACATTTCTTTATCTCTGTCATCATCAAAGTAAGTTGTCATATCTTTTTTAATTTCTTCATACCTTTTGCTCATTTCTTTATGAAGATAACTGAGCTCAACCTTGTCAAGTTTTCCATTTTCAATTTCGGTATGAAGCTGGTTTTCAATGGTCAACATGTTCCTCCTCAGGGTCCAGGTCCACTTCCCATACTGGACCTCAAGTTTTCTGTACACTGCAATTTCAAGTGTGTTTTTGAAACTGAAAACAAAGTTTTCATTCAACAGGGCATTCCACAGATCATGAATTTTGCTCTTGAACTGTGAGAGAGTAATCCCAGCCGACTGTGAAGCTTTAGAGAGGATGAAGTTCTTCAGCTCTTGGATGCTCTCAGTATAACCTGGATTTGGAGGAGCCATAGGTGGACTTCCCTCCCATAGTTGGGCAAAATATTTCACATCTTTTTGCACGTCAAATGCAATGACATCACTGAAGCACTCAGCATCACAAACCTCTTCTTTTGCAGCTAGTTGGGCCATCTCGTCCAGTTTTTCTTGCAGGCGTCTCTTTCCATCCTTGTTTTTCTCTGTAGCTGCAACATCTGTAACATTTTGGTGAACAAACACACAACTTGGTGAAAGTTTAACTTTCTTCATCCTCATGAAAGCCTGAACAACAATCTGCAGAACATCTTGCATCTCAGCTGGATTCTCTCCAAAGATGTTGATCAATGTCATGTTTCCCAGACCAACAACAAATGTTGCCAGTTCATTGTCATGGTGAAGACTGGTGTTACCTGCCAGCTCAAGAGCACGCAGTCCTTCAGTGTCCACCACTAGAACATAGTCAAACTTAAAGTTTGTCTTGATCTCCTCTGACACTTTGATCAGTTGCATGAAGGCACCCTTGGTGCACCTGCCAGCACTCACTGCAAACTGTAATCCAAACATGGCATTCAGCATAGTTGATTTTCCACTGCTCTGTACGCCTAAAACTGACAAAACAAAAACTTTCTTGTCGCCTAGTTTTTTGATGACTTCATCTAAAAGACTAGAGATCCATATTAAAGGCACATGACTTGCATCACCATCCATCAGCTCCATTGGATGTCCTGATATCATCAGCTCTGCAGCCAGCTCTGGGTATTTAACCCAGTCAGTCTGTCCCATCTTTGTTTGTTGCAGCAGAGATGCGTGGGCTTCATAGATTTGTCCCATTTCTCTAAAGATGTGCTCCAAGCCAAACGTTGCTGACTGTAGTTTTGCTGATATTTGATCGAGCTCCGCTTGCTTGCTTTTTAACAGATCAGATTTGTCATGCTTCTTCTTCAAAGTCAAGACCTCAGACCACTTTTTATCATAGCTTTGGAGAATTGAAGAGAGATCCCCTGTGCAGAGGGCATCTATTAAGATCTGAATCCATTTCACGAAATACTCTTTGTCAACTGAGTTCAAAGATGAGAGGCTGTCAATGAACAACTTCATCAGTTGACTACAGGAAGCAGTGCATTGATTTTGTCGTATTTTCAATAATTCCTGTTGCTTTTTACATTTCTCCTTCTCAATCTGTCCTTTGAGGTGATACAGTTCTTTGTTTATTCTGCTCCACTCATGCCACAGTTTGCCTTGACAAGGAAGAAATGTATCTTTGATCTTTGAAACATCCATCCCCTGAAGCAAATCTACTATTTTCATAGCAGCAGATTTTCCATTTTGGCAGACTGCGTCATTTTCATCCACTTTGATTCCAGTAACATCAGCCATGGTTTCAAGCTGGAAGGATGCACGTGGTCCAGACAAAATGTTTCTCATGATTCTTTTCAGTTCTTCAGAAACATCTGATTGGCTTTTGTCTTTCAGGCCCAGTTTGTATTTTCCCTCTGTCATCTGAACTGTACCACATTCATCATCAGCAATGAGAATAATGAGAGGCTTCTGAGATGTGTAAAGGTTTGAGATAATTTCTTGCCTTTTTCGCAGAGTTGGTACAAGAACAACATTAACTGAAGATTTTTCAGTCAGTATATCACGTTGTTTTTCAATCAACAGAGCATCACCATGAAGATTACAGAAGGCAACACAGTCAGTGAAAGCATCATTGGGTTTTCCGCTAGGGTAGTACCAGGCAATCTCTACAACTCCATCCATCAAATGACGAGACTTGGTGCTACCTGAGCAGTTTCTGTGGAAGAAGGTGTTGTGACGGTCGTTGATCAAAATGTTCATCAGCTGAGATTTAGACAGAGATAATGAACCCAGGCGGAAAAATGACACCATGGGTGTCTCAGCTTTGCAGATGGGCATACTCTTCATGGTAACAATGTTTGAATCATCTTCATTTTGAGTTATCTTCCATGTTTTTTTTATTTGTCTGAATGTCCACAGAGGACACTCAACATCCATAGTGATTGGGTCAGGAACAAGCAGTGGTAAGGCGTACTGACATTGTGATAGCTTTGTAATCATGTTCTGCTTTAAAAAGCTGTCTGAGCAGTGAAATACTGCCATTTGAACGTCCATTGGATGCACATGATTCTGTTTTGATTGATCAGATTCTACACTGGTGCTATATAGAGCATCTAAGTCACTGTAGTCTGTCTCAACAGGATTTGACAGGCTCACCTCAGGGCTGTCTTGTCTTACAGGAATATATCTGGCTCTGTAGTCTAACATCATCAACCTCTGAAGAAAGGTATGAGCTAGATCTTTCTCACATGTGTCATGTTCCTGTTTCAGAGATGGACCAATTTTAAGAAAATCTGCTGGTGTCAGCTTCTGTTGATGTTTGTCTTGAAGGTGAAGTCTGCCAAACAATGTTTCAGTTTCTCTTTGATGTTTCTTCTTGTTGATCTCTTCAGAAATCTTCACTGACTGCTGTAAATAAGTAAATAAACGTACTATATGTAAAACATTGTAAAATCATACAGTGAGACATAAAAGATATAAAAGTCTTCAAGGTCTTGTAAATTAAAATAGTTTCTTACCGTATCCTTATTTTCTCCCATATCTAAGGTACCTGCAGTAGAATAATGATAATAATAACTTTATTATAAGATGATCATGAATGAGTGAATGTGAGTCTGCTGAGCCAGGTTAAACTGACGCAGCTCACTATCACAGTATCTCACTGTCTGCTGAGCAGATATTTTAAAGTGTACAGTGGGTTTTTAAAGCTGCCACAGTGGGTTTTTAAAACACAGCTACCGTTGACTGGCAATATAGAGCAGTGACCTTGAACCAAAACAGTACCCGACAGCTCAGCAATGATCTCTACATGCTGGTCATAAAGCAATAATTTTTTGTAGGTTTATTACTATTGCAGCAGATTTAAGCTGTCCACATTATCTTACCAGCAGTGGTGGTGATGGTGATGTCAACTGTGATTACCAACATTAAAATCTCACCTGTTTGATTTTGCATTGATATTGGGGCATCCATCGATCCTTCTTCGTCGGATTCATGGTCCAGATTTTCTTTCTGCTCTTTATTTTCATCACACATCAGTCTACTGTAGCAGTGTGGATCATTTTCAGAGACCATGACATCTATTTTTTCAAATAGAGCTATTATCTCTGTTTCATCCATCATACTTCTTGTACATGTGTGGTATCTTTTTTCATCAAAACTGCTGTTGGCTTTCAGGTCTGTCAATGCACTTTCACATTTTTCATCTGACTCATGAGTCACAACTGTCATTAAATAAGAAAGTGATCCTTTCCCAAAAGATTTTTCTAACCACTGCAGTCCTGAACTGTAATGGCTGTCATGCAGACCATTTGGTAACAGTAAGAGAAAGGCATGAATTTCCTTATTTAATGGGAATGTGTCAGTGTCAGTGTTTTGTAGACCAAGCATGTTAATGACAGAGATCTGCCGACCACATAAATCATACAGTTTAGATGAAAACTGTCCCACATGTACTTGTTTTTCATGGTCAAGTAAAATATTTTTTGATCCAATCTCAATGGAATTTGTGTCACCAATTAACACAAGTGTGAGTTCAGGAGTCACTGAAACAAAATAAGTGTAGAATAATATCAATAAGACACACTGAAGTTACAGTGAAGTAGAGTTGTCTACATTATAATATGTTTTATTAAATATAAAATATAAAATCTAATAATTCTTCTTTACCATCTGTTGAAGTGTCTTCCAGTGTTTTACTCTCCTCTGTCGACTGTTCACTAATTTCGCTGCTGCTCTTGTTGACCTCCATGACACCTGTTGAAGTGTCGGTTTTAGTTAGATGGATTCCCCTTTTTGACAGCATTTGAAACTGAATTGAAATATAATATATACAATAACAGTTAAATTCTTTGTTAAAATGTTACCTTTCTCATTGGTCACAGAAGGTGCTACAGACTTGATTTCAGACTCTCTTCCTGCTGTTGTGCTTTCATCATTGTTGTCCGCAGATTCAGCCTCACCAGGTTCATTCACTGGATCACACTAAGAAAACAGAGATTTCTAACTAAGATTAAAATTGTCTATTTTAGAGGTGTCCGGGCCAAGAAACAACAAGATAAACTCACCAAATGAAGATCAACAAACACAGTGGCACACTAATTCACTAAATAATCTCATATAAAATGAGAGCAAAGTGAATTAATATGCACTCACCAAATGCAAATACAATCTGAATAAAGTGACAATAAAATAAATGATTTCTAACTCAGATTATAGTGTCAAGCCTAAAGGTTCATTGAACCAAAGTCAGCTCAAGTCTAGACTCAAAATGAAGACAGCTCCAATCTTCAGTTCTTCAATCTGAAGATTAAAATCAGGTTTGATCTGATTTGATAAAGAATATAAGCTTCATTCATCTGCTTGGAAAACTACATAATGATGTGTTTCAACATATACTTTTTAAAGAAAGTCATGTAATTTAATGCAGATAAAATGGTTCCTCAAAAATCTACTTTTTAGATTTACTCACATCTTATTTTTATCTATGTGTTAATTGGCTGGTTTGGTTTTCCAGTCAACTGGCAGGTGTGACACGTTTTAATAAAGGCAGAAATGTCTTTTTTCATCCGAGGCCAGTAGAAATGTCTCAGAACTCTATCATGTGTCTTTCTTACTCCCAGATGACCTGCAATGCCATCATGAGCAGTCTGAAGCACAGTAGGCCTTAACATAGCAGGCAGAACAATTTGCACAATTTCGTCCCCCACAAAACAATCCCCCTGAGGAATCCATTTCCTCACCAACAAACCGTCTTGGAGAAGAGAACCACAGGCTGCACTGTCCACCTCATGATCTGGGAGAACCTGACTGTACAGAGCCTGAAGGGTGGGTCATTTCTCTGCTCTTTCGCAAGGTCACTGCAAGACAGAGGCAAGGGAAAAGTAGGCACAGGAAACACAGACTCTTTTCCTATCTGTTTTCCCAGACCCAACACTGGGGCGGTACATAGCACATGTCACAACACAGGTGGAAAAGATCACTGCGTTTCTGGAAGACTTAGAACCCTCCATCTGGGAAATGAACTCGTCTACTGGCACAGGGACATCAGGCCACACCCGACTTCCAGCCAGGTCATTTCCCAAGATGACCTGTATTCCCCCCATAGGCAAAGAAGGGCACACCGCCATGGCCACCTCACCTCTCACTAGACCCGAAAACAATGTCAACTTATGCTGTGGAGCTGCAAAGACTGTCAAACCCATCCCTCGGACATCAACACTGAAACCAGTCTCTGTCTCAGGGGAGAAAGGTAACACAGAGTCCAGAATGAATGAATCCAGTGCCCCAGAATCCCTTAATATCTTAACTGCCATCCGATCTTCCTCTAGGGGCGCGTGCTGCGTGCTGACCCTAGGTACTTGGCTCGTCAGCTTTTTGTTTGTTCTATTGTTTTATGTTTATCAGTTGTTTTAACAAAGTCTGTATCTGGCGAACATGTTGTGGAGCATGTGCGGCCAGTTTGTAGTGGTGATCCCGGCTCTGATGATTCTGTCGGATGCTGGAAAAGCGCATGGAGTAAAGATACAGAATTCACTGAGCAATGGACTGCGAGTGCTACACGCTTACTCCAGGGAACACCCGCTGAGTCTCCGACAGAAACACACACCTCCGCCGAGAGTTCTCTTCAGTTATCCTGAAATCCTCCGCTCCATACAACATGCTGGTCGTCATAAATCAAAGAAGAAAAGACGCGGATCCAGAGGAGGGATTCGGAACCGGCTTAAAAGGAGAGGCAGCCGACTCCCTCTGCCTACAATCACTTTATCCATCGTGCGTTCCCTATGGAATAAGATGACTGAATTCCGTGAACTTGTCAGGACTGACAGGGATTTTAAAAATGCCAACCTGATCTGTCTGACGGAGACCTGGGGTGTATTCCAGAAAGCAGGTTCAACAAACTCTGAGTCTATCCCTGAACTCTGAGTTGACTTACTCTGAGATGGGAAACTCTGAGTATCCGGTTCCAGAACAGCTGATCTGAGTTAGTTCAATCAACTCTGAGTATGTTAACCTCGAGTTACGCGTGTGCACAACCACTATAAAAAGCCATCATCAATGGAGCCCCGATACCACGAGTCACCATGACAACCGAGAAAAAAAGATCAACTTATTTCAGTGGATGGAGTTGGAGGTCCTCATGCTGGCCTACGGCGAGTATGACCACATATTTCGCCGCAAATCTAACACAGCTGCAGCAGCGAAGGAGAGAGAAACGGCATGGGAGAAAATTGCTGCCCGAGTCAACGCGTAAGTTTGAATGTACTATTCCACTGACGTAACATTTAACCGTAAGATCGTAGCATAGCCTATAGTTATGAATATAAGTAGGAATAAAACCTGATTTTCATTTCGGTGCAATCCAACACGAGAAAAGAGGACTTGGAAGCAGCTCAAAATGAAACATAAAAACATCATTCAAATAGGTAAGGCATATTTTGCTATGATTGCACCTCACTTTGATTTTAATTTTATTTTTTTAAATTGACTTAGGCTATTAAACAAAGTAAATATTAATTCAGTGGCTACTTCAAATAGTAATTTAAACCCCTAACAAAATGTTGTTTTTCAACGTCCTCTCACTTAATACTCCACTTAGTAGATTAACACTTGATACAAACACATTTATATTTTATACTTATTGAAGTAATTTAAAATGTGACGCTGTAGCCTACACCAACACTCATTAAAATACTAATTTAAAAACATCAAAAACATTGAGTTCTGCTCAACCAGAAAGAAACTGAGGGCAACATCAAATGACGGAGACTGAGAAACAGAAATCACAGCCTCTTTACCTCTTGGTGACTCAGGTTGAAGCTTCTCTTCACTTATAAGCTCCAACTTGTAACGTTCCAACTCTAACTGACTCTTTCTCTCAACATGGGCCATTTCAGCTTTGCGAAGGCGAGGATCCTGTCTCAACCTTTCCAACTCCAATGCATTATTTTGTTCCTGCTGTAGCTGTAGCAGTAGAAGCTGTTTTTGTTGTTCAAATGTCAACCCGACTCCAAGTCCAGTCAAAAGAGGAGCTACATTAGCCAGTTTACTTGACTCACTTACTCCAGGAGGAACATCAGAAACCCCACTCATTTCTACAGGTGCACTAGCACCCACTGCCAGGGAAGGCAAAAACTTTTTCTCCAGCAAATGTGCCTTTAACGTGGCCAACATGACATCTTCTTTGGACTGCTTATGGAGTTCAACACCATAATGATCAGCAACCTCCAAAAGCTTATCCTTTTTGTACAAATTAATCAACTCTTCAGTTGGACACTGCACAAAGTCCTCAATTGAAGAATGTGTGACACAGGTTTTAAAATAAAAGAGAAATATTAAAAATGTGCACAACACTGCAGTGAATGACAGAATGACAGTGTGATCCCAATCTGGTTTTGAGAAGAAAATAAAACATAAAAAAATGGATTACTATAAGAGCATGTGTGCACTGCATTGTAAGCAAACAAACTGAATAAAATCTTTTTCACACAAGTTTACATGTATGTCAAATAACCTGTCTGTACGAAAGTTACCAAATCAGAATAAAAGAGGCTAAAGGAGAAAAAATCACAGTGTGAAACTGAGGTGTTTCTATTGAGTCAAGCCTGTGTGAACAGAAACTTTGTATGAACTCACCTTTGTCTCGTGTTTCTTGAGCTCTGCCAGAGATCCTGCCAGTCTCTGTTTGCATATAGAAATCAGAGGATTATAACTTTTGCCCTGAGGTGTGCCCGTCACGAACCCCTCCCACTTGCTCTGATCAAGTTTGGTGTGATGTGATAGGTATCATGTTCTGTCTAGATCCACATAATTAATTCTAAATCAGTGAGGGGAAATATTTCAGAGAAAGTATGACTGCCCTAACTTATTATTTTCCCCACATCATGTGATTTTCAAGGAGAATTATGTTCAGCTTCTAGTGGGAACAGTTTGATGTTACCTAAACCAAACCTCTGTCAACACCGAAATATAGCAAAACAAAGGTTGGCATTTAATGTGATCTTTGAAGGTCTCGGTCTCGTCTCGGAATTGACTGCATTTTTATTCAGTCTTGTCTTGGTCTTGGACAAAGAGGACTCAGGATTTTATTTTAAAGTCAGCGTGAAGTAAGAATAAATATGCGTTCTGAATTTGTCAGACCAAAGAAGAAATTTTATTTTTAATTTTTATGTATTATATATACAATTACAGTTAAATTCTTTGTTAAAATGTTACCTTTCTCATTGGTCACAGAAGATGCTACAGACTGCTGATCTGTTTTCATCATTCTTGTCCACATATTCAGCCTCACCAGGTTCATTCACTGGATCACACTAAGAAAACAGAGATTACTAACTGCAATTAATATTGTCTAATTTAGAGGTGTCCAGGCAAAGAAACATCAAGATAAACACACCAAATAAGGATCAACTACACACCAATGCTCTAAATAATATCATATAAAATGAGAGCAAGGTAAATTAATATACACTCACCAAATGCAAATAGAGTCTGAATAAAGTGAAAATAAAACAAACACTCTTTTTAACTCAGATTACAGTGTCAAGCCTAAAGGTTCATTAAACCAAAGTCAGCTCAAGTCTAGACTCAAAATGAAGACATAAGTTCTGGTCTGATTTGATCAAGAGAATATAAGCTGTTTGTAAAAGAATATATACAGTGGTGGCCAAAATTATTAGAACACTTGCCATATTAAAGAGGTTTCAGTTGTTTTTGTTGAATTGGTCATTAAAATACCCACAAAACGAAAGAAATATCTACAATGTCATCATTATGCGCTATAAACCATAGAATAGAGCCGTCATAAGTAGATTTAGGTCATTTTCCTTAAAAAAAAACAAAACAAGCTAGGCCTGTGTCTTGAGATCAGTCCAAGCACTGTAAAGTATAATTTAGACCGCCATGGTGCCACCAATTCACACCAGAACGAAAAGGGGAGAGGTAGGAAAAAGACATTTTCAGACAGATAAGTGAAGCATCTCAAAATTCTCTTAAGTTTTTCTTAGTCTTAAGGACTGAAGAAAGACCTCACGAGAACTGCGTGACGAGATCAACGCCACAATGACTAATGGTGCAACAGTGTCTTCAAGAACTGTGCGTCAGAAACTGGGTGAAGGACAACTTGTTGGCAGAATAGCAGCAAAGAAACCATTACTGAAAGAGAAACATAGAGTGCAACACCTGAATTTGCAAAAGAACACAAGAAATGGACAAAGGAAGATTGGTATAAAGTGTTATGGACTGATAAGTCCAAGCTTAAAACAATTTGACAACAAGCAAAGAGTGTATGGTGGACAGAGGGAGGGGGAGAGATATAAAAATGAGTGTCTCTTGCCAACAGTTAAACACGGAGGGGGTAGTATTATGGTGTGGGGTGCCATTTCAGCTTTGCTCATGGTGGAACTGTTGGGTCTCTGTAAATAATATTATAAAGAGTATGGTCATCTAGAAATTTGGTCTTCCTCCAGGTCTATCCCTACTTGATCCTACTGCAATGTTGCCTGCCATTTTGGTTGAAGACAGGTACACTCACCTTTTTTATAATGCTTACACCTGATTAGTGAGTTTCCCATTAAGCACCTAAGTGTGTACACCTGATGGCCATATTTTTAAACGTACTAAAACAAATTCACACAAAGCTGAATAATCAACCGGACAAAACTGGTAATATTTCAGTTAAAAAATTATTAAACTAAACAAATTATTTAGATTTCAGAGTTTGAGAGTTTGAGAGTTGATAGAAATCTAAGGTCCAGAGCTAAGATCAGTATCAAACAAACCATGCTATAGAAACTGAATACAGACCAGGATCCAGTGGTTGATCAAAGACACTATCACTTAGATACATGTGATAGGAGGAAGAATATTTCTGTAGAGGAACAACAGAATCACACAATATTCAGCATCTCTGATTTAAAATGATCCCGGCACTCACGTCACTAAAATGTTTTTATGGTTTTATAGGATCAGTAAAATTGCTGCTCTCTTTCAGAAAAAGTTTCAACATCTAGACTTTGATCTCTTCCTCCTTCTCAGAAAAGGCATATGGTGTTTTGTGGCTGTGGGAAAGAGCAGGAGAGGTGGTGTTGTTGCTCAGATTAGTTTTCACCTGTGTCTTGTTATCCTGCCTTCACTTGTGTATTTAGTCTGCGTGTTCCCTGGTTCCAGTGTCTGTTCTTCTTTATTCAGCCACTGAACCTTGATTTGAGTCCCAAGCCTTGTGTTACAGGTTAACCTGTTGAACTTTGCCTGCTTAATCTGTTCTTCACAAAGAACAGATAAGATCAGAGAACTTTGACATTATAAGCTGAGGAGTTCAGCATCTGCAGTTCTTGTAAATTACTTATGACAAACAGTAAAGTGAAAGTAGAATAGCTCTAACCCATAATTTCTCCATAACCCTGTGACTTAGAGTTGCAAGGTTGTACTGATAACACAAAAATTAACCATTAACCAAACACAGTAGCATGACACTCAACTTTCAACAGTGAATACTTGCCATTTGCAAAGCTGTAACCTCTGTTAGGATTTATGTTATTTATAGCAGTGTTGAAGCTGCGCTAATCAATGTTCTTATGTTACAGTGTTTTTACGATTGCTTAAGTACAATTTTGAAAATAGTGCTCGTCAAAATACTACACTCATTTCACACATTAATAGCAGGACACCTCAGATCTTTTAGAAAATGAAACACATATACAATATTAATAAGAACAAAAACCCAGTTTTGTCACCAAATGGCATAAACATGGTTCATAAGTTCTGACAATAGTTTACTATACTAGTACTATTACGAATACTTTTGTACCTAAAAGTATTTTGCTTTCCTTTTTATTTGTCCACGTCCTCCTCCAGGTCTATCCCTACCTATTCCTACTGCAATGTTGCCTTGCATTTTTGTTGAAGACAGGTACACTCACCCATTTAGAGTGCTTTCACCTGATTGGTGAGTTTACACCTAAGTCTATACACATGATTGCCATCCTTGATTAATTGGTTGGTGTGTATTGTATTTCAAAATACACTAAAGCAAATTGTGGATTATTTTTCATATTATCAGAAAATAGTAATAAATAAATAATAATAAAAATGATTTTTATTCTGGGCCTAAATAAGACATCTGTACAACAGAACAGCTTTAATGTTTTAAAATGAAATGAAAATGAAAGCAAAAAATCTCATGAAATGTCTTGTCTGTTGTAAATCAGGCCTTTATTACATCAGCCATATCATTTTAGAAAAACATTAACTAATACTGATGAAAGTTCAACAAGCAATAAACATGTTACTTGTGCAGTGGTCATACAAACCTCAGAGGAATAAAAGTTGTAACTGTTCAACTATGAACACATTTAAATTATTTTACAATGTACAGAGGTTTCATCACAAGTGTTATGAAACAGTGTTCTCAAATTTCAGGTTCATCTTTATTTATGTAAATTCCATTTTGTTGAACATCATCATGATGTAGTGAGAGATTATGTACAGTGTGAAAAAAAAATAGAAAAATCAAGAATCCATTCAAAATGCATTGTTCTCAAATGTTACTGTATGTGTATAATTTATGCAAGACAGACTCTTCTGTGTTATTTATGAAACAAAAAAGCCATAATTAATAGTTTGCCTTGAAAATAATCATCAACTGTCTTTAAAATAGTTTAAATAATCTGTATAAAATCATGGCAGAAACATAGTGCAGAGAGAAAAAAGGTCCAGGGCTACGATCAGCATCAAACACACCGTCCTGTATAAAGTGAATACAGACCAGGATCAGGTGGTTGATCAAAGAAACCCTCACGTAGATGCACGTGATAAGAGGAAGAATATTTCTGTAGAGGAACAAATGTTCAGCCTCTCTGACTTAAAATGACACCAGCACTCACATCACTGGAAGTTTCTGCTGTCTTTCACAAAAAAAGTTTCAACATCTAGACTTTGATCTCTTCCTCCTCCTCAGAAAAGGCATACGGTGTTTTGTGGTTGTGGGAAAGAGCAGGAGAGGTGGTGTTGTTGCTCATCCTCGTTCCCTTTGTGAAGGACCCTCCACCATAATGACGGGACAGCACGTCAGCTGCCCTCTGGAACCTTTCTGCCTCCATTGCAGGCTCTGCTCTCTGAGGAGACCCAGTGGACACATCTGGTGTCCTCGGGGACCTCCTCTCTTCCTCTTGCTCTGTCCAGTTAGAGCTACAAGAGCGCCCCCTGTTGTTCATGTTCCTGCTGAATGATCCACTACCCATGGAAGAGTTGGGTGAAGTCACACCAGGGCTTTGCACAGGCGTCTCTGTCAGAGAGTTGTCATCATCTTCTTCCTCTTCCTCTCTATCCTGTTCCTCACCTGCTGCCTGGCTGTGGACATTGGACATCTGAAGGCAGCTGGGGTTGTCAAACATGCTTAGCACCTCAGTCATTAAGGAAGGGCCAAGATCTAGAGTGAAGGAGGTGAGGGAGTCCGAGCGTGTCAATGTTATGCCACCACTGTCTGGTAGAGATCCTTTCCGAACATCTCCATCTTGAAACTGTCTGTCAAGGCGAGAGAGGCGGGGCAGAGTGACGAATCCAGACTGCAGACCTGCAGACAGACAAAATATAAAAAGAAAACATCTCTTTGTAACTATGTAAACAGCATGAACTCCAAACAGAATTGACATTATGCTATTTTCATGATTTGAACAGTGCTTCCACTTTTGACTAACTTGGAAATCAGATTATTACATCTGTATGGGTTCATGGAGTTTCTCTTTGAGAGGAAGGAAATAATATGGCGCCTTTAAAGTTTGAAAATTAGTTACTGTAAATGTAGCAATTACAATCTTTCACCATAGGGTGGCAGTATATGACAAGCCAGAAACCCACTCACTGCTGAAACTTCCCTGAGTTTCTGTCCTGGACAGACTTCATGTTACAAACTGTCAGAGAAGGGGATGCAGGAGCAGTGTGACGCCACTGAAATAGGGTGGGAAGACAGAAGAACAGGAGCGATAGAGATATAAATGGGAAGTGCCTGGAAAAGTAGAAATTGGCATGGTGCTTCATGATGGGAGTCCAGTAAAGACCCTTATGTAGACCACATGCTGAAACCTGTTGGTCTGGAGGAGAAACTGTGCCAGAAATCGCTGCTCTGCTTCTACAGTCCAGTAAAGAGTGAGTGATGTTCAGCTGATAAAGGTTTGGTAATAAAAACACAGAAATTATATTTACTTTGAAATTATGTGTTTTTCTTTGTAATATTGGAATCTATTTTTTCTTTTCTAATTATATCTAGTTTTGGAAGACTGGCATTGATTTTTTTACTACTTTAATTTTGAAGACTGACCAAGGCCATGTAACAAACTCTGACTAACAAAGCTGACTGCGAGGAAAAATGACATGGGTGGCAAACTGAGAAACCACTCATGACAAAAGGTCCCCATCATCCTTCACTTCACTGACTCTCTATGTCTGCTCCACATCACTCCGTTTGGTCAAATTCTTTATGAACTGAGTAAGAATTCTGGATAGAGAAAGGGGGTTTCCAGCCCGGCCAGTGCTGCTGCCTGATAAGCTCTGATTGGTTAGCAGATATGATGAATGGTGTGTTTATGCTGTGCATTCAAGCAGTGACACACGCACACAGAGATGACAGGAAATGCCCACTAAGTATCTTTCTTTCTCCCAAACCAGCTGTGAGTGTGTGTGTGTTTGTGTTTATAGGCCTAATTGTGTACAGGTGTTGCCTAGGTGATTCCAGATGACTCAGAAGAAGCCCGCTTGTTTGCCGGTTACTTGGAGGAATGCAGGCAACGATGCTGAAAGGGAGAGGACAACCTCAGCCTCTCTGTTTGTGTGTTCACTGACATTTATAGTTCTGTTAGTGCCAAGTCAGCTCACCGGCTCTTTATGCTGTTTGGTCTGCTCTGCTGGAGAGTGAATAGTGAGAACAGCAACTGTAATGATATAGTGCACCACCAGTTTTTTTTTTCCTAATTCAGTGCTGCTCTACCATTTGGCTTTAGCCCATAACTAGGTCATTGATCATTCTGTCTGGATTGCAGGACATTTTAGGAGTTTTTCACTTCTTTGTTTACTGTAATCTAAAGACAACAACCAAAAAGAGAAAATATTCCAACCATAGAGTCATGTTCTGTTCTCCAAATTAAGTCTCATCGCCGTAAAATAAATGATTTTATAGTAACATCCAGAAACCAGTTGTTTGAATTGTTTTGCTGAAGCATATCTGTTTTCCCAGTTGACGGCTTTCTTTTTTCCCCCCACATAAAAAACATATATACATTATGTAATTTAACACATTAGTTTGCAAATTTGCAAATGTGAGGTCAAATCTGAGTTATGTTGCAAAATGAACAAGGATCACTTGTATGGTATCAAATAAAGATTTGTTTCTCTACTTTAAAAAAAAAGCTTAAAATCTCTTTAAACACAAAAACTTAAAATCTCAATCTGGGTGTCGGTGGAAAATGCGTGTGGAAAAACAATGCCAAAATATGCTCATATCATATCATATCATAATCATCACAAGCATATCATAGAAGCCACAAAATTTGAAAAATGACATAAATAAGACTGTTCATTTCACTTTTTTCCGTAAATGTTGGGTCAGTCACACTTGAGAAACAGTCGATTGTTGAGTTTCATTCCCAGATTGTCAAATACCAATACCAAAGTGGCTCGAAGCAAACCACACAACCCAACAGGTGGTGTTTGTACTGGGGAAAAGAGTCAGCCATCGGCTATCTTTCTCCAGTATGACTGACCACACCTTTAACTGTGCAGCTTTGCTGACATATATACTTCTGTGTTAGATGTAGATGGCATTCGCGCATACACGCACAGTTGAAGCTGATTTGGTGTGAATGAATCTGTACCACTATAGCTGTTCTGTTTTACACAAACCCCATCCCCTGCTGGAAGTGATTATCTCTATTATCTCACCATATGTGCAGAGGGAGTCATCTGTTGAGCTGATGGAGCTGGGGAACAGCACCCTCTGTAGGCACCCATTGGGGGAGTCCAAGTTCAGCTGGGGCAGAGAGATGGCGTTCTTGATGATGGGTGAAATGTCTGGTGGCGGAGATGACAAGTCACGGGAGCCCGCTCGCGGGCGTGGCACAGAGCTCTTCCGCACATGCCGAAAGGTGCGTGTGAAGAATCCGGTTGTCTTGGAGCTGTTTGCCGAGTCCGGACTTCCCGGCTCCCTGGTGCCCCCATAATTGCTAAGGAAGGAAGTGTCACCAAACACGTCCCCACCGCGGCCAACATGCATAGTATGTCGGAAGTCACCCATCGGCGGACTGATCATATCCACGGAGAGTTCACTCTTGAAACGACGCTTCCCCTGAGAGCCAGATACAAGGCCCTTAATCCCTGGCAGTTTTCCCAGACTCATGGTGGCAGAAAAGTTGTGTGATTTCCCTTTAATTTGAATGAGTGTCTGAGCTCTGATTACATGTCAGTCAAGGTTAAACTCCAGGTTTTGGTCCACTGTAAAACCAGAGAGAAAATGAAAATTAAAATAGCAAGACAGTGTGAACAGAAAACACAAATATGCGGTTGTTCAGTCAGCAGAGAATGTGTGTATAATCAATTCTCCACACGACCAGAGCCAATTATTCATCCACTGTCTGCCCACGGTTTCCCATTCAGATCTACACTGAAAGATGGCACTATGGATGTAGAGTCACTCAAGTCACCATCAACATCTCCTCTTTCTCGCTCCCCTTCTCATGCACATCTAGTCCTGCTGCTGCACATCTGTCCAAAATGACCTAACACTTAGCTCACTTCTTCTGCACAGCAGCTTTCGGTCATGACAAAGTAACAAAGAAGATGAATTACAAGGTCAGAATTTGTTTTGAGTCAGTGGATGATAGTTTTGCAACTGCAAATACACTTTCAGCCAAACATCAGCTGGTTCATGTGACAAAAGTAAAAACACAGACTGATCTCACCCAATTTTATATCTTTTTGGATTGGAGAACTAACTTGTTTTGCTTGCGACACTAAGAGGATCACCTCACCAAGAAGCCTTGTAAAACCAAAGTGAACCTAGTAAAAGAAGATTTTAAGTAGCAGAATTGTAAAGACAAAGTGAGAATGGGTACCAGTACACCTGATTAAATGTATAAATACTTTTGTTTTTGTAATGTAATTGAATTGGGTAACTTCACAGGCCCATTTTCACCAGACAGTGGTGCCCTTTCTCACTAATACTTAGGTTTCAGTTTAGCAACAAGCTACACGGATTAGTACCTGAGTTTATGTCTGAGGTGTTACTCAGCTCTCAAGCAGCAATCGTCATCCCTTCATTTACTGATTAGTCATCTTGATCTACATGTCTCCTACCTCCTCCTTTTAGCTTCAGGAACCATCAGTGACTTTATATAATCCTGCACTTTTAAAGAAAAACACAACTGAATATTAAAAAAGCGGTGTCTCCACTTTGTTACTTACTGCCAGTGAGCCCTTTTTGCTTGTGTGTTCAATCGATCCCAACTTCTGAGAAGATCTTGTGTGTCTCATCCACTAAGTTGTTCTGCGTTTGTCTTCCTCAAACTCCGAGCAGAGAGAGAGAGCAAGTGGGTGGTCCACTGCCATGCACCGTCTCCCCCTAAAGAGGTTTATCCATGTGTGGCACCACACTGTCCATGGGACATCCTGTCACCAGGCTTGTCGCCCCACTTCTTTGTCCTCTGTTCCCTGGTCCCTCTGCACCCAAGACGCCAGCCCTTCTGAGAGGTTATCAGAGCAAGCGAAGGAGGAGGGTGATGCTTTCTTGAAAAGGGCAATAAAGTAAGGCGCCGTAATCCAGCAACTGTTTTGTCTGCATCATCCTGGAAGAAAGATAAGGCTCCTTTGGGATTGTCCATGCACTGGATTAGCTGCTAATCCCTTCTGTCTTCCCTCCCTCTCTGACTCCCTCACTTGCTCTCTGCCTTCTTCAATCCACTTAGTCCTCCGACGGTGTCCGGGTAGGGGGGCTTCTGTGTTTTCATTCAGTTCACTTAAGGCCAGCTAAAAGAATAGACAGGGAGAAAGGGAGAGAAATGTGAGTTACACACTGGACCAAAGACTAAAGCAGAAGCATTCAGGCGCACATAAATGTGTCAGGCAACTGAAACTTGGTCTGACTGATGCTGAGAATGTTTTTCTCTCTCTGTGTGTGTGTGTGTGTGTTGCCTGTGGAGTCAGCAGGTTCTCAAGAATTTCTTCAGGGACTGAGTTTGACATATAAAACCTGACAACTCCACCCAGAACTTTGAAGTGTCTTTTGTGTACTTTCTAAGTCTGACTCATATGATTAATATTCATTTCAGCACTTCATTATTCTCTCCTGAGTCAACAGCAGCTTTTACACATTTATACACTTTATAATTACATTTATTTTAGAAAGATGTGTCGATCTACACTAAATCCCCACTTAATTTGACAATCAAGTGATTATTTAAGTTATTTGTCAAGCTCAAATGCCAAACATTTGCTGGTTCCAGAGGATTCTCTCCTTTTCTCTGGTTTTTATCATCTGGCTTTGAAAGAAAATGCAATTCGAAGGCCTTGAACTGAGAAATCGTGCCTGGCATTTTTTTTACTTATTCTTGACACTTTATAGACAACAACTGATCACTTTATTAGGAAGAAATTTGACAGACTAATCGATCATAAAAAACAAAGTTAGTTGCAGTTTATTTTATGGCTGTTTATGGATAGGTAGTGATGTTCCTAATGTGATATTTATGTTGGAGGGAATCCATTTGACTCAGTGAAAAATAAATAACAATTTAATGTGATGTGATGCTGAGATACCAGGTCTATCTAACAGATTTATACACAACATTAATACCATAAATCCACTACTCCGGAGATATAAAGCTTTCCTACAGCCCCCAAAGGTTCTGTGTATCTGTTTTTCTGGATACGCTACCTTCTTCCTGTCTGCTGAAGAAATGACTCCAGGGCAAAGGGAGTTCTGATAAGCTCCAAACACGTGACCTCTCCAAACTGCAGCCAGCATTGGATTAATGTCACAGGATCCACTTGCCAGTGTTGTTGCCAGGCCAATCTGGACCCGTGATATAACAACTTGACCAAGGTGATGGTGCCACTTTTGCTGGGCACTGGCCTGGGCTAAGATTACCTTCCCTAAATCTTTATCTAATCCCAGTTTTTCACCGGGGCAAATGTTTAAAGGTGGTCATCTCAGACGGCATTCATTGTCTATAACTGTGGAATAGGGAATATGATGGAAGCATGGGAGTGACAGAAGGAGAAATCAACTTAGGAGAGTGACCATTCATAATGAGGAGGAGGGGAGGTTGGATTTTAGCTGTTGCCTGATCCCACAGCTCAGTAACATTTAGCTTAAGGGAGCGATTAGGGCCTGTGGGGCACGAGAAGGTGAGAGACAGATAAACATTAGCAAGGGAGACAAACGTGCACTGTCCGCGTCAACACTAAGTTAGGATAAAATCAAATATCAGAAACTGCTTCATGATGAACAGTTTCTCTCTCATCTGTTGATGTTTGGTGCTGCATTTCAGTGACTAGTTGCCTAATTTAACATGTTTTCTCCTGCTTCTATAGCTGCCAATCTCTTTTACCCCAATATCAGCCTTTTATATGGTTTTCCTCTTCCTTTGTGGTCTTGTGGGAGTAAACACAAATGAACTCGGATATCTTCTTGTACTATAAAGTGTAAGTGTAAGAATTCACTTTGGGAACTATATTCAGAAAATTGACCTCATTAGGAACACACAGAAAGACATTTATATCTCCTAAACGTGTAATTTATCCATGAATTGTACCTGCAGATGTCCATAAACAAGCCTGTTTTGCATGAGCTGCCTGACTGATTGCAGAGACAGACAAGGGGGGTTGGAAAGTGTAATGGGAACAGCATGCAATGGGGAAAGCAGACCGGACGCCATCTATTACGTGCCATCAAATAAAGAATCTGAGGGCGCTGATGAAAAACACATTTTTACCTCCTGTCGTTGTGTGTTTTTTCCCCTCCAGACTTCTATTTTAACCTCTTTATTCAATAAATCTTGCTGTCTTGTATCTCTCTGTTTGTCAAACATGTTTCCCTTCACTGTCGTTCTCCCTGCTGCAGGCAGATTTACTGTGTTAGTCAAACATCTGGTACCACACAACCTCAAATTGCAGAAAAGGGCTCTGATGACATCTGAATCATCCCAGAGGTTCAGAAAGAGATTCATTTGTGCACTTGTACTGTACATGGGCCTACACATTTACGCACACAAGGCTGCGTCACAGTGGGTCATCTCTGAGGCTGCTTCCTCCACTGGACCGGAGGGCCATGGTTCTTTTACAGCACAGCACCAGCAAATTGTGGTTGAGGTCAGAACACCCTGACCATTACGCATGGCTCCAAAATACAACATGCACTCAGTTTACAAGGATCTACTGCTGCAACGTGGCAACCCACTCCAAGGCCTTATGGTGAGGTGTGTGTATGTATCTTTGCACAGCATACACTCAGGTGTCTTGACTGCAGTAATAGCTAAGAGTGATAATGTGACATATGTGTCATATCTGAACATTGCGATTTGTAAATGAACTTCCTGTTCAGTCTCACATCTTCCTTAATGCAAGACTGAAATAACTCACAAGAAGAGACGTTTGAGATAAGAATTCACCACGCATTAGACCTTTTCGACTGCAGTTCAATGGCTTCTTTTACAGCGCACGAGGACTTCAAAAAAAACAGAACAAAACAGCAAGGACGCTAAGTAACCAAATTAATCTTTATGACTGATCATTCACTACATTTCATGAATTCTTTTTCTACGTATGGGACAGCAGTACACAGGAGAAATGAGGCCAAGCAACAGAGAAGTGCAAACACATCTCATTCCATTTCAATAGCCGTGCTGAACAAAGAGTAGAAGGAAATGTTGCCTCTCCAAACTTCCACATAGCAAGCACAAACAGAGAGGCACAGTTAAAGTGGCCGTTTAAAGGAACTCTCGGCCTCTCAGTCAAAAGTCTTGTTTAAGTCCGTGTTATTGATGTGCAGCAGGGTAAACTCAATGACATGGGCCTCCACTTCCACCTTGAGGGCTCACTCTATCACAGGTTTTTCCATTTGATCCTATTTTTATATCCCAATGTCATGATCTTCACCTCTCAAAAACATAATATTATCTAGCTGCGTTTATGGTTTACCATCACAATCATATAAAACATACTGTGGTCCTTTTCAGAACATCCGCTACACAAATCCACATTTGAAATCACACAGCAAACCCATTATTATGCTCATATATATTTAGTTTAGTGTTCCGGTTCTTGCTTGCTGTTCTCCAGACAACACAAATGTCAGTGTCCACACTGCTGCAGAGTG
Organism: Sciaenops ocellatus; assembly: GCA_033000465.1. Lineage (NCBI taxonomy): Eukaryota > Metazoa > Chordata > Actinopteri > Sciaenidae > Sciaenops > Sciaenops ocellatus. The sequence goes on from CP136877.1 coordinate 21,788,320, forward strand.
TAGGTCACTTCAGCAGGCAGATTTTGGATGATTGAAGGGCGGTCTCTCTGACCGTGACGCCACCTCCTTGACAGCCTGCCAACCCACTGATCTGAGATCTGGCACGACTGTAGGACAGTTGTTCTGCAGTTGCACTGCAGAAGCAGAGTGACCAATTGATTTTGATTGTTTCCACCAAACATAGCCTAACCACATCAGTTAGAGACAAGCTGCAGTTCATGATACGCTGTAGGATGCAACGCGGTGTGAAGTAACATGACACATAATACAGGGCTTCATATTTCAATAGCAGGTTCTATCAGTATATGGCCTAAAACACAAATCATCACTGAACTAATGGGAAGTGATGTCGTGGAAGAGGATGTACAGAAGGTAGAGCATAATGTTAGCACTGATGAAAGAGGATTTTAAAGTTACTGTCCCTGATACAGAGGTTTGTCCTGTTAGTCCAGTCATGAAGTTGTGTGTTTTCTTTATATTATCAGGATTTTTGAGACTCTCCCTGTTGAGTTATTTAACTGAATAAAGACTCAGTCGTTTGAGTGATGCTCCTGCAATCTGGACACAGATTTGGAGGTCTTGAAATGTTATTTAAAGCTGTCAAATGCTACTAATTTGCATTCAGGCACGTTTTTTTTTTTTTTTTTCTCCGTCTATATAACGGTGGTGATTAAAACTGTGATCAAACTTTTTCTCGGAGTACAGACGTTGTAAAATTCATAAGCAGTTGACTATAGAGACACACAGTGCGTGACAACAACGTGTTTATCAGACGCACGTTGGTATAAGAGTGCAGAAGATGATCCGAGGTAGCTGCTCTCACTGTCAACCAGACTGGATTAAATTTAGACTGTGCAGTAATTTACAGTAACTCTTGCTGTGTCACTCGGACATTAGCTATTTCCAGTACACATTACACAACAAAGTAATGTACAAACTCCGATTTTTAGAATAATCTTACCTGAAAATGAAGTCAGAACAGTGTTTCTCGCAGAGAGAAAACTTCACCATCTCTTCTCTCTGTCACCTTCCTCGGTTTGCGGTCTTCACCGTACGTTTCCGCTTGGACGTGAACTTTGCATCAGTGCAGTATTGTGGTGCAGCGGCTCTGTGCTGCTGCCGACAAGTGGACTGGGAGGAGATGGAGAGGAGGAGGAGGAGGAGGAGGAGGAGGTGGGTGGACTCCAGAATCACTAAATATAGATAGGCTATTGAATGAAGCCCTAACCCTAATGTGGAGAGAGAATTAAATGATATTCCTGATGTGCACTGTAGTCTACTGTGTGTGTGTGTGTGTGTGTGTGTGTGTGCGTGCGTGTGTGTGTGTGTGTGGCACATATAAACCTTGAAATTAAACACCTTTAATTTTACCTTATAAGAAGTTTTTGGAACATAGCTGACTGTGACACTAAACAATATATCAAATCATGTAAACTTTTGAAACAAACCATTAAAAACACATGCAAAAGATTAAAAAAAAAAAAAAGCACAAGAAAAACAGAAAAAATGGAAAGAATACAACAACACAAGTACAAAATGTTAGTCTGAGGTCATCAAAGGAGCCAATGTGATGAAGGAAGACACAGCAAAGGCTGCAATAATAAACCACTGTGACTCTTCCCACACTGTCCTGTCAGTGTGTGCTCGTGCTTCTGGCTAAATATGGGTATATGTGCATGTTTACAATTTCTGAATTTTTTCAGCATGTCTGTGTGTGTGTGTGTGTGTGTGTGTGTGTGTGTGTGTGTGTGTGTGAGGAGCTTGAACTCATCACGTCTTAAGCTTGGATCCTTTCTGTCAGGCATTGCCTTAGACAAATGTCTGACATGTGAACCGACTTTAAAACGAAGACAGGCTGCAATGATATTTAATCAAACACATGAGCAGGGATACTCGGCGAACACAACGAAACACACACAGATATCATCCCTGACCTTTACACGGCTCTGTAAACAGGATCACTTAAGTGTTCCCACGGGTGTCATCAACCTTTCTTCTCTCTGTGACCCCTCTTCACCTCACTCTTCACAAAAATAACATCATCATCACCAACTTTCAGTCAGGCAACAATAGAGTGCATGTGTGTGAGAGTGTGTATGCATTTTTCGGAGGGCATTTTTAACCTTTTCATTTTCAGAGTAATACCACTGACAATAAAGTCAATAAGTCCATCTTCTACCCTTTACAGATTTATGAATGAGATTGGTTGTTTGGTTTAAATGATCAGATGTTTGAATGCTACCTCAGTTTGACATACATGCTGTCAGTGTGTACTTCAGAGCTCAGATACACAGGCTGGTAAGTGCTACCAGTAAGTTGAGTTAATCACGTCAGTACACAGTACTTTCATCAGGACGCCAGACTAAGACACCTGTAGCTAATAAAAAAGGCCAGAAAATGTAGTGACTTGACCAAAATGTAACAAAATATCCTCACTGAAATCAATGCATCAGTGCAACAGAAGCTCAAGTGTCCAAGCTGAGGAGTTATGATGCAGATTTGACAACCTAGAAAGTAATATCCCATGACACGCGAGGGGAAAAAATGGAAACATGGGATTAAAGAGAAAAGCATGCAGGGTGGACACATGAGAGGAGGCAGACAAGAAAAGGCTGTCAACTCTGAGCAAGGGGAAAGGGGGGGTAAGCGAAGAGAAGAAGGACATGTAAAAGGAGGTGGGGTGGGTCTTGAGAGCAGACATGAGCAATTGGGGGGGATCATCTTGGCTGTGAATCTGTGAGGACGAGCTGAGCGGCTCCTGTTGACAACAGCTGCAAAGTATCAGACGCTCTCTGATGAGCAGTGAATGTGAGGGCGAGGAAGAGAAAGCCAAAGGAGTGATAAAAAAAAAGGGAGAGAGCAATGACATGACATCCAACATCATGAACTATCATGTTGAAAATGTCTTCTCTGTCAAACATTGTGTCAAATGGTGTTTTAATCTTTATTGTATACATTTCAGTTATAGTAGGGATGCAGAGAAGTGTCAGACAGATATAACAGGAGAAGCAAAAGAGGACAAACAGACCAAAGCTCATGGGCATGGAAGGAAAGAAAATGCGGTAGGGAGGAAAGACTGCTAGTCAAACAGGATGAGAAGTCTCTGAGACAGAAAAAAAAAAGTTTTCACAGGAAATGACTTTCTCACAAATCAGAGAGGTAGCCAAGAATTTTTAACTCTTTTCAGACACTGAAACTCGTTTTGTATTCAGCAGCTCACTACTGTCACTCAAACCAAGAGATTCATCCAGTAAAAACACCTTTACATGAGTCAGGTATGAATGAAAGATATGTAAAGATGATTCCACTTCACCCAGGTTATCACTCTCCATGGTGGGTGTCTATCAGTCTGGATGTATTTTTTAGTTTTGTTGTCAAACTGGCTCCTGTTCTGGTGGACAGATCAAGGTTAGACTCCTGTTGTCATAAATCCCAGATGTACATTTGGAGAACATTGCTCAGGAAGTGGGACTGTTCAGTTGAAGTCAGGGGGATAGTGGTGTGATGAGGTTGATATATGGAGGGTTGAGTTAAGGGGTACATGAAAGACGTTGACCCCTGTGTCTTTGTTTGGATTGCACTCCTGTTTCCGTGGATTCTGACCTGCCAGGAAGCCGAGTGTTGGCTCAGAGACAATAGAGCATTGTAATATCAGTCCTCAGTGCTTTCTAGGCTACAAAAAAAGCAGACACGAACACACAGACACATACTAAAATACTTAAAAGTGACTGTTCACCTTCATTTTTAGAAATCTGGTCTAAATTTAGGAGTCAGATGTTTTTCAGAAAAGGTCCAGAACAGAATAGAACATGGCACAGGGGTCATCTCTCATGAAACTATATCTTAAGTTAATACCCAACCAAAATCTATCTGTGGAGTATCAAATATTCATCTTCTGTTTTGTAGGAAAACATTCACAGAAACATCTCAAACCATTCCTGAAACATAGTCCACCTCTCGGCTACTGATGTTCAAATACACTGAATTTATTGATTTCTTTTTGTCAATTTATTGATTTTCTTATGACGCAAAGATTGTTTGGCGCACACAAAACATACAGTATTTAACAGTGTACAGTATGTTTGTCATTACCGTGAATCCAAGTTGACGACAGCGGCGAGTGCACAGAAGAGATTTAAACCTTTCAGACTAACTAAGTTGAGGTGTGGTTGTGTGGTTGTCAGTGATGAGACAAAATGATGATTCAAGGGTCCAAAGTCTAAATTTACTGCTGAGCTAAATTTTACATGCAGTGCTACAGTTACCCGTGAACATGACATGTCTCCAGCAGCAATCATGTTTAACTTCATCAACAACAACACAACAGCTAGAAACATTCTGCAGTTTTGATGGAGTCACATGGACTCAGCAAGGGTTAATCTCTTGTACCCGGCCTGGTAGGGAGACAGATGATGATGTCTGGTGAGCTGGTGAGCACTGAAGCCAGCCATTGTACTTCCAGACATACAATATTCATGGTTAAAATGTGAACACAGATGCTAGAGATGTAAACAGAGACCAAATATTGCCAGGCGTTCTAAATGGTTTCCTGTAATCTCAATGAATAACTTGCACATTCCTGTTATATAAAATGCTATTGTTAGGCATTGTGTCTATTGGAGGACCCTGAAAAATAACAAAAGTTTGTGAGATTACAGACAAGCATTGTTGTGTAGAGCTTGAAATAGAACTTAAGGGTCTGACCACACTGCCAGTCTCTCGCTTTATTGTTATCATTCCCAGGGGGAAAGGTTTTCTTCCTAGTGTTTGTTTTGTTGATGTCAGTTTGGGATTCCCAAAACCCGGGGAAATGTGACCCAGTAAGAAGGTGAGGCATGCAGGAAACAGTTACTCCTGGATCATGTCCAAGTTTGTCTGTTTAGCCATCATACAAAGTGCAAAAAGAAGTGCATCCACTTCCAATGCTGCTGAAATGTGAGCTTAAATGTACACACATGAATACTCAGACATGTGGACTGTTGTGTGACTGCTCTATTACTATATGTAACGCTGTTCTTCTTCTGAGGCAACTTTTAGCATGTGGTTAGCAATAGTGGCATTTTTAAAACTGTTTGTGTATCTGGAAATTGGTGTGCAGTGGTTGGTAAAGCTGTCTATGTCTGCAGTTCAAATGTGTGGTGGAGCTCAGATTTAGACAGCTATGTAATACCCTGTAATTCAAACGTCAACTCAAACCTCACGGCTCTGGAAGGACAGTGACAGGGAGGGAAGCAGGTCGGGGCGTCAGTTTTCACTGGCACCACAAAGTCATGCATGCGCACATTTGTTTGCGAGTGTGTCGAAAAAGCTGTATAATGAGTCGATCAGCAGGCCATTCGTACGTCATATTGTGGGTGTCATATTGTGGGGAACAGGGGTACTTATTGGGTAACTACTGTGAGACTTGAGCTGAGGGAGAGTGACCAGAGCATCTGGATTAAAATGCCTTTTGTAGTATATATTCGTGCTTTAGATTTTTACTTTACACTGCTCTTTAAAGGAGTATCTGTGTGAAAACAGAAAAAAAATGATGGTATTATCCAGTCCAAGCTGTAAACCAAAGACATTTCCCCACATTTTTAATTCTAAGGGCCAGAAAAACCAGGACCAAGAGCTGAGATATAATGATTCAAAAACTTAAGCATGTAAACTCATGTTCAGCTGCTCTTTGATTGTAGCCAGGGACCTGGTTGGAGGATGAATTCTCCCAGCCGCTCCACATTTGTCCAGATGAGGTTTTGGGAGGTCTAGAAGCATCAGCCACATCGTCTCCATGTGAGGTTTTTGTCAGCAAAAAAACAATCTTGTATGGCTTTGTTAAATACTTCACACAGCAGGTCATGAAAATTACTAAAATAAAATATAAAATGGTTTCTGGTTTAAGGCATTTTTGTCCCACTCATTGTTTGCCTAAGCGTCTTGTTTGCTTCACTAAGAATTCCTTTCTTCAGTCTGACCCTCTGGTGTTATTGATGTTGATTCCATGTTAAACAGGAAATTGCATGGTATTACTCTGGGATGTTTACAAGCTCTTATTAAGCTACACTGCTGCTGCCATGTATGACAGAGAGTAGTTGCAGAGCTGAGAATGAGAGGGCATATCAACTGCATAAACCACGAGTGGCTTTTTGGTCAAAGCAAAGTTCATCACAGCACAGCACCCTTAGAAACACATCTTCCTATTTACAAGTGGAGTGTAGACGCATGTATGTTTCACTGGTGTCTGATATTCATTCCTCATTTATGATCTCAGTTTTATCTTAAGCTTTTATCTTAAGTACCAACAGCTTGATCAATAGTGAAACTACTGTCATGGTATCCGGGAAGCATAAATCACATGTTGAGATTTAAATCTATCTCAATTACTCATGCACCCATCCCTCTCTTTCTCTGCCTCTGTTTTCCAAAAAAAAAAAAAAAAAAAAGTCAGAAAAGACACATTCTTCATGGACACAAAGGAGCAATTCTGTGGAGCCGGCAGCCTTGAGTCATAGATGGAGCCATAGGGGGTCAGCTGCTGGGTGAAGAGCCGGGCCTGTTGTGTGCTGGGCAGGATCAGAGTGGAACAAACATAGAAATGAAATTTATAGACACTGGTGCCGTTCAAGCACAATAATCTGCGTTTAACAACAGTTGTACTTAAATAAATTCAGACATCATCACCATTTAATCCTGAACTCAAAACTTTTGCATGTGAAACTTTTCTCCAGCACTCTGTCTAACGTAAACTTGAGGTAAGAAACTTGCTTCTTCCACAAAGTGCAACAGTGATGGTTACCAGGCACACCCTGTTCTCATTGCCTTGAAGCTGGAGTCCAAACAAAATAGTTGCTTGATCAAAACCGTCCAAATAATTAAGCTACATCTCCATGGCCATGGTGGTTGTGTATCTATCTCATATCTAGTATGTCTTGTCTTTTCAAAGAGACACTGAAGCAACTCCCCACTTATTTGTTGTCTGGAGAACAACAAAATGAACCTAAAGAATTAAAAATTAAAATGTATGCCGCACCATGGATTCTGCACAGTCTATTTCTGTGTGACTGTCACGATATCACACATTCCAGCATGAGCAAACTGTGGGGTCCAGTGCCGTTGTCAATAGCTTCTCTGTGCCGCTGTCACCTCAGAAACAACAGGAATGCTCATCCACTGCAGCCCTCCCTCCCTCCTTCCACACACTAAGGCTCGGACGAACTGTTGGAGGATGGATTGGGCTGTCGGTGGCAGAGGCAAAGGGTAAATGACAAAAAGAGCAGAGAGACAAAAACAGTGGGCAAGAGGGAGCTATGAAAGAATGAGAGAATGAGGCAGAGAGGAGGTGTGAGATTGTGAACTGAAACCAAAGATGATGCCAAAAAGATCCACAACAAAAAATAAAAACACAAGCAGAGTTATAAAGATAAATGTTGATCCATGCACACGGTTAAGATGACACAATCAACACTGCTCAACTACTCTAATTTTGTAGGCCTTTGTGACTACAACTACAACTACAGATCCTTCGGGGAGTGTTTAAAATGAAATGATGTCATCAATGCTATTTTAGACACGCTAAGTGTGGCCAAGACCTGATGCAAAAGCTGTATTTATTTTTGAGAGAGAGAAAAAACTACCCAGCTTATTCAGAGGACTTTTTCAGAGAAGATGTCTTCACCTAAATACACTTCCTGTTGTGCATGCGGTTAGAATATAATAGCTCATTTACATCTTCTGTCTACATTAATCTGTCCTATCTCTAAGAAACTGTATAACTGGGACCCCAAACTGTAGGCCTGTTTATTCAGGCCAGAGACGGAGGGCAGCCTGACATTTCCTGTCCACATGCCAAGGAAAAGACACATTCTTCTGCCAGGCACCCCATATTTCCTGTCTGTCTGCCTCCATACTGTAACTAAAAGACATATTTCACACCACACCCTCCACCCAGTACCATCCCACACACTCAAGAGTTTCCCCAGCTGCCTTGGAAGAGGAGGAGGAGAAGTTAGTCTCCAAAATAATATACCGTATCTATCCACTTTGTGTATCTTTTAAAATCTCTGATATACATATATGTACAAAATTTGAATTGTGACAAACACAAAATCACCCTTTTTACTCATTTAATTCTCATTTAGTCTTTCACCTGATGTCAAATAATTTTGAGTTTGACCTGTAATCATCACACTAATCTTCATGATGCTCTGGGCAAGATGCACATGCCTCTACTTGTTTTACCCCTTACTTCACTTCCTGGTTTCGTATCCAAGCTAAACCCATCATTAAACACTGAAATATCTTGTAGTTCTAACAGAATGAGTCAGCTATCCCACTTATTTAATACTCTATTAATTATTGTGTGTAGTGCAGGAGGCATCACAGACAGAGATCTAGAAACAATAAAAAGAAGGATGAAACTGTGTGTCACTCTGTGTCAGATCACGCTGGTGACTAACCTGCTCTCTCCTCCAGGGCATTAGGTCCTACAACACAAAGCTGTCGCCCCGGTAGTTTTACAGTCTAACGAGTTATTTTTGCTCTTCATTGCAGTGAAGCACCTGGAAAGTGACTCACAGTGTTAATGAGTCATAGCTCCATGACAACCCTTCATGACAAAATTCACGATTGAAAGAACCAATCCTGTAAGAGCTGCACGGGGATACTGTTTTACTCACTTCTGAGAATAATTTGCAATATTAATAGTATTACTTGTTTGTGGGCGACAGCTCTGAGAGTGGAAAATCGTTGGTTGAAAGCGCCATCTAGTGCTTAAATGATCTCTATGGTTTTCTGTCGAATCCACCCTGGCCAGTAAAAGGTGTTGATAGAGGAAATCCGCCGTAATGTGTCGATAAGGGGGACTTTTATTCGCTCTTTTTGGCTGCCGATTGGCTGGTTTTGGTTGACCGAGGGTGGAGGAGCTGAGTGCGCCAAGGTGTGCGTAAAAGGAGGACCTTTGAGCTCCGCTGCTTTTCAGTCAGGTGGCACCCACACACTCTGACCTCACGGCTCAGTTTCACTCCTCCTGACTCGTCTCTGGAGCTGAATGGGATGTAGAGGACTCGATTACACTCCTTGGTCTCATCTTCAAAACAGATTCAAGCTGGTTCAAGACATGAGTGGTAAGCCAACATTTTCACAGTTTACTCTTTTTCCATGTGTTCATGTTCGTTTGAAATGTATCTCTGGGTACAAAGGATTGACAGACTTTTCTAGATTTTCTATTCATATAGCGTTAGTGTTAGTGACAGGCTTCTGAGGTACCAGCGAAATGGAATAGACAGCCTCAAGTTATTTTTCTGCATCAGCTGATGTGACACGTTTCTCCAAAACTCTCAAAACAGTTAACACAATAATGAACTTCTCATATATATATATATATATATATATATATATATATATATATATATATATATATATATATATAAAGTCAAATATCCCTAACTTTTTGTGAGTAGTATATATATATATATATGTATTTATATATATATATATATATATATATATATATATATATATATATATATATATATATATATATAAATAAAATTTTTGTGCAAAACTAAGTCTAAATCTGCATCTCATATTTATGTTCCAAACTTTAATGCATGCATTTAAACATAGATAAAAGATCTTATAACAGCAACAGAAAGAAAGAAAGAAAGAAAGAAAGAAAGAAAGAAAATAAACTGATGATATCCCTACATCTTCTGTAACAGCCTTCTAGTTGGAATATAATGTTGTGTCAGTATTTGTTTTTTAATGTTTTAATGTTGTTAATGAACTGTTTTATTGTTCTCACTGAACCTCTGTTTTTTTTAACTGGGTGCTGTTGATCATTTTATAAGAAAATGTGATGACAGGTATGGGATAGTATTCCAATCTGAGTCAATGTTTTCTACTGCTTGTAAGGAGGAGGAGTTAAATGGTAATCACACGAGAACAATGTCTCAATAGACTGTTTATGGGTTATGACAGAGATTCCAGAGCATCCGGACCTGCCTCAGCCTGCCTGATAGCTCAGATCAGTGGCACAGAGCAACAGGCACTTCACTCTCATTATGAGTAAATAACTTGGATTGAGACGCAGATACTGAGGGGGTTATTTTCATGCTTAATCTATAAGTTGTTTCTAAAATTAATTCTATAAAGTGTATAAACTATGACAAAAAAAGTTATTACATTTCTTTTTTAGGTAGATCAGCACAGCCTGGGAGGCCTGTGTTGTTATAGCACGTCTTGTTCAGCAATCTCTCACAGGATTTGGAAAGCTGCAAGCTTTCTCTCCCTTGCATCACAGATAACTGAATCAACCATTCTGTTATCATTACTATTCCATGCAGATAATTCAGAGAATAACTTGGCGGTGGCAGATTTACTCACTTTCTCTCCTTGTCTCCTCCACAGTGTGAGAGAAAGCTTTTGTCTGCAGTCCCCTGTGTGTGTTTAAAGTGTACGATATGAGTCACACTGGTATTTTCATTCCTGCGCTCTGAGCCACTGACCCACCATACATACAGCAGACCCTGGTGCTGTTATATTGACTCACACTGTGTATGAAATATATGTTTATTGATGAGCATTTAGTGGCTTTCACCTGATTAAGGATGTGTGAGACTTAGCACCATATGTCTTCAAGTTAATTGTTCATCTGTCAGACTTTGTAGGGAGTAAATCCACCGCAGCCCTCCTTGAAATATTTTCTGTAATCTCAGGTCTCATTCATTCACTATGCAGCAGATAAACCCAGAAATAATTCATGCATCCATAAGAATGACTTCTAAATCGTTTTCTTCTGACGTCTAATCTTTTATTTAGACTGTGATTGATTAGATATCATAGTAGAAACATACTGTAATGATACAATTCTGATGGCAGAGACTTGTAGAGACACAGGTAACCGCATCCAGACAATAACAAAACATAGATAAAAGGAATTCTTCATGTTGAAAGATATTTTGTCTAGGAGTGGACATCAGATAATGCTGTAAATCTGCCCTCAGGATTGAAGTGTGTTGATGAAAGAGACCAAACTACCAAAACATTTCTGGAGTCACTTAATTATTGTAAGAATTTTCTCAGGACCAAAAACTTGCCACTGTCAGCTCACAGTACAGTTACAGTACTCTAACTTCATGAACTGCTTGTAAATTTTTCGACGTCTTGCAGGTGTTTGGGCAGAGGAGGAGGACATAACTCAAGAGGAGGTGCAACCTTCACCTCTCTGGTCAGAGGAGCGCTGTGAGGAGCTCTGGGATCGCGTGGAAGGGGTACGGCACAAGCTCACGCGCATCCTCAACCCGGCTAAACTCACCCCGTATCTGCGCCAGTGCAAGGTCATCGACGAACAGGATGAAGACGAGGTGCTCAACTCCACACAGTACCCACTGCGCATCAGCAAGGCCGGTGAGAGGATCAGTAACTCAACATAGTTACACACCTAAAGCAAAATCATTAGGTTTAATAATTTAATCGATCACTATTTGACATGACCTAGAGGTTACCCAGCTAGAAATCTTGTATACTCATCTAAAAATAGTTTCAGAACCTCAGTATGAAAACTAACTTTCATTTGAAACTTACTTGTGATAGATAATCCATCACAGATGAGGTGAAGATACTGCAAGGTATGAAGTGAAGGGACAAGTTGGTCATTGTTGGTCCACTTATCAGTATGGTTAACAGTTGCAGCATCAAAGTAATCTAGCCATACCTATCTCTGCATCCAGGTTACGATTTGGAACTGTGTTGATCAAATTCAGCATACTTTTCATGGCGCCAAACAATACAGAAAGAAATCAGGTTGGACTAAGATAAACTAATCTAACTAATCTACAATTACGCAAGATGATTTGATAATGTAGGGAAAGTACAGTACGTACAGTGTGATTCTTTTGTAAAATTCCCCAGAGAAGAAACATTGTGTGTGAATGACTGTGCAGCATGTTGTCAGAGAGGAACAGGTGGGTGAAGATAAATGTTGCATTGAGAGAAACATGCAGAAACTAAGGAGGGAGTAAGATGAAAGGCAGTGCTAAGTAAAGAGGAGAAGAGTGTAAGGCAGACACCGAAGAATGAGGAGTGAACGGAGATAAAGATGAAGGGGAGATGTCGCAAGTAAAGACGGGATGAAGACAAGCGCCTGAGAACCCAGTTCATATTATTGCTGTTTCATTGCCAGCGAGTTAGCTCATCTAGTCATTCATTATGGTCATGTTTGAAATACCTATGTAACTACAGAGGTAAATGACACTCACATCAAAGAGGTAGCATTTATATGGTTAGACTGTTTCAGCTGTGATAGTTTACAGTACCAAATTACTTTGTCACTGTCTGGGATAATGATTAATTCCACACTGTGACAGCTTCACAGATTTTGCTTTTTCCCCTTACATTGAACAGGTCGTTTGCTGGACATTCTGCACGGTCAAGGCCAGCGAGGTCTTCAAGCCTTCATGGAATCACTGGAGTTTTACCATCCAGACCAGTACACACAGCTGACCGGACAAGAGCCCACACAGCGATGCTCCCTGATACTGGGTAAACGGGGATTTTTCTGCATGTTGAAGATGACAGAGGTCTGGAGTCAACTGAAATCAAGCATATTAAGAGCTCCTTGTTCAAACTGTTAGCCCACTTAAAGGATAGTCACACTCGTTTTGATATGCTTTTAAGTAAATAACCTACATTTTTATCAGAAATTCTTATATAAATTCTTATATTCTTAAAAATGTGTTCATTAAATACTGGGTTTAAAGAGAATGATAGAGACAAAAGAGAGAATTTACATGGATACCATTTGAATGAAAAGACTCAGGACTCAGGACTGTTATAGAAGTTATGCAGTAAATACATGTATAACTGTGCTTGTAGTTTCATTTTTAGACATTGCATTCAATTTGGACACAAAGATTTCAGGCCCAAAAGTACTTAAATTACTCCAGACTTGAGTGTAGTCTTGAGACTTAAATCTGAGTGGTTCTTTACTGGCACATAGTAAACACATTAAGAGCTAAGAGCTTCAAAAGTGGTTAACATTTTAGAGCCAGAAACTCATGTCTTGAATGTTATCTAGTAGATAAGTGCTCTCTACAGAGCTAAGCACACAAATCTTTGTTATTATGATGCTCAAGACAAGAGTATTTAAAGGAATGAAGGGCAGGTTGAACAAGCAGAATATAATGAAAAGTTTTGGACGTTGGCCACTAATGCTCTTTAAAATAAGTTGTAGAGCCAGTACGGGAACTTCAAATCAAAAGTCGATTTCTCTTTGTAGATTTTGACCTTTGCAGCACCTCTATTTCACAGTGTGTATGCACAAGGTTTCAGTGATGTGTACAAAGCGATAAGTTCATGCTTATCTCTTAGGAGTATGACACATATTCATACACACTCTTTGACCTACGTGTCTGTTTACCTTCTCCATACATTAACCAGTAGTCTCCATGACCTATAACCTCCTCTTGTCTTTACTCCCAAGATGAGGAGGGTCCGGAGGGTTTGACCCAGTTTCTGCTTCTGGAGGTGCGTAAACTGAGGGAGCAGCTTCGAAACAGCCGGATGTGTGAGCGCCGCCTGTCTCAGCGCTGCCGGATGGCGGAGGAGGAACGCAGCCGTGCTGAACGCAAAGCTCAGGACTTACGGCAAGACAGGCTGCAGCTAGAGAGGTTTGTGTGAACCTTCAACAAGTGAATTAAAACCACAGTGATGAATGAATTAGGAAACGTTCAAGCAGATCACAATAAACACTTTTGTTTCACAAAAAATGGATCAGTAAGAAAACATTATTTCCAAACTCAAGGCTGCGTCAAGACTGGGAGTCGGCCAGTCGAGAGCTGGGCAAGCTTAAGGACAGGCACCTGGAGCAGGCAGTGAAGTACTCCAGGGCCCTGGAGGAACAAGGCAAGGCCTCCAACCGCGAGAGAGAGCTGCTCAGGCAGGTACGTCGGTTGCAAACAGCATGTATACATGTAAATTAAATGTAATCATTTACATTTTTTCACCACAAACAAGTTTTTAAACTCAGTGAACATGCAGATATTGATATTCGATTGAAGTTGTCTAGCACAGTCTGAGAAACTCCACTGAAGCAGTTGGGGCCTCTCAATGTTAAGAGTCATTCCCTTCCACATTCCTAAGCTGATCCTAACTCTAAAACCAGCTGTATACTTACTGAAGAAATGGTGAATTTGCTAAAGATAGTGATCATCTTGTCACAAGCCCCCCCCTGTCCACTGTTGCTCTAAATTTTAAGGTGCTTTTTTTTTAGGTGCAAACTGAAGAGATAGTTTGTCACAAAACTATTTAGAGGTTTTGAGAGACGTCATGGTGAGAAAGTCATAGATGTTTTGCTTGATAGAATGATAACGCAGCAAATAACATCACCCAAAGTAGTTCAGGTGAAACTGGCATGCAGCTGCAACATAACAACTGAACTGAGCAGTTCAAATCAACTGTGCAATCAGTTATCAGCTCACTTTTTTTGCTTGTGCTATGTCACAACATGTTGACCGTACCACTGAGGTACAAGCCTGGAATCCCTGGAAATATTGTGTGGTAATATTTTTCCTGAAGAGGTTTTTTTTTATTTTTTTTATTGGAAAGACACATTATAATACTTCCAATCACAGAAATACAATTTACCTTTTCCTTTTTCCTTTTTTTTTTTTTTCCTAAACATATGCATATGCACACGGTCACATATACACACATAAAAAACGAAGATAACCACACAAAAAAACAAAAACAAAAAACAAACAAAAAAAAAAAACAACAAAACAAAAACACTCTGATAAGAATGTAGAAGAAAATAATTAAATTAAATTACAGAGTACCGTGTAATAAACAATGAACAACCCCCCACCCACGCCCCCACTCAGCTCATCATGACCAACACACATAGTACTGGTTATTTATGCAATATAAAGGATACAACAAAAACTGACACACATTCAGTTGGGTAGTACCTCCAAATTAGTGAAATAGAAAATAAAGGGTTGCCATTTGTGGAAAAATTTGCCTTAAGATGTTTAATAACTAAAAACAAAATGTCAGAGTATGTCTTTATGGCTGCTTTGCTTTGCTTGTTCTCCATACAGGTAGAGGAGCTAAGGTCCAGGTTGACGGAGGCAGAGAAATTCAATACTTCAGGGAATACTACGGCAGTGAAAAGAAACAGTTTGATCTCTAATGGAGCAAATGGATGTCCGCCTGCTTTACCAGAAAAGCCGCCGCCCTACACTGAGGTCAAGAAAGAGAATAAAGGAACTCAGATGAGGGACTCAGTTCCTGCCAGTGGAGTCATAGTATGTTTATAAATCTGAATGTTATCACCTGAAAGCTGTCTTCTAGGTTCACTGTCTCTTTTTGTGTCATAGTTTGTCCCTCAAGCCAAATATTTAGTAGTGTTTTTCTAGTGATGTGACTAAATCACCGTGTTTATGTCCTAAAAATGTTCTCTCTCGTATTTACCCGAGGCTCTGATGGATATCCTGCAGCAGGACCGCAGGGAGTCTGCAGAGCAGAGGCAGGAGCTGTGTGACATTATTACCAAACTACAGGGGGAACTACAGGGCACCGAGGAGCAAAGGGACAAGGTGAGCAGTTGTCACAAATCATCTTTAAGCCTAGATTTCTAACTTGAATCGGCCAGTGTTTTAATTTCTTTTCTGCCTTTCAGCAGAAGTTGTAATGCTAAACTATGTTTGTAGCTAGAGTCACAGTGCGAGCAGCTTCGGCTGAAGGTGAGAACTCTCCAGCTGGACTGGGAGACTGAGCAGAAGAGAGGTGTCTCCTATTTCAACCAGATCATGGAACTGGAAAAGGAGAGAGACCAGGTCAGTGTGAATGGATTGTCTGAATCAGGGCTGGACTCATGGCTCACATGTGTAAACCTGCCCCAACACTCACCCTCTAACCTCTACTGTGGTCTTTAACCATCTTATAGTGTCCAACAAGGAATATTTGTAGTTGTTTTGCAGTCGTACAGGTGCATTTTTATGCACTTGGGTACCATGCACCAGTTTTTACACCGTACAAACTTCTCTCGTTCTTTTTTACCAGGCTCTGCAAAGTCGAGACAGCCTGCAGTTGGAGTACACTGACTGTCTGCTGGATAAGAACCGTCTGCGTAAGCGCATTGCAGAGCTGCAGGCCAACCTGGAGCAGCAGCAGAGGGAGCTGGAGAGAGAGAGGGAGAGGAGCCGAGAGCAAATGGAGCAGAGCAGCCCCTGTCTGCACTGCGTGAGTAAACACAGCAGTACAGCAAGTTAAGAGTGCAGCACTGTCTTTCCTTTGCAACCAAAGAGCATTTTATACATGTATCATTCCCTGTGTCTGCCCCCCCCAGTCTCACCTGTCCCTGTGCAGTGAGGACCAATGCTACGGCCCCTGCTGTTCCCTCGGCCTGGATGTGAGACCCCAAGTCAATAGCACCCGTCTGCTGCTGCGAAAGGTTAAATTCACAATAACAGTGGAATCACTTTTTCCATAGCCATGATTTAAATCAGAATGAGGGGTCCTCATTGTAGGAATATGGTGCTGTTGTCAATCGTAGGAGTTGTAGCTGCTGTTAATGCAGTGTAACCTCTCCTTTGTGTACTGTAAGAGATCATTTTCATAGGACACAGCTGTTCTGGAGACTGCAATGTGTTTTTTCCCGTTGTTATTACACTATGTGAGGAATGTAGCTTTTCGTCTGCCAAGTAAATTTTTTCAGCTGGACTAGGATCTCATTACTGTCTAGAGTATGTGGCATTGTGGTAGATTCTTATGCAACTCTGAACATGTTAGTACCTGCACAATATCACCAGCTGTGTCGTCATACTATATTTGTCTTTTCTGTGCCACAGACGCCCTCTGGAGGCCAAACCAATGACAACTCAGGGGGTAAGTTGTGTGCACTAACACCTGGTAAATACTTAATTTCACATAGATGTACTTTATTTGCTTATAAATTCAATCTGCTCCTTCACAGACTCTTGTTCCAACTCGGAGGAGAATCTCCTTTTGTCAGTGAGTATCGCAACGCTGCTCATTTACAAGCACAAGAACAAAAGGAAGAGTCACTCAGTGTGTTTTCATTTACTTCTCTACCTCCAGACAGAAGACAATGAGAAAGAAATAAATCGGCTCTCCACATTCCCCTTTCCTCCATGTATGAACTCCATCAACCGACGACACAACACAGAGTGAGTTCAGTCAGCCTCACATAACCCTGCCACTGCATATTTTCAGCCTGTCCCAACTGATTTCCTCACCGTTATTTCATTTAATTAACATTCCTTTTATTCTGCTCTGAAAAGGTTTGACTTGGAGTCCTGGGGCAGTGATGAGAATGAAAACATCACAGGTACATTTGTTTGTTGTCATTTGTTTTGCATGAACAACTGTCACGGTCTCCTTTGCAAACAAAATGAGACCTTCAGGTGCTTATTAACTACATCAAACAAATTAACTTCGTAACAATTTTATATGATCTGATATGATGATTCATTTGGCACCAGAGTACAAAAAACAGAAGGTGATGAGTCCAGTTCTGGTTTTGCCTTCTTTGCAATGTGAGCTTAAGTTATGAGGCTCTTTGGTGTGTTCAGGTGAGCAGAGTGAACCTTCTTTGTGGGATTCCTGGAACTCCTTAAACTCTCATCTCTTCCCCCCTGACCTGATCAACCTGCCTGCTGTCTCTTCAAACGACCCCAATCCCAGTGTTCCCAGGTACGATCTCATGGTTTTGCTGCCACAGTTTTAACAGCTTCATACATAAAAATGATGATGCTATGGTCCAGACTTACAAACATAACACAACTACTTGATCTTAATATCTACTTAAACCAAATATTTGCCTATTGTACATGTCACAGCATCCTGTTGCTTCCCATTGTTGCCATCTCTCAGGAGACCCCTCCGCTCCCCGTCTTCAAGCCCTCCGATTTCACCAAAGCAGAGCAGAGCCAGTCTAGCTGACGATATTACGATAGTTGGAGGAAACCGAACAGGGATCTTTATCAGCCATGTGAAACCTGGTTCCCCAGCTGAACAATGTGGACTGACGGAAGGCAGTGAGCTGCTGGAGGTGTGTGTATCTGTGCAAATACATATTTCATAATGAGAATACTGTGTTTTAGATTATATGCATGGTTTGGACAAGTACACATTACAGTTCTGCCTGCATATGTGTGAAATTTTGGAAGGTTGTTGATTGCAGAAAGTGTGAATGAAATGGAAGATGAACACGAGAACATAAGGCTGGAACATAACATGCAGTATTCCCTTCATGTTGTCCAGCTGGAGCGGGTTCTGTTCGGTGGAGGCAGTGTGTCGCTGGCCCAGTGCACTGCTGAGGTTGCCCACTTTTCTCTGCAATGGTGGACAGAGCCTTCAACGCTCAAACACCAGAGCAACCCAGAGGGTGAGTCTGTTTTCCCCAGGCACACATAAAGTAGAGAAAGTTGGTCAGAAAGGTGAGACTAAGCTGTCCCCTCTTTTGTTCCCTGTCCTCAGCATACTCTAAGCTGTGCTCCGAGCTGTCAGCGTCTGCTTTTATGGGTGCTGACTCCTTCTATGTGCGTGTCAATCTCAACATGGAGCCTCACGGTGACCCACTGTCTCTGGGCGTGTCCTGTGATGATATTATACACGTTACAGACACAAGGTACAATGGAAAATACCAATGGCGCTGTTCTCTGGTGGACCCACGCACAGCTAAGCCCCTGCAGGCAGGAACCATGCCCAACTACAACAGGTAGACCTTCATTTTACTGCTATATTATTTTAGACCATAGTCTAGGGTGAAACTATTTTTTACACTAGCTCTTAAAAAAAATGTTAGCCTGGTTTTGGTCATAGTGTGTAATATGTTAAAAGTGTTATGAGAATGTAAATGTAAAATTATTTTACATCTCAGGGCCCAACAGTTGTTACTTATAAGGCTACGAAAAATGGCCCTGGAGCAAAAGGACTTCAAGAAAAAGATGGTAAGACTGCTCATGTTGATATCAGATGAACAGCAATTTGAGTCACCAGGCTGGTTAACACAACAATTAAATGTTTATTTTTCTTCCTTTTCCTGCAGTTCTTGAAAAAATCATCTGGACGTGTGCGTCTGGTGAAGGCAGTGGATCCCGTTAGCCGTGGGATTGGTTCTACGCAGCATGTCCTTTACACGCTCAGCAAACGTAAAAGATTCAGCCATAATGTTCCCAGAATACAAATCTATGTGATGCAGCTTTTGTTTTGGTTTGTGTTTGTGTTGATGTGCGCGTACCTTCATGTGTGCCTTTCCCTTCAGGTCACGAGGAGCACTTGATCCCATACAGTGTAGTGCAGCCAGTGCAAGTTCCAACCAAGCGGCCTGTCATTTTCTCCCCCTCTCTTCTCTCTCGTGGTCTAATAGAGAGGCTCCTGCAACCAGCAGAGTCTGGTTTGAAGTTCAACACCTGCCCACCAGGTATGTGCACAGCAAACACACTCAGTCATACACATAATGCTCCAAACACACATGAACAAAAAGGTGATTCTTGATTGATTCATTTGATACACCACAGTCTCTTCTTTCCTCTTGCTTCCTGTGGTTTTGCAGAGCCTATTCAGGCTTCAGAGAGACGAGACAAGAGAGTGTTCTTGTTGGATTCCTGCAGTCCAGAGCAGGCTCTGGGTATACGGCTGCAGTCAATCCAGGATGTCATCAGCCAGGTGATAAAAAAGACACAGCATTTCCATTTCATGGAAAGAGCTCATGGTAATAATGATGAATGTACATTATTATTATACTATCTAAATCTGCCTTTTTGTCTCTTTGTCAGGACAAGCACTGTCTGCTGGAGCTGGGGCTGCCCAGTGTCGAGGGCTTATTAAGACAAGGGATTTACCCTATTGTCATCCACATCCACCCTAAGAACAAAAAGCACAAGAAACTGAGGTATGTGCACATCCACATCCATCCGCTTTGCATGTACAATACATTTCTCTGCTACAGTAAATACACATCAGATGATAGCTGCTCGATCATACTTCATTCAAGCATGTCCAGGTTCATCGTACACTTCACACCTTTCACGTTGTATGGTATATAAGCACTTTACTTCATATTCATTACTTTCCAACACTTGAAATAGGAAGTTTTTTCCACGGTGTGGAGAGGACAGCATAATGGAGGAGGTGTGCCATGCCGAGGAGCTGCAGCTGGAGACGCTGCCCCTGCTCTACTACACCCTGGAGCCCAGCACTTGGAGCTGCACTGATGAGCTGCTGGCAGCCATACGCAATGCCATCCATAGCCAGCAGAGGGCGGTAGCATGGGTCGAACTGGACAGGCTTCAGTAGAAGAAGGATAAAGAATGTGGATATCACTGTCTTTGAATAAAAGAACTGGCAGCTGCCAGCAGGCACAAAACCACACCCAGATTAGATCATCCTGCAACTCTAAGTGGACGAAGATCAACTTTTGACCTACCTGGAATCTCAAGGGAAGGCCAGATTAGGCCTATATACATGCATACAAACAGGAATTTAATGGTTCTCATCTATATAGCCAAGCTGGACTGGCTACAATGAGAGAATAGTGGGGAAAAAAATCAAATTAAATCAGATTTGACCCCCACAGTACAGACCTACCTGTAGTATCAAAAGGAATTATGCCATGTAACTTTTTTCCCCATTCAGAAAGCTTGCTACACTTACAGTTTTCTTATTGAACTGTAATTTTAAAATTATTCTAGGGGGATCACATAACGTTCAATTTTATGGCAGTTGGGTCAGTTGTCATTCTGTTGTTATGATGTGAGTGGAAAGTTAAGCTGTGACACGAAGAGGGTTGAAAAGGTGAAGGGGACTGAAGTATGTTGTAAGCGGTGATGTAGTGGATGGTACAGGTGCTCATCCACATTTTGTAATTGCATTAAAGATTATGTCTCTCTTGGATAGACATAATCCTGAAGATGTAAACCAATTATACAGGTCATACTTAAAATATCAAACTGGTATAACTGTTATATGAATACACATTTTTTAAAAGAGGATATTTTACGTAGGTTATGTGTGACTCAAAGTCAGAAAGTGCGGGATTTTGAATTTACACTATGACTGAAATTTTTTTTACTGACATATTTTTCTTTGTAACCAAGTTAAAAAATAAATGAATTCAAACATATTGATTTCTAATTCACTTGTGTGCTCAAATACGCAGACTTTGTTTTTTAAACAGAAACATAACAGCAGCTGACATTAAGACATCAGTGCAGTAGCTAGATTCAATGAGGAAACTATACTAATAATCTGAAACATCAAAATATAGATGAAGCAGACCCACTCAACTAGGCTAGATTAGGTGTTTTTATTAATTCCCACTATAAGAAATACGAATTTACTCTTAATAAAAGTGACAAAAATTCTGTGTTTCTCCTTGGCAAATTTTCAAAACTGCCTAGAACTGCATTTACAGTGTGCACAATTATATTTTTTCATACATAAAATAAATAGCTTAAATCAGGGATGTCCAAAGTACGGCCCGGGGGCCAATCACGCCCCGCGCTCAGATTTCATGCAGCCTGAAGCTTCATTTTCATAATATATTATTTATGGTGTGCTAGGATTGTCAGATACTGTATGGCTGGAAGATTTGGCTTTTTTGGTTGACATAACGAAGCATTTGAACCTTTAAGGACAAAGCTGCTGGTGTTATATATCAGTAGATGTGACACAAAATATTACTTCCTGAATGATCTTGTGAAAGACAAGAGCAAGAGTAACACGTAAATGTTAACAGACTTTGCATTACTCATAAGTCATGTTTAGAATGAACATGATCTTAAGATTTGTATCAACTTCATGCAAGTTTAATATATTTCATACAATTTATTCTTTGTTATTTGACTCCAGATGTGAAAGAAAGGAGGAACTGGTTTTTAGATTTGTTCACGCCTGATTGGCTTAGATTTGATTACATTGTCAAAAAAAAAGATAATTGTGACAATGAAAACAAAATTGTTACAGAACAGTGCATTTGTATGTAACCTTTATTGGTAATTTTATCAGTTTTAAAATGTTAGTATTGCCCCCCCCCCCCGGGCATCTGGCCCTCTTTAAAAAAAAAGCTTGGACACCCCTGACTTAAATGTAAAAAAATGTGTTCATTGTGTAGTTTTAATATCGCATCTCAGAGAAGCACTCAGTTGACTGTAAGGCCACTTAGAGTCGTCTTGTGCAGGTAACATATTTACAGATTTCTGACCCCATTTGTTTACTTATTTATACTCCGCGTGTATGACGTCATGTTTCCAGTGATCAGACGCCCCCTGGTGGACGGTGTCGGTACGCGTCCTGCTCCTCCTCCCCTCTCTGATCAACAACCAGCCTGGTGATATCATATGCTGGCTAAACCTCCACACAGAAGCAAAATGGCCGATAGTAAACTAACCGATCATACAGCGTCTGACAGTCATCAAGGGGTTATGCATGTTTTGTTTACAGCTTGAGAACTACAGTCGCTCAAAAAAGGATACTCGCCTTTCCTGAGTTTTTTCTACGATTAACATTTCGCCTTTCGGTGATGTCATTTCTTATTCAATTTAGCCTCGGAAGCCTCGAAGAACTAGCTCGCTAGGCTAGCTACCTTGCTAGCCTGCTAGCGGTAGGTCTGCAAGAATTTTTGCACAGAAGCACTTTATGTCCTATGTGATTCCCGAGGTGAGTACGCAACACGAACGTTGTGCGTTTTTTTTTTGGTAGCTTTCGTTGTTTGTGTGTTGATTAACAACGTCGGTTATCTCCGCTTTTACACTGCCGACAACATTTAGGTTTCAGTTTAAGAGCAGCTCCGCTTGTTACGCGTTGAAATGCTGAAGAAACGTCACTGAAGTTCGTCGTTACATTTGGCCCTGTCGACCGTTAGTGCTGATGAACCAGCTCGCTAGCCGCCGCCTGTTCACCGACCTGATATTTTTGTGGCTACTTTGAAAGTTACCCATTTAAAACAGCAAATTGTGTAAATGAAATGCAGGGTTTGAAAACAAGGGCCATGTCGTTTAGCTAGTTGTACGTGCTTGTTGTCTGCGGTCAACTGCGTAGAGGGTTAGATACGTCGCGCGGGGAGCGACACGAGCACCTTGCTCTGGGACAGTCTTAACTAATAACGTTACCGCCGCGAGCTCTTCAGGTCATGACACGGTGCTCACCAGCTGCTTTAGTCGACTAGCATTAGCTGGGTTGCTCATCCGAGTATTCTGGCGGTCTTAGTAGCTGGATAGCTATTCCCTTACTGGCCTGTTATTTACACGAAATCCAGCGTGTGGGCTCCTAATGCGTGTGTTAACAGACACTACATGAACTGATTATTAAAGCGAACGTGAGTTGCTGTATTTATATAAGGTACAGTGGAGGGGGGGTCAAGCCATAAGTTGTCCAGTTAGCGCTGTGTGACATGGTGCTAATTATGTGCAGCTTAGCTAACAGAAACACTCGGCCCAGTCGTATTTACAGCTCTCTGGTGTATTTGAGGTATGAGCCCTGTCGTGTGTTTTGCCTCTCACTGAAACGGGCTTGGGAACGAGTTTGTTTTTTGCATATCCTCATGGGTTTACTTTGGGCATCGTGGACGGCAGGTGAGAGGTCACCGGGAGCCTTCATGACACCGTCGTGTACTCCACATTTAAAGCCAGTATTGCCGTCATAGTCTCTGCTGCTGTGCAAGAGAACTTGGCTTTTATAGATATGTCTCAGAGTTTCAAGTCACTTGTTTGTTTGGCTGCTGTCTATGTTGTCTGTTGGTTGGGATTGCAATCGTTTGCTGGTTAATGAATTATGCAGTGAGAAACTAGGCTACCAAGGGCTGTTGTCAAGCTGTCTGCCTCTGGTTAACGTTACAGTCCTCACAACGTCGACTGTGTAGGAGAATACTTGGCAGTGATCTGATGAAATACATGTTATTGATTTTGAGTTGAAGTCGATACCTGTGTGTATGTTTGTGTATGTGTGTGTTTATTTTGAAAAGGGTATGCGTTTGTGAGCATTAAATTACTTTCAGTATGGCTCGGTGCAGCATTAATAATTGAATGTGTACATTTCTCCTCACAGACAGGAGAATCAGGAAAGGGAACAGTAGTTCATGGAAGACAAGAAAAAGAAGAAAGAAGATAAAAAGAAAAGGGAAGCCTCTCAGAAGGTAAACCGTGTCACCAAAAAATTCACAGCTGACTTGGTCTATATATTTTGCAGAGGCTCAGAGTGATATTATTACCCTCTTCCATTGTCTAGGATTGTTTTTGCAGAATTGGACCTGCTACATCTCAAAATTAATTTGCCATTTTCACTATTTAAGTAACTGAGGTTTTAGAGCTTAATGCTTTGGGATGGACTTTGCCTTGTTTGGAAATTGTAAAATGAATATCCACTGTCATATTGTTGTGTTTGCTTAAAAAGTATGCTGTTAGTATATTCCCAGTTGCAGTAGCAAGACTACAACAAGATCACACTACATAGATTGTGATGTTAAAACATAAAAACATTTTCTGTTTGCCCTTTTTCTCTTCAGTTTGCCACAAGCAAATTCTCCTCTGCTATGTATCTGACTCACTTATCCTTTCTATTTTAGGTGCCAGAACAGAAAATCAAAGGTATGTTTGTTTTTTTCCCTTTGTTTTTGTGTCCTCCTTTATCACTCACTATTGCATATGATAAAAATGTCAGTGGTATAATGTCTGTGGCCTAGGGAATTATTGTATAGGATTAAGAACATGTATGCTTACCCTTTGGCCCTACTGATTTCCTAAACTTTTATCAAACTATAATCTATAGAGTAGTTTAACCTGCCTGCAGTTGAGTAACATACTCACACCCTTATATTTCTACCAGTGATTCACACACACCTTTGTTGTATTTCAGTGCCAGAATCAGCCAAGCCCTCCTGTTCCCAGCCGCTCGCCACCCCAGGCTCAGTGTCCCCCAGCCCTGGCCCTGTTGCCCCCTCGTCCCCCAGTCCTGGTGCAGCCGGGGCTTCTGCACAAGTTCCTCCTGGTGGCGGGAACAATGCAAAGCAGCGGACTGCTGTGGCCAACGGACAGCCCTCCTCCTCCCCCTCTGGAAGCCAGACCTCCCAACAGCAGCGCTACATGTCCAGAGAGGTTCCACCGAGATTTCGCTGCCAGCAGGACCATAAAGTGCTACTGAAGAGGGGCCAGCCACCGCTGTCCTCCATGCTGCTGGGGGGAGGAGGAGGAGGGGAAGGGGGTGCAGGAGGAGTTGGAGGGGGCAGTGGATGGGGAGCCACTCCACCTCTTTCCTCACAGGGAGCAGATAACCCCAATGCAAACGCAGCTGGAGGCACAGGTGAGTTTATTTCTAAAAAAAGATGATCAAGTTTGAAATGTGGTATATGAATAATGGTTGCAAAGTTGTGTTCAAGACAGTGTTAATATTTTACTTTTGTCCCTACAGATTCCAACCTGGGTTCATCCTCCCCTTCACTCCCCAACTCCTCCTCATCCTCATTATGTGTCGCTGCTCTGTCGTCGTCTTCTACTACTACTACTTCAACTTATGCAAATTCCACATGGGGGGCAGGCTCTGGCAGCCCGTCCTCTTCTCAGGGCTGCGGGAAGGTGATTGTGGATGGGACTGACCTGGGGGACTGGCCTAGCATCCTAGGTGGGGCCAAATTGAGTTCTGACGGGGCTGGAGGAGGGGTGCAGGAGCAAGACTGCCCCGGTAACAACAACAGTAGTGCCTCATGGAGTGAGAGAAACATCCAGCAGAAGGGAGGAGCGGGAGGAGGAGGAGGAGCAGGGAACATGGACAATCCTTCTTCACCTCGTTCTTCTCCTCTATCCTCCTCTTCTTCGCTTAATGAATGTGTTCAGTCAAGTGGTGGTGTGTGGGGCTCTTCCACCTCCTCTCAGGTGGAGGCAGGGCTAGGATCAGCAGCATTTTACAATTCCAAAGTCTCCCATCTTCTTCCTGGGCCTCAGGAGAGCCCTGTGGGTGGCAGCAGTAGTGTCCATGGTGCCAATTTCAATCCCAACGTGAACCCCTCCGCCTGGCCTGCCCTGGTGCAGAGTGGGACATCAACTTCGGCTAGCGACGGCCTTCCACTACATTCGTCCATTACATCAGCTTCCTCGTTCTCTGCCAGCACCCCCCTCATCACCACTCACTCTCTTTCATCTGTGAATCAAACTGGTCTCCACCAGCAGCACACTGAGACAGCTGTGGGAGCCAGGAGTGGAGAAGAGCAGCAGCACTTAGGAAGTCTAGGGCCGGAATTGGGTTCAGGTGGTGGAGCACGAGGAGCCGGACCAAATCAAGAAGGTGGCGATGAAAGTGACTGTGGCGTTGCTAGTGTTGAAGGAGACGGAAGTGGTAATCTTTCTGGTTCTTCCACTTCCTCCTCTGCTGCCTCTTCTTCTTGGAGATCCATGCCTCCAGTGTCCTCTGACCTCAGTACAGGTGCCTCACAGGCAGATGGATGGGGTGGAGGAGGGACTGTAGCTCAAGGGCAGGAAGGGAATGTGTGGGGCTTTGGTAGCCAGGGTGACAAGGCAGGGTGGGGCAGGGGAAATGATGGTGGCTCAAATACCCCAGTGGTATCTCAGGGAGCGTGGGAAGGAGGCAGTTCAGAAGCAGAGTGGGGTGGCACAGTGGGAGGTGTAAGTTCCAGTAACTTAGCAATAGGAGGTGGAAGAGGAGGTGATGGGAGCAGCAGCAACAGCAGCAGTAGTGGAGGCAGTGTAGGTATTGGTGGTGGCGTTTTGCAGGACTCTGCCTCACCAAAGTTTGCAACTATGACAAAAGCATGGGACAATCAGAAAGGGATGGAAAGTGGGGACAGTGCAGTTGGGGAGTGGGGTGGTCAAGGTGGAGGCACTGGAGGTGGAGGGCCCTCAGGATCTAGTGGAGGAGGGTCCACAGCTGGAAGTGGTGGAGGAGGGAGTGATGGTGGACAAAAGCCGGAGGGAGCCTCGTCTGCGCAGAGTTCCCAGCAGACCTCCAATGCTGAAGTGGCCTTACTCAGCATGCTCAATCGATCTGACCTGGACCCCAGAGTTCTGTCTAACACAGGCTGGGGGCAGACCCAGATCCGACAGAATGTGGCCTGGGACCTGGACACCGCAAGAGGTGTAGGAAATAGAAATGAAAGAAACGCTTCATCTTCCTCTGCATTCTCATCAGCAACCATGAACACTACTACTAGTCGCGGTCCTGGGTACCCGTCTAACAACAGTTCAATAACTAATGATCTATCTGCTAGCAGTCACACGACCAACCTAAACTCTGGCCCTGCTACAGTTAGGGATGGCTGGGATGGGGCCACACAGTCCACCTCTGGTCCTCACATGCCTGGTAGCAATGTAAGGAAACCAGGAACGCCAGAAGAAGATCTGGAGGGCAACCAGGGAAAGGCAGCTGGAGGCTGGGGTGATCTCCCACCCGAGAAACAGGGCAAAGGGTGGGGGACTGAAGAACAACAATGGGGAGATCGCAGAGGTAGAGGAGGGAACTGGAGAGACTTTGGAGAACAGGGTAGTGGGTGGGCAGATGGTCCAGAGGATAAACAGGGCAGAACAGGAGGATGGAAGGGGACTGGAAGAGGGGAGGCAGGTGGCTGGGGAGGAGACTGGGGACAGAGAGATTCTATGCCTGGAGGTGGGAGTGGTGATGGGCGAAGTAGAGGTGGAAGCAACTCTGATGAGGGATCTTCCTGGGGTAATTTAGAAGATGGGGGATCTCAGCGAGGAGGATGGGGAGGAGGAGGAGGAGATGTGGGTGGAAGCAAATCCCACCAGGACTGGGGGAGTGCCAAGACCCACACAGCAGCAGCAGCAGCACAGATACCAAACAGCCAAGTGGCACCAATGAAAGCCCCAAATCAACAGCAGCACCAATCACAGGGCCAGCAGCCACAAGGAGGTCCCATGCAAGGAGGGTGGAACAGCCGGTCCAATGTTGGAGGTGGAGGTCCACCATCCAAGAATCAGAACCAAAGTTCGGGCTGGACCTCCGGCCCGATCCCCCAAATTCCTGCAGGTGGGGGTGACTCCCTGGAGCCCAGTGGCTGGGAAGAACCCTCCCCTCAGTCCATCAGTCGCAAAATGGAAATCGATGATGGCACTTCAGCCTGGGGAGACCCAACCCGCTACAACAGCAAGAATGTGAATTTGTGGGACAAAAAAAGTGCTACACCCGACCAAAGCCACAGTCAGCAGGCCCCGCCACCACCCATGCAGCAACAACCACCTAGAAGGCAGCAGGGGATGCAGCACAGCAGGGACACAAACCCTGGCAATGCTGCAGTTGGTAAGCAGAAGGTCTACCATTTATAAAAAGAGAAAAAAAAATGTGCAGTAGATTGAAGTGTTCTTAAATTAGTGCATATTTTCTTTACTTTGTCTAGTTTATATGAGAAATAACAATGCCACAATTCAGTTTTCTCATACGTCCTTGGTTGCAAATATCAGGAACAGCTAAAGCAGAGGACTACAACATTTGCTAATGTAAGCCTCATTGACACCTCATTGACTCTTGCCATGTCAATTACAATTAATTTCATCAATCTCCAGGTCCAGGTATGTGGGGAGGAGGTGCACAATCTGTGGATAATGGTACGGCTGCTTGGGGTCAGACGTCAGAAGCAGCAACAGGATGGGGTGAGCCAGATGAATCTGGCAAAACTTCTGGCTGGGGGAACCCTTCACCCAACCCTAGTAAACCTGGTAAGAAAAGAATTACTAATAATAATTCAAAATGTCATGTTATCTGAGTTCTAAATTGTTAATGCTCACTATCATTCTAAAACATGAAGATGAGTCTCAAATGTAGTAACATTACATATCTCTAAATTTGAATGCAGTTCAGCATTCTTCAACAGAGGGAATCTAGAGAAGTGACTGCCAACATTATCATAACCATCTGCTTTGGTTTTGCTGCAGGCCCTAAGTCGATGGAAAGCTGGGGTGGGAAGGGAGAGGGCTCTGTTGCAGCCTCTCGTCACCCCAGCTGGGATGAGGAAGACGATGGTGGTGGAGGGGTCTGGAACAGCACTGGTTCCCAGGGAAGCAGCTCTTCCTTCAACTCTGGAGGCTGGGGTCAGTCTCATGGAGGAAAGAGAGGCAACATCAAGGTAGGGAAAGGAGGTTGTAGAACACAAACTAGTTTACGTGGTCTCTCGTTTTTCATTGTATTAAGATGAAGTTTTAATTTTGTACAGTAATTTTACTCAAAATTGACAAGTATTGTTTTAATTTCTTCCCTAAAGAGTGGAGGAGGGGACAGCTGGATGAACCCTGTGTCACGGCAGTTTTCGAACATGGGTCTTCTGGTAAGATGTTCACTTTCTTGAAGTGGAGCTATCATGCTCATTTTCAGCTCTCTATTCCGAGTCTGAGACTTAGCTGTGTCGCTACCTTAGCCTTCATATTAACTGACTCTGCCCATACTGGGAGCTTATAGCACAGAGGGAGTGTTGGTGTTTAACGTTACACCTCTAGTTAGCTTACAGGAAGCTCTTACCGCCAGGATCTGACCTGCTTTAAGCTCCCAGTCCATTAGAAGTTAGCACTTAGCAGCTAAAGTAGTTAATTTCTAACATTAACAACAAGTAAAGCTATACAGTACGTCCATCAGTAAACTCTGGAAGTCACAGAGAGTTGAGGCAGGGAAGCTAGAGGACACCAGAAGCTTTGGAAAAGCATAATAGGTCTCCTTTAATGTTTTACTTCTCTGTCATATATCGCTGTTTTTTCTCTTAACCAAAACTTCTGTCGCCTATATCGATAATGTTATTGCATGGATTATGAGTAAGGCCTCTGTTACTGTCCTATGAATAATAAATTCACTAAATTACTCTGTTGTTTCTTAGGGTGATGACCCAAGTGTTGACAAAAAGATGGAAGGAGAGAAGAGAGGAATAACTGACTATAACGGAGAGATGCGTAGGGGAGGACGAGGCGGAGGAGGTTACCGCATACCTAGTTCCAAAGACATGGGTCCTGTTGATATGGGACCCTATGGTGAAAAGGTATGAGACTGTTTATAGTGCTAACGAAAATAAAGTCACTTGTCAGTTGTGCTAATTTAATGACCTCAAAAAATGATTATGAAATGAGAAAACTTCATCACAAATACAGTGCAATTGTTACATGCTTTCCATTGTACTCTAGATGGGTGGCCATGGAGTGTTTGTTGGCAGTGGTGGAGGGATGCCTCCACCTCGAGGGATGCACCAGCCTGGCATGCATCCAATGAACCCCTCCCAGGGGTTACGTGCTCAAGTGCCTCATCAGTTCCTGTCTGCTCAGGTCTGTTGTCTTCTGTCTCTGATGTTATTAGTTATGATGAATGTTATATTCCAGAGAAATGGAGGGTCTCCTGAGTCCTCTCAGTTCCAAACATTTTGTTGGTTGAATGATTTTCAGCTCTAACTGAATATTGCTGACACTGTATGTCGTGAATGGTTATGGGCAAAGTCATGAGCAGTAAACACAGATTGATATGTTATTCCTGTTAGTAAATTCAACAGTTTGTGGGGTTTGCTAGGTGTTGAGTGGAATTATTGATTTATTGATTGCCTTGTGGTCTGGCAATAAATAACAGCTATGGCTTTTAGGCCAGAGGGTAGCTTTTAAGAGGCCATTAATGCAATGTTTAGACATTATGAAATAATCAACCTCATCTCATTTATTTCATATTTACAGTACTGTATTTTTCCAGCATTCCTCAGTTCTCTGTTTATCCGTGTAACTTGTCAGCTTGTTAGTCATCTAATTTATCTGGCCCTAGACAGTAACACAGCCTCACACTTGTTGCATCTTGAAGTGTCTTCACTTGATAAGATGCCATTTTTAAGAAGTGACTGCTCAATATTGGATTCTTCCCAATCAATATTTTTGATCCTGTGCCCCTGTAGACTTGATGGTGTGCAAGGACTTCTTTAAAACTGATCAGCTGTATCAATATATCAACAGCCATACATAAAGAAATTACTGTGACATGCAGGTGCCGGGTCCTATGCTGAAGCAGATGCCTTCTCCTGGTGGCAGCGTGGGTGGAGTGGTGGGAGGAGTAGGAGGTGTCGGCGGCGTCGGAAGTGTCGGCGGCGTCGGTGGTGTTGGTGGAGGAGTGTTCCCTCCTCAGATTTCCCCACAGCAGCTAGCAATGCTCAGCAACATTTACCCCCACATGCAGCAGTTCCATCTGGTACGTGACTAAATGTTAGAATGTTAATTGATGGGTTGATTCATCATCACGGAAATAAATATTGTTGTTTGTTTCATCTGTCTTTGTAACTCACACACCACATATTAACATACTGGCAGTGTTTGTATAGTAGTAGCCTACAGTATGTATTCTTTGTTTACCTCTATCGCTGACCATTTCTGCCCACAAACCCACAGGCTTGTCAGCTCTTGCTGCAACAGCAGCAGCAGCAGCAACAGCAGCAACTTCTGCAGAATCAGAGGAAGTTTCCTCAGCCTCAGCCTCTCAGGCAGCAGCCTGACCCACAGCAGGTGAGCATGCCCTGTAGCATACCACAGAATGTCATCAGGACTTCAACATTTACTATTATAACTACACATAAATATACAGACCCTTCGTAACCTATGATTCAGTTACTTAACCCCTCTGATATGCTACAGCTATGACTGCAGTGTACCCCTCAAACATGTTAACTAGAACCTGTTACTCTAAATACTTTTTTGTGCATACAATTTGTGACCATTTATAGTTATTCGGATAGTGACTTATTTTCTTGAATCTTATCCTTCTCAGCTGGCAAGGATTATGGCTATTCTGCAGCAGCAAAGACAGCATCAGCAGGGTGGAGTTGGAGGAGCAGCAACAGGAGGAGGGAGCTCCAAACTTTCCCCCTCTCACCTGGGAGGAGGCCTATCCAAACAGCCCATGGTAGACCCCCTTCCACATCCTGGAATGGGGGGACCCTTATCAGACCTTCATGCCAAAACGCAAGGGATGTACTCTGGTGAGTGCAACAGGGAAAATGTTTGTGGCTTACACTCCAACGGCTAGATGCGATGTAGTCAGCTGAATAGGTAACTATAAATAAAGGTGGTACAAGGTTTGACGTTTTATGTTTACTTTTAGCGCTGATTGTTAGGCTGCCAAAATAACACTGTAGAATGCTCTCTTAGGGTACATGGAGTCTGTTTGTTTAGGTGATCCAGTAAGAACCATCCAGTTATATTTATCTAATTTGTGTAAACACAGACACGTTACCTTTGTAATTACCGTCACTATAACAACAGTTCTCCATTTTAAACAGCTCCTAGTCTCAGTGCAACTCCACTGAACACAAACTGGTTAAAAATACACTTGCCAGCTCAGCTGTATTGAACTGAATATTAGTCAAAGTATAATGTGCTTATGAGTGCTTGTGTTGTTTTTTTTCTTGCCTGTTAGGGCTTGCTCCTGGTGGTAACCTGTCAGGCCTGGAGCTCAGTCCCATGATGGGAGGGATGAAGGACACAGGAGGACAGCAATCCCGCTTCAAATGGATGATGGAGGGACACTCCCCTGCTCCATCTCCCCCTGAAACAGCCCTTCACAAGAATGGTAGGTTAACAGATGGTTTGTAACATGATTTTTGCAAAGGCAAAATTCACACTTTGGGAATGCACACCTCCCAGGCTGTTGTCAATCTGGCTTTAACCGTGTTGGTACACCTTCTTCACAATGTATCTGAATGAAACACTGTGAGTCAAAGTGATCTGAGATGCATTCATGTCAATCTGTTTGACCCTGTTTTTGTCTTTTGTGTGCTGTTCCCAAGGCCCTTTACCCAGTGCTATAAAGGTGAGAGGAGGATCTCCTTACTCCCAGTATGAAATGCTGGGTGGTGATGGTTTGGGGATTCCCCCTCAAGGCTCTGCAGACAACTGGCACCGGACCCCTGGGAGTAAAATGGGGAACAAGCCTGCCACATCTAGCTGGCCTCCAGGTGAGGATGTAGTTCTCTGCTACATGCTACCAAAGGGCGAGGAATGAGAGTTAGAGGAGGAGTAGGTCAACCTGTCCAGTGTGTGCGCATGCATACTGACTCAGTACTTGTATATCTCAGAAGCTTTATTGCTGTTTTCATTTTAGTACCCAATCTAAAGCAAGAAAAAAGAAACTACTTACTTTCATTTGTTCCTAGTTTTATTGCCATCAGATACGTACAAATGTTAGGTTAAAGATAAGATGAGTCTCTGGCAAATTGTCTCTTTGTAATAGTAATATATACAACAATGAACACAGCCACAACTACAGAATTTTGCTTATGTTCTTTTGGTTGTTTGATTTTAAAAATAGCAGTGTTGATATATCATTTCAATCGATCAATAAGTTTTCTGTTCTCTGATGACAGAGTTCCAGCCCGGTGTGCCCTGGAAGGGAATCCAGAGTAGTGGAGACCCAGAGTCTGACCCCTACATGACCCCTGGTAGTGTTCTTGGCTCCCCGGGACCCCCGAGCCTCAACGACTCAGACCACCAGTTACTGCGAGACAACATAGGTATTTATTTTTAAATGTACCAAATGTTTTGATGAGCATAGCTATAGCGGTTTTGACAAAACAAACACTATGAGTTCCAATTTGGTCCCAAATCGAAGCAAAACGTAAATTATAGGGACTTGGAATTGTAATGGCATTAGTCACTCTAGCCCAGCAAGAACATGAAGGTGAAAGACTAAATAAAAGCATTAGATATTACTATCTAAGGGTAGGGTTAAGCAAAAGGTTGTTAATTAAGCATTTTACTTTGAGCTGTCTTTTCATGCCTCAGCCCTTTGACTTTTAGGATTAGAGCTAAAGAATAAATCAGTTTTATGGTATTTTTACCATTTAAAGCAGTCACTCAGATTTCAGTCAGACCTCTCCCAGACAACTTAAAATACCAACTAAAAAATTCTAGCCAAATTTGTATTTAATGTTTGTTTTTGACAGAAATTCGAAGGGCAAAGGTTTAAAAAAACAGTATTCCACACAGACTCTATCTGTAGTGGAGCTTTACTACTGTTCCCTTGTCATGTTTAACAGGATGTGTTGCTTTTATTTAATGTTTTAATGTTTTGCAGGGCCAAACCCCACCCTCAACACCTCGCTGCCTTCACCTGGTGCCTGGCCCTACAGTGCCTCAGACAGTCCCCTCAGCAATGCACACAGCACAGGTATATGTTTGTTTTTCTTTATTCTCTATATGTTTGTTTTGTTTTTGCATTTTGACATTTTAATCTCCTTTATCTTATTAGCTCAGTTGTTGTGTGCTTTTCACTTTCTTTGTTTCTCTCAACATAGCTGTGTCTGCACTGTGTTTTACTGGTGTACAAATTAACCCTTTTCTGCAAAGATGCCAAAGGAACTAGCTGTACTATGTCCTCGCCACTCCCATTTCTGCGGTCTGTTTGTTAAAGCTTATTTTCCCCCTCTTTCTCCCACCTCCCCATTTCCTCTTCAGGAAAGTACTCGGAGTACAAGCCCAGCTGGCCTCCAGAGCCCATCGGACAAAACAAGTTGTGGAAGACCAATCGCAACAGCTCACAGCTGCCACGCCCTCCTCCTGGCTTAACCAATCAGAAGCAGGCCTCGTCCTCCCCTTGGGGTAGCGGAGGCCCACGGTTGGCCCGGAGCTGGGGAGGGGGCGGGATTAATCAAGAATCAAGATTTGGGCCAGGTACTGTTTACAGGGAGTAAAAGAGTACAATGTATTATTTTCCATTTCTCATTTTATTATGCTGTATAGCATGTAGAGGGAGGCCTTCTTGACAATGATATGACGACTCCGGTCTTACTGCAGTATCATGAATACTAGTGTAAAAGTTATCTTTATGTAAATAAGATCATCTTTAGCCTAATCTTTGTCATGAGCTATGACATCCCACTACATTTTACATCCTTATCTTCTTTTCTGTTTGCCTCTTCTCTCCTTGTCTCTTTTCTTTAAAGGCTCAGCTTGGAGCGATGGTGTTGCCTCCAGAGGCAGCTGCTGGTTGCTACTGAGCAACCTGACCCCTCAGGTAAGAAGTGAGAAAAAGAGGGAAGGGACAGGATGAGAGATGGAAACTCTGAGAAGCAAATTATAGATTACATGGACAATACTCAGGGGTTTTACTAGCAAAAGTGGCACATTTCAAATATTATCAGTGTCACTTGCAGTAATCCTGTTGTCTGCAATAATGGGAGCATGCTATGCAATCAATGCATAATTAAAATTTTCTTACAACCCCTCATTGCAGCAGTATTGAACATGGTTATACAGTAAAACAGATGCCTAGGCAGATTGGTCAGAGTTTAAATTCAAAAGCATTAAATCGCTGTGCTCATTCATCTGTATTCCCCTTCAGTCTGTCTTATGCAAATTAGATGGAATGATGCATGACCCAGCTGTAATTGGATTGTGAAGTTGGATGAGCCATTTAATCAATTAGGGTTTGCACAAGTGACACTTGCATGACACTGCTCTGGGAAAAGCATAGTATTTAAAGTGTCATAAGCTTTTGTTTTAGCATTATAGCTTTTTACATTAATCCATCTTTGCTCATGTGCACAGGTTTGCAGCAAGTGTAACAATTAGAATGATGAGGCCACTATGTACACTCTCATAACATTACTTATTAATACATGGTTCTATAAGCTCCTAGATTTCCTGACCTTTTTCTGTGCCTATAATTGATGACTCAAGATTGTGGACAATTAATTGTCATTGTCACATCACTCACACAGACACTCACTCACACACACACACACACACACACAATCTTGTACACTTAGCCTTTATGCTTCTTTCACTGTAGATTGATGGCTCCACACTGAGGACTATCTGCATGCAGCATGGCCCCCTGCTGACCTTCCACCTTGGTCTGACCCAGGGCAGTGCTCTGATTCGCTACAACAGCCGTCAGGAAGCAGCCAAGGCCCAGGGTGCACTGCACATGTAGGTTAACCCGTAACCTCGCTAATGCACATATACTTATCATTGAACATGCTGCTGTTGATCTAAAGAGCCTCGTCTTGTATGTACTTTAAACAGGTGCGTTCTGGGCAACACCACAATCCTGGCGGAGTTTGTGAGTGAGGAAGAAGTTGCTCGCTATTTTGCACATTCCCAGGCCGGAGGGGCAGAGGGGCCCGGTTCAGGAGGGGCAGCGGCCGGTGGAACGCAGGGTTCATCTGGAACAGGCACAACTGTGGCCAGCAGTGGAGGTAGCTCCCCGGGGAATGAGCGGGCACCAGCGGGCACAACAGGTGGAAATGGAAGTGGTGGTGGAGGAGGGGAAAGTGGAGCAGCGGTTCTAGGTAGCGTGAGGTCCTCTGGCTCTGCCTGGCAGAGTCTCGATGGTACAGGTAGTTCTTCAGAAACGTCTTCAGCCCAAGGACCTGGGCTGGGAATATTTTCCCAATGGAGCACCAATGGGGCAGGGGAGGGAGGAGGTGTTGGCGGAGTAGAGTCTGGGAGGTCTGGGCTCTGGGGGGGCATGACTGCGGGATACCCCAGCAGCAGCCTGTGGGGGGCACCGCAAATGGAGGAAAGGCACCAAATGGACAGCCCTGCAGCATTGTTGCCTGGCGACCTGCTGGGGGGAGGAGCTGATTCTATCTGATGAGCCCCCTCTATTTGTACGTGTAGGTTTGGACACACTGATACAACATACACTGGGATACATATGTACTTACTATAGCACACACACACACACACACACACACACACACACACACAAACACATTTACATGGTATGCATTATTAATGTAATACACATATACACACATGCATACATATACATGGTATGCATATTATTGTGCACACACAAAGCAGAAATGTGAGACATGCTTACACACATTCTTGTGGCCAGACTTAAGCTATTATATAAACAAATGCAGGGACTGTTAGATGTGTATACAGCCTTTTTCCACAGATGAAGATTTCAACTGCTTAGACTTGAAACCTGAAAAAGAATGAAAAGTCAGTTGGTCTGAAAGACTTGACTGGATTGCAATGTGCTTAGTAAATAGGGGACTTTTCAACAGATTTACATACACATGCACACACCAAATACAGACAAGCCTTCAGACAGATGGGCACTGTAAACAGCATTACCTTCATCGTATAAGAACTTAAAACTACTACATGATGTGAGGTTAAAGTGCAGTTTGTATTCACGTCCCCTTAAAAACGGAGACCGAATCCAAACACATGCAAACAGCTCTGATTGAAAACAGAACTGTATCTTACTGTGTATGTTAAGTTAGTTTTTTTTCTGTTTGTTTGTATGTATGGTTTTAATTTTTGAACAGTGAAAATATTGAAAAATGTCATTGTTCTGTTTTCAAAATGCTGACCTCCTACTGTTGTATCTCACGCACTCTTTCTCTGTTATTCTCTCTTGAACATGTTTGTTACTGTTGCAGTGATAAATGTTAAATTGCTGGCAGTTTGAGGCTATGTTGCATTTCTCCATGTGTCAATACTGTGTGCAGTATCATACACACTATATGGACATGAGTATGAGTGAGACTGAGACCAAGTAAGTGGATTAAACCACCACAGTTGTTGTGCGTGTGTGTGAATGTGAGGATAATGTGTGTGTGCATGTTACTGCCTGTCATAATGTGGGCAAGGCTGCTTACTATACAGAAGGTCTATACAAAAATGTTTTGAGTGCATTCGGTATACTGCTGACTGTGTGTTTAAGAATTATTGGCACTAATGCTTTTTTTTTTCTCTCATTTGAAGTTGTTTGGTTTTTTATTAGCAGACTTGTCTTTTTTATTGTCCGACCTGCAATAATAAAAAAGAACATTTTAATGACACAAAGAGCTGAAGGCATAAGCGTTGAGAAAATGGACATGCCAAATCTTATCAAACTGTGTGGATCGGGAGGGAGGGGTGGGACGGGTTGTTTACAGATGCAGAGTAAGAGTTACCGTACGTTTTTAATGTTCTGTTGTTGTGTATTCGTTTTAAATTAAGACAGGCTTTAACACTCCTGTTCAGTGTTTTCGTTATGAGATTTTACAAAGGAAAAATTTATTTAAACAAATGAGAACAAGATTAATAAAGATGAAAGTATTGGCTTCTAAATGTGTCCTTGTGGTCATTTTTTAAAAATGTATTTAGGTTTCTGGATGTTGTTTTTCAGTGTTAAACTAATCTGAGTGATCACATAGCACTGCATGGTATGAAAAATAATGCTTTGTACATGTTGCAGTGACGAGTACGGCAAAGAAATTGCATCAAGAGAAAGGCCTGTGAGCTGTTCAATGACACGGCCACAGAAAAACAAGCCTGCGTGTCCATCTGTCACCCTCTCATTACCATCCACACACCAATCCTATTTAACTCCCACGTCATTCTACAGTAAGCCACTGCTTACTGTATGAAATAATTTAACTTCTCTGATGTAGCTATGGTGCTAAGTCGATACACTGTTATTACAGACCACAGATTTAAACGGTGGTAATTAAATGATTTCCTAACATTTTGTGACATAACTACAACTTGTACAACACCAGAAACTCACAATTGTGATTGGCCTCAAACACAGGTGTGATACAGGTGTGTAGTTGTAGCAACTGAGATTTAATCATCATCTGGAAGACGCTTGGTAACTTTATTAATGATAGGAAAAATACAATTATTAATAATTACTGACATACCAAGAAATGAGCCAATATGACTGGATTCTTCACTGTGACTCAAAATGAGTAACATAAAAATGGGATTACAACTAACTAAATGTTCAAATTTATGGAGGAAGGAGTATTTAGGTGTGACGTTTTTCCTTTAATGACTGTGCCCTGACATCCAGAGAATGACATCATCGACGTTGTGAACGGGCGCGTTGTTAAGTAACGAGAGGGGGAGACAGACTCGAGTGGAGAACGAACGGCCGCTCGTGCTGCTGGAGCTTTAGGGACTATCAACAGGGAGTGCAACCGACGACAGATCTAAGAGCTGGGGGAATGAGAGCCGCCAGAATCCGCTCCCATCCTCTTCTGCCCAGGCTCCTATCCGACTGACAACCATCGGATCAGAACCTCCACCGAACCAGCTCTCGGAAGAACCCAATATCGGGTGAGTAGCGGGTCGGGGAACCAGAGAAACCAAGGGGGAAAAGGGGCCTGATTCGGCCGAATCAGAGTCTAGTATTCACGGCTTACAGGAGAGGGGGAGGGGGCGCGTAGTAGGGATGGCTATCAGGCTAGTCCAGCACATAAATGGGTGCGGTTATAAGTATGATGCACAATTTGGTGAAGTGTGATATAATAATTTGCAGTTTATTTTAATGTCGAGCTGTATCGTGGTGCAGTACGTATCACGGTTCCGTTAATGTATTTCTACTAACGTTAGCTTAACGGCAGCTAACAGTTAACTCACGTAAATATCCTCGGCTGTTATTTTTTTTACTGAAAGCGTCTCTAACACACACAAACGAGTGTTTTAAAACAACATGGCGCTATGTGGCTGTTTATAAAATGTAATATTGTTTAACGTTACAGCAAATACGTTGCCCTTGTAGCGTAAATCACAACTGACTCGCTTCCCATCACAACCAGGAGAGGACACCGTAGCCTGACATCTGACATTATCGTTAAAAAATGAACGTTTAAGCTGTTTTTATCGCTATTTGTGTGAGTTTGTGTTATATTAAAGCTTTAGTGCATTTAGCGTCGAGGCTGTAACACAGGAGCTGATTGTGGAGTGACAGCTGCCGTTAGTGAGAGAGGCGTAGCAGTGCTGTGTTTTTCATGTGACTGAAATCTCACTGACACTTGTTTTCTCTCTTAAATCTGACTTATTCAGCCACTTTCATGAAGCTGGAGCACTTTATACACAAGAAATGTATATTTAATAAATATAAAGAATTTATTGCACACTTTAATTTAACATGATTTGCAATGTATAGGTGGTTTAACCTCCTCAGGACATCCCACAACTACCACAAAAACTCTCCCAGCCTGCTGATGTGTACTGTGCCGTCTTAACCAACCCACTCCTCTGTGGACAGTTACTACCATAACAGCACATGTGCGTTTCAAGTGCTGTGTGATAGGCTAATTCCACTTGCTACACATCACACAAGCCCATCTTTGCAATTTGCATTCTTCACATTGCTTTCATTATTATACATGCCTTTGCAATACCAAGTCCTCTCTTGCAAGCTTACATATACGAATGGAAACCATATGGAAACTGTGCAATTTTAAAATTGCGTGCCACCGTTCCTGTACCAAGTAATTAATCAGTGGCACTTACTGTGTAGCCTTGTGATTAATGTTGCTCCCTAAACCGGGTCCCTGGCTACAGCACATGAGACACCCTCTTGGTGTAATGAAACCTAACCCTTTATTAACCCAAATCCATCTGCCTCCATCACATCCACTACGGCAGGCTGTCTCTCATCAGCTAGAGTTGACGAGGCCATCGAGGAGCCTACATATCTTTTTTAGTGCGTTGGTTCAGTTCACATTTTTCGCTTTGAAATTGGGACACAGGGCACAGCGCAAGTTGTTTTGAGTTTTGAATTCTTTAACAAAGCTCAGATGCCAAAGTGGCTTTAGAAACAGAGCCTGGTGTCTGCAGCTCCCTCTTTTTAATCCCTCTGCTCACAATCGAGCAAAGTCACTTCTGGGGTAATTTATGTGGCGATAAAGGAGGTTCTGGATCGAAGCTGACTAATCTGACAGAATTGATGACTGTTCTGCTTGCTTGAGTTGGCATGTCCACAAAACTGAAGTCATCTGAGAATGCTTTGCTTTGCAATTTGTCTGAGTTGTCATGAGACTTATTTCATGTTTTCAATAGGGGGGGATGTGGTTTGAGGGAGGAATTGCCTTGTTGGGTGGTCAACAGGACACATTTGGAACGAGGGTTCACTGTGCCTATAAAAGGAACCATTTGTTTACATTGTGTTCCCAAATTGGAGGTGAGGAAACAAATTGCTCTCATGAGTGATGCTCTGTGCTGATACATTCTCTGCAGCAGTTTGCTTTCTGAAGTTGATTGGACAGAATTGTCTCAGGGTCTTGACACAGATAAAACCAGCCAGCGCTCCATGGCTGCTCGTGCCTTCCCTCCCTTGGCTGTGCGAGTACAGAACAGTAGAGAGCTTAGTCTTGTTTTTGCAGTGGCTGCACAATGTGGCGTGGTAGAGAGAGTACTAAATAAATGATGATCCTGCTCCGGCATCACATGCAGCTCAGCTCTGAAGATTCACTTCATGTGTGTGCCCCAAGTCTTGGTACTCATGCGGCCGTTGATTCAGGTTTCCAAGTGGAAACTTGCGTTTCTGTGTAGCCCTTATTTTGCTGTATTTTTTTTCTCCTCCCTTCCCTGCTTTTGCTGATCTCATTTCAACCACCTCCCCCCTCCCAAACCTAATCGTGTATCTCTTGAGGCCAGACAGCTGTTTGCTGATCAACTAGCCCTGCTCAGGCAACATTCTCACACAAACACGTGGTCAGTTCAGCGTGTCTGGGACTGACGGATCATCATGTGATCAGCTGACTGACTCTTAAGGATACCATTTCTCATTCTAC
The DNA here is from genome assembly GCA_033000465.1 of Sciaenops ocellatus. NCBI lineage: Eukaryota > Metazoa > Chordata > Actinopteri > Sciaenidae > Sciaenops > Sciaenops ocellatus. The sequence goes on from CP136877.1 coordinate 21,829,820, forward strand.
CACTCGGGAAAGTCTAGAAAATAGTGTATTCAGTTAGGTTGTAGTAATCCTACAATGTTTCAGATTTAGTGGTGACAGAAAAGAGATGCAGCACAGATGAGCTAGCGTGGTGTCCTGTGTCCTTTTGTTTTATTAAAATAATCTGTATTTGTCTGTTGGTGACAGTGACAACTTGCAAACATGGAGCTGAGAGTGGGGAACAAGTACCGGCTCGGTCGAAAGATAGGGAGTGGTTCCTTTGGCGACATTTACCTTGGTAAGTGTAAACACACTTTATTTTCCTTTTTTTTGTTTTTTCATGTCTTACACAACTTTCCGTGTGTTTCCTCTGTTATGGTTCTTTCCACATTAGTTTCTGGACAGTCTCTCTTTTCATACTGTACCATTCATTTCTTCACTTATCTGGGCACCGAACCGGATTTTCCTTCATCTCCATCCATCACGGTACTGGTGAATTGCTATTGGTCTCACAGCTGTGTTTGTATTTTTGTGCGTCTCCTCAGGTGCCAACATTGCCACCGGTGAGGAGGTCGCCATTAAGCTGGAATGTGTGAAGACCAAACACCCACAGCTGCACATTGAAAGCAAGTTCTACAAGATGATGCAAGGAGGAGGTAAGGAGTGAATATACCTTTGACATGCTTTGCAAGATTTATATCAAGAAGTATATTTTATAAAATTATCCCTGGCATTTTTATAGATGCTAATAGTCTTAAGCCTTCTGGAAAGATGTGTAATACATTATCATGAATTTGACTCTAATTGCTGTGATTGAATTAATCTTTGAATCTACATAGATGAGTAATGGGATTTTTTTTTTAAATATTTCCTAAGTTAAGATATGTATTTGATGCAAAATTTGTTACACAGTAAATAATATGAATTATATGTGTGTATTCTAGTGGGCATACCATCAATAAAGTGGTGCGGTGCAGAGGGAGACTACAACGTGATGGTAATGGAGCTGCTTGGTCCCAGTCTGGAGGATCTTTTCAACTTTTGCTCCCGGAAGTTCAGCCTAAAGACTGTCCTGCTTTTGGCAGACCAGATGGTATGACACACAAACCCTCATGTTAAGTCAGGGCATTAGGACAGTTTCACTGTGCCCCTCATGTTAGGACCCCCACTGTGAAACAGTTGTGTTTACAAATAAAATACAGAGACATAATATTTATGATCCCACTAGATGTGCATGACCTACTTGACTTGTATTTGTTGGTGCATGCTCTATATATAAACATTGCACATGATTCCCCCAAGGCTTCTTTAAAGATTATAGCTTGTTTTGGTCTCCACTACTCCTGTGCGTCCAGTGTACTTAATAATTCTGGCCTCTTCTTAGACCGCGCTGGCCTAGATATTTCATCTCATCCATAGCACACTCAAGCACAACACATCTCACCTTTTGTTCTTACTGCAGCCAAGTTGCTGTGTCAGATCTCTATTGCGATGTTTGACTCTCCACTTATAGCCTGGAGTTATCACCTTTCCGTGTCCTGTCTTCATATATCCTGTTGTCCTCCCTTGTCCTCCTCTTTGCTTTAGTTCGCTCAAGGTATTGATGTATTGAGTGCACCTACTACTGCTCAGTGACTGAAACTTTATTAGAAAACAACACAAGGAAAGTACTGGCTGGACAGTACGTAGCAAGTGATAATATGACCTTGTGGCCTTGAATTTATGTCATCATTACACTCAGAAATATATCCTGCCTGTGTACCAAAGTGTTTTGTTTCATGCTGCAAAACCTGATCATTTCCCCACTCTCTGTCTCAATTATCTTCTCTAGATCAGTCGCATCGAGTACATCCACTCGAAGAATTTCATCCATCGGGATGTCAAGCCTGACAACTTCCTAATGGGGCTTGGCAAGAAGGGTAACCTGGTGTACATCATCGACTTTGGCCTGGCCAAAAAGTACCGTGACGCCCGTACACACCAGCACATCCCGTACAGGGAGAACAAGAACCTGACTGGCACCGCCCGCTATGCCTCCATCAACACACATCTTGGAATTGGTAAGGCACATACACACACACACCTGATTTGCCTACTAGATTAGGTATTTTGTTATTCATAACATTTGGTTAGATCCTCATAAGAAAACTGTTGCTGGTTTTCACCCTCGTTACTTGTTTATTCACACACATGTGGCTCACGTGCCCGGCGTTTCTGTTTTCGCCCCACGTGATGGCGCTTTCTATGAAGCCTCTATTAGAGTTGTTGTGATGCATGTTTATTTATATTCTGTGTATTACTAACATGGCAGAAAGGTTAAAGTATCTAAAAATGTGGTGTGGATAATGCTGACTACAGCAGACCGAAGATCAGCAAGTTACAATGTGTTCATTCAGTCCAGGGCTTTTATTATGCAACAGGCCCATATGGCCTATTTTCCCAATAAAGCTGTCGGAAAGAAAATATGAAATTTGTAACCATTTTCTGATAGCAATAAAATTGAGAGTTGAACAGATAGTTTGCCACGTCACAATTGATAAGAGCCACGTTTCGTAATGGTGTGGTAACAGTGATGGGTAGTCATGTGGCTAGTCAAAAATCTGCTCCATATCTTTTAAATGAGTCACATCCCTTCTCGCCATGTGTCTGCGTCAGAACATAACAACGGTCTCTGAATATTTGAGTGGTTTTTGAATCTGCACTTCTTACTAGTGCTTAACTTTTCTCATTCAGGAAGCTGTCAATTCTAGCTCTACATTGCATAAACAAATTGTTCCTGATTGTCACCCCCATCCCCGCTCCTCTTGGACGTGCCTCCTCTCTGCATCGTGTTTTTGTTTATACACACACCCTACAAGATCAGATCATACAGAGGATGTGAGGAAAGAGGGCTCATGAGAGAGAAAAAGAAGGAAATGCCATCTGGGATGGAAAACAGCCCTGTTGTGGTGTTGTCATTTCAGTGTAATGCTCTCTAAGAACATTTTTTATATGGCTAACCATTTAAACACATTCCCCGTTTTATTGCAGTGTACTAGCTGAACAGTTTCAGCCCCAATAAGTTTAATTTCGGTATTTATGTTAGCTATCATTTACTTTTTGTTAGATAGCTAACGGATGGACAAATATTAAATGAAAGTGATGGGACACTGTATTTCTGTTGGAGTATTTAACCTTACTCTGTGACTAAAATCAGCATTACTGATGTTCATGTGGCGCTACACAAGCGCCACATGAACGTCTTATTTATTATATTTCAGGGAAAATCCTTTTAGGGGGCTGACATGGCTCTCAGTACATTACCATTATTTTTCATACAGATATTGGCAACCCACAGACTGAATAAAACAGATGAGCTACACATATGATACAACCCTTTACCTCCACAATTTTCTAACTATAGTTATGAGGAGTAAAATAATTGTTTGGCCATGTTGTGAAGTATTCCCAACTTGACTATGACTTTCATTGACCTGTTATTGACTGGTCAAAGGCGTTAGTTTATTTCGACCTAACTGTAGTGTTAAGTGGACTTAATTTTCTCACTCTCTCTCTCTTTCTGTCAACAGAGCAGTCCAGACGTGATGACCTGGAGTCTCTCGGCTACGTCCTCATGTACTTCAACCTGGGCTCCCTCCCCTGGCAGGGCCTCAAGGCTGCTACCAAGAGACAGAAGTATGAACGAATCAGTGAGAAGAAAATGTCCACGCCCATCGAGGTTCTTTGCAAAGGATACCCTTGTAAGTGATGTAGTGCCTCTGTGTAATGGAGCAGCAACATGCCTGCAGTTCTGAAATTCTCTGCAGCTGCAGTATTGAGTTTACTCACTGTGGAATGAAGCACTAACAGTGCAAATGTTGTTTAATTACTGTAGTTGAAGTTTACCACAAAGTCAGTGATTTTGTGTTTTGCTTGCTGTCAGTGTTGTGTGTATTGACTTTCTCCTTATTACTGTTTTGCTTGTTATGTATTCTCCTACAGCTGAGTTCTCCACATACCTGAATTTTTGCCGTTCACTCCGTTTTGATGACAAGCCGGACTATTCGTACCTACGACAGCTCTTCAGGAATCTTTTCCACCGCCAGGGTTTCTCCTATGATTATGTCTTTGACTGGAACATGCTCAAATTTGTAAGTGTTTTATCTGGTTTTGGTGCTAAGCTGCCATTTAACTTTTTTATCACAGTGCTCAAAAATCTCACTTTTAAACAGCTTACAATATAATACAGCTACTTTATGTTCATGGAAAGGCTTTAATGTGGCTGATCTCATCTATCAGGGTGCCAGTCGGACGGCTGAGGATGGAGATCGGGAGAGGAGGACGGGAGATGAAAGGGATGACAGAATCGGAGGAGGCCCCAGGGGGTCTGCATCGCGGGGCCTCCCCCCAGGTCCTAACCCTGCAGCTGTCAACAGAGTCAGGAATGGGCCAGAGCAGGCCATCTCTAACCCTGCCTCACGGGTCCAGCAGTCTGGTGAGTGTTCAGCTAAATTGCTTAAGTCTGTACCAACACTGCCATATTCTTTTTCTCGAATATCTGCATCAAATGTGGTTTTTCAAAAACAAATTTGAATGCATAATTTCAGGGAACACGTCGCCTCGTGCAATTTCTCGCGCCGAGAGGGAGAGGAAGGTGAGCATGCGTCTCCACCGCGGGGCTCCTGCCAACGTTTCGTCCTCTGACCTCACAGCCCGTCATGACCAATCCAGAATTTCCACATCACAGGTGAGAAAACACTCACAGCTCCCTTGTGACATACACTGCATTAATCGGGGAGCAAGCCATTTGTATGTATTGATCTGTGTGATGTTCCCTGTAATAGAAGATGGACCTGGTTCAGCTATAATAATTGTGCATGCTCTATGTATATATGTATGTATGTATGTGTGAGTAACTGCTAATTCCTTCTGTTTCCTTTGCAGGTCAGCGTGCCATTTGAGCACATGGGGAAGTAGAATTCTTTGGCTCTGCATGCACACGAAACTGACAGGTGAGGTTTGATTTCAACTCATTTATTCACATGCCGACTGCTGAAATACACCTCTGACTAATATGTTGCTCTCCCTAACGACCATCACTTCATTTGTCGTTGCAGGGCTGCAAAGTATATTCATCGCTCCGGATTATTTTCATTTATTTTTACCTTGTCTTATGAAAAGATGATTGCCAATGGACACATGGACCTTTTGGAACAATGACAGTAAATTTTTAAAGGATCCAGGGATGTACATGACAGTATCCAACATGCACTCTTTCATGAACCCTTCTTGCTGAACTGTGGACCACCAACACCATAATACAAAAAGCAAATGAATGACAGTCCTTAGACCATTGTTACTCCATGGTTGCTCATACCTGCTCCAATCCTCAAAACATTTCCTTCAGTACCTTCTGTCTGACAAATGTGAAGAACTGTTGGCATCAAAGAAGCAAAAAGGTATCAGGGACACGCGCATGTTTCTTGTCAAAGGTCAACTTCGTGACTGATATAGGCTTAGTAAAGATTTCTTTTTCAGTTTTAACACCACAAAAAAACAGCTTTTCAGTGAACGTCGCCTCTTTTATCTTTTCACAAGGACATCTTAAATTGGAGCTTGTTATGAGTTATCTTTCTTTGTTTTTGTTTGAGAGAAATAACAGCTGAAAGACGAAGAAATGGAGAGAGGTAGGTGAGAGGGTAGTGGACAAAAAAGAAAGGTAGCTTTGAAAAGGATAAGTAAGTGATGTTTTAGCTGTTGTAAAGTAATGTTTCTGGTGAAGTAGCAATTGGTGCTTGCTTGCCCTTCATCCATGTTGTGATGATTTACTCTCCCTCAAAACTCGACCACCAAAACCTCCACCTCCCCCTTTTTCTTTTTTTTGTTTTTGCCTGTTGACTTGACTTGGCGTGTTTTCTTTGGTTTTTAAATGTGAGTGGGTAAGGTGAAGAATGACCCATAGATATTGCAAAGACACACTCCCAAGTCTTGAGGGAAAGCTCCTCAGGAAATTCTGTATTTGACCAGAGACCATAGCTGCCCGTTTTGGCTAACAAATAGTGGCTGCAATTTTTATGATAGTTCTTAATGTTACCTTTTTTATTCTTTTGTTATTGGAGGTCATAGGGGAGTGGGCAGGCTCTGTTTGGGATGACTCTTGGGGGGATGGGACATCCAATATTTCTTTTTTTCTTTTTTTTAATGTTTACTTCACTGTAAATATTTTTTTATTTTGATGTAAAGCCAAAATGTGGTTATTTGTTTTAAGGTGTAAAGTAGAAAAATGCATACTAATGACATAAATTGGGTCTGGGTTCAGAATTCTAGGTATTTAAAGTACTAAATTGTGGGATTGGTTATTATTACTCTGCCAGCTGGGTCATCCAACATTTTGTGTGTGTGTGTGTGTGTGTGTGTGTGTGAGAGAGAAAGTGTGAGAGTGAGATGCAGTGACTCCCTGCTAATACAAGATTCATTTTGTCTGTCTGTTTTTAATCTCTATTCTCTACTATTTATGTTAAACTATATTTTATTTGTCTGAAATAACTTTCATTTCATCTTCCTGTAACTTATTAGAAGTACTTTTTCTTGTTCATGTTCTTTTTGCTTGTCCTGTATGTTCTTCTGTTTCTCGTGCTTCAAAGGTTGTCCACCTCATATCATACATAGGGCTTTCAATATTCCTTCTGCAAAAATGATATGCTAATAGGATGTCACCTTTTTTGGATTTTAACCTCCAGCAACCTTGATGATGTCATTTAAAAGAAAACAACTGATGCAATTGCAGGGATGTGTAAATAACAGTGTACTGTGTGTGTATGTGTGTGTAATTACCTTTGTACAGGCCACCATGACCCAGTGGTATTGTAACTGTTGGGTTGGAAATGGTATAGAAGAGGTTGAGGTGATGGGGATTTCACTTTATGTATTGTGTACTGATATCTTGTACAGTTCTTTAACACACTTTATTTACAACAGTATTTGTGTATATTTTATGAAGTAATAAAAATGAATAACGTTGCTCACAACTTTTTTTGATGCCCTTTCTTCCCTTATTGCTGCACGTAGAACTTCTTAAGGTGGTATGTTTGTAGTTTTTCAACAGCAGCACATGAAGTCACATCATGTTCAATGGTCAAAGACCCGGAGAAGTGAAAAGCCGGACTGCGCATGCGTCCGGAGCGGAGTTTTTGTTGGCAGCTGCTGTTGGTACGGTGAACTGTCGATGGTGATGTGGATGAAATAACGGGCGTCCAGCTCTTCAGCTTTGGATAGGAAATGGCAAGACAAGACCAGATGTTTTTCATAGACGTTGTGATATTATAATTGAGTGTGTCGCTTCATAAAAGCGTGTTTATATTTCTTTGTTTTGACTTTACGGGGGGGGGAGAAGCAACAGCGAGCTAGCGCCAGGCTAGGAAAGGCTGGCTAACGGTAGCTCGGCGTTAACGCTCAGCTGCGGACACTAAAAGAGGCAAGTTTTCGGGGTTTAAACCGTGATGTAGTGATGAGACAACCTGGCTGACTGTCGTCTGAATGTTAGCGCTCGGCCAATTAACTTTTTGTGCTCCTCAAAAGGTTTGAAATCGACTTGAGACGATGAGCTGAATTGATGCTTTGATTCAAACCAGCGCAGATCAAACAACTGCAGAGGAGGTAAGTGAAGCAGCAGGATGGAGTCATGCGCACTGAGCAGCAGCTACCATTTTCACTTTAGTGTTTTCCCTTAACTCGCTTCAATATATCATCAAAATTACAACCACTGAGCTGGATTTCCATTAAATATTATGTCAGACTTTCTAATATGAAACATGTATGTGCTCCCTCGTTCTTTGTGGGATTTCTTACAGTTGTGGTCACTGCTAAGTAGCCCCCTGTGGTCTTCAGTGCCTCTGTGTGACCGGATGTTTTACAGTGTGTTTCAGGCAGCTCTCCACAGCCTCAGGTCTTATGATGGCCTGTCACAAAGACTGCTGATTCAATTGAGGTCAAAGTACAATGCATGTTTTGAAACCTATACCCACGGGTGAAGAGGCAGTCAGCAGGATTGACGAGTTGTCTCTATCTCTTGTTTGTGGCCCACTGGGAAGCATCGAGCTCTGTTGTTGTAGGTGCAAGCTGGTGCTTGTGTTGTGTTTGTACATGCTGAACACAGACCTCACCCAATATTAACTTTTCTCATATTATTTATTATTAATGACACCCTGTTTTGACTGATACACATGCACTCAACCATGGTTGCTCAGTAAATTACAAGCTACTATGGCAAGCAGATGGTATGGTTAATGGGAAGACCTTCTCCTATTATCAGTACATAGTAAATCACATCAGTTGGGACAATGAAATTAAGATGTTAAATAGTCTACTTGATGTTGATCACATTGAAATGCATGTTTATTATCAGAGAACAGTCAGCTGTATCAGAAATCATTGATTTGTAATAAACAAGATAATGATACAGACTGATATTGCCAAGCCCTACACATTTTTTAATGAAGCACAATAAATTCATGTCTTTCCAGTGCTGTCCTAAATTGCTTTCCTTGCAGTTTTCTTTGCTTAAATACTTAAACGTATTCTCGCCTGTGTACGTGACGCGCTGATGTGCTCCTCGTTACCGCACTTCCACGAGCTGATTGAGGCTTTGGCAAGCAGCGTGAGTCATCCATGGCCAACGCTGAGCACCAACCTATATTTAGCCGGTGAGGAGAGGGGTTTGAAAGCCATTGTGAAATTAGTTTTCACTGTGAATGATTAGATTATCACCTTTCCTGGAATCCACACCAAGACGCTGACGTGGATGGAGAAAAGACACCAGCCAGAGACCTGCGATGATTTGATCATGAGGGTGGTGGTGTCTCACATGGAGCGTCATTCTGGGTCCTTTTTGAGGCCGCAAGCACCGGTTTTTTATTTGTCCAAATCAGTGTTGTGTATTTATGTGACACACACAACATTTATCTTTTTTCCACTATCTATAAATCAGTTTTGAATTATGAGGATTCTCCATTGGATGTGACATGCATATTCCCATTCTGTTGACATGGCACAAATGCAGTGTAAGCATTAGGGTTAATACAAACCTAACAAAGACTATTCAGTTGGTTTTGGACTGTGCCTGCTGCACAGTTGACTTCATTTTTTGGCATTTTCCCATCAATCCCAGCTACGGTGATATAACGGCTACCCCATGATGAAACAGAGATTCGTGGAGTAGAACGAAAATTGTGAAGAACATTTTTATCCATGCTTTTGGATAAGATTATATTTTATTTCAGTTTATTGCCAAATTTCTATCTTATAGCAGCACCTAGCTGAGGACACGGGCCTCCGACTATATCCTGAACTTCGGTGCTGATTTATGTAAAGGTGTTTCGTAACTCTGAAGGAATATGTTCATTTTTAATGCCATTTCTAGCCACACTACACTTTTGTTCTGCTCTCAGCAAAGCACAGAGAAAACCAAGGGGAAAAATTGGGTCAGCAGCCCTCAGCTCATTGCTGTCACATTGATTCGCTGTGTTTTGAGTGATTCAGCCCCCCTTCCCCAATGTGTTGGCGTGTGTGTGTGTGTGTTTTTTTTTCTTACTCCCTTTATCAGCCTCTCCTCACCCACTTACCTTATGCCTCCTCTTTTCACTTCCTCTGTTTTGATCTCGCTTTATCTGTCTATCCACACAGTCTCATTTGCACTGTAGATCTGTGCAATGTCCTATTTTGCCTTCCTCTGTATCCTTTTCGGTTCCCTCATTCTAACATCAGCAGATGTTGGCTTGAGATTTGTTTAAGGCTGTGCAGGCCCGTTACAGTGCTTCATTCAGGCTTTAATACATGGAGCACAAGGGTGTGAAGCTGTGTGTTACTACTTATTTAAAATGTATTGGCTAAATTAGTTTGTATTACCTAAACAATCTTCGCCGATGAAGTCTTATCTGTGCCCTTTCTTCGTACAGATGAGTCAACTTTGGCGGCGAGACTTAACCATGTCAGAGAGGTTGGGGAATGACTCTCCCATCGGCATTGCCCCAGGGCCCCCAGCCACTGCGGCCCCACAGGGATCCAACTCCTCCTGGATACCAGAAGCCCCAGTGGTCACACCAGGAGAGCCATTTTTCCTCATGACCTCCCTTGCCCAAACTATATCGGGGTTCTTTGTTTGGACAGCTCTTCTGATCACATGTCACCAGGTAAGGAGAGCCGACATTTTTTTTTTTTTTTGCTCCAGCCATATGCAGACTGGCACTGTGTTGCTAATTCTATGATCTTATTGAAACAGATGAGGAGGTTGTGTTTTATTTACACGGCACTGTTATTATTTTTAATGCAGCCTAAGTAGCTCTATCTGCTTACTCATTGCATGTTGCTCTGGATGAACACAGCAGCTTAATACAAAGTGCAAATAAGTGGTTGCATCTGTTTCTTGCCTTTGCCCACAGCCTTTGAGCAAAGGGTTAAGCTACAGTACCAGGATAAAACCTGAATTTTGCTCATGATCTTTCAAATCTACCCATTGTTCTCCCTCTTTTTCTTTACCATCATGTATCAGAGGTAGGTTCATTGAGCTCCTTTTTAGCAAAAGATTTTTTTTAAAAAAAGGTCGACTTGTTCACACCTGGGAGCATTTTTCCATGTGCTCCTGTTCATTCGAGCTCATTTACACACTATAAAACACATGAATGCACTCTCTTAGAAAGTTTCACATCCTTAGAGGAGAGGCCTTCCTCCAAATTCTGACTTTTTTTTACGTAGTTTATCCACTTTACTTGTAAACACTGAGCATTTACACTGAGATATTTATGTTTCATATACCTGTACCATCGTGTGAATGTAATGAGATAAAAAGTAATATTTAACCCATTTCTTATGGGTGACAAAAGCTGGATTTTAGGGATGTTTGCCACCAGAGTAACCCAACGTCCAAGCCTAAGCTAAAGCCATCATCATGTAACAAATGTCCCCTGGCTGGAGGCAAGCCGGGATGTTGTAATTCATGTTTGGCACCAAAACTTTAAGGCCTCCAGGGAGCCTCCGAGTGCCAAGATTGACTGACAAATACTGACAAAGAAAGATGTACATTAAGTTTCAACTTGGGTTTGATTATGTGAGTGAAAAGCTACGAAAAATAAAGCTACAAGTGGTGAAGGGACTTATTTTAGTTTCCCATGTTTTGACATTTCAGAGTAGAGTTTAAAATCTGGAGGTGTTTAGTGTTAGCGATGCGTAAGTGCTGTTTGCCTTGTTTGTGTCTGTTCACCAGCCCTCATGTTACACCAGAGTATTCAGTAAGCGTCCCCTATATGTAAGCGAGATCTATTGTACCTCGAGGCTTAGGTTAATGATTTGTCCTTCATTGTTTGCTGCCGCTCTTCAAATAGGTTTAAAGAAGAGCTCTCTGTCACTCTGGCAACAGGTGCTGCTGGCTCGACTAGAAGATCAAAGAGCAGGGGACGGTTGTAGGAAAGACAGTGTGTGTGAGTGTGTGTGTGTGTGTGTGTGTGTGTGTGGGTGTGTGTGTGTGTGTGTGTGTGTGCAGAGTGGGAAGGAGGGTCACCTAGCAACTAGCCCTGTGAGCGGAGTGCACGGTTTCGCTCGGCTTGTTGTCGCCCACTGTTTGTTATTTTACCAAAGGTGTGTGTCTGTTTACACGCCAGGAAAGGTGATAGGTAGGACATTGTGTAAGTGGAAAGGAGCCGGACGGAGCTGACAGAGGTGCCGGTGACAAAGGCCCACCCCGTCCTTCCTGCTGTCTGCTGCTCTCAATAAGAGTGATAAAAGCCCAGGATCAATTACCCAAAACAACCCCTTGTGTCACGCACACAACACACACCTTTCAGACACACAGCACTCGAATCTAGGCAAACATATACTGGCTGTATTCTGACCTGTTCAGACAGACTAGAGCCTGATGAGAACACAAATGGAGGCAGCAATTAGAAAGCTAACCCATTTATTCACCACGTTCTGAGCTGTGGTTTCACAAGGAGGAGGCTGATGAATGTTCCCCTCACAGTATCTTACTTATTTTTTTATATGACAAAGATGTATTGCTGTTTCAAAAACAATTGTAAATGTTCTGCATCCTGCCGATCTGCTGCTTTTAATGTCATCTTACCGATGTTCTGAAGTGCATATGCACCTAAGCCCGTGTTCCAGTGCATTGTATCATTTTTCTCTCCCTCCTTTTTATTATATAATTTCACTTTTAGCTCACGCATGTGTTTTCAGCATGAGCGGCTCTCTTGCAAAGTCAAAAGTCCAAATGATTCAATATGATACCATCAAGAAAAAATGTTCCAGCTGCTCCCTTAGCAACTTATGAAAGGCTGATGTTGTGGACAAGTTAAAACCTGCTGTTTTTGTAGCGCTGATCCAAAAAACATGGTTGTACTCCTCGAGCATTCAGTCACCATTCACACATATGGATATAATTATTCCCAACTGGGACAGTGTGTGACATGTTGGTGTCAGTTTCAGGCTTTGGGAGTGACTCGTTTGTGCACCAAACTTAGGAATAATACACATAATATAAATGTTCACCTCTCTTCTGTCTTCTTTTTAGATCTACATGCACCTACGTTACTACAGTTCTCCAAATGAACAGAGGCACATAGTCAGGATCCTCTTCATAGTCCCCATCTATGCCTTCGACTCCTGGCTCAGCCTTCTTTTCTTCACAAACGAGGAGTATTATGTGTATTTTGACACAGTCCGAGACTGCTACGAAGGTGAGTGGATGGCACACCATCATTTCATGCTGCAGGCTAGATGAGATGCTGCCATGTTTGGCATGCAAATGGCAAGCCAGTATTCACCACAGCGGTGGGAGTGAGTGTTTTGTGTTTCAGTGTGTCTTTTGACTCCCAGTAGAAATAAGGGTGTGAGAATTTATGTGTTTTGATACCTCAGTGGCAGATGGCCTTTGCAGTGTCTTCATTTTCAAAGGTTGCCATCTTTGTTCTCATGTCTCCATGGCCTCATGGGATTGCAGGGGAGGGGAAACCTGTTTCCTAGCAACTGTATGAAAACGAGCAAATCCTCGTGAATACTTTTTAAAAGGCATCTCGCTTGTGAGCAGATAAATCATAAGCTTGTTCTTTATCTTACCAGCCTATAATGCATCTGCTGCATCCAATTTCTTAGAGTATTGGTGCAGAATTTCAAAATAAAATAAGCAATTACATAACATGCGGTTATGTTATGACAATTTAGTTTTATTTCTCTATCTATTGCATGAATGTATATGAATGTATGTGTTGCTCTTATTATTAACCCTCTTGGATATTTTTGCTCTCAAAATGCTTATTTCCATCTTTCACACTGCCAATCCTTTCAAGCTAAAAGCAGTTAAAGTTCATTTTAGAATGAGAAACTGTGTATGTGTTTAGTTATGCAACAAAGCCAGCCCTGTGCCGACTCTGATCTGGCAGTCAACGCGCTACGATCCCAGGCTTGCTTCTAAACTCTGCCACATTAAACCGTAAAGCGAGCGGAGGCAGTGGGGAGCTGGTGTCTGTGGGTTACCCTTAAATTAGCCTGAGAACACCTGGAGCAGCGGATGAAAAACAGTGCTCACTCAGGGACACCAATTGCCGGGATCAGTATGCAGTCCAGTCAGGTTTATTTAAATGATATGTTACTTGTCAGCAAAGTGGCCGATTAAATTGGTGTTTTCAGAATACCCAGTACATTGTTGACCAGCACACAGGATATGATGTAACTGTCCTGTGTGCTTTTTTTGGACTATGCGTCTAAATGTATGTTAGCAAGAGAGATTTTAAAGGCAAGAGTCCGTGTCATTCGTCAGCGATTTAATCTATAGCAGCGTCCCCAAGACACAAATCTGCAGATTTTTATTCCAAACACCTCAGTAGGTGACTTCACTGATGAGCTATGAGGACCTTTAGACAGATAGATAGAGCAAGATTAGAGACACACCTGGTGCTTCCACGATTCTGTGGAAACATACTGCTAATAAAGGTCGGAATCATATTCTGACATGTGATGTTTCGTGCTAGTTATGTAACACATTACATGAGTGAACATCGTCGCGTTGAATGCGTGTACGTCACTTGTGTAAGATCTTTATTGTTTCTCAAAACCATTCGTATGACTTACACGACACTGTTGTGTCGCAGTGAGGCACGGCCATGAGCTTTTTTTTTCACCACTGTTTGCTTTCTTTAACAATCTTTCCGCAGGTGTCCCATTATCACACTGATCCTCTCGTGCTCCCGGCACCAGAGCACTACACCTTACAATTATGCTCAGGCTTTATACCTCGCCCACAACATTGTCCAATCATCTCTAAGCCTACTGGCGTGAATGACTCACCTTTCTGCCTCGAAATGGCAACTTCAGCAGTTCTGAAACCAAATCAGCAAAATGGCTGTAATTATGACAGTTACACCGAGTGTTGATAGCACAGACTGCTGCTGTAGCTATCGCACATCAATAGTTATGTTAGTATATCTGCAGGCAGGTTGGGGGTTTCTGCTCAGTTACTTCTGACCCGTTCTGAAGCCGAAATTAGCTTCCTGATAGGATGTGTAACTTCTGGATCTGTACAATAAATGGGTCAGTCTTTTTATGTAATGCATTGAGCACTTGTTTAATGGAATGTGGGAGTGATTTTTACTGACATCAACGGTCACCCTGAAAAACCAGTAACGTTTTTGATATGTGTGACACTCCGCAGCCTTTGTCATCTACAACTTCCTGAGTCTTTGTTATGAGTACTTGGGAGGAGAGAGTGCCATCATGGCCGAGATCAGAGGGAAACCCATCGAGTAAGTCTCGTTTGCTCTCATCTTCCCTTTTCTGTCCTCTGTTCTTTTTCTTTCTAGTGTGAACATGAAAGTACTTCATACAATCCCACTTGAAAATACCCCAAATATCCCTTTAAATTATTTCATATTAACATAGCCTTCATACCTTCCCAATAACTCTGACCTCTATAAACCTGTATGTCCTTTCAGGTCAAGCTGCATGTATGGGACCTGTTGTCTGTGGGGCAAGACGTACTCCATTGGTTTCCTCAGGTTTTGCAAACAGGTACCAATCAAAGACTGTTACATCTATGTTTTATTGTCTATGTGCTTTATAGATAGAGGCAGTGATCATACCAGTGTTCATGCATGTTTAATACAAATTCAGTATTATATTCATATCAATATTTATTTCCATACAGTATGATAATCTACTAATTTAAGCTTGTAGGAAACTGCTGTATGTATCCCAACACAGTAACTGTCATGTCTTTTTAATGTGCTAGTCAAGTTTCATACCAAGAAATTTTGATACATTGGACTTTACTTACTTCCCCTCCTGTCTCGCTCCCGCTCTCACTTCCTCAGGCGACTCTCCAGTTCTGTGTGGTGAAACCGCTGATGGCAGTGATCACGGTCATTCTTCAGGCCTTTAAGAAGTACAAGGACGGAGACTTTAAGTATGTTTCCACAACTTGGGCATTGAAATACACATCGTGGTCATCTCCCTTAGCACTGATTTCTTGCGCACTGACTTGCCGTGTTGTTTCACACTCCTGTAGACTCTGACCAACTCCAGCCTACAGCCTTTTCACAATATGTCTGAGAAGTATTGGTCGAGCTCAATGCAGAGAATTCATATCTGTAATGAGGAATCATTAGTCAATCAATCAAACAATATAAATTCAAGTCTCTAGTTATCTCCACTGTGCAGTTGTACTATGAAGTCCCCAATGAAGGCCTGTGTAAAAAACATCAGGAGTGCTGCTCTACAGTTCTGTTCGTGAACTTACAATATTAATGACCTAAAGCTGCATATTTATGAAAAAAATCAGTTTCTTTGTTTCCTCACTGAAGACATGTGCAGTGTGTATCATGGCTAAAGCACATTCTTTGTTTCTGTATCGCTCTCTCCTCCAGTGTGGCTAGTGGCTACCTTTATGTGACTATCATCTACAACATCTCCGTCAGTCTGTCGCTCTACGCTCTCTTCCTCTTTTACTTTGCCACACGTGAACTGCTTGTCCCGTACAACCCCGTGCTCAAGTTCTTCATGGTCAAGTCAGTCATCTTTCTCTCCTTCTGGCAAGGTAAGAAAGCAGAAGTTTAACACTCGCACATCCACATTTATTCTGACATATTTTTTTTGTTTAGCAATTGTCTCAATTTCTGTCCCTCTTTGTGTTTTTCAGGGATGCTGCTAGCCATTCTGGAGAAGTGTGGAGCCATCCCTCGGATCAGCTCGACTAACTTCACAGTGGGCGAGGGAACAGTTGCTGCCGGTTACCAAAACTTCATCATCTGCATTGAGATGTTCTTTGCAGCTGTTGCTTTGCGCCATGCCTTTACTTATAAGGTCTACATGGATAAAAGACTTGACTCATATGGTAAGGGAAGTGTGTGGACCATGAAGATCATGAAAACTGTCTATAACAAGAAAGAGAGTCTGTTTGTTATAGTGTGGATTACACTCCAAAAGTTTTTAAATGGGTCTCGATACAGTTTTCTGTCCTCACTCTTCGTGTCTAAGCCTTTTTACTAGACTGATTCCTATCTTTGACACTCACTTAAATATTTCTCTTTTCTTCTGCTTTAATTTTCTGTTCCTTAATTTTCATCTTGACTTCTTGTGCCTCTTCCTTGTCTCTCCTTTCCCCTTTTTTCTCTCTTCCTCACCTTGCTGCACTGAAAGGCTCATTTCCTATCTATGGACAGTACGGTAGGTCTGATGTTAGCTGTGTTTTGTCACCCCCATTACAGTGTTGTTGTTTTGTTTTTTTATTTTATTATTAAGTGTCTATAACTTTAACAGTTTTCATTTCAGCATGAATTATGTTTATGTTTTGTCTTGTTGTCTTCTTTCTTTTGCAGTCAGTCAACATTTTGTCTTTTTGTTTCTCCACAGTTTTGTTCAGTCTGTGTTCTCACCCGGCAGAAAAACAGATTTATTTATTCCCTCCTGCTGATTAAATTTAGCAAAACTATAGTTTTTGGCAACAATTCAGAGATTAATTTGGAAAACTAACGTAACAGTTGGACGGAAACATAGTTTCTGTATTTTTCTCACTCATCCCTTCAACGCTCTCGAAATATCCTCCTCCACTGTCCACTCTGCTCTGTCTCTTATTATATTATATTCCAACCTTCCTACCCCACCTCCAGGTCGCTGTGCCCCGATGAAGAGCATCTCCAGCAGCCTGAAGGAGACCATGAATCCAGGGGACATGGTCCAGGATGCCATCCACAACTTCTCCCCAGCTTATCAGCAGTACACCCAGCAGTCCACACTGGAGCGAAGCGGGGGGCCACCGCTCTCCCGCAGCCACAGTAACCTCAGCACCCGTGGGGACAACGAAAAGACCCTGCTGCTCAGCTCTGACGATGAGTTCTAAGACTGAAACGTGCACTCAGAGGCTGACTTTGCTCCTGTAGCCCATATCGAATTTTTTTTATCAGTTATGTGAGATAAATCAGATCTTTACACATGGAAGATCAGATTCTGTTTTCTCTTCTTTTTTTTTCACATTTAGACAACAGTGAAAAGATTTATGAAACTATGGTGAACAGACCGTAGGAAGGAATCGAGAGTTTTTACAAGGAGAAAGAGGAAATAACTGGTACAGTAGGAAAAGAGGGAGCATGAAGAGGATGGAGGGGTTGTTACACATATAGTTGGGAGAGAAATCAAGATGTTTAAACATTATGTTTATTAACTGTTGATGTCATAGAGGCCATTACTGACAGAAATACCATATCTATATTCATCTATTGAATATGGATTGATACAAATAACTGTGCCTGCATACAGCATCCTTATGCTGCACTTTAAACACTACAGCAAAAAAAAAAAAATAGATAGATAGGACAGATATAAAGTTTATGCTAGAGCAAATAAGTGCCATCATCTGAAACACATGGCCTCCTTCATCTTTTACTCTGCATATCGATTCTCAGTCCATACTCCTCCGCCAATTCTGCCTCATACCGAAACATTGCCAAATAGAGGGAGCATCGCCCTGTGCTCCAGTTAATGACACACGCTGTCTTAAGATTGAGAATTAATTTATAGTGAAGCGAAACTACAGAGCCTTTGAATTGCCAGGCTTCGTTTTAATATATTATAATTAAAAAACACTTTTTTTTTTAATTTAAATGTTGTATGATCTTGAAGGTATAACTCATTTAAACACTAATTTGTTGGAAAATTGTTATTCCGGAAATATATTATGTGTTTGTTTTTATTTTGTTGTGGGTTCCTTTGAACAAGTGATTTAAAAGATTAACTGTTTGACTCCAGCTTGTTTGCCCGACTTGGGCTCCTCACACAGCGCTGAGGAAACAGCTGTAGAGATTTCAGTGTGGGCAGAGAGACTGATGGAAGGACAACACCCACACAGATTACAGATTACTGAAGAAGCAACACTTCCCTGCAGAGCCAGCCCAGCTGTGATGTGCTGTGGATTGTAATCCCATAATTAAGGGCATTACATGTAGCACAGATCAGGCCGGCCTCTGCCGGTATTATTTATAATGGCCTCCCTCGCTGCTGTTGTAGTGAGGACGTTGGTCATTGCAGACAGATAAGGCCATGTAAAGACGTGTCGGTGCAAACTAGGAAAAGTCTGGGCATTAAAAGTTATGCAAGATGCATACAATGTTGAGGTAAATATATATGTACAGGGGCACAGTACATCAAAAGATGGTGATGTTTGTTAGATAAAAACCAAGTCCAAACCTTCAAGTCTGCCTGTTATCTTTTTACAAGAGATAATAGAACTGTGTTTGAGTTCATTGTTCATACATTATCAACCGATGTGTATATGCGTTTTAGCAGAGGCCAGTATAGAAGCTGCTTGCAGTCGTGATTGTAAATGTTTGATGGCGGAGCACAGCGGTATAAAAGCTGAGCAGATCCTTGTGACAGGTGACATTAAGCCCAAACGCTGCCTCCTAAATGTGCGATCATCGTTTTCCCTCTTGTTGTGTTGAGTGCAGAGTCCAAACAGATTTCACGCATTGGCTCAATCCTATTGACTGCAGGTTAACAAACAGTACAGTCCTTGTGGATAATGAATGTATCGGCCAAACTGACGTGCGTCTTCAAAAGAGCACAGTCAACTTCCTAATGTGAAAATCTTATTCAGTTAGAAGAATAATGAAAGTGTTTGTTGAATTGTTAAAAAGTTGGTTTCCAGCCATGACTGCTAACCCATAGCCCTGCCAGCCCCCTCCTACACTCAATGATTAATGCATTACTTTGTATCCGTCTTTCCACTGAAGCTGCAGTGCTTCACTTAAAGGCAAGGTGGAGTAAATTTGTCCTGTTAACTTAACATTAACTTAGTGGTAATTAAAAAAAGAAAGTGAAATTCACTGCCTTATGCTCTGCCCCTATATAACAGCATATCACACTGAGGAATTTTGATTGAAATCAGTAAAATGATTTGTTTTGATACAAAGCTGAATATATTAAAGAAATATTATACCAGAAAGGAAAGAGCGTTGTAAATAGAGTAAAACTAGGCAATGACAATGACTGTAATGGCATTGCTTGGTATAGTGCTTTAGTTTAATATTTTAATTTTCATATATTCTCCGGTTTTATTTCTGTTGTATACTTTTTAATTTGTATATTGGTGATATTATCTCATGTTTTTGATGCTATATTGGTTTCTATTGTTGTTGAAAAGGAAATAAAAGGCAAACGCAAACAGGACATTTCCGCCAGGTTTTTGTTTATTCATGCAGATTGTAGATGCCATCACCATCATCACAGTATATCATATTTTGCAATATTGTACAGTGATTCTACTTTTATGAAATACGCTGTCCACAGAAATAGAAACCCCTGTAGTCAGCAGGTAGAAAGTAACTAACTGCATTTACTATTACTATTACTGCACTTATATTTACAGTTACAGCTGCCAGTTATTTTGCAGGCTTACAATATATATTAGAATAATCCTATGAAATCCTATAAAATAATAATCCTTGAAATCCTTGAAAGTTTGTGAATCTGAAAAAATAAGTTCCAGCCCTGGAAAGTTTTAGAAAACAGGCATAAGAAGACACAGTCCTTGAAAGTCCTTTTTTTGGTGTTGATATTTCACATGGATGATGACCGCTGTCACCGTGTCATTAATTTCCGTCATTTAGAGTTCACAGAGGCCATTTATGAGATCAATCTATATCCGAGGAGGGGGTTGATGTTTTTACTGGCTGATTGTCACACAGCCAGTGGTATTCTTTAAAACGTGCCCACAACAGATAAGTCCTGTGATTTTCAGGCTGATATCATTAAATTTGACCGTTTACAGCAGGGGGAACGCATCCTGACAGCTTGGAGTATTACTGTTCCATCTCTGTTCAATATGAAAGGAGGCTCACACATCTTTCAAATTCATACTGCTGACTTCTTTCCTCACAACAGATAAGTCCTGTGATTTTCAGGCTGATATCATTGCAGATGTTGATAGTGGAAATAAAGAGTAAACCAAATTGACACGTGTGTCAGTGAATTTATGCTCACATGCTGTCTGAGCAGCTAATTAGCTGTGTGGTTGGAAACTGTTTGCAGTGCAGTTGAATCTATCTATGTTGAATGTTTGTTTGGCTGCTCGTTCAGCAGACGCGTGTCCATGTTTGTAAGATAAGGAGACTTTAGCCGGAGAGCTGATGTGGATTTATTGTTGACAGTCTGCGGCTTTTGTGTTGTGTAACAAGCACTGACAGTACAAAGAACATCTGGTAACAGGTTGCTGCTGTCTAGCTGAGTGTGACCGATGACGTTTCTACTTTATGCAAGATTTAATTGGCTGTCTTGCATTAATTTACGTAGACGTCATCATGAAAACAAAAATATATGAATTTCTTCTTTTTGGCTTTTGATTAACACATTAAAAGTCATTTACAAATAACATTTTCATTGTATAACAGAAAAAAATTTAAAATTTAATTTCAAGATTTAGATTTCTACAGATATATAACAGCAGCAGTTGTGTCCTTAAAGGTTCAAATGCTTCGTTATGTCAACCAAAAAAGCCAAATCTTCCAGCCATACATAATCTGACAATCCTAGCAGGCCATAAATAATATATTATAAGAATGAAGCTTCGGGCCGCATGAAAACTGACGGCGGGCTGTGATTGGCCCCCAGGCCATATTTTGGACATCCCTGATTTTAGACCATGAGGATGTCAATCATATTTGGAGGGGCGGGACTTCAGAAGCAGCAGCCAATCACAGTAACTTCCGCTCGCCGGCTATAAGCGCCATGCTAACAACAACAACAACATAGCAGTACAGCTTGGCTGTGGCTTGTGTTTGTGACAGTTTAACTTGAGTTTAAAGCCGTCACACAAAAAGTCGCGGTGTGATATTTGACTTTTCAACAAGTCTACAAGTAAGCGACAGTTTCTTCGTCCAGTTAACACCCCAAAGTTAACATTAACGTTAGCATTTGGCTGAAATAGGAGGCGCGTCGGTGGTTTTTCAAGCAAGGCCTGTAGCGGAAAAAGCTAGGTAGCTTTCTCTCCGGGAGAAGGGCCCACTTGTCCTAAAAAGGCAACGTAAAATAACTGCTAGTGCCTTCAAGATGAGAGGTTCGTACGGAGACAGAGATCGGGACCGTGGCCGTGACAGAGGGTAAGTAGCTAGAGAAGTCAACACAGTCAGTTTGCCTGCATGCAAGCTAATACTAACCCAAGCCGTTAAGTCAACCGTTAGTCAACCGTTAGTTGTCATTTGAAAAGGCTGTGATGTGTTTATTGCATTAAACAGTCAGAACATAATGATACTAATGCAGCCCAGAAAACTGTCATATACGGTGCTGCTCAAAAGTGTGTGAGCATTTTGGAGTTTTCTATTGTTGTACTCTGATTTCCTCATTTAATCATTATTTTTTTATATGAAATAACATTTGCAGGTTTATCAATTTAGTATACTCTTATGTAGGTGCAAAAGTTTGTGAACCCTGAGCTGCATTGGTTAGAACAAGCAGTTAAGTGAGAATCTGGTGGGACAAACTGGTGGCTAAATGAATCACTGACATGGACCAATAACTTCAGAGATGTTTAGGGACGAAATTGCGCATCACTGATTGATAAAAACCAGGTCACTTTAGTCTTACCCGGGTGAACCCATACAGGTCAATCATGCAGAGAGGAAGCGAGATCTCAGAGAGGACCTCAGGACAGTGACAGCACATTTGTCTGGGGGTCGCTATGAAGTCATCTTAAAAAAGATTTGAGCTTCATCGTTCCAACGTGAGGCAGATCATCTACAAATGGAGAGCACTGGAAAAACACTACAACTCTGCCCAGAAGTGGACGAACTTCTAAAATATTAACAAGAGACACAAGAACATTGGTAATGGCAAATATCCTCCAAAGTAGATGTGAGAGACTGATGAGTCACTGCAGAAACCGTTTGGTTGAGGTTAGGAGTTGCAATATCCAAACTGACATTAAATAAGGTTATTTTAGTATTTTTTTACAAAAAATCTGACAATCGTTGTAGGGTTCACAAACTTTCGAGCAGCACTGTACCTGGTAACACGTAGTGTGTCTCGTCATGTTGTAGAAGCCCTCGTTTCGGGTCCAGCAGAGGCGGCCCACCACCGGGTAGAAAGTTTGGGAACCCCGGGGACCGTTTACGAAAGAAGAGATGGGACCTGGATGAGCTCCCCAAATTTGAGAAGAACTTTTATACTGAACATTCAGAAGTGCAGCGAATGAGCCAGGTATCAATGAAATATCACAGACAAATTGTTTAGCGCGTGTGTCTCATGCAAAACCTCCTGTGTAGCTGGTGTTTTAGTTTGTGTTTGTTTCACACACCCTGTCGTGTCTTTCAGTATGATGTCGATGAGTATCGCAGGAAGAAAGAAATCACTGTTCGAGGCTCAGGCTGCCCAAAGCCCATCACCAACTTCCATCAGGCACAGTACCCCCGTAAGAAAAACTATGAAACTACACAACAACTACAACCACTAAACTTAATCTATTGTTACAAATAAAATGTTTTTTGTGCCTAGAATATGTAATGGATGTACTGATGCAGCAGAATTTCAAGGAGCCCACAGCCATTCAGGCACAAGGTTTCCCTTTGGCCCTCAGCGGTAGAGACATGGTGGGCATTGCTCAGACTGGCTCTGGGAAAACCTTGTCGGTGAGACGCTAATATTCGCCTACCCCTGTACATTCAAAGATTAATACATAACATACTAGTGAATTACACAGTTCTCCTGAACTCTCCCTCTTTTTCTTTCTTCAGTATCTCCTGCCTGCCATTGTGCACATCAATCATCAGCCCTACTTGGAGCGAGGAGATGGACCCATTGTACGTGAAAAGAAGGAATACATCAGTCACTAAGTAGTCTGCTTTAGGATCTCAGAGTTTACAAGGCTTTACAGATATTAAAAATATAATACGTTTAACGTCATTTTAAGACAACATTGAGATGTTATAATTGATTGTTATGATGTTAATGTGTGTTCTCTAGTGCTTGGTTCTGGCCCCCACAAGAGAACTGGCGCAGCAGGTCCAGCAGGTGGCGTACGACTATGGAAAGTCCTCCCGCATCAAAAGCACTTGTGTGTACGGAGGTGCTCCCAAGGGACCTCAAATCCGAGACTTGGAGAGGGGTAAGGAGATTTTACTGTTTGGATTAATGCTGACTAATACTGTTGAATTGAGTTAAATCAATTTTTTAACACGCTGAAACTCTCCTAGGTGTTGAGATCTGCATTGCCACTCCGGGTCGTCTGATTGACTTCCTTGAGGCTGGAAAGACCAATCTGCGACGTTGCACATACTTAGTTCTGGATGAAGCAGACCGCATGCTGGACATGGGTTTTGAACCACAGATTCGAAAGATTGTGGACCAGATCAGGGTAAAGCTAATACAGTTTTATTTGTTTTTGTATAAAGTTTATTTTTAAAGGACATTAGAGTTTGTCTTTTAGCTGCAGATTCCTGCTTTAATGGCTTATGCATTGTGTTTTTGTTAAACAAAGCAGTCATTTAAGTATCTGACATGACATGTTTTTATTTTTATTGTGTGCTTTTTACCCAGCCCGACAGACAGACCCTGATGTGGAGCGCTACCTGGCCTAAAGAGGTTCGCCAGTTGGCAGAAGACTTTCTAAAAGACTATGTCCAAATCAATGTTGGAGCGCTAGAACTCAGCGCCAATCACAACATCCTTCAGATAGTCGACGTCTGTATGGAGAGTGAGAAGGACCACAAGTAAGAGACTTGACACATAGCAGATTATCCTTTTCCTGCTTAGGTTGGTT
This sequence comes from Sciaenops ocellatus, assembly GCA_033000465.1. Classification (NCBI taxonomy): domain Eukaryota; kingdom Metazoa; phylum Chordata; class Actinopteri; family Sciaenidae; genus Sciaenops; species Sciaenops ocellatus. The sequence continues at coordinate 21,854,040 of CP136877.1, forward strand.
GTTTTGTATTATATAGGGCCCTGCTGCTTTGTAATATTCCTTTCTTTTAGCAGATATACGGTGTATATATATATAAATATTCATGTATCTAATAATGTTTTGTTTTATTTCCTCAGGTTGATCCAGCTGATGGAGGAGATTATGGCTGAGAAAGAGAACAAAACCATCATCTTCGTAGAGACCAAGAAACGATGTGACGATCTCACACGCAGGATGAGACGTGATGGGTGAGTACACATGTAGCCAGACTATTACACAAGATTAACATACCCGAGCACCAGTGACTTTTAAGAATTGAAGAATGGATCATTTAAAGACCTGGTTAAAGTTCATTTAGGTTCAAGTCGCTTGTCCCTCTTTTAGGTGGCCAGCGATGTGTATTCATGGTGACAAGAGCCAGCCAGAGAGAGACTGGGTGTTATCAGGTACAACAAAAACATGAACATTTGAACAACAGTGATTTATATAGTTCAGTGTCATTTCTATGAAGATGATGTTCAGCTTCTTATCGTCTTTTCTTTGTCTCCTGTTGCAGAGTTTCGTAGCGGCAAAGCTCCCATCCTTATCGCTACCGATGTGGCCTCACGTGGTTTGGGTATGTCCCGTGTGCTAAAGTGCAAAGCAATTCATGTCCTCAGTATAATTACACAGAGACACAAGATTTAATATGTAGAATGATATCAATGGTAAAATAACAACAATGGTCATTATATAATGATCACTGCATGTTTATTTAAGGTAGATTTATGATCAAAAGTCAACTACAAACACATATAGATTTGCTTTTCTTTCAAAGAGTATATGATGCTTCTCAGATAAAATGTGTATCTAAGAAGTGTATCATATTTGAAGCAGGGTTTCCTGTCAAGATTTAAGCCACTCTTGCTCTCTTGAGTAACACAGAAAAACACTGAACATAGGAATGATGTTGAATAAAGTGTGAAGATGTAAGGGGTGAGGCTAGTGAAGCAGCCCCTTACAGGACTGCAATCAACCTTTAACCTAATTCTATGTTCATTTGTTTTCTTTTCATTTTGTTTTTGTTTGTTGTTTCCAAGTCTCTCCTCCGGCAACTAGAAGCACACAGGCCCTCGGGAGCCTGCAGCCGGACCTAGGCATGACAAATCGAAAGCTGACTTGGGGAGAGAGACGGCCTGATTAATCAGTCCCACACAGCCATCTCTACTGAAAACCTAGAACAGAGCCCACAAACAAAACTCTCCCCCCTTCCAGGACACTGGCTACCTGGGCGACTGGGGGGCGAGCGCGGGGTGCTGCTGGGCTTCCAAATTTGATCGTAGGGTCGGGGGCGGCTGTCAGGTGAGAGGGCGAAGAGGGGGGTATGGAGGAGGGTGGGCTCCCCTCAGCCATGCCATCATCACAGTGACGCACCACAACATTTGCTGATTAAATTAATTCAGAGACCCAGAGACTTTTTAACAAAGTTTTCGATGTTTGCTTATATATTCTGATGGGATATGGATTAAGAAATTTTCCTGCACAGTCCTTGAAGAGATAGATTTCCATTCCAAATAACAAACTTTGGAGGACAATTTTTTTTTTTACCTAAATTGGTCACAATAGACGATAGATGACACTTAAGTTTTGTGAAGCTGAGATACAGTGGTGCGTCACAAGAAGACAGAGAAAAGGGACAACTGCCAGGAAGTGAGGGTGGAAAGCAGCCAAAGCCGGGCATGGACGGCTATGCTGGAGGCTCCCCTCTGACCGCCCCCTGATGCCAGCCCCTGACACCCCCCACCACTGGCTGTGCCGGCCGGCCTCTCCCTCTGCGGACGTCATGTCTGGTCCTGGCTGGCAGGAGTCCTGGCCTGGAGGAGCCACCTCTCTATAATCGACCCCCACCCCCTCCCCCTTTCTGTCCTTTCTTTCGCTCAATGCCTCTCTCACACATCTCTCATCTCTTTTCTACCTGCTGTCACTTTCTGTACTGCTCGTCACTTCTCACCCTGTTTCTTAAATATCTCCCTTTTCTCATTCATCTGTTTTCTTTTCCCTCTTTCCTCCAACCTTCAACCTCCTATCTTGGTCTCCTATTATCTTCTTGTTGTTTTTTGCTTAAACCATTTGGGATCGTTGTCCCTTTTGTCCCTTTGCCCTCTATCCCTAAATCTATTGTGTGTCCTGCTTTCAACCATTCTTTGTTTTTAACACTTTGGCCATTTTTTTTCTTTGTATACATCATACCTGACCACCAGTCCAGTTTGTAAATAACTCACCAGCTCCATAAGGACTAGCAGTGTCTGTCAGGACTCAAATTCCCTTGCACAGCCCACTCTCACATCCTTCCACATGTCTTCTCTTTAGTGTCTGTTTCTTGTTACTAAACTTGAAAAGTTGGGCTCGTTGATATCACTGCCTTTGGAAGCGACCTGGGAGGCATTTGGAACAAGCCACAGCAATCAAAGACCGTCAAAGCCCTTAAGAAAATCTACCACTTCCACTGCTCTCCATCACGATAAGAAGCTACTTGTCACTGCCACCCACCCTAATGTAAGAGATGGCAGAGTAAGTCGTACTTAAAAGGACTTAAGATCCTTGACTTTTACACGAAAGAATCCAGCAAAGACCTCTCCACCCACCACTTTGCGCTGGAAACAGCATAGTTGCGTCACCAGGTCCAAAAAAAAAAAAAAAATTAAAGGCTGGATGACACGAAGAGGCACATTTATGTCTAGAGTAGGACCACAGTCCAGCACAGTCCAGCTGGAGCTCTGGCCCAGACAGTTTCCAGCTTTGGGAGTGTTGTGGAGGAGTGGCAAGGTGGGAGAAGGGACTGCTTTTTGTCCTGTGTGCTCTCCTCCTACCCCTGCAGACCTCCCAGGACTGGTGATGGGTAGGGGGGGGGCCACAGGGGTAACTTTGTAAGACATCACTAAATCTCTGATACAGGGTAAGTACTGTACCTCCACCCCTCCCTACTCCCTTCCCCATTTTCTCCTCCACCAGCCTTCATTATTTTGCTTCCAAAACAAGACTTGTTTTTCCTCTAATCAGCAGTGTTTTCTGAGCCCTTTGTCAACCGTAATGAGAAACAGACCTCTGATTTGTTTTGAACAGAATTTCCTTTCCCAAATAAATAACTTTATCTCATATTAAGAATAAACTGAGGTAGTTAAAGCATTAATCAGCCCTTTAGCCTGCTGAATCTCTCTTCTACACAAGGATAACCAGCTTGGGTTAAAATTTTCCCTTTTTAAATTTCACTAAATAATGTCCGACTTACTCAGCAAACTAACTTTTTCCATGACTTAATTCAAATCTGTAGCTCTGGCTGCATGTAACTTATTTGCATGTGTCCAAGTACATAATTACCACACCTGATTATTGAGCCCTGTTTTGTAATTGGCATGGTAAGTAGATTCATTTCTTATTTGTGTACAAATAGAATAATTTACCAGGTAAGTCATGCTTTCAGAGGATGGATGTCTTGCAGGTATTGTCTGTCTGAATGTTCGCACAAAACCTAAAATTCATAAATGGAGTAGACTTGATTAATTTCTCAACCACTGTTAGTTTTTTTCTGACTTCTGTCTTTGTCTTTTCCGTCCCTCCAACTGATCCCATTACACCACCCCCCCTTCTCAACCCTGCCGCTGCCTCGAATGTCAAGATGTGGAGGATGTAAAGTTTGTCATCAATTACGACTATCCCAACTCATCCGAGGACTACATCCATCGCATCGGTCGCACAGCCCGCAGCACCAACAAAGGCACCGCCTACACCTTCTTCACTCCGGGGAACCTCCGCCAGGCCCGCGAGCTGATCCGGGTGCTGGAGGAGGCCCGACAGGCCATCAATCCTAAACTACTACAGCTGGTTGATACTGGACGTGGAGGAGGCGGAGGAGGTGAGGGACACTTCCTGCTGGATTAGATCACTTTATACGGTGGCTTAATAATTTAGATCTCAGCACCAAAGAGGAATGTTGTTTTTAGTATGAGGATACCGTGAAAGATGAAGCAGCCTCATACCCTCTCACCTCCTTTATCCTTTATTCCTAGGTGGCCGTCCCCGTTTCCGTGGCAACTCAAATTCTAACAACCCCAACCTGATGTACCAGGATGAGTGTGACAGGCGAATGCGCTCTGTGGGTGGGGGCGGCAGCACCACCAAGGACAGCCGCGGCGGCAGCAGCAGCAGCAGCTATGGCCGCGACAGCCGAGATAGCCGCGGAGGAAGCAGCCGGGACGGGGATCGCTCGTCCTCATCTTCCTCCTCTTACAGAGACCGCAGCAGCAGGGACGGAGGACGCGGCTACGGCTCCAGCTCCACCTCCAACTCGTATGACCAGTACCAGAATACCAACGGCAGCAGCAGCGGCAGCAGCAGTCAGTACAGCAGTTCCAGGGCCAGCTCGGGGACGGGGGGCGGCGGCGGCAGCGGAGTTGGGCAGAACCCACCTACTTCGGGTCCCCAGCCTCTAATGGCCCAGCAGTTCAACCCTCCCCAGCCCATGATGGGCCTGATGGGGCACTCGCCATTCCAGTTTGCTTCTCCACCCCCCAGAAAGTAATGTGATCTATGTGTCAGTCACGCACAGCACAACACAACACAATACAACACAACACAACACACACTTCAACCAGTGTCAGAATTAGTAAGAAATCTTGATTTTTGGGTTTAGTCCTGGGTTGTTCACTACTGTAATATCAAGACACCAGTTATGAGCGTGGATGAATTGCAACACATCGTGTAGTAAGACATCAAAACATTTATTAAGTGTTCAATCCTTTATGTTTTTGACTTTTTCCTTCGACACGAATGAATCAGCATCATTTTTTGTTTGACATACACTTGTCTGTATCATTTGACCAAGTTTGTCAGTCTTGCAAAAAAGTCTTTTTGTATAAACATGCTGTTTTTGTATCGTGATCCTCTGTGAGCCGCTAGAGAGGATTTATGTAGTATCTGCTTTTCCCCCTAGGTGTGTCAAAGGTAGGTGCTGAAGTTTATTATGTTTTATAACATGAATATAAGTTTCTGATTGAAACTCTCTAAGTTACAAGATCAGTTTGAATTGAGTAAAGATCTTGGTGTTTTGTGAGCGAAATGAGTGTTAAAAATTGTTTTTCTATGGAAGTTTTTTTTTCAGTATTTTCTTTGAAATGTATCTCGATTACATTAGATATCATTTTAGGCCTTATGGTGGCAACTCTGCGGGGGGCTTCGTGTAGCCGTGGCAGCAGTTAAAAGTCAAGCATGTAAATGAGCTGCTTTCACATTCACGACTCACCATAGATTATCGTATTCAGTTAATCAGCAGTGTGGTCAAGTCTTTGCAGAGGCAACTATTGAGGTTTTCCTTGCAAATAGTAACTTCTCTTTTTACAGTTTGTTTAATAAAGCTCTTCAATGTATCACTGTGTACTGTCGTGTCATTAACACTGAAATCTTTAGGTGTTTTCATGTGGTAGGACAACACAAATGAACATGCCTTCAGGTCACCAAGAAAAAAAAAAAAACTTTATTACCCATTAGGAATATTTTACCAGTGTTATGCTCTTGCACACTGCACAAGTCAAATGTACATAACAGAACTGCCATCATTGGTATTTACAAAGCAGTCGTCGGAGATTAGTGCAGTGGAATGTGATTGAGAGCCTGCGGGGAAGGGGGAAGTGTTCAGCATGGCTGACATGCATTGCAGACTTTAGAAACAAGTTGAACATGTTTGAGACGGACACTGTGCTCGGAGCACGTGGGTGCAGCTCAGTTTTGCATGTGCTCAAGTTTTTTCCAATAAATGCTGAAATATTAACAAAAAAAAAACGAGCTAAAGAAAAGATTTTTCAAAATGTAATTCATACCCTACTTAAAATGCTTTGAATATATTAAGAATTTAAGGTTAGAATGTAGCTGATCTGTGTCTCGGACAAACTGGAGACCTAATATGACGGACGTGTAACAGATATGAAAAAAAAAAAAAAAACCATTCTAACGCGCTAGAATTTAAATGTTAGAACTGCAAAATAGGCACATACGGCAGATACACAACTGTAAGATTTTGTTCTTTACACAAGATGGGGAAAGGATAGAAAAACAGCACTATCAAAAGAAACCTCGTCTGTGCAAATCAAAACGTGGACTCAGTTGTTGCAAAAGAAAGAAGTGATATTCACTCCATCACAAACTAGACACCAGAAAACAATTGATTAAGTATAGCGTTGTTCTGCAAACTAAGATGAGCTGTGTCTATGTAATGCTTATGTCCTTTCTCTACTGGTGTGCTGAATTTTGCAAGCAGTGTAGCATGTTAGCAGAGCATGCAGAGTGAAGTTAAACGCAACTGATAATTTATTTAAACCGACTTTGTGCCTCAAGTGTGAAAGAAAAAGTAAAAATTCGAGCACACCAAATGAGCAAATATGCACGCATTTGATGTCGTTTTCTTCCTTCGTAGCACTGTCTGTTAAAAACAAGATGACACGACTTGCAACAGCAGTTGCAGGTTTGTTTTGAAGCAGCCACATATAAGCAGACTAGACCTAAACACACATGACTCGTTTAAAGCAAAGCATACACACGTTACACTGACTGAGCATGAGCGTAATCCCAGGAAAACAATCAATACCAATCAAAGAAAGTACAGTCTGATTACAAAAGGAAGAAAAAAAAAAAAAAAAAAACAGGCTTATGCCGAGTGTTGAGTTGGAGAGTTTGTTTAGGAAGGAAGCCAGGTCTGAAAGCTGAGAGTCTGTCATGTGTTGGTTGTGTTTAAATGCTATAGGTTCCCCCACGTCTCCGGAGGAGGAAACTGTTCTAGATCGCCACTCTCGTTGTGCTCCTGCTCTCCCATGGTGAAGGTTAATCTGTACTGCAGCTGTACTTTCTCCTGAAACACACAAACACAGGATGGGAGAGGTAGGTTGATATATAGGTAAACCTCCAGAGAGCCTGAGCTAGACAGACAGACAGCCTGTGTGCTAATCTCATTACCATGAGTCAGAAGAACTACTCAGTGAGATACAACAGGGATAAATAGACTTATGACAGCCATGTATGTGACTTGACCAGTGGGAAAAAGAATTTACATTTGTTTTTTATTTGTAATTCAAAGTTGTAAGTAACTTGGTTTCTTGTTCCCCTTTGTTTTCACACTCGCAGCTGTAGCTTGCAACCACAGTAAGACTTTGTGGTCAAGTGGAGGTTTTAGACTCAAGAGGCACGCCCTGATGTATAAATACAGTTAAAAATCTTTGCTTACCTTGTTTGGGTTTGCCAGCAGCAGGATCTGTGTGACTGCAGCAGGAGGAAGAATGGGGTTGAAAGCTGGGAGCTCTGTTCCTGATGGAGGCTGCAGCTTCACTGCCATAGACTGCAGTTGATAAAGAAAAAAAACATTTATTCAAACAGCATCAGACGCAGTGGTTTAGTGTCTTTACAAGATGAACAACTTTTATCAAGTGATCTACAGCTGACCTTTGGAGCCGTGGTCTGGAAGTCGATGTTGGTGACGGGGACAGGAGCGGACGACAGCATGGAGATGATCACCACCAGCACATCGGGACGAGATGGAGGCGAGTCGCGAGCAAAGTGAAAGAGAACCCGCAGACTGTGTCCATCAAACACAGTCACAGGTAACAGACTACCTGGAGAGAGAAAGGACAAAATAATGGAGAGAGAGGAGAGCATATCATAAATCTGTACTTCCAGGTGGGCAGAAGCATAAAGACGTCGGGTTAACTTACTGGGCTTAATGGATTCTAGGGGTACAAAAACATCGGTCAGGGTGACTTCTGCAGGAGGAGACTCTGTGTGAGTTGGGGACATGTCCAGCAACGTTGCTCCGAGGTTGGGCTGAGAGTTGAGGAGAGGTGCAGGAGGTTCAGCGGAGAATGCTGGGATGGGGTTTGGAGCAACGGCGGACCCGGACTTGCTCTGGAGATCTCTTAGAGTTGGTTTGGATTGCTGCTTGTCCCTAAAAGCAGAAAAATGAACATGTCACCCCTGTGTGCTCGACTCTACTCTTCCAATCTTTTTTGAAAAAGTTTCAGGAACATGCAGACAACCAAGAGTAAACAAAAACAACACCAAGCAGACAAGCCTATCAAACTAAAACTTACAAAACATGACATGACAGTTCTGACAGTAATGTGGCTGTAGTAGAATATTGTTAGTTATATACCATTTGACCTGCAGGCCCTCTGGAGGCAGGGACTGCTGCAGCAGGGTCTTTCCCAGCAGGTCCAGCTCGTCCAGGGCAGAGTTACCGGGTGTGGAGCCAGATGAAACGGGCTGAGAGTGGGAGGGTGGGTCTGGACTCAAGAGGAGACTTGGTGCTGCTGGGATGTCTGCATCTATGCTGTCAGAAGACTAGAAGCAGACAGTGAGAGTCTGAGCGTACAGATGGCTCGTTGAATGCATTGGAGCAGCGTTGAAAGCAGTGATGTCCATTAACATGAATTACAGAAAGAAGTTGATTATAATAATAAATGAATAAATGAATCCTCCCTCCGCTCACCTGGAAGGAGTCCCAGGCTGTGGAGTCCTCAGGCTGGGAGGCAGGGTTGGAGGTGTGTGTTCCTTCACTCAAACCTGTGGGATAAAGTGTCAGTGCTATTTATAAAATGTCACTTTCATGCTGTTGCCATAATTTGTTTTCAGTTTATTTTACAACCCACACAGTCCCAATCAGTATCCTGCATACAACTTATTGGTGTGCGTTGTTTTACCGAGTGACATGAGCTCGTCGTCGAGCAGACTGATCCCCATCTCTTGTGAGGGGGCGTTGAGGCTGTCTGTCGGAGTGGGAAACTCGGGGAAGGATGGAGGCGACTGTGGTGATGTGTCCAATCCCGACAGATCTAGCAGTGCCGTCCCTCCTGTGAGAAATGGAGTCAAGCTAGTTCATTTCAAACCGACTAAAACACAAACCGAATCTACATTCAGCATGACTAGCAATTCTAAATCTAATCTTCATGCATTTCTGTGCTTCACCCACCTGTTTGTTTTTGTGTGTTTAATGTGTTGTTGCCATTTACTATCTCCCCCTTCACCTGCTGTTTGTACAGGTTGATGACGTGAGTCAGGCTGTCGTTGGCCTGCAGGATCTCCGCTGTGAAAAGACATAAGAAAATGTTCCTAAATAGTTTTCACAGTGTTGATCATTTAGAACTGATGCCTCTCCCGCTGGGCAGCAGAGTGGACTACAGCTTAGAAAGACTGTTTATAAGCTGCTGGAGAGCAAAAAAAAAAAAAAAAAAAAGTGTTGGCATGCATCTTTCCAGCTCAAGTGAAGGGAAAGCTAAAACATATTTGAGATTTAGTGTGGGAACTCTGCTCTGCGGGCTTGAAGTCTTTGGCATTTAATGGCGGATGAATAAAAATAATGCTCACCCAAAGCCTCATCGTTGTCCTCTGTATCGCTTGCCAGTCTGAACAGTGTAGGTCTCATTTTCTCACAGCGCTGATACAGGTCCTGAAACCCAAAAAAAAAACAAAAAACCACAAGTCGTAACCAAGTTTCTGTCTAGTATACCACTATGCTATACTCTCAGTCTTTCGTGTGTCTCAGTTAACCTGTACGAGTTCAGCGTTGCTCTGGTTGCTGCCAGTGCTGTCGTAGTCCTGCAGAAGCTGAGTTAGCAGAGTGACGCTCTCTTTGACCTCCTGAATTGCGTTCACCCGCTTTGACACTTTCTCTGCTCTCTTCTGATCCTACAACAAAAACGAGACAAGTTGACAGACGGCACACAGAACAGGGCGTGACCGCAAACACACACACGTGTATGAAATGATCATGCATGAAAGAAGCTCCATAATTATGCAATAGAAACATAAAAAACAAAGCTGAAGGGCAAGAGTTTATAAGTACAGCAAGGTCAGGGAGGGGACACCAATGATCCTTGAAATCAAGGCAAATATACTCAGAAGAGTCCTGCTGAATCATTCTGCCAGTGACACAAAACCCCTCCAGGGCATTTCCTCATTCACTTAATGTTACTGCTGTGAGCGCAGCACTCTGGTATTTTTACTTCTTTTTGTAATAATCACGCACACAAGACGAGATCTGCAGTGCTGAAGAGTGGTGGTGCAGTTAACATAGAACATAAAGATTAATATAAAAGGTGAAGGAGAGAGGTTTACCTCTTGGACCATTTCCTTGATGAGTTTGTTGGCGGCTTTAAGGTCCTCGGGGTGCGAGCTATTCAACAGGCGAGACAACATCTGACAAAGCAGACAGCCAGAGGTCACACAGGGGAAAATGAACAGGGTTCATAAATCCCACAGGAGAGACGAGCACAGTCATGTTGCATGCACAATGGGTGAGAAACTGGCTCAGATCACAAAAGCATCTTTCACAAATAACTGATTATTTATATATTTTCTTACTTTTGACTTCTCTTCGTCCTCAAAAATGGCATTCTTGGGTCTGGGTGGTGGAAGGTTCAATAGTTTGTCAGGTGGCAGCTCTGGGTCTTGTTTAATAATACCTGATTTACACACACAGAATATGAGCAAGTCAACACATTAAATGCATTGCATCATTACTTATCACTGTAGTTGGAAATCTTTAAATGGACTTGGCCTGCAACCTTTAGTAGTTATATTTTCCATTCCTCTGATGGCAGAGAGCCTCTTACCTTGTTTCTTCAGCATCTGATAGGCATCTGAGATCTTGGCCTCATCAGGTAACCCCAAAGTCCAGCTATAGATCAACTCCAAAACCTTCTTTTTTACTGGCTCTGGAGACCTTGAGCCCAGGTACTGAGTCGGAAGAGGATTGAGGACAAGTCATTTAGACGCACAACACAAGCCATATGTCTGGAAAAACAGATGCAAACAAAGGTAAATCTTACCTTTGGAGAAACTACTTTGATGAGTTCATTGAGAAAACGGAACTTGCCCACTTCATTGTGAAACCTTTTCCCACAGTTTTTCATGCATGTCTCCAGAACCTTGGAGAGAAACACAATGCCAAATCTGAAAAGAGCAACGCCATGCTCTAAAACGCAGCACTGAGCATGCAAAGGAACAAACACTCGAATTGCATAGAGGTTTTTGGAAGCCCACAGGCTGACATCTACAAAAGTTGTAATTTTTAGCAGTAAAACATCTTCAGTTAGAAGATGAATATGCCACAGTGTAAAGAAATGTATATATCCCATACAATGGGTGAGGTAGAGTAAATAGGTAGAGCAGAAAAAACACTGAGAAATTGCACTTAAAAACACAGGGTCATTAGTATTGAGCCACCTAACAACAGATCCTGGATCAGATCTACACTCACCAGCAGAGCCTGCATGGCCTCCCACTCCTGTGGAGACTGGATCTTGTGGGCCAGGAGCCTGGTGGCCAGCTGAGGCCTGAAACAGAAGTCACAAACCATGCTCAAGGTGCAAGAGAAAAAGAGAAAATGTAGTCCCTAAAACTGCCCTTCTTTGGGAGAAAGGATGACCACACTACCACAGTTAGGGCTTCTGAGATTTATAAACTTGAACCAGCATTAAATAGATCATAACAGAAGCCATGCAGCACAAAACATTGTCCACTTACCCCTCCAAGTCATTGTTGAGCTGGTCACAGAAGGCATGGATGCTGCTCCAGTCTGTGTCTCTGTTAAGCGGGTTTGTAGCTCTGTCTGAAATGACAGCAAAAGGGAGGTCACATCAGCTATACTGCATTATACCAATATTAGTATTCTGATTATTAGAATGCATGTATCTGAGATGGGGGGGTGTTACGTGATGTGTGCATGTCCTCCCTGTGTCTGCATGGGTTCTCTCCGGCTTCCTCCCACAATCCAAAGACATGCACCTAATAGATTAATTGGTGACTCTAAATTGTGAATGTGAGCATGAATGGTTGTGCCCTGTGATGAGCTGGCAACTTGCCCAGAGTCAGTTGGGACAGGCTACAGCCCTTACCGTGACCCTGACAAAGATAAGCAGTTATTGATAATGGATGGATGAGATGGTTACAGCAATGTTGTGATATTAAGGTTGCATTTCTGGTAAAGAAAATATGACTGTAAGATTATTTATATTTCTGAATGCAATGTTTTCATCTTATATATAACATAACAGTTAAGATCTGTATCTTTATAGGGTGGTTAGGTTTGTTATTTTAGGTAGGAGTTGCTAATAAACTTGCAACTGGATGCATGTTGTTCATTTTTAGATATTTAGAATATTTATACCCAAAATATCTTCACGTTATAGAGATGTGGAGGCTGCTGTTTATGTTTTTTCTAATATACAACTTTAACAAAGCACCAAAGAAAGCCCAAGAAGGCCTTAAGTCTTCCCATGTGACTCCACGATTAAAATGAATTAAGCCTCAGCCACATAACGTCAGCGTGCCACCGTGCAGAGAAATACACAGGGCAGGTGCTAAGTGAGTGTCACGTTAGCTAGCTCGCTGTCGGCAGTCGCACTGTGTCACTGTGTCGTCTAGAACTTTCTTACGAGGCCGGAGCTTTGCCTCAATCATAATCTAAACCCTGTGACTGAAAATGGGTCGCTCACTAACGTTTCCTAGTTGAGCTAGCGTGTCGCAAAGCTAACGCTACGCCTGCTACTGGTGGTGTTGTGTGTCTGTCTCTGTGTGTGTGTGTGTGTGTGTGTTGACAGCTGGCAAGCACAGCAGCTCCGGAGCTAAGGGTTAGCATCCTGGATGTGACGGCAGGGTTCGAGTCCCCCCTCTCGGGACACGCGATGCTGCTGTGGTGAGCTGTCACCTCGTCGACAACAACTCACGGTTAATAATGTGCGAGTGTGCGGGCGTTCAGGCATCGCTGGCTCGGTAGGATAAGTTTAAAATACTCACTGATACGAGACTCCAAACTCTCCGCATCGGGCGGCGCAGCCATCACTGCGAGATTTATGTGATGTGTCGGTCTCGCGAGGGAAGCGCACGAGCACGTAGAGGCAGAAGAGGCATAGAACTAGAGTGGATAGAAAGTACACATTTAAATAATGATGGATTTTATTATGTTTTTATTATATTTATGTACAGTATGTAAACGCCCTGCCTCATTTTTTATCGTAACTCGTTGTAATACGCATGTGTTATTGAAATTGAGAAATTACTCACTGGTGTACAATAAATAATTATTATCTTTTAAGCCAACGGCTTCGCCACAGTTGCTAATTAATCCTAATTATTTTGTGAGTTTTATAAACAAAGTCAGCTCTAATGTTCATTAAAAAAATCGCCAAATATTACATTTTGAGATTAGGAGGTGTGAATTTGAACGCGGATAACTATTCTAGCACATCTATTTCTATCATTGGCGAGCGAGAAGGCAGAACCACACCGGAAGTAAAAGTCCTTCAAAATAAAAGCAGACCGTTTAGTTGCTATGGTCACCAATACTGTATCTATTAAGAAAATTAAAGACGAAGCACATCTTCGGCATAGTTTTATCACTGAACAGGTCGAATTTCGCATCTTAATCTATTTATTTTTTAAGCATTTCAATATTAGTGCTGCTATATTATCGTTTAACCGGAAGTAGCGGCTTTTTAAACTATTTCCTTACTTTATTAACGACTTAAAACTCTTGAGAACTGAAATAACAAGTGTACGTTTTCCAAAACATTACATTAAAAATAATATTGTTGCCTGACAATGAATATGCTCACATAAAAAGTCATATTTTTACTCCAGGAGAGCTGTTTTATGGATGCAATTTTGCGAGAACTTGTCGCAGTTGAGTTAATGGTCTGTTTTAATGAAAAATAAATCATATATTATCTTTTTCTGTCATGCAGTGAAGAGAAAACAGTCTGTCAAGGCTGCATCTGAGAAATAAACATGTAATCAGAAACCTCTCTTTCCTAATTATAGCGTAGCAGCAGCTCTGTGTCTCCCTCCAGCGGCAGCTATTGTGCATTTCACTCAAAGTGGAGCACAACAAGGTGGACCACGCCAAGTAACGGGATTTTACTCAGACTTGCACCTCTTCTATCAAACCGGTCATCGGAGTGGCTGCAGATGTTTGGACGCCTCTTCGCTATATTCAGGAGCTCGTTTGTGGTTTGTGGTGGTTGTAGCTGTGAGTGAGGGAAACCGTGTGAGACTTTAGTTTAACTTGCGGCTGAGGCAACGTAAATCGCTCTACGTGTGCAGACACCTTTTCTTTTCTACTTCTCAAAGTGGCATAACAGGAACGAATAACTTCCTTCTTCCTGCTGCTTCACCAAACCGATGCACACGTTTGGCCGCAGCTTTTCTGCACACACACACACACACACACACACACACATACAGCTGCATAGGTTGTAGATGCTCGTTTCCTGTTTCCCCCACGATGTCAAACCTGCCCAGCTTTATTTTGATCTTCTCTAATATCTAAAGTGTCACGTTCAACCAGCACACGTGTCAAAGCTCCAAACAGACATGACATCGCCGAAGACTTTACGAGAGTGGTGCCTCCTCACATGCGCCTGTTACCCCAACGTGGAGATAAAGAACATGTCAACCTCATTCAGGGATGGACTTGCCTTTTGTGCCATCATCCACAAGCACCGACCTGACTTGATGTAAGTAGACCAGTAGTATAGAGCTATGCAAAGCCATGCTTAACCAGATGGACAGCCTAATCTGATGCTGCATGAGTAAGACATTTCTAACATTATGAACACATTGTCTGTTTTGGGGGGCTGCACAGATTGACTGTTTAATCTGGAGCAGAGCAGGACTTGCACACACTGTCTGGGACTATCTGCTCTCTCTCTCTCTCTGTCCCTGTGCATAACCCTTTCTTGTCCAGTTTAATGGGATTACTTAGTTTGTTTTTGCCTCTTTCACACAGCGATTGAATTGGAATCATCTCTTCTAATCTCTGATCTTGAACTGCTTTTTTTACTTATGCATTGCTTTATATCTGCGCAGTCTCTCTGTAACTGTTTAACTTGTTTGTGATTGTGATTTTGTTCATCATCTGTTAATCAATATCTACATTTTCTTCACCTTCCTCCAGAGATTTCAGCTCCCTGTCCAAAGATAATGTCTATCAAAATAACAAACTGGTGAGTCATTTCCCTTGCTTTGTATGAAGTTTATTTACCATTAATGCAAAAGACTGTTAAAAAAAAAACCTCTGGGTAATCTATATTTGTTCAACACTGTCTATCCTTCCTCATCTGTAGGCATTTGATACCGCAGAGACAAAGTTGGGCATCCCTGCACTGCTGGACCCAAAGGACATGGTTTCCACCAAGGTGCCTGATAGTTTGAGCGTCATCACCTACCTCTCCCAGTACTACCACTTCTTCAACAGGAAATCATATGGTGTGTTGAGTAGAGCCTCTCTTTTCTGTTTTATAGCTCTTTATTAGATGATTTATTGATAGTTACGTACAGCAAATTAGGAAGCAGAGGTTTACTGACTCACTCAGAGGTATGAGGGACAATAAATAGGCACATTTTTTTCCCTGCTTTATCACCAGTATTTTAGGTGCACTATATCCTGTACTCTTCACATTTTGTTAATAAAATTACAGCCACACCTCATTCTGTTTTGCCAAACCATTCGCATGTCTTCTCTTGACTTTGCAGCTGGTCTTGCCAGTTTGAGGTTATCACATGTCACCGCGTTAAACAACCGCACAAAGGCTAAAGCTCCTGATGGTCTGAAATTCCATAAGGTAATTGCTCGCAGTCATTTTAATGCATATCTACTCCCAAAGTGGGCACGCCTGTTTTCCAATACTTTGTGTCATCTCAGCTGCTGGGCTAACAGTCTTCGGTTGCTGGTTTCTCTTCTTTTTTCAGAGCTTGACTGATCTCGAAACCAGCAAAGAGCTCATATCCAGCACGAAGCCACGGACGGTGTGTAATTTGTGTTTTAAGCCTGTCCACCTCATACAGAGACATTTGATTGACGGAAAAGTCTACCATCGCAGCTGTTTCAGGTAACAGCGCTGTTCACAAGGTAACAGCAGCTTTTTATTTTATTTATTTTTACTTCTGTTAGGATCCAGATCCAGAAATTTCCAGACAGTGTGTAGATCTGTTTGAGACGGACTGCGGGAATGCATCTCAAATGTCTTTCAAGTGACTACTGTGTGTGACATCCCTACGCACTCACATATGATTATATGATCATAGCCAAAGGAAGCTGTATCTGCACTTGACCTACAGCTTGTGGAGAGCTGTTTTTTAGTTATTTAGTGCACATACGTGCAGGTCAGTTATGGGATTACTCTTTTTTTCTCTTATTATATGTTAAGGATGCTTTAACAGCAACACATTTCATGTTTATCTTTCAGGTGCAAAGTGTGCCACAGCACTCTTTTACCAGGGTCTTACACAAAGGGAAGTGATGCTGGCTCCTTGATCTGCAGTCACCATGTAACAGACAGTAAAAACACTCCCGCTGACTTCAATCAGCAAATTAGGTTGGCTGTGAATCAGCCCAGACGTACATCTCAGACAGGTTATTTTTCTCTTGGTGGACTGGCTATCACCAGCATCCCTCACTACACTAAGCAAACAGAGTCACAGGACAGACTGGTTTGTAAAATAGCAGATATGGAGGGGGATGAAAAGGAGGAGTGCAACAGAGAAAACAGAGACTGCACTGTTAAACAGGAGAGCAAAGTAAAGAACTCAGAGCCTGCCCCACCCAGTGTTACAGAAAGGACTGTCGAAGGAGCTGAAAACGCTGGACAAGCAGCCAGTCTGGCAGATAGCAAGATACAGCAGGAAGTGACAAAGACTCAAGAGCTCACCGAGCTCTCTTCATCTTGTTCACAAGTAACAGAAGGAAGTAGTCAGCCAGTTTCAGCACCCAGGCGAATGTCAGACTCTTCTGCAGTCCCTCGTCCTGCAAGCAGGAACAAAACTTCCCAGACAACAACCAGCTCCCCTGCTGCAGGTAAACAGGCACTATATTATTCTACTGTTATTTATTTATTGTCTGTATGTTTATTATGTGATGCCATTTTTGTTTTCCTCTCTCTTTCTCTGTGCAGGCAGTTCATACAACCAAAACAAGCGTTCAGCCAGTTCGAATCACATGTAAGTAAACAGGGAGAGTCTGTTCTCTGCTTACCTTTGGCACAGACTCAAACTCTCTCCTGTATTTCTCTTGAATATGTTGTGTGTGAGTGTGTGCATATATAATATTTTCTTTGACTCATTACCTCTGTAACTTAAAGCTATAAATTTGAACATTAATAATAGTCACAGATTTATATAATTTTTAAAAAATATATTCCATAATCAGAATTAGCATGGTTAAAATGAAAGTACAACAAATAACATACTAAATGTGGGAAAAATCTTAAATATCACATAAAAGAATCTTTATAAATCTGATTTACCATAATTAAATTTCACTTATTTATTAATAAGGACAATTCTCATTAATCAACATTTTGTAAATTTGCCTGTGTCAGGCAGTTGGCTAATTTCCAACTGCAGCCCTTTGGCGAAATGTTTAAATTGACAGACAGAAGACAACAAGATGCCATAAAGAGACCAACAAAAACATTTTCAGTACACAAGGTATGCAGAGCAACAGGAAACAGTAAAACAATACATAGCTGTACAATAATGCAGCTATTCAGTACATGTAGCCAAGCAGTAACAAAACACAACCAGCAATACTGATTATAACTTCTTTTTGACACATGCAGAGCAGACACAAGCATAAGATCTTGATAAAAAATGTTAAAAGATGTAGTTACAAGTTAGTAAAATGGTGACATCGTACACGTAACACATAAGACATGCAGCAAGACACAATAATAGAAGATACCACATTGTTAGTAAAACAACAACTGATTTTCTCTGTTGTTCTTCCTCAGTTGTAGAGTCACTTCCTTATGCACCTTTTGTCTTTCCCCTTGTTGCACCAGACCAACCAGGAAAAGCCCACAAGTGAAAACCAAACATCCATGGCTGACCATCATCCATCCTGGACCCTGGACACAGCTGCCTCCCGCCGCAGCTCCAGTACCCATCGCTCGATCCAAATCTGTCTCTAACCTGCAGATGTCATGGTGCAGACCCAAAGTGCCTCCCAATCCATTTGCAGAGGATGTGGATGAGGAAACACAAGAAGAGGCTAAACCTGAGCCTGCAGACCAAACTGACCCCTCAGTGGCACTTATCCTTTTAGGGAACGTAAGCAGTCTGGCTGGAGTTACTAACACAAGCGAACCAGTTGGAGATACTGGTCAAAGTAGTTTATCAGGTTTGGGTGAAACTGGAAAGACTGGAGGTTTACTAACAGATGTGACTGGAACAACAGCAGGACTGCATGCCACTTCAGGTGAAGCACAGCGTGCCAGTTTACCCAGGAGTCTCTCTGTGCCAGCATCTGCTAACGGTCAAAGTTCCTTTACGGCCGATGCCATGACAGAGGCAAATGAATCAGGTCAGGCTGTTCAGGTCACATCATGCCAAAGTAAGGTATGAATAACAAAATCCAAAGAGGTTGTTTTTATGGGATGTTAATGCTGTTTAAACATATCACAAGGCGTTAAGCAGATTTCACAGTGCCTGACATGATTTTAACTCAACATCATATGTAGTATAACTTTCCCTACAGTGTTCCATTTTCTTCTCATTTATAGCTGGCCTGCAAAGAGAACCCTTTTGATCGAAAGCCTGGAATGTCCAAATCAAAGGCCGTCCTGTCTGAACAGGCTCCTGCCCCTGGACATGGCTTCCCACTCATCAAGAGGAAGGTACAATGGCTGGATTTAGATCTCAGAAAGCAAAAAAAAACAGTAAAAAATAAATAAATGAATCAAACACTTTAAATATATATTGACACATTTCTGCCCCAAAAGCAAAAATCTGATTGACCATCATCGAGTTTTATTTTCACCATTACTAATAGCCCTCATGCATAGACATTTAGGGTTTTGCAGAAATTATGCATCATTTTAGTCTTAAATGTTGCTTGGCAGGTGCAGACAGATCAGGATATTTCTACAGAAGACCTACAGGCGCAGATGAACGAGTTGGATAAACATCTGGCAGCACTGGAACAAAGAGGAGTCGAACTGGAGAGGAATCTGAGAGACTTAAAGAATGGTTGACTGAATTGCTCCTACTGTTTCTAGATGAAACCTAGATCATTTCTTACTGAAACAAAATCATTGTTTCTGTGAATCCAGTGTGCATAAATACTAACCTTGTCATGGGCATATTTATATCTCTGGCCTCTTTCAGATAAAGAGGAGGAACAAATGCTAATGGAGTGGTTCTCTCTTGTCCATGAGAGGCATGTTCTGCTGCGCAGAGATACAGAGCTTGTCTATCTGTAAGTATATTAAACCAAGATGATGATTTACTAACGAGCTCTAACTCTAGTTACGAGTTCTGTGTGCCATCTGTGAGTGTTATGTTATGATTTTGTGTTGTGCCTTTCCCCAGGACAAAGCAGCAGACGTTCGACGAGAGACAGGCAGATGTGGAATATGAGCTCAGATGTCTCCTTAATAAACCTGGTGAGTGTGCAGTTCTGTAATCGTTGTTTCAGCCAACGTATCAGACAATAATTACAAATATTTATGATTTATGATGATTATTGATGTGGGTATGAGGAGTCTTATGAAAGCTGAAAGCCTAAACACACAAAGATAAATCTGAATATTTTTTAAAAGAAATGTGTTGCAGAGATTTAATATTTAATACTTCTGGCCTGAAATAATAAAATAAACCAGAAACCTCACCGGTTACGTAAATGTTAAACACTGTTGTATTCACATTCAGAGAGCGACTGGAGTCAGGACGATCGAGCTCGAGAGCAGCAACTGATGGTTGAGCTTGTCGCCATCATTGAGCAGAGGAACGAGATCATCAGCAACTTGGATCAGGACAGGCAGAGGTGCACAGAACAAAACACATGGTGCTTTCACATTCATAGATCTTTGTGTTGAGAAGTATGAATGCAACTTTGGTTTTCTGATCAGGGAAAGAGAAGAAGATCTGCTTTTGGAAGACATGATGAAGAACAAAGGTGAGAAATTTACTTTTTATATATCAAAAGGTCCACCTTAAAAATAGCCTTTTTCATACTGTGATGTGTCCTCTCCTGTCCATGTATTACTCTCCTCTCTGCTTGTGAAGACAGCAGAGCAACTTTAGCATTTAGCACATAAATTCTCTATAACAAGACTCATGCTTGCTGCACATAACTGTGATGTCTCGCCTACAGAGTTCCAGAAAGAAGAACTAAAAGAGATAAAGAAGTCAAAAGGACAGTTCAGGGCCTCCAAAGTTTTTAAGATGCTGAATCATAAAGCAGGGAGAACCAAAGACTCCACGGACAAGAAGAGCTGAAGTACTATCATGAGTGCAGAAACTCTTACAGTCATCGACAAACTTGTTTATATGTTGAGATGATAAAAGTGTTTGTGTTCAAAAGCAGCTTGGTACCATAAACAAAATAAATGCCTGATTTTCCTGGTGCAATGAGGTTATTAATACATTTTCTCTCCCATTCATTTATTTTTTTTTTTTACTTTATTACATAACTGTAATAGTTGAATAATGCAATAAATATTTATATGGCTACGTTTATGTCTTGTCTATGGAGAATAATTGTATATATTGTTTTATTTCAAACTGTTTTTGAAATGCTAGTTATCTACTATACTGAAGAAAAAGTCCAATTAAATTAATTTAGAACAAGTAAACCCGTCACAAGCTGTTTGATGAGTAAAAATATTCACCCACCCAGTGTACATGTTATTTCCAACATCTGTTTCAATATTTTTGCACTAATTTTATGGTTTTAAGTTAGAAACACTGGAGAGCAGAACCTGGAAATCCTTGAAGAGTTGAATCCCATCTTTTGTTTGTTCAATGCACAAATACTGCAGCACTTATGAAAAGACAGTTCACTTAGGCTCAAGGTTGAATCATTTTCTGTACTGTACTGTACCTTGACAAGCTCTTCAGGGAGTCCTGGTTTGTTTTTATAAGTATAAATAAACTGTAGGCATTAAATGCTCTTTAGTTAAACATTTTGAAGTCATGGATAAATAACTTAAAGCTTAAAAATCAGCACATTTAACAACTGTAAGCAAGTTAGTCCCTGTGTTTGTAGGTCAAATTAAGTAAAAGCAGTTAGGAAGGTGGACTAACGCGCTACCCACTAATTCACTGAACAGTAAAACAGACAAATAAACGCTGACACATACCACAATCTTTTTATTAATTTTTATTATTACATCATAGCAAAAATGTTTGTTTTTAACTTATGGCGGTGAAGTTACGAGCGGAACTAATAACGGACGTTCCCTTTTGGAGCATCCGGAATATTTCCAAACGCACCAAACCACCGGAAGTTGAAAGCTCTCACCGTTCATGTGGGTGCATGTTGACAACAAGAAGAGGCTGAAATCTGTCTAAATACTAAATATTCACACACGCGAGCTTCGAAATAAAACATGTCCGACAACGAGGATAAGTAAGTAACGACACAAAGCGTCAACGTGCTCTATTAAACGTTGTATTTACGTTTATATCACGTTAACGTAACAAAACGCGGGCTAACGTTGTTAGCGCCGCGGCTAACTAACGGTTAGCCGGTCAGCCATCAGAGCTGTCTGTTATGAATGTCCTCTGCCTGTTTTCTTTGTTATAACTGTCTTATTGTTACATTTAAAGCTTCGACGACGGAGATTTTGATGATGCCGAAGAGGACGAGGGGTTAGATGACCTGGAAAACGTGGAAGATGTAAGTTCGCCCTTTAATTGTTATTTTATTGGCTTTTAATTGGATAAAACAGACATTAAACTTGTGTTTGAATGATCTTATTTGATAGCAGCATCCTGTCATTATTTAATTCAGTTCAAACTAAACCTGTGTGTTGTTGTGCTCTCGTGTTCAGGAGGACCAGGAGAATGTGCAGATCCTGCCGGCAGGTGAGGGACAGCAGGCCAACCAGAAGAGGATCACAACTCCATACATGACCAAATACGAGAGGGCCAGAGTGCTGGGCACGCGAGCTCTACAGATAGCGTGAGTGTTGTCATATATGTGTGTGAACCGCCGTGACTGTCACTGCTCAAAGATTGATTGCCACGGCTGGGGTGCCCTTGAGCAAGGCACCGTACCCCCCCCAACATCTGCTCCCCGGGCGCTTAATTGTAGCCCACCGCTCCAGTGAATACGGCATCTGTCTCTGAGTGTGTGACCATGTGCATGTGCATGTGTGTGTTTCAAATGCGGAGGAGTAATTTCACGTGTTCAATGTGATTAATAAAGTTTCAACTTAACTTAATACGGCAGTAGCTCAGTCTGTAGGGTGGCCGGTTCAAGTCCAGCATGGACCAAAGTATGGAGGTTGGAGAGGTAGCTTGAGAGGTGCCAGTTCACCTTGAGCCCCAAAGTGCTTCCAGGGCACCGCTATGTGTGGCTGCCCATCACTCCACCATCTCTCCACATTTGCATGTCTATGAGCCCTTTGTACGTATGTGTGTGTGTGTGTGTGTCACAGTGATATCATATGATAGTATTGAAAGTATCCAAGTTATTAAAAAAACAGATCTACAGTCAGGTTTCCAACCTAAGGCTGAACAAATGAAACAACGAGGAAGCGACTTCTGTTCAGTGACTTTTCTGTGTGTCTTTTGTCTTTTTGTCTTGGTATAGAAAAATGTATCGAGTATCTTTTTTATAGTAGTATTGTGTCAAAGTTTAAATTCTGGTATCGTAACAGTCTTAACCTACTCACTGTATTCTGGTGTTGTGGCCACTGTGTCCTGGACACCTTTAATCTTTGACTCCCATCTACACACTCTGTTACACTTTTGCCTGCTGTGTTATGTCTGCCTCATTCCTCTGCTTGTATTTTGATCTACTATTGGAAAGAGTAAATGTCAGAGTGAAAATGATATATTAATGCTCCTTCCTGTTTGGTCACATTCACTTAACTATTATCCAAAAAGGTCTAACGTGATTTCTGATATTTGAGTGTATCAGTGTCATCCAGATTGAACTGCAAGGAAAGATTAGACTCTAAAGCCACGTCAAAGATAGCAGATGGGGAACAAAGAGGTTCCCCTCTCTTAGCAGAACCATCTGATTAAGTTCACTTCTCATCAATCAGTTAACAAAACTTACAGGGACTTTTGCCTTGCAGCAACTATTTAAGGATAGAGCACATAAATCGTCATTAGTCAGTACCATAACCCGGCCCTACATGTATTGTAGGAGGGTTTGGATAGTTGGAGGCAACTTTATTAGTTAGCCACTTAGCTAGTGGCAGTAATTCAACATTTACTGTACCTGTCTGTCTGCTGGTTGTTTCCTACAGGATGTGTGCCCCTGTCATGGTGGAGCTGGAGGGAGAAACAGACCCCTTACAGATAGCAATGAAAGAGCTAAAGTAAGTGATAGCTGTACAGTGTGAATGATGAGTAACGCTTTATCAAATGATATCACGACTGCATATTTACTTTCTATTTGTCGTTATTGTGATTTAGCACTTCGCTGTACTTCCCAGTGTCTCACCGTACACTTTGTTTGTTCCCTCCAACAGGAGCAGAAAGATCCCCATCATCATCCGCAGGTACCTTCCTGATGGGAGTTACGAGGACTGGGGCTGTGACGAGCTCATCATAACCGATTAACCGACTTATCCAGCCTGCACTGACACGACAATATACGCTGATTCAGACCCACCATCGTCTCAGGTCAGTCAGCTACACAAACCCAGAGGATTCCTAAGACGGCTGCAGTTATCACCCACCCGTTCGTACCTCAAACATGAGGCGACTCTGTGAGTCGGTGACAACGTAAAATGTACTGAACAGACACCGGAAGGCTCATTAAAATCAAAAGAGTGTGTCGCGTGTTACTCAGTCTTGTGTCATTGCACGACACACAACTGAAGTTCTCCTTCTTGTTTTAGCAGCTGCATTATAACTTAGAGCCACAAGGGGGAAATGTAACTTAAGTCAAACATTTAGTTTCTCTTATGAAATCATCCTGTGTAATTATTCCATTTGTTGTTTTTGAAGGAGAGAGAAAGAACTGTTTTATTGTTATTAATAAACTCTTTTGTATAAACCACCGTGCCTCATTCATAACACTCATAATAACACTTTGAACCATTACAGAGGTCTGCGATGACTTTGAAGTTTGGTTACTGCGGGTTAATAGTCCTATAATCACATGGATTTAACAGTATAATTATGCAATAAGCCGCTTACATCTGAGCAAGTGGGAAGTCCAGGTAAACTGAAGGAAATGCAAGAGTCAGTTTCCCTCAACCTGCCGCATGCCATACTGCTAAATCAGGCTTAGAAGTACATAAACATGTCTTCAAACCTTTCTACAACACAATAGAACAACCTGTGGTTAATAGCTTGCCAAGTTCATTATTTGTACTTACTGTCAAAGATGTTGATACAGCTTTAGTTTTAGTAGTATTGAGTCGAGATATGTCCACGTCAAACACTCACACAGCTTTCTTTTGTGTGGCAACAGTTATCATGATTATTAGACAGCTACGTGAAATGACCTCAGTTCAGCTGTAAACCACAGATACAATGGCAGCTACACAAATAACCCCAAGAGTATCAGTATCAATATTAGCAGTATGTGCCTGCTTGAAAATCACAATTTTCACAGTTGAGATTTCTGGTACATCAACCACATCAAACATTGGAAAATGCTGTGATTAACAAACTGGAAAGTCCCAGAATAAATCCATGCTGCTTCAAAAATGACGATCTCTATTTCTGTTATGTGACATTTCTCGTATAACTAGTATGGAAGCCTGACATATTCTCATCTGTTTTAATGTTCAGGAGCTGTATTAAAGAGATGAAGCACGTATACTCATGCAGGCAGCTGTGTGTAACCATGTTGTAACCGTCACGATGCTCTCTGTATCCCCCCTCTTCCCCCCATGCAAACACACACACACACACACACACACACACACACAAAGCAGCCAAACAGTCACTGTATTGTTTCATGAAAATGGGTTGTTGCTCAGGCAGAAAGAGGGTCAGTGCATGCTGGAAGACGGAGGGGGCTGAAAGTTTGTGAGAATGAGAGGATTAAGAGCTTTGTTGTGGAAGAAGAAGCCGTATGATGATACTCCAGCTCCTGGTGGATGGATGGGTGGATTATATGTTCAGCGTGTACGTAGATATACAATATGTATCACAAGTATATAAAAAATACATCCTAGTTGATTTTAAAAAATGCTGCTGGAGAATAAAGACACAAACTGATGAAATATCGTGTTTTCCCGTAATGAAAGCAAAGCCAGGTGTGTGTGTGTCGTCATATTGTCATCTATCTAACGTCACCGGAGTGAAGCCAGTTTGTGCTACTATCTATAATTGAGCATTGCCGCAGTCATGTTATTCATTTTTGAAAAACTGCTTTCATCTGTGAGTCTTTTGATTGGAGGAGACAGCGCCTCAGGGTGATGCTGCACTCATTTCACGGGGCGGATGGAGCAGCCCATGTGACACTCAGCAGCAGAAGCCACAGTGAGGCTGCCATCAGGTCATCCTCGGCCCCGGCTACGGGAACGACTAATATCTTTTGACTTTTGCTCACTGCTTTACATCCTGTTGTGCTCTGACCCCTGTGATGACACAGCACCTTGACTAAACATCGTTCCCAGCATTTGTCGATTGGATTATTTGATCAAGGGATGATGAATTATGCTATTTTTGGGGGGTGTTGTTTACACAGCCACACTTTTTTTCCACTTTCATTTTGACTTTTCATACTGCTTAGCCAAATGAGGTCAGCTGACCTCGACTTAGATTTTACCCTCAATGTAACAGCATATCTGGTCGAAACCAACCCCGATACTTTTGATCCATTCTTGCCCTGTGGCGTACAGTGGCAAGGCGAGCTGATGACTTCACTGACAGCCTATCAGCTGTACGTGCCACTCCTATCCGTCCCTGTGTCTGCTGCTCCTGGCGTTGACAGTTCGGCGCTCTGAATTCACCTAAACAGATAAATAACTCTACCTAGGTATTGTTTCCGGTTAACTCTTTAACTTGTGGAATGTTTTAATCCCATTACAGCTTCAACCTGAGTTTTTGCAGTGGATGGTGAGTGTGGGGGGATGAGAGGAGGAGGAGGAGGAGGAGGTTAGGTAGCGGGGGTGGCAGGGTGTATGTGCAGAGAGAGTATGAGAGTCCCTTTGTATCCCGGTGAAGCTACAGGCCAGGCAGTTATGGGCAAGGCTCCCTCGTTGCCCTGTTTCCCTCCTCCCCAGGCTCCCCCTTCAATGGCCCTCTTTGTCTTTCCAAAGTATCACACAGCCGATTAAAGAGAGGGAATTAGGAGTCAGGCTTAACCCACAACACACACGCACACACACACACACACACATGCACACAATAACAAACTTGAAATATGCATATAGGCGTGCATAACTAATCATATCCACCCCCCATCTGTGGCTGGATTAGTTCAAATTCAAGGAAAATTTCAGTCGCAGTAATCAGCTACAAACACATTAAATGAATTTTGGATCTGATGACACTTCTCCTACTCTTGTAACACATCGTCCCCACAGTCTCATACACTGCCTGCACATGCGAGGCCCCATCACTCATGTTCAGCTTACCTCTAATGGTTGACTGTAGATTGCTGCAGCCAGCTAAAGTGAATTATCTATTATAGCTGAGCAGATTATGCTGAGAATGTGAGCAGTGATTGAGTTTGTTGATTGAAAATTAGGCTGTCAGATTTGTTTCTCTTGTTACTATACTGTAGTTGTTATTCAGTCTGAGATGTTAACTCATAGATGATTATTTATTATTTCCGTTATTCGTTCCATTGTAGAAATGTTTCAAGAGCCGGGCTTTTATTAAAGCAGAAATAATAGAGCTTTATTTCAAGTGAGAGTAAAAGATCATTAGTCATCATCACATGTTAAGGCTTTCGCTCCTGCTGTTATTTCAAAAGTTGTGTTGCTGTGTTGTGCTGGCAACAGTTATACAAGAGTGGAAAATATGAAATACTAAAATGGCAACAACAGTTTTCTTCATAATGGAGAGAAATCAATAACAGCGCACCAAAACATAAAGCAGATATAAATAAGAAATGTAAAATTCATAGCAACATCAACAGATATTTCACACACATAGCAACACGGATGTAAAATGAATTTATGCTGGAGGTAAATGGTTAAATAAAAAAATGGGTTTAAGCTTATAGATGGACCAAGAATTAAGAAGAAGCAGTGCGGCATGCATATGGTTTGGATCTGTGTCCAGTAGTGATAAAGAATATTTAAATGATATACATGAGAGCAAAGCAAATTAAATGAATGTTTTTTTTTCACTTAAGCAGATGCAGAACAACACATTTAAATAAAATACAGTTCGGTTTATGAGATGAGGAACAGAAATGACGTGAAAACACGATAAAAGACCAAAGAGAGATGAGAAAAGTAACATAAAAAACAGGGCGTTGCTTCTCTGTTTCATGTGTGAGTAGCAGTTATTATTAAGGACAAGGCACGTTTTTATATTTAATATTAGGCTGTGTTAAAACATATTCTCCTGGAAGCTTTACTTGCTCAATCTCTGGCAACTGTCTCTCGGTATTGGCATCTCCCGCACTGAAACTGTCGGAAAATTTTTGAAGTTACAGAACTACAATCAAAAGATCTGACATTTCACATTGAATACTGTTCTATGTACACATTTTGAATTACACGTCAAGGAAAAGAAAAGGCAGTGGTGCAGACTTTAAGTGGAGATAATAATGGCAAAAAGCAGAATTATTACAGTCAACTGTTAAAACAGTGAAAAAGCTTCTAGCATGTATTCTATGACTAATTGCAATTGGTCAATGAAAATTGATTATCCAAGTATAAATATGTCTTTTATCATGAATGTCCTCCATGAATAGATCAAATATTATAATGAACATCATCACACTCATCAGTGCCATTGTGAAAAAGGCAAAAGTAGCTTTAGACACCAACACATTTTTAAGTCATTCACAATAAATCGCGCTGGAAAATAGTTGACAGCTAAGAAAAAAGCTAATGGGCGACAAAATGCAAGGTAGTTTTGAGTGTCACGTTGGGAGAAACATCTGTACAATCTGTTTCTTCTTTACAAGTTTTGGTCTCAAAACTTTGGTCGTTTCACAAATATCTGTATGCATCAATATACGCACATTTCAAGTACATCGTATAAACTATCCTGATAATCAGTCATCATGAAAATTGTTTTTTGACTAAAATATACATTTCACGTACCAAAATATCAACGTGGTTTTATGGCGTTTGTCTTCCACGCATGTTGTGTGTACAAAAGGCATTTTTAAGTGAACACAGCATAATCGTTTGAATTAAATAGGCGCAAATGTGCCTCAGAAACCAACAGGATGTTATCAGTATTTGTTGCATTGTTTTCCAAAAGCAATACAAATCTTAACATCTGTCTGATAAAAGGTCAGTCTTGCCTGAGAAGTAAATGGGCCACAGCCGAATATTAGGCACTTCATTCTTCTGGTACACAAAAAAAAGACGCGTTTGATATTGAATGAATTTGGCTCCCTCTCAGTCACATCCTTCACAATACAGATCAAAGTCTGCTAATTCTCAATGTGTACCATGGTCCCTGTTGCTACCAATGCCTTGTGGCTTGTAGGAGAGCGGTGTAGACTACAGTACGCCTCCTCTGATGCGCATGGAGGCACCAAACGGACAGGGACTTGATCCGACCACTTTTGAACACTGCCACCGGAGGTTCTGCTGTAAATCTAACCAGAACTCTACAATGGTGGTAGTTGTAGGTTGGTGTTTTTCCTCTGTGCTACCAAAGTAATACATTCTCTCCTCTCAATACTACACTGTGTGCCTCAAATGATCAGCCACGCTTCAAAAGCACCACTCTCCAAGCTCATCCTTGAGCTCTGACAGCGTTTCTGCCGCCGGGCGAGAGCAGAACAAGGTTTCTCTCCTCCTGTCTCCCCAGCCAACTCCCCCAGTGCCTGCCCACTCCCCCTGGCCCAGACTACTTTCACCATTGCCACCACCAACGCTGCTATCGTTACTGCTGCTGCTCCTCCTTGGGTCTGACATGGGGGCTGAACCTGCACCAGTGCCCTCTGGTCTCGTTGTCTGTCATGGCCGCGACAGTGTTGTGTAGACGGGCTGTTCCCAGTGCGTGGGGCTGTGTGACTGCGGTACGTTGGCTGAGTCCGTGATGGTGGTGTACAGGGGCCTCTGGGAGGGCCCCATGTAAGAGAAGGCAGAGTACAACCCCGAGGCTTGGCTGGAGTGGGTGTAGTATGACCCTGAGGCCTGGTGGTCAGCGTATTCAGCAAACTGAGCCCTGGAGGCCAATGAGGGGAAGGCAGAACTGTAGTGAGGAAGGCTGAGGGGAGTGTAGGTGACATGGGAACTGGGTGAGGCTGCCTCTGCGAAGTGACCTCCAGCACCTCCAGCCTCGCTCTTGATCTGGGCCTTGGAGGGATCTGAGCCCAGAGGGGAGCCGTGATGTTGCTGCGGCTGTTGCTGCTGCTTGGAGAGCCAGGCTGCTGAGTGTCCACTGGCCGCTGCCAGAGCTGAGGAGATGCCATAAGTGTACGGAGAGGATGGAGCAGCTGTTGCAGCCGCTACTCCCCCTGCGCTCTGCCCAACCCCCGGGTGCCCATTGGGGGGAAGGTACTGGTCAAACTCATTCACATCAAAAGGTTCCATGTTGACCATCACCTCATGGCTCATCTCACCAATGTCCACATTACCAAAGTCAATGTGAGGTTTCCCAGATCCCGGAGCACCTGAGCTTCCCTCTGCTACCATTGTGCCACGGGAGCCCCCATTCCCAACACCCTCCCGTTTTCCATCCCCTGCCTTACCAGACTGAGGCTCAGTCTTGGGAGTGGTGGGAGGTGTGGGAGGACTGTGACTCTGACCTGTGGAGACACAAGAAAACATATAGTTAGTGTAGTTTTCTTGGCAGATTCAAACATTTATCTCCCTGTGGGCCACACTGTCCAATTGTATCCAGACTTAATTTAACAGTGTGATGGGGGCTGTCAGTGAAAGGGAGGCTGCAGCCCACCTGCAGCATGTGGGTGGTGGTGCCCATCAGCAAGAGGGGACCGAGCTCCCCCAGTGTGGACCACTTCCAGGTGGAGGCCCTTGTAGTGGGACTGGCTGTGGCTGACCTCACCCTCCGAATGGCCATCGGCCTCGCTTCCTGAACCGGAACCAGGCTTTCCGTTCTTGCGACGTCGTGGCTGGTATTTGTAGTCAGGATAGTCCTTCTTGTGCTGCTTCCTCAGCCTCTCCGCCTCTTCGATGAATGGTCGCTTGTCGCTCTCGTTAAGAAGCCTTGGACAGAAAGAAAAGATGTTGGTAGATAAGAAACGTAAGGGTTGCTATTCTGGGTGAAGTCAACAACAACGTAGTATGTGGATCATAATTATCTTTGCTTGGCAACAGACTTTTAAAAATCATTTTAGTGGACATTAATACATTATTCATTCACAACATCTGTGCAGCTGCATCTAATGTCATGCCTGCAAGGGGCTTTTGACTGCTGGGCAGTAATTAAATAAAACGGACCAAAGACGCATCCTGTCTGCAAACGTGAAACTGAGCTCCGCCTTACTACTGCTGGCAGGAATGGCATGAGAAACCCCTGACCTTCCTCAGCCTCGCTGTTCATCGTGTTTCTGAGCCAATTAACCAATCATGCCCGAGCCCCAAGGTCAAGTCTTCATCTAATTAATGTTCAGTCCCCACAAGGTTAATGAATTTAACCTTTCTGGCCTTCTTGTTAACAAATAGTGAGTGTTCATTGTGAGAAAGGAGGAGCTGGATGGATGGTCTGATGGACCTTTAAATGTAAATGTAAAGAGCTGCAGGGGTTCTGTGATCAAGAGGCAGCAATGTTGGTGAGAGGATTTTTAGGAGGCTAACCATAAAAATTCAGTATACCTTGAATGATCTGTGGAATATTAGCAATCTCAAACCACAATTTACACAAATGTGTGAACAAGCAACATGTATTAAGTAAGAGAAGCAGCAGCTGAAGGTTGAAAACTGCATTTTAGAGCTGTAAGGTTGTGAAAATGCCGTCTGATTCTCACAGGAGTCATTTATTTCAGCTACATCGCCAGTAATTAAACAGTGTATGAAATTAGCCGTGATTCAGGAACATGTGACCGTGGCACACCCACAGTAACTACATACAAATACCTCTCAAATGGTGAGCTGTGTCCAAAAGTGGACAGCGAGACAATGCGGCAACGTTTAGGGCAGCTTAAACATATCACACTCATATTTATTACAGCTTATAACCAGAAAATACATTTCTTACAAAGAACGCAATAAGAAGGAACGTCGTCTTCTGACTTTTTCTCATGAACAAGGTCAAAATTATGTTCTTGTTCATAAGAAAACCAACTTAAACCAAATAGTCCAAATAAAGACAGATGTGTGTGACATTACTGTCATGTGCACGATAATTTACAGTGTGTTTTAACAGTTTTATGTGTAAAGTCCATCTACAAGTAGCCTACATAACATCCTCGCTTCTTAATATCAGCATTTGCCAGAAGGAAAATCCATGGGAGAGTGATGATTTGGAAAACAAAAGGAAGATTAAGGAAAAAAAAGGGGGAATTTGAGTACAGGATGCAAAAAATCAGCTGACTGGGGGAGCTTTACAACTCAGATCTTAGAAAACTCTGTTCTTTTATTACTACTGAAGTTTATTCTTGAAACTCTCAGGCTGAACCATGACACTGACCTTTGTCCTATCCTAATTTGTAGCCATTTCCCCTTAACCCCCACACTAAAAATAAACATTTATCTATAGCAGTGATGTGTTTGAAAGCTGAAGATTCATCCTGAACATTTACTATGTTGTCCTTTAAAATTAAGTGATTGTATCTTCAGAGCCACACCTAACTGGGCTGCCCACTAAGTTCCTTGAAATCAGTGACCACCCCTGCTGTCTACACGTTTCACAACTCCACTGTGGGTGTGAGCATAATCAGAACATTGCAATCATTTGGCATCCCTGAACTTATAATCGGCCTCCTCACCTCCAGAGCTTCCCCAGGGTCTTGCTGAGCTCCGCGTTGTGCAGGTGCGGATGTTGGTCTGCCAGTTTCCTGCGCGCCGCCTGCGCCCACACCATGAAGGCGTTCATGGGCCTCTTCACGTGCGGCTTGTTCTTGCTGCCGGAGTTCACGCGCACCGGCATTGGCACGAGGGTCCAGTCGTAGCAGTTGAGCACCTGGCTCACAGCCTCGCGGATTCCTGCGGGGAAGCGTTCGTCCTCATCTTCGGATTTGACGGACGAGCACCCCGCCCCGTCGTCCAGACCCGCCAGCTGCGGCTGCTGCTGCCCGTGGAGAGGCGAGTCCCCCCCGCCAGGCGCACCGGAGGAATGACCCGGTGACAGGGAGCGACTGTCGTCCGACATCCCGGGACTGAGCTCTACCTCCGATAAGCTCTGCTCCTCTCTAGACATCTTCCTACACACACAAGTCTCCAGGTGCGCAGATGATGTAAGGCCTGTTCCTAAATGCTTATCTCTACCTGTCGGTTTCTTGTTTCTGTTTATCCCTACAGTTACGCACGGAGTGTCGGCTGACTGCTGTCTGATCTGTCCCTCTGGCCCTCCTCTAAGTTATAATATAAACTGCCAATCTGTCTCTACTCTCAGCCTCCGTTGCAAAACTCTGTGAGGGTTCCACATTAAAGTTCTTTCCATCCGTGTTGTTGGTATCATAGGCGGCTCAGCGCGCACCTTGGACCCCAGTTTACCTGCTAATGCACAACTCTCTGCGCCAAACTCACCAGGTCTCACTTCCCTCCTGACTTTCCCTTCTCTCTCTCTCTCTCCTCCGTTTGTCCCACGATTGAAATCCAACGGCGAGGACCTGAAATAGCAGAGTGATGAGGAGCGTCAGTTCAACAAGCCAGAGGTGGAGTAACAGCTCCTGATTCATGAGGCAACAAAAACTTCCAACACCTGTTGGACCATTGACTGTATTTCCAGGGAGGGGGAACTGTTATCTGTTATTTTTATTACATGTTGGCCAAAACAGGACCTCATTATCTCTGTTTGAGTCGGCACAATTTCTTTTTCTCCATCACAGTAACAAAGCCTAAAAGTCTGATCCTGAAAGGACTGCCCCACCCTGTTTTTTCTCAATAAAATAATCCTTTTTGTGGGTCCATATTTGACTCCACTATCAGTAACACCTCAATGATTTCTTCCAAATCTATATTTATATGAATATTGGGTGCGTTTTCACTGGAAGAATTACTAGTCTTTTATCCTTAAAGTGGGTCTGCATAAAGTTCACTCATATGATAAATGAAAATAAGTATATACAGGCTTATATACACCTCTGTCCAGCTCTTTGCGCAGTGCCGCTCTCTCTCTCTGCAGGCCTGAGCCTCGCCCCCCCAAACAAGCTACTGTTTAAGGTTTTGCAGTTATTCCAAGCTCCCCGGAGAGAAAGTGTTGGCATGATATGAGGCCGCAGCAGCACAGACCTTGGATTTATACTCGGCAGTTCTTGGATAAACATGGCCTGGCGCTGGAAATATAAACCCTCCGTGTGCGTGCGTGTCATTACGCGTGTGTGAATTAGACACAGTCTGTTTGTTGAACAGGGCCAGGTCTATCGGCGGCAGCAAAAAAAATGTGTCCTTGTTTTGTCCATTAAATCAACACCCCTGCCTCGAACTTTACGTCCTAAATCGGCGAACTTCCTGTGAACCAACAACCCACAGTCCGCTGGTTTGTTTTCTACCTCGGTATCAAATTGCAGGAAAATTAGTGATCTCGCTCACATCTAGTGACGGTTTGAAATAGCTTGTCAATTTAACAGACTGTGTGTTCATAGGTTAAGTGGGGGGAATATACCCACTTAACACTCAGGTTGCCTCACCTTTTATATTTGAGAAAAGGTGGTAAAGGTTTATCCTGATATATAAAAGACACAAAGTCATGTATTAGTGAATTTATGTCCTAAAAATAGGACTGTTGATTTCTAGTGCTAGTTTGTGGGTGATACTTTTGCTGACCATCATCTACTTTTTCACAAATCAATCTTTCTAAAATGGCATTTGCTCTGCTGGCTGATTGCGGAGTTAAAATTACAGATTATGTTTCATGTGGCTCTTAATTAAAAGTTTAAAAAACGGCTTTAAATTAACATCAGAGTGGATGTCAGGAATCGTATCAATTTCCAACAGAGGGGTCTGTATAAAGCTTCACCATCTGTCCGAGGCGCATTAATAATGATATTCGCCTGCCACCTGGTCTGAAAGGTCCACTTCACAGACTGTCATCAAGTCTAGAAAAGCGCCGCCGCTGCAGGGATACAATGCGTAAACATCGTGCGTAAAGGCACCAAATGCCACATTGCGCACGTGTTGTCTGGGTTTGCACGACACAGTGTTTCTTATATAGAGTCACTCTAATGAAATGAAGGAAAGAGCAATGATTGAGAATCATTTGACTAAGTGGTGATAATTTCCTTTGGCCAGTGGGTTATTTCTTTAAGCAGATAGCGCCTCAAATTAGGAACAAACAAGCGAATGATGAACTCAACAGAGAGTCCTCTATCCATCATCAGTCTGCAGCAACAAATTTCATTTGATTTATTATCTGATAATATATAATATATAAATTGTTTTCGACACACCCCTCAATTTATGCTGGTTATTAATTTACATTACTGAGCACATTTATTGTGCGAAATGAATTTCGGCTATGTGAACTCATTATCGCCGCTTGACTTGGCAGTAAGTTGGCCTTAATTTGCTTGTTTGGAATTGAATTTTTTTTTCAGTTAGTTTCACAATAGATCAGATTTACAGTGGTAGTCCACACAGCTCCAAAACAACAGTCATATATAGGACAACCAACACAATAACTTGAAGTTCAACAATAACTTAACAAAGAAAAAATATAAAATAAATTGTCTGAAAACATTTTTTCCTATATACACCAGAAAAACATTGTCAGTGATGTCCGTGGAATTGTTTCAGTCTCTTGCTATTTCAAAAAACTTCTTAAAAATGTGATTTTCTTAGTTTAAAAAAGGCTTACTGTCTTGAACTTAAACTTTAAATTAAAGAATGTCCAAGCAAATGAACAACGATATATAAAAATCGATCAGGAAATCAGTTTAAAACAGGAACACTTGTTGCACTGATACAAAAACGGAGCTATCGTTAAAAGATTCAGCATGGCAGTGATTATTATGTTTGCCATCACCACCCTTGTCAGAAATTGTCCTGTCTTTGATGCTGAAAATAAATATTGTAACATAGCTTTTCTCAGACTTGAAATGTGCCAAAAGTAATTTAAAAGTTTCAGATTAAACAAATCATTTTGGACTAGTATAGAACCACAGTCATATAGCTCACGGTTACTAAAAGAGTTGTTAATAAATTATCGTACATCTATTATAAGAGGTAAGATCACATCTCTAAATCTGAGCCGGGTTTCTTCTCTGAATGAACGCGACGAGAAGAAACAACCAAATCGCAGAGACAGAGCAACCATCAGCGGCAGAGAGAGGAAAGAGTTGGAAATGCTAAGCGCCTTACTTCAGTAATGAGAAAAGGAGGTCGCCGGTTTAGCACGAGAATCCGTGAGTTCCCGAGTTTCCAAAGTGACGCTCGCTCCCCAGCCCCCTCGCTCGCGCTGCCCGAGTATGAATGCCTGCTCTGTGTGTCGGTACCGGGGGTTAAAGAGCTCCTTGTATGAGGCTGAGAGGAAAAAAATAAAAAGATACCGGGGGGGGGACAAGTCTTAAAGGAGCAGACTGCACAGATGCTGGCTCGGAGAGCTCTGATTGGTTCGAAGTAATAGGTTGCTCTCTCTCTCCCTCTCTCTGTCTCTGTCTCTCTCTCCCTCCCTCTCATCTATCTATCTATCTATCTATCTATCTATCTATCTGAAATCAGGATTTTTAACAAAATCGGACAGAAAAGAAAAAAGTTGCATGCAGTCTGGTACCAGCATGCGTAAATTACGCACGAAGTTTTACGCAAGGTGTTTTGTACATTACTGTCACTGTGCAAGTGTATTCTTCGTGTTATACTTCCACATCTAATTATACGGGCCTTGTTTTTGTGTTAACAAGTAACAAAATGACAGTTTCATTTACAGAGTCCCTCCAGCAACTAAATGAGAAACAGAGGGCCTATTGAAATTACACGAATCCAACACATAAGTACAAATTGGATTTTCACTCCAAAATTCAATCAAGTGTGCCGCTGCAGGACTTTCGTGGATAATTATTCACGAGTTTGATGAATGTGACGCAGTTTGATTTCAGATTTCAGAACTTCGCTTTCTGTCGCTGACAGATCCACAAATTATGAGGGGTCTAATCTCTGGAAAAACTGTCTCAAAAACAGATAAATAATCTTTTATTTTCACATTTCTAGAGGTCAGTGTTGCTGAATTTGCACCAGGACCTGATTGTTTCTTATCATATTGCATTCATGCAGCGATGAAGGTATGATTTTTATATTCACCACCACACCCCACCACACAACATCACAGGTGTAGACCTCATTCAGAGGCCCTTAAAAAGATTTGGTGGCGCGGACAGTGAGCCTCTTCATGTCCATGTGTGACTTTTATAATTGCATCAGTGCCTCTAACTGAGAGCCACAGAGCGCGTGTTTCAAACCAAATAGTATTGATAGAAAATTCAGAAAGGAGAGACGAGAGGGGACACTATGGGCCGCACGGACACAAACACAAGCGCTGTTCTTCCCAACAATGACCCCTTGTATCTCCGCCATGCGACACACTGGCACCCGATCCAGAAATCACCACTTTTTTTTCATTATCCATTAATGTTGACTGTGATAAGGGAATCCTAACCATGAGTGCATCTCTCTGTCTGATTCTCAGCCTCTTTCATTCCTCCTCTCCCCTCCTTTTCTTTGCGTCCTTTGTTTTTATCTCAGGTGAATTGTAATCATGTGATCAAAACGAGCACCCCCTTCCCCCTTAAATGAAAAAAAAAAATTGGGAACAAAAAGCAGTTCTGTGCATATGAAAAAAGAAAAGAAAAGAAGGGAAAAGCTTGTGTCTTCCCTTCTTCTGCCACTCTTTGTCCGCCTCGCAACAAACTCTGACATGTAGGGAAAAATGCTCCAGGAGCGCCGGTGACTCAGCCCGGGGAGCTGTGGTGGGATTGTCCGGCTCCTGGAGCTTTAAAACCGGGGACTTTCAGAGAGCCACTCCCGGGATTTCTCTCCCGCTGTTGGAGCGGAGGATTTGCGGCCCGGCCTCGGTTTTGACGTGAGTGTTTGTTTTGGCATGTGTGTGTGTGTGTGTGTGTGTGTTTGTGTGTTTGTTTGTGCGCAAATAACGAAGGGAAACTAACAGGCCCAACAAAGTTACATTACTACATGAACTGAATGGCGTTTAGATGAGAGTAAAATTGTCAATTAATGTAACACACGTTTATATAATCACGAGATGTTTGAGAGGAAAGTGTGCTGGTTGATGAAATAAGGCAGAAATTGGGTTGAATTTTACCTTCTGGTCATAATTTAGGAAATATGGCGCTGTGACAAAATGCTTCGAAAAGATATTTTCTAGTAAAAAACGTGATTTGTTTGAGCTCAGAAACCTTGTCTGATTTGAGAAAAGAGAAAAGACAATTTATTCTCGTTTTTCTAATTTCCTAAAATGTCCGAAAAATGTTGCTTTAAGACTTCAGACTTTGTTCAGACTGAGAAAAAATGATTTAAGTAAAGAGAAACGTTCAACATTCATCTTGTAATGTTGTGTATAAGATATGCTGCTGCTATATAATACCTGTAAAGTGTTATAAAAAGAAAAAGATGGGGAAATTCTCATGAGTCAACAACACGTTAAGATTTTTTTTTTTCAGCCTGCAATTTTTCTGTAGACTTAATTATATAATGGAGGAAAATGTATTCAGTATGAAAACCCTGGTCTTGCTAGTTTAATTTTTTTCTAGACATTATAAAATGTATAATTGTGTTTAAATAAATTACATTTTACTGGCGTAGCTTTACATTTAAAGTAACTTACAAAATACTAAACTACAAAAAAAAAGCTAAAATAAATTGATATAAACAGACTTTAAAGAAATAATCAGTGATTCCCTGTGTGACCTGCTTCCTGTGAACAGTCAAAACTTTTAGATGCTTGGTATGAATAAACTTTGATGGATATAATTTTATTTTACTTTATTTTAAAGAGTGATACTTTGTGATGTTCTGTGATTGATGAGACATCATAATCACAGAGAATAAAAGTAATAAATCAACCCAAAAAATCTGGAAAACTCACAACAAATAATAAAGAATAAAAGAATGAGTGATTTTGGTGACACTGCAACTATTGAAGCTCACTCTGTAAATTAATTTTTTGTCTCCAAGTAAATCCTTTAATCATACTTCTAAGCTGCGCTGAGGAAATTAGAAAAAGATACTTATGATGGACACAAACAGGCAGTCGTAAAAATACAGACTAGTCCTGTCATCTGACAGAGACGGGCTTGTTGTGAAGCACACATGGACAGTGACAGTTAAAGGTCAGTGGGCTGTATGGGTGGCTGTGTCAAAGCAGAAGCCTGACACAGGCCACGCGATCCTGTGACCATTTTAGCCCGACGAGGTCCACCCCCATCAGCACGGGACCAGACCAGAATAATCTCAGAGCTGTGCACACATACATCATCCCTGCTATTTAACATGACTTTATACATTTCTAATTTTGTGTTTTTTTGGATCAGGACCCAAATTTGTGCCAACTGGGGACTCATCACGCTGTTTTACAGTACAAACCAATTCAAAAATAAATTAATTAATTCGGAATGGAGCTTTAAGTACAATCCAGACCAGTCATCTACTGGTGGAAAACAGATACAGAACTATCTAATCTTTGGTGCCAGTTGATGTCAACAAGTAGTGACAAATACACAATAAATGTACCAATTTGCAGTGATTTAACCAACAATTGGAAATGTGAGGTACACTGGATCTAAAGGAAATAATACCAGAGGAATTACAGTTATACATTACTAGGGTTCAGTCAGATAAAAACATAAAACGGCTACATATTGTTTGGGGTTTTTTGTAATTTTTTGTAATTTTCTGTGATTTATTAACATCAAAATGCAATCACGACCTAATCAAAAAGATACATTCTTATATGTTTAAAAAGTCCTGCTCTATTTAAAAAGCAAAACAAGAAATAAAAATAATCTCGAATCCAAATTTAATGTGTGTGTTTTATGGACAGCAGTCTTAAACAAAGTTGCCAAGATGAGTGTATCGCCCTTTTTG
This sequence comes from Sciaenops ocellatus, assembly GCA_033000465.1. NCBI lineage: Eukaryota > Metazoa > Chordata > Actinopteri > Sciaenidae > Sciaenops > Sciaenops ocellatus. Next base: position 21,893,309 of record CP136877.1, read on the forward strand.
ACTGTTTTCTGTCTCGGACAAACACATTCCTTCTGTCTCCTTCTGTTCAGCTGACCTGGTAGTGATGTTGGTGTGGATGTTGTCAAAGCAGAGATGTAAACAAAAATCTCTAACCTGCGTCTCTGTATCATTTGAAAGCTGTTCATATCCCTCTCTCACTCACAGATTCACCCTACCTCTCATTCGCTCTCTCTCTCTCTCTCTTTTCCTGCATGCACCTGTGCAGGACAGAGCAGGTGTGTCAGCATTCGCCCCACTGAAGTGGATCAGTCGACCATGCAGAAGGATCCGGTGGGCGACTGCTATTGCAGTTATTTAAGTTATTACAAATGTAATCAACTCTTTCTTATATTCTACGATAAAAGCAGCAGTCAGGCTTGAGTTCCTCTGGAATAATGTCGGTAATAATGAGATATTGATGGATTCCCTGATTATTTTCCTGCCCTACAGAGAGGTCAGAGGTCAGAGGTCATAGTCAGCTATAGAGCTCTTTCATAGTCTTGCTCAAGAACACTACAGGAGTTAGAATATGTTCTTTTTAAGCCGTGCATTTCAAAAGTCGCCCAATGTAATCCAACATGAAAGCAAGTACTGAGCATCTATAATTTATAGATTATTCCATGATGGTGATGAATATCAGTTACGTCGCCAATTAAAATGTCAGCGAATCTTCAAACGTGTAATAAAAATAATTCAACCCTTCACAAGACCTTCCTGATCTTTTCTACCCATCCGTCTTTTCTTAACAAATTCATGCAGCTGTGTTACATTTAAATAAGTCCCCCTCTTGAACGTCTCTGTGAATCCTGCCTTTGTGCTCATACCACCAAAGTTCCTATTCTTTTGTGTCCGTCTTGTCTTTCTCTGAGTTACTGGTCAGGGAGGAGGGTGTGTGTGTGTGTGTGTGTGTGTGTGTGTGTGTGTGTGTGTGTGTGTGTGTGTGTGTGTGTGTGTGTGTGTGTGTGTGTGAGTGTGTGTGAGGGTTTGGCAACAACTTGGACGGGCTTTCACTGCAGCTGGAGAGTGAGGTGGCATGTTGTTTGAGTATGAGTGTGCTATATGTGGATATGTAAATGTATTTTCATGTGTTTCTGTGTGTGTGTGTGTGTGTGTGTGTGTGTGTGTGTGTGTGTGTGTGTGTGTGTGTTTGCATGGCTATGTATGCATGCATTTATGTTACAGAAGGGTATGGTTGGTAAATATGTACATGTGGGCTTTAAGAAATGGACGGTGCTGCTTCTGGTGTTGGACGGGTGGAGATGAATGGGGGTGAGATTTGGTGTGTGTGTGTGTGTGTGTGTGTGTGTGTGTGTGTGTGTGTGTGTGTGTGTGTGTGTGTGTGTGTGTGTTGCTACCTTAATGAATAGCCCATTGTGTGCTCTGCTTCATATCTCCACTGGCCAGCCAAAGGAAAGAATCTAGTTACTTCAATTGTGTGAGGGGGAACATCTAAAGGAAATTGATATATGGGGGTTGAGGTGGGGTGTGTGGGGAAGGATGGTGGTGCGGGGGTATTGGGGTAAGGGTCCCAGGTGAGACAGAGAGAGAGCGAGAGAGAGAGAGAGTTTGGTTACCTGTGGCTGATCTGTGCTGGTATTCTGTAATCATCCTTTAACTTGGTTCATATTTCCTGTTTTCACTCTCAGAAACCAGCTGTACTGATAACTGTGCTTACTTATTGTTCATCATGCTGCGTTTAGAGTCACAGAGTTGTAATGGAAATGCATCTTTATGTTATTTATGTAAGTTGACAGACAGGTACATGGATAAGAATTGATTTATAGACTGTTACGCTGCTTTTTTTGTGAGAAATGATGACCCGGAAATTTATCATCCTTCTCTGGGAGAGGCATGGATCAATGGGTGGCAATGTTAGTGCATCTCTCTGCTAGTCGTTCCACCATTTTGGTCCAGACTAAAATACTTAAACAACTGAATGAATCCTACTAACTCTGGTGATCCTCTGACTTTCCATCTCGCACTAACATCAGGTCGCATGTTCAGTTTGTCCAATACTTTGCTTCATGACCAAATACCTAGAAAACAAAGCACTGCTGGGCCTGTAAATACAGCTTCACAGAGCTGCTAGCAATGCTGGACTGCTAAATCTTATGCTGATGCTAGCACAAGCGATGAACAACATTTTAGAGTCATGTGACTTTTTGATAGGGGCTACTACACATTTTATTTAGTGTTAACAACAAAGGCATGCACAGCAGAAAGTATGTTACATGACATAAAGAAAATCACTTTGAAAGAACAGAGTATTGTGAAGATTTGTGGATTAATATATAGATGTTTAATCAGCTTAATTGATTACAATAATTGCTAAAAAATAATTCCAAGTATAGTTTAGTTCCAATGTCAGTATTATGCTGGGTGTGAATACTCAGCTACATATGACTTTTGACCTTTGGAGCCATCACTTTCACTTTTATTACTTTTTTTTTTTTGCACATATACATAAACTTAACTGTAGGCACAGATGCACTGAGCAGCCAACAACACATTGATGAGCGTCACACCCTTTTTACATCAATCTAAACTGGCCCTTAAAGCTGTGGGGTTGCTGAGCGCTGCTGCAGCTGTGACGGCAACAAAGGCAAAAGAAAAAATGGGGTTGTGGGGTGATTCAGGAAGAAACAAGAGAAAGAGAATCCTCAATGCTGCCTTGTGTCCCTCGCAACTTTCTTCCGTCCCCCCTCTCGGAGTAAAATCATCTTTTAGGTTCTTCTCTCTTCATCCAGCGTTCAGTTTGAATGCGTATGTAGCATGGGTGTTCTTTAGCATTAAAACACTTCACACCCCCTCACATGTAAGCAGATTTCATGGTAAGATTTGGAAATTCCCAAATAACCCATCTCTGTAGGACGAGGGGACATGCTTGAAAAATGATAATTGGGCGGAATGAGAGGCGAGGGACGTGGAGATTGAGTCATTTGCAGGAAAATGCAGAAAATGATGTTCAAGAATTCAGCCGGGGACAAGGGTGTCCTTTGTTCTGATGTTTCTGCTGCATGTCTGGCTGGTTGCTGTTTAGGACATCATCACACAGCGATGATGTGCCTCTCTAAAAATGTTCGATTTTTAATGATTCTCTCACAGACTGTTTTTCCCCCTGGACACAAAACAAAATTCTCATTAAATATCTAATTTAGCTTGACATCCTGGCAGTTGAGAACAACAATATGCATTTCAGATTCAGAAAGTACTGGATCGACTTTGGTACTTCACTTGAGAATTTCTACGTTATGTTTCTTTATGTTTTTCCATTATCTGCATTTAAGAGGTAAATGTACTTTTAACTCCATTATTTTTCACTTTCATTGAGATTTTTGATGCAAACATATAATCAGCTTATAAAATACGATGCATTGTTATAAAGAAATGCACAAGTAATAAAAAATCAATACAGTATATCATTCACATGGGTCTTCCTGGCCTGATACCTAATAATTATTGATATTGATATTAGAATTAGCTCAACTTTGACCAAAATTAAATGCTGCTTGCACACATCAGTAAACAAACCAATAGTATCACAGTTAACAATAATTAAACATTCTTAAAGGGGAAATCATGCAGAATTTGTACTTTTACTTTTGATACTTTATCCATATTCTGTTGATAACACTTGTTAAATCTTGAATGCAGGACTTGAGCACATGTATAGCGTGGTCATCTGATTTCTTCTTGCACCACTGCTTCCAGCTGCATCCTAAAAATGCATATCTATCTGTACATGATGTCTTAAGTCACTGTCTTATCTCACAAAATCGCAAATGTTGTAAATGCCAGTTTTGGTCATTGTTTTGTTCAGCTAAAGGTTTCGTAATGGTTCCTTTTCTGCTTGTATCTAGTGTTAACGATGGAAAAAAGTGCTTGAGTGTGAAGTTGCTCTTAGATAAGCTGGCCCTCAGCTGATAGACTTCTTAATTATTTCTTCTATCAGTATCAGTGAATGCTGGACCTGCTAGAGGACATCGTGATTGTATCAATGAATTAATGCACATTGGAAGTGTTGACCTGGGTTTTACTTCCTCTGTATTTACAGGACAGAAGCTGTTTTGATGTGAGGAGGAAAAACAGAGTTAGGGAGAACAGGAAGAGGGGTGATGCTTCTCAGGGGGAGATATGGAAAAGGACGAGGATAAAAAAAGTCACTTTCCAATCATGAGTTTTTCTCGGAACATTGAATTAAGCAGCGTGAACGGGTGGGGGCCTCGAGGGTCTGGGGGCGGCTGGCCGCAAAGATGCCTGAATGAAAGAGTTTGTTGTTTGATGCCGGGAGAGAGAGATGAAAGGGGAGAGGGAGATGGCGAGTTTGTCGGGCATCAGTCCCCTCTCCCATCGCCTCCTCACCCTGCGGCCCTCCCTCACTCTGCCCATGTGAGCTAGAGTTCAAACACAGGGCCCACAGCTGCTCGCATAGACTCAGACACACACAAACACACACACCCACACATATATATAAGTACATACATGGATGAAAACAAGGACGTCCACATGCATGCAAACGCAAACAGTGGACTAAAACATACAGAGACGCAGAAACTACATGCAGAAATGTGAATGTGCATACGTGTGCTGCCTACTCAACTATTTACAGACACACACACACACACACAGCTACACAAACACACAGATGGTCACATGTGCATTCGGCCTATTTCCCATTAAAGTTGTTAATAATGAAAATCCATCTCTGGCTCTGGGTGCATATTGAAAGGCCAATATCTGTTCGCAAAGGTCTAGAAGGAATACACACACTCAAGCATGACATTTCATATAGAGTATACAAATGTTAAATTTAAAGACATTAAAATAAAGTATTTGTATTAAATATGACAAATTATCTCGTGCAACACCACATGATAATTTAGATTTGATAAGTTTGTTGCAGTTAAGCTGAGGAAATCTTTTAAGTCAGGGACAAATACTGCATGAGTTTTCATGGATAGACACAACACATATAAATACATCAACATATCCTAACATGAAAATACAGCAGCAGAAGTTGAACATATCATGATGCAGAGAGGCTGCAGACATTGACACTGTTACATTGGTTGTCAGTTATGTCAGCTTGAGTGATGGACATTTTATATTTTCAACGTCTGTAACCGTATTACTCGCGTTCAGTCCAGAGCATCCAGATCAGAAATAACATCAGTGTAGGGGTTCAAGTTATCAGGCACCAGCAGACAAAGCCACCCCTTGTTGTTGTCTGCGAGAGACGCTCGGTTGTATTTCCTCTTGATCGGTCGAGATAATTCTATTTAACAGACATCAAGTTACATTCGAGCTGTTGATTTGTTTGGTCAACGTAACCTACATGGATGCAGAAAGTGTGACTTAACATTCATCTGAATGGAATGTGGATATGAATGAACAGTTTAATGGTGTGGCTGTAGGAGAGATAATAATAACTAATAACTTTATTCATAGAGCACCTTTAAAAAATAGAGTTTACAAAGTGCTTTACAAAGTGGCAGACACAAAAGAAATCCACACAGCTTAAGGTTAAGAAAAGTAAAATGTAACAGATTCAATGCCACAGAAAGAGGCAGTACAATGAAAAGAGAAAAAAAAATTAAAAACCAGTTATTCATCGATGGTCTAAAAGAATAGAAGAAAAAGGTAAAAGCTGACATTAAAAATGTAAGTGGTTAAGAGTACAGGGATAAAAAGATGATAAAAGAAATGATAAAAAAGACAAATAACAGAAATAAAAGAGAGAGATGAAAGGATAAAAATATTTAAAAAAAGAAAGAATAATAAATAGACGGCATCACAAAAAGGCAAGCCTGTAAAAAAATGAGTTTTAGGAAGTGATTTCGAAGAGTTATCTCGTCGGGCAGGTCGTTCCAAAGTCGAGGGGTCCTGACGGAAAAGGTGCGATCGCCTCTAGTTTTGAGCCTTGACCTTCCAGAAGTGACCCGCCCGAGGATCTAAGGCTGCGCTCATATGGAGTTAACATGCTGGCAACGTAGTCAGAGGCCAGACCCCAAAGGGCTTTAAAAGTGATCAGTAAAATCTTAAAATCAATCTTAAAAAGCATGGGAAGCTAAAATCAGTGAAATATGAGGTCATCTGTTAAAACTGGACATGCAGAGCTTGTGTTTCAGGTAGTGGAATGATATTGCCTCAGATGAGTTTTTTAAAGTAGTAAAAGGGTAAATTAACCATTCACAACACAAGAGACTTTGAAGCTCATGAGAGTGAAACTGTTAAAGACATTAATTTATCCATACATGTTTTACTCAGCTTTTATTGCAAGTTTGAAGCACAAATGCTAACTAAACTATTTAGAATGGAGAAATACGGAGAGTGGACACGATAAAATAGACTTCCGTGAAATTTAATTCATTCCAATGCAGTGGTGGAGTGAAATAATTCTTTTGCAGTGGATTGTAACCTGTTCAACAGGTTTGCATGTGTCCAGCTCTTGAAAAGCAGGTCACCAGCCTCATTCCCTTCTAGGATGACTCTCTTTGGCCAAAAATATTTTGGGAATCTGTAATTGTACACCTCTAATCCAGCAACAAGGAGTCAGGTAAAAAAAAAAAAAGGGCTCGAGATGGCTGCAGAGTTTGCCGGAAGAGTTGTCACTGATGAAAGAGGGGCATGTCTGTTGCTAAATGTGAGGATAATGTCCTTTACAGTGACTGTGAGAGAGGCTTGATGTTAATAAATATTGGAGTGAAAGCGAAACTGATCCAAGCATGGCAGAATCAGAAGCAGCTGATTAATAAACAGAAGAGAGCAAACAAGACACGACGGGCACACAGACTTGGGAATAAAAACAGAAGTGATGGACACAACAGGAAGGTGTCTGAAAAGAGGTCACGGCAGTAACACAGAGATCAGTGATGCATTAGTGCCTTGGGGAGAGACACAGGAAGAGAGTGAGGAAGAGTAGAGGGGTGTAAATCCCAGGAGAGAGACAGAGGGATGGAGAAGACGAGAAGATGATGGACACACACTGGCACACACAGACACACACACACACACACATCCCATAATTAGCATGCTAACAGGCATTTAAATGTCCCACACAAAGGCTCACTGTTGAGCCTCGCTCGCTCACTCTGGAGACAATGCACAATAAGAGTCAGTGGGAGCCCCCAAATCACCCTAATAGCCAATGTGGCCCAGCACGGCTGGGTATTTTACCATTCCACCGATCACACTCATTCCCTCACTCACTGACTAGCTAATGAAAAGCTGATGGCCTCGAGGCCTGCAGTTACTGAGTAGCTTGCCCTTTCCTCCTCATTTCCCTCTTTTCATCTTTTTACTTTGACAGAAATGCCTCTCCAGTCCTCCTGAGGTTCAGAGGTCCAACGGGTGGGCTGTTTTCACTGTTGGGGTTCACGAGGGAACAACCAGAGACTGACAGACAGAGATGGAGAATACATAATTAAAGGAAGCTCAAGACAGGACAACCATGAGGGCTGAAAGGGGAAGTATCTTATTAGCCTGACACAGGATGATTTTAACTTAATTAAAATCTGAACAGAAATGATTTAATTGTGGGACAGGAACATGTAATGACTGAAAAATGGAGATACTTTACATATTGATGTAAGGAAAGTACCCTCGAGCAAACAGCTGTGGGTGCTCTCTGTCAAAATGTAGAGCTGATAGCCGCACTATGTCAGAGATCTTGACATGCAGTGAGCTGTTTTCTAATAAGCTGCACGCTCTTCAAAGCACATTTTGTAGAGGCTGATGGTGTGTCAACCCTGCAATGAGTTGAGACCTGTCTGCAAGGAGGTTTAGTTTCGCTGAACCTCATTTCAAATTCCTCAGTAGTGCAACCAGTGTACTTTAAGGACTCTTAATTTCAAGAAGCACCCCAGGTTTGCAATGTAATTACTCCAGGAGAGAGGCCAAATTTTCCTGATAGATCCACCTGTCAATAAGTCTAATGTCAGGAGGTTTTAGGTCCCTTCAGTCTTCTTCCTCTTCTCTCAAAAACTGAGCAAGAGAGAGAACAGTAAAACAACACCTTAACCCTGCAGATACGTCAAAAACAAAATTTTCACCAATCAGACAGACAGTAGCAGTGTAACAAAAACATCTTTTATGTAGTTTACTTATCTGAAAAGTTAATTTTTACACACTCCTCTAGGACTGAATCTTGCTGACTGAAACTGGACACACCTGGCTATATGGTGTCAAAAGACTGTTGGTGCTTCATGCCATTTAGCTCTCATCAACTCTTCATCAACAGACCAAAGTGACTGTACTGCAGCTCACACATTTTCTAAAAAATTCTGGCTCTATTTCTCAAACCTGTCAGTGCTGTGTGTCGGACAACTTTGTGTGGACTGTTTGCATGTGTCACAGCTACAGTATTTTAAGGACAAATGTCTGATGAGTGACCAGCAGAGGGCACTGGCCTCCAATGCGTGTATGGTTTGCTGCATTCACTTTGCAGGCCTTGGTGCACAATTCATGATAAAGTCTTGAAAGGTCCCCTGAAAAAAAACAACACAATATTTCTGCCCCATAAATAGAGAGAAAAATTGTACACGTGTGACGGTAGTCACAGTTTAACTCCCTTGAATACCTTCTATCCAGATCAGATTGTTTGCATCCCTGTAAGCACTTGTTAAGGAACTGAGTTGAATTAAGTAAAGGTGTCAGGCACCTTAGTTTTAGTTTACAAACTCTGCAACAACTGGAGACATTGGACAGATAGTTCAAAGTTCCTCTCGGAGTGACTTTAAAATGCTTAGATAATATATAAAGGTAATCATCAGACTAATCTGACACTCTGGATAATTTCATGAACATCTCAAGTGCGTCCATTCACCATTCATCTGCTGATACTCCTCTTGTACAGACGATCCATCACAGCGACGAACCAGAAGAGACATTTGACTGTGAATCACTGCACACTTTAGAGCACTTTGAACATTCATCAATCACTGACACTGGCACCGAAAGCCTTGAAAAATGTGATACGCATACTAACCGTTATCTCTGTAATCACTGTAATCTTACGTAATCCTGCCTGTTTTTTCTGTTGTTTGAGTGTTTTTTTGTCAAAATGATTTGATGCAACTGGAAAAATCTTAGAAATACTACTACAGATCTAGTACACTCACCACCAAAGAAATCCTTTCGGGTTCACAAAAAGATCTCTCTGTGCCATCATCAACTAGTTTGATATAAAGAGAGGAACTTCCCATGACGTCCATGACTTGACCTGACATCAGATCACGAGGGCTGGGAATCTACAGGACTTGTGAAGTGACCTGATGGTGTCTTGAGTTTTTTGGCACAATTATATTGTCCTTTGCGAGCTGCCACACCCACTGCAATGCCCCCCCAGCGTAATAAGTCAGTCCTTCCACCTCACACTGCCGACCTTTCTGGAAAATGCACAATGTTTTTAGTTGTCCTACCAACACACAACTAATGGAGGCCAAAATTTATTTGATTTTTCTTGTATGGGATATTAATTATCATCCAATTGGTCCTATCATCTCCAAACATTCCTGAATGCCTTCAGTGATTCTCGTTTGAATTTCTCTGCTGCACCACTAGAGGGAACACATGCTTCATTGTTTTCTGCTGAAACCCTGATAGAAATGGCTTCAGAGGCCTCTAGTGGCTCTGGAGACGAAGACACAGACAGTCTCCCTTAAAGGCTCAGTCTGGCTCTTTATGCGTGTTTTAACAAAGTGCATTCTGTCTTTTGAAAAGCAGAAACATTTTTTTAATTATGTAAATATTTATTTGCAACATCAAAAGATACAAGGAAGAGTAAAGTGCTTTGTACTTGAGATTTCTTTTTCTTTTCAGCTTATTTCAGTTAGTTCAACAGTTCGCTGAGTGCAGGTATGTTTTCAAGCAGGGGTTAGAAAATCATTGGATTTATACAAAGCAGGAAGCAAAGGAAACAAAATGCTTTGTCTATTATACAAAGTGGCATCATCAGCGTAAAATCTAAATGCAATATATTTTCCTTTTGGCAGGCAATGTGCGTTTGTTAATAAAATGTTTAAACATGTTCCTGAAGTTTTGCAAATATATTTTAGACAATTCAAAATTTGAAATCTAATTCTGTCGAATGCTTTTTGCTCAGATGCACACACTCTCTCACACACATACAGTCATATTAATACAAACGCCTGCTTAAGCAATATAACCAGCAGAAACAAATTCACAAAAAAGCAAAAAACAACAACAAAAAAACAACAGCAACAATAAAAGCATTTCATATGAGAATTGTAGTATCATCAGGAGCACCTAAAGGTGACCTAAAAGGAAAAACTTCACAATTGTACATCATAATTGTTGCAGTCCAAGATATTTAAACATTTGTATGTTTCGCTTGAAGTACCAGATGGGAGAAATCAGCTACATTTGATAATACAATCATTAAAATGAATTTTAATTACAAGTACTTCAATATCAGCTAGAAATATTTTCAGTTAAATGGACGTTTTCTACAAATGATTTCATGATTTTCATTTAAAGTTTTTAATTTGTATCATATACCACCTGCTTCTTTCAGTATGCTGAACCTGCTTTTAAATGTCATTATTTAACCTGATATACACTTTCACTTACACTTTATCCTCACCGTTGCAGTCCAGTGAACTTATTGCACATTTCCAGACACTCCTCACCCTCCATCCCTTCGTTTCCTGCTGTGCTTTACAGTGGCTTCACACCTTTCTCCTATCAAAGACAATGAGTACACTTTGTGCTGTGTGTGCACCCCAGTGTCCAAATCATAAATCAGACGTGCTCTGTTTCAACTCCAGACCTTTGGCGAACAACAGGACAAACAGGAATTAAAGCCACTTCTCAGTATTGTTTCTCGTATCACTGGCTGTAGCCTCCGCAAGAAACAAGCCAAGAAAGAAGTTATGGAACAATGCATAAAGTAAACAAAAAGTCTACTTTGCTCCTTATTGATACATTTATAAATTATTAATAGATATACTCTTTTTAGTATCTATAATCTAACAAAAGTATTTGTTGCTACTGTGTTAAATATTTCACTTTATTTCCAATATATTCTCTTAAAACTCAACTTTGTTTTCAGAATCAAAAATATGTTTTTAACATAAGATTTAAAATGCAGTGATGTCTTCCTAAATTGTAATAAATCAATATATTTGTCAAAAGTTATTGTCTCAAGAAATCAAATTCAGAAAAATGCCCCTTCTGCTACACTTAGTGATTGCACTTTGAAAGTTTTGTAGGCAGACTACACAGCAAAATAAACAACAGTAGACTCTCACTAATGTATACTAAACCGGCTGACTAAAGAGAGGTTCTTTATGTTTTACAGTAAAAGATTTGAAAAATAGGCAGTCTCACATAAGTGCAAATAGCTAGACTTTGAAGGGAACTATTGCAGGCATGATGACCATTGAAATCCACAAACAACATGGAGATTATCAAGTATAAACCCACCACACTTTGATAAAACAGTACCTCTTTAACATTAACCATGTAAGTCTTGACCTCAGTCCTCTTCAAAAAGGAAGAGAGTTTCATCAAAACTGATATTGCTCTCATAAAATCTCTTGTTTACAATCAAGTTATTAGATAAAGGTAATTTTTAACTACAAAAAATATACATACTGTCTAAAACATGACTCAAGTTTCTGGATTTTTCTGCTATTGTGCTTTTTTTTTTTTTTGGTTATGAAATCATCCTGTCAGCATTTCGTCAAAGATGCTTTATCTTCCTCTGGTTGACCGTAATGGCTCTTCAAGAAATGCAGTTGCATGTGCCAAAAAATATCGAGGAAAACAACTTTTTCTTAATTAATAAACTCAATGAGAAGAAAATCAAACAGATATAAATATAAAACAACACTGGCAAGGCAAAGGGGGTTTACATTTCTGTACATGCAATCCAAAGTTGAACAAAAGACAATCCACTGTGCCGGCGCTCTTTACAGCTCTTGCTCACTCTTATAGGTCATTGGATCAAGAGGCATGGCAGGCTGAAGGATGTCGAACTCCATCTGGTTATTGTCCATGTCCAAAACACACATGACATTGTGGCTGCCTGATGACATAGTCGAAGTGTCCTGGAACATGTTTTGGAAGTCTACAGAAACTGAAGTTCTCCTGTCCTCTGCCCTTTCCTTCAACACAATCTGAGAAGAGTCAAAGATGTCCTCCTCTTCCTCTCCACAGCTTAATGCTACCTCGTTCTCGTAACAAAATGCGCTCAGCGACCTGGGAATCAAGTCTTGTGTGGTTCTACATGCAGAGATGGGAGAAGCAGCAGATGAGGCCCGGCTCACGGCCTCGTCGAGCTCTTTGGCGCTGAGGTGGGGCGTTGATGGCACCTCATAGGTGTTGTGGAAGCGACTGTAGTCTACCTTGTAGCGGTCCCCGTCCTCATAGATCACAGGCTCAAACCTGTGACCCCAGAAGACCTCTCTGGCAAGGTAGGAGCTACGGAACTGGGTGGTCATGGCCGTGGCCTCCACCATCCCCTCCAAGATCACAACGATCTCAAAGTCATCTGTCTCCAGATCAGCTCGGCTTAAAGTATACAAGGGGCTATCTTTATCTATCTCATGGACTATAACCAGCGGTGATACTAGAAACAGCCTGTCTGTGCCCTCATCATAGCCCACATTGAGGTCCATCTGCTCCAAAGGGATATACTCACCCTCAGTTGTGACATATGAACGTATAAGCTGGGCACGGACATGAGCCTCCACAATGTGGCTCTTCCGCAGGTTGCCCACCCTCCACATGAGGCACAGCTTGCCATCACGCTGGGCAATGACAGCATTTTTAGAGAACACAAGGGTCTGGTTCCTCTTCTTTGGTCGTGCCATCTTGGCCATGATAGTGCCAATCATGAAAGAGTCAATGATGCAGCCCACAATGGACTGGATAACCACTGTTATCACAGCAACGGGGCACTCCTCAGTAACACAACGCCAGCCATAACCAATGGTGGTCTGGGTCTCCATTGAGAACAGGAGCGCCCCAACAAAGCCCTGGACATGAAGTATGCAGGGCATCTTTTGTGCCGGCCCTCCAGCCGTGTGCGAGGTGGGTCCATACACCCCCCCTACCGCCAGAACATCCCCCTTCACAAGGTGGTCCTCAAAGTCCCCATGTGCCCGGGAGACACCGTAAAAGATAATGCCAAAGAAAAGCCACGAGACCATGAAGCTCATGCAGAATATAAGCAGCAGGTATCTCCAGCGGATGTCCACGCAGGTGGTGAAGATGTCAGCTAGGTAGCGCTGCCTCTTGTCCTCCATGTTGGTGAATAAAACGTTACATTGTCCATTTTTCTTCACAAACCTGCTCCGTATTTGGTTGGAGCCCCTTGTCAAAATCTTCCCGTTGTAGTTGTTCATCACTCCTTGTCCCCTTGTGCTGGGAACGGCAGCAGAGGCCCCCGACCTCTTTCTGTCTTCTGTCTCTGTGTCGCAGGCCGACTCAAGTTGGAATTTGGGAGAACTGTGGCCGTTATGGAGTCTTAAGCTAGAGATCTTCTGGCGTTCCTCCTCTGGTAATATATCTGACACAATGCTGTACCTGGGCCAGCAGAGAGAGGAAGATTAGGATCCAAAAATTTGGTGATGTTAAAATTGACACAAATGCATTTACATACATTTAGACTCTTTTTGCCAAGTTTAGAAATTAATGTGGTTATGTAAAGTGTGTATTGCATGGGTTAAGGCTGATTTACATGGGTAATATTGGCCTTTTATAAGACATCTGCTAGTCTCGACACTGCCGACATGACGGAGGTTCCCCTATAAATATATATAAACAGTGAAAAAATCAAATCAAACTGAATAAAATGTTTTTTTAAATATATTTTATATATATTTTATTCAACAAATTTGGTGCTGGAACTGACAAAAATCTATATAATTCAAATTGCAGTGTGCACAAAAACAGGAACAGGGAGCAGGAAGACAGCTTACAGAGCTTGAACTATTATTGATCCTTGTGTTCTTTCTGGTGTACCATTTACAGCACACAAAGACATTATGCACCGTCTTATAGATATAGAGATAGGAAGATAATATGTGAGTCATTAGGAACACAAGGGATGCAAGCAGTATCAGATAAGAAACAGCCACGAAGTTTAAGGGGAAACTCATTGGTGGGCACAGTAATAAAAGATATATTACAAAACACAAGCAGTCGACCCAAATTGACCAAAGTCCCAGTCACCTGTGTGTGTTATCAATCATCTCTCTCCTTTACATAAAGGATTACCAGCTGGGAAGGTGAGTTCAGTTTAGCTATGTGAGAAGGATTGCTGTCATCATAGATTATTGGATTATGCTGTATCTGAGCCAGCGTCAGTCCGACAACCCATTTTGAGATGGATCGTATATGTTGCTGATTATATATGATGAATTTCAATGCAGTCTTGTAATCATTCATTGGAGAGATCAGATGTTTGAGGGAGGATTTTGCTCCTTTTAATGACAAATCAATCTGTTATTCTGCTTTTGAGGGGAAGGGTGGTTTGCCTACGTTTTGTCCGTGAAGTCAATCTTTTTTAAACCACCACACTAAGAAGGAAGACAGGTGGGACAACTGCCCTAAACTGACCCGATTAAACTCTAATAAACAGTTAAAAAGGCCATACCAAAGACCAGAAATGAAGTGGTATGAAATAAAAATACCATGTTGATGGCACAGGCTATTAATGTACACATTGAAACACTAAAACAACCTTCAGTATTCTTGTTCTCAAAGCAGACGGTCCGCCTGAAGGGAAGAGCTCTTTGTGCTGGTCAGGATAGTGTAGGATGGCCTTGGCCTTTTCAAGGATCTGCTTGCTGTAAATATCCCTGAGCTGGGTCTGACTCACCCCGACTCGTTCGCCAAATTAACAAGCCCATTCTTACGACCAGTAAGCCGGTGTTAAGCCTTCCGGACAAGACAATGTTAGAAAGGGATGAAATAGTTTCTGTGGCTCTGAGTTATGAGGAGCTTGTTGTGATGCCCTTTGCCACACTGGGCAAAATTAAATGACAGGTTTGGTGCCCTTATTTCTCATTTCTTTGTCATTTGGGATTCAATAAGATTTTACAACAAGTTCAGAGATACAAAACGATCTACCTGTTGGACCTACGTGTTCCCATGGCAACAATGCTCACTGGTATAGGACCTGGGTGGACGACCAAACATTGTTCCTGCTCCCAAAGATCAGATCTCCACCATGCAGGTGGTGCTTGGACGACTGGGAAGACCCCTGCAGAGGAGAGAGTAACAGAATCAGCCAGTGTCAGTTCAAGTGAAATCACTGTAATCAAATAAGAGTTGATTTGTTGTGAGTCAGAAAGAGGAGGCGCACTTTGATAGACGCAAAACATGACCTTTCTTTTTATGTGTTCATGTATGTTCACAATATACTTTTGGCTTGTTTTGTTGTTGTTTTAATGAGCTATAGATTTGCATTTAGACTTAATCCTGATTTGATTCTGCAAAATGTCTTGAGAAAGAGCGACCCTGGCTGTTTGACCTGGCTCTAGACAATAGAGTCATAATGTTGCATGTGGGTGTAAGTGGCAAATATTATAGGTAATGCAAAGTGTTTACTTTTGTTATACAGTTAAGCACCATGTTCTCAATAAGCCTGTCTATCATGCTCAAACCAAAAGTGCTCCCCACCTCTCCAGCACTCTCACACAATACACTCTGATATGACAGGTTTTATTGAAATGCTATTGTTGACAGCTTTGTTTCTGTCTCTACGCCTCACAAAATCTAGCAAGGCACATTTAAATGTTCAGAATCAAAATCAGCATCACATTCAGACTCATTTAGATGTTTTACACCTGAGCAGCTCCTCTTAAACAGTTGAGGTTTTGCCCAGTGGCAGAAGTTTTGGTTCTGATAAGACAAGCAAAATCGCACAATTACCCCCCCCCCAAAAAAATCTCAGGCAACCTTTGTAAGATAAACAGCCTTTTAGGCATTTATCTTACAAAGGTGTAAGCCTGTGTTTCCCATAAATCTGAGATTCTAGTGTTACAGTTTTCTTTCTTCTTTGAGTTTCTTTATGAAAATGTGTTTGTGATTAAAGGAACATTTTTAGACTGAATATAGACTAAACTCATAACTTGCAATAACAATACAGAAATAAAAATTGCAAAATTCCATTCCCACATTTTAGCTAAATTGTTGGCTGTCAAAAAGGTTTTAATTGAACCAATCTACCATATTGACTTTCTTTATTTTTATGGAAAACATTAAAACTAAATCCAACAACCTTAATAGGCATAAAACCTTAGTTTAAATATCATTTAATCTCTGTCTGTCTATAGCTTCCCCACTATGTAACAGAATAAAACTGCTTTTCTGTTAGAAAATGGAAACTCAGCTCAGCTTTTCTCCAGGATAAGAGATGTGACCCAAGTTTTTTTTTTCTGATTACATAAAACAGTTTGTCCAGAAATACCAAGAAAATCCTGTCATAATCGTTCATAATACCTGTGATACAGAACAGATAGTCCATCCAGTCCTAAGTTTGGAGTTGTAGCTGCTGTGTTTTTGACATTTCCATTTTAGAATTGCACAGTTGCTTTTACGTGATTAGAGCAGGTTTTCTCATGAATCACCAGATGTTGGTGTCAGTCTGCTCTGGAACATTTCATGTAATACGTCTCACAGTAACAGAAAGTCTCAAGAATAAACTATGACCTGTTAGAAAGGTCATGTTGCCATGCCACTGATGTTGCATTCATTATCATTTTAGGGAAATTAATGTACTCAATCTAAAACAATTGCACATAATTAAGCAATGACACCCACACAGGTATATCTATATCGATATTCGTATATACTGTATTTAAGGGTTATATTTTGATGTCTTGTCCGTCTCCATACAGGTGTGCTTCGCTTCTACAACACAACTGTAAATAAAGTCCTACCACCTCCAAGCTGCAGCTATAAAAGGGAAAATGCAACCAGCCAACATCATCGATGGCGTCCCTCTGTTGGTGCAAAGATTTTATAACCCGAAGTGGACCAGGAGGCCGAGAAAGGTAGAGCACAGGTACCAGTGTGTTACAACAGAGATGAAACACACACAATACAATACAGTTCATGGTCACCAGGTAAAACCAGGGACTTTCACTGAAGCCAGTTACCATAGGAACACATCTCCTGTGGCATTTGGGGGACGGAGAGAAGTGAAGAGACACGGTGGTGTAGGGGTGCTAGTATACAGTATTAAGTGCTCTCATAACATGAGTCAGGGGGCAAAGGAAAGATTGGATGAGAGAACGGGCATAAGGGCAACAATAAAACATCTACATTTGATTTTAAGTAGATTCTAAATAAGGTGTAAGGGGTGACTATGAGTGGAGACTTTTATGATCCGTATTAGTGAGTAAAAAGGCTTTTATGTTTTGTTTTATCCCATGTGAAAAAGAGGATTTACAAAACCAGAAGTACTGAATTGATAAGTTAATTAATCCATGGACAAATTAATCAACAACTATTTTGAGACAAAGTCAATGAAGCACTTTTTAAAAATGCCAAATATTTGTTAGTTATAACTTTTGAAATGTAAGTATTTGCTTTTGTTTTTATATGAAGGCAAATTGATTTTATTAATTTTATTTTGGATTGTCGGTCTGTTATTTTTCAGTGTCAGTGTTTGTATTGATTCAAGAAGCATCATCAGAGTATCTGGTAAGAGAATCATTGTCAGTTGCAGCCCTGTATTTGTGTCTATGCATGTACTACTGTATACTTGTCCTGTCTTTGCTACCATATTGTATGTGTTATTAATACTGAATGTACTCAATGTAGGAATTTGCAGTGTTGTGGAAGTCTTTTACTGTATCTCTATCTTTCCGAGTCTCACAAACAGACACAGATTTACAGCCAGTCATAATTTCTCACGACTCCCTGGAGATTTCCTGATTGTTAATCCCAAAAGAGGCACAGGGGCAAAGACACTGACGAGTTGGTTGGTTGGTGGAGTAGGATTAAGATGCAGAAGTGTCCACTTCCCCGAAAGCCTTTGGTAATCACCCCATGAGGAGACGCACTGTTACGTCTACCACAAAAAGAGATTGAGTAAATACCAGAGCTTTCTGCCCAGATATGGCCTGACAGACATGCCATCTAGTGGGACAATTATACAAAGTGGTCTGAGTCATTTTCCATTATATGCTGCTCATAACTGGTCGTTGAAAAGAGGATATTAGCCTCATGTCTGTGAAAGGTTTGTATGAAATGATCAGATGCGTTCAAAGGCAAATTATGTATCTTAAACGTATGTTTTCTTGCTTGATTGTCAAGATGATTGTTTAAAACTACTGGCATGAAAAGCTTATTACATAAATGTAGTCTATTAAAGGAGGCACATATTTCCTAAACATTTGTGATGTAATTTACTCAAGTTAAAGACCTGTTGAGTCCGTCTCACTGAAATGATTCATGCTACAGTGCTACTATACTGGAAAGTTGGTCACTCCACTGAACAGGTTGACTTGTACTATGTGAAAATTAACAATACGCACCCTGGTTTCACCTCTACTTGTCACGAGCCAACCCACAGAGACACAGTCAGCCAGCGCAAAGAATTATTCCCACGCTACCATCACGTCCCAGACAACCTCCATATTGGCTTCAATTCAGAATTTCTATTCCCATGTCTTTTCTGTATTTAAAACTTTGCAAGACATATTGCCAGTTTATGTGATAGATCAGTTAGTAAGACAAATTGACCACGCGATCATTTTGTATTATGTCCAACTGTAAATGATCCACTGACATCTAGTGGACATATTTATTTATCTTAATAGTCTCGGTTGATGCAGTTTTTTTTTTTTTGCAAAAGCTCCTGAAAAGGCAATCATGGGCTGTGACATAATCAATCCAAGATAGATCTTCTCAATAATGATTTTTTTTCTTCATTCAAACTTAAGAGATCACTTTATACAAATGTTCCCCTGTGATGGTGCTCTGAGGCCTTTTCCTTCCCCTTCTAACGGCTGCAGAAAACAAAAAGAAACCCACAAAATGGTCCAAAAGTTGAAATCAAAGGAGAGCTCTCAGGATAAAAATGTGTTTGAGGTAAGTCATTGCCTTAAGATATAATGTATACGTGCTGGATGTTTCCCGCTGATGCTTTTGAGCGTCACCAGAGATTTACAGTATATGACGGAGAAGTGTGACTGTTCACTTGAATAAACACGACACAGCAGTTTCCATGATGCCCGAGCTTTAGTCTGTGTGATGCAGTGTTTATTTTCCTGTGATAACTGTGACAGAGTGTACTGCCTGAAGGTAAAACTAGAACTGCTTTTAACGTCTGTCATCTGGAGTGTAAAGTTGTGAAATTCATGTATTCAACAAATAAAAAACTTAATCTATCAAGTTATGATTGTGTGCATGTCCTGATGCTGAAATATTATTTGTAAATTCAACATAAATGATACTCACCCTGCAAGTTAGTTGTTGTTTTCTGTCTCTTTGTTGTAATTTGAAATCCTTATCTACCACCACTTCACTTCTCAAACTCCCACTTTCACTGTCCACAGCAAGAGTCCCACATCCTTAGATTTGTGTGGTCTGTGATCCCCTTTTTTATTCTTCCTCTCTTTTAGTTTTTTCTTCATCCCTTATTCATTCTTTTATCCTTGTTGTTTCTCTCTTTTAATCCGTTATTGTCCTCCGCTGCCTCCTTCACTGACTATAATCCTGTCTGTGTGCGCTCTCCTGTGCGTACTCATACACCCCGGGCTGAAAATGCTGTGTCAATCTCCCCTTTGCAGAGCATGGGTTTGGGAGGGAGGGAGGGATGGAGGAGAGGAGAGGAGAGGAGAGGAGAGGAGAAGAGAAATAGAGAAAAGAAAGGCAAAAAGACAAAAGAAGAGGAGATGAGACTGCTGGGGGGCTGCCACTCTTTTCTGTGCTCTCTAAGCATGTGTAGGTGTTGAATAATGCCTGATGTGCCCATGTAAGCGAGCAAAAACTCGCTTGAGTCATGATTTCCAGACTAACTCTCTTTGAGAAACAACAGAGATAATACAGCAACAGGAGGCAGATGTAGGAAATCTGGGGGCTTGGTAAGAAAGTGGTTGAGTTGCCATCATAGTTTAAAACTGTGCATCAACATGATAATTACAATAACATAAGGCTATTACTGTAAATAGGCCTGTAAATGTAATCCCTTTACATTTCCTCCCTCACAGCTGTTCCGTGGATGGTTTCCAGCCTCTTATCGCGGGTGGCACAGTGAACTGACTGTCAAAGCATGTTAGATGTTCAACACAGTCAAAACTCCATGACCCTGCAGCTCGGTTAACATACGTTAAATGCCACATCAACAGAGAGTTACACAACAAAACAAAATGCTGGTTTGAGGCAGCAGCAGTTTTTTCGGCCCTGCGTCATTCTGTGCTGAATTGCACTTTAACATGAAGTGCTGTGATGCTGCAGTGAGCTACCTCTCTTCACCGGCGACATATTATAGTCGCTGGTGAATGGTGATGGTTGCAAAGTGGGAAGGTCATTGGTTACCCTTTGATTGCACCATGTCAATGTAACTTTGGAACTTAGCTGCAATGTTTGTGCAGTGAACAACAAAGAACGTTTTCTTTTGATCAAAACTGTGTAAGAACACGCTGAACGTATACAAGTGGATACAAGAGGTTTAGATTACGCTGCATGAGTATTGTATGAGTATTTAGTTGAAGTGTCTTTGAGCCAACCTCTTGGTTCCAGCCGTGATGTTCTAGTTCATTCAACATAATGGTGGACAATGACTGAGCCTGAAGACTACTGATAACTGCATTTGCTGTTGGGATGAATGGTTGTTTAACACTGTATTTCTTTTAGTGACAGTCGAGACATAAAATGAAGGGACAGAGAGAGAGAGGTACCCCGTCATGTTAAGGATCTATCCATAAACATCCCATCAGCTGTAAATTTACCTATGTATGTTTCTCATTCACATGTATTGCTGCTTTCGGGAGCGTGCAGGGTCACCGGTCTGGTCAGTAATCTGTGATGTCACCCCCAGGGTAACATAAGTATGTAAATAAAAGTAAACAACAACAGTGCTACCAAAAGTTGAACTGCAGTTTTGAATGAACGTCCCTGTTAGTCTGGCACACGATCGATGTGATGTGCAGTGTTTTAAGGTTGTAATGTTGTGGCAGGCACCTTTAAGTCTATTTTATTATAGTGTTGGGTAGTTTAAACTCAGTTGTAGCTACAATATTAATTTGCAAAAGGTTTTACAGCTGTAAATGAATAAATGTGGTGCAGTAAACCTTTCAAAATGGAAAGAAACATACCTCATACCTTAAAACTATACATTAGTTACAGAAAGGAAATAAATGTGCTTCCCAACTCTGCTTATTTTAAAGTTTATAAAATTCTCTTTATCATCAGCTTCATAATATCAGCGTTGGCTTTGAAACTAAATCTAAAAATCTTTTTCTACCTTTGAAGTAACCATCAGAAGATCATATATAGTGTCTGAAAAACAGGACGAGTGCAGCAGCAGACTTCAAAACCACCTCAGCCTAACTTTGCGTGCTCTCACAGCCATTCTGCCAGCTAATGAAGATTGACACAGTCTCATTATGCTCAATAAATGGAGACCCCAAGAGACATTTTCTAGTTTAATTTAGAATTCCCTCATCCAGAATCCACATAACTATATGAAATATGAAGTGAGCAAAATAGTTTCTATGGAAACCGACCCTCTCCCCTCCTGCCCTCACCCACAGCTCCCCTTTAGCCCCCTCATCGCTCCCTCCCTCTCCCTACCTCTTGCTCTCCATCCGTCCCTCTCCTTTTCTAAATTATAGAGCAGGGGGGTACCTCTTTTCAAAAAATCTCTTCTCTCTGAATAGGGATGTGGGTGTGCATCTGTCCATATGACAAATTCACAGAGGAGGAACGCGGGGGTGGATGGAGACACAGCACTGTAAGTAACAGTGAGGTAGAAAACAGAAAACAGAAACTTAAGAGGACAGGCGGAGGGAGCTTCTGAGGGTAACATGAACATAAGAAGGAAACCAGGCTTGTGAAAGAAGTCTGTTCAAGTTCTGCTGTCGAGGATGACATGAGAAAAACTATTCAAGGGTTAATTAACCATGACAAAGACCATGTGAGAAATAAGTGGAAATACCGGTGCCTAATTCAGCACAGCTTTAGTAGTACACATGCATAAAGAGAGAGAATAAAGCTAGAATACACATCAGGTCAGACCATTAAAAAATATCTAAACATGAATGATGGCTACAGTTGTTTAGTACCAACTAAATCTAAGCCAATCTAAACAGTAGACCCAGAGCAGAGGAATATGGTAACTTTATCGATTATTTCTCTGAATGATTTCTTGAGTTATTCAATGTGGAAAATTGGAAAGAAAGTGGAAAAGCTGTGTTAAGAGATTTGTCTTTATCCTGACTTTGGAAGTGACTGTTTCAGGTCCAATTCTGGTAAAAATTTAACTCCTAAATAGATATAAACTAATATAATACAAATGTAAAAAAGTCATAGAGATCATTTAAGGCATGGAGAGAATATATATATATAAGCTAGAAGACTGTGATAATGCACACGCTTTAAAAGGAAGCTCCAGGTGGTTAATTTGACCCTACATGACTGTCAAAATGATTATAACTATTAATTAAACCTCATTTTAAAGATAATCACAGCCTTTACCAGCTATGGTGTCAGTGCTCACAGCTGAGGGGAGCCTTCACCGTGGAGCGTTGGTGGTTTTGAACAGAGTCAGACACTAAATCACTGGGTACCATTACAGTAAAAAAAAAAAAAAAGATGAGCTGCGTACGCTGGGAGAAAAAAGAGATCAGACAGTCACACAGTCCATCATCTGAGGAGGAGATGACCAAGCAGATAGACTCCTCAGGGCAGACCGGACTGTGCATGTGTATGTATAAATAGATACTAATCAGTTCTGGGTGTCAGATTAGTTCCCATAACCTTTTGCTCAGCACACGCTCATTATAGGTGTCTACGTATGGGTCAGCTCTGATGTCCTCTACAGTACATTTGTCTGGAATAAATCACCCACAAGAGACTTAGAAAGCATAATTCTATTTTATATTTTGTATATAACTGTCTGGTTCTTCTTCTTTCCTCTCTCTTCATTGTTCATTTATCACTTTTACTGTCAGATGTATCAGATTTCATGAAATATGAACACTTGTGCTTGAGACTGATGCTCAACTTGAACAATCTAGTGGCAGAAAAGGGGACTAGGCTCTGTGCTGGATGCTTCAGGGCGGTATAAGCTGTGTGTTCTTTGTTGGTGTGCGGTGCCCCCTCACTTCTCTGCACCACCACTGATGCACTCCAAGTAGGCTGAAAGCATTTCCTCTGTAATCTCAGCTGCCCTGTGCTGACTCTACTGCATCAAACATGAAAGTAGGATGCAGGGGGTGAAGGATGTGTGTGATGCCCGTGTTCAGCAGCAATTTGTGGATTAAGGAGGAGGATGAATGAGGAGGTGAAGTCGAGATAGGAAGGGAGTGTGATGAGAAATGGAGGGCGAATGGTTTTAGGTTTGGGCAGTGAAGAAGGAGAGGGTGGAGAGTATTTTAAAACACTGAAAAGCATGTGTGCAACGCTACAAGCCCACACTGGATGAAAGGATTTTGGGATAAGATTCAATTAGCATCACAAAGTGGCAAAGGCAAATGTGCGACATCTGACTGTTGCATTTACCTAAAGAGATATTATTCCATCTGCATTCATCAAAAACCTTTCTGTTCACTCATTTAAATTAGAATATTACAACGAGAAACAGCTTATCGCACAGATGGAGAAGACTCTAAACAAAGATGAGAGTGCAAGACGGATAAGGTTCAGACAAAGACAGAGGAGAACTCTTTAAGTTGAATTTAAAAATACATACATCTTTAGTCTATGGAGCACCAACCCTGTGGCTTGGGGGTTAGGATGCTGACTGTGAGCTCCAATGTCCCCTGTTTGAATCAGGTGTGGAGCTTTTGTTACATACCTCAGAGGAAGATATGAAATAAACTCACAAAAATGATAACTTTTATAACATATAAAATCAGTATTTCTCCCATGAATTTCATTCCTAACTGTGTGCAAAAGGCTTTGGAACAGCCTTTAGACCTTACGGTTGGGAAATAAAATAGTAAAGCTTCAACTTACTTGTATTTTTTCCTTAAAAATTCCTAATAAATCGATTTGATGCAGGAAAATATACGTTTTTTCTTCCCTTTGAAAGAATGGTGCTCTACTTACTTACTTATTGCCTGCAGCATGTCGCCATCTGCTGTTTACTCATGTCTGCACTGATTGAGAGTCTGCAAACACACAGCCAGTCTTCTGGTTTGCAGTCAAGTTAGCCGAAGATAGCCAACAACAGGAAATGCGGGCTTTTCCCTTCAAAATAAAACACTGAAAATGAAAATTTGACTATTGAATCGCCTGATAATGTTCGCCAGTGTTAAATATTTGGTGAAGACAATCATGAGACAAGCCAACTTTATATATGGTCGTGGTAAATTCCCAACAGAACACGTAGTGTTGACAAGTGCGAGTTTTACTTTGAAAAATCAGAACCGGAACAGGATGCACTCGTTACTTTAGTTAGCTTCACGCTTCCTCGCTCACTGTCAGCCACGTCACCTCCTCTGCCCCACAGCTGAGTTTACAGAGTGGCCTCTGCAGAGATCATATTTGTTCACCTATCGGCGTTTAGATAACGAGCCACCGAGCATCCGGGACGGACTCAGAGTTCACCGTGTAGCCGTCAACTTCTTCTTCTTTTTTCGGCCGCCACACGAAGCGAGTTCGCCCCTTTTTTTTGTGGCTGAACAACTCTTCCCTGTCTGCTGCGGACGTGTCAGGCCCTGCAGGAAGTTTTTTTGTCTTGTTGTTTGTATTGAGGCGGAAAATTAACAACATGAACGTCTTTCGTCTGGCGGGTGACGTGTCACATCTGGTGGCTATCATTATCCTGTTATTGAAGATATGGAGGTCCAAATCCTGTGCTGGTAAGGCTGACACCTCACATCAATGCACTTTAACTCACTCATTAGCCAACATGCTATGACTCACAAGTGTAATACGCATGAATACAGTGTGAAAGGCGCTTGTACATATCAGTATAAGTGTGTTGTGGAGGGTTTTTGCATTATGCTGAGTAGTTCTGCAGAAGTGGAAGCGACGTGGCAACGTTAATGCAATCTGCTGCCTGCTCCACCTTTTATACAGCAGCCTACATCCTTAAAGCAAACACAATCTGCAGCACAGTATTCTCCCTCTGCTGTTAAATCATACAGCCGGGCAAAGCATGACATTTTTTTTCTCATATCTGTGAGCTGCATGTTGATTCACTTTTTTTTTGTCCCACCTAGGCATCTCTGGGAAGTCTCAAGTGCTGTTTGCACTTGTCTTCACCACCAGATACCTTGACTTGTTCACGGTCTACATATCTGCTTACAACACGGTCATGAAGGTAAGAGTGTGTCTCACACACAACCTGTGACACACCTGCATTTTTGCCCAGGGCTAAAAAAAAAACACACAAACCAAAGCTTGTGCTTGGAAGCTAAGTTATGATGGTTAATTTTGTCCTCAGTTAGACGAGCTTTGCACACTGAACTAGTTTCTCAAATGTTTCCCGTAAATGCACACACCAGCTCATACAGCTCAGTCCATTATCATGTACACATATATGGTAACTATGTGAAGCAGTCACCTGCAAATCAACCACTGACAGGTTGCATGTCTAACAGCATTTCAGTGTTCAGCTGGACTTCAATGGCCAATAATCGATGTTCAACTCTTCTGCTTTCAGGTGGTGTTCCTGGCTCTGTCCTATGCTACCGTGTACCTTATCTACATGCGCTTCAGGAAAATGTACGACTCAGAGAACGACACGTTTCGCATTGAATTCCTGTTGGTGCCAGTCATCGGGCTGTCATTCCTGGAAAACTACGCTTTCACTCCGATGGAGGTAAATGAGCACTCCAAGACAGACTCGGGGATTTGCTGTCAGTCTAAGTTCAGTTTGTATCAATGCTGCACATAATACACTTTTTCTCAGTTTAAGAACTTGTGTGTCTCCCTCCCGTCCAGATCCTGTGGACCTTCTCCATCTTCCTGGAGGCGGTGGCCATAATGCCGCAGCTCTTTATGATCACGAAGACCGGCGAGGCAGAGTCCATCACCACCCACTACCTGTTCTTCCTTGGCCTCTACCGAGCTCTCTACATAGCCAACTGGGTGTGGCGTTACCACACAGAGGGCTTCTTCGACCAGATCGCCGTGGTGTCCGGCGTTGTGCAGACCATTTTCTACTGCGATTTCTTCTACCTTTATGCCACAAGGGGTGAGTAAAGACTAGATCAGCAGGACACAAACTAAGTGCATGTACATTTTAGCATATATGTAAATGAAGTTGTGTTGTATTTTTTATATATGTAGTTCGTGTTTAGTTCTGCTTTTCCTGTTAAGGAGGATGTCCTTCTTGGCACGGTTTAAGCAAAGAGTGTGCTTTGGGTTGGGTGACTGTTGATAGTGGTGTTAGCTCAGCTGGTAAACAGAGGAGTGGGAGAAGATCAATTTTGCGGTTTTAAAAAAACAAACTCACTCATCACGTCTGACTTGCCTCTCTGCCTTTCATCCTGTGTGCAGTGCTCCGAGGAAAAGGAAACATGACCCTGCCGATGCCCGTTTAAAATCACACGCCTGTGCCATTCAGCCACCCCATCGGTGCCTGCTACAGTTCAGCATCTGAACACAGACCTTGCCCTTCAACTGTACATGAATTTAGCAATGGGACTAATGGTCGGACATCATTCTGTAGGCCAAAATGAGTGTACCTCCAGATATGATTTTCTGTCTGATGGGTACTTTGAGTATGTGTGAGTCTGTGTGTCTGTGCGTGTGAGTGTGTGTATGTATGTACGCATGTTTGGGTTTTTCTTCATAAGATGCAAATGTGACACTGGAAAAGTGTCCCTGATGTGTGTCACGTGGAACTTAAATTCAGGCTAGTGAGTAACACTACGGAAACTGCGTATTTGTATTCACATTCCCTTTTCGGCTCTGAGACAGACGTTGGCTCTGAAGATTGTCAGAAAATCAAATCTGCAAAAGTGTACATGAGTCTGGCTGTAGCTTTTATGTACAGCACTCTCCATGATCACCTTTTCCTTGTAGTGTTTGCTCTGTAATCTTTCACAAACGGTCTTTCTTTTTAGTTCTTTCATGTTAGACACTCCCGGAATAGCTCAGCGGCTTTCCTTCATGCCAAGTATGTCCACGTATGTATGTTTTTGTATTTCATCTGTATCGTCGTCTTTTATATTTCAATGTATTTCTTCATGGGAGGGGAAAAAAAGGGCTAAACATTTTGTCTTGTCTTAAATGAAGCCAAATATGAAACACAAATCTGCTGCAATTTTTTAGTTAAACAAATATGATACATGTTTTTTGTTTGTTTTTTTTCTTGGTCGCTACCTTGACCAAACTATCTTGTTGTGTCAGAGATAAAAATGGGAAAATGGCGATGGAGTCTGTGTTGTGAAATTGCTGTAAAATGATTTGACACTTTGTTGAATTGCACACCATTTTTTTTTTTTTTTTCTGGCATGACGTTTTATTAGAACATGTGGATTCTCTCAACTCAAAGGCGTGGCTGTGTTCTTTGTTACAGATGCACATGGGCTGCAACACACCAGGATGTTTACCTTTCACACACACACACACGCCCACACACACATTCCTTCTTAGCAGTATGGTCTGAAAGTGCTGGTGCATAGTGCTGACATCAAACAGAGGTTGATAGCATCGGATGTATGATGATGCTAAGTGAAAAAACACTGCGACGTGATTTTCTTTAATCACTCTAATCCACTACACCTCATTGAACACAGTCAGAGTCAAGTATCCCTCAATGCAGGAAAGTTTTTCTGTGTTTATAGAACACCTTACTTCCTTCTCTCACAGCTCCCTCCACCATTTTTGCAGCCGAACGCACGGAGAGTGGCGATGCTGCCAGAGCTGCTGCCTTCTCCACCACCTTCACTTTCTTCACAACTTTCCCTTTCCCTTCCCCTTTGTCTTTGCCCATGATCCCTGCCCCCTCTGCTGCACCTCTCCCCATTGCCGTCACCAATTCGGACCAGAAAAGCCTCTCCGCCCTTTTCCTTGCCTCTTCTTCCTCCCTCCTCTGCCTCTCCTCTTCTTCCCTCCTCCCCTTCTCTAACTCCACTCCCTGCTCCTGTTTGTTTTCAGCCACTTTCTGAAGGAACTCCACCTTCTGTCCTCTTTCTTCCAGAATCCTCTCTTGCACCTCTCTGATGGCCCTCTCGGCCTCCTTGAACATCTCGTTGCTATAGCAACCGCCTCCGTTGTCCGTCACAATCTTGTCTATCTTCTTCAGAAGCTGCGTGACCTGTTGTGGGCACTCAGTTGTCCTGTTCTGTTCACTGTTATCAAAGACGTGATACCCCCCAAGGCAGCTGCTGACAAACTCCGACAGCTCATCGCTCTCTTTCAAGAAGTCCTCAATTGTTTTGCCCTGCAGTTGGTCTCCCCAGGTGAACAGCACCACGGTAAACTTTATGGCTCCAGGCCCAAACATAGCCTTGATCCACTCTAAGGTTTCCTTCTCCTCCTGGGTGAACCTGCCGGGCTGCAGGGTTACCAAGAAGGCGTGGGGTCCCGGAGAAGACAGGACAACACACCGTCCCACCTCTGCCAGGACCTCCTCAGGGGACAGGTGCGTGTGGAAGAAACCCGGAGTGTCGATCACAGAGATACTCCGCCCGTCTACCGTCAGAGTCTTTCTCTGGCACTGTTTGGTGACAGAAGATGGGGAGACGTCGACCCAGAAGGCGGACCTGCCCAGGATGTTATTGCCTGAGGAGCTTCTGCCTGTTCCGGTCCTCCCCAACAAAACAATCCTCAGGGGTCCATCACCCTCTGCTGTAGGGGGTGATGCTTCAGAGGCTGTGGCAAAAATGACAGTCACAGCACATTTATATCATTCATTATCATTTATTATCATTGTATAATTAGTTCCTACAAGTAATGTCTAAAATATGTAAGAGATTTAAGGTCATTGGCTTGATTTCTGTATTATGGACTAGGTAGTCTGATTTTATACATGTATATTTTAAATATTATTATATTATCACATGGACAGGAGCTTACACTTGCCCAGATCACTAATTTGGTTTAATAACAATAATCGGCATACCTTCATGTGACGCAGCATTTTCAGATGACGACATCCTAACAGAGAAACTGTAATGAAGTCTTCGACCTGCCGGTTTTTTTTAGGTCACCGAAAATACACGAGGCGGATGTTTGCGTTGTCACCGAGAAGTCCAATTGCTGTTTTTTTAACTGTCATGTCACTAGCACCAAGCCGCAGAGAGCATCAGTGCAGCTGCAGCCCGTGTGGAGGAGCAGAAAGGAGCTCCACAGTGCCACCACGGTGCCACACACCCCTGATATTATAACACTGAAGTAAAGTTCATATGTAGTGTAGACCACCACACCATATAACTGTTAATAAAACGGCTCTTTACTAATACAGTAACCACCACTACTGATGTTACCGCTGTTAGTTGTGATAATCACAATAATAATGAGTTATTCATAAATATGAATGGTGTAATTTCTCGTTGTGACCACTGGGGGGCGCAGTGAACACACAGGTACACACTGTAACTACACTGTACAGTCGTACAATCATACTTTATTTATTTTTATTGGAATAAAACAATTAAAAACAATAGATATGTGTCCAATATTGATGTATCTTCCTTGATACTTTACAGTCTGTGGTGTTTTGACTGTATCATGAAGATTTATAGGCACTTGTACTGTAAAGTGATCAGTGCTAATGGAGGGAAGCCCCCTAGCGGCCACGATGAGGACCTGCAGCACACAAGTCAAACTAGCATCCACATGGAGATCACGTATTTTAAGTTTCCGGTGAATACTTATATACTTAAAATTAACTGACCAAGCTGACACAGTCAGAAATTAATTTAGATTAGCAATTAAAAAAAACGTATCAATAAATATTGGCGGTGTAGCAGTAGCTCGGTCTGTAGGGATTTGGCTTGAGAACCAGAGGGTGGCCGGTTCAAGGACCAAAGTAGCCTATGGAAGGTGGACTGGCAGCTAAAGAGGTGCTAGCTCACCTCCTGGGCACTGCTGAGGTGCCCTTGAGCAAGTCACCGAACCCCCTAACTGCAATCCACCATCTCTCCACATTTGCATGTCTGTGATGCTGGGTGCAGTATTAACGTGCATGTTGATACTGATATTGTACATATTACTGATTGATTATATACAGATATTAATGCTGTGAGTTAGCCACACATTTAATGCTGATGTGACCAGTAGAGGGCACTTATTATTCCAATCAGCTGCCTTTAAGATAGCTGCTGTTAACAAGTTGATTGTATGTCCTCCCACTATCAGCAAATCAACGTGTGTATCTGTGGAGATTGACCAGCCATTGTTAAACTTTGTATATGATCAAAGTGACTCCACTGAACTATGCAGAAGACGCCATAGAGGTTGTTCTATCAGAAAACCTTTTATTTCACCATAAGGAAACATTGGCACACTTCAGTGGCGCTAGTAATAATAAAATGGAAATGGTACAACTTCCTTATCAGTTTATTCTAAAATTAACAGGAATAAATGAATAATGTTCTACTTTGATCTCCTAATCAGTGACTATTTGATGTTGGGCAGAGTTGGCACTAAGTTAATTAGAAATTATTTCTCATTAGTACCTCTTTATCACATAAATGTTTAACAGTACATCCACTCTGGGGAGAATAGAGAAGACTCTCATAGATAGATGCCCCCATGTTGTTTGCTTTATCATAAGGATGAGATGTAATTGATGTGACAATTCACTGATCTCCAGTGAACCTCTGTTGTGTGTATACTTCATTAGTAACCAGTGTAATTACATGTCTTAAAAGCCTTTGCACGCCACACTGGTGTTTTCAGTCATTGTGCTTGATTGGACTCTGCTTTAAATTACACTGAGCTATGATGGATTTACATGAGGTCAAGTAGCAATAAGAATGAAAAATGTGTAAGTTGTCTTTAACAACTGCATCTAGAGAGTGAGAGGATATCAATTAAGTGCTGTCTGTACACACCCACACAGTCGCGAGAAGAGGTTTAATTAGATAAAATAACTGCAAAGACTTGTTAGAGTGTGCGTGGGTGTTATGCTTATTTTTACACAACAAGTAGAAGAAATGCATGAAATGCAAACCACCTCCGAAAAATGAAACACAGAATGTGAAAGCCTCACAGGCAATATTTAATGGGATTTTTAATAACATTAGTTGGGGCAGTTTCAGCCCACTTAACAGTTAAATACATAATCTCAAAATCTTGTTATCCACATGTTCATGTTTAAACGTTATAAGTTAACCCACTTGTGTGTTTATTTTACCAGATGTAAAACTAGAGATAATACTTCCCTTATAATATGAACAATGGCAACATGAAATCCAAAGTTAATTAAAAAATAGTCATATATTGTCTGTAGCTGAAAGGCACTGAGCTGCAAGAAAAAGCTTTTCTCTTCTATTCAACAATTCAACATATTTTCAGTCTGTCTGGAGTACATCACTTCACTTCGCAGCTCTTTTGTAAAGAAACTATAGCAGACGTTCAACCAGGAAAACCACCTCACCCTGCTTCTCATCACACGCCTAAAATGTCTCCACAGTCTGTGGTAAATCTTTCTCCCGCAATTCCTCTTCTCCTCCTCTGGTTAGTCACAAAACATTTACCAAGTCTGCATGTTTCTTTAGCTGTAGCTCAGTCTCAGGTTGCTATGCAAGATGAGGTAAAGACAGTAAATACAGAAGCAACAATGCAAGAGTTCTCCAAAGCAAAAAAAAAAAAAGAAATTACATGAATGCGTGTATGAATGTTCTTTAACAAACTGAAACACAGAAAACATTTTTCTACTGTGTCTGCTACTGAATAGAGAATTGCAAGGCAAACAACTGCAGCTTTTTCTGAAAAGCTGCTTTTGAATAGGTCTTTGTAGTGAGGGATCTTTTGTGGAAATAACTGAAGGACCTGAATAACAAAGAACTGTTGACATCGAGTTTCTTGCAGCAACAACAACATTATGTCTTTAGTCCTTGTTGTGTGGGTTTCTTCTCTCTTAGATATCTGACTTTCAGCCGAGGTGGAGCTTCAATACCAGAATTATCAGCAAACTGGTCGGAGTGACAACAGTAAATACAGTCAACAGGATTATAAATCTTACTACTGTTTTGTTATGGGATGCTAGAAGTGCACATGGGTAAACCAAAAAGAACCACAACTATTTAATTACACATACAGTATATAACAGCTTCTCATAGACTGCAAAGCAAACACCTCTATTTTACTCAACTGTCTGCATTTAATGAGTTTGTTTGTCACCTCCAACAAGTAGAAATGTTTCTTTGTGCTGTAGTGAGTGATGAGTTTTCAAGTCATAAGAACTACTACATCTTAGTTTTTCTACATGAAGCTCTAACAGACTTACAGGGAGAGTTCAAGTATTTAGTCAGCGCATAATTTAGAAAAGCAGACTGCGATGCACTGCTGTGTACGGGATCAGCAGAAAAATGTATTTTAGCCACATAAAGAAGGCCCACCTCAAAAAAATCACTTTAAGTTAACTTTTTTTTCTCTTTAAGCGTACGCTATAGTGAACATATTCTTTTCTTTCTGCACCAAACACTGTATTACACCAAAGATCAGTTGAACGGAGTTACAGCGGCACAGCCGGAGAAAAACAGGCACCATCTTTGAATTCTTTAGAAAAGTGAAGTTTTTATTTCAGTCACATCTCGCAACTTTCTGACCCACACAGCTGATCTGAAGTATAACATAGTGCATGATTTATGCTTAAGAATACAGAAGTTCTATGGTTGGTGCCAAAGAAAGAGGCTAGGTAAAACGCTGAAAATATTTTTATTATAGCGTACACTTAATTGGATATTGATTTCTTTGAGGTGCACCTTCTTTATGTGGCTAAAATCCGTTTTTCTGCTGACCCAGTCCGACGCAGTGCATAGCTCTGCTTCTGTGTCAGGATCCCCGTCTGCTTTTCTAACCTGGGGACACACTGACCTCATACAACCCCACTTCAAAATACCTGAACTATCCCTTTAATGTTAAAAAAAGATAAACTACAGGCCCATAAATGTGCAAATGACACAAATCAGTCTAGTTACGGTGTCTTCTTTTTATATCCCACATCCATCATCAGACTAGGTGTAACAATTATCCTCCATAACAGTTCATTTTAACTATGCAGGTGGACACTGATAGACAGACAGGGAAAAGTCTAACTTGAATTTTCTGTCTGTGCTGCAGCCTGCTGTCTGGTTTTAAATTGGTACAAGTTCAAAGTAGGCTGGTGCTTGAGTCGATATCAGGATGAACTGTTAGAGGGTCTTTCCCACTCCACTTGGTTTCTCACTGGAAATAACGCTCCCTTGCTGGGAACCTGCTGAGCCTCTGTATCCTCTGGGGAAAAGTCCCAGAAAACAGGCACATCGCCACCGGTGGCGTTCACCGTGGCATGAGAGGCAGACATGTCTGGTTCTTGTAACGCAGCATTATCACAGTGCGCCCCTCTCACACTGCTGCTGCTGTTGTTATAGTGTGGGCTGGGCTCTGACATAACCCCAGCTCCATTGGTCAAGTTTGAATTCCCCAAGTGGAAGAAGGTGTTGTTTTCACCAATCCCCAGTCCAAAGCTCTCTAGCATATCCATTACTGATGGTGTGGACGGGCCACTGGGGGTCTCCTCTTCAATAAGACTCAGTGTGGGCAAGATGTCCACCAACTCTGCCATCTCCATTGGCCTGATTACCTCAGTGATGCTGGAAGGAAAGTCCTGTTCCTCGCTGTAGGACTCCTGGGCGTCCAAAACTGTGTAACCAATTTCCATCTGTGCGACAGCAGCCGGCTCTAGACCAGATTCAATTAAAGCGGTTGCACATCCTAATTCTGACTGGCCAATGCTTGTCAAGTCTACGGTCGACTGAGCGGCAATGTCTACAGGGTATCCTCCCTTTGCGACACCCTCCGCCAACACCAGTACGGCCCCTTCGGGGACAGTCATGATTCCTCCTTGAGCGGAGACCTCGGCGGTGACAACATTTGGTGGAGTCGAGCTGATTAAACTGTCTGTTAGAGAAGTGGAGAACAGAAATAAGTTCAAATGTTAATAAAACGGCAGTAGTTGAAGCAAGTTATTGTAATTTAGACTGAAATTAGATGGTGAACATGGTAAACATTATCATAGAAGAAGAATTTTAATAACCTGACTTGACAACCATCCTGTAAACGGTACAAGAATATAATTTGATCTACGTTCACATCATTAT
Source organism: Sciaenops ocellatus (assembly GCA_033000465.1). Lineage (NCBI taxonomy): Eukaryota > Metazoa > Chordata > Actinopteri > Sciaenidae > Sciaenops > Sciaenops ocellatus. Next base: position 21,927,724 of record CP136877.1, read on the forward strand.
TCTACCTGTGATGGCTTGTCTCTGCGCTTGTATCCGATGGGGCCATGTCAGTCTGGCAGTCAAACTCTCCTCCTCCTCCTCACCATCAGGACGTGCTGGCGGGTCTCCTCCCATCACCAGGCCCAGAGGCACCGCCCCCACCCACTGCTTGGACCGAACGCACTGCAGACAGTCCATAATCCAGCGGGCATCCCTCCACACCACGTCCAGACGCTGAAGGAACGGGGGAAATAAATGTCAAACTGTTAAATGAGTGAAACCGAAATCACATTTAGTCATTCTTTTTCTACACTTAATCATACACACTGATGTGTGACTCCAAGTAAAAGCCTTTATTTCTTATTCATTTCTCTCATTAAAGGCATATGAATCACAGAAGAAGAGATGTTTAAAAAGAAAAGCTAACAACATTTTTAAGCTTTGAGACAACTGAGATGTAGATTTTGCTGCAGCAGCAGCATCGACTGTCACACTTTAAAGTGTTCAGCTTTCTTTTGTCTCTGCATCTCATGATCTTACATGGGAAAGCTCAGTGATGTGGTTCAGACGCTCTCGGGCTTCCTGCACCTCCTTGGTGTCCAACGCCTCCCGCAGAGCCTGCTGGGCCAGATGAGTGTCCAGCTCCAGCCTCACCCAGGCCTGGCAGTACTGGGACAGGAAGTCCCGTTCATACGTCCAGAAGTGAACTGGTGACGAGCCAAAGTTAAGAGGGAAGACAAATCCATCAAAACAGAGAGAAAAAGCCTCAGAACTCATTATATTATGACACTCTATCAAACCTTTAGTGTGGGAATTACTTAAGAGGGTTCAACAGGAAAGATGATTTAAATTAGAGTCGAAACAAGTGCGGATTAAGAGGAGGACCAAAGGACTAATTAGATAAGAAAAAACAATAAAAGTGAGCCATCTTCAAAAGAGCAAAGGATCAGATACTGCACCTCAGGGTGTTTTACACATATTATTATATTATTATATAAGTGGAGATGGTTATTTAAAATTCTGTCCTTCAGTTCCTTTTGAAGATAAGACACATTTATTGATCTTAATGAGATGTATGCCACATGAAACGATTTCTGTCACTTTGTTCTTATGTGATGATGCTGTTTTTCCTAACTTAAAAGGGTCTCCAGGACACCTTGGTAAAAGTTTACCCCACCAGGTATTTTATCTTAACCTCAAGGTTCACAGCAGTCCCAGTTTGATGAACTCGTCCACCTACCCAGTTCAAAGATCTGCAGGGGCATGGTGAGCCCAGGCTCCTTGGTCCCCACCAGAGGCCAGTAGCTGGAGCTGAAGTCCTCGCTGGGAGGCAGCAGCAGCAGTATGGACAGCTTGTCTCCAAACTGCAGCAGCTCATGGGTGTACACACCATACTGATACGCCTGTCACGGACACAAAATGTTGAAGTGACTTTCATCATGCCTGCTCCTTTCTGAACAATTCTTGTGGCTGTTTGGAAACAGTTTTACCCTGTAGAGGGGGATGTTGAGCTTTGTCAGGAGATGCGTGATTGCTGCTCTCAGAGACCTGACCAACTCCACCAGTCCACTGCTCTCCATCAAGCTCTCGTCCTCGCTCAACAGGTTCTGAACACTGCCGGTGGTTGCACTGTAAACATGACTCTGAAGCCATGCCCATTCCTCTCTGCCACACAACAACAATGCAGTTAACAAAATAATGCTGTAAAATGAATAATGAGTAGAGAGTAGAGTAATGGTACAAAAACCTTTCTGTATTGTGGCCCATTAACTAGTAATTGCATATACTTTATGTTCATCCAGAGCGTGTTGTGTTTTTTGATTAATGTAAGTTGAAAGCAGGCACTGCTGCCTTGTTGGTGGAGAAAACGTCCAACATCCAAGAGCGGAGATTTGGCTGCTGAACAGCATCCTTTCTAATGCCAGGAACCACCACATTTGAATTTTTTTTTACACCACCAGAAAGTGGCAAGTGTGGTATAACATGCTTTAGAAAATACTCAGAAACAACATGGTATGATTTTGTTGTTGAGCTACGTTACCTGGAAACGTGGGGATTGTGTCGAACCCGTGTGTGGCACAGCAGATTGGGCAGCCTCTGGGGCACCAGGACTCTAATCTGTTCCACTGAGCTGCACAGTTTCAGGATGCCCACGTACAAACCCGGCTGGGCCCACTGAATGCTGTGTCTATGGAAGGATAGTTTCTCCTGGGGAACAGAGAGACAGCGATGTTGGGGATTTTAAAATATGTTAATAGGATGTAATGTTTAGATGCCTTTTATTCTCAGTGTATAATTTATTATCTTTATTTGGTTAGCTAATTTGGTTAAGGCTTGGTAAATTAATTCAATTGCGTTTTCAGGGTTATTTGAGTTGCACAGAAGAGAAAAACAAGGCTCAATAATCAAGTCAGGAAAGTCAATACACTCAATCATGCACTCAATGCTAACTACATTCTGCCGCACGTTGCTGCTGCTGCTCACAGACTTTTTCGTTTTTACACAAACACAAACCCAGGCTCACCTTGAGCTGCTCATAAAGCATGTCCATGGCAGTGGGCTCAGGAAGCAGAGGAGTTCTGCTGCGGTTCTTTTCCAGGCGGGCCAGGGGCATCCAATGAAGCGGCGGGTCAGGAGGGCTTGAAGTGGTGCGGAGAAATTAGAGTACGAATTCAGTATAACACAGACTAAGAATAAGAGCAACAACAAACAAACAGACAGCCTGGACATACTGAAACATCATTCAGCATTTGTGCTAAGTAAGCCCATCTTAATGCCTGATTAGGCTATTATCTCCCTTGTGCGCAATTCTGATTTGGATGATAAAGTCTAGCAGATGGACTGAAAATTCAATCTGGTAGATTCTGAAAATGTTTGTTTCATTGAAAGTCTCTGTGACATTACTGTGAGCAGCTGACTGTCCTTCAAACGGAGGACAGAGGTTAAACCTCCTTTTGGTGCTGTGCGCTCTTTATGGGAGAGAAAGAAAATAAGTCTGACGAGGATTAACAGAATGTAACAAAAGACTCTTTATCACCTGGGCGGGTTTGGGAACTCCTTCAGAGTCACTAGTAATACGTTGCCCTGCCGGTCTTTCAGAGGCTCGTAGTACACCTGACCCAGGTCCACTGTTCCCAGGGAAGACTGAAGGCAGATGAAGGTGGAGAGGTTGAATAAATATGAGGATATTTGGGATTAATGCAGTGAAATCAGGTTCTGGGGGAACAGGTATGTTGCCTGAGATAGGGAAGCGAGTTTCCAGTAAGGAAAGTAGGAGGAGTAAGAGGTAATTAAAATAGCAATTAACCCATTTTGATGCTTCTTATCATGCAGGGTAAGCAGCTTAACTTCCTACCTGCAGCTGGGAGACAGCTCTTAAAATGTTGTGCCTGTTCTGAAGGAGGGAGGAGGAGGATGAATGAGCAGAGGAAAGGGCCTGCTGCAGCCAGGGCACTTGCTGCCATGCACAGGACAACTAGAAGAAAAATAATACATTCAGTTTCCCAGTCTCAAAGTCATTCACATCAGGGTTTATGTCAGTGTATGTTGAATTGCATGCGTTCGACTGACCTTGGCAAACCAAAGGAAGTCGTGGGTGATGGAGGTGGAGCAGCATTGGATCTCCACCAGTGGGATTTGATCTTCAGCCGTCACCAGGATGTTTTCCTTGTGGTAGAACACAGTAGCCAAGTACACGCCCCTAACGAGATCAGTATGAGACAGATGAAATGAAGAGAAAGTGCTGAAATCATATGAAAAGATTATTTCAGCTCCGCGTTGCTGTCAGACTACTTTCACTTTCAGTCTTGACCTTAAAACTTGTGGTTTTGATCGCAATTAATATTTGATATCAAACTGTCCCATCAGACAGAGATCAGAGAATTTCCTCAACCTCGAAAACAGCCTAAAATCCTTTAAGTGAAGTAAAAGCAAGGACATTTTCACAGACCAGTAGCAAACTTTTTTTAAAATAAATTCATTTTCTGGTCGTGCTGTTAGTAATGTTTAACGTTATTATTCCAAGATATGCAAATGATGTTTGTGTGTACATTCAAACATTTTTCTTCAATATCTATGCAGTGTGCAACCACTTTTTTAAAGCAATGCTGCGTGCCCTATTCGCGCAGTTACATCCTTTCCTACTTGGGAGCTGCCTCATTTATCCATCAGTGGTGAGTGTGAGCATGAGGCGTTGAGCAGTCACATGCTCCTTGTCACAGTTCAATGATTTCAAATATCATCCCATTCAAAAAACCTCCTCACTAATCTTGAGGCTACAGCAGCTTTAATGTGACCACTGTTCTTTTTCAATAAGCGTAACAGATACAAGTTTGGACTTGGGCTTTGTAGGCTACACCGCTGTAATCCCATCACATTTAATCTCCTATTCCCCATACCCTTCAGGCATGGTGAGACAGGTAAAACAGATGGAGCTCTACCTCTGTAGGAGACGAACAAACTTGGTGGCGGACTGGAACAGTTGTTTGATGCCTCGAGACACAGACAGACGCTTGCTGGGACTCTGGGGCTTAGAGCTTTCTGTGGAGCGGAGGAGAGGAGGATCAGACAGGATAAGAATCACTTTAGTGCCAAAGTACATTCAATGTGCACGCACAAGAAACGGTTTTCTCTGTAGCGAATACAGCAGTACATGCTGCTGATGTAAACGGTGTAAAGTAGAAGTAAAATACTGTAAATTGAGCACATTAAGTCCATCCATGATGTTTCTATGTCCTGAATGTTCATTATGTTTTGTAACACTGCAGAACATCTCTTAATTAATACAAGTACAACAGAAAACAAGGTGAAAACTATTGTGCACCTATGGTGCTTGAAAAATAAAAGCAATTTTGATAACAGATCTGAGGCTGCAAAAGAAAAACAATATAAAATACTTATGCATGTTTTAGTACACCACAGATACAGTGTTTTCCAGCAGTAAACGAGAGAATCAAAAATGACAAGCAAAGTTAATGTGTTTTCATATTACCTATGCAGTATCCTCTGTAATGTGGTTCTCTGGCATCTTCCAGCAGTTTCCTCACGAGACCCTCGTGATTTCTGAACTGTGACTTCACGCCAATGCACTCTCTCCAACCTGCGGAGAAAGAAAGAGACAAACGAATCGTCGCTTTCATTTTTATGTAATTAGGGAAAACCATTGAAGACATCACAAACTCATTTGCAGGCGAGTCCTGAGTGTTGCTTTTCCCCTATCTTGGTGATTAGGAGGCAAGAGCAATTGCACGAGATATCATCTGTGTGCTGTGACTGTGCAAGTTTCAACATTGATATTCATTCTGAGCTCATGAAACTATGCATCCTTTTAAGTTTGATTCAAATGGATTTACAGACTAAATTGTGTTACCTAACTGAGATTGCACTGTGCTGAATATGACTCATATCACTCCTTGGGTTGTATTCTGACTTACATTTCAATTGATATGAATATTTTTTGCCTTTGTTCTCCATTTCAAAAACACTGCTTGGCAACTTTGTCGTCATTGCACAGTGTAAATCGGAAGTTAATAGCAAGGTTCGCAGCGAGAGAGAGTGAGAGAGGATGGCATGCAAGAAAGATTATAAACCAAATTCAAACTTAATGCAGTTACGGGTACAACACCCAGTGACATCTTTAATTCTCTGCGTTTTAATAATGTATTAATCTACCAGCTGTGCGTGGATTTCACTTCTTTTACATCAAGCTTTATGTCAAACGAGTAATTTCATTACTCGGGGACAGAGAGGAAAAAAGAATGGAGCTCTTTCAAATATGCAAGTCCACATTCATCAAAGGCTGCAGTTCAGTATACTCACTGGAGGGGGCAGCACTGGTTGGAGTGGAGCACTGAGGCGGACCCCATCCTTTCACATTGAAGGCACTCGCTCTTACAAAGTAATGCACTCCCTGCATTTGGAGAAGCACCAGACCGCCAAATTATCACCATGCATTAACCTTATGAATCATCCATTGTGGGACAAAGAAATTACATACCGCTCTCATTATTAATTCATCTGGTTAAGTAAGGCAGTTGAGCGGTATAACTGGTCTCTTATAGGAAGTGGTTCCTCACTGTAGATGGTGATTAGGGAGCAATAAATACAGCCTGTGAGCAGGTTTAGAGCTAATGTGTGTGTATTGTATGTGTGTGCGTTATTGCATTCCCTCGCACCATTTAAATTTATACCTATGTGTGTGTTTGCAGTTAGAATCTGATGGGTTCTTGCCTGTGTGTGTGTGTGTGTGTGCGCCTGTAGGAGTGTACAAAGGTACTGCATGACTTACTGTTGTGAGTCCATTGATGCTATGTGATGGGTTCTTGGTCTCTGTAACTTGGGCTGAGCCAAGGATGCGTTTGAAGCTGGCTGAGGTGCTCCATTCCACTGTGAACGCAAAACAATCTCACTGACAGATGATTCTCTGGCTTTAATCAAAGCCCCCATAGGGGAGAACTAAGGATTTGAGTGTTTACAGTTTCGGGGGAACTTGCTGTACCTGGGCTTAATCTACCCTTGGCTGCAAAGTATGACATTTATGCAGTTGTAAAACTAAGTAGCATAAATAGAGAGGCCAAACCAGATCCATAAATATAAGGCTTTTATACCTGTCAGCCTAACTGTGTGAGACCTTGATTATGTTATTCCTTTATTCATTCATCATGTCCGTGTTTTGATCATACCTCCTACTTTATTAATTTCCCCCCCCTCTACTGATCTATCCATCCCTCCATCCTTCCATTTATAATATATTAAAGTCTCATTATTCACCACCTACCTCTGTAGCGGGTAATGAGCCCCATGGTGTCACCTTCTGGCTCTTTGATCGCCACAAACAGAGAGGATGTACTTGTTACCAGTATGGACACATGACTGGGAGGCCCTGGGAGCTCTGGATGAAACATTTAGACAGAGTAATGATCAAAATGAGCTCTACTTAGTTCTAACATTAAAAGATATAGAATGCAACTACAAATGAATAGAGAGGAAACAAAGTGTGTCCTGTATATCATCTTATCAAAACTCTGTTTTATCGAAGTACATGCTAATATTTTTTTTTTATTTTGTGATTGTAAAACTATATTTGAGAGCTGGCCATTTCATGTGTGTAGTGAATGTTAAATAGCTTTTATGCTGATCCAACTCTCAGTGCACAACCACAGATCAATAAGTTAGTTTTGTTTTCCAGAAAAATCTCGTTTCCTGGTCGTCAACCCAATGAACCAGTGTTGCTAGTAAAATTTAGAGCTCCCCTTGCAGCTCAGTGTTGCCCCGTGACACTGAATCCCGACCAGCTCTGTGGGATTCTGCACTCTGACCTGCTTGCACATGGATTGAGCCAGTAAAAAGTTTCCCTGCAAACTATAACAATATCACTATTACAACAGTAACCTTATCACTGGCCCAGTTAAAGATTGGGACCGTGACCTAAGTTGTGGCATAATCCTCAGACAGAAAACACATTTCTATTTTACATTTCAAGCATTTAGCTAAAACGTGTAACCAGAGAGATTTGTAACAAGAGCGAGCTTAAATTCGCTACCTTTTTGCCCTTGCAATAACACGATGATTATGAAACAGTGAGGCAACAGAACTGGAAGTGCTTAAAAGTGAAATGAGAGCTTAAGAGAGACATTTCTACAGAGCAATTAAAGTAAGTACAGAGAGTACATCAGCACATAATTCTAAAAAGGAAAAATAAAACTTTTTTTGAGTTTGAGTTTGATACGATGAAGTTTGGTGCAGGGAAAGGAAAGCTAAGAGGCCAGACACAACAGAGCACTGTATTCTGGGTGTGTTTTTGTACGCATATATCAACCAGCATCAAGGTTTTGAATTTGATACAAGGAGCCACTGGCAGCCAGTGAAGGGAGTGGAGGGCATAGGAGATTTTGGAAAGGTTGATGACAAGGTAGTCTGTTGAATTTTGGATGAGTTGAAAGGGGCTGGAGGGAGACTTTCAAGAGGCTAGCTAGGTCCAGACAGGAAATCAGTAAAACTTAAGCAAGAAGTTGGACTGAATATCTGATCACTGTGGTTTTGCCAGAAGTGATGGAGAGGCTTCATGGAGTAAAGTTGGAAAAAAGTAGTTCTACCTTGTTGGGGTTGAGTTTGAAGAGGACAGAAATGAAACAATATTTCTAACAAGTGAGGATTGAAAAGAAACAGACATGTGACCTGGTTTGTGTCCCGTGCTGTGGTTCCAGAAATGCCACAAGATGACCCCAGACCACTGACCTGTGTTTAGGAAGTTCTCTCTCATCCGGCAGTACAGCTGCAGCCTGAGGCTCCAGAGGCGGATGTGTCGGTGGACATCAGCCTGTGCCTGCGGCCCCACCCCCGTCTTCTTCAATAACTCCTTCTTCCTCTCCTCCACCCGTTTACCCGCCAGTGCCACCAGAGCGTCCAGCTTAAGTGCCCACTCTGCTGGTCTGCACACTGAGAGAAAAAACAGTTAAGAGAAATGGAAAAAGGATTCTGCATTTGCATTGAATTATAATAGCATTTTAAAATCCATCCACTCCAGACAGAATTTTAATGTTATTTGTGATATTCTAAAACATGAGACTCACAAACAGGGTTATGCCTGGCTCCTGCTTTTGTCAACACATGGAGCAGAGGGGAATTGTGGGTAAGGGCAGCCACATCCAGGGGGACCAGGCCCTGTTCGCTGACCCTGTTCACCCCCTTCTCCCTGTCTCTCTCCCAGTCCTTCTCTTTCTTCTCTCCTCTCTCCCACATGCTTCCTCCTCCTCCTCCTCCTCCTCCACCGTTGTTGTGGTCTCTGGACAGCAGGCTTTGTACCGCCAAAGTGTCCTCATTTTCCACAGCCTCCCACAGGGTTTGGTACTAATGGGGAGCAGGGGAGAAGGTGCAGGGCCAATAGGGGGTGGGCGGATAAAAATGGAAGATAGAAGGAGAGAGTTCATATCGAAGGAAAGATTTATTTTATGAGATAGAGGGAAGGGGAGCTGAGAAAGAGGCAGTGGACGAGACAGTAATACAGCAAGCATAAATCAAATCATAAATCAGAGCAGCAGTCTCGTCTGAGATAATGAATTCATCGTGACACAGAGTCAGCATGTAATGTCAAAATATGATCTCATAATTTAGAAAAAGAACCTCAGCCAGAGGACGGGAGAGCATCTCAGCCAAAGTGACCAGACCCTCCCTCTCACCCTCTGACCCACTTCAAATCAGACTGAAATATCTTACAGCATCTGCAGACTTGCTGACGTGTCTGGGTGTGTCTATTTCCCCGGCAACAGATGACTCTCCACCTCTCAGTCTGACGGACAGGTTTCTGTAGATGCGTTTAGGCGAGACGGGACCCAGAGAACGCCGGCGCTGGGGTGGGTTCCTCATGGATACAGACATGACAGGATAGGATAGGAGAAGAGAAGGATAACAGGAAGACAGAGAACAGCTGAAGGGAATGAAGGAACAGTAAGCAGTGTGACAGATTGGTTAGTTCATGGAGAGAAAGATTAGGACCCACAAACTTAGGGCCGCAGAGAGGGAAGACAGGATGAGAAAAGTGACATTTGAAATAGAGAAAAACAAGAACTTGGGGGGAATTAAGAGAGAGTTAGAAAAGGTGAAACTCATTAGAAACCTGGAGAAGTGTATAGCGGAGAATGAGGTGAGAAATAAAAAGAGATGGGGGGGGGGGGGGGGGGGGGGGGCACAGAATGAAGAGTCACATGGTTTCTTCTACAGTAAAGGCAATTTTCTACCGACTTGAAGGGCAAGTCTAGGCTGAACTGAGTGGTGCTGTTGTGTGGGTGGATAAATGAATAAAAGTTACAATGCCTGTGAACAGTAGATGAAAAATGCCTTGAAGCATTTATTTTTGTGCCTCTTACTATTCTCCCTTTTGTTCTTCTTTTACCCGCCACTAAGTGACACGGTTTCATTCACTCTGAAGGGAGTCTTTCTATCTAATTAACCAAAGAGAAGCAATCTCACGTAGAAGAGCCAAAATTCTTCCTACATAATAAATCAATATTTTCATATCATCAGCTTGAAGATAAGAATTCATCATCACTACCGCCGTAATGATATCTCATTATCAATTCCATTGCCTTTTCTTCATTACAATCAGTCACTTTTGTGCCTGAAAATCTGTCTCATGTTTTTTTTTTTGGAGAAAAATGTGTTCTGGCATAATTTTTCTCCCTCTTCCTCATCAGTCAACAAGTCCTCTCTTTAATTTGTCTGTCTTTCTTCTCATTCCCTGTTCCTCTCCTCTCTCACTTTTTCACATTTTGGAGTGACTCTCACGTCGCCTCAGTTTACGTCACGCCCCAAGCATTCAGATCTGAAATTCATCTTTGGGAAAAAGGGGGGATTACTCAAAGTCTATCATCTCTCTCACTCATCACTACTTTCCCATCTATAGGAAAGCCTCAAATTTCAGTGTTGTTGAATCTAATCTTTATCAAGTCAGGTCCTCATGAGCTGAGTAGTCCACTGTCCTTGTATGAAAGTGAATACTCCCCTAGTTGGTGCCAGTTGAGGACAGAGTATGAGAGCTCTGGTCAAAGTGACGCCACATCTCTCATTGTACCTGCTACCTCCCTGCGTGCACAGTACCTGCACTGTCTATATGTTGCGAGGCAGAGGTTGTATAGGGGTATAGGGGTAATACCAACCATTGTTATTGGTACCATTTTCCCCTGTTTGTTTATTATGTCTTACATCAGTTGTGGAAAGTGCTGATGGAACAGTTGAGAGAGGAGACTAGCTTTAGTGTTTGCCTTTTTCGAGGCAGCACAAAGATGAGGCAAAAAACCTCGAGAGGAGAAAAAAGTGTGTGCAAACATTACTAGTGTTGCAGATGCAAGCAGCGTCAGCTTAGGTACTCAAAAACACTATGGTGACTCATGAACTAGACTATACATTTTTTGTGGTTTGGTCGCATGTCAGCACTTCACTTTGTGGTGACATCTTTTTTTTTATCTTACTACTGTAGCGCACACCAGACTATGTTGCATGCAAATAAGCTTTCTGTTTTTGTCATTCCGCTGAATGCCATGGCTCAAAAGTTCAGCTATGCATGGAAACATCTCACGACTAATATTTCTAATCCCCTCAGGAAGTATCTATTTGTGTAAGTAAACAGCAAGAGCACCACTTTCAAGCAACCTCTTACGTCACACTGTGGTTGTGTGTGTGTTGTTAGATTATTTATGGACAGTAATCACAAAAATCAAAATAAATTCAACATAAAATAGTCATGTACAGATTATGATAGAGGAACAACATACAATGAATGTTTCAGAATGCCAGATTAATGAGAGACTACAGCTTAACTCATCAGAAAAAGTTGGTATAACTTTTAGTAAAGTTTCTACAAGCTATAAAATATCAAGAATCATTTACATCAGTTACAAAATAAATGTTTTTTAAATTTTAGAATAATGTAATCCTATTAAAAGAGTGTCAGACAGATACTTCAGTGACGAGTAGACTCTATGATAAAAATATGTATATCAGAAAATAGCCACAGTAGACAAACAACACGTGGAAAACTATTACAAACTATCAAGTCCAAGTTAATATTAGTCCATAGCAGCATGCATTCTGTACGACAGGTTTATAAGAAACCTACAAACATTATGCAACATTTAGAAAAAGTTTTTAGTTTCTTACCGCAAGTCGACACTCTCACTTTAATCGGCCTTTTCTCCAGCTCTGCACCGGCGCTTCGACATCTTTTATTTTCTCATAAGTGGCTGCCCGTTGGTCAGACATTATCCATCGTACCGACCTCAGGACTGTTCACCTCTGAGGGCGAAGCGCACCTGAACGTCGCACCCGACCGAGAGGCTGGCTGCAGCGTCTCCCGCGTGCACGCGCATACACGCACGCGCGCGCGGCGGCGGCGGCGGCGACGCTCCTTCCTCGTTCCGCCCTCTCAGCACTTTATGTCATGTAATTTCTCAGAAGCAAACTTCTATTTTTAACTAAAAACAGCGCTGCCTAATATAAAGATGTAATGTTTAGCTGTATATAGTAAGAGTTGCATTAACAGTGATAGACTGTATGTGACTGAGCAGTGAAACACAATACTGTGATATGTTTTTCAGTCTCCATTGCAGTTATGTATGTATACAGGCTTGCTATAGTGGGAGGCATATTTGTCATGATTACCACTACCTAATAATGCTGTTGTTCCTACATGCATTGTAAATGTCGCCATCACTGGAAACAGTAAGTTACAATAATGGCGAGCAGAGTGATGTTGTGACAGTGTGGGCTGGCGACTGGAAAAAGGTATAGAGCTATATTTAGGGGTAGCTCAACGCCCCCAGTGATGGCTGCCTGTATGGAACAAGGTGGTGGAATAAAAGCACAGGATGTTAATCTATCACAGTTTGATCTGTTCTTTTTATGTGGGTGTACATGGGTGAGTGTGTGTGTAGGCAGGTCGGGGTTATACACAGGAAGTATTTCAAGAATATTGAGCCAAATGAGAGGAAAGCAAAGGCCCAGCAGTGATGTGAAAAATGCTTGCATGTTAAGTCTCCACTTAGGCTTGGACAGAAACTTAATCCATTTGTTTCTGTGCTTTATTGGCCCCTGAAGAATTGTGAAATAGTTGTCAAATAAAGCTGACAGATAATGCATTGACTGTTACCTGAGCGGTGAGAGGGGGCTCTCTGTCTCTCTCTCTCAGGGGCCAATAAACCTCAGAGGCTGATGGATTTAGCTCCTGTACAAGCACAAATGGGGACTTTTAGAAACAAATATTTTCCACCTTCTCGTCAGAGGCCTGCTACTCTTTTCAGTCAGCCAAACAAGGCTTTGACCACTTCCTGCACACACAGTCCTAACGCAGTACACTTTGCCTCCAATATGTTGTCTGGAGCACAGCAGATTTGTCAAAGGCATTGCACAATGAGAAACTATGAGAGATTAGCCTGCTGTGCACACACTTGTGCACATATCATCACACACAAGCTACACTTTATGTCATGCACTACTTTGATGTGCAGTGAACTCTGTTTCAGGAGAAGTAGCGAGAGATTATAAATTGACACATTTGTAGTGGCTGATACTCGCCCCCACACTCCTATCATCAGATAGTTGCTCAGTTGCCGAGAGGCTTTTGTTGTCATGGCGATAACCAAATTGTGGCCTTCACTGCTAAATGATACTGCGAAACAAACTCATGCATCCCACCATACACTCACAGCATATTATTCAGCAATGACATTCCTTGGAGGATAAATTGATGCTGATAGTATAATTTTGAAGATAATCGTATACGCCTTTTTGCTCAAAAGTATGATATCAGCATACCCTTGAACTTTAGAGACTTTTAATATACTTAGACGTGTGATAAATGCGGTTACCATTTAAGTAAGGACAAAAAGAAATTTAACACCAGTAGCTGTTCTGGCCATAAAGAAAAGTGTGAAAAAAGTGTAAATGTGATATGTAAGGCAAATTTTTAAGAGCAAGAAAAGCAAAGGTGCTTTTAGAGCTAAATTGTATTGGCGTTCACATTTGTAAGATATAAATTGGAAAAGAATCTATCTTTGCCTCCTGAGTATTGTTTTTTTTCCCTCATACATAAAACGTACTGCACTCAAAATATGCGGATGTTCTCTTGCTCTTTTATGGTAATGCCAATGAAACATCTATTTGTTTATTTTTGTCTTACACAAACAAAAAAAATGGAAATGTAGGTGGATTATTGTGATGTAAATCCTGTTGTCGTCAGTGCTTGTAATGTTGCCCCCATTAGGATTGTATTTGTATCCTATGAATAATGAATAAATGAAAATATGCCTTCATGTTCTTATTTTACCAATCCCCTTTATCTTTTTTGACTGAGTTGAGATCACTTCCTGCTTTACAAACAACACTAAATAAATGCAGCACATAAAAAATCCTTTTGAGATCATCTCAGGACAAATTATCCTTCTTACATAGCTATATAATTATTTACTTTTTTAAATTTATTTTTATATATACAATCTATATACTTATACTATTTATTACTTATATCTTTTTCTTTCATAAGAAAATGTTGAGATGTTTTTAGCACTCGTGTATTATTTGCCATTATGCTTATTTTTGTATTAACTACACTGTATAATAAAGTTTGGATTTAAAAAACGAGGGAAAGAAACGCACTTTCCAGCTCTCATTAGAAGCGACCGTCTGCTATCTATCTATTTTTTAGTATAATTGTTTGTTAGCTAGATTCAATAAACGTATTTTATGTGACAGTCCATGTCAATGCGTGAGTATATTTACAGAAAACTTTAAAAAGTGAACGTAAACTGCAAGTTAAGTTTGTTTTTGAGGAGCACGACGAGCAAGTTGCTAACTAGGGAGCTAGGCTAGGCTAGGCTAGGCTAGCTACAGCTAGCTCTTCCAGCGTTTTGCGCACCTGTTTGACACGCTAAACTATTTGCTGAGTAATTGTACGTATTTGTTTCACGTATGTACTGTGTGTTACGTGTTTCAACAGGTGTAAAACGACCAAAATGACAAGCGTGGATATTGTTTGTGACAAGTTCCACCCCAGACATGACCCAAAATGGAGCGGCCGCCTGGGGCCTGCTGAGGGGGGCGGGCTGCTGCTCTGTGTGGCCTGCGTCATTGAAATGATTGAGAGTGACGACATTGCAGTGAGAAATACATGATAAATTTGATTTTTATCATAAGAAGTTCCCCTAAAATTATTCATTGTAGTGTTTGGTATGTGTGTTAATTTATAGGCCTGTGTCTCAAGCATTTCTTGTCTGGCCAAGTTATTTATGGATGCATTGTTCTGTTAATTTCCCTTGATGCACAAGCTTTATGTACCAACTCATATCTCCCTACCTCCCCTCTGTCTCTGCTGTACAGTCAGTGAGGAAGTCATTCGCCTTGTCTGGTATCAGCGGGGTGCTGAAATGTTCCCCGGGCGCCCTGAGAGAGCTGCTCCGGCAGGACCACAGAGTCTCTCTGCATTTTACAGCCTCTCTACTGGGTGAGAAAAAGTGGCACAGCACAGCATGAGATTAGGATGTGATGGATGGACTTGCAAGAATAATTAGGAAGCTCTGGACTTAATCGCTCACCTGTTCTCTCTTTGGTGGCACAGATAGTTTTTCATTTATTAATAGGAAAACAAGAAGCATCAATAGAAAGTGTGACAAAGCAGTGCACAGATCCTCCATTCAATAGTGACCATCACGCACCAACCGGCACACACACTTCTTGCCGGCTTGTGTTTGCTTGTACGATCTTCGTTCTCCTTGAAACTAATCTCCACTGGGTGAGTTCACAGTCGTGCTAGTGCTGCAGTCACATCGCTGCTTTTCTGCAAGGTCAGACCGAACAACGGAGACAAAAGATCTTATCACGTTGCCCGAGCCGTAAGACACAGAAATATTCACAATGTTCAACATTATACGGTTATATTAGATAATAATAAAAAAAAGATTCACATAGGTAATAGAGTTCACCTGCTGTTCACTGCTTGTCTGTCTGACTATAGGCATAATGAAGGTACAAACTTAGCATCTGAGGTTTTGCCGTTGAACAGGGCTGACATTTTGTTCCTGTTGACTTCATTGATTGGTGTAACTGACAATGTAAAAATCATAAACATGGATTATATTCAAGTGGACAGTTTTGTTTCCGACAGTCTATGTGTTCTTTCAGATGCTTTCCGTCTGATTAAATATCATTTTCTGGGGCAATACTTATTGTGTGAAAGAGATAAGACAAGGTCATAGAACATTGGCAAAAAGCTTTCAGCAACTGGTGTCTAAAAAATGTAAGTATTCTTTGTCCTTGTTTGGTATCCAGTTGTATACCATGCTGATAACTTAGTCAGACAAAGTCTCTATGTATAAGTCAGAACGGTCAACAACATTTTATGCAACGATTGATGAGAATGAAGCAAGTGACCCTGTGAGAGCACACTCATCTACAGGTAGAGTAGCTTTATTAGTCAGTACATTATCTGCACCATAATGAATTACTTAAGTCTTCTATAGGAGATGTCATGAGGATGGCAGGTGAAAGCACCAGTGAGTTAGTATATAAAATTCTTATATGCTACCACTACTATAATTATATTATTATATTTTTTATGGTATCACATCATCCGAGGATATTACTGATATCTTCTCCCTACTGTGTGAATTTTACCTGGTTATTGCAGCATTTAGTATTAGGCCTACACCATTTGAGCTCTAATCAAATAAACGCTAAGTGCAACGAGAGGATGTGTGGCGAAATAGTGAGCCGGTAAAAGCTTTGACCAGTATGACGACATTAAAGGAGCCATTACAGTGAACTGAGCTTCACTGGAACATATCTCTCCCACACTGCGTTGTCCTTTTTTTTGTATGCCTGTAGGGAAATATTTACAGGTGCAGCCGTATAAAATTGTATCATTTCTTACACACTTGCTTCATTACGTGGCTTTTTTTTTTTTTTTTTTTTTTTTGCTGCTGCGTGTTTTGGGAATTCAGCAAAACTACTCCAAGGCGCCGTTGATACTACATTTGTGACTGTCACAATGGTTCCATTTGGGAACAAACAGTGCAGTATGATCAGTTAGACCTCGACGCTCAGCAACATAAATACTCGTATAATATCTATATGTACCGTGTATCTTCTATTTTGTCAGATAGCATACATCTTGACCCAGTTTGTTCCTTTTGCATGTGTGAGGATTCATTTTCTAACTTCCTTTTTCTTATTGTACTACTGTGAGACCTCTGTGCATGAGTTTGTGAAGTGTGTTTTTTTAAATCTAGCCTGTCATTACTGTTCTGTCCTTAGGGATGCTTCACACTGTGGAGGACCCAGACACTCTGGAAAAGGTTGACCAAGGTGAAGCGACCTCTCTTTGTGGTTTGGGTGATACCGTACACGTGTGTGTGTGTGTGTGTGTATGTGTTTGTGAACACATAACACTGACAAAAACAAAGACACAGACTTTCTTTATGATTGTTAAAATGCAGGCAGTGTGAGAGAGTGCACACACACACACACACCACTATGAGTCAGTCTTTTTGTCAGACACTTACACAGAAAGTGTGTTTGTGTAATAATGGTTACTGCTGGTTACTAAGGTGACCGATATTGACTCCACATACTTGTTTCTAAATTTAAAATTTTTGACCTAATTTCCCATGTTGGTATTCTTTCACTGCGGCACTGTGCAGTAACTTTTCACTCTGTACGTGGTGATCAGTTTAGGCTGCTATATGCAGATTTCTCTGTGTCTTGTCTGAATGTCGCCCTCTTTGCAGTTTGTCTCACTGCAGCTAAGTCTTGTCTCTGTCTGTCTCTGTTTTGCTAAGTGCAAATGACAGAATCATTTTATGGTAGCTGTCTTAAGATGCCTTAGGGACCACTTTGCTGTAATAGTTAGCATAGTGCTTAAAATTTGACACCGCTTGTGCTCGTCGCACAGAGAATGTGTGATGAACACATTTTGAGACTCATTTGAGCCCTATAAAATATGCATTCATAATATCTGTGTATGTGCGAAGAGAAACAACGGAGAACGAGTCTTTCACAACTTTTCTAACACCAGCTAAGCAGTGACGTAAAGCAGCCAATTTAATTAGCCCAGGGGTATACTGCATGTTGTTCTTATGGCGATGACATCAGATGTTATGCTAATAAGCAATATGGACTGGTAGCATTTCACACTAGAATACATCATACTGTTAGTGTGTTTTCCTCTTTCTCACAATTGCCAATATTTTCTTAGAAAAGTAAGAACTATACTTGACTGTAATTTAATGAATGCTTCTCTGTGTTTTTGTTTTTTTACGTGTGTGTCTGTGTACATGCATGCATTTGTGTGTTTTTCTGTGTGTGTGTGTCAGTACTGGTTCAGCTGCTGCTCGAGCTCCAGAGTGAGCCATCACTTCGCTTTGTTTTGGATGAGGTACACAAACAGGTGAGACACACGTTAACAGACATATATAAAAAAAAAAAAAAAAAACACCTGCTCATCAACACACACAGGCACGGGAACATGCTCAACATCTTAAAATATTTAGCAGCACTTTTACAACCAAGAACATGCCCTCCCAGGGTTGTTTAGTAAACAGACAGTATACTTGTCTGCCTCTTGCTGCTGTTGTGTCGCCTCTAGGGGAGGCAGGAGCGGAGAAGGTTCGTTCTGCAGCCGAAACTGCTGGTAGAAAATAATAAAGCTGTGTATGCTGATGATGACAGAAAGGTATAACACCAGGTAGAGGTGCAGACAGGTCTTATTTATGTTTCTAGAATGGAGCCTGATTAGAATTTTTCAATGGAAATGTATTTAAGGAGCGCTCTGTTGAGAATACAGATTTTTTGATGCGATCTGACTGAGTAGTGGAAAAAGAAAAAGCTTTTCTGAGTTCTGAAAAGAATAAATTGCAGGCATTGTGTCTCAGATTAACATGTACGAAGATCTAAGTTTGAGTATTGTAGTTAAATTTGTTTTAAACTAAATTAAAATCATAAATATTATTGTGGAAGTCACATATTTCCATGCTATAACTGCCCCTAAGAGGTGATTTTGAAAATCCTACATAACATATCATAAACTAAAGTGCTATTGGCTTATGAATATGTGCCTGTGCAATGTTCCTTTGTCCTTTTACATTGTTTTCTATCTATTATTGATTTTTATTTTGTGCATTCCCTAAGCAGCTGAGTAACCAGCACAGCCTGAAGGGTTTCCTGCCCACCTTCAACTTCTTGGGGAACTTAGTGGAAGCGGTCCCTGACGTGGCCCATAGTCTGGTGACTCAGTACGGTGAGACACTGCAACAGACAACCCACAGTTATGTAGGCAGTAGTGTACAAAGGGGAACAGCACTGTGTTTTCATGTGTATTTTAATTTTTTCATGGTCATTACCAGAACTTATCGATAAGGATGCACCAGAAGCTGCTGGTAGCTGGTTATAAATAGCAGAAATGTTTCAAAGTGTAGAGCGACGTTAGTCTTCATCTTCCGACCGTCTGCAGTCGTCTCATCGAATTCTTCATTCAGCTTGAACTTGATCTTTGTTGTCTTGAAATTGCCAGCCATTCATCCCGGTCTGCCGCGTAATACTGGACAAAAAGGCAGTGTATTCACTTATTTAGTTAGCGAAAGATTGTCCTTGAACTCTAGCTACTATTACCCTGCCAGTGAGTCAAGTGAGCAAAATGTCAAGTCTATATAAAGTTTATTTATATAGTCCAAAATCACAGGTCACAAATTTGTCTCAAGGGGCTATACAACGTGAAGGTGAATCCTTTTTGACTGTAAGCTCGCTGCTCTGTAGCAGACCCTGACCTCAGGCCTCCTCGTGCAGTGGGAAAGAAAAGAGACTACAGAAGAGAGAATATAGAAGAATTTGACACAGGTTGGTTTTCTGAAATTCAAGTGAGTTAGGTCCAGGTCAACGCTCAGTCGGCTACCATCAATGTGCCATCCAAAAAAAAAAAAATGATAGAAAAATAAAGCAACTCAGGGACGGTTCAGTCTGGAAGCTGAAATCGAGGAATATGTTTGAAATGTAACAGTTGGCCTTGAAGAGAAGACAGACAAGAGAAGAGAAGAGAAACAAAAGAACATTTAATTTTGTTTACTCTATACATGTATATCCAGAATGCAATCACTAGTCTGTGTTAACCTTTATTTATATATATATATATATATTTTATGTTATATCTCTAATACATATACTAATAGTTGTACTGTGTGCATTTTTGAAATAGTCTTCCCCGTACTGAACCATGTTCCACTCCGTCTGCCTCTGAGAAATGGGGGTAAAATAAAGTCCCAAAACTGTATTTTTCATATCCTTCCCCCTGAACTTTCTCAATTCAATCTCTCTAGCTGTTATGACCTTTTCAATTACGCTCCAGCTGCATTGAGATAACTGTGCTGTGCCCATACTTAAAATTCTATCTACATAGCCAATCCCATACCAGCTCTTGCTGAGAATAAAAAAAGCTACAAAAGTTCCAAATGCATGTTCATCCAACCTTTCCCCTGAAATTCCCCATATAGAAATATATATATATTTATATATGTACAGTTCTGCAGTGTAGTGAGGCAGAAAGATAATAATACAACCGACCACCCCTCCCACACACAACTGTGCCGATTTAATCTCTGCTACAACCACCTGTATGATGTCTCTCAACTCGCTGAACCATTACGCCACTCGGCTTAATGGGCATTGTTAATCAACTTCAAGTGTGTGTGTGTGTGTGTTGTAGTATGTTTGTGTCACGCCTGAGTGCTTGTCTTCACAGGCGAGAGTGAATGTGATCCTCATGCCAAATAAGCAGGCGTCATAGTTAATGTGCTGTGCTACGTCTGTCCACCGCTCATGTATTTTCATGAGTCTTACAAGCCTCTCCTGAGCAGTCGCAGGTAGTGGTGGGTTGTTGCGATGCTGATGCAAGATGCGGGCTGCCTCTATTGACTGTGTGCGCCTGTCTGTGGCCTGTCACTCAACGAGTCTCTGTGGGGTTGTTTGGACTAACGACAACAGCACGGCAATGACAACATGAGCCCAGAGCACCTGACACATTTTGCTCTCGCTCTCTCTCTCGCTCTCTCTCTCTCCATCTATGACTTGCTGCTGTCTATCTAACTGATTAACCCCCGTGTTTCAATCACCCATTTGCTTTTCTCTGCCTGAATCTGTCTTTTATCCCCCCACCTCCACACGCCACCCGTCTCATTCCTCAATTGCAGGTGTCCTACTCCCTTTTGTCCTAGATTGAGTAGTGGATACTGACAAAATGAGGGAGCAGGGAGGGTAGATGAAGCATTAATGAGATACAGAATAAGGAAGGCAGACAAAGATAACAAGGAGGATAAGAGAAGGAAAGATCAATGGTACAAACTGCAGTGTTTCTCACAGGTAGAGATGATCAGAGCTCTAAAATCTAACAGTTAAAATATTTTATGTACGATTTAGGGGTCCCTAATTACAGTATATGGCAGTAATACAATATAACATGCATAACCATGTTTTCATTAGTGTATAATGACCTGAAAATAAGAATTGTTATGTTTAGGTTACCTCAGAATAAACTGTTTCTATCTAGAGACACCTTGCACTGCCATGTTTCAGTGACAGACTAACCAACCACTGGCTGTAGATCGAGCCTTTTGTGTTTTTCGTGTGTTTCACACCATCGTAGTTTCTCCTACATCCTTGGAAAGGGAGGGTGAGGAGAAGGGGTTGCAATCACTACACTGCTAAATGCCACTAAACCCTTCTCACTGCTTTTAGTGATTGAGGACCTAATTTAATTCACCGTTTCGACAGATCAGTCTGCACTTTCGACAACAGAAATGTGAAAGAAAGACATATGAAAGACAAATATAGAGATAAATAGTTTGGACTTTGGGAGGTGGGGGATTTATTTGCGTGGGCCAAACAAATGCATGTTATATGTGGGAAACGCTGGAAAATGGAGGAGTACAAAGCCAGAGAGCAAGCTAAAGAAAGGTTTAGTTAAAGCAGGGTGAAGCAGCGAGTGCAAAACAACAGAGAAATACTGTAGAAAGCAGATCACAAAGCGAACAGAGAGCGGTAGTTCAGAGTGCACGGCGTCACAGAGGGACAGCAAAACAGTAAACAAGGCAAATGGAGATTAACCTTTGGTTTTCCCCATCAAAGAAAGCAAAAGAAAAAACTGTTCTGAATCTTTTTTTATTTCAGTTCTTTGTGCGTCTGCCGCTGTGTTCATATCCATGCCTCAAAAAAATGTGTTGTTACACAGCGGTAAGTCTTTTATTTTTCACCCCTTCTTTTGCCAGGTTTATATTTTGTCCCTTCAATTTCCATCCTCTCTGGAGGTCTTATCTCCCTCCTCCTGCCCCCTCTCCCATCTTCACTCTCTCCTTCTCTCTTTATGCCTGGCTCTCATCTTAGCCGCCTCATATATTTTGGTTTAATCAAACATGTCTGGGATCCTCTCCTGGCGCACATGGGTTTTGATCTGCTTCACAGAGCAGCTGGGCTTGGGCTTGGCTATCCTACTTTGTCATCTCTCTTTCTCTCTCTCACACACACTTGCTGACTCTCTCCTTCTACCTCCAGCACGACTCTGCACTTAAACACTATCCATTCTTCTTTTCTCTAAATTCTCGCTCCAGCCACTTTTATTTTTCCCTTTCTGTGTCTCATCTTCCATCGTGTGTACTCTTATTTTGCATAATTTGATTATATCCACAATAATGTGGTAGTTTGGTTATTATTGCTGTCATTAAATAATTTCCCCCCACTGTACAAGCATATTTATCCCTGTCTAGGTCTGTACTTTGACTTCTTCCACTGTTGTCGGTCAATCATCTAACCTGATCTGTATTTTGTGGATGCGGTCATAGGCGGAAAGTTGCCATTTACTCAGTGAGCTATGGTTGATGTCTGGTGTATGAAAATCAGCCTGCAGTCTACACTGTTTCCTGCTGTCATTCTTTCAGTACACACTGAACTACTGCTCCGGCTTTCATTCAGTCATTTATAGTATATTCTTGATTCTTATTTCTGAGATGCAGACTCAAATAGCAGTGCTTTTAATGCTTTTCATGTTTTTATTTGGTCATTTATTTATGTGTATGCATAGATGACAGCGTTTATAAAAATTAAAAAAATGTATAATTAATTCTGCAAGTAGCAGAACTTACATTCAGGTCCTTTGTAAATGAATCCAATCTCCATGTCTCCCTTTTCCTTTTGTGACTTTCAGTCTCTGTATGGCTCTCCCTTCACACATACTCTCTCACCCTCTCTCTTTCACAAACTCAGCATTTCTACTTAGCTGTTTCTTTTGCACCATCATTCTCTCCATCAGTGTCTCTGTCTCTGTCTTTCTCTTTTTTCCCTTCGTGTGAATCTGAATCGTGCTTTCTCTATCAGACAGCGTACCTGGGAGTCTCTGCTGCAGCTCCTGTCTGCTGTGCTCGGAGAAGAGACTACCCTCACTCTCTTCCACCTGCCATTCCACTGCGCTCTCTCCCCAATAGCCAATCTACAATGCTTTTAACTTCATGGAAACTTTCCCTCCAGTGTTGCTTTATCATTGTCTGTAAAATATTGATTTGCTCTGGTTGCCCCACATGATCATGTACGTATTCTTTTATTCAGTCCAAATCTTCTGTTTGTTTACCTGTTTACTCATCTGTCTCCTACCTCTGTCCACCAGTGCCCATGCTGGACCACCTGTGTTCGGCCTTGCTTTACCCAGATGAAGCATTGAAGTCTTCGGCCCTGTACGTGTGGCTCAAACTGTTCGGGACAGCTGGGGGCTCGGCGGCCCAGTCCTTGCCCATTGCCATCAGAGACAGAGTGTGCATCCTGCTGCTGCAGACCTTGGCCAATGCCAGCTCCCCCCAACTCGTCAACAGCTGTGTTGGTGAGGGGAAAAAAAACACCAGTCACTTGTAGACAACATCCAAACTTGGTCGTGGATGACTAAAAATAAACCACGCTGACAGAAAAGGAGTTTGCGATGACCTCAAAATGTTTTTAGAATAGTTTTGTATTTACAAAAGATAAATATTAATAATATTAACAATCAGTAATTTCAGTAGCTTGCATCAGCTGTCTGGTGCAAAGCCAGGATAAATTCTAAATGTTATATATTCTTCTTCAGCTGAACTGAGCCTGATTTTTACTCAGAATTACTTCATAGAATTATACTTGAGAGCAACATTAGTTGCCTGGATGAAATATTGCCATTATTATTGGCCTCATTTAGATTTATTTAGAACTAGAGTGTTGGACTGTTAGAGTGGCTTTCACCAAAAGGCTTGACGTTGTTATGATCAGTACAGCACGCTTACTGTAGCTTAGGCAAGCATGAAAAATACAATTGTGGAGATAAGGGGAGGATGTTATTAAATATGGATGAAAATTTTAGCTGAGCACAACAACAACAACAACTAGTTTGCTGACAGTCTGAGGGAAAAGCTATTACAAATTTGTTGTCATGTATGAAACATAGCCCCGCTCCCGACTGCCTGAGCACGAATAATGATGAGGACTATTAAGGTGCGGACTTAAAAGAGGGCTAAAAGACTAAAGCGCGGGTGACAGCTATGTTGTTTGATGTCACTTTTTAATGCAAAAGTAATCCCTTTTAAGAAATTTGTGTGAAGTGAATTCACCAAATACTGCCTTGTCATTAGAGGTCTAGGTTGGTAGGGGTTATAAATAATGAGACAGAGCTGTTTCGTCTCTGTTTGTTTGTTTGTTTTTAGAAAAGCTAACAGGACATAAAATGACACATCCATCATCTTTCTCAGTGAAGATCGGAAATCTACTTAAGAGTGAGGCAAGATGGAGAAAGAGGAGGGATTACACTGAGATGAAAGAGCGCTGCTATCAAAGGCTAATAAGCTCTGGTGATAACCAGAATGGCGGTCTACAGCACGTGCAGTTGTTGAAAAGGAAACAGAGTCATTACCTTTGGAGATCTGAAGTTGTTTTATCACTATTAACTTGGCAGAGAGTTTTGATGCATTGTGGGCTTTGAATTGAAGTGCAAGGTTGGTTTACTCCGGTTTCTAGAGTAGCTGCGGTAGCTGGTTGAGCTTTCGCTGTTGTTTGTGTAATTTTGAATTGATTTACTCTTAATGCGCTTACCTTCACCAGTCCCGGTGAGAACAGCATGATGGAGGAATTAAATAGGATTATTATAGTTTTTCTCCAACGCTGTGTTCGAGACATTTCCATGAACGAAAATGTACTTTCTCTAATGTTTAAGAATGATTACTCTGTATCCACATGGCTGGAATAGAAAATAAAAACCATACAGCATGGCAACATTTAATCGCTAGTTATATAACTGTTCATTGCTTTGTGTGTTTGAGTTCTCATTTGTGAAACTTGTGAATCTGTCTTGCACTGTTAAAAGGGTATAATTCAGGCCCTCTGTGGACTCATGTGCCCCTGTGCTCATCTGTAATGCAGTATGACACTTAGGCCTTATTGATGATGTTTAAATGTTTTAAGTTGCATTAGTATAACATGTTACCTACATATGGATATATGTGTATGACATTGAATGTATCTATCCCCATGTCTTGTCTAAAACATGTTAGGATTTATAATTATGTTTGTGTATATATGGAGAATGTTGTACTTTGTCAACAGTATCTGTTTTAACGCGTTGTCTTTCATCTGTTAGGTCTGTTGTGGCTGCTGGTGCAGCTGGGCGAGGCAGTGTCAGTTCTGATGAGCAGTCGCAGCAATTTGATGATGTGCAGTGAGAACCAGAACAGCCACGCCAACAACAGCCAGTCCCTCAGCCAAAACCAAGAGCAACAGTCCCCTGACCATTGCCCTCTGCCTCTCATACTGAAAAAGGTCTCTGTCCAAACATCCTGCTCCAACCCCCCAAGACCCGCATTCTGGCGCAGTGACGATAATCATAACAAGAAGTTCTAATCCTGGATTAATCTGCCTTTGAATAGGGATTCAGGGAGGGTTTAGCCTGGACAAATATTTGTGCTACATGTCTGGGAAATCAATGCGTCTAGTTTACATTACATTGCTAGTTAGATTTTCTCAGTTATGACTCGCATTACAGCGCAGCTCGTGACGTTAGTAGTTTTTTTGATGATCGCTGTTGTGGTTTGAGTTTTTAGAAAATCTAATTACCAAAACATAAATAATCTTCCAAATCAATTTTAAATCACACAGCTGTGTGAGAAAGAGAGAACTTGGAAGACTTGACTTGGTCAAACAGAAAGACAAACAACAGCAATAATGCTAAACAAGAGTAATTAGATAAGCCAACTTGTGGATTGTTTAGTGGTTGTACTAAATGACGTCATATACAGCACACTGAGTCCCTCTCAGATTTTATGGAAAGTGTAACTGATTCATCCATATTCATCACAGGGGTCACTCTGGCTCCAGTGTACCTTAGTAATTTGTTATCTATAGATCACATTAACCTCACTTATAAAGACATTAAGGTAATGTACCTCACCCAGTGCTGATCGAATGACCGCACGAATGAACCATGAAATAATTTTCACTTCAAATTAAACTAAAAATTAGAGTTAACCGACATTGCAACAAGTGCACTCGTACTTTTAACGTGTTTTGGGGTTTTGGTGTGAGGTTTCGCTCTCACACCAAATCACCAAACCTCCACCAGTCCACCTACACCATTTATTTGTGGCTTAGACATTTCTGTTTGGAGTTATAAGATCATAGAAATCTGACATATTTACAAAAACAGGCTCATTCAAATAATTTCTAATCCTCTTAATTGCATGCCCTGATATGCTGTACATGCAGGCTCACGGTGCTGCTATCTGACATCCCTTAACACATTTATAAATGAACCGTGTCGCACAGAGCATAGACAGTGTACTGAAGATGAGAGCCAGACGGTTGGCAAATATTGCTGCATCTCTTATGTTATTAGCAACCTGGCAGAGTTGAAAAAAGCTATACTTTATGTATGTCAAACACCGGGAGCCCTGCACACTATTTGAACGCTGCGTGTCTTCCATGAGTGGTGTATTCTAATTAAGCCCATAAAATGTGTTTTCCAGTTGCTGCTGAGTGGCGATGAGACGTTGCAGACGACCAGCGCAAAGTGTATTGCATCCGTCCTGGTCCATTCTCCCAGTCAGTGTAGCGCTCCTTTCATCAAGGCCGACGTACCTGGTGATATGCACACAGAGACACACAAACACAGTGGCTGGGATATGCTTGCTGTACAAGCTATTGCCTCTACAAATATTTTCCTCTGCCTTCTTCTGCGTTTCCTTTTGACTCCCTCGCTTTGTCTTCATTTTTGTTATTTCTCTCGCTAGCTCTCTGTGTATCTCTATTTTTTTTTTTGTCTTTGTTGCTTTCTCCTCCACTTTTATAGCATTTCTTCATCACTGTAGTGTTTCTCTCTTTCCCCTGAATTTCAGAATATGATGAGGCTTTTAAAAAAACAATATTACCATCCTTTGTTGTGTATCATGCTAAATTTGCAAGCAAACATTACACCCTGTTTTGAAAGCAGTGTTATGATGCTGCTCGAGTATTGTTCAGTATTGTTCACTGCTCTGTCTTTCTCGATTAATATTATTGCTCTAGCCTTCACTCAAGTCCTCTTTTTCCCTCCATCTCTCTTTCCCCTCATAGAGTTTCTGTTTGACCGTCTGGCCAGTAGCAGCAGTGAGGTGCTGCTGTGGTCTGTCTACAGCTGTTTGGTGTTACTGACTGAGGACCCACTCTTCTTCTCCCAGTGTCACTCGGTCTACGGTGAGAGAGAGAGAGAGCACTTTCCCAGCTCGAAAACAGTCCTGAGGCATGATTATGTCATCCTTGTTTGTGTGTGTTAGGTCTGTTTGTGATGGTGACCCTGTAGGTTTTGGACATTTGATGAAAAGACAGGTCGTGGACAGTGTATACAAAAATGTCTGCATTATGTAATTTTTCTGTGACAGTGACGAGAGATTTTAATAATCCCTCCAAAGTGGAGCAGTTTGTCTGTGCCTGTGTGAGTTTTTTATGGCCGTACACAACTCAAAATGTTGTCAGTTGAATCATATTTTGGCTGTTCAATACGAACATTTAATCATTCTTTATTTTTTCAGTTCAGTGCCACACTAAACTCCTATATCAGCCTACATGTGTCCCGTGATTGAGCCAACCTCATGTTTTAGTGCCTTTATTTGTCATCTGTGATGTGAAAACACACAGTCAGAGTAAAAGCCTAAAATTGCCGGGCCTAAAATCCCAGTGCTCTGACGGAGTGTCTCTCCTGCTGGGCTGCTGACAGCTCTGTCAGCTAAAGAGTCAGTCATGGTGGACGGCAGCAGCAGAGGAGGTTGTACCACCGCCTGGTTTAAAAGTGGTTTAGCCGATTTCACTGACAGTCATCACTGCAGCTGAGAGTGTTGGAGCTGTCACTGCCCTGCCTCGCTGTCCTGGGTCACGTTCTCCTCTGTCTCTATCAGTCTTTTCTGCCTTGTTAGTTTTGTGGTCATTTTGAGACTCGGCTTGTAAAGTTTATAGCCTGCCATGCTGTCGCTCCTGCATTCCTCTATGTACAATGATGCAGATTAAAAAAAACAAAGTGCAGACATTCGACTGGTAAAATGCGAGTCGACTTGGCGTCTTCTGAACTGATGACTCAAATCATCAAGCTTTAAGGGTCAGCCCTTGATTCTTTTGTCATTTTCACACCGTCCAAACATCACATTACTGTACATTACTGCACAGGGATCAACTAGACACATGGTGCCATTATAATCTCAGAATGGCAGACTAAAATACTGGCAAACGTCCATAGATTGCATCCCTAATGAGGTGTACAGTATGCGTTGGAATGCCTTTAGTGTCTGCCATTAAAGTAGAATAATGAGGTACCACCACTGGCTTTGGCTTTTTTTAAATTCTGCACAACTCCACTCCTTAGAAATTGTTTGAAAAACACTTGCAGTACAAATTTAATTTACCAGTACACAGGATATCTGGTGTAACCACTCCTTGTGCTATTAAGTTCCTGCTCTAGTTCACTATAAACATGAGATCAGTACAGCAGATTCTGTGTAGCAGTAAATTGGAAAGATGTACCACTGCCACTGTTTGTTTGACGTGTTGGTGTGTGTGCGTGCTTTGGGCGCGTATTACATTTATAAGGGTGCCAGTCATTTTAATGCATGCAGTCACTGTAGCCTGTAATGTAGTAAAACATCAGTCAAAGCGCTGTCATAACTTTGGCATTGAGCAAGATTAGACAAATGTGTGTGTGTGTGTTGTGGGGTTCCTGTCTGCCTGCTCATGTGCAAAGTTGAGTCATGTATTGCTGTGACACAATGAGCTGTGTGTGTGTTTGTGTTTGTTAGGTATTGAGTCCCTGGTGCGCAGTCTGAAGGAAGCTCTGCGGCTGACCAACCTGGAAGTGCCGAAACAAGGTCTGCTGCTCCTTACAGAGATACTGGAAAGGTGAGACTGCTCTGTAATGTTTTTTTTGTTTGTTTTGTTTTTTTTTAGTTGTCCCACTGCCAAAATGATTCCACTGGATGTGCAGCTCCCTTGAAAATTCCTGCACTGAGCATCTTTGCTTACTGACTAAAAATGATGTCACTACGCCTCAGCTCCTCTACACTTCAAACAGAGCACAGCTGCAGCAGATAAGAATAATTATGGTTTAATTTCGGCACCCTATGTATGAATGTTAAAGGGTCAGTTCAGCCCACAAAAAAACACAAATGAGAGTTTATGTATTGATGTTTTGAGATATCTGCTGCTGAATAACATTGAAAAGTTTCTTAGCAGCCTCATGTCTGTTGAAAAAGAATGTCCTGGTTATTCTGGATGATTCAGTAAATAACTTATACATCATAACTGTAACATAGAGTTCTCAGTGCAAGTTGTAATTGTGAGGCTTAGCGTGCATTCAGACAGGGTCAGGCGCTGCGGCGAAACGCAACAGGGTTGTTCAGTGGTGGAGAGGGTGAGGAGGGCTGAGGTGGATTGCTGGGGGTCTGTCTATATGTGCTGAATGTGAAACAATCAGGAAATAACTGTTTATTACGCTGATTAACCGGCTATATCGTGGCTAGGGCTCGCTCACTCTCAATCACTGTCTGTGCCTCTTGATCAAAGCTCTCTTTCTCAACAGGTAGAGTATCAGAGTTTAGTCCATGAATCCACCTGGATAGTCTCAGTTTCAGAGACATTTTAGGCTGACTGTGGCTGCGTTTTTTTCCAAAAGTTCGATCTGGCTCAACTTCTCCGCCACAGGATGCTACGTTCTCTGTCAGACACCCCTGCGACGTGGACCATCGCAGCCAGAACAGATGACCCTCACTCAAATGAATGGAAAAACCTGCGTTTTTCGATCCTGTCTGATTGCAGCGTGTTAATATCACCAAAACCACACACACAATTATGCTAATGAATTTTACACCACTGTATTTTTGTACACAAACTCAATAGCATGTACGACCTGATCTACACCTACATGGAGAAGCGACCTCCAGTCAAACATGTTAAATACAGTGCACGAGGAAGCTTAATTATATTTGAATTAACTGTCTGCTGGCTCGCGGATGAAAATATATCACGAGCTAGTAAAACACTGTCATGATATTTCTGCAAGGTTCACATAATTTTAATTGAATGTTCCACTCGTCACATAGCAATGATACAGAGGATAAGAGATTTCAAATGACGAGGGAAATTTGTCCTTTACGCTGAGTGGAACAGTGAAAAAGGAGCTAGACCAGAGCAGTGCTGAGCAAGCAAAAATTGTGTGTGTGTGTGTGTGTGTGTGTGTGTGTGTGTGTGTGAGAGAGAGTGTTATCCAGTTTGGGTTGTAACATGCCTCATTACAGAACATGAATGGGAGTTAGTACCTTTTGTGTTTGTGTGTGCACACCTGTTTTTATGTGTGTTGGTGTCAATAGTTAACCCTCTGGAGTCCGAGCAATCGCACATGATTGATAGGGCCATTGATAGGACCACAGAGGGTTAAACATTACTGTGTGTGTGCTTGTGTGCACCTTTATGTGCATGCATGTGTTATTTAGGATGTCGATGTGACTACTGTTGTGGCAACAGGGGAGTCAGTCTACAGCTGTTGTGGCGCTGGCTGCGTCATGGACAAGATACTCTGGTGATCTTTGTAACGCCAATAGGTCAGCACTATTTGTTTATTATGTGTACCTGCCATAAAAGAGAGAAAATAGGTGTCTGTGAGTGAGACCGAGGGAGGACGGGTTCATCGCGACTCAGCAACAACAGTCACTGCTGGTATTGCCACGGCGAGCCAAAGATTGATAGATAGATCAGGCAAAAGAGCAGACTGTCAGCTTTTTGATCAGCCTCTATTGACATCCATGTCAAACGCACATCAGCAAAAATTCCTGAAAGGCCGCTCCCTTTCTTTGTGCTTATTTGAACAAAGTTCGCAGTGACTCATCTATAAGATCAACAGTACTGTACGATTTTTAACTATCTTCCTATTGAACATTTGCTTAAAACTGCGATTCCAGCAGAAATTATTATAGATGTCCTGTTCCTTTAGCTTTCAAGGCTACAAATTTGTCTGTGAAAGCTTGCACTGTAATTTTTGGTGCCATACGTATGTGTGTACGTGTACAGGCAGCCCCCTACTGCACGTCTCTTCCCCAGTGGTCCGGGGTTTGTGGCAGTTTCAGAGGCCATAGTAGCTGGAGTCTCTTCCACCTGCCTGCTGGTAGCCACGCAGGCTGCCAGCGCCGCCTCCGCCCTATTCAGGTATACACAAACACACATACTGTAGATGCATAAATAAGTTGCATATTGTCAAGGACACTTGTGCAGCCACATACTGGGGATTCCTAACTCTTTCTTGCGAAGTTACAGTTGTTTGTTATTGAAATCCATCTACTGGTAAGTCTATTCCTCAGTATTGGAATGAAGCAATATATAGTAATCACATGTCAGTTGCTCACAAAATCACTTACATTCATCATCTTACATAAACTCGTATACATACAGTGGCAACCTATATTTATATGCATGTACAACTGCACAATGTCACGGGTAAATAGAAAACACACACACACACTCGCATGTAGACGCATATATTTACTTGTAGATAAATTGAGCTAGGTGCTTTTTTAAGGACACTTTAGCTTTATACCCTCTGGCAAACCCATACTATGAGCTGCACTCATTCACACACACACACACACTCTTCCCTTCACCATCCTCCCTCCCTCCCCACCTACTTAAAACCATCCTGCAGTGTTTTGTAATTTAATGTCGGGTGTTTCTATAAACTGCTGCCACTCTCTCAATTCTGCAGACTGAACCACCAGTCCAGACCAGTACAGTACAGGGAGATTGAGCGATTGATAGAGGCCATCACTAACAAATTCCCTGAGCTGCCGCTACCCGCTCCTGCTCACAGTCGAGGCTCCGTGAGTTATTTTTGCTTTATGTTTTATCGATAAATATGAAATAAAGTTATAAACATATACACAACTGAAGAACTGGTGGTGAAGAGATCTGTCTTCTATGCTGACTTCCTCTTGCCATGAGTCTCCAGAGTCTGTTTTCCGTGAGTTATCAGTGCCATTAAAAACAACGCTGACATATGTCACTGATGCTGTCTAGCAACATGTCACCCAGTATGTGATTGACATGTTCGATCAAAGGTAACTCATTGTTCCATGAAGGAATGATGGTCTCTTTCTGTAGGGTTTTTTTAAATTTTTTTATAGCTGTCCCTCATTTCTGCCTTTAGTTTTCAGACAGGAATCAGGATTCCTGTCTGAAAACTGGAGCATCGTGTCTGTGATAAGGACAGTGATGTGACTGTCAGCAGGATATGACTGGTTGGCATGTTTTCATGCTCCTATGTCAACAATACATTTATTTCACTTTAATCACACTGAGGCACCATATAGGTTCAAGATTTGTCTTTATACAAGGTGTCAGTGCAACCTGTGAATTTTTACTGAGGAAGCACAGAAGATATTAACATTTTCTCAGAGTCTCTTTCATATAAATCTGTTTGGATGATGTAAGATGATCTTTTTGTTTGTGATGTTATCTAATGTTTTTGAATTTGCCTGTCTCTCGGGCTTCTTCTCTTTTCTCTATTCCTGTTTCTTTTATTTTTCTCTCTGTCTCTCATCCTCCAGGGAAGGAAGAGGTCATACTCCAGCAGCCAGACTTCCAGGTCCGAAGGATTTCTGCTCCAGGCCCTGGTCTGTTTTCAGGCTGCCTGCAGGTCAGCGCAATGTCCAGTCACATGTTCAAAGACTTTAATGGGATCACTGAGACAAAATTGAAGAAACAGACTCACTAATGAACAGATAAAGTCTTCAGTCTTTGGTTGTTTGGAAGTTCGACCTCAAGTCTCAAGCTTTGTTTTCTCATATCAATGTAAAAATTGTATTAAATCAAGTGTAAATTGGTGATATGGCAGATGTGAGTATTGTAATTAATATTTTTAGCCCTTCAGCAGACTTTTTCAGCTGAAATTTATGAGGGAGTTCTTCCTGGTATGCATGTGTACCTGTAATGAGGGTCTGTTCTTTGTGTGATTTTTGTATATTTGTGAGTGGGTGTGCTTGCCTTTATTCTTTGCATTTACATATGTGTGTGTCCAAGGCTGGCTGAGGAGTGTGCATCAGATCCTCTTCTGAAGGAGAACACGTTCACAGCTCCGTCTAAACACGGCGATGTGCAGGACTCGCTGGAGTCGCTGTGTCAGTGTCTGCTACGCTGCTGTGACTCTGTCTGGATACTGACCGTCATCGTGAGAGCACACAGATGCACGCGTCTGATTCATTATCAGGCTCATCGTAAACTTCTACCTTTCTGTCACACACACGCTTGCAACCGAGCGCTTGAGAAAATGATCCTGCAATTCGCCACATCTCTTTTCTGAGAAATATGTTACAATGATTACTGTGCGCTGTGTGGAGGTTCCTCTAAATCACTGTATTAATATCACAGCCACAAAGCCTTTGTCTTCACTACTTTTGTGTTCACGTAGACATTTGAGCCTACTGATCGATATCTGTTATGTATTTCTAGAGTTCATCGATGAGACAGAAACAGTCATTTGTCTGTGATTTCCTCTTTTGTGTGCGTGCGTGTAGAGGATGTGCGGGCGTACACACAACGCTCAGATACTGCAGTACTTCTACTCGATCCTATCTTACCAGTTCACCCTCCTCCCGTCTCTCATGCCTGCCTTTGCAAATAAGCTAGGTGAGTTGGATAACACTGTATAACTCCAAAGCAACAGCAAGTGTCTCCATTATTTCACTTGATTGCAGAATCAGACATTCTGGCTTCTAGTTTTATGGCAGCATGCTGGCGGTGTGTAGTTTCTCCCCTTTGGTTGGGTGTAATGGCAACACTGTTGTTGGTGTCTGATGAACATTTGCCTAAACTGGTCAGCACTGACTGGTGTAGTAGCAGACAAAATTCTTCTGTGTTATCTGAAAGGCTTCTAAACAAGACAGGCTGACAGTCCCTGTAATATTTTAGCGGTGGCTTATGAAATACAATACTGATAACAAAGAGCCCTCATGAAATATATTTGGCAGAATCAGTGACAAATGACAGGTGTGGATTTTAGTAAATAACCTGCTTAATGAAACAATAAAAGACTTTACAGTGGATTTATTTGAATGTTTCTGATGGATGTCAGTAGTGAACTGAATTTAAATTTGTGATGTGATTTGTGAGATCACTGTGTGATAGCTGGGACAGGCCACAGAGCTCATGTTTTTATATTCGACCCACCTTTGAAGTGTTGTTACTGCCGGATTTGCACAGAGCGCTGCTGGTCCTGCTGGCAACATATAGCACCAACCCCATACTGCCATGAAACTGGAGGCCTTTCTGTGTTTAGCCAACGTGGGAATACAAAATAAAACCATACTAACCAAATTTATTTTTAAAGAAGTCTGCTGTTGTATTGCTGATCTTGCTCACAGCACATTTTGGAGTTTAAATGTCTAACTAAATTAAATAAGCACAAACAGAAGGAATTTCACTATAAACCTCAGTTCCCAAGCAGAACAGCAATAAACTTCATTTCATTTCATTATCACGTAACAGATTGTGTTCTCTGCACCACCGAACGTTTCTTTTTCAGTAATGTTTTCAAAATAAAATCCATATTGCATGCACTTCAAGATTATGCCAGAAACATCAGTGCCAACGGCTGATTCTGCTCTAATCAAAGATAGAGCCGAACGCCTGAATGTCGACTTGATGAAATTTTATATCTGTAGGGGGAAAAGTAAACAATCTGGCCAGAGCTGGAAGTCCACACGACAACGAGCCTCAATTATTGACAGGAAACTTGTTGCCCTGGGCATCTATCCACAGCCAGCTTGGTGGCATTAAAAAGAAACTTAAGCTTTATATTTATGCTGCAAGCGGTTAACATATGGATACGGCTGAGCAGTACTTCAGCGTAGATCCACAAGAAAGTGAGTCGGTCGCTTTATGGAATTAATACTTCCCTCTAATAAGTGAGGACTGTTCTGTCTCGCTGCAGCACTGAAGTAGCCAATACATTAAATACAGCTTTACGATTTCGCTTTTTTCTCTCTCATAGAATTAAAATAGGCCCGCTCTCCCATTATCTCCAATGAAGCCAAATGATGAGCTGAAGGATCGGAGAGGGAAACGTAGCTTGAAAACTAATGTGGGAATAAAAGATGACGGTTTGGGGATCATGAACTGAGGCTGAATTATGTGGCTGCCATAATGATGACAGGCCTCTCTCCCTCTCTCCCCCTCTGCACTGTCTCCCTCTACCTTTACCTCCCTCTCTCTTTTTCTTTCTCCTCCTTTTACTTCTAAACCATTGAATTTTCATACTATAATTATGTTTTTGTTTCTCTTCTGCTTGTGATGTACTGTATAATTTTTGTTGTTGTTTTGAAAGGTGTTATATAAATAGTGTCTTTATTAGATCCCCTCTCCTCTTCCCCATTTTTTACAGTCTCATCCTTCCTTTCATTCTGCTCTTCACCTCCTCTTCCCTGCAGCGTCCTCTGGTTTCTTGAGGCTGGCTCTGGAACACAAAGGGCTCTTCTGTGCGGGAAACAGGTACTGTACAGCGTAACAGGATAACCTGAGGACACACACACACACACACACACACACACACAGCAATTAACAAAGCACTGCTGTCTGCAAAGTTAAGCTGTGTGTTAGTGTGTGTGTGTGTATATGTGTGTGTGTGTGGTAACCATGGTGCCTCAGAAAGTTGAGTTCTTCTTCTTATTGGAGCACATTGAACAATGAGACAGATAACATGACTGAAGCGTCTGTCATTTCTGAGTCACCCTGCTTTTTTTTTTTTTTCCAATAAGCCAGTCTTCTCAGCAGTGTGTCTGTCTCAGAGCAACAGATCTGCAGCTTCAAAGTCTACTGTGTGTGTGTTAACGTGTGTGTGTGTGTTTAGAGTTTTGTTTTGTGTACATAAGTGTATGTACTTTAGTGGGTGTATGTGTTAGTGTGGTCATAAATGTGGTTTTAGGCCCTCCTGCTCTGAGCTGTAATGAAACTGAACCATGCTGTGCTTATGTTTCATATTTGAAAGGATGAAGTCAAGGCACATCCTGCCCTGTCTCTGACAGTTCACTGTTTTGACCGTACATTGTGGAGGAAGTATGCTCTGTTTATCTCAGGAGCCCTCGTTCTTTATTCATTTCTTTTCCTGATTTGTCTTTTTTCATTGTATTCACATTTATTTTCTGTGTGTGTGTGTGTGTGTGTGTGTCTGTGTGTGTGTGTGTTTCTCCCCCCTTACCAATTCTTTCAGGAACCCAAATCTGAATGCATCTAGCTGTGGTTTTCTACAGAAACTCAGTATGTGTCTGCTCTCCCAGTCAGACCCCGCTTTTGGCGCTTACCAGCATGGTAGGCAAATACACAGACACACACACACACACACACACACACACACACACACACACACACACTTGCACCACACATTACGCTATGCGCAGTACCGGTAAAATCCTGTTGTTCCTGTCAGCTTCCAAGCAATGATGTCATGCTTACCAGTTATCAAAGACTGTTGAAGTGTTGAACCGAGGTGTTGGTACTGTTCAGCACGGTTCAGCGGGTTTGTTATGTGTAAAGAAGGTCAGCTCGGTTCAGTTGTCATTTCTTTTCAATAGCTATATATATATATATATAAGTCTGTGATCATAAGCCATCTTGAATTTTAGTGTCCAATAAAAACACCTGTCGATACATATTTGAGATTATATTTGTAGATTTGTATTATTGTGTATTTAAATACATTCCCAGCTGAACTTAAAGGTATTATGTATAATTTTGCCACCATATGTTTAGTTTCCTCTATTTTGCATCCCCCCTCTTCGTCTCTCCCCTCTGTTCTGCGCCTACAAAGTTGTCTCCGGTACTGCACCTACCTACTTGAACGCCCTTATACAGGCATATGCTACCTCATGACCGTTGCGCTCCTCCAATGAGCGACGCCTGGCTCTGCCACCCGTTCGTTCAAGGCAATCCAAACTCTTCTCGTTTGTTGTTCCCCGCTGGTGGAACGCACTACCAGTTCCTACCAGAGCAGGGGCGTCCCTCTCTACCTTTAAAAAACTCCTGAAGACCCAGCTCCACTAGCACTTATTACTGCACTAACGCTTCCTATCGCACTATACCTTGATTGTTCCCTTTTCTGTAAGTCGCTTTGGATAAAAGCGTCTGCTAAATGTAAATGTAAATGTTTTTTCACTTTAAACGTCAGTAACATTAAAGAAGAATCTCCTGAACGAACGCGCCTGTTCTCTGACGTTAAGTTAACCGTTTTTCAGCTGACACATTCAGCAGACAAGCTTACGATGCCACTGTGGAAACATGTTTGCAAAGTCACTACATATCAGCTCCACCAGGAATGTGTCAGCTGTAAACATGTTGAATGTGTGAAATGGCCTTGATTTGAACACCGAATAGTGTTTACCTGCTGATTGCTGAGTGAAAGAGCTGATGCCGAACCTCTTAAATGTCAGTGCGCATTGTGACAACAACACAGATAACGCTTTGAATTAAAGTGGTATTGCTTCTGATTATGCAAGATTGAAGTAAACGTTATTAAAGAAAAGAAAAGCACAACAACGTTTTGTTGGAAGCTGCTCTTGTTCCCAGGAGACACGAGTAAAATATTTCTTCGAGGTGGTGAGATATAAGAGTTGTACGAGTAGGTGTGTGTTTGTGTGTGTATTTGTTTTTGTGTTTGTGGCTACGAATAGAACTAGACTTTTGTTTGTTCCTTTTTCTGTCTGTCAACATCTTCCTCCCTTTCATCACCCTCATCTGTTTCAGTTTCATTTTCAGACTCACATTTTTCTTTGCCCTCATCTCGAGTTTTACCGTTTTATTACATTACATTACATTACATTTTAAGTTTAAAAATGTATTAAGTTATATTTTTATTTGATTTTATTAACCAGGACATGTTTTTACTGTTTCTATACATGCTCATGCACATTTATTAACTCTCTGATAGAATATCAAAGAGTTTTTTTTCTGCTTTTGTATAGACACCTGATAATTGCACAACAGCTGTGTGAGTGTTTAAGAAAACTTTTCCATCCTCCATCCTATTATCTTCTGTTGATCAAAACCTGAGCAGGAGGCGACATGTCACTGCAGCCTGCTTTGTAGGTCCTTTTGTCGCCTTTCTCCCATCTGTTGTTTCCCTTCTCATCTGTCTGTCCTCACTTGTGAGACAACCTTCCATTTTTTCTTCCCGCCTCTCTTCTCGAACGGCTCCCTGGAGGTGACGGCTGCATCGCTGCCTGGCGCCCCTCTCCTCATTCTCCTCTGATTTCCAAACAATACCATCTAGTTCTTATTTGTTCTCCACAGTGGCCCCCCTGGACCACAGTATTCTCCGCCTGCAGCCTTCTACAAGATGTCCACCTCCCCTTTTGGTTCCTGTTTATATTTATCTCTTCTCCTCTGTCTGTATTTTTGTAACTCCCCATTCCCTTCTTCACTTTGTTTTCCTCTCTTGGCTGATTGGTAGTTCTGCTCCCTACAGACCTTTCTGTGGCTTTATAGCCTCTGTGTAGCTATGCATCAGTGGCCCCTGTCCCTGTCTGCCATCTCCATGTGCCTTCTTTGTCATTCTTTTCTTTTCCCTGCCCCTTCTCTCTTGTGATTCACTCATGTTTCCTTCCTCGCTCCTCTATTAAAGTAACCTCTTTTTCTCCAGACCTGCGAGAGGCTGCATTGCACAGGCGTCATTTTCTCTATTCAGCAGCATGTTTCAATGGCCCTTTTTATCTGTTTCCCCTTCTCTTTCCGTTCTTTATAAACTACATCTCATTTTCGTCTCCCTCTCTCCTAGTCTTCCGTTTCCTCGCTCCTCTCTCTCTCTCTCTCTCTCCGGTTCCCTAAAGATAACCCAGATATGGAGACGGTGCACCTAGTCCTTCTGCTTTAGCTGTTTCATCTGAATTCCCTGTTGTGCTTCACGTCTCCTGTCCCTTTTGTCTTTTTTTTCTCTTGCCATTTTATTCAGTATTGTTTATTTACAGATAATTTCTTTTGCCCCCTGTCCGACTCTTTCCAGTCCTCGAAGAGTTGGAAGCCCTCCTCAGCACTATAGCACTGACCCTCCTGTCTTTCTCCTTCATCTCGCTCTCCCTTGCAGTCTCACTTTTCCTTCTCACTGTCCTCTTTTCATGCACCTGTCATTCCACACGCTTTTCTCATCTCGTTTTTTATCTTTGCGATATTACATAACATGGCAAAGAGTGCATGACATCTATGGCTTGCTTAATGATGATATTGGCTTTATGTTTGGATACAACATAGTTCATTGGAAAAGTGTGAAATCAGTGTAAACCCACTCGTTTTCGCCCCCATATGTTTTTTTTTTTATAAGTGTCAGCTTTGGCTTAGCTTTAGTCATAAACACAATGTTGGTGAGTAATGCTCATTTGTAAATGACACCTCAGGGCCTCTTCTGCTGCAGTTTACTATATTCCCTCAATCTCTTCACTTCATTCACATCCTTTTCCTCCTCTTCCTTCTCTTTCTTCTCTTATTATTAGAATAGATTAACCATATTTTGCTTCCTTATTTCCTTTCTCATCCCCCAGATGTTAAAGAGGTGGAGAATCTTCTGCTCCACAACCTTCCCTCTCTGTGTTTTCGTCTGTCAGACTGGCCCTCCCTGCTGCGTGAGGACCCAGGGCTGCAGCTGTGTGAATATAAAGGACCAAGGGCTGCTCAGTACTGTCTGCTGATAATCCTACACCTTGCCTTGCAGCAAGGAGACAGGTAATACAATGCGCACACACACAAACACACACACACACAGTCTGGATGTCTGGGGACTGCGTGGTGGACAACACAGAATGGCATCAAGCAACCGAAAACACCAGTTTCACTCACAGTTCAGACATGCAGACGTACACGAATCACTCTGGGGATTCATGACGTTGCAATATTTCAAAGAGTTAGAAAACAGACTTTGCTGGTATTTTTTTGTGGACACGAAATTAACAAATAAATATTTCATCAGTAAAAAAATTTGCTGATACAAATTCTAAGCACATGGGCCCGGTGCTGCTGCACACTGGTTTTGTAAGAAGGGGGAATATAGTTTGATCCAGAAATACTGACTTTGTTCTCCCATAGCAGCATCCATTAGCACTGCAAAAGTTGTCTTTGAGCAGGGCAGGATTTTCCTGATTTAGTGGCTGCTCAGTAGCTCTCGGTAGAAGTGTATTACCTGTCTCTGTAGGGAATCAGTATAAGGAGTAAAGTGTCACCATAGCTCTCTCTACTCTGTAGCAAGTATGACTCGACAACAGTGACAGAATCAGATCTTTCACCTCCTCAATCTTGGCAACCTGGAAATGCTTTAAAGATGTCTAATATTTGACACCAAAAGTAACCTTAAGAAAACATCAGTAACATGGATATAAAGACCAAACTGAGAGAGTTATTGTTGTCATTTTACCCAGCTGATGTTTATCTTGAAATTTCTTGCACATTCCTCTGGTGTGGCCCTCGAGAGCAGAAAACAAATATTTGAGCTGGATCACTTGAAATAACCAAACTCCCAGATGATAGCTAGTGTCAACACATCAATGTATTTCCAAGGAAGCGGCTGGTTTTGCCTGGCGCTGTGTGGCGCTCCCTCCGTACTCTAGCGGCCCATCAGGAGTGTTTTTAAGTACATATTTTATGACCTCAGAGGTATGTCAGCTTCTTTGGAAACTTTAATCTGTCCTTCTGCAGAACATCAGCTCTGTATTACCCCCCAGGGAAGGGGATGAAAGCCTCTCCCTGCCATGGTGTGGTCTCATCAAGATTAATGGGAGCTGTGGCCAGAGATTTACATAGCGTGGGAGGGCTGAGTGTGTGTGTACTCAGGGATATGGCTGTGAATCTGTGTGTGTGTGTGTGTTTCCGTGCGTTGGTATACATTCTATTTGACTGTGTTTGGTTATGTGTGTATTTTTTGCGTGAGAAAGAGAGATCGCAAGTTTGTGACATCAACATGCCCCCGAAGCACTTTTTTCTGCTTTGCACACACAGTTTGTGTGTTTGCCCACTTTAATACCCGTGTCTGCTGAGGTGTGTTTGACATTCAAATATATATACGAGTCTGCGTGTTTGCATATGTTCAAATGTAAATGTTTACTTGTAATTAATGTCCTCATTATTGTGCGTGTCCGTGTTGATCCAGGCTCCTTCCAGACCAGACGGTGTTCTCCAGTGTAGTGTGGCTGTTGCATTCAGTGCAGGAGCAGGGCGGCTGTGCCCTGCCTCGATCTGTGCTCCGCTCTGCCCTCTACCTGCTGGCAGTGACACAGGACAAGAGCCCCGACCTCGACGGGGTAACTGTGATCAGTTCACTGCCCAGAAATCAAAACCTACAAATGTAGCACAGTAGATATACACCGTTAAAGTTTAGTTTAAGAACA
Organism: Sciaenops ocellatus; assembly: GCA_033000465.1. Lineage (NCBI taxonomy): Eukaryota > Metazoa > Chordata > Actinopteri > Sciaenidae > Sciaenops > Sciaenops ocellatus. The sequence goes on from CP136877.1 coordinate 21,969,147, forward strand.
CCTTCATACCTTGTAGATATTTTCAAGATTTGCCTTATTTTAGTTGTGACGTTAAGGTGTCAAGATTTCAAGACGAAGGTGTTCAACGAGTTGTTTTTCTTGTGCACAGAGAAGGAGAACAGCATGTACTGGAGCTAAAGTACAGTGTGCTTTAATATGGACCATTAATGTGGAGACCGAGGCGTACTTAAAACCATAGTTTGACAGCTCATATTCATCTTTTGATACAAAATCCATATTCTGCTGTTGATGATTCAGCGGCAAAGAATATTAATTATAGCTCAGTTTTTTTTTTCTAAAGCTGCACAGAACTAATAACACTTTCCCAAAATAATCTTTAGTTCAAAGATCATTACATGGAAAAACTTTGTTCTGCAGTTTCTTTGAAAGTACTTAGTAGTATATACACGTGATTTTGACTATGAATATATAAATAAGCAATATCTTACAGAAGACTTCCTGCTGTGACTGTGGGCACATTTTTATTGGAGAAAACAATTTTAAAAATCTTTTTAACTTGTGTGTGTGTGTGGATGCTCAACTCGAAGCTTTTTTCAATCTTTTCTTTGCCAACCTACTCAAGGCTCCTTTTAACTGCATCAGCAAGGCACTCTCCTCCTGCCAAAGCTTCTCTTCCCTCTACTTTCACCATCCTGCACTCCTCCACTTCATCTGTCGCTATCCGGAGCTCGTGGAAAAATTCGGACCGCTGGTCTTGGAACTTTGGCTGACCAAGCGAACCGAACACACAGATGCAGATCAGACCATGGTAAGGGGGCGATTGCATGTCGTCTGTCACAGACTCACGCATATTTACAATCGAATACACTTCATTTGTTTCATTCCAGCACATTTCGCTAATTACTTTCACTCCACCAGAGTTTGAGATAGGATGGATTTGAGTGTGTATTTTTTTAATTTCCTTTGAACTCTCACAAATTAATTAAGAAATGGTGAAAAGACGGTTGGATCTTGTTCCTTGGTGCAGGCAGACATTCAGGAGAAGGGAGAGAAGAAGGGAAGCTGTGGAGTCGAGAGGCAGGACCCGGAGACAGACAAAGAAACTATGGAGCTACTGACTCTGATAGAGAAGTACCCTCGGGTCATACTGACCCTTCTGGTGAGAACCAGAGACCCCAATAAAGAGCTTGAGCTTGAAACCACCATATTTCTACAGTAACCGATAACAGACGAACCAAATACTGGTTGTAGATTGGACATTTTGCAGCCCTTCAGGCTTGGAACAGGAGAGCGAGTGGAGGGGGGTGCAATCCACAATTAAACTGCTAGATGCCACTAAATTATACGCACTGAAGAAGCTAACAAAGTGAATATACTTTGAAATGATTGCTAATGTGCTGCATTGTTTTAACAGAGTGGAACTATTTGTTAAGTCCCATAGTTTGCTTATATTTATCTTTAACTTGCATTGAGTATCTGGTTACTTACTGTGTTAGGACAATACTGATTCTGTCTTCAAGCTTGTGTCTGTCTCTCTGTTTGACTGTTTGTCTGTCTGTCTCCAGGACATGGTTTGCACGCGGGAAGCTCCCCTCGCAGGGCGAGCACTGGGCGTGCTGGAAGTTCTCCTGCGTGGTCAAAGAGAGTATGAAACTGATTTATGTACCAGTCTTAGGCCAGCCCTGCTCCAGGCGTTACGGAGGCTCAGTATGGAGAACCTGGACCCCGGATTTGGACAGGGACACGCTGCTCAGGGTAAGAGACATAAACTCACAGAAGCAGAATAAAACAGATTTATGCAAACACCCCAAAAGAAAGGCATCCCTGAAGCAAAACTATTTTGAGGTAAACATCTTTGTAGGATTTTTATCATGTTAAAGTTTATTGAAATGGAAAGACGGAAGAAAATGGATGCACTTCAATTTTACAATTTAAGAATTTGTCGAATTTAAGTTAAAAGTTAGCCAATGTTGTTATCAGGAAAATTTCACAGAGAGGCGATGAAAATCAGAACAGCGGTTTTAATTTACACTTCAACTAGAAATTCATAGGAAATGCAGAGATGACTCACACAACATAAATGCTTTATGACAGCTTCATGCACCTGCAGCACAGTGATAAAGCAGTAATGGATTCTTTCATTTGAAATTAATGTGCCTCAACCAGGGAGTTTTCACTATATTATGTGAGGTCCCAACTTCTGCTAACAGAACATTCTTTAAGTAGACTGCACTCTAAACCTCACCATCTCTATTGTTGGAGCTGATTACATCCGTGTAGAATCAAACACCACATTAGAAATGCATGCAGTGTAATTGCACAGACTCACACAGATCTATTGAGTCCTCTTAATTAAATCACAGTGACCAAAGTGATACCACTTCACTGGGCAATAAAACTGTCAGCTGTTTTTTGCCTGCTGATGTTGAAACCTGCTCTGTTGTCTATGAAAGCTTACTGGCCTCTGCTGTGCTGACATGTTACAGCCTCTGAGGAGTCAACTGACCTTATTCAAGCTAAAATATATCATCAGTTCTCTTTCTATTTAGTCAGATTTAGACAGGAATGTTCACTTATATCTTTCTGACTCTTTGGGCTACAGAACCTGTGCTGCATTTGTACATTCAGCTCCACAGACCGAGGAAAATATCCAATTTTTTCTGCAGAAGTCACCATTCACAACCATGCATCACCATTAACGCCAGCTGATTTGGTTTGACGCCCAGTTGTATCTCAATAGAGCACAGATACATTCACTTACAGCTGATAGATTGAGGTTGCTGTTTACTCACCTAAGTTTATGTTTTATGATGCGACAGACGCTGTTTTGTTTCCAGGGCGTTTTTCTGCTTCAGCCTTACATATTAAAACATCATACAGCAAATGAAAGCTTTAGATTAAATTGTCTCTGCGCAGCTCAATACAAGCTCACACATAGCGCACACATATATAAATATATACATTCACTCACAGGTTTACCCCGTGGGCTCCTACACCTTGAAATGTAATAGAACAAATGCACCATGACAGTCTTTTTTTCTCCCCTCACGGCAAACACTGAAAGAGTTGCTTAATTAAATCTCAGCTTCGTAAACAGACAGCAGCGGCAGCAACACCTGTGCTATTTGGTCTCAGATGCCAATCTGACCTGAAAGTTATTTTCGATAGAGAAAAGTTCCCACTACATGGTGTACCTCACACTGTGTACAACAAAAATCCAATGAACAAGAAAACAATTTACACCACAACTCACAAGATAACTGTGAAGACTAGAAACAAATGGGGTCATTGTTTTAAACTTTTTGAGATACATTAAAAAATAATTAAGCCAATTTGTACGACAAATTCCTGTTTGGAAGTCCATGTAAAGTAAGAATAAATATGTGTTTTGAGTTTGTCAGACCAAAGAGTTTATGAAATTAGGTGTCAAAATCGGGTGAAAATGAGCAGGATTCTCAGCTCCAGGACTGTGGGGGTGTGTCCGCTGAATGCACTGAAGCCACGCCCACTCGTGGGAGCAGTCAAGCAGCCATTTTTAAGCGACTGAAACATGTCAGATGAGTTCAGAAAATGACAGGACTAACTTTGAAACTCTCTGAGCGAGATGAATTCATCTCTATCTCTCTGCTTGGGTGCAGGGGTTATGCTCGGGGTGGCCTCAGTGTGTCATCGAGCCACCCTTTAAGGACCGCCCACAAAATCCTGGACTGAAAACTGTTTGAACCTCTAACTCTAAATCTCAGAATTGCCTTTACACAGACTTTAAAGATCCAGTGTGTAAGGTTTTACAGGATGCATTGTTACAATATGTCAGAATATAGTATAATATTTATAAGCATGTTTTCATGAGTGTATAATCTCTTTTTCTGTTACTTTAGAATTAGTCTTATATTTATATAGTCTGCCATGTTGAAACTGTAGTGACAGTAAAACTTGGCACTGAATATTTCAGTCATCTTTTCATTGAAGGTCCAGTGTGCAGAATTTAGTGGTACGTTTGCGAGTTTTTGGAGTTTCACAGTAGTTTCTCCTACGTGCTTGGAAGGAAGGGGTGAGATGAGTTACCACTAAATGCCACTAAATCCTGCACACTGGACCTTCAGTGAAAAGATGATTGAAATATTCAGTGCCAAGTTTTGCTTGCTAGTTTTTGTTGGAGTTTAGATTTGTGTCCCAAACACATCGCTCCAGATAAAAAGACGAGGCTGAGGATACTGAAAGTACCGCCTGCACATGCTACCCAGCAGCAGCAAAATGTTGGCAGTGAATAAAATATGAGTGACAACAGGATTGAAAAATTTGTTTGTTTCATTGGCATACCAAAACTGTTCATGTCAAATGTGAATTTTCAGATGTGGCTTTCAATTTAGTCACTTATATATTGAAATTCAGATTAAATGTATGAATTCCTCCAAAATTAATCAACTCCACAAACTTGATCTAAGTAGAAATTAGTACAAATTATGTAGGACATTTATAAAGTGATATGAAAATAACAATTGCTCTACACAGCACTAAAACAGCCATAAAGCAATGTGCATGGATTAATAGCATTTGGCACAGCACTCTTTTGCAACAGAACGGAAAGCACTTAGTTTAATTATTCTCACATGTTGGATCATTTGAAGGAATACCTGCGTCGATTTATGTTTGTCGGGCCATTCGTCCTGGCAGCGTTTTCTCTCTGATGGTTCTAACAACTCTTCAAATTGCACTTCATTATAAAGAGAGAATTAAAGCCAGGCTGAGAGAGAGAGCGAGCGACAGAGAAGGTGGTTATGCACATAAACAGTAGTGAATAGCTGTTCAATCACTACAAATATCTTGTTTCTGTGTGTTAAATGTCAAATTATGCAAAAATCATTGTCTTACAGACGTTCTGAAATACTGCTATATAATAGTTGTGCATTATGGTTAATTTATATGAAGTAGATGTGGCATTTGGTGGTACTATTTCTCTTAATGGTCCCGCCAGGAAAACTTAGCTTTAACTGAAACTGTAATCACAAAGTCTCTCCTAAAGCGTGGTTGTTTTTAAATTGGATTGAAATGGCAAAACAGTTCCCAGAACACTGTCGCCCCTGATTAATGTTGGAAGGGAAGAACCATTAATCCTCTGTTAAAACAAATCTTCCCAACATCCTTTGTCAGTGCAGACGGTGGAAAGCGAGATACTTGTTTATCGAGATGGCTTTCACGAATGATGCATACAGTATTGATCTTGTTTCAACAGACGGTAGTGTCAGTGTGTGGTTGTGCGGTTGCTACGTACACAGGTTTTGTGTTCTCATTTATTTGAGAGAGAGAGAAACTCTTTTTTCAGTTGTATTAGTCCTAAATTTAATTGCATTACCTAAGCAAAGACACTACTAGGTCAAACGTTGACTTTAGTTGCGACCTATTGTTTTGACTTCATATACATGTAGATATGTAGAGCAGCTCCAACCTGCTCTGAATCAGACCAGCTTACAATTGTGCAATTACAATTAATTAATTAATTAAGCAATTTAGTAAAACAATAAGACAGTATGGTCACGTCACCATGGTACAAGTTCACTGAAAGTTAATGAATGTTGATGTTAATTTACCGTCCTGCTAATTAAAAACAACTTCAAAGGCGAGGAGGATGAAACAAAGATGCTCTAAACGCTGAGATTAAGAAGAATTTTTGATATTTAGTGTTGGTTTAATTCTTGTGAAATCAAATCACGTCCAAATTCAGTGGTAGGGCTTGAACACTTCCAGGTTTAAGCGATCAATACAGTGCGTTACATATATGCAGATCTGATGCTGTAATGTGCTTTTAGTACAGGTGTCTGCCAGATGGTGTTGTTATATCTGTACACTTGACCAGGTTAATGAGCATAGCTGAAGGGCAGAACACCAGCGTGCCAGCTGGGGATTCAGAAACTGTTGCTGTGGTTAGCCTCTGCCTGCTTTCTGCTCATCTCAGGCCCTGTGGGGCTTACAGACTGTTATCTGTGCGCGTGTTACAGTTCAGCCCACTGTAATTTGCATTAATATATACTTTATATTAGCCTCTAATGCGGCGGCATCCTCCAAGGGGAGATATTTTAATGTTATGCGCTACAGGGGTGAAAGAAGTATGTAGATGCCTGTTCTGCCTGATCTTCCTCCAGTCTCTTTCCAGTTAGAGTACTCCTCATTCTCCTTTCTACCTCGTCTCCCTCTTCACGCTGCCTCTCTCTCTCTCTCTCCTTCCTCTCTGTCTGCTTCTTTCACCGTTAACCCTTTCTGGATTCAGACCAAGAATAAGTGTGCATGGTAGTTTTTTTATATTTCTGAGAAAGATGTGCTCCGTCTTCTTCTTGATGATAACAGTGCTCCCTTGTCAGTAACTTCAAAGTCCACAAGTCACTGCAAGATAATCTCACTTGTTTAAGAAATTTCTTATCATTTCTTTGAAGAGCGTCAGTTTGAACGTTGGCCTCTGCTTTGACCCTTTACTCTTCAGACTAAGTAATGAGGCTGTCTCCTACTTGCACCACTGGCTCATGTTTCTACACATTGTATTCACTCTTCACTATTTTATTAAGTCTCTGTCCCTCACAGCTCTTTCTATCTGTTCACATGTATTTTTATATATGTTTATATACTGTATACATAACCCTCTCTCCTCCCTCTTTTTCACATTTCTGTTTACAGTTGTACTTTGGTGTCCGCCTCTCTTTATTTAGCAGTGAACTCGCTCCCTCTGGTGCTGAAGCTGCTTTGCGTGACGCAGGCCAGGGACGCGCCTTCATCGTCCTCCTACAGTAAGATGGTCGGGGAGCAATTCAAGCTGCTCTACCACGGTAGGGTCAAAAGGTGCGCCTGGCAGGTCATGAAGCCCATAACGCTCCTCCACGCAGCCCTCATCATTACATTTATCTTCACACAAATGCTGTCGCACAGCCACTTACATGCTACATTACAGGCACATAATCATGTAGTAACGGCAATAAACATCTCTTTATTTCTGTATTCCTTCTTAAGTGGAGGCCTCGCTCTACTGTGATTTAGTATCATCACTAACAAACCTACGCAGAGAAGTGCTCGCTGCTGATCTACAGATGAAAATGCTGTTTGGCAAATTGAAACTCTAAAGCATATTATGAGTCAGAGAGTCGATTTTGCTTTTGTTTTTGTTTCGACTTCAACACCTGTCACAGTAAACACAACCCTGGGATTTTGATGCTCATTTATCACTTGTTGTTTGGGGATTGCAGGGCTAGGCCGGGCTCTGTCCACAGAGTGTTTGGCTGCCAGGCTAAAGATAAAGTGTATGGGTTTACCTGTTGCCTTGTGGCCTCGGCAATTCTCCATCGCCCATCGCTCGGTCAGCTCACGCAGCTTGCTCTATTTATAATTAATTTGTTCAACATTAAACATGTAGACAATAAATTGGAACAAAAACGTTGTAGGGAAGAAGGGAAACTTGGCGGACACACCTGTTTTGAATCAACTCTCTTGCTCTTGCCTTTCAAACTAAACGCTTTACGACCATTTAAGCACACGACCGTAGCCTGACAGCCATGCAGGACAGCCAATCAATAGATAGTGTGCTGTGACATTTCCTCCCCCATCCTTTTGTGAATGTCATCCCTCTGTACCACTTAGTTTTTGTTCCATTAGCGGAACCTCCTTCTGTGTTGATAGTTATATTTTCCAGCCTCAACTTTTGACATTTTCATTGTCAGATCAGATGAATTCGATTGGTGGGAGACATGACGTGCCAGGCAGTAAACCGTCTTAAATTTTATCTGTCGCATCGCGCCTCAATGTCTCTCTTGATTGAAATGTTTATCGTATGTCTTTGAGAGCACTGCAGATAAATTATTAGATAAGGGAGCCATCAGACTTGTCTGTGTTGTGTGTGTGTGTGTGTGTGTGTGTGTGTGTGTGTGTGTGTGTGTGTGTGTGTGTGTGTGTGTGTGTGTGTCAGTGAGATATAGCAGGGAGGTTGAAGCCTGCCAACACAGAGAGCCTGCTACCTGCCCTCAGCTACCTGTACTGCTGCCTGAGTCTGTCCCCTGCCCACTGCACTGACAGAGGTTAGACACACTTTGCCACCACGTGTGTTTTACTCTCTCCCTCTCTCAACATTTCATCTTTCACACACTCTGCCACAGTATGTTTCTATCCCTCTCTCTGTCCCTCTATTTTAACTCTTCTGGCCTGTTTTGACAGAGGTGAGAGGCTGACCTTGACGAGCATGTAGCATTGTGACGGAGAAAATAATAAGCATGCACAAGCTGACACACTCTGTACATCTTTACATATTCGTACACAGCTCGGCACGTTGTCTTAGACACTTGTACAGAGAGCCTCTCACACATTTTGCACAGAAGCACGACAAGTGTTGTCACCCTGCCTAACCTGAATATCTGTAAAGCATACACAAAACCACACGTGCACATACCCACACTGAAATGTGGTCAGTAGACGTCAGAGTTCAGAGATCTTTCACACACAGAAAGAGACACACAAAGTCAGAACAATGGACACAATCAGTTTTTCTTTTTGCAGATAACAGAAAATAAGAAGACAGAAGCCTAAATATTTTAGTATACATATCTTTTCAAGATAAAACAAAAAAAACCTGAACCCTATGAAGCCAATGCAGAATTAAATGAGCCAAAAATATAGTAGTGGAAGTAATAACTCCACCACTGAACTTAATAAATATGATATATGATGGAATAGTTTACAGTCGGCTGCCATCAGCAGCAACGACCAAGACATGTTACCCTGCCTCCTACCAAACACATCATTTATTTAGCATGACATATTTATTGGCATTGATTTTATTACAAGCTAAATAATTAACCTTAACGAGAAACAAAAAAAAAATCAGCAGAGGTCAGCAACGAGCTGGATTGGAGTTGATAAGGTGAGGCTGCTGGCCAGAGAGCACGGATGCCGCCGGGGGAACAAAGCTTATTTGCTTCTAATTATGCTCAACGCATTATTTTACTGCCTCTGCTGCGGCCTACCTACATTCACCAGCTGCTTCTTCATCAGCAGCAGTGAATTTACTGATGTAAGTTGCTTCAGCCTCGTGGTGTTTCAACTGGTGGGTAAGAAGGACAGGAATAGTAACACAGTCCCCAATCTCAAGGTAAAAACTAGGATATTATATCTTTAAATAATTTGTATATATGTACTGTATATAACCCCAATGTTAGGCATATTATTTCCCCTTGTATTCTTTATTTTCAGAGTTTATATTCAGGTCAAATCAAAAGATATGTGCACCCTGCAGATTTATCAGCTTGCATTATTCAGATTCCTCACAGGTGCCACAGAAAAGTGAAAGTTGTGTGTGTGTGTGTGTGTGTGTATTTGTATAATTGTGGGTCGGTGCCTGCGGCACGTCACGCTGCAGTCGTCCAGACCAACTGCTATTCACACACACACACACACACACACACACACACACACACACACACACGTGTAAAGAGCCCATCAAAGTGTGATGACATAGTGCCTGCTCCCCCCCAGCTGTCTCCATGCTGCTCTCCAACAGTGGACTGATGGACCAGCTGCAGACAGTCCTCTCCTCCTCCTCCTCCTCCTCCTCCTCCTCCTCCTCCTCTGCTCCATCCCTCTCTTCATCAGCCTGTCCTCCTTCGGCCCTGCTGTGCTGCAGCCATCTACTCCTGTCGTCCCTCATTACCTTGCAGCGCGTTCACTCGGCTCAGGTACACACTACAGCTCAGCTTCGCTCTTATCACAACTTCAGGGTAGAACTTAACTCACTGAAGGGCGAGACACAGAACATACAGTAAAATGGAGCAGGGATGTGGGTGCAGAATACAAAACACCAATTGGTTTTAGTTTGATGCATATCACAGGAAGGCTGTGTTACAAAATATTGCGCTTTCTTCTCTGCTCTCTGCTCCTGCTTTTGGGATAATATATTCTTACTTTCAACGAAATATTTGCTCCTAATCTTGTTATTCTTCTTGTTCCCTCTCGCTCTCTTTCTTCATTATTTAAGGTCCGAAAGAGCATCAGCTGGAGTCTGGACACAGCTGTGCAACGACTACTTGTTCAGAAGAGAAACACAGACGATCTCCTGCTGGGTAACAAACTCAGAACAGAGTTTTATTTTATGATTATTATAGAAAGACTTCTGCCATTGCACACAGCAGGTCCAGAACAGTTCATCAGCAATGGATGTGCTAAGATCAAAGCGAGTGCACGTAACCTGAAAACGCTAAAATGACTTTCCAGGATCTTGCATGTGTGCACTTGTGCACAGCTCATGGTTTCATATCTGTCCTACTACATTTTACTCTTTCTAGTGCAATTACAGAGACGCCAGAGTGTGTGTAAAACCAAAATACGTTAAAACATGTATTTGGAGAGCTTCAAGCACGCCTGATTATTGCATCAACCCGATGTATACTGTAGAAACCTCAGGACGGACTAATGAGCTTCACCTCTGTTTAGTTTTATGTACTACTGGACAGGTAAAGTGACTGCTTGTCAATGTTTAATCCTCAGCTGAGGTAACCAAACCCCGGGCATGCATTTCACACACTTTCATTATATTAAGTGGCCCACATCCCGCTGCACCACTCAGAGACAGATCATCCCTGCTGCTGCTGTGTCTCTGTCTGTCAGCTGGATAAGTGGCCTGTCAGGGCTGCTGTGATGTATCGGTTCCCTCCCTCTGCCCGCCTATCGCTCTTCCTTTCTCCCTTCCTCTCTTCAGTCCTTCACTCACTCAGCTTCCTCTCTGTCTGTTTTGTATTTCCCTTATGCTTTCCAATCTACCCTTCTTTTTCCCATCCAACCATCCCTCTATCTCTGTGCTGAGTCTCTTGTCCCTCTCTTCTGCTGCCACTAATTGAGTCCTCCGTCCCTGAGCGAGCTGTAATCTCAGTGTACATGGCATAAGTGCAAATCAAATGTCTGGCTACTCTCAGCTTGGACTCCACTGTGTTTTAGCAGTCATTTTGGCCCCGTCTCTCTCTTTATCTCCATCACTACTTTGGTCTCCAAGTCTTGCTGAACTTCCGTCAACCCTGTCTCTAACTGCTTCACACACTCTCTACACTCTGCACTGGCATCTTTAACTTCTTGCCCTCCCTTTCTGTCACATTTTGAATTGATATGTGCCCTGCTGTATTGCCCTCAATTCTTTTCAAGTGTCACTCTGCCTCGCCTCTGCACTTCTATTCCCTTTGCTACCTGCTTTTATCATCTTTTTCTATTTCAAACTTTCACTTCCCACTCTGTACACTTGCTCACTACATTCCTGTTTCTCCACGTTTGCTTGCTCTCTCCTCTTACTCCTCTACTCCTGTGTGTTTAGGAATTATTCCTAATTCCCTTCGGTTTCTCTGACTTTCTTTACAGTCAGCTACCTGAGGTTGCTGCAGGCTCTTCTAGATGTGGACCTGACTTCAGCAGTTGTGTGTGTGAGCACTGGCCCTGGCTTGCTAGGACCCAGACCCCTCGGGGTCGAAGACGGTGCCTTGTACCCGCTCGGCTCTAGAGGGGCGCAGTGCCTCTCAACTGCTCTCAGTGGACTTCTTTTGCAGGTTGTAGTACTTGTGCGTGTGTGTGGACATGTGTGCATGCATGTGTGAATTTGTGTGCGTGTGAAGGAAAGTGATTCAGGGCTAGAGACACAGGAGAGATGTTGCTAGATGTGTTTGAACAGTTAAAGGGACACACTGTGCTATCCTCCTCTCTATCACCTCCTCTCCACAGTATGGTGTAACTCATCTGCTTCTTGTGATTATATTTAATTTTTTATACTGTTACGATATCAGATGTTCATGTTTAAACATAGTCAGCATCCCAAAACATAAGGTGAACGTTTGTAAAAATGCTCCGAAAAAGACAAAAGCTGAGGTTTCTGCCTGGGCTGAAGGCTTTGTCTCAATTTGTGACTATAACTGTGGACGCATTACTCTTACTTTATTTGACCAGCTTTGACAGTAAATTAGACACCCGACATTAAGTTTTCCAGATTTCCAATCTCGTTCTAAAATAAAATTTTAGCACATTTCGAACGACTTTTCATAAAAGCACATCGATGAAGAACTTTACTGCAGAAATATTTGAGAGATTCATCAGGAAATCTTGAGAATTTTAGACCAGATATGAACCAGAAAATCAGCATTAGATATGAACAGTTTTACACTCAAATTGAAAATATTGGTATGGATAACTCAGCTGTTGTGGGTGTTGAAAGCACAATCAGGAAGATGGATTAGAGTCTTCTTCAGGGAGTGCCATTGCAACATTTCATTTCTTGTTTTTGGAAGGCAGAAATAACAGAGAGAACACCTACAGTAAATTCTGCATGGTGATAAAAGGTGGAGTGCTACAAGGTAATGCATTGTTTTTCAAGAAGTGATGGCCAGAAAGCTAGCTGTTAAAAGAAGACTCCAGTTGTGATGTATTTTATTTTGCATCTCACAGGATTTGTTTAAATTCCATAAAATCTCATGCATTAATGTGAACATTTCATAGTTTTGCAGGTAGACGTCAAAGAAAGGGCGAGAGTTTCACACTCGGAACTCTAAGGCAGTCTTTTTAATCTTAATTCAATGAGCACATATTGATTTATTCTGTATTCTAAGAAGTGAAATATGAATAATAATATATACAGAAATGTTGATTCAAGAGATTAAAAACAAAAAGGTTCACTCTATCAGTGTGCACATCTATTTTTAGAGATACACGCTCACACAGCGGTGGGCGTACATGCTGATGAAGCCTCCCCTCTCTTGCTTTACTCTCACCCCGCTCTTTACTCTTAGTGGAGATAACATGAAGGTAATCTTTAAAATCTTTACAGCATGACACCGAATCTGCCTTTCACAAACAAGTATATGTGGAAAATGAGATTTCAATTGATTTTGCTGTTGGCGTAATGGAACGGCACACATATCCAGAGCAATCTTAGGTGTCTCCAAAATGTTATTACATGTAGCCGGTGTATTGACTTTGGTTGCATATGACAAAAGAGGCAGACTGGTGTCCCACCAGCATTCATTTTGCAATAAATAGGTGAAGGGCTACTTCTCCTGGGTGGCAGCCAGCACAGAGAATGAATCAACATAGTACAAAATATGAGTAATCTAGTACACATTATAAGGCAGTAGATAGACCCTTCATCGAAGACATTATAAAAAATCTGATCTATAAATGTCTCCTGTGCACTGAACTGTATTTGCTGATACTTACACAGGCCTTTGATTTTACAGTCGATTCAACCTGGTAATTCTTTATGATGAAAGCGGCGCTCCAGCATCACACTGTACATAAACATGAAGCACTAAAATTCTCCGTCACACAATCAAGTATATTGGCTACTACCTTTACTGCCATCAGTTAATGGCCAATCCGAACAGTCGGGCCATAAAGGCTACAGTTTTTCTGTGTGGCTGAAGAAGCTAAGATATTGTGAATCAATGAATCACAAGGCTTGCAGGACACGTGAGTAGCTCCAGTATGGTTGAGTGCTTGTCGTGCCATAAAATGGCAGTGAGATGCATCTCGGATACAGCTCACTTCAAAGACTCGTTGTCCATTAAATTATCTTTTACGACCTGACATACATACACTGTAGCACGTAATGAGAAATCTGTGAGACACAGATGAAGAATGAATAATCAGACTTTGTGTATTTAGGAATGCTGAAAGGTTTGTACTGAAACATGAAACTGAGTGAGAGTGCAAGCAGTGCAGGCAAATATCAAACTAGCTTGCACACATTCTAAAATAGCCACGTACATTTCTTCCTACAATGTCAGAGATGATTACTTTGCCCTTGGCCCATTGAATTTGTCTTGAGATATCTGTGCTTGTGCTCAGATGAAGTGCTCCCACACACATCGATGCCTAAACTGCCAGTTGTACTGGGTATTGCTTTACTCTAATGGTGCTGCTCATTTTGACTATGATGACGATGAACACCTTGAGAAAGGTTTATAAAATGTTTTATTACCTCTTCTCATGAAATGATTGTGACAACGTGGTTTATTCTTGATAGATAAAGTGTAGCTTCTCAAAACTTTATCGGTCAATCTCTTCCAAACATATCACAGTGAAAATGAGCACAACCACAATTAACCTGATGTGTATGAATAGTAATAAAAAGGGGAATGTGTCTGCAGCAAAATTATTCCACCTTTATGGGCAGCAGCGTACAATGGCCTATGATAAATGAACATCTTTGGAGCAACTAAATAAACATTCAATGCCAGATCTTCAGAATACAGTCCCATGACCTCTTAAAAAATCTTCCCCTTCATTGTTAATTTTAACTTCCGACATAATTTCCATCCATTTTTTAAAAATCTGGAGGGACTTCCATAATCTGAGGATCGTTGGAGCAGTTGTGACCGCCCCGACCTTTAAAGCCGCCCGCTCATATTTAGATAGATGTGGCACTTCTGATTGGTCCCCCTAACAAGCACAGTCTTGGTGATACAGGTACCCCCCATTTACCCGCGTGTTCCAGTACTCTCTCCCAAAACCAGCGTACCAATCTACATTCCCATTTGCTGCATGTGTGCGAGCTAGTTTGATATTTACCTGCCACTGCTTGCGCTCTCACTCAGTTTCATGTCTCAGTACTAACCTTTTGGCATTAAATACACAAAGTTTGATTATTCATTCTTCATCTGTGTGCCTTGTTTTACAGTTTTCTCATTATGTGTTACTGTATATGCCAATTTTTTTGTATTCTTTAAAAGGAATTCTTGAATCCCAGACGTCATCCAGATGCACAGGGATTATATCGAGACATTATCGCAGTGGCAGGTTATTAAAACTCCACCACCGAGACGGACGCAAACTGATGTCTTGAAACTTGAACACTTGTGTCACCCTTCCCAGCGTTAAGAGAGAATCAAGCTGATATTTGAACTGGGGAAAGGTGTCAGAGTTGTTGAGGGAGGTTGCATAGAGGCCTGTGTTGTATTTAAAATGGATTAATCAAATAACCTGGAAGTAACTCCGGCTAATGAAGTGTAATACCACTGGGCTTGTTCTGATGTTCATTTGAATGCAAAATGCAGCTCTTCCAGTACACTGGTCATTACTGCACCATTTGGTCATAATAATCATATAATAAATTAGAAAACGTACAGATACCCCTCTTTAAAGTTCATTAGTAATGCTTCAATCATGAGGAGCAAACAGAATCACTCACATATTTGCAAAAGAGATATTCATATTTGGGAGTCTGACAGTATAAAGATAATGTAGGACGAATATGCAAACTGTGGGATAATTGGGTATCGCTGTATTTCTTTTTTATCCGGTGCTTATGCTGCAGCTTGCCAGCCTCTGGTTCCACACCACTGGCCTTTCTTCTCTGTGTAAAATACTGTAGTGCTAAACTGGGCTTCAGCTCCATGGTTCACTGCTCTGGACTCTGCTGTTCAGCAGCTGATAGGAGTAACAGTTCCCTACTCCTTTCCTCTCTCCTCTGTTTTGCTCTCTTCTCCCCTTGATGCTGCAGCTTGGTGGCAGAAAAGAACACCGCAGGTCCACACTTCCTCCCTCTCTCCTCTCCCACTTTCTTAACTCTCCTCTGTCTCCTCACTGTTCGTTGGTCTCATTTAAATCACCCCCTTTCATCTCCGTTTCCTCATGTGCCCTCTTCTCGTCTGTCCTCTCTCTTACCCCTGCCCACTTCACCTCTCTGACTCCCTCATCCCCTCCCACGCATCCTCTTGACTCGTTTCTTCTCCTATCGGCTCCTCTCCACCTCAGGATTAGGGTGTAACTCTCCGCTGTCGTCTATACACCCGCCTGGCCTACTTTAGTATTTTTGGACACTACTTTGTGCTCACTGCAAGCACCGCCTCTGTGGAAGAGACATGCATTATTAAAACCTCACTCTGTCGCTCTCTCTGGTGTTTCCTTGTTCCTGTTCATTGGTGAGCCTGTGTGTGTTATCCATGTCCGTTTTATGGACATCTGTTTCAATGTTTGTGTCCATTTCTGCCAAATAGGACTTTTTAGAGCTGGAAGATTTCTTTTTGTCTTTCCTTTTTATCATATACTCAACGTCCCTCTTGAGTTTCATCCCACTGTGTGTGTCTCTCTCTTCAGAAACATGAGCTGTTGCTGAGAGCCTCAGTCAACTGTCTAAGCTCCCTGCTGGGCTTCCTTCAGAGAAAGAGCCCCGCTACAGGTACCAGACATGAGAGAGACATGTTTGGGAATGAGTGTATGTAGGTTACCTGTACATTTGCACACGTGGCCACGGAGATAGAAAGGCAAAAAATATACAAATGTGTGTGTGTGACAGAGAGATGAAAGAGCGTGTATGTGCGCGAGAGAGAGTAAAAAATATATCTGTGAGCTCGACAGTGCCTGTGACAGTGTAAGTGCATGTGTCTGAGAGTATTTGAGTGTTAGTTAGTGTCTGTATGTGCACGTGTGTCTCATTATTCCTACTCATATTATCTTCAACACTGTTTTGGCAGGTTTTTGGCAAGACATTAACCGTAACCGTGATAACTGCACCAGGAGAAATTAAGCGATATTAACCACAATTGATCTAGCATCCCATCTTATCATTTTTCTCACCCCTGGGTTTATTTTCTGTGTGTGTGTGTGTTTTAGCAAAATACGTGGTGTGTCAGCCATGGAGTCGATTCCTCCTCTCCTGCCTGCTCAGCTCAGGAGAGAGCTGCCTTCTGCACCCTGCCATTCTCAGAGTCGTCACACTTGTGAGAGGTTTTACACGCACACACACACGACTGAAATCAAGTATAATGTCTCGTGCATGGTTCTGAGTAGTAATAAATATTCCATATTAAAGGTATTAGAAGTTAATTTAGGTAATGAAAACATGGAAGCGGTAGAAGTATTCGTAACACAAGAATACAGTACGGTGTCATGTAGAGTGAAAGCACAATATAAAAATGAGAATTAAACGTCATTAGCGTGCTTATTTTTCATTTGTTATTCAGTGAAATCAAGAGAGGAGGTGCTGGTCAGCTGTCACACATCGATCTGCCCGTCACACCCAAAATTTCAGACAGATTTTGTCTCAAATTTGTGGATTTTTATAAACTTGTAGTAGATTTAATTGATAATTATTATTATTATTATTATTTCTATTTCTATAGATTATTTCTCTCTCTAATTCTTTGTTTGTCAGTGACTGCATCTGTGCATGACTGTCCATCCATCTGTGTTACCTGCGTTTGTGTCCTCTGCAGCTCCTGCAGCACGGCAGTACCAAAGTGCTGCAGGAGCCTGACCTGCTCCAGGTGATTGAAGCCGTGGAGAGGAAGGGGCTGAAGGAGCTGAGCGAAGAAGCAGCACAGGCCCTGAGGCTGCTGCTCACACAGGTACAATCGGTTATGGTGTGCGCGCACACGTGTGCACCCACATACAATAATAGGGCACGCTTGGAGGAGTGTGGAATCTCACCACAACATGCTACATACCATCTGTATTTGTCTGTATCTGCATTCGTTGGATGAATTAAGAGAAATCTGGTTCATACAAAGTTCAGTATCAATCAAGTTCACACAGTGTTTACATCATTTTAAAATTTTGGGTTATTTACTGTGAAAAAACGGCACTGACAGCGAAATACAGAGACAGCAGGAAAAATGTAGACAAGGTTTGTTTATCCAAATAAAATACCAACATTTTGCATAGCAGCACTGCAGCAGCAAAATACTAAATTACCACAGTAACCTCAGTGTGGGACCTCATCATACTTTACATAAATGTTTGGCTGAGAGCTCTAGCTGACTGAGAGCGCTAGTTTAACATTGCAATTGTAAATACCAACGCAAAGCGCATGGTCAGAAATCACCCATTAGGTTTGAGGGGTGACCTCACTCAGATGTGGCACCTGGAGCTCTGTCCTGCTCTCCACCTGCTGCCTGGAACAGACCTCACACAAGCAGTGCCCACTCCGCACCCCCCCTCCTTCCACTCTTGTAATTGTACTATTAATGGTCAGGCACCATAATTGAAACAAAGCCAAGACTTACTGCTATCTCGTAGTGCTTGTCATCGGCATTAACTCAGTGACCCCAGCTGTGAGTCGTAAATACCGTTTCGGCGTCCAGAATCATTGTTCGTGTCGGCAGTAATGATCTCAGTGTGATCGCAGAAACTGGAGGCTGAATTTAAAATCCTTATTTACACCTCTATTGACACAGGCACACTTCAATTGTGTCTGGACTGTTAACCGCACCCTGTTCTGGGTCTACAGACCTCGTCTATCAAAAGGATACTGTTGCATTCTTGTGGCAGCATAAGGTGCAGGAGAAAACACTAGCTCTTAACCTGACTGTCACTGATTAATAGTTTGCATTAGAAATAGAAAAATTGAATAAATCACAACTCCTACTGGCTTCTCACTTGGCAGTTTAAGGTGAAGGAATACAACCGGGTAACAACCAAGACACACACGGGACCCAACCGGCTGGTTAGCATTTATGCATTCAAGGAATAAACGCTTAACTGCAGCCAGAGCTGCAAGTCAGGATACTATTTGAACTCGCTGTCTGAATTCTGGAAGCCAGTCAAATTCTACAAGAAAGAAGTCACCACCCCTTTACCTCCAAGTATTGAAGCTCATGACTGTAAAGCTTTAGGTCAGAATGATATCTGTTCAGCTCTCAGTAGACATCTTGTAGCTTCTGGCCATTTGTTTGAAGATGATTTCACTCTCCTGCAAATACAAATTATGTGCATCAAGTCTCTGAGCTCTACTCAGCTTTTCACTGCTGATATTGGACATAAAGCCTGCTAGCCATGTTAGAAAGTTGCTTTCAGTCTCTGCTGGTTGGTGAGTGATTAATTAAAACCGTTCTGTAGTCGCGGTGCATATCCATCACAAATTAACTTTGATCTCACTGATGGAAACAACAAATTCTCACAGAGTCACACTGGAAATTAGGCTTGTTGTTGCCGGGGCTCAGGACAAAAGCATGCTGAAACGTCAGGAAAACTGCATTCTGAGACCAGAAATATGCCATTATGTGGCAGTGACAATTACGCTTGTGTTTTTACTGCCATGATAATAAAGCCCTCTGGATTCGCACGTTCTCAGTGGTGTATTCAGAAATGAGTATTGTGCAGTTCATTTGAGTAGCACGGAAATAATATGGCCAAAATACCCGAGGCGGTACAGTTTATTGTGGAGCTTCAAAAGCATATAATAATTTCTACCTTCCACCTGCAACAGTGTAATACCGTCATACTGTTCATTCAAATATATTGAATTTAGAAAACACCGTATCAAAAGTGCAAACAAAAAAGATGTTGGTGCAGTAATTTCGACATAAAATTGAATGAGCAGAATAACTCTTATGTGGCACGAGCTTGTTATGTTGTTATATCATCAAAGTGTCATCAAATCACACAGGCGTTCCCCAGAAGATATACGGCGCTGTATGAACTGGCTTCAAATGCATATATTCCCTGTGAACATTTTTGCTTCCACATAAGTCGAACATGATGAGCCGTGTCCTTGATGTTACCCTTGTTAGCTTTGCGGCAGATGCATAAAGCCCATCGTGGTTTTGCTTAGAGAAATTATAAAAACACAGACGGAGCAGCAGCCACATCAGATTTCTAAGCTTGAAATTTGGCATCACGTTGAGGACCAGAGACACGTCCAGTGTTCTGAAAGTAACTGAATCAGAGTGGTAACAGAATGATGGCACAAACTGCAGCTCTCAGTGCAGTGTGTGCCAAGGAAGCATGAACTGTGAAAGCGTGTGTGTGTGTGTGTGTGTATGTGTGTACTGTGTATGGATGTGTGTGTTCTGGTGACATCAAGGCAGTTTAAGGGAAGCGGGGTTCAGTCAGACACACTTCTCTCAACAGTCAACACTGTATGAATTTTTTCTCCCCTGTCATCTCCTCAGCTCAAATCTGTCACACACACACACACACACACACACACACATACACACACATTGAACTTATTGGTTTTCTTGATCTGTCTGTGGACTGATGTGAAGTCTGAGGTTGTGAGGAAGCTCTCTGTGCGTAATTTGACAGTGGTCTGGTGTCATATCACTGTGTTTCTTCCACCCAGTGAGTCCTGACATAACTGTAAACTATGTGTAGTGGCCACTGTGCATTAAAACGGCCGCTAAGAGGCTAAATAGGCCTGTGCTGTGATGCGTTTACATCCAAAGCAAAAATCCACAGTCACGTCAGGTAATTAACAACAACAAACTTAACTTGGCATAACGGGATGTAACTGAACTAGACGATACGATATTACACAGAATAAAACAGAAAATATTGGAGCCTTTGTCACCCTCTTTGCCCGACTCCCACCACCAAGTGCACAGGTAAAAGGTGAAACCACACCTCCTGTGCCCATTACCAGAAGTCACGGTGACTCATGTATGCACGTTCTGTAAGCACATGTGCATGTTTTGCTTTTGCATCTTCAGCCGAGGGTTATTTCCAGTTTTCCAGTCAGACCTATTTTGCTTGTGCTCGTCTTCCTGTCTCCGTCTGTATGCGTGTGTCTATATGATCAAGTGGTGTTAAGGGTAAGCAGGGGTGAAGCTGCAGCTTGCACCGCATACTTAGTTATCTTGTCAGATCAGAGCTCGTGTTAGGGGAGAGTCCCTTTTTGTATTTTCTAATGCTTGCAGACTGCTTCTAACATCCCCCCACACAGCCTCAGAGACCTGTATATTGTGTATGCCATTCACTTGTTAGCCTTTCCTCTCTGTCCTTCTGTTCTTTTGCGCCCTCTCTCCTTTTCTTTTCTCCTTTCAAATTGTTCTCACTGCTCTAACTTCACTTCATTCACCTTTATTTCCCCCCTTTTGCTCTTTTCAATTACAGCACAGTGTTGGAACACTTTTTTTATTATTTTTCTGCCCTTTCCTTCACCCGCCTGTTCTTGAAAATACCATCCTCCAGAGTCACTTGATGGGAGCTGTTGCCAAATAAAAACATTTTTAACTTTACCGATCACTTGTTGTGTATGAAGATCCAACAGTTCAGCTTCTCTCTCTGGAAACGTCTTTAAATTCATTTTTTTGTGTCTACCCATCGCATATATTATTATATATTGTTATATATCGATGCAGCCTTGTTGGTCTCAAATCAAAAATTGCTTTTGTCAGAGTGGCATGCTGAGCTGAGCACTCCCGACTGATCTTCACAGCCCTGAAGTATTGAAGTAGACATTATCTATTCTGTCTGAACTCGCTGTCTTCACCATCTATTCTAATCCACACCAGTCCAGACAAAAGGTACAACAAGTCTTTTATCCCTGCACCCTTCAACCGAGTAGACTGTACCAGTGGTGCCGAGAATGATGATTATGGTGATCACAAAGAAGATGATGATAATTTCGTGACAATATGAGGCACATTTTGGTGCTTTAATAACAATATTCATGCTGCTGCAGCTCATAACAGTATTGTGTAAGCATGGCTCTGATTCTGTTGTAAAGAGTTGCATAATAATTCGATTGCCCTTTCCAGCTTTACTCATGCAGAGCTTCATGTCTTTTTCATGTAGAACAGATTGAGTTTACCCGCGTCACTCGTCACTCACAGCTCTGATCTCACAGCTCAGACAAGCCGCGATTAAGTAATTCTGGATTCACTCACGTACTCTGAAGTGACCTTTAGTCAGTCTCTGAACCTCTAACTCCTGCAGGGCAGCTGAGCGGTGGCTTTACAGGGTGTTGGCACTCGGCTGTTTTTCACGAAACGAGATTGAACAGTAATCCTTGTTTTCAAAGTCTTGTTTCTCTGCTGGGACTACTCATAGCTGCTGGAAATGCTCTGTGACCTTTTAACTTCTATAAATATTTTGTGAGTGTTTTCTATGAGATTTTCATCTTGTTGCAGCGTAAGGCGAGTGCTCATTGTTCGAGTGTGCTGTTACACCTACCGTATAGCTCTGTTTGCTGCTTCACAGCCTTTTTGTGCACATTTTTATCTGCTGCATGTGCCTGTCACAGCTCAAATATATTGTTTTTTTGTTTGGGGGGAGAAAAGATTCCTGTGTTACTGACTTATTTAGCACTCTGTGTGCGTCAGGTGCATCTCCCTCTGCCCCCTCTGGCATGATGTAACTATAAACAAGAATTTGTAAAGAGTTTGAAATATACTTTCTATATTTTAGAAGTTTCTTTTCTCTGGTTCAAACATTGTACTTTATTTTTTGTCTTCTTGTCTCCCTCGTCACTGCCCATTAAACTTCACTCCCTATATTGGCATTATGTCCTCCATCTCTTCATTTTGTTGTCATCGCTCCCTCATTGTGCTGCTTCTCTCCTCTACATATATATTTTACCAAAGTAACCCCCCCCCCCCCCCCCCCCCTTCTGTTCACTCAGATCCAGAGCGATGTCCTGCAGCCGCCACCCACAGAGGAGCACAAGCAGAGAGCGAGGAGCATGATGGAGTCCCTCGACCTACGAACGTCGGCCGAGAGCTGCAGCCCCGGTTTGCCCGGCAACGTCCTGTATCCCTCAACCTGAAGTGAAACACACTCATAAACACCTTTTAAACAAAAGACACACAGGCGGACATGCTGCTTTATATGTCACCTAAACAGGATCTACAGCTCACACGCTGTAAAAGCTGCAACACATGCACACACACCGTCAAAGATACACCGTACCGTGCTACGGCAGAGCATCTTCATTGATTTTTTTTTTCTGGCAATTTATTGAATGTCTGTGTTGTGCTTTTCACTTAATCTCTCTGAAAGCGTGTTGTACAACACGGGGCCGTTACTGTATTTCAGTCAGTCGGCACTTAAAGGCTCAGTACACTCCTCGTGCTGATTGACTCTCACACACACACACACACACACACACACACACACACACACACACACACACATGCACACAGTCATTCTTCCTTTCACCCACCCACACACTCTTGTATACTGAGTCTATGTCTGTTCAGTTTGATATTAGCTATTTTGGATGCTGTTATATCAAATTTGTCATATCACATTAATAGTAAATAAATACACTCATCAGCGGTGATCAAAGCAGCAGCTTAGAAATACTATTTATGCACGTTAACGAACATTCAAGCAGAAATTTTGTTCCTGTTAAGCTGCTTTGCTTTCGAACTCTCACACACAAACACGCTCACACACACACCTACTTTCTCACACGCTTCATCGCTCCTTAACTCTTGTCCTCAGGCATGTTGGAGATGTGTCCATCTGTCTGTCTGACTTTGCAGTGAAAGCAAACTGACGTTCCAGCTAACTGATGTTATGACTGATGTTTCAACGCCTTCAGTTTGGCAGTTTGTTTCGTCGTTCATTTATTGTTACATTTCAGAACCACACCTGGATTTTTTTTTTATGTTGATTTGTTGAATTTGGTGCTGGTCAAGGTGAAACCTCAGTGCAGTCATTTATTATTGGGATAGCCTCGTCTTTACCGTCAAGCAAATTAAAACTACTTTTTCAATCAAATGCTTGTTTTTTTTCTGGAAACCCTCTAGGTCCCAAGGGTTGCAAACAAAAGTGTGCAAAGGAAGCAAAGACATTTTAAATGGTCCAGTGTGTAGAATATAGTGACATCCAGTGGTGAAGTTTCAGATTGCAACCAACTGAAAGCCCCTCACCTCTCCCTCTGGGTTCAAGAAACGACAGCGGCCGTGAAATGCAAAAGGTGCTAATCAGAGCCAGCTCCCTCTGTAGATATAGAAGTCTCTTCTAAGGTAACAAAAACATAACAGGTGATTATACACTAATGAAAACATAGTTATGATTATGATATTCCATTTCTGTCAATAGATACCCTTAAATGTTACGCTGGCCCTTTAAATAAAGGTATTTCTCAGGTGTTAATGAACCTGAGCGCTTTCATCAGCAGCTCCTGTCACCTTCTGTACTTGTTGAACATTGAATATCATATATTATATTTAGTTTTTATTAAATTATTTTTTACTCTTAATTATTTAATTTACCCCTGTCCACTAAAGCATCATTATCTCAGAGGAAAAAACGGTATAAAGGACACGTGAGGAGGAAACACGCGAGGGAAACGGAACGCACCCCCCTTAACGCTGACTCGGTGGTGTCTCCCTTTAAACCTTCCGTACGGAAACAAACATCCTCCTCCTCCGTGTTTTAGCGCCCGCTGGCTGTCATTCGTCCAAAGACGAGCCAGCCGGTGTGATCGTCGTGGCGCTGGCGGAGTGGTGGAGCAGCGAGAGCCGCATGTAAATGAACACCTCCACCTCCACCTCCTCCTCCTCCTCCTTCGCGCTTGTTGTCACCTGAGGATCTTCTTGCGGGGCAGATTGACTTGTCCCGCATTCATCCCCGCATCGGCGAGCTGACCTTAAAATAAAAAAAATAAAAAAAGAAAGAAGAAGCACGCCTCGTGGAGGAGATAAAGAGGTTAAACTGCACTACTTTTTTTTTTTTTTTTTTAAACGTTGTCTGCTAATCGCTGCCGTGTGGCGCCCGACGTCTCTCGCTTCCAACACGGTGAGTGATCCGGTGAGTTTTGTGGCTGTAAGCGTCCGGATACAGCTGCGATGACAGCCGGGATCGATGTGTCGAGGAGCGACTTCAAAAATACTTGGTTAATACCCAAAAGCGCAACCCTTCTGGAAGTCTTACATAAATAAATGTGATGTATTAATGCGGAGTTGTTGTAGATCACCATCAGATGTGGTCTTATCTGTCTTTAAAAACGCGTAATTATCGTGTTTAAATTAAGCCAAATTCACTCATTATGGACAGCCAGCACCAGCTGAAGGGAAACGTGGGTCAGGTAGGGGACATGCAATCAATTAAGCAATCTGTAATTGATGGTCCACATGACAGCCTTCCTCCAGATCCTGCTATCATCATCACCATTACGCATGTCCGTGCCTCTGCCTTTGCCTTGAGTGATAACCAAGGGGAAGAGCCTCAGCAGATGCAAGCAAGAGCAGAGAGAGAGAGAGAGAGAGAGAGATGATGTGTCAGTCCTTGAACCTCAAACCTCCCCCAGCAGCAGCAGCAGCAGGAGCAGGAGCAGGGCTGGCAGCCTGAGTAGTGAGAGGGGGGTGTAATCTGGATCCTACTCCTGCATGCTGCACGCCCAGCTGTCTGATGGGCATCTCAAGAGTCACTTTTGCCTCTTGAAATTAGTGTCACAGAGTTGTTGTTTTTTTGGTGCTTCCTGCTGTTGATTGAAGATTTTTTTTCCGCCTTGTCCTGTGGGATTGCAGAATGCGTGAGTGGAGCCGTCTTCACGTGGGTCTGTAGTATGATGTGCTAGCCTACTTATCTGACAAAAGCTGGAAGCTGCGTCTCCCACACAGGAAATCAAACTTCAGCCTCTCTGCTACTTGGAGATCGTCGTTGGCACAGAAGGGAAAATCTCCTCCTCCAGCCAAGAGATTTACACCGGTTTACACGAACTGCTCTGCCTTCAGAGCTCTCTCCACAAAAAAACACCTCACCTAGGGCGAGTGCCACACTGACAGAGCAGATCTGAAGCTGAGCATCAGTGAGGTCGGCTGGTGGGGAAATCCATCCTGTCTGGGATTCAGCAGGGGGGGAAAGAATGTGAAAGCACACTTGTTGCAAAGTATTAGTGGTCCTGGCATATATGTGTGTAAGGAAGGATGAGCTCCTCGTTCCTGTCACGACCACAGGTGGATGTTAAACTAGTGGATTACCTGTCAGAGATCTCATTTCCACCTCCCGTAAGCAGCCGAGCTCTCGGATAATATTGTCACAGTCACTCTGATTGGATCAGTTTATAGCCGAGTGTAATCTGATCTCAGAACGTGAGTGCTTTACCGCTTGATTTTCCTCCGACTTTAAAAAAAAAAAAGATCGTCCCGTGTAATTACAGCTGCCTGCTTACAGTTAATGGATGCATTTAGGCTCTCAATCCTGTGCTGCCCGTGCCACATTAGAGATGATTGATCCACTCCTTCTTACGCTACTTCTTAAAGTCTCAGCACTTTGCCCTACTGCACGGAAACATCAACAGCTGCTGGACATACGCGTTGACTACGTTAAATTGTGCCAGTGGCAATAACCTTTTTTGCTTATAAATATCTACAGCTAGCTACATGGCTGACTGCTTGGAAGCACACAGGAACATCAAATAACCCCGACGAGCTGCCGCTGCCACCGGGGAGACAAGGCCCCCTTTTCCTTGGCTGTTATCTAGAAATATTGAGGCTTTCGACCAGCACTTAAGGATATTTAGTGCAGCATTTCTCAGAAAGCTGGGAAGCTACCCAAAAGATGTTCTCAGAATGCACAAATTGGCCTTAATCGAACATTGTCTTCACTCAGCTGTCTTCGGAAACACTTGTTTCCTGCTGACGCTGTAAGAAAAAAGTTGTCGTACGGTTTTATTTTGAAATAAGAGACTCCGGCCTGCAGATACCAACACTTAAAGCCAAAGCAGCAGCAGCAGCAACAAAAGAGAGTTTGTCAGCTTTCCGTAGTAATATCTTGTGATCTACTTTAAAGATGAGAGTCTTTGGACAGTTGCCATGATGTTGTGAGGATGTGCTGTAAAAGCAAAGCTCTTGTAAAAACACAGGAGGAAGTTTAGTATGTTATAACCACTCTTGAGAGAGGGATGGTGTACGTCTAGGAGCCTTTCCCCTCTGATAGGAGCGAGATGTTTTAACGGGGCTCATTCAGTCTAAATTAACATTCACACCCTGAGACATTTGCTCACTTCCTAGTCCTTCACATTCAAGAAAAATCTGCAGCAGGGCTTGTAAAGATTAATTCTATCGGTGCAAACGCAACTCCCCGGTGCTCATTATCCTTTACACAGCCTTCCTCCTTCTCCTCCTCCTCCTCCTCTTCCTCTTCTATCTTGCACTTGCTCTCCTTTCTCTGCGACTTTGAGTTTTAGCGCCGTGTCTTTGCAAAGTTAAGATGAAATATTCACCAGGAAAGCTGTTGTTTCCCGCAGGGTCTCGCCCTCGCAGTCCGCTTACTACCCCCACCCTCCTCCTCCGAAAATCCTTAACGCCCCTCCGTTCATCTCTTGCCTCCCACTTCTCACAGTTTGACTCTCCTTGCATGCCCTCATCCCCCCCCTCTCTGCATCCCTCTGGTAGTATTCATAGATGAAGCCCTTGCTAAATTATGCATGAATTATGTGAATTATGTCTTGTAGCTCTTCATCAGCATTGTCTACCCTCCCTCCCTCCAGTTACTTCTGTTTTCTGCTAACTAGTTTTCTTAAAAATGTTGCTTTCATGTTCATTTGATGGAGCTCTATTTGTAGTGGTTGCATTTTATCTACTCACTTGTAGGTGTAAAAAGCCTGCGAGGGGAAAGGAAGCTGCAACTGTAGCTCAACTATAGAGACCAAAGGGGGTGAGAGGAGAGGCAAGAGCAGGGAGAGATTCTGGTACAGAGATTGTGAATGTTTCTCCGGGGATTATGCAAGTGCCAGACATCAGATGTGCCTTTTTAGAGGGAACATAAGGAGTCCCTCTTCAAACGTCGGCTACCCTCTAGTGTTACATATTGACCACTTATTCCCAGCATGTCTCCCGATTTCACATACTCTGAGAGGATCACCAGAGAGAGCGCTTTTGCTCGCAGCGTTGGAAGAAGAAAATATGGCTTCATGATTAAGAAAACTGTTTCAGTGACGGTTTAAATGAAAGTATCAGAAGGCGTGACAGTCAGAGGCAGAGAATGTGTTAAACAAATCAAAATCATACAAATCTTTGGCAGTATTCTGATGTTGAATGTGCTGTATGTCTCACTGCTTGGTCATCTCATGTGTTCACAACAGTGCCTCTCTGCCGACACCTACTGACCATGTGGAGCGTGTGCGCGGTGGTCCTGGCACTCGTCGCTGCTGCCCTCGGCTCGGCAGACTCGGACGCGCACAGGCCGAGACACGACTCCAACCTCGAGATCTGTATCCTTCTGCTGTTAGCGCTCAGAGCCGCTGCCAAAAGCACAGGCGCGTCGCTGAAGTGTCAACTTATGCATGCTGATGAATATGTGCCCTTTTTTAAAAAAATAATGTAACAGATGGGTGCATGTTTGAGCGTGTGTGTTATGCCCACATGAAGAGCGTGTGTGTGTGTCCTCCTGACCTCCTTTTATCAGACAAGCGGCTGTTTGAGACCAAGAGGAAAGACCAGTTGAATGCGCTCAAGAATCTGGTAGAGCTCAACGACATCAATCAACAGTACAAGATCATAGACATCATGCTCAAAGGACTCTTCAAGGTGCGTGTCGGTAGCAGCAAAATTGAGCACAGGCCACTTGTACGTATATTTAAAAAACAAAACAGGGGCAACAGTTCTTCCTAAGAGCTCAGTGTACGTTCTTGTGCTCTCGGCAGATTGAAGGATAAGAAGGTTCGCAGCCCAACAGAGAATCAAAAGCTTCAAATCCAATGATCACATTCATCAGCATGTTTCCTCGCATTCATTTGAATGTTAATTCAGATTCAGCTGCTTGGAGTGCCATTCAGGCCCCGAGCTTTGGTTTACAGTACGCCTCAGTTTCCCAGAGGGTAGTTATCTATGCATCTCCATGCCTCTCAAGGACAACTAGCATGGTCTACCTTCAGTGGCTGAAATACATTGTCAGCGTTTCTATATCGCTGTGTGTGTGTGTGTAAGAGAGAGTGCTTAACAGCGCTTCTACTTATATCTCTTCTATATGCGATCCCCATAGATGCTGCATTGACTCTAATCTCCGTCTGTGCCTTTTTGTGCATTGGTGTAAACGTCGGTTTTTATTCACAAGTGTGAAAAAAGATGTTTAACTTTAGTATCTAAACCGCTTCTTCTCTCCAAAACCTGATTATTCTGACCTCTTATTGTAAAGTTGTGTTAAGCAGACTCGTGTAAATGTGTTCATCTCTTCATGTTTGGGGAATTTAAATAAAGTTACCAAGCTGTTCATCCAGGGAAGATTCATTTGGGGGACGTTGAAGGCAGCAAAGGTTGCAGCAACTGAGTGCAAACAAGAATAATAACTGGACTAACATACAAAGAATCACAGATGCTAACATGCTTTAGACTTTTATACCACGTTATAAGCATTATGGGGGGGCGGGGTTACGCTCAGGGTGGCCTCAGTGTGTCATCAGTGTGTCATCAAGCCACCCTTTAGGCCCGCCCAAAAAACCTTGGACTGAAAACTGGTTCCACAACACAAAGTGCAGAGTAAATAAATCAGCGTGTTGAACTGTTTTTCTGATTCTCAGGTGCTGGAGGACTCGAGACAAATCCTGGTTGCGGCCAACATGCAGCCTGATGACCCCTTCCCGATGGACGATAAGATCAAAGAAGGTCTGGTTCACTTTATCTTCTTTTATTTAGCAGCTTCTCCGATATGTTTCTTTTCTCACTCTGATTGTCTTGTTATCTGTTACCTGCTTCTAAAAGCTTCACCTCTGTCGGCCTCTTCTTTCTCCCGTACTTACAGTCTTTGAGTGCCAATAATATCAGCTTTCTGTCCGCTGCACTTTTCCCTTTGTTCTCTCTATCAGCATGTTCTGTGTGATTTGTCAGCACAAATATGATCAAAATTGCCCTCCTGTTTTATTTCTTCTAACGTACTTACTTCTTTTCTATAATTCTCCGCAGCTTATTCCCACGTGGTGGAGAATACAGCATTTTTTGGCGACGTTGCGTTGCGTTTCCCCCGCATCGTCCACCACTACTACGATCGGAACTCCGACTGGGGCGGCCTGCTGCGCTGGGGGCTGAATTTCTGTAACCAGACGGGGGTTTTCACGGGAGGAGCCCACCAGCACGTCCTCACACTCGTAAGACCAGACAGTCGCACCTTATTCCAACTAATGCTACCTCTCGATAAACACTCTTATCACCATCCACTGATGGCTTCTGCAGCAGGAGTGTAAAAAAAAAGGGATGTAAAAACCCTGCATTTGACTAGTTGATTGGCTGCATTTAGCAGATATTTGTAAGATCTGCATCATGAAGAGAGTGCTGCTGGATGAAGCTGTTTGTGATAAATGTGGACCATATTTAAAGACGTAATGTGGTTTCACACTAAAAGGGAAGGCCTTGTAGAGTTTACATTCGCTTTAATACTGATGATCAAGTCCATTTTGTTTGTTTTCTGCAAATTTCTGGATGTTTGAATTTGAGAAAAATCTTATATAAGATGATGCATTAACTTTTTGGGGAAAGAAATGAACAGAATCAGTGTTGGATCAAACGGTTATACCCTAATGTGAAATCTAGTGCAAGGTGCATGGTGAAAGTAATCATTTTCTCTGCAGGAGAGTACAGTGAGAACATGCCATAACAGCTCATAGTGGTGTAAATATGACCATCATAGTTCATGTAGTTCTGCAGTCATGTCAGTGCACCGTGCATCCTCAGTGTCAGCTAATAGCCCTCTGCCATCGCTGCAAAGTGTGTCATTTGCCGTCAAATCTTCCCATGGCGCATTGTGACCTTTTGAAACTTAAAAAGAGCAGACCAGATAGCCTCTTTAATGTGCAGGTTAATGAACTAAACTCTTGCAGGATTAATCTGTGACCTTAGCAATGTGCCAAGAGGATTATATAGTGGATTAATTCTGAGACTTGAAGCAGGAGCAGCAGCAGTTTAGCGCCCTGAAAGTGTGCATCCAGCCCTCACTTATGCCTTTAGTAACCCCGCTCTTTAACTTCTGATCCCTTCCTCTCTCCATTTCGCCTAGCTCGTAGTGTCTAAAAGCCAAAATGAGAAAATAAGATGTATTACTCGGGAAGAAATGTCGATTTGTCTGGAACTGCTTGCCAAATTGCATCAAACTGCCTTTTAGCTGTAGAATAGGTGATGTGACAGTGTCTCATTTTCATTCCTTATCTGTTTTGAAGAAATGATAATGTGCCCCCTAACCCTCTATTCTTGTCTTTGTCATTTGTCTACTCTGCTCATCTTTCAGATGTCACAGGAGCTGGGAATAACAGAGAAAGCCCCAGACTTCACAAACCCGTACCGCACAGAGAGAGACGATGTGAGTAAGATCCCCATCAACATTAACAGTTGATGGGAAACTCCCCTAGTTGCGACTTAACAGCCGCTAGTACTTACCCAGAAATCACCATTTAACCCTCAGGGGTAGCCTTAGTTACACTTTCACAACCAGCAACAACAGTAACACAGATCTTTGTCTCATCTGCTGCAGGTGCTTCACACTGCCGAGGCTTTCCAGAAGATCCTGAGGGAGGAGGAGAAGAGGAGAAGGAAAGAAGAGAAGAGGAAAGAAATCAGGAAAGGCCCTCGCATCTCTCGCTCCCGCACCGAGCTATAGCACTGCACCTCAGCGCTTGTGGAGAGCAGGGACCAAGAAAGAGAGAGAGGGAGGGGGAGAGAGAGAGAGAGAGATTGAGAGAGAGAGAGGGGGGATGGAAGCGTACGCACAGTCCACAAGGGGTGGCTTGACTTGTAGACTCCGATGACAGTGAAGTACAAAAAAAAAAAGCCAGGTGCTCTGTTGTAAAACGAGAGAGAGAGAGAGAGAGGGAACCTCAAAGTGACACAAAAACGGTAAAAGTGGAAGTGGAGGTTAGTCAGTTTGTGACAAAGGCCTGAATCGCTGCACACTTACAGTGATTTATCATTTGGAAATCTTTGTACGAGAGGTGAAAGGTGCCTCTGGGAAGAGGAGTTGATAAGGGTACACACACTTTTTGATAACTTGAGGATTACAGAACTGTACTTTGGAATATCATTAATTTTAGTATAATAAATTTGCTTCAAACCTTTGCAAAAACCTCACTGTAATGTGTCTGGTCTAGATTTAATGTGTCTAAAACTCATATGCTTCAAATCTGTGTGGTTGCCAAATATAAATTTGACCTCACCTCATTAAATTTGGCCCTTTTCCGGTTAGGTTACGCTTGAATCGATGGTTATATTTTAGTTTTGTTTTAATTTGTTTGAGAGATTTTGAGAGCAATGTTTGTGAATAGGCAGATTCATGTTCTTACTGCTGCTCAGAGTTTAAAGGACACATCTATAAACAGTATAATGGTATATATCAATTGGTTTGTCTTTTTAAACTCTTATTTTATCACCATGATAGGGTGGGATCGTCTGTGAATTTTCCTTTTACATATTTTTGTAATCTCTTGTAAAGCAGTTATCATTCCACACCAGTATCTGTGTTTGTTTACCTTTATTTGATCCCGTCAACCAGAAATACAGTATGACCCTCCATCCTGAAGCCCTGCACCTGTTTCTGTGTTAAATATTTCTGTTTTTTATTTCGTATTTTTTATGATTTTTGTTGACAAATTGACATATTTTAATGGTTTAGATCTATGGAATTGAGATTGATGTAATTTTGAAATAATATTACGACTGTTATAAAAAACTATGTGTATATTCAGAGAAAGAATATCATTGCTGCAGAATGAACAAGCCATTTTGTTATCAAATCTAATGAAATAAAGTGACTCTGATATGTACAAAAAAAACCCAACTTATTTCTGATTTAATATTCCGTCATGGTGTGTGTGTGTGTTAATGATGTGTCGGTCGTGAATGAGCCGGTTCAAAGAGCCGGCTCCGGTACGTGAGCCGTTGACTGATAGTAGAAAAACAAGCAGCATTTGGACCCATTTTAAAACTTTTGAAAACACAAAGGCAGAATGCAGAATTTTGCAAAGCCAAGCTGTCGTATCGTGCAGTATCGTCCAACAAACAACCTTCACAGACACATGAGAACTGTGCATCCAACAGTCAATAGCTGTCCTTTTTTTTAATAGGTGTTTCTATCTGCTTTGTGTAGCAGAGTGGTTCTACAAGCAAGTTAGTGCATTCATTGGGCGGTTTCAGAGAGTTACAAGGGTCTGTAAACGCAATGAAAACAACTGGCTACAGCAATTTATTGATAACAGAAAATGTAATTTTTACTTTTGAATACTTAAGTACAGAGGATGTATTGAATATATACATGATATATGTGTACACATACAAATCATAAGTCAAAACAGCGCTACATTTGGCTGATTTATGACAGGTATAAGTGGTAACATGAAGAGCCGGCTCTTCTTGGTGAGCTGAGTCAAATGATCCGACTCCCTAAAAAGAACCGAACTTCCCATCACTAGTACGTGTGAGTGTGAGAGCTCGCTGCACAGATCAGCCAACAGAGGGCAGACAGCAGCCAGAGTTTCCATAACAACTCAAAGTCCAAATGTTTTTGTGTGGCCTCCACAGAGTTAGAGCTCACACCAACATGTAAGCTTTTAGGCTACATCCAGAAGATGAAAACAAAAGCTTGAATGCAAAGAAGAGACGACCTCTTGTAGTGAGACTGAAAGATGTCTAATAACGTGGACTCAGGTATGATAATCTCTTCATGTGACACCTGATGTTTTTGTCATAAAGTTAGCACCATGCTAAAGGTAGCATGCTAATTAGTTAGCTGTAGTTACTAGCCAGTTAGCACATAAATAGCGGTTACAGCGCTGAATTTGGGATTTAAATATGATCTCTGATCTTAAGTTTCATGTTCGTCATCGCTGGGTAACGTTTGAGTTATAAACATCAAGCTATCTACCCGGTAACGCTAGCTATTTCTCCCCCGGTGTTTCGGGTTAACGAGCGACCCTGTCAACTGGTGTCCCTCAGGCGAAAGTGTCTATGGCAACACGAAGATACGTAGCTGTCCTGATGAGTTTAACTTTCTTTAGTTTTTTTTTTATTAACGTAAAAATAAGCAATAAATTAAAAACACCGGATTCGTCTATGGTGGCTTGTTTGACAGCAACGTATTCTCTATCCTAACTACGACAACCGCAGACGCATTCGGCTGAAGGTCACCAGTTAACACGGTCGCTCGTCTAACCGAAACACCTGCTAACTTGTTTGTAACGTTAGCTATTCATTTGTTTCCGTCCAGAGCCTTCCTGACAAACGCTTGACTCTTCTGGGCTTGTGACATAAAACAGGAGCTAGTAAAGACAACAGAAGTGTCAAATCAGGATATTCATAGTTTATATTAGCCTGTGTATTTGTAGGGAACCTATTAATATGAAATATCAATGGCCTCAGTCAGTTTCCGCTGTGCAGTTTTTCCTCCAGGGGATAAGGAAGTGAAAAAGGAGCCATCAGATATGGAAGGTGACAACGAAGGAGACGACTCTGAACCCAGATGGAGTGAGGAACTCAGGCTGGTCCTCATCGGAAAGACTGGATCTGGCAAGAGCGCATCAGGAAACACCATCTTGGGCCGAAGGCAGTTCCTGTCCCAGATCAGTGCCAGCTCCGTCACCCAGATTTGCCAGCTTGGGAGCGCCGAGCTCGCCATGGAAGAGGATGCTGCTGCGAAGGAGGAGGAGGAGGAGGATGGAGAGACTGTCACACAGAGGAGGAGGAGGAGGAGGAGGATGAAGAGAGTCATGGTGGTTGACATGCCAGGTTTTGGTGACACTCATCTCAGTGTAGAGCAGATTCATGCTGAGATAGCCAAATGTGTGTCTTTGTCTGCACCTGGGCCTCATGCTTTTCTCCTGGTCGTGCCGATAGGACGATATACAGACAGCGAGAACCAGGCAGCCTGCGAGTTGGTTAAGATATTTGGGGAGGATGCAGTCCGTCACCACACAGTGGTTCTTTTTACCAGGGGTGATGACCTGGAGGGCATTGCGATTGAAAAGTATCTGAGGGAGACTGCACCTGCTGGGCTTAAAGCTCTGATCGACAGGTGTGGGGGCAGGTACCATGTACTCAATAACAAAGATCCCAGTAATTCAGCACAGATTAAAGAACTCTTAATGAAGGTGGATGAGATGGTGAAGCAGAGTAAACAAGGGTTTTATACAAACACAGTGTTTTTAGAAGCAGAGGCTGCCATTAGGGAGGAGCAGAAAAGGATGTTGAGGCAAGCAGAGAGGGAGGAACAAGGGGGAGGCGAGAGCAGCATGGAAAAACAGGCTCAACTTGCAAAACGAAGGAAGTGCGACTTGGAGTCGGACAGAGCTGAGAGCACTGATAGAGGATCACATGGGGTCAGGAGGAGGAGAGAGTTAGAAGCAGGAAATGAAGAGGATTTTAGGGTGGAGAGATGGACAGAGGAGAGCAAAGGAAACCCCTTCAGCCTCATGAGAGATAGAGTTAGAGACCAGTTCAGAGGCAGGCGCAGAGGCAGCAGCAGGGCCGTGAGCAGACGACAGTCTCTCTCCTTGTTTCGCATGAGGAGGGAGGCTGCGCTCTCCGCTAAGGTCCTGGAAAGAGTTAAGATCCTGGTGGCTGCCGGAGCTACAGGCATGGCAGTTGGTGCGATGTTTGGGGCGGCTGCCCCTTTAGCAGCTGCAGCCGGGGCATCTCTTGTGGGAAACTCAGTTGGCTTTGCTGCAAGTCAGTTTGCTGGGATGTCTGTAGCGGGAGGCACGGGTGTTGGAAAAGCTGTGGGTGCCATAGTGGCAGCAGCCTCAGGGAAAACTGCATTGGCTCTGGGGGCGGCAACGGGTGGAGTTCTTGGTGGCTCTGTTGGAACCGTTGCTGGTGCTGAGGCAGCCAGTCCTGGGGAGGGCGCTCTGGATGCCTTAGGGCAAGTTAGTCTCATAGGGGCCTCTGTTGTGGGGGTGGCAGCTGGTGTGGGAGGCACCATGGGAGCTGGTGCTGCTATAGGTGCAGCTCTGGAGGGAGCAGCTTTAAGCACAGCAGCCCTTAGCGGAGCTGAAACTGCATCACTTGGGGCAGCGGGTGTAGCCAACGCTTCTGTAGCCTCAGCAGCAGGGCAACATGCAGTGGCCACTGTAGGAAGTGTAGCTGCAGGTAGTGGGACTCAGTGTGCTGCAGCAGCCTTAGCTCAGGAGATGGCTGTGAGCGTCCCGGCAGTGGCTGCTGGGTCTTCTGGTGCTGTGTGTGGGTTAACAGGGCCCGGTGTGGTGTCAGTAACAGGCAGGGTGTCGAACTCCTGGGACACAACATCACGGATCCTGACTGCAGTGGCTGAGATAGGCAAGGCTGCAGCAGGCATCGCCCTGGCTGGTGGTCTGGTAGTGAAGGTGGTGAAGGAAAAAGTCAGGTGTGGCACAGGAACAACAGAAGCCAGTTTCACAGAGAAGAAGTCTTATGAGGTCTACTGGAACAAATAAATACAGGCTGGAGTTGTTGCAGATCATATGTTTGATCATATAATGAGATCATATTTTTTCTTGCCTTCCTGATGTTGTACTATACTCCACAGTAGCTTCCCTCAGTGCTATTAGCATGGAAATGCAAATCAATCTTGAAGACACACAGCTAGCAGCCATAGCAACGTAATAAATAGAACAAGATCATATGAACAAGTCATCATAAATTATAATAGATAAATTGTAATTGCAAATGGTGCGATTACGATACAAATGTTGGAGCTGGTTGAGGCTGGTGAATGAGTTCAGTGACATTTGCAATGCTTTGTGGGATGTTCAATGAAGGATATCAGGTACACAGTCTTGTGATACCTTTGCTTTGTTTCCTTTTTTCCCCGAGCACGTGTTTCTAAATCGGTCTGGATGCAAACCAAACGCCTTCATGCACATTTTTATAAAATAAAAAAAAAACTGCACAGACATTCACTTCTGGGAACTGGGCTACTGAAAATTTGGGTCGTCACAGTTCAGTTGTGTAGTTGTGTAAGCTCAGTTGAATGAACGACATGATTTACATAAAAGTTAATTTTTTCTTTTGCCCTTTCTAAAGAAAAATCACAGAATTATAAGAGGCAATTAGAAATCCCTCATATGC
This sequence comes from Sciaenops ocellatus, assembly GCA_033000465.1. Classification (NCBI taxonomy): domain Eukaryota; kingdom Metazoa; phylum Chordata; class Actinopteri; family Sciaenidae; genus Sciaenops; species Sciaenops ocellatus. Next base: position 22,005,794 of record CP136877.1, read on the forward strand.
CAGTGTTTGCTGAGCGTGGGATTAATGTAATTACTCTTTTTATTGCAGTAATGAGTGTTGAATATGAACAAAAAGACTGACGCGTTAAAAAGCACTTTAAATCATTAAGTGTTGGTGCAGGCAGCGTGTGGTTGCATTGTAATATTTCACATCCTGTTTCAGGTCCTGTAACATGTAAAACACACAAGTTTGTAGTTAAGTATTGTATTTTCTGATTTTGATGAACCACTACCACCTGTTCTCAACTTCTGTAAATGTATTAGTGTGATGAATCTGTTGCAGTGAAATAAACAACAACAAAAATTAAGACAGTATTCTTTCGTGGCTGAATGTTTTGGCCTCATGTACAAGCACATATTCTGAAATGCAATTTTATGTAGATTATATTTTTTACAGTACATAACTACATTTATTAAAAGTGTAATATTGATTGTGTTTCTTTTATTTGTATAAAATCACTTTTATTGGCCAGGTGTGTGTACATGAGAAATTTGACTCCAGTTCCACTTTGATCTCTATGTACATAAAGATAAAAAAAAAAACTATGCACACATAAAAAGTATAGTCCAATAGATGATGAAATAAATATGGTTTATACAGCAGGTTGTATTAAGTACAAGAGGTAGATACGAAAGTATGCACAGCATGATGGAATACGAGGAGATAGAAATTAAATGTGTTAAGATTTGTACAAATAGAAAACTATAATAAAAAGTAAAAAATAGAAATACATTTTTTATGGAAATAAGAAAATGAACTGCAAATAGAGATTTAAAAAACTATGTACAATTAAATATTATACATATTAAACATACATACATTACAAAATATAATAATATACATCTGCTTTTCTTGAGTAAAACGTATTTTTGTACTCCACTGTTGCTACTTTTCATAGCCAATAATAAACCAGACAAATCTCAACACCGCAAAGCTCAAATATTGCTCTTTTATTTATGAATTAGTCTGTTGATGCCAGGTTAACTTTTATTTTTCATATATATATATATATATAAATATATATATATATATATATATATATATATATATATATATATATATATATATATATATATGAAAAATATATAGCTGCTATAATTCATATATATATATATATATATATGAAAAATATATAGCTGCTATAATTCATATACATATATATATATATATGTAAATGCTCTTGTGTGAAGTGTGAAAAGTTGTGAAAATGAACTCTTTCAATGCACAGTAGGACTGAGTTGCACGAATTGCATTTTTACTGAACACATTCAACCTGCAAGTAGGCAAATATACTGTGCACAATGTCAGGGGTGTTGTATAATAGCAGGAAAATGCACATCATTTGAATGAATATGTCTGCAGTGTTTATTGGATTTTATTTGTTTATGATGTGGTTATTTATATAACTCTTTCCGAGGTGCTGGATTTCCCTGATGACGCTCGCTTCATGAAGGCAGGGGGCGCGGTTTATTCAAATAACACAGAAACTTCTGATGGTTGACGTACTATCAGACCACGGTAAGAACGACGCTGTCATTGGACGATGATGACTGGTCTCATGACAACAACAGCTAGGCCTGAGCCAATCACAGCCCGCCTTGGGCCACAGAGTCTGTTTGCGAATGACGTAATGAGCGTGAAACAAGATGGAGTCGTATTAAGCAGAAACCGATGTGGATGAGTTTATCGACGTTAAAGTGTGCCTCCCTCGAGGCTGTGGTGTTGTTTTATGGTTATTCAGTAAGAGAATAATCTTTACGAGAAGATAAGGCTCTCGTAGGCGTCGCTTCGCGGGGGTTTTGAAGCCTTTCTCCCGCCCCCCCCACCAACCTGCGACCCCTCCGGTGACAGCCGGGGAGGCGAGGTAGCTAACAGACAGGATGGACGGCGGAGAGTACATCTCCACCATGGAGAACATGGACACGACTTTGGCGGAGTTAGGAGACGAATTTACCCTGGGGGACATCGACGGTGAGTAGCTGTGTGTGCCTGCTAAAGGTGGATGTTGTTGACCAAGTTGGTGTCGGCCTGTTTCCGCTCATCCTGCTGTGGGTCTGTTTATAGCTGGAGACTAACACAAAGTTTAGTATCACAGCTAGTTTGAACATAGAGGTTCGTATTTATTAACCCTACAGCTCCTAATATGCTATTTCTTTCCACAAATGTGTGTGTTATTTACTTAAATCAGCTAGATTTATTACATTTACATTTTTTTATCCAAAGCGACTTACAGGGAGCAATTTAGGGTTCAGCATCTCCTGAGCCCTTTCATTTTTGCAATTTACTGTTGCACCTTTTGCAATTTATTTAATTTTTATCTTTTGCAAGCTGTCATGTCACACAGCCCTTTCAGAATTCATAACTTGTATATTAAGATAACATGTTGGGCTTTTATGATGCTTCATTAAAATAATGAGCCTGGGTTTAATGGAAAAGAAATGAAGTGAAGCAGGGTGTTGTTTCCATAAAGCTGAGGTGGGTGACAGTAAGAGGTGTCATCTATCAGGTGATGGGAGACCTGAGTCAAGCTTCGTTATTACTACGGGCTCATGAGATGAACCATATGGAAACTATTTTGTGGCTCAGAGGTAGAGCGTGTCATTCACTAATCAGATGCTCGGTGGTTCGATCCCCGGCTCCTCCAGTCTGCATGTCCAAGTGTCCTTGGGCAAGATACTGAACCCCAAATTGCTCAGCTAAATGACTAAATGTAATGTAAATGTATTTTGTGGAGTTAAATGGAGGTGACTTTTCTTCTGTCTTTAGCATATTATGCAGAAAATAATGAGCAAAGTTTGTGGGACAACATCCCTTGCAAAGATCCAATTCTGCGCTCCACAGGCGGCCACTCAGCGAACACACAGCATCCCTCTTATCCAATCTCCCCCTTATCAAAACAAGTTTCACCCTTTGGCTCACAGTGAAAGGACGGGGCTTTTGGTGTAACGCCGGCCAGTGCAGAGTCACCAGATTCCCATTAGGGTGGAATTTTACTAAATGCTAAGTCACCAGACCGGACTGATGGAGATATATGAGTGTGTGTGTGTGTGTGTGTGTGTGTGTGTGTGTGTGTGTGTGTGTGTGTGTGTGGTAGCAGACAGTATGAGATGAACTCTTTATCTTTTTATCTACTACATGCCATACTTTAGTTTATAACCAACATTCAACAGTAATTGTACTGTACAAGACAATGCAACATGGTCAACATTGATGATACTGCACACAGGCTCATGAAACGTCTCTGAAACAGCACCTGCCTTTTGGTGTCTGGTGTTAATTCTCTTTTCAAAAGGGGGGCTTTTGGACAGAGAGAGCAGACAGTACACCCCCAGCCACAGTTATGTAATCCCACTTAATCATTGTGTCAAAAGCAAGGAATGTACAGATTGTGTGTGAAAGAGAGAGAGAGATGACAACTGTGTTGACTGATGAATTCACAGGCAGGCTGCAACAAAGACAGCCCACACTTCAGTTTGGCTTCTTTCAGCTGTCTGTTCGTCCCTCAGATAATGCATGAATACAGTTTTCCCATCAAACAGAGCAGCCACCTGCAAAACAGTGACCCTACATGTGTTAAAAATCATCACAGAAGCTGGCACAGTGAAAGGTTTACCGTAGAAGTTTAACCTTTGTTCTTCAGACAAGTCCACCTGTGTTTCTGTAATATCTGTAAGAGCTCATGCACTTGACCCTTTATTCACTGAGAACATTCTTCCTCTCCCAATTATTCTATAGCAACCGCTAATCTGGTTATATAACCCGTTTTCTTTGGGCCGAGCAGCCTAGGAAACTGCCCCCCCCCCCGATGGATTTACCCTTTGTGTCAGCTTGTCTGAAGCTCTGGTGGGCTCAGAGCCGCTTTGTCCTGTCTGTCATGAACAGTCTGCCCTCCCATGGAGTCACACAAGTGTGCGGTCGAGTGTCCTGTGAAGTGACACGTGAAGAGCAGGCTGGTTAAAAGCTCCTGAGCAGAAAGCCCAATTCATGTTCACATGGTGCAAGACTTCAGTCGGGGCTGTTGTTTAAAGGATGATTCTGCAGAACCTTTATGACTATCAGTATTCAGAATTTAGGAAGTACAGCCACCACCTCAGTGTCAACATAGTCACGTACACAGTCATATGTGTCACCTCAGGAATTAGCGTCTTCGGTTTGACATTTGGAATTTGTAGCTCTCAAAACAACACTTTTATTGTGGAGTGGTGACAGAAAGTCAGAGGTGACAGGAAGTTGGCTGAGATGAGAGAAGCTTCGGTGTTGTAAAGAAATTTGATATCACGGTGACAAAAGTACAGAATGTGCTGCAGCTCTAAACTAATATGACTAAACTAGGATGTGTTGTTTATTTCATTATAGCAGCAAATGTTTGAAACATTGAAGTTATTTCAGGTTTCCAGTCCGCATGAAGCAAAGATCAGAGATGATGAAGTCATTTTTTGTTCTGCGCTTTTTGACATGTCGCTGCATTATGATTTATATCTTCTAAATAAGAGTGGCACACCTTAATTCTGAGGAATTAAATGACAAATGCAGTCAGAAAAGAACATGTTGTCACAAAGTAATGAGGAGACTTGCACTGTAAGTCATGAGACTGACACAGAGCTGTTTATGTATCCTGTCTGTATGATGTTTAGTGTCTCTGACTGTCAGCGCTAATGTTGATCTGTAATCAATTTTCCAATTACGGATATTATGACTGTTTTTATCGGTGGAGGTTTGCTGAGTGACTTCACTCACTTTCTATCTGCTGGGCTGCCCTGTTGCACAGTAAGACAAGTTCAAGGCTGCAGGCTCTGTTCATTGACACATCACTGACCTTGTTAGCTGAACCCGTATGTACTATCAGTGACATAGATCAGCCGGGGCAGCTTAAACCTCACGGACGCAGTCAGGCAGTTGTCTTGAAGTTCCAAAGTCCTGTGGGACCGTGAAAGACGCCGTTTTCCACAGTGATGGACCACAGACTGTGTTCTTTGGCTGCATACTGGGGTTTTTTTAATCACCACCTGTTGATTCGAAGAATAGTGTGAAACCACTGTGTGTTACTCCAACGATTATTGGATTCATTGATTATTTGTCAACTTTCAAATTGATCGACAACTATTTTGATAACCGATCAATCGTTTTGGGTCACGTTTTATTTCAATTATGAATATTTTTGGTTTCTTTCTGTCCTCTGTGACAATAAACAGAGTATTTTTGGGTTGTGGACAAAACAAGACATTTCAGGACGTCACCTTGAACTTTGAGAAATAATTATTCACTTTTTTTTTTTTTTTTTTTTTTTATCTGTTTCTGACATTTTATGGAACAATAACTAATTGAATTACCTCAGAAAATGATAGACAGATTCATTAATAATGGAGGTCAATGTTAGTTGCATCCGTAGTGTTTTTGTGCCAGAGACAAGAAAAACAGGGACCTAGTCATAAAGAAAGAGAAAGTCTTCTTCTGTAAAACACAATTCGATTAACAAAGTATAACTCTCCAAACTTACCAGTGAGATAAATAACCTTAATGAGGAGAGGATGTGTTGCATTTTAGTCAGTTGGATGTAATAAACTGGTAGTTTGGCAGTTTTTAATAAGTAGCATCAGTTTTATATCTCTAATGTTTGGAAGGAACCATTTATCCAGTTCCCATTAGGTGGTGTTTAACATAGTGTATACCTTTTGTGTAACAGCACGAGCACAGTGCACGTTCATCATCATTATAGTGCCATCCATCCACCAGCTCTCTCGGTGCTGCCAGATTCTTTATCTAAAGTGCTCCACACACATTTTCAAGGATAACCATTTGAAGGTTTCTACACATCTGTCTATCTGTGCACTGATTTATGGCCAGAACAGTAGCTGTAGTTCTGTGTGTGTGTGTGTGTGTGTGTGTGTGTGTGTGTGTGTGTGTGTACACGCTGATTCAAGGCCAAGTCCATGAATTTATTCTCCGGTCTTATCTGTTAGCAGATAACAACATTCACACGTTTAAACCAGGTCTGAAGTGGGGCAACCTTACCACCATGTGTTTAGGGTCAGTCAAAACGTTCTCTCTCAAGGACGCCCGCCTGGAAATGTAGTATCGGGTGTGGCCAAGGCCTGAGCTTCAAGGTAGTGAAGCAATCGTCATCATCGGTCAGGGGATTAATATGATGTTGCAATATGTTTTTCTACAGTCTGTCAACACATCTTCACATTCTGCTCTGTGATGACTCAGCACTCGTGTGATACTGTAAATTTAAAGTGAAATGAACCCGTTATTATTCATATTTTAAATGATGTTTTTCTGTTCTTGTGACGTCCATTTTGTTTCTCTGTCTCCTCAGAGATGCTGCAGTTTGTCAGCAACCAGGTGGGAGACTTCCCAGACCTGTTTGAGGACCAGATGACCTCAGCAGGATCTATACAGAATGGCAGTGCCAGCGCCACCCCGCGACCTGCCATTCAAACCCCTCAAACTCCCCAGACTCCCCAGACGCCGACCCCCGCCGTCTACCAGAGCTCCGCTGTCGGCCTCGCCGCCTCTCAAACACTGTCCCCTCAGTCTCTACCCCTCACTCCTCCCCTTACTCCCGCTCAGACACCCTCCCCCACGACCGTAACCTCAGGGCAGCAGCAGCAGCAGCAGCAGCAGCAGCAGCAGCAGGTGACCCGCAGCCCTCCACTCCTACAGCCGCGGCCTCAGTTGGTCCAGCCCATCCAGCCTCAGCCCCAACAGACGGCTCAATCCACCATCCAGGTATCTGACATCACTTTCACACAGATCCTGTGTTAACGCACCTATTACTCATTTTACTACTAGTTCTGGTAGGATAAATAAGTTTTATGAACAGTTTTACAGCGCATTGCATTCGCAGTTAAAGCTGTTATTGGATCGTTTCGTGGGTCTGAAAGGGCTTGTATAACTGCTGCAGTGATGGACGAGCATCGTAGTCTTGAGCCTGAGGCTATTTTAAGATGCCTTCTTCTTCTCCAGCTGTTATTTCATTTTCTGATGTGGATGTGATGTTGATTCATCTTCTGTTATTGTGCCGTCCATACTAAAAAAGCTTCTGCTGACAGGAGAAAACTTTCAGCGTACTGACAGACTATAAAATATAATATCCAGCTCAGCATCCTTACAAACAGCAGTGCACGTCTCAGCAAAACTGTAGTGAGCCTGACAGATATACTTTATTGTCTTGAGTGAAATGCCTTTTTCCTAGAACAGTACATCAAAAATGAAACTGTCTGGTGTTGCATCAAACGTCTGTCATCTCTAAAGGGAAAAAAAAATACACTTTGAGATGAATGGTGTCTTTGTCATTCCCACTCTGTGCCCTGTAGGACTGTTCTTGCACTATGTAATTTTGTGCTCCGGGTACAAGAAGTGCATAACACTTGACGGCACTGAGTCACCCACCACCACTGATTTTGGTGAAAGTGGCTCATACTAAATGTAGAATTATTTTCATATTTTCACTCTGATGTCCTCCAGCTGCTCCACATCAACAGAGTTTCTTGATGGACGGGAAAGTAAACTGTTGCCAACCATAGCTCCTTCATGCGTGTGGTAATGTTAGCTCAGTTTGTTAGCCGGGCAGCATGGACTGTGAGCTTAGAGTACCGGGGGGGTGTTAGTGTTTGTGTACCACTCCCCCGGAGGACCACCTGAAAAAGGAGGTTTTTAGGGTCAGGGCTCAGGGGAATGTAGACAGGGAGCAGAGCTGGTGTCATGCCAGAACAGGAGCTGGGTGAGCAGTTAACAAAAGTAAATCAGGGACTGACTTTTAGTTGTTGGCAAGAGCTTGGTGAAATACAAGGCTGAAAAACAGATGCAGAGTAGTAAGTAATATTAGCTGGCTGCTATGTCTTGTGTTGTTGACCTTGCTTGATGTGTGGCTGTTAGCAAAGTTGTTGACTCACTAGTTTTTGATCTCTAATATTAGCATAACAAATACACGTGTACAGCGGTCCATATTTACCACAGTGGCACTTTATTGCTCACACTGGGAGGTGCTAAATATCTACGCAATGTTGCTTTTAAATGCAGATGCACACCCAGGGCATCCCCATGCAGACCCAGAGTTTCCCGGTCCACACCCTGGTTCAGACCCACAGCCAGACGCCCCTGCCCATCCAGACCCAGGCGGCTCAGACTGTGATGATCACCTCCAACGGCGGACGTTTCATCCAGAACCCCGTCATCTGTCACCAGAGCCCCGCCCCTGGTTTCCAAGGTGACTAAATGTCTTTTAACGGTAACATGTCGTTACTGTAATAATATGTTTTTATATCATTTGACTGACCAATCATCCACCCTTTTGACTCCCCATTCCCAGTCCTCCAACCACAGGTGCAGAGCATTATGACATCGCCACAGCTCCAACCGGTGACCATTCAGCACCAGCGTGTCCTGACCCCGACCGGACAGACCATCCAGACTCTTTCCACAGCGCCCACCACAGTCCACACTATGCAACAGCAGGTGCAGCAAGTACCTGTAAGTAACCTCGCTGTTGTTGGCAAGTTTTTACCGTCAGAAAATGAGTCAGAATGATAAAAGACATGATAATTAGCTGATGTCTGGTAATTAAAATTAAAAAATTAAAGTCCATATTCAAAACCTGATTGAACAATCCCATCCTAATAACTCCAAACCTGCTTTTAAATAGCTTATGTCGCCTTTCTGTCAGGTTCTGGTCCAGCAGCCTCAGATTCTGAAGACAGACTCACTGGTTCTGACGACGCTCAAACCTGACGGCACACAGGTGCTGTCTACCATGCAGAGCCCCACAGGGATCACAGCCTTGACCACGCCCATCCAGAACACAGCTCTGCAAGTCCCGGTATACAGCAGGCATCAAAGATTTCATCACAATTTCAATGCCTAGAAGAAAACCAGGAAATCTAATGTACGTCTATTGATTTCTGTCCCCAGACTCTGATGAGCAGCAACATCCTGACCACCGTCCCCGTCATGATGCAAGGAGGAGACAAGCTGCCAATCAAGCAGCTACAGCCAGGCTCCACCCACTGCACGAACGGAGTCAGACCAAACATGGAGCAAGGGCAAATGATGGGAGGAGGAGGAGTAGTGGGGCCGGGAGGAGTGGTGAAGGAGGGCGAGCGGAGGACGACCCACAACATCATCGAGAAGAGGTACCGGTCCTCCATCAACGACAAGATCACAGAGCTCAGAGACCTGGTCATGGGAAATGACGCAAAGGTTAGTGGGATAGTAAAACATTAAGATTATTTTAATGTTGCAAAGTGTTTCAGTGTTTTAAAAAAAAATCATGTCCTTCTTTTCAGATGCACAAGTCGGCTGTGCTGAGGAAGGCCATCGACTACATCAAATACCTGCAACAGGTCAACCACAAACTACGACAGGAGAACCTGGCACTGAAGATGGCCAACCAGAAGAACAGTAAGTGTTACTGAATGTTCTAAGTAGAGCGCGACCGTGTAGCAACTTGAGACTTTAACGACTCCCCCTCTGTCTCTATCTCAGAGCCCGTGATGCTGCCCGAAGACGTGGAGCTCAAACAAGAAATAGTGATGATGTCACCTCCGGCCTCGGACTCTGGTTCCGGTTCCCCTGCCCAGTTCTCTCCTTACTGCGTGGACTCAGAGCCAGGCAGCCCCTTACTGGATCACGAGCAGGTGAAACAAGTTCTTTTTTTTTAGCGTTTAAGTAAGAGTTGCTGTTGTTTGGAGGTTTGCAAGTGTATTCAGTCAATACTGCTATTTTTAAATAAAAGCCTCCCACCAGTGAACAACTTTTATTGTGAAGGTGCTCTGGGGTCCTTTTAGAAATAATTCTGTTTATATCAAATGTTACAAGAGAGGAAGGTTTAAAAAGATAATAGTTATTCTGCTAGATGTTTGTGTTTCTCTCAAATTAAGATGAAAATTTAAATAGTTTAATGACGTTAGTTTAAGATGTTTTAAGTATAATTATTCATCCATCCCCTTTACTGTCTCTCAGTTGAAGAGTGAGCCAGATTCTCCCTCCTCGGTTGGAGTGATGGATCGCTCCCGACTGCTCCTCTGCGCCCTGACCTTCTTCTGCCTGTCCTTAAACCCGCTGCCATCTTTGTTGGGCTCTGAGGCCTTAGGGAGCGCCAGCTTTTCTGCAGGATACAGGCAACCTAGAACGCTGTTGTGGTTCCCGAGTCACACACAGGACTTTGGTGAGCATGACGGCCCCTCCGCTGTCCATCAAGAGTACAGAAGTCATGCTTGAATCTGTGTTCTCACCGCGTGTTTCATTCTCTCTCGTCCTCCAGCTTCGTGGCTGCGGTGCCTGTTGCCGTGGGTGATGGTGTGGGTGCTGAGCGGGGTGGGAGCAGTGTGGGGCTGCGTCAGGGTGCTCTACCTGTGGGAGCCCGTCACGCCGCTTCACTCGCCAAAATCCGTGTCGTTCTGGAGGCACCGCAAACAAGCCGACCTGCACCTCAACAGGGTGAGTACAGATCGGACCTAATTTTAGGGATCCACTTATTCTTTTCTCCGATTTAGGACGTGCTTAAAGAATTAGATTCTGATGTTTCCTCACTTATCTAAGAGCACTTCATCCAGCTTGCTTTGATTCTCACCGTTTTGATGTGTCACTTAAGTCTTCTTGTTCCATGCGTGGGTTTATTTTTAGCGTTTGGTAAGATCTAAGGCACGACCTTCATTGCATACCACCCTCCTCATCTTTCCTGCCAGTGTTAGCCGAATACTAATTATCTTCCTATTTTTCTCGTCTCCTGTCTCCTCCAGGGAGATTACACAGCAGCGATGGCCAGTTTAGAGACCTGCTTGTCCGTCTTGACCAGAGCTCTTCCCTCAACCAATCTGGACCTGGTCTGCTCTTTGTCCTGGAATCTGATTCGCTACTTCTTGCATCGTCCAACGCCCCTCGGCTGGCTGGTTCACCAAGTCGGGGGAAAGCACGAGGGGGAGGAGGCCAGGACCAGTGCGAGAGATGCAGCACTGGTTTACCACCGGCTGAGTCAGCTGCAGCTCACAGGTGAGTGTTGAGAACAAAGTGTGCTGATGGTGTATGCAGACAGGACAAACAAATACAATTAGACAAGTGACAACCGCATTATATTCATGGCAACAAACTACTTTTTTGACGTGCTATGAATATTTAACACAGTGTTTATTCTCCCTCTCTGTAGGAAAGCTGCCTCAGCGCAGCAGTCTGTGGGCTTTGTCTCTGTCTCTGAGCGCTGTCAACCTTAGCGAGAGCGCCCAAGGCAAGATGGCCCCTGCCCAGCTCACCCAGATCTATGTCACTGCAGCAACAGCCCTGCGCACCATACTGGGCCACCACCTCTCCTTCCTATCTGTAAGTCTCTCACACGTTCCATCACCTGCCTGCCTGTCTTCGCTCTGTGTTTGAATGTTTCCGATGATTCAATGATATCTGATATCAGCATCTTTTCTTCTGTGTCTGTCTCCCAGGGTTACCTGTTGAGTTGTGCTGAGAGCGTGGCCAACCAATCAGAGACCAAGCCGATCCCTGACTGCCTGCGCTGGCTCTTCACCCCATTGGGTAGGCAGTTCTTCCTGAGCTGCGACTGGTCGGTGAAGTCCGAGAGCACAGATGGGGTGTACACGTCTCAGAGAGACCCAGGTATGTCCAAAATAAAGGAGATAGACCATAATCTATTTTACTCTTCATGTCTTTCCTTTCTCTCGTGTTATGTTTCTAATTTTAACTCCATAATGAGTCCAAAAGAGTTTTAGAAGGTTTCTTGTTAGCCTTTTTATCTACATCTAGTTAAAATAACAAAACCTCGCAGGTCTGACATGATAGATAAATAAATAAAAAGGCCATCCTCAATGACAAACTCCTTTTTTAAAGAAGTCCTCATTATATTACAAGATGAACGTTCTATATAGCTTTGAACATTTTTAAATTGAACTCTTTAATTCTAAGGATTATTCCAGGGATTTATTACTAGTAATAATAATACATTCTGAATTTAATAATAAAAGTATCTTGGAGGTAAAATGGAGCCTGAAATCGACAGGCGCATTGGTGCAGCAGTAACGCGGGCCTGAAGGCAAAGCTCATTCTACGTTCCCTCATTAGCATTGTGACTGAAAGACACATAGAAGGGGCCAAAATGAGTTTCTTTGGTTATGCAGGAACATTCAGATGCTTGATTATGTTGTAATTGTATCTAATCTACTGAATTAATTTGATTATTTTGCACATTGTTTGTCTCTTTGAATGCAAACATGTACTGTGGTATTAAAGAAAGTTTGCTGCGTGCTCTGATTGAACTGTTTCCCTCTTGATCTTCCTCCAGCTGACCCCATTGCCCAGCTGCACCGCTGTTTCTGCAGGAAGCTTCTGGAAAGAGCCGTTCACACCCTCATCCAGCCGCAGAGTGACTCTGAAGCAGGCAAACGCAAGAACGACTCCGGGTGAGGCGGGCGGGCGTGCCGGCAACATTTCCAACGGTTCAATCTAAATTAATGATTCATCGTCTGATCTGTGATCTTTCTGTGGTCTGTTTCTCCTTCAGGGAGTTTTCCAGCGCCTTGGAGTTCCTCCAGTTATTGAACAGCTGTACAGAGGACTCTCCCTCACCCCCTCCACCCTTCTCGACTCCTCCCAATCACACCACCACTCCAGGTATGAATAGCATGGAGCAAACAACCCTGCCCACAGGAAAGCATGCATGATGTTTAACCAGTTAGCCATCTGAGACGTTACTGTCAACATGGATGGATTTTCTTTGCTCTGTTCGCCGTCAACTGACAACCGATTTAACTTTTTGTTGGATTATCACAGATAACACATTGATTTGCAGTAATAAATGACTAGCGGCGGATATGAACACATTGATGATCTGTTCAGACAATGTTAATTAGCTACAGTCTTAATCAATTATTGATTTCACACCGAGTTGTGCTGCACACAAAGCACTTTATATCGTCACAGCTTTGAATACAGGAGACACAAAGACAGCATCACGTCATTTCTCATTGGACAGTTAAAGCTTGATGAGAAAAATAATTTCACAGCCACAACAACCCCCCTAAATACTCCACCCAGGCTCTTCGACAGCAGCTAGTTTGTCCTTACATTTTCTGCAAAACGTCCTTCTCTTCTTCCTGCCAGTTGGAGACCCAGTGAGTCGTTGGTGGGCTTTGGTCCTGAAGGCTGCCGTGCATTGGCTGCAGGGCGATGATGTCCTAGTGAGGTCACTGTTGGCAGAAGCAGAGAGGATGCCCAGGGCTCTTCACACTCTTGAGTAAGTAAAGTTGAACCGCTCACACTGCAGGAATCTTTTGAGCTGTAGAAATCAGATAAGTTGAAGATAATCTAACTGGATTCAGAGACATGAAAGTCATAACTTTGCACAGGATCATTTTTAAACTTTCTCTAACCTCCTGATGGTATTTATGACAAGCGCACGTTCATTTCTGTTTAAAAGAAACCACAGTAACTGTCTCTCGCTTCTCTGTTTCAGCCACCATCTGCCCAAGGCTGTGTTGCTGCTTTGCAAGGCAGTTCAGATGAGTCTCTCCCCTCTGAAGGGAGAGGGCGCGATAGCCTGCCTGTCCCACTGTGACAGAGCCAGCAGCTACCTGCGCTCCAGCGTCTCCGTGCCCCTCGCCCAGTCTGGAAACTGGCTGAACAAGGTAGCGTACAAAGAACACGCTGCTTCTATCTTGTAAGGTCTGCTCTGGGTTTCTTCTGTAATCGTATCTGCTGTCTTACACACACACACACATACAGACTGCAAAAACCTGCTCTATGCTGCATGTTTCATAACACAATGGTTCACCGCGCATACACACACAAACACGTGCATGCTCAGTCGGGGTCAGGGCAAGCTGACGTGGGGCTGTGTGTGTGTGTGCGCAGTGTGGGTGGCAGGAGGTGGCTGTGGTGCATTGTAGTTGCATTGCATGATCCTGAAGCCGAGTGCAATGTGTCTGCAGTGCAGTACAGAGGCCTCCCCAATCTGCACGCACCCTCTACACACCCCACCACTTCACATTAGACAGCACTCAACTTCACGTCATTGCTTTTTTTAAATTTGGGTATGCATGCTGGGCGAGGTGCAGGGTGAGGGTGATGGTGGTTGGTTGTAACGGCACACTTTGGGTCTCAAATGCATCTCTTAAAAGCATAAATCAAACCATAGTAAATTAGATTAGATGAGATAATTCATACAAACACTTTGATGTTTGTCTTTTTTCCCCGTCTTCCAAGGGGGTGGAGCTGCTTGTCTGTGACCTTCTGTTGACCCTGAGGACCAGCTTATGGCAGCGGGGGAGCAGCAGTAATGGAGAACCTGGCCCAGCCCCAGGATCCCAGTTGGCTGGTTTCCAGAGGGACCTCAGCGCGCTGAGAAAACTCACACAGTGCTACAGACAGGCGCAACACAAGGTACATCTGTGACTAGATTAAGTTATATATGTTTAGAAAATAGTAAAGTGTACAGTCAGTCGAGATCAGAACTGTGTACGCTATATTTTATATCTTAGAGAAAGTTTAAAAAGCTGGAAGAAGAAGTGTAGGAGGAGATGGAGAAACAAGGTTGAAGCTGATGTTCTGGTTGTTTCGGGGACATTTTGAAGAGGTGGAAATGCCTTTTCTGTAGCAGTACTGACAGACTTAAAGGTGTCGGTTTGCTCAGCTGGTAGAGTGTACACCCCTCTCTCTGTCTTTGCTGTAGTGGCCAAGGGTTAGATTCCAACCTGTGGCCCCTCAGTCTGTAGGGATTTGGCTTGAGGATCGGAGAATATCTATTCTATTCTATTTTTATAGATCAAGTTACGTTTGCAAATTTGCATGATTTCTTTTATTATCCCACATTCTGTTGTTACCAGATATGTAAAGCTCACAACAAAACCCAGAGATATTCTAAATAAGTGCCTGTGTTTTCTTGTAACTCGGCAAGATTAATCAGCGGACTTGTATATTTTATTCATTTATCGCTCCTTTGGCTCTTTGAAGCTCACAAAACATGGAGAAAATCCAATAACAAGTTATTAAAGCCCAGAGTGATGGCTCCAAATTAGCTTTTGTCTAGCTTTCAGCCAAAGAAAACACATAATCACTGCGTAATGAAATGAATTAGATTTTAATGAAACATAAAAAAAAATAAAAAAAAACACAAGCGACTCTCCAGATTTGTAAAACTGTAACAAGCCACATACTAAAAGTAATAATACCGTCAGTTTGTTGCCGGCACTTCATCGCCCTAAATGTTTTTCTAGTATTAACGCTGCACTTATAATAAGCCTGTAAATCATCTGGGACTTGCTAATCTTGTTCATGATAATAATATATTTACTGCATCAGCCTAGAAAATCGAGTTCTCGTCCCGCTCTTACCAGCTGCAGAAATCATATCATCAATCATACTTGTGAGATACACTGGAGCAGTCATTACTGTCGCCAGGGGGTCTGTAACAACTGCAGCTCTCACAGCAGTCGGTGATCATTTGTTACTTTTTGACTCGTGCGAAACTCTTAAGAACTACGTGGACTGCATCGTTAAACGAGGCTCTGTTGTGAGACCACTGACAGAGAAATATTCACCGACAGCGCTGTGAGGCGCTTTGCATGAAAGGCTCCACTGAACGTAGAATATGACTTGTGTAGTGTGCCGTACGCGAGGGGATCGATGTTTTTCTGCTCCGACATCACCGAGATAAATAGCTGTAAATATTCGTGGCTCTGATTTGTGTGTGTTTTTTACCTGCAGGTGTTTCTTCATGAGACCACAGTGAGGCTGATGGCTGGAGCCAGTCCCACAAGGACTCACCAGCTGCTGGAGCACAACCTCCGACGCAGGACACACAACGCCTACACAGCCGGTAAACTCATTTTTACACATTGATTAAAACACACCCGGAGCGCAAGTTCACCTTGACTGCTGGCTCAGCACCAGCTCCCCTTTTGGTCGCTCTTAATCTTACCGGTTAATGGCGAAATATAAAAACAGTCCCGGAGGACAACATGACCCTAATCTGCATTTTTCTTCTTGCTGCTGTCAGATGGCGAGTGCGTCCTGGGCGAGAGGGAGAGAGCTCACGCCATCCTGCTGGCCTGCCGCCACCTGCCCATGCCTCTGCTAACCCCGCCCGGGCACCGCGCCCGCCTGCTGGCCGAGGCCAAGCGCACCCTGGAGCGCGTGGGAGACCGGCGGTCCCTGCAGGACTGTCAGCAGATCCTGCTGCGCCTCAGCGGGGGCACGACCATCGCTGCATCCTGAGCGCGCACACATAGCCTCATAGAACAAACACACATAGATTAGGGCTTCTCACAGGACAACAAAACAACAAACTCTGTAACTTGTTATCACACATAGAAATATGTAAACCTTAAACACTGGAATCGCCACACATTTACACCCTCATACCGATCAAGGACTCTTCTTCAAACTGCCACACTTCTCTCACACACAAACAGATCTTACTGTCACGGCTACATTTACTGTAACTCTCAGCCCTATGTCTACGACGATGACGCTGACATGTTTGAAGGCTGCACATTTGCTCCCTTTGATGCTTAGTTTCATTGTTGCAGCACAATCATGCCACCTTCTGGACATTAATGGTACCCTGCTGGCTAACTGCCTCATTTGAAACAATGCTACACAACAACAACAAGGAAAATCAGGTTAAA
This sequence comes from Sciaenops ocellatus, assembly GCA_033000465.1. Lineage (NCBI taxonomy): Eukaryota > Metazoa > Chordata > Actinopteri > Sciaenidae > Sciaenops > Sciaenops ocellatus. Next base: position 22,022,422 of record CP136877.1, read on the forward strand.
TAGGCCCCAAAGGGAAAAGGGACCATTATCTAATAGCTGTTTTAAATTAATGCAATGCAGCAGTGCATTGATTAGCTGTAGGATACCGAGCTGTACAATCATTATTGGCACACAGCGATGTAAGTGCTACAATAACGGTGTAACGTCTCGCTGAAATTGCAAGCCTCAATTAAGGGCTTTCGGAGTATTCAAGAGTAGACGGCCGCGGTCTGTTAAGCATGGCTGTGCTGTAGGATGCAGACAGACTGACTAGCTTGCTTTTTAACCATACAGTGCTGAGTAGTGTCTCCTCTTATCTACCTCATACACTGAACAATGCCAGCATTGTACTGTGGAGCAAAATAGGATACTTAAGCACCACGTCAGTCATCCTGAATTTGAATTAAGTGACCATTTGAAGTGATGCTTCAATCCAGGCGCGGCGTCATTCCAGTGAAAGCTTACCGGGCTGCTTTTATTTTAGACTTTTAGGATGTGGCGGTGCAGTACTTTAGGAATTTATGAGTTTGACAGACAGCTACTACTGACACACTCACAAGAAACAGGGAAATATGATTGGATTTGTGTAACGTCAGAATAACAGAGGGAAGCAAGTTTGAAATGTGCACCTTGTCACACACACAGAGACACAGATTCATAGACATATTACATATTAAAGTAATTGCATACAAGCTCATAATGTGATTGTATATACGTTGTACATAGGCAGATAAACAGAAGTAGATTAAACAAGTCCTTACCCACCGCTTGAGAGGAGAGACGCATCAAAGAGAGCACCATGGCATGTTTTCTGTCAGGAGGAGGTCAGACGCCTCAACTTTAAAGTGATACTCCACCAGCACTCTTCTGCTGTGGTACTGGGTGTGTACAGCAGCTTTAAAGTCAGTGTAAAGTAAAGAATAAATGTGTGTTGCGAGTTTGTCAGACCAAAGAAGAAAGTGTTATTAACCACTCAGCCAAATTTTAATGATTAAAAATATCAACAAGTTTATGAGATTAGGTGTCAAAATCAGGTCAAGCAGCAGTTTTGAAGCGACTGAAACGTCTCAGATGAGTTCAGAAAATTACATCAGTAAAATTTGAAACACTGAGCTGAGATGAATTCATCTCTATCTCTCTGCTCAGGGTGGCCTCAGCGTGTCATCGAGCCACCCTTTAAGGACCGCCCTCAAAAATCCTGGACTGAAAACTGTTTGAACCTCTAACTCCACATTTCAGTAATATATTGTTCAAAGTCTTTTTACGTGTTTTCAGCAGCTATTTTCCAACATATTTAATATATTTTGAAAGAATTGCCTTTACACTGACTTTAAAGAAAATGACGCTCAAGGAGATGTTGGGCGGTGTATCACTCGAAGCGAAAATGGTCATGTAGAAGTGAGGAACCTCGGAAGTGATGTCAGCCTATGATGTAAAGCTCTCAAGCAAAATGGCCTTGATGTTATGTAAACAAAAGATTTTATTATGTTCCATAATATTTGGAATGATCTTTGTGAAATCTTTGTCCAGTTCGCTTTTTATTTGTAATTGCTGACTTCTTCATGATACAGCACATCATCACAGTCATTCCTGTTTCTGTGCTCTGATGATCTTATTTAATGGTTATGTAATGTAATGTTAATATAAATGCTTTTTTTGGAGGTGGGGGGGGGGGCAGTTTTGCAGTTATGTCATTGTTATTGTTTTATACCGATAAAAAGCAGCCTAGGGTCAGGAACTATCGGCAGGAGAATCTCTTAATAGATGTTGTATATTTTATTGAGCCCGTATTTAAACAATTAGCCTGATATTTTAAAAATCACGCTGTAATTTCTCAGCTTTTTAAAAAAAAAAAACAAAGCAAGCAAACACACACGTATGATATTGGATATTTCCAGAACTCTGTCTTCCAGGTCAACATAAAGAGTCCTGAAAAGAGATGATCTTTCCTGACTGGTGTGCAAAGAAGAAGAAAGCTCAACCAGCCGTCGGCCGGTTTGCTATCATTAGAATTATGTTACAAGTGTTTTATTGTCTTTCCCCTTACTGTGTTTTATTGTCGGAATTTCTTTGTTCGTTTTGCTGTTTGTTTTTATAATAAAACGACACATGACAGTGGCTGGTTTTGTCTGTTCTGTCGGCGGTTAAAGTATCAGATGCGCGAAGAGAGAACACCACATTTCATGTGTCATGACAGGGTGTCAGCCGAGTGTGAATGTCAGCGTAGATCAGATAATGAAGGCAGTGTAAAGCTTTTTTTCTTCGGTTTGCTCTTTCATGCGCGTACAGTGCAGCTGAGTGATGAACACTAGACAATGAAACACTACCAGCAATTCACAGGGAGAGAGAGGTGACATGCCTGGATACATAATGAGTCCCTGCCACTGGTGGGAGTGTTGAACAGACGATCACCACAAAGCTGTCGGTACACTGCAAGTACCAAATTATAAGATATCAAATGCAAGGGTGACAAGAGAGAGTGATTATGTCATGATGAGTAACAGAAATACATGTAAGTTTGAGGTGGTGTCATATTCATTCTCATTAAAGGACCGGTGTGTAGAACTTACCCCGCACTCCTCCTTACCTAATGTGACGAGAATATAGCAATACTTATTTTCATGTGATTATTCACTAATGAAAACATACATATGAATGATATGTTCCATTTTTGCCGTATTCTACCAATAAATCCCCCTAAATCTTACACACTGGACCTTTAATGTCTCGAGATAAGGTGACCTGATATCAAACACAACACGCCGTCAACAGATAATGCAGTTCAACACAATGCGTGGAGAGTTCTCACTAAAAACCTCTAGGATTTAGTGACACCTAGCAGGGAAGTTGCAGATTGCAACCAAATGAATACTCTCCGACACCTCACCTCCTTCCAAGCATGAAGAAAAAACTCAGCATTCACATTAAAAGTAAAAGGTCATATCTAGATTAGCGTTTGGTTTGTCTGCTCAGGGCCACTGTAGAAAAATGGCAGACGTCGAAGGAAGAAGACCCGCTCTTCCTGTAGATATAAAAGTCTCATTTTAAGGCAACGAAGACACAATGATTCTTATCTTCAGGTGATTATACACTAATGAAAGCATACTTATGAATTATTATATTCAATTCCTGCCAATAGATCCTCCTAAATCTTCCACACTGGACCTTTAAGCTGCTGTAACAAGTAAATGAAAGCGTGGGATCAATAAGTTTACCTTAATTTATCACATCTTATATGACAAATAAATAAGAGCAGGGGTCTTCAACCAGGGGTCCGTGACCCCTAGGGGGTCCGCAGAGGTACTGCAGGGGGTCCGCCAATTTTCACCAAAATAATTTGTGAGAATTAAAAAATACAACAAAACTGATAATGAGTAAACTGCAAGCATTAATATGCAATAAAAAGCTACTTTGACAAATACTATTACTATTTATATATTATTTATAAATTATTACATTATGCCTGAATGTTTTATCAATTATAAACACATATAGGCTAATAACGCAGCATATAAATAGAGTTAATAAGGTGAAATAAAAGGTGAATAAAGTAAATATAAAAGTTATTATAAGCCAGGCTTAAAATGTGACACATCTCTGTTCTGTTTGTCTCTCGTCCAAGGGGTCCTTGGGCTGAAAAAGGCTGAAGACTCCTGAATAAGAGTATTTATTTTAATATTTTAAGTGTGAGTACAGTGTGAAAACAACAAAAATAACTATGTTGTCCTAGATATTTAAGCTGTGCGGAACCTTTCAGTCTCGTACCTACGGTGTTTCTAGCCGGACAAACAGTGAAGCCGGAAGTAGTGTTGGGTAAACTCACGTGTGCTGCAACATGAAAAATAATAAAAAACACAACAATGTGTCCAAAAACAAGAAATTCAAGCCCGGATCCAAGAAAAGAGAAAACAAATGCATCGTAACGTTTGACGACAAAGACAGACAGTAAGTTTATGCAACGTTTTTTTAACGTTTGAGCATGTTAGCCGTCACTTACCTGTTTCAGTGTGAGGATAGCATTAGCTGCGCTCGCTTTCTACCATTTTATCATATATGAGTTATGTGACGGGTGACCAGAGTGTACAGAATGTAAATTATGAAATGTGTGAATGTTGTTCTAAGCTGTCATCATCTGTAACTTCAGAGTTCTCTTTATTTGTTTTCATCTGAGCCACTCAAATAATATTATAATAGAAACCTTTCATGAAACGTGCCAAGCAAAGTTGCTGTTAAATGTATCTTAATGTTTAGTTTAGTTTATTTGCACATTTTAAATATAAAACATAAGAAAAACAATAAAGTTAAACACTGTGCTGGAGAGGTTGGAAGCCAAGAGAGGCTCATAAAGATACCTCCCCAACATAAACAATGGTCATCTTTGCAGTATCAAAATTAAATATTGATACAAAAATGATTAAAAATAAGACAAGAAATAAACAATTTACACACAAAAAAATATAATTACAAATGTAAACGTATAACAGAAACCAAACAGTGTTACAAATCTTTGCTAATTAAAAATCTTCTCAGGTGTTTTTTAAACAATGATAACTTTGATATTGATTGTAGTCATGTGGGTTGATTGTTCCAAAGAGACAGACCTCTGTATTTTAATATGTATGGATTAAGGGAAGTCTGACAATATGGAAGATAAAAGCCCTTTGAATTCTGGAAAGAAAATGGCAGGTCATGAGTTAGATGTTCATATTTATACATAAACGTAGCTACACAAACCTGCAGAGACGTAAACACTGGTGGACAGACGACTTAGACCTAAACAGACTTTACTGTCATCCAGCTGTACATTCACAATGCACATTTGAGCGAAATGTCGCTGCACAGGCTCAGAATAAAAACAGAAGACAAGGTAATAACAGTCTAAATATAAAGTATGTGAAATATAAAATGGAATAAAGTAAGAAACAGAATAAAATTGTGACTATTTCACAGAGATGTAGCAGCAGGATGTATTGTACGGTGAAATAGACACATAATGCAAATAGAGTAACAGTTATCAGTGCAATGGCGTTTCCAGTATCAATGTAAAGTGTCACATGTGGGAGGTCTCACAGTCGTATGGCATGGGGGATGAAGAGGCTGATTGGGAAAGGACTCAAAAACAACCCATTATTAATACGAGAATGAAGTTATTACAATACAAATGGTTGGTGAGAGCATATATCAAACCAGTATCAAACTAAACCGATGATCCCCTGATGTCGAGAGAGAGAGAGAGAGAGAGAGAGAGAGAGAGAGAGAGAGAGAGAGAGAGAGAGAGACTGGCTTATGTAACCAGAGGAAATGCTGCAGAGTTTGGAAATGTGTGGAAACCTTTAATAGAGTTTCTTGAGCGTCAAGTCATGCACAATCATTGTGAAACTGCTCTGTGCTGATGTGTGCCGTTATGTTATATATATATAAATATATATATATAAGTTTGTGGAAACCGTGACGACGTATTTTATGGTTTAATTTATTATTATTAATTATTAATACTGTGGTTATGTCTGTTTGTGTAGACTTGTATCTTAGGTTTTCCTCTTCTGCCCTGTCAGGGACTATTTAACCGGTTTCCATAAGCGAAAGGTGGAGAGGAGGAAAGCAGCGGTGGCAGAAATTCGTAAGAAAATCAAGGACGAGCAGATCAGAGTCAGAGAAGAAGTGAGTGCAAAGAGTTGAAATTTTTTGTGTCGATACAAATTGAACTGAGCGAGCTCATCCTCATGTGTTTGTCCGTCTGTTTTCAGAGGCATAAGGAATACATAAAGATGCTGAAGGAGAGAGAAGAAGCTCTCGGTGAGTTAAAAGTCTGTCATTTTTACTGATTTGTAACACTTAAGAGTCTGAGCTGATTGTTTATTTCCCTCACGTCTCTCAGAGGCAGCTGAAGATGATCTGGAAGAAACTATAATCAGCACGACAGAGTCTGTGCAGTACGACCACCCCAACCACACCGTCACCGTGACAACCATCAGTGATCTTGACCTCTCGGGGGCTCACCTGCTCGGGCCTGCAGCGAACCAGGTGAGCCTCGATTTCGTCATCTTCTCAGCTAAATTACGCTTGTAGCTTTATGTGGTCGCACTGATACAGATGGCAATAAAACTCATATTAACTAACGCTGACGATCTTTGCTTTCAAGGTGAATGAGGAGGGCGAGGATGAAGAAGAACAGGAGAAAACAATTGCAATGCCAAGAAAAGCTGGGAATCCAATCATGAACAAAAAGTAAGCTGTTCATCATGCATTCAATACTTTTAGTTTTTTGTGTTTTGTTCATCACTTTGGGCTCTGACAGCTCGTCGTTATATTTTTGACCTCTCTACGAGCTAAACGGTTGATGAAATAGTGCTAAATGTGCCGCACACGCAGACAGCACAGTGGCGAGATAAAGGTCGTCTTCCGATGTCGCTTCAGTTTGTCTGACTGTCATCCTTCAGCCCGGCTACATTCATTTCCTTTTCTTTCTTTTTAACCCCTCCTGCTGCTACAGGATCCGCTCCCTAACTGCGTCGCTCAGCACTTGCACCAGCAAGCGGAAGAGGAAAGGGAAGCAGGAAGGCCGAGGAGGACGAGGCCGTCCGACAGACAAGAGACGCAGTGCCACAGAGGGTAAAAGCAGAGTCGGGAGGACCGGCAAGGTGCAGAGACGTCGGAAGACCGGGAAAAGGATGCACTATCAGGACTGAAAGATATAACGTAGGGTCCGAACTGTGTTGGACTTTGGAGTATTTATAAATGAACACAAGCTGACAATGTTGGACCATGTTGTGCTCAAAATTTGTACATCTTTCAAAGCTAAACTGTTTTTGTAGTGTTGTTTATTGAATTTATACGAACTCTACCTTTAAGTTTTCATTAAATAAAAGACTCATCTTGTTAATAAGTGACCTGTCAGTGCGCTCTGTGTGGAATTTTTTTTTTTCTTGCCATTGTTTAATAGGAAACCTGACGCTGTTGTCAACATCCTCTCTGGAACATCAGGAAATCAACCCTTAGCTCTGTGTTTCCTCATCGCTTAGTGTTACCTGTGTGTGTGTGTGTGTGTGTGTGCACTGTGTCTCTTCCATAACCTTATTTCTAGAGCTTATACCACACTGTCAATGTATGTTAAGCCCCCACCTCACCTGTGTTTATTTATTTACGTTAACCTGAGCCAGCGTGTGCCAGCTGTCACTAGCATGAGCGTTTCATTTCGCTTTCTAAAGCCCATGATATTTAATACAACCCGCTCAATGGAGGAACCGGCAGGCTACTGGCTCCATGTTGGCTCCAGGTGTGCGTGCGCTTCAGGGTCTCCCCGCCGTGTTAAGCAAGAGCCAAAATGGCCGTCGCGGATGCTTCAGTTTCACTCATTGTCAGAACAGCCAATCGGATTGATTTGAGAGCTTGGCAGCACGGGAGGATAGAGAGCATGGGGAAGAGGAGGCATGTGTCTGATGGGGGGTCTGGTGGGCAGTTTATCCTCAGACTCCTAATGACCTATTCAAAGTGGAACTGACAGCCAGAGCCTCACTTGTCAGGTAATGCTCCTCAATATCTATCATTTATGCATCAAAGCTGCCCTCACAAATATTTTCTACCATTTACATCATCCTGTTTTACACTATCTTAATCATTTCATTCATTACTTGAAGCTGTGGTGCTTGTAAACGCTGTTAGATGACAGTGCATGTGTCTTGTGGTTTTGTAGTAATGCCTCTCTGTGGGAAGCTTTGACAGTGCAGACATTGGATTATGTTTCACTGTCCTCCCAGTGTGATTAGTTATCACCTACTTTAACAGTTCCGCTTCAGATCTTGCATGAACCGTGAAATAAAAGATCCTCTTAGTATTCAGTCTGAGCCGCTGCACTGTGCTTACACCTGTCTGCAGTAATGCTGTGTCACAACCTGACTCAACAGCTTTTATAAGGCATTTGTTTATTCTCAAGAAAACTGTAATTGTCTTGCTTTGTCGGTGCTTGTGGAAGATGCTTTGCAGCTTTTTGAAATGATTATGTATCTGCATGCGTGATTTTGTGCGACAAACATTTCTAAAGTCTTTCATTTATACTCAGAAATGTTGTTTATGTTATTATATTCAATGCAATACTTGTCCTTGTCATTCTCTTGTTGTTTCCCAGGTTTCTCTGCAGGATGCGATGACTGAGGAGCAGGTTCCCCCTCCTGACTCACCATGCCCGTCTCCAGCGATGAGCCCATCTGCCCCAAGTTCCAGCCCAACATCTTTGACCCCTCCCGCTGCCACGACTGCCTGCGCCAGAGGCACCTGCACGCTGGCGCTGGCGCAGGGGGGAGCACCGAGGCAGCAGTGCCACAGCAGAAATCCACAGAGGAGAGTGGAATTGACGCTAAAATAAACGGGACGGACACTGGGATTGGACCAGACAAGGGAGTGTTTTTAACACCGATCCCATCCCAGGTGGAGGAAAGAGACACCAGCAGCAAGGTAAGAAAGAAGAGAGGGAGGGAGGTGAACGGAGTAGCTAGGTAACAGTTGTAGAGATGGGAACAGGAGTAGAATATGTGCTGAGTGATGGGATTAGCTCGACCTGAAGGGTAGACAGGTGGGTGAGAGCATTAGAGGTCACAGGTTAAGTCAGCAAGACACTGAGGTTAGATGTTAAGTCAAGGGACACAAGAGTGAGGTACTACTATATTGTTTGATTTGGTTTTAAATGTCTCACAGATCAGACATGATGCAAAGATTCATGGTGTTATTTAGAAAATTGGTCTTCTCTTAGACAAAATAACTTCTCACTTAACTCAAAAGTCTGTTTCTGTGTGTGAAGACATCACAAAGCGTCTTCTAATTTCTCAAAGTTCATGAGATCGTGTACGAGTCGCTTTCGTGACTGAATGAAGAAAAGGTCAGAGACGGAGAATGACAGGTAACAGCGAGGAGCAGGGTGGAAGCAGTGGCTCTTATTATAAATTAACGAAGCTGGATCACTTACTGCCCTCTTGGGAATCACTTGTAATAGTAGACAGAGGAGTAACGTACAGAAAGGATGAAAATGACTCACTACAGTATGAAAACTGTGTCAACGCTACTTTTTTTCTGTTTGTCCTGCTTCCATGACATAACTGCAGTTATGTCTGTGACAGAGATTTGTTTCAGCACATAGTACACATTGACTCATACCACTATACTTTCTAATCCCTTATCTGTGGTTTTCCTGGACGTTCTTAGGGATGAGTACCGATTTCTGACATCTAGAGTCAGCCTTAGATTCCTCGTGAGCCAATTTATTTCGAGAGAAGGGTTTATGGCAAGAAAAAAAGTGATGAAATTTTAATGAGGAAAAGCCACGAGGCAGGTCGAGTTTCAGAGGTGTAACCCTAATCGAACAGCAGACTGAACTTGTGTGTGTGTGTGTTTGTCAGGGAGGACAGAGGGGACGGACACTATTCAGCTAACCCTCTGCTCAAGGACATGAAGGCAGCCAGACAGAGCTAGGATTTTTTAAATAGATGTGCTTTCTTGCTCCGATGTAAAGTTCAGTGAACTTATATATGCCCAACAAAAAACATTTTGGTAAGCATCGCCTGTGAGTGGTGGAGATACAGTCAGTGCCTCTTCCTCTGTGACTTGGAGAGAGATGGAGTTCGCTGAGATGATGTGATTGGCCCGTGTCTTACCTCGTCGTCCTATCAGGAGGATTCTGATGGTCTGTCGGTGGTGAGCAGCTACTGTGATGTCAACGGAGGCCGTCTGGGTTATCAGGAGAGCTCTTTGTGCATCCTGAGCCCCGACTGTGAGCTTTATATCTGTGACGGCGACGACGACGACAGCACTGACAGGTAGATATACTGGATGGTGACAGTGAGAAAGCTGAATTATAGACTTTAATGTATAATTTTGATGTGCTCTGAACTAGTTTGTCACCAGAGTACGGTATAATCATTTAAAAACACTGCCGAGTGTAGTCATTTTTGAGCTTCACCAGTCCTGCTCACCATGTTCTCTGAACTTGCATAGATTATACAGCTTGATTTAATTGTTCTCTCTTGATCCATCTTTTCCCCTCTTACCTGTCTCCCCTCCTCTCCTCCTCGCCTCCCACACTCCCAATCTCTCACCTTCCCATCTGTACTCTCGTCATTCTTCTCCCATCTCCTCTTCCACGAAGCTGTCGTGACCAGAGCGACTACCAAGAGTTCAGCAGCTCCGTCAGCGCAGACGACGAATACCTGCCGATCCGTCGCCGTTCGACCAAATTCGACATGACCCGGCTCGACCCTCCGCCCCACCGACCCAACCCTCGGGTCTGGATGGACGAAGCTCGGGGCAGAGACAGCTTCAATAGTCGATCAGGTACATGAACTTGGATTTTGTTACGTTTCTCAATTGTTTGTGGAAAAGATGCACGACTTAGGAGTACTTCTAAATATAGGTTCTGTGCAATGGTAGAATGAGCCTTCAGCAAACCTATGACTTGAAGCACTTGACCAATCCCTATCCAGTTACAGCCAAAGGTGTTCTTTACTTAGCAATACTGTTTGATGTCACCAGCTGAGGTGTCCCAGAGCAATTATCAGTAATACAATATAGCTCGGTTTGTGTCAGGAAACCTCTGGTAGTTACCAAGTGGTTGAACTTTGATGTGTTTGATGTGTCTTATTTCAGTTACTCCTCCTTCTTTCTATTTCTGTCACACTGTGCGGCTTCCCTTTTCTTTCAGGGTTAAAAGAAGATAGAGAGAAGCGTGAAAGTGGCTACTTCTCGCTGGGGAGGGCAACGGGTTCCCGTTTACTCCATGACAACAGCCCTCCTGCTCCTTTCCGACATTTTGAGAGAGGACATCCCATCTTCAGCAGCAGAAATGTAGAGCCCAAAGACACTGTCCCCTTCAGAAACCCTAATCTAGGTGTTGCCTCTGAAAGGCAGATAATAGAGGCTCTAACTGAGGACCTGCCCATAGAAATCCCACCTCCTGACCCCTATGAAATTGCAGTTGAAGTTGAGGCACAAGTCGGCCCCCGCTCTCCGAGTCCTACTCCTTTTAAGATAGCCGAGTCGTTGGCCTCCACTGGGCGAAAAGGTTTCAACAGTTCATATGGCCGGGGCCAGTCGGGACGTTTTGATTCTTCAAGGCAAGGCTCGGCTCTGCAATCTCGCTCTTCTTCTCCCTCGCGTGGAAACTTACCATTCAGGCGCAGTGAGTCCACTGCGTCCCTCAGCAGGCATAACTTTGATGGCGGAGGGCGGACTCAGGGGATGGAGCCGGGATCCAGAAGCGCTTTGCAAGGCACACATGGGCGACGTGTTGAGTCAGGAACTCTGCCAAGAAACTTTAAATCACACGCTAGTTCTGTCAAATCCCAGTCCAGCACGGTTTCAGATTTTAGGAGTGCCTTGAGAAAAACAGAAGTAAATGGATCTTTGACTGGTCGAGGTCATGACAGCAGAAGCTCATCTCCCTCAAGGAGGGACTATAACCCTACAGGCCAAATGTCTCTTCGTAAAACTGAAATCACCAGCAGTTCTTCAAATCTACGTGGGCGTGACAGTCGTACTTCGTCTCCATCCAGGAGAACTTCTACCAGTCTGCGTGATAGTCACAGTTCCTCGCCACCAAGGAGAAATTACACCTCGTCTAGCCAATCCCTCCTGCGTAAATCAGAATCAATTTTGTCTCTAAGCGGACGTAGTCATCATGGACGGTGTGGCTCACCCATAAGAGAAGGTTATGATATTGAAAGCCAGGCTTTGTTACGTAACTCAACAGCTAGGAATGGACTGAATGATGAAGAACATGAAAGCCCCACTCTGTCTCCATCCAGACGAGGTTACGACACAACTCAATCTGTGCTCCGTAAGACTCAATCAAGCCCTGTCGGCGGCAGTCGAGGTCGTGGTGACAGCCGAAGTTCCTCTCCTGGAAGGAGAGGCTATGAAACCCCAACTCAGTATCAGCTTAGGAAAACAGACACTAGTAGTTCATTACAAGGTCGTAATCGTGATAGTCGTAACTCATCCCCTTCGAGGAGAAGCTATGACGCTCCTTCTCAGTCTCTGCTGCGCAAGTCTGAAGTAAACAGCTCTGTCAAAAGTCGTGATAGCCAAAGTCGTAGCTCGTCCCCTTCGAGGAGAAGTTATGAAGCTCCATCTCAGTCTCTGCTGCGCAAGTCTGAAGTAAACAGCTCTGTCAGAAGTCGTGATAGCCAAAGTCGTAGCTCGTCCCCTTCGAGGAGAAGTTATGAAGCTCCATCTCAGTCTCTGCTGCGCAAGTCTGAAGTAAACAGCTCTGTCAGAAGTCGTGATAGCCAAAGTCGTAGCTTGTCCCCTTCGAGGCGAAGCTATGAAGCTTCTTCTCAGTCTCTGCTGCGCAAGTCTGAAGTAAACAGCTCCGCCAGAGGTCGTGATAGCTACAGTTTGTTGCCTTCAAGGAAAAGCTATGACGCTCCTGAACAGCGCACATTACGGAGAACAGAAACTAACACCTCCCTTAACAGCAAGAATCACAACAGCCGTAACTCCAGCTCTTCTCCCACTAGAAAAGGCAACAGTGAGCCGCCAGGCTACTCAATCCTCAGAACTGCCACTAATGGAGATTCCAGCCGTTCCTTTCAAAGAAAAAACACGTACCATGACTCCAAACCTGACTCCAATCGCTCACCAACCTCTTGGCGAGAATCGACTCATTCCCAACGCAGCTCCTCATTATCTCGTGCTTCTTCGCCCTCTAGACCGACCACAATCGGCAGCAGGACAGCTTTCGTCACCTTGGAAACACCCAGGAGCCCTGGTAGTATCAGATCTGGGGTTGGTAGACATGGTCGTGAGGACCGCTGCCCATCCCCTAGTGACAAGAGATCCTCCCGCCATGCAAAGAGCCCTTCTCCTTCACCCCAGATTCAATTGCGGGGGCACACCTCCTCCCAGAGCTCCATGGAGTCCTCAGAGTCGGGCCAACCATCGTTGGGGTCCACGGGGCGGAACAGGGAGGAGTATGCCATGATAGCCGACGTGCCGAAAGTCAAAATAATCCATCAGAAAGACGAGGTGGGCTACATGGGGCGGCCTCAGAACCAGCAGCCCTCGCGGAGGCAGGAACTCTTTAAACCAGCCAGGTCAGACAACTTCAAAGCATGAAAGAGGTGGCAAAATATTTAAATATTATGAAGGCCTCATGGCATTCATGGTCAATCTAGATGGCTTTGCTTCTTGCACCATCAGATTGAATACAGTCAAACATATTGACATCCTGTTCTGCTGTTTCAGCCACTCCCTGAGCAAGCATCCCTCCAGAGAGAGGGACGATACAGGGGACACAGAGAGAGACTGGAACTACGGTGGCAGTGGGTATCTATCTCGAGCTCACTCCTCCACCTCATTGCAGGTAGGCTGATCAAGGAGAGGCTTATTAAAGGATGAAAAAGCTCATTTTTAAGCTGCGCTTGTTGATTTTACTGTTCATTAGTAAGTAGCCGGCCCACATGGACTTACAAGACACTACACACATGACGAACAAAGACAATAAACAATTATCAGGACAATACAGAAAACAAATGAGGCACAGACCTTTTTAGTTCCTTTAAACAGACCAAACATAAAGAGACCTCTTACGTTGTTGGTAGGCATTCAACACATACTGTGCAAAGTGAAACACAGCTTTAGTCTGCATTAGAAAGTAAATCAGGACATTCAACCTTTATCTAATATTGTGATATATTGGACAATACAACTAGAAGTGCATCTCATTTTCAACATTAGAGCAACTTTGGTAAAGACGAACATTAATGGATTAATATTACAGTTAGCAAAACTAGTAATGACCAAAGCATAGAGAGACAAAACAGTGTTAAAAGGGGGCTGGGAATTGAGCGTTAAAACCCTGCAGTGGTATGTGCACAATATAATCCATTGCAGTGGGATTGCAGCTTTGCGGTTTTCACCTGCATTATGTGTTAATTCTTAACCACATCGTCCCCATTACCGTACGCCAGGTTTGAAAAAGTCTGTGGATGTGAAACTCCGGAGGTTCCTATGTTTGCTCAGTCGGACACTGATTATCTCCATAACTACAAGCTGTTCCTTTCCAGAGGTCTGGCAGTCCCACAGCAGATGAGGGCAGTTCTTGGAAAAGTAATCACCACAGAACAGAACAAATGCAGGTATGTGATACAGTGTGTTTAAAGTAAATGTGTGTACTCTTACTATATGTATCCATGTGGAAACAACCTCTGTCTCGCTGTATCATATGAAGGCCGAAGCTACAGCTGTTTTTCCTGTTATCTCCAACATTTGTAGTCAACATAATAAAGCCTGTAGTACATGTGCTTCAATACAAGTTTATTGGAGTTCAGCCTATTTCAATATCTTCCTGTTACATATTTACTAGACATGCTGGCAGCAGTGTTCACACAGATCTTGTCAATAATAGTAAAGCTTTTATGTACTTGGCACCCTAACCTGCTGCCATATCTACAGTATCTTCTGGGTCTTTTAACGGCTCGTTGTTGCTGTGTGTGTGTGTGTCTATAGACTTCACCTACAGCCTACAGGCATTTCATAAGACTGACTGAGCTTTGTCAATTGTGGTCTGCTGGGGCATGTGTTGAAATTCCTGAACTGAAACCAATAGCTACCAAGAGAGGATTTTGGAGGGGAGGAGGGTGAGGTGAAGGTGGGAGGGGTGCCACTGTGTTTGCAAGCTTAAAATATTTTCAGTGAAGAAAATATAGCAAGTTAATTTGTTTTGTTATTTTGGGTATGACCAAACTTTTCCTTTTGTTTTAACTTACTTTTTTATTGAACATATATAAAATGACATACATATAACCTATACGCCAGGAACGTACAATAGGAGATGCTTCTGCAGTTATACTTGTTCTTACATATAATCATGTCCACACACCTTATCATGAAATATTTTGTCCTTCTTCTTAATAGCATTAGATATTTACATTTAGTGTCAAGAAGAAAAAATAAAAATGAGGCGACTAGAGTTCTGACATAGCCTGAAGCCTGGCAGTTTTTTTGGTTTTTTTTATTTTTATTTTAAAATATGTAATAAAATGCCAACCTTAAACGTGAAATCTACAGTACTAATATCCTGTTACCGTAATATTAGAAAAGGTTGTACTGTATTTATTGCGGTAAAATTCTGGCAACCACAGCTGCCAGCTTTTATTACGGTGCACTGTAAAAAATGTCTGTATATTTTACGGTAAAAAACTGCCAAACCATGACAGTAAAAGACCGTAAAATATGCCATGGAGTATGACTGTGTCATATTTCAAAACTTTTTCCACCATTTTAAAGGTATTTATGCAGAATAAAGTAGTATTTTATAATAGAGACTGTTAATTATACAGTAAAACGCCGTAATATTTAATGGTGTATTTTATTTTACTGTCATGGTAGTTTTTCACTGTAAATTCTACTGACATTTTTTACAGTGACCTGCCTGTCTGTAGCTGAACAGGGTCGACTGTATTTTAACGTCTGTCATGATGGTGATACTTGAAGAGCTGAATATTTTCTGAGGTGGTACACGGTGTAAAAAGTTTGAGAAACGCTGGCTTAAGTATGGTCCAGTATGTAGAATTTAGTTGCATCTAGCGGACTGAATCGCTGCATTGCAATCTCCTCACGTCACCCTCACCTTCCTAGTGTAAAAAGAGAAACAAACACTTTAAAGGTACAGTGTGTAAGATTTGGGGCCTTTATTTTCAGAATAAGGCAGACATGGAATATAATATTCATAACTACTTTTCATGCATGTATAATCACCTGAAAATAAGAATCTTTTTATTTTTGTTACTTAAAAATTCTCCTTTTACATCTACAGTGGGAGCGGGTCCTCTTTAATGGAGGCCGCCATGTTGAAACACCATGTTTCTACAGTAGCCTAGAAGAGACAAACCAAATACTGACTCTAGAGAGGGTCCTTAAAGTGTTGTTTCTCCTTTACATTAAGAAGGTGAGGGTGATGTGAGGAGATTGCAATGCAGGAATTAGTCCACTAGATGCAACTAAATTCTACACACTGGACCTTTAAGGGCCCTGTCTAGGGTCAGTATTTAGTTTACTCTGTAGAAATAAGGTGTTTTAATAAGGCGGCCTCCATTAAAGAGGACCCGCTCCCACTGTAGATATAAAAGGAGAATTTTTAAGCAATAAAAATGGAAAGATTCATATTTTCAGGTGATCATACATGCATGAAAACATAGTTATGAATATTATATTCCATGTTTCCCTTATTCTGAAAATAAAGGCCCCAGATCTTACACTGCACCTTTAAGCCTTTTCTTTGTAACTGTTTCTCTATGACATGGATAACCAGGATTTTATGGAGGTTTGGTCCCGAGCAGAATGAGGGAGTGACACCTCAGACAGTCATTTATGTTACGATAACTTGCTCTAGTTGCAATTATTTCTTCCTCATGTTACCGGGGGACCCTTCTGGACCCCACCCTCCGCCCTCCGCCCTCATCCTCGGGCCCCCAGCCCCCCCCTGGAGGTCCCCCCTCCGGACCCCGGTGTGTGCGGTTTTACAGCAGCAGCAGCACCGTGTGGTTAGCTTGTTTTCTCTAAACGAATCTTCGCGGATCCGCCCAGGAAGTGGCTGAAAGAGAGACACAGAGAGAGCAACGAACAGAGACATAACCGACTCAGAAGTTTGTCGTTTGCGACCCACGACTTGTCAAAAAAAAGTTACTACTTTTTTAAAACACCAACCGTTTTATCCGTGTTTTGTGTTTTTATCGGATGGGCACACTTTCCCCTTAAAGGCTCGGACGCTGAGTCTGCTATGGGACGTTGGCGGTTGGCTTGATTAAAGTTAACATGGGTATGAATGGCGGGGGTTCATCTTATTTCGCCTAACGTCTTGTTCCCTGCCACAAAGTTAAAGTTTTTTTTTTTTGAGCTAAGCTAAAGTTTTTATTAACGTGAGGTGACGGTACTTTGTCTTTTTGTGTGTCTTTATTTTAACCCTCACTGGATCCTGTCATCATGACGGTAAGTTACACCTTTTAAAGCAGTTTTTTTTTTTTGTTTGTTTGTCTGTCACTCCTTCCTAAATATGAACACACACACATTAAATTAGCTTTAAATTAAAGGAAAGCTACCCAAGAAAGGCTAACACGAGCTAGTTTTGTAGTCCACGCTAAATGGGTTAAACTGCAATTTACTGTTAGCTTAAAACTCGGACTTAGAAGTCATTTCCGTCTAATATTGTTGTTTTTATTGGATAATAATGAGCCCAGCTCTTATTTCTTCTTTAAAAATAGGTTTAAGAAAGTATTCATGCTTGTTTCCAGGTGTAGCTCCACCTGTTTGCCCTGTGTTGTTTACAGTAGCCATTAGCTTTGCAGCCAGGTGTGAACACATGTTACCTGTTTGCACACAGAAATCCTTGCAGGTATTTCATTATAAAATATACCAGAAGAACAGCAGCTGTCATCACATTATAACCCATTTAATTCAACAGAAATAAATCTTATAGGTTCATTTTAATCTTTGTTTACATGCTTCTACTGGATGATACTTCATTGATCCCCTCTGGATCAATAAAGTATCTATCTATCTAAAGGACATCAGACAGTACTCCTTTATTTAGCTGGAGCCAGTAACAGTGGACATTGTCTCCAGTGTTTGACCCCCTCTTCTTTCTGCCGCTGACCTTTAAAACAAGGTCACTGATCTCAGAGCACATCACAAGGGGAGAGACACTGTAGCGTTATTGTTATTCATAACAGTTGCTGCCCACCTCCCGTGGCCGCTCCCTGACCTTACTCATGGGCATGTATGGACGAGACAGCGTTAATTTACGATGAGGTTTGACACATCGCAGCTAGCCTGCACACACACAGACACACTCATTTTGAAGTGAGGAAGGAAAACGGACAGTCACCGGTGATTAATCCACCTAAAACCGCTTTTTCATTTTACAAGATCGGCCTCTTAAACGTGCGTCCTGTTGTATTATAGCCGGAAACCTGAGGATCCAGTCATTATATGTATAGTATATGTGCATACATAAAGTCCCGGGTGTTTTAAAACATTGCCACATCACTTATTTGTAACTTATCAAATTCAGTAATCCGCTCATATCTTCTCAGCATGGGGGTTGTTAACTTTATTATTCCCTTTTACACACACTATTGACAATGACTAGACCTGGAAATTTGTAGGATTAAAGAAGATCAGTAGCACAGATTAACTGGCTCATACAGAGAAAAACTGGGTGGTACTGTGGCTTACATGAACATAACTGAAGCCAGGAAGGGAGTATAAATACAGAAAAAAAAAGGGGGTGGTTAGAGATGACAGAAGAGGCAGCCAGAGAAATTATAAAAGAGTACAAACAGAGAGGGAGCAGAACAAAGATGAAGATGTAGAGAGGGGGAGAATCAAAGGAACAATACGTAGCTGCAGAAGTGATGAGAACGAGATGACGAGCGCAGAGAGAGAGGAATGTAAATGCTAGTGAGAAAGAGAGAGAGATAAGCGAAGGGAGGAATGTACGTTGGAAAAAGTTGCCTAATCTTAATCTGGGATCACCTCATCTTGAGGTACCAAGCGCATGTTTTCCCCCGTCCTGTCACCGTGTCAAAACGCAAAAGACAGGGCCTGTTCCTGGAAGTATTGTCGAGCAGCTGAAGCGTGTTTTAATACGTCCTCTGCTGTCGTGCTGCTGGAGCAAGAGACATGCCAAAATAGTTACAGCATGCAAGAGAAAAGTTACTGTTTCCACTGCAAATTTCCACATCTTTTCTCCCGTTGCTCCACTTCCTAATATTTAATCTGTCTGCTGTCTTGTGTCATCATCTTTATTACAGACGTGCTCGTTGCTTCCTGTAATATTTCACACCTCATATGTGTTTTTCTCTACCCTATTTTTTTTTTCCTGTGTTTACTTCTGCAGTGCAACAGAGCTGCACGCTGTTCCCCTAAACACGTCGTAGAGTTAAAAATCATGTGTCAAAGCAGTATTTCAGTGCAAAGTACAAATATAAATATATACTGGTACTGACTTTACCGGTTTGGACATGCATTTTAAGGAAAGGTAGTTGGCCCACAATTGAAACTGGTTTATGTCCTTTGTGGCTAAATAAACCAGCAGCATAATATCTGTTGTGTGCATGCACAATGACAGAATAAACCTGTGGCGGGGTGGTTGCTGCTCATTTCTTGTGTACAGATATAATTATATTGAGTATGCCCCACCCTTTGATAGGTTTCACAGTGCTCTTTGTCCTGAAGTTTCAGGATTTGTTGCATTTCTCTTGTTCTTTTTTTTCCTCTATAAATCATTTGAGACTTCCTTCAGGTTTCATATTTGTAACGTTTCCGTCAGCGTCATCCAGCGAACGTGACGCTATGTGCTCTCTCTGCCTCACAGCCCGACCTCCTGAACTTCAAAAAGGGATGGATGTCCAAACTGGACGAGAGCGGAGAGGTAAGCAAAAAAAAAAAAAAAAAAAAAAAAAAAAGATGTCATGCTCCGTACTCAGAAGTCTTCCTCCTCCTCCTCTTCCTCCTCCTCCCTCCTTCCTAATGAGAAAGGCTGTGTGTAAGGCGATAGCGGCAGATTATCCTCGTTATCACAGTAATAGCTCCATGGCTTGAGGCACAACAGGTGTCTCCTCTCTTTGAATGATATGCTTGAGCGAATGAGCTTCTCACTTCACATATCACGTACTCTGGGTCTGCTGGCCTTCTTGTGTCACTGTGGTGTTTCAGAGCGTGCTAACTCTGAAGCTCGAGTGATAATAACCTGTTATTTTGTCATATTTGAGCCTAAGAGTTGCTGATCTGTTGTGTTTCTTTAGTGGAAGAAGCATTGGTTTGTTTTGACTGATGCTGGATTGAAGTACTACAGAGACTCGAGCGCAGAGGAGGTATATTTATATTTAGTTATTCATTCATATCAAGTTTGGTTGAACACTTGAAGCATAAACAAACGTGGCGTGAGATGAGAAATGTATCCTGTTGCTGTGTTGTCTGTATAGAAAGATGACTTGGACGGGGAGATTGACCTAAAATCCTGCGTGAAAGTGTCCGAGTTTGATGTGGAGAAGAACTATGGCTTTCAGATCCAGGTGAGTATCTCTGCCGTCCCTTATCAGCATTAACCACACCCGCTCTCAATTTCTGCTGCACGTTTTTTTTGTTTTGTTTTTCCTCCCTCTGTTATTTCGTTATCGTGCCTCACATCTCTGTCGGTATCTCTTCCACTTCTGTATCTCTATTTCAGTCTTTCCTTTTTATCTTTTCCATCTCATCCCAGTTCTGTCCCATCTTTGTGTGTCCCCCTCAACCTGGATTCTCTTTTGTTCCCGCAGACACGGGAAGCCGCGTTCACGTTATCCGCCATGACGGCCGGGATCAGGCGGAACTGGATAGAAGTTTTAAAGAAGAGCGTCCGGCCCAGCAGCTCCCCTGACCTCACACAGTAATTGACGTTTTAATTGTTAGATATTAAAGCTTTTATATAAATATGAGCAACTTTAGCAGTGTAGGTAAGATTTTGTTCAGACTATTGTACTGTTTTCAAGTTACAAGGCACTCTAACGCTCTTACAGGAGAACATAAGCAGTTGTGCTTGTTCAACTGATTGATTTTGATCACTTATCATGTATTAATTAAGGTTTTCTTGTCCCACCTTAATGAAATCAAGAAGTTAGTTTGTTTTCGACATTGTTACTGAAAATAAAAGAAGTTCAGATAAGTTTTAACAAAGTTTAGCTCTGCTGCACAGCTTACCTTTTTTGTTGCCGTGCAGCATGGAGTGAGGAGTGTCAGTAAGAGTGAAACTGTTGTGCAAAGATGTTTTTAACATCTCCACCTTGAACAAAATAGTTTAAATGCAGCATTTTAGAGGTGGGTGCACCTGCAAAAAGCTGCTGACAGAGAATCAAAAGACCTTTTTTAAGCTCACAAATAGCAGCTATTTGGACGTTTTGAAATGCTTTGGCTCGGGGGACGAGCGTCAGAACTGCAATTTCAACTTCCTGCCCTAAAAAGCAGCTTTTAAGGAGCTTTTATGTTTCTTTCTATGAGTTGTTTTTTAGGGTGTTTTTTCTTTTGCACTCATATGTTTTTAGGACTGGTTGTCTCAGCCTCCCTAAAGTGCTCATTTCAGGTCTCGCTGCAGCTGAGCCTTGGCTAAATACAGGCCGATAAGAGGCTCTTGTTACTCACATGCACCAGCAACTTTGCCCCTGAAGAGTTTCACTCACTGTGTGCTTTGGCTGTTGTAGATGAATCGAAGTTTCATTAATTGCTCGGAGGGTCAGTGTATGTTCTGTTTTCATAATGACTCACCGCCAGCTGTGCCTTGAGTGTTCATGTTGAGGCTTTGTGTACTTTAGATTTACTTACTGTATCAAGCTTGATGAATTTGGGATTGATCAGTTACTTCTTTATTTGATTAAATCGGACTTTTACCCCTCGATTTATTGATTTGTCTGTAATTCTTTTTAGATTACCCGACAGCAGCAGTGACAAAGAAAATTCCCATTCTCGCTTCCCGCTGTCTTCCCGTCGCCCGTCGTCACGTCACGCCGACGTTCATTCAGAGGCTCCGACTTCCGCCCCTCCTACTCATCGCAGGTTCGACTATGTGGAGCTGTCTCCCGTTCCCACCTCATCCAGCCCTCTCCCGGCCAGTCAGAGAGAAGCGGCGGAGGGGCAAGGTAGGGAGCACAGCCAATGGCAGGAGGAGAGGAACACGAGCAGCCAGTGGGAGGCCGTGCTGTCCAGGAAGGGCACCGGTGTGGGATCGAACCAAAGGCTGCGCACGGAGGACGAAATCGAGAGAAAGTGGGCCGAGTTCGAACGCATGCCGTTAAAGGAGATGAGCACCTTGCCGTCGACGGGGTCGCGGCCTTCCGGCCAGTCAGCCAATGAGGCGCTGCAGAGGGAGGTAGTGCGTGAAGATGATTTTTCCAATTTGCAAATTAAATCAAATGCAAATTAACTCTTCATCTATCTGGATGAAGTAAACATTTCCTGTTTCTGCCTGTTAACACTCGAGTCACTATTTTTCTGGCTTGCCTCTGCACTTCAGCGGTGTTTGTCATCTAAAATGTGCAGTGGAAAAATGAAGAATACGGAAAGTGATATGAGAAATACTGCTGAAACTCCTGTCTGTTCTGCTTCTGTGTGTTGTGATGTGCATCTATGGTTTGAACTGTCAAACTCTCAATAAACAGGACATGAAGAGGAGCCTGTATGCAGATTTAAAAGGTCAAAATTCAAATAATTTGAACTTTGAGCACCAAAAAACATAAAATCCAAGAGTTGCACAGAGCCCAAGGTAGCAGTGGTCTGTCTTTAGGAAAATGAGGGCTTAAGCTGGTACACAGTTTTGCCTCTGATCCTGTGCAGATCACATGTTGGCAGTGGGACACTGATAGTTAGTTTATTCTGTTTACAAGTCAGTGAGTATGAATAAATAGCTCCTGAAGTTGGTTAAGTTGGCGTCCTGCTTCTTCATCTCCTGCTATGCTAATTGTAATAATCACATATTAAATTAGTAGCCTTCTGTCCACCAACCGCTGTCGCTCAGAGGGCTTTACCTCCGTCTTCGTCTTTTTCTCAGGTGGCGTCACTGAGGCAACAGCTGGAGCAACTACAAGGTGGGAGAGGAGGTGGAGTGGGAGGAGGAGGAGGAGGAGGAGGGCGAGGTGGAGGAGTCGGCGTGAGGGGCAGCTGCGGCCCTGAGGCCCCCTGCAGCCGCAGCCTGGCAGCCATGGAGCGCGCTCACCGACAGGCGCTGGAGGAGCTGCAGAGGCAGCACGAGCGCCAGATCAAGGAGCTGGAGACGGAGAAGGACAGGCTGCTGCTGGAGGAGACCCAGGACACCAAACGAGGTGAGCAGAGCGGGCGGGGTGGAAAAGAAAGAAAGAATGAAGGAAGAAAGGGAGCTCTTATTTCACTAAGTTATGTAGAAATATTACAGCAGTAAAGCGAGAGGATCATATGATAGAGGTCAAAGGTCAAATAAAGTTCACTGTTTAACATTAGGTTGATTAGGAAGAGGTGGTTTTACTCGTGAATAATGCAAGAAACGTTAAAATTAAAAAAAATATGTTGAATATCTGAATTAAATAAATGTAATTTAATCTAATGTGCATAATATATTGATGCTACACTCTCTTATATAAGCATCCTGTGTCCATTCAGTCTTTTCTAATACAGACGAAAGCTGCTGATCTTCATTTCTTTTTCTTTCCCTCAGTGTCCATTCCCCCCCCCTATCAGGAAAGTCCCCGAAAGTGCTGATATCAGCCTTGGCGAGATCACATAGATGATGTGTCACCCTGGTGTGTTTTTGTGTTTCAGTAATGGAGGCTTTGAAGAAGAAACACAAAGAGGAGCTGGAGAGGGAGGTGGAGAAAGTCAAGAGGCTGGGCAGCGGGATAGATGCGCGGACTCTGCGAGAGCAGCAACAGTAAGTAGCTTCGACTGTGTCACCGTGGTAGAGACGTGCACTTGCACCCAGATGTTTGGGTAAACAGGAAACTGGCACCGCAGTCAACCAGTATCTGTTAGCACAAGTCCTTAACGTTACTAACACCACCTGTTTCTAAAAATGACACCATCTTCTAATGAAATATGTTAACTGTGTTAGAGAATCTGAATGCATGCAGATTTGCAGGCATATAATGGAGTTTGTGAGCTGCTTCTCTTCCACTCATATTGCCTTGAAAATAAATTGCTGGTTGTAGCCTGGCCCTCGGCCTCAGTCAGTCAGTCAGTGCAGGGCCAACATTGGTAATTTATGTGAATAGCTCTCTTGTGCTTTTAAGTGGAAGCTCGTTGGCCACGAATATTTTTTTTTCTGTGAAATAAAAGGCAGAATCTGCAGACTCCACAACAATCCAGGCTTCCTTGTCTAACTAAGGCCATTACCGCAGTGGCCACTGGGTCCTGTTAGGCACTTAAGGAATGCAGAAGAATTTGGTCATGGATTAGTTTTCCTTTTGTGAGCTTCACAAGGCCTTTGACACAACGCTGCCTCAGTGGCTGCCACTGGAACCTGCATTTTAGGGCTTATCTGTGCTGCCTACTCTGCGTTTTTTCGCTCGTTGCATGGCTTCCTTATTTTTGTGGTTATTGGTCATGAGTAGTAAAGATGTTTTTAAAACCACAGTAGGAAATACTTGCCTCATGAAAATGGAAAAAAGAAACACCCTCCTACATTTTTCACAGCGTGTTGCTGTTATTAAATGTAATCAATACTATATAATAACATACTTTACTTTAAAGGTATTCAGAATAAAGGAGCTGCTACTTAATAGGAGGATTTCTTACAAGATTATCTTGTTGTTTGTTGTTTCTATGTTAGTTTTGCTGCTCTTATAGTAAAAAGAAAGCAGATAATGTCACAGACAGTCTGTCATGATGTTTAACCTGCAGCATTTCTGCTGTTTAGCTCGCTAAGGACCAGCAGTTTCATGTGCTAACTATCCATTTCTGCAGGGCAGAGAGTCAGGCCTTTCAGCGAGAGCTGGCCGGACTGTCTGAGCGCTACTCCCAGAAGTGCCTGGAGCTAAACCGAGCTGAGCAAAACAACGCAGAGAGAGAGAGGGAGATCAGCCGCAAGGAGAGAGACATGGAGCAGCTGAGGAAAGAGAACCAGGTGAGTCAGCAGCAGATTCTGTCCTTGATGTTACACTGGCAGGTGTAAATCTGAAATATAGCATGACATTTTTATAGACTGCGTCATTAAGCGTTTTGCGGACCCAAAGTTAGTGTGACACGTCACTCTGACCATCATAGGAAGGTTGTATACAGTAAGAGACAAATGAAAGGTTGCAGTATGTGTCACTTTGTACTATCCAAGCTCTAAAAAAAAGGTTACTGCGACTCTTTTTATGGTCCAGTAAAGAATGACGTGTAGCGTGGAGTCTGCAGTCTGATGTTTGCAAATCATAAAGCCAGAATGTTTTTCCTCTGCAGGACCTAAAGGCCCGTTTGAAGGAGGAGCTCAGTCGTATGCGATCCACCATCACAGATCAGAGCTCAGAGGACAACAAAGACAGGACGCCCTGTGAACTAGAGGTAACGTCTTTCATACTGTATACATGAAACTGAAAGTGGATGAAGTGGGGGTTAGTCACTGAGAGCCACATCCATCAGATATGCAAAGAGTGAGAATATCTCCCGCTGCATGAGAAAACAGCTGTTTTCTGCAACAACAGTAACTGTGGTCAAACCTGACGCAGGAGTTTCCTAACGAGCTCCAAAATATCTGCTGTATAAATCTAATATGGATAAGACAAGATTCAAATGACTCGTGATTGCACAGATGTACCTGTGTATAACTCATCTGATGCCATGTATATTTGATTTTAAATGCTGCTAAACACATATTAATCTAAACTTTAGTTTACTTTCTCTATAGAATAAATTTGTGTGGACTGTTCGCTGTAACATCTGTGGACTGTCTAGTATAAAACAGACATCTTTTCTGCTGAAACACGTTGATTTTGAGGACATCGAATGTAATTCTTCAGTGTATTAAATACCACAAAACTTTGGCAAATTAAACCTGAAGTGGAGTGAACTGACCTTTTAAAATCTTGGGTCAAGAGCAGGTTAAGAAACTCTGCAACCGCTCGGTTTCAGTTAGCCGAAGTCATAGTAAATGTAACAAGAGGAAGTTGCACCATGCAGACGTGCGAGGGATGACTTGCAGTGCTTGCATAAATGTCCCCAGCCTCTAAAGAAACATAAATGTGGCAGTTCATCTAAACTCTCTCTGGTTGCTGAGCTGATGTCGTAGTTTGCAGTTTCACGATAAACACTGAGCAGCGATTGGCCAAAAGCCCGAGTCGTGTATTATGTAAATGACAGAGGACAGCCGCTGTTTTTGTCATAAATCACCAGAACACAATTACTGAGCATTTTTGGTGGACTCGAGTGATAATTATAATGATTTATGATAATAAAAGAGATGTTTTGTGTGGAATTTTTTCTTTCTGGCAGCAAAGGACAACCACACTATGTTGTTGTGTTGTTTTTCTCACAGGTTCTTCTCAGGGTGAAAGAAAACGAGATAGAGTACTTACACAAGGAGATCAGCTGTCTACGGAACGAACTGCAGTTTCTTAACACGGTACTTTGTATATATGTGTGTGTTTGTCTGAAGTGTGTGTGTATTTCTGTTGTTTTTCCTCCTCTCAGATGAATAACGGGGAATGTTAATCCTCGTATCCTTGAACAAGGTCTTTGTTAATAGTCTTAAAGACTGGAAGCTCTCAGGCAATGCAGCGCAACAAATTTCCAAGATTTTCTGGCTTGTGTTGAGAACAGTAAAACCATGAACACAAAGTTGATTAAAAAATAGTCCCCATAAATCTGTATAGTTGGCTTAGGTGGTCAAAAAACACTTAGATGAGCACTGGGGACCTTTATCCAGTGATTTCTACACCAAGTTCAGCACTGCAAGAATGCTCTGTTGTTATTATTATTATTATTATTATTATTATTATTATTATACTGCTTTTGTTATTTGGTGCTGCTCCTACAACGTAAAGTAAACAACACACAACTACCGTGTTTATTTCACACTGTGTGCGATGTCACACTCAGTCTGTCTGTCACTCTTTGCCCCGCAGGAGAAACGCCTGGCCTGCGAACGATACACAGAGATTCGGGAGGAGCTGAGCGGGATTAAGGGCCGGAGCGAGCGAGAGATCCAGAGTCTGAAGGAACACTTGAGGTTGGCCATGGCTGCTCTGCAGGAGGGGCAAAAGCTGGGAAACAGCCTGGACCACTGAGAGTGTGCTGCTGGGTACCAGTACTCTGGGAGACACAGTGAAAGGTGAGGACTGATGCAGAACAGCAAACCAAGAAGACGCCGTCTCTACGGTGATTTTATGGAGATGCTCATTTGTTGTGTGTCTTTTTGCAGGTGTGTCTGCAGCGTGGTGTCTGAATCAAAGACGTATACGGAAGAGCAGAAGAGACGATTGTTGGACTTGTACAGTTCTGGCTGTGTGGGGACCATGATAGTGCCTTAGTTTTCAATCATTCTGCCAATGAGCAGCATAGAGTAGCTATTAGCTGGTTTCATTACACTGGGCCACACGTGATATATATATAAAACTGCACTTTTCATTTTTTTACTATAGCTTTCGCTTGCTTTTAGCGCAAGCATGTATGAGTGCGCATTTGGTCTGAAAACTGGAATATTTGTTGAGTGACGTCTTTTTTTTTTTTTTCTTTTTTTTTATCAGGTAGTGAAGAGTTCATAGAGTGAAGAATTCATACTGTATCTGCTTCTTTTTTCTTTTTCTTTTTTTGCTGTTGAATAACTTTCTCATTGCCTCTGTCTTCTGCCCGACACAGCAGGGGTCAACACAGTTACATAAGAGCTACTGTCATCTCCGTTTTCTATGTTGTACAGCTTTCGAGTCATGTTTACTCTGTGAAAATAGCACACGTTTCTTTAGAAATGGGAGCTTATCATTTGCTGTAATTATATATGTTTTTTTTTTTTTTTTTTTTTACCTGGAACCAAGTGTGCTTATTGTGAATATGAAATTCTGTTAAAAATATATCGGGGTAAACAGGACAGGACAGCAAACATTTCTATTTCCCGACAGGCTGAATTAGAAGTTGATCTGTGATTGTGTCGAAGCAAATTCAGGCTCAGTTTTCTTTGGTGATGCTTGTTAAAAAAAAACAAAAGCTGCTGAATGAATGTTGTCCCACATCACAGATGTCTTATTATTATTATTATTATTATTATTATTTTTTTTTTTTTTTACTGAGAAGCAGGAACTCTCAAGCTTCCCGTCACCCCCACCCCCTGATCATTATCGGCATTTAAATGCCACCACAATGGCAGAATGACAGGTGTTGCATCGATGAGCCAATTTTTTTTATTGACAGTATGAATTGTGATAAAATGACTTATCTACCTGCCTTTTTGAAAATATTTTCATATTTAATGTACTGTAGAACCTGTATCATCTTTGTAAATTATACACAATTTTTGCAATCAATAAAATAAATTCTACAGAAACACATTTAATGTCAGTGATGCTGTCTATCTTCGTCTGCAGACTAGAAGCACACGCGTGCTCATATCTGTTTTTCCTGTAATGCCACACATACAGTAACGACCCAGACCAAGATTATTCACTGCAGTTTCGTAAATCTAGAAAGTACAGTGTGATGTAATGCAGTGCAACACCTCTGCAATACACACTACTTAGGAAAAGGTTTTGTTTTTGTTGAGACTTGTGAGTCAGTTCTACGATATGGGGCAGCACATTGTTGTATTTATAAAAACATCCACATGTATTAGTAATATTTAGTCCACCTCATTTACATTTTTGACAAATATTAGTAACACCTCAAAGTGTGATGAAGTTCAGATGATGTTCTGGAGCAGAATGTCTCCGTAAGAATGGCAACAACAACAATGAAATGTGTTAAGTTTGGTAAAGTAGTGTGTTGGATTTAGTGGCATCTAGCGCTGTAGTTGTAACCCCCTCCACTCTCCCAAGTGTCTTCCAAGCATGAAGGATAAAAACTATTGTTGGCTGTGAAACATGCGAAAATGCGAAATGCCCTTCCTTGAGCCAGTGTTTGTCCACTCTGGGCTACTGTAGAAACATGGCAGGCTCCATGGAAGAGGACCTGCAACGTCTGTAGATCAGTGACAGTATAAAGAATGGACAGCGTATGCGTGACAGGTTTCTGAAGAGACGTTTTGAAGATATACGGCGTAGTCCTGCCTCTTCCGCCTCCTGGCTAATCCAAAAATCGGCAAAGATGTGGATCATCGGTGGACCAGAGGCGGGCTGAATGACGCCTGGGTGCTCTCATAAGCCATCTGTAACGACACCTACCTGTCAATCAAAGCATCCACGCTGTTAATCCTGCATAACTTTAAGCCTTAATATAATTTGAACAGGTGAGGTGTATAAAAATTCACCCTCAGTACAGTTGTCATGAACGGGGAAATTAGCTATAGAGACCAAAACTGTTTTTTGTACCAGGCTGTAAACATGTTTATTTCTGCTGTGAAGTTGGACATTTTAACATGGGGACTTATGGAGACTGACTCACTTCTGGAGCCAGCCTCAAGTGGACATTTGAGGAACTAATTATTCTTATTTCATAATGAAAACACAGTTATGGATATTATATTCCATTTCTGGCATATTCTGTAAAAAAATAAATAAATACATCTGACAAACTGTCTCCTGTCTTGTATCAAACCGTCCACTAGGTGGCCCCACAGCGTCTGTCAACATAAACGAGCAAGTACAACCGGAAAGGCTGTAAAGGCAGCAGTAGTCATGGCGTCCTCCGCGGCGACTCGAGCGGCTGCTTCCACCGCTAAAGTCGTTAAACCGATTTTAAGCCGGGACCTGGACGAAGCTAAGCGCAGGGTCCGGGAGCTGTACCGGGCCTGGTACCGAGAGGTCCCGAACACAGGTATGTCCGTCCGCTGTGGCTGGTTTAAAGAGTTTACAGAGCAGAGCCGGCGTCAAGGTCGAGTCTGTGTGGAGGTTCAATGTAATGAGGAGCGAGCAAACAGCGACATAAACACACATAATGCAGTTTATAGACGCTGTTTTCTCCCCAATATTAGTTAGAAGTGTTGATAATGCTATTTAAACTAGTCATAAATCATAAATGGGAGCGTTCATACCTTAAAATATGTATATAATATGTCAAAATGTCAGTAACATCACCTGTATATCAGTAAATTATAAATTATTTATGTAAATGTCATGACTACACTCACACTGTGCATACTGTATATTTATTATTACTTCATCCTTGCACTATGCTCCATCCTATGCACCATTTCATTGCACATTCAGTGTAAAAAAATGTCTATCCTTGTCTTATATAGTTTTTGTTCTTGTTTATGTTTATGTCTACGTTTACCTTGTTTTTTAACTGTTCCTATGTTTATGTATGTTTGATGTTTGATGTTTGTACTAAGAGAGCAAAGTGTGCCCGGAGTCAAATTCCTCGTGTGTGCACACATACCTGGTGAATTAAAGTGATCCTGATTCTGATATCGTCCAAAAACAGCGCTTAATCCGGGCTGATCAACTCTTCTGTGGGTTCCTACTTTAAACATGGACCATCCTGTTTTAGACGGTGACACCAAGAAAAGGTTTTTAAACCACCCTTGTAGCTCAGCTGTTACAGAGCATTGTTATGAAATGTGTCCAGTTTAGGGCTTCGATCATCTCATGTCAGATGTCTGTTTACATTTGTCTCTGGTTCATATATGAGATGCACAAACAGGCTGCTTGATATAGTGTTTACAGGTTGGAAGCTGTCCACCTTATAGGTCCTGTAATAAACACAAGTTTTGCATTCCCTGAAATATTTTATTTCGATATCAGCGTGCACCCATCTATGATTAATTACATGGCTCCAAACAGGAAATATTAGGAAAAGAAGTACACATTTAACACCAGGTTGTTGAACTGTTTTCTACAAAAGTCAACATAAATAATAGTTTTATCAGGAATAAACCTGCCTCCTGTGTAAACTGTCCATAGCTGATTAGGGTCGACCTCCGCTGCTGTATTTAGATGTCTGTCACAATGGTGGAGCCAAATGTTTTGTGAGGTGGTACACGGTGTAAAATGTTTGAGAAACACTGCTCTATGCTATAGACGTCCTAAAAACCTGTTGGCTTTGGTCCTTCAATGGGTTTTGTTGACAGTAAGAAATATACAGAATGACACCAGCGTCATCCTTCAAAATGATGTAAAAGTGAGTTCCTGGATGAAGTTGTTGCTATGGAAACATTGACGTTTTGTGTGTGTCTTTCTCTACAGTGTCAACGTTTCAGCTGGACATCACAACACGTCAGGGAAGAGACAAAGTGAAGGAGATGTTCGACAAAAACAAGCACGTCACGGACCCCCGTGTGATTGACATGTTGGTCATTAAGGTAAAAACAGCCTTTAACTTAAAGTAATTTTGTCCTTGAAGGTGAAGATGTGTGTTATGACTCAGAGTAACACTGTCCTGTGTGTGCTGAAATGTTCTGTATGTTATGTGATCTGAAGGGGAAAATGGAGCTCCAGGAAACGATCAACGTCTGGAAGCAGAAGACCCACGTAATGCGCTATTTCCACGAGACCGAGGAGCCTCGTCCCACTGACTTCCTGTCCAAATTCTACCGAGGTCACGACCCGTGAACTGTGTAGCTGTGCGCTGACCTCTGACCCCTCTACATTGCTTGTGTCCAGTGTGACAGATGTTCCCCTTGGCTGTAAATACACACTTAACACCCACATACCTACGACTGTGTCTTTTATTTAAAATCAGAGATTCATTGGGGTTATCTTAAAGGGAAAAAAACAAATAATCACAGTTTCTTTTTATTCTGCAAGGAGAGAAGACAGTTGGTGAAGATGGTTAAATAGACAGAAGCTGTTCACAGTAACATCTTCTGTGAGTAGCAGTGTCATTTTATTTAAGAGATGCTGCTCGTGAAGTTAATCGGTGACTCTAAACTGCCCGTAGGTGTGAATGAGTTTGATTGGTTGTTTGTGCCCCGTGATGAACGGGCGACTTGTCTCATCCTGAGTCAGCTGGGATAGGCTCCAGCCCCCAATGCGACCCTGATGAGGTTAAGCAGTTACAGATAATGGATGGATGGATGGATGGATGGTTGCTGGCGACATCTCCAAACTAAAACTTGTTTTTTAAGATGGTATGGAACTACTTATGTGGTATTTTATGTATCTGGAAACTGTGTACTGAAGCCTGAAGACAACCTCTGTCCACAAAGAAACTCAGTTGTATACGTTGTGATTTTATGTGAGGAATAACCTATCAAGATTGGTTATTCCTCAAAGTAGTGTCTTCTGTAATATATTCAGTACACGTAGGGGAAATGTGACTGTGTGACCTCTGTTTTGAGTGCACAAACACCAAAACAAAACACCAACTTGCACTTGAACATGTACTGCACTTTACAATCGTTATTCCCCCTTTTATTAAGACTTTATTCGTGCATGCAGTTACAGTACAATCAGCCTGGGACAGCTCGGTCAGTGTCAAACAGCAAAGAAAACCCTGAATCCAGACTTGGGGAAAAAACAGCAGAGGGAACAGCAGGAAGGCATTTATGTGCTCAGGCGATCACAGACTGTAGTGACAAAACAACAATGACCTGCGGAGGAAAAGAAAAAGTTGAGTGATGATATATTTGTCTTGCAAAAATCATCCCATCATGAAGTGTGCATGCACATACACACCCTACAGGCTGAGTGTGCGTGCGTGTGTGTGTGCGCAATCCAAGCAGGTGATACCTGTTTACAAGGAGGCCCACAACACCCCTCAGTCGTCGTCGTCATCGTCCTCAGGGACGAAGATGTCGTGCTCCTCCAGCAACGCAGCAAAGTTCTTGCTGATCAGAGTCCCCACATACAAGAAGGGCACCACTACCAGAGCAATCCGGATAAGGCCGAAGGGGGTCTGCTTCCCCCGGTGTCAGACACACACACACCGCACCGTGGAAATAACTACGTTAGTTCATATAGAGCAGCTTGTGTCACACAGCACCGAGCCTTCAAAGCG
Source organism: Sciaenops ocellatus (assembly GCA_033000465.1). Taxonomy (NCBI): domain Eukaryota; kingdom Metazoa; phylum Chordata; class Actinopteri; family Sciaenidae; genus Sciaenops; species Sciaenops ocellatus. The sequence goes on from CP136877.1 coordinate 22,054,948, forward strand.
GCACTCACCTTCTTGGGTTTGGGCAGAATGGCGCCGGATGAAGTGTACACGGCTGTCCGGGCTGGTGTCACCGTCCTGCCCGGCTCGGTGGAGGGTGTCAGCCGGGCGGTGCGGGCGTTTCTGAGGACTGACAGTCCGGCAAGACGACCGAGGGCCGACGCCATGTTGACAGCGTTTGAGACGCGGCAGCAATGCGGAAAAACAGCAGGTGAGACAGCGCCACCCCGCGGTACTGTAACGCAACTGTCCTTTTCTAATAATGACTATAATTAACCACTTTCTTGCACTATTTTCTATGAATTCAACACTCGAGACAGTGAAATAAAGGCTGAAATGAACAACACAGGATACTCAAACTCAAACTGATGGTACTTGACTTACCTGTGGTGAAATAAAATCATTTAAAAAGGTATGAAACCATCTACACTCCTGAAATATCTTGTTTCAATATCATTTGTGCAGTGCGTACGTACATGATTAGTTAAAATGTGACACAAGGCAGTAAGCAGAAGTTAAAGTAATAGTTGCAATCGCTGCAATCGCTGCAATCGCGGCTCCAGACAGGAGATATTAGGAGGTGCAGATCAGGAGAATGAGCTCTGTTCTGTTCAGGATTCAACAACAGTCAACGATAAATAATCTTCCTATTAGGAATAAAGTAAAATAGTGGCACTTGAAGATGTTTTCTGAGGTGGTTTGTGGTGTAAAAAGTTTGACAAACACTTGGATACAGGATGCAGTAAGAATTGATTTTCATTCTTTCTCTTGCGATATGTTGCAGCTTACATTTAAATGCCAGAAACTTTAGCAGCCACATATTGTGAAGAAAAACAACTGATTACAGTACCATAAAAAATCTGACAACATAACGCAACTAAAAAATAAAAGAAAAAATCCAAAAACGTGAAAGCAAACCAATAAATACTGTACAGCATTAAATATTTACAGACTCCCTATGTAACTTGATGAGCAGAAAAAACACTGTTAGTGGCTTCATGACAAAAACTGCATGTGACTGCAGGATGACACCACAATGAGGAGTAATAATATGAGTGATGCATACTGTAAACACATGTACAAGCTCGTTCATCAGCATTATTGTGCTTCAGTCAGTAATAAACTACTGTATAAAGTTACACTTCTGCCATTGATCATAAACACTCAATTAAGATATTAAAGACTCCCCCAAAAGCAAGTTAAATAAATTAAATAAGCACTTTCATTGTACAAACATAATATAAAATAAAATACAGATTCATCAAACTTCTACCTATAAATCATCCTTTTTACACAAAAGAAATCTCTTCAAGTACCATAAATTCATACTAAGTGAACCAAACAAGACGTCTCTTCAGTGCAGAGCTGCCCACAACTTTAGTCCCTTTTGTCCTCACATGAGTCCTTCCAGTTGTACCGCTTCCTATGACACAGGGTGTGGTAGCAGTGGTGGCTCATTACTAAAGAAAGCAACACAGCGAGGAGAGATTCAATAATCAAACATGACTCACATGTAAGTCTCAAGTAAATATGGGTGACTGTTTCTCACCTGGTGTTTAAAGGACAAACGCCTGAAGAACTTGTTGACCTCGAACGTGCTGGATTTGTCGGGCTCCCCGGCCTTGTCACTCTCCTTTAATCTCACAATTTGTCCTTTGGCGATAGCAGCTCTGAGGCTCATGCTCTTGACTATGCGAGCGCCCGGCTCCGAGTCGGGTGTGGGTCGGGAGGATACGGTGATGTAGGTGGCATCTTTCTGACGCTCCTGGTAACTCACTATCGGAGATGAAGGAGGAGGACACAGGAGGTAAAACATGTGTTTAAAAACTTATGACACACACTCTTTGTATTAAAACAGATATCATTCTGCAGATTTGAACTTTTACCTGCAGAGGTGACTGCGGTGTCTGTGGTACTGGTGAGCTCCAGAAGGATTGAGGGATACGCGGGGTGCAACAGGAAAAGTTTTCTTATGAGCGGCTGCGCTGCAGCAACACCTGGAGCCACCTACACATTTACACGAGTATTTCATTAATACCTCAGAGACAATAAGCTGAGAACATGATTCATACGCAACAGGCTTCTTGTGCTCTACAGCAGACTCACAGTTGTCTTTGTAACATTCTTCTGCGCTCTGATGGGTTCACTGGCCCAGAAGAGGAATACCGATTGGCCAGTCGAGGTGGAGATAGCTGAGGTTTCCAAAACAAGACGAGGACACACAAAATCTCCCGTCCACAGTTTATGCCCATTTGTCCCATTAATGATCAGTGCCTGAGAGACCGAGAAGAGGGGACAACTGACACGATTAGAACACAGAGGTCAGCTAAAGACAAACAACAAAAAAAAGAGCAGTTTAATTAGCACTTTTGTGCATTACATTAGTTTTACCTGCATGACGCCGTTTGCTGAATGCTGAATGAAAAGATCCAGAACTCCATCATCATTAAAGTGTCCCGGGGCTGGTTGGCTGCGATGGGAAAAGAAATAATTTAGGTTTATGTTGCACTTTGTCTCAATATAATCCTGTTGGCGGTAACAGACGTGTAATTAGGAGTGACACAGCGATACGCAGGGCTGTACCTGTGAATGGGAGGTGAGTTGAAGGTCCATTTTTTACGCATGTCCTTCTGTCTGAGCACCGATAGTTTGCTGGAGCCGTACATCAACACCAAGTCGCTTTTGGTGGCGTTGAGGTTGGAAACAGTGTCCAGGCAGTTGTGGTTGTTGCCAAAACCAGACACAAGAGGGAGCAGGTACTCCACGCGTTCAGATCCTCTAGAAAGAACATAACAAAGGTATGATTTTGACTTATTGTATATCACTGTAAATTGTCTAATAAACCAGTACTACACCAGTTATTGCCATCATCACTGTATATACAACCCAGTAAACTGAAATATGATGTTTCCTCAGTATTTAATCAAATAACATGCCTAAAAAACTGTAAATAATTGGTGATTTTATGAGTATCAACATGGATTAAGGTTTAATATTTAATAGACACAGAAGTGTCTGTATAACAGAGCCATGTGCCAGTCACTGAGGTGTACCTGTAAATGTGTATGAAGGAGGAAGAATTGGTTTTCTTGAGTGCCTCCCAGCTTGGATCCTTCCTTCGTAGTGCCTGAGTTATTGGCATTTTGCCAGTGGCACGGACGTAGATATCGTGCAGGGAGATGGCCTCTACGTTACCTGGTGGAAAAGATATTAACGTACAGTTTAAAAAAAAAAAATCACAGTTAAAATAAATGGTGTCATGTACTGCTGGTTCATTCCTTTACCGAGTCCAAAGAGGATGTAATACGCTCCTTGTTGTGTCTCGTGCAGCAAAGGACCAATCAGCTTTCCCTGTCCGGTGAGGTTGAAGGGCACGGGATGTCCGATCTTCACCCCCTTCACCCCAGAGATCAAGGTCAGGGAGAGATCCAAAGCCTGGAAATGAATATGGCAGAATGCAGTGTGTCATCACTGAATGCGAAAGGCCCTGACATATGATCTGTAAACTTCCAGCTCACGATCAGATCAGTGTTAGGCCAAAGAAAAGTGAATTTTAAAACGACTGAAATGTAGTATTAGCATTGATTTTTGTTACTGTGTCTCTCTATACATGTCCTTAATTGATGGACCCCTGCAAACCAGCTAAAATCTGAACAACAAAACATGTTTTACATAAGAGTAAATGAGTACAGTGACTTTATTACTTTATACTACTAGTAGAAATCCATCATTTTTAGTAGAAGCTCTGTGTAAAATGTCTGTGTGTAACTTAATGTATGTGCATAGGAGGGAAAGGGCTGTCATGGCTATACCTTGTCTGCAGGCAGGGTGGCTATTAGTAGATCTGGGACTGAGTCTCCCTGGAGGTCTGGAAGTAACACCGCCTGGGATTCAATGTTCTTAAGTACGAGTGACCACAGGTTCTCCCCTGGGGGAAAGACGGGAAACCTCTTTGAGCCGGTTTTACATGATATGAATGCTACAGATGGATTGTCCTTATTGACTTTTTCCTTTTTGCATATGAACATAACATCCAGAATAACAGGTTGACAGACTGAGACAATGTAAGAACAGAAAAGCTGTGTACACATGGTTACTGATTACTCAGATCTGTGATCTACACATGAGAAACACAGGCTGACAGACAGCTGTGTTGGCTCGATGTTTTACCTGAGGTGCCGTTGACTGCGGTGATGAGAGATTTGCCGATGAGGAGGACGACAGGTGACGGCTGGGTGCTGTACTGCAGTCCACACTGGATGTACATCACAGACTCATGCATGACTTTCCTCCACAGCACCTGACCGCTGACTGCAGACAGGGCCACCGCACTGTAGACTGCGTTGATGAAAAGGACATAATGAATCAATAAAAAACATAAAAATCACGCAGCGCTTACAAGGTTAACAAAGGAGAAAGAGGATATGTTTAAATAGCGAGAGAGAAACACGAGAGGATTAAATGGCCTATTAAGAGAAATTCCTCACTTACTTTTGTTCCCTTGTGTCGGATGCGTGACATTGGTCCATTCAGTAACACCCAGGAGCACGTCCTCCACTGAATCACCATCGATATCCCACAATGCAAGCGCCGGCGGAGTGACACCTGGATGAAGAAACCAAACAAAATCCACCCACCAGTAGTAAGGTTGTGTTTTTTTAATGAGCGAAGGATTAACGTGTTCTGCTGACCTACATTTCGAAGCAGGAGGGACGGCGGAAGAAAAATGTGTGAATCATACAACGCAGAAGAGTAATTAAGTATCAAAACATTTTTAATCCATGTGTGTTTTCTAAAATACTTATGTGGTCATTAAAGACAAAATCCTGTGGAGTTTGCCAAACACTTCCTCAGTGCATGCTGAAACTGAACGTGGTGGGTGGAGTGAGGCTCAAAATCCTGTATAATTACAGATGTCTAATTAATGGGTGAGCAAGTATTGTCTAGCCACAGAGACTCCTGAGTAAGTCCTTGTTTAGTGGGCATTATTAGAGGTGTCAGCTCATGTTGTGCATCATATTATTTAGGACAGTTTACAAACACACCTTTAATATTTGAACAAAATCTGGTGTGACTCTTTACCTCCTGCATCTCCCAGCGCTCTCTCCCACTGCATCCTCTTTTCCAGATCTCCTTTCTGGCACGGTATCAGAAAAGCACACAGCAGCACGAGCAATGTGGCACAGAGCAGTGGCACCAGAAAGAACGCACTCCGGACAGCGTTCTTCATCCTTATCCTCTTTTCTTCCGCCTCAGTACTGTGAACCCCCAGGCCAGAACCCCCAAGTGATCCAGACCCCCCTCTGTCCTCCCCGGATCTGTCCCTGCCAGAGTCCCTGTGGCTCCAGTACTGCATGCCCTTCATGTCGTCTCTGTCCTGCCTGGATTTGCTGGGGAGTCGTTCCCTCCACTCGTCCTCCTCTTCCTCCTCGTCCTCCTGCGCCTCGTCTTCGGCCCCCACGAGCCTTCCGGATCGGCTGCCCCGCAGCTTCGAGGAGCCCGTACCCAGGCAGTCCCTGCCGAGGCCGTTTCGGGGGTAGTTGAGCACGAGGTCATCCTCTTCGCTCTCGTCCTCGCTGTCTGCTTGGGTGAGAGGGTCGTACTCCCCAAGGTCCGAGCCCTTCTTCCCTGCAGAGACACGGAGGCTGCTGGTGAGCATCAACTGTCCTGTCCTGTCACTAAGTCAGAATATTGCTGGAATACTTCTGATATTTTATTGATACACAATAACTAATATATTCTCTTGCAGTACCGGTGCATTTGAGATATGTCCCAGCATTACTTTGGACATTTTCTTCCTCTCTAGGTTAGGCTCAGTTTATATCTTTTTATATTTCATGTTTATTGTTTGTTTGCACCAGAAATATGAGGGAAACGATATTTGAGTTCTCTGTATATCCTGTACATATGGCAGTGTTGACAATAAAGTTGACTTGAAACTTGTCTTGACACTTAATGTCCAATACTACATTTCACTCAAGTACTGTCTATTAACATATAATCATAACATAACATAACATAACATAACATAACGTATAAACATATAATCATTTTTATCTGTAATACACATTCTTACTACTGCTAATTATAATAATACATATCATAATGATTACATAAGGGTTATTTAAAGGTTTTAAAAATGTAATAAATAAGAGTAGGTTAGGCTCTCCAATGCATTTAATTCAAGTACTTTTTAAAGATTTAATATAATTAAAGCAATTAATACATATTTTATTTATATTTTCAGCACATAAAACTACACACAGGACACTACTCTGCATGTAATGTATACTACACTGTACTGTATACTTAATTACAGAAGGCAGTAACAGAAGAGATACTTTTATTAATCCCTTGAGGGGGATTACATGCATTTTAACCCGAAATACACACACACACGTTTTATGTACACGTGGTTCACATGCAAATGTGGAGAGAGGTGGTGGAGTGATGGGCAGCCACCCAGAGCAGCGCCCTGCTGGCAGTTGAGGGGGGGGTTCGGTGCCTTGCTCAAGGGCACCTCGGCAGTCCACCACCATACTTTGTTCCATACTGGATTTAAACCAGCCACCCTCCGGTGGTTCCCAAGCCAAGTCTCTATGGACTGAGCTACTGCTACTAAGAATAAAGTTACTGTTGTCATCATTTTATCTGTAATACATCCTTTATACTACTTTTAATTATAATAATACATCTTATAATGATTACATAGAGGTTATTTTGATGTTTTAAATAGCAATAAATAAATACAGATAAACATTGAAGCCTGTTTAAACCTTCTCTCTAGCAAAAGAAGATATTTTATATTTTGTTTTTATTTATATTTCAGCCTGTACAGTACAATATGATGTGCTTGTTTACTCAGGTCAGCCTGTGTTGGGTTAACATTAGCTAGCAGCTAGCTGAAAGGTGAAGACAGCAGAGGCGCTTTAACGGAAGGATGTCATCACACTGCTCTCCACACACCTTCATAAATCCACATTTATGTTAAATTACAACATTTAAACAACATGTTTATTAATCTGGGATGCTACTGAACAGACGCTAACTCTGTGTGACACACCAACGCATCAAATGAATCAACTGCATAATAAAAACAGCGCACGCTCACACAGACTCGTGCTGTTTTCGGTGAATTGTCCGTTAAACTGTTTCGTCGGTTTGTTTGTCGGGTTTGAAATAATGCGTTATCACATCTTACCGGGCAGTTTGAGGGCACGGGATAGAGCTGCAGCCATTTCTCCTCTAACAGCAGCAGAACCGCGGCGACGGGAGGCAGCGGCGATGATGAACAGCCCGCGGGCACCGACCCAGTAGCTAAGATCTGCGCCTGCCCAAAGGCATTATGGGAGTTGGAGTTTTCCACGTGGCCATTTTTTTTTTCATACGCACAAGAAATACCACAACACTGGTGTTATAGCGGCCTAAAATTCAGTTATATAGTATAATCATGTTGTATATGTTATATTGTGTTGTATATGTAGCATTATAAAATATAATTATATAAAATTAAATAAAATATTAAAATTGACACAGTAAATATACATTAAAATTAACCCAAGATAAATCTGAATTTAAATTAAACCTGTGCTGAGTAATCAGAGTCAGATTTATTGCCAAGTAGTTTTTTTTTGTTTTGTTTTGTTTTTTTTTTGTTCTTTTTGGTGCGTAACAAACGTTAAGTAAAAATATAATGAAGATTTAAAAAAATCAAGTAGATAGACAGATAGATAGATAGATAGATAGATAGATAGATAGATAGATAGATGACTTTATTAATCCCCGAAGGGAAATTAGGTCGTCATAGCAGTCCGGTATATTTGAATACAATAAAAATACAATAGAATAAAATACTGAGGTAGAAAAAATAAAAAAACAAAAACACAGAATGGTACAAGGACACTTAAAAAACACAAGATAAATAGGTAGGTAAGGTGCAGTGGCAAGATGATGGTAATAGTACTGATGGTATGATGGTAGTGTTGTTATTGTGTTGTTAATAACAGTATAATAACAGTATATAATAATAATAACAATAATAATAATTATATATATATGTTTTTAAATGAAAATAGCTGTACAGTTTTTACCAGGTAATGTGCAAATGTTCACAGTGTGCAGAATATTTTAAATGTGCAGGTATTTCAATTTTAAATTTAACCTGTGCTAACTTGTACGAATAGAAAACTTTCATTTATACTTTTATACAAGTAAGAAACAGAGCCACAACTAGATACCTGAAGAACAATAAACAGTTAAATGGGATTGTAGACACTAACTGAATTATTATAGAGCATCTTTGTGTGTACCACAGAGAGATTGAAGTCTTTTACACTGTAAATCAGTGCAGCTCAGTGAGACACTACTTAGTACTCTGATGTAATAATTCATTATTTTTCAACAGGTAAGGGGGTCGGGGAAGGTCCTGGTCCCACGAGGCATCTCACAAAGTAGGCGAGTCACCTCAGCAGGCAGACCTGTGCCCTTTCAAAAATTGATCTCGTAAGTTGAACGAGGACACGGGCGTCACCCCGCGTCGTTATTTTCCTTACTCATCAGTTTAAGGCATGACCAGCTGATAGTCGAAGACCGGTATAGACACAGTGCCCAGGTGTCCTCAGTTATGGTGCCGACCACAGTTTATTGTAGTTTCTACCAACAGCTTCGAGTTGCTTGATACCTGACATTTAAGACGTTGTAAATATTAAGGGTTGGAATGGTAATGGTGATGGTAATTATGTTTGTTGCGCAAAAAAAGTGATATTTGTTGTGAGAATCTCGCCGCAAAGGCTCACGGGTACCCCATTCATGTATCTCATTTGCATTTTGTCAAGAGTAATCGAGCGCAGATTTTTTTTCATTTCTGATATTACGCTCTTAATAAACGTAGTGTGGTGTCTTTTAAGATTACATCCACGTCGGTCATTAACTGTAAAACACGTGATAATCAAATAAGTGGATAAAACTATAGAATATATCGTAAATTCATGATAGTCCGCGTGCCGGCTTCCGTTAGTCCGGGCTAAAAAAAAAAAAAAACAACTCCCGTCCGCGCACGCGCAGTGAGTCAGTGTGAGAGAAAATGGCAGACGTCTCTTTGGATGAAGTAATACGACAGCGCGGTATTAACCTGAAGGCACCAGCTAAACGGTATTATAACTATCACTGCACGTGTATGTGTCCATATATTAAGGACGTAGCTGCTTGTAGTAACATTTCTAAACGCATAACTAAGAATTGTGAGCTTTTTGGTAGCTTGTTGGCTACCGTGAGCTAACGTTAGCCTCTGCAGCCAGCAGCGGCTACATCGTAAACGCTAGGCTAAGGGAGCTGTTGTTAGATGTAGGCCGTTATGTCGTTAAATGTGGAAAATATGTGTTAATTATTCAACAAAACACCGTTTTTAACCAAACTAATGTTAAGCAGTCGAGGTAACGCAGAAACCCGAAACGCTGCGTCAACGTTTGTAGCCTCACTCGACAGGCTCAGCTAGCCAGCAAGGTGATATTTATGTAGTGTTTGGCTGCCTTGTCTTGAATAAATGTGTTTGTTGGAAGCAGTGTTAATATATATTAACACCGTGGACAAGAAAATGTGGGAACTTATTGCACTATTCTGATGTGTGCTATGGCACCATTCATTAATTCATTCATTTTATTGTCGACAAGACTTTTATGAGGACGTTTTACTGTTGTTTTATTGAAACCATTCTGTCCTTTGCTTTCGTGAGCTGATTTGGGGCCCTCACTCTTAAAAACAAAACAGGCCATAGTTAAGGTGTGTGGCAAAATTGCCCACAACCCTCTCACTGATTTGAATACTTTATATGAGACTAGGAGTCTTAGGAGGGCACAGTCAGTCCTAGCCGACCCAAGTCACTCTCTGAACGTAAATGCAGAAGAAGCAGATACAAAAACTCTTTTGTTCCTGCTGCTATAGGCTTTTTTAATAACACAATGTGAGATGTGGAACTTCTGTGTTGTATGTATTTATTTTGTCTTTTACTGATTGTTGTTACCTTTGTTGTGTTATTTATGTTACGTCCTCTGCTGCACATCAAATTTCCCCTCGGGGATAATAAAGAATCCTTGAACCTTAATTAAAAATTGTTCGTTCTCTCAGACCAATGTTTGGACGAGGTGCAGGAGGCGTTGGCAAAAGCTTTGATGCCAGGCAGAAGATTGGGGTTAATGATGTCAGACAGCGGCTTGGAGGAGGAGGAGGAGGAGGAGCAGGTAAGGGTCACCGTTATTGCCTTCACGTTTAAAAATGCTTCATCATTTATGCCCTATTATCACTGAAAACTAACTGACTGTGTGTTATGTTTTTAGGGCTTAATACTCAGCTCATTCTTAGTCTTCTTCCTCCTGTCTCCCTTCAGGGTTTCAAGTAAAGGATGCCAGAGAAAAGCTGGGTCAGAAAGATGCTCGCTTCAAAATCCGTGGCAGGGGAGGAGCTGGAGGAGTGCAGGATGCTCGTCAGATGATCAACTCGCGCAAACAGGGGCAGAATCAGTTCAGTGTCCCCGCACAGACCGTGCAAAAGACAGCAGTAACGCACCAACTACAGACCCAGACACTCGTGCCACAGATACAGATACACACCAGCAACAGTCTTGCCGGTGTGAACGCAAGGCAGTTTGCCCCTAATGTACAAGGACTGAATTTGAGGGGCAGTGCGACACCACAGCTGAGCAATAATAAGAGAGTGATGGATGCTCGTGATAGGCTGAGCCTCAAGCGGAGCATTGGAGGGACACAGACACAGGCAGCCACTGCACCACCCCTAAAAATAACCAAGACCATCCAGGTGAGATTAACATAAATGTGTCTGTTCGTAGGAGATCAGTGACACAGCCTGCATGAGTGCATACTTGTTGAGGTGTAAAATCACATTGATATGCTTACTGTTGTTTCTTTTTTCAGCAACGTCCAGTAGGGATGTTAAGTGGAATACGTCCAGCTACACAGGTAGAGTTGTATTTTCTTCTTGAGTGTAAGCATTCTTATGTTGATGAAACTACTGCTCTGGAAGAGACACTCTTTTCTTGTATAATGGCAAAGACTGTATAAGAGTACTAAAACAGAGTATTTTGTCTCCTACAGCCTGTCTCAAATGACCATGATGGCATCTCCAGTAAACAAATAAAGATCACTACTGCTAATAGTATGCTACAATCACGGGTAAGACCTCATATACTATTTACATGAACACTCAAACACCTACTTGAATTATTATTTAACCTTCCATTTCTTTATTTCATACAGCCTGGTTCGGTGGGCTCCACATTTTCCATGTCAGCCCCAATCACCAAGGTGGTTAAAAATGATGCCTACACGGCCCCGCGTCCTCCCGTCCCCGTGGCTCCCACCCGACCCAACACCAGCATGGCTGCTGCCCGGTCCTCAGCTGCAGCCTTACAACCAGTCTCAAGGACTCTCCAGCAAAGTGCAGCAGAAACCAGCACAACAGCTCCTACTCCTCCTCAGGTAAACATCCCTGCTGTAGCTCAGCTCAAGGATACACCTTTACTCCCATAATGCCTCACCCACATTGGTTTTATAAGCTGATTACTTCATGATGGTGGCAAGACTGCAATAGCTGTAACTGTAATATAATCCGGATAAGATGTTTGGCTTGTTAACATTACCACTATGTTTTTTTATGTCAGCAGTTTTGTTTGCAAATGTTTGATGGTGTGGTTCATTTCTTTCCAGCCTGTTTTCAGTCCTTTGGAGGGGACAAAAATAACGGTGAACAACCTGCATCCCCGGGTCACAGAGGAAGACATAGTTGTGAGTAAATCACACTGATTACATGTAACCTTATGCGTTGTGTTGTTATGTTTGATATTCCGTGATACAGTTTGGTGCTGTGGTGACTCATCCATGGTGTGTTTGTACTCCTTCACTCTGTTGGTCCACAGGAACTGTTCTGCGTGTGCGGCGCCTTGAAACGAGCGCGGCTGGTGAAGGTGGGCGTGGCTGAAGTGGTGTTTGTACGTAAAGAGGATGCCGTGAGCGCGTACAGAAAGTACAACAACCGCTGCCTGGACGGTGAGTGCCAGTGGCAAGGATGCACACAGCAACTTGCTCTCTGTGTTTTTAGGCTCTAGCTTCTGTTGTGCATGATAATGAATACAGTACTGATGACAGGTCTGCTGACTGGGGACATAAACTGAAGGGTAGCCAAGTTAGATGTAGTTAGCATCACTGAGACTGCCATTAACTAGACTGATAGACTTTGGGTGTTTCTGTGTATCATGTATTTTTTTTATTATTTAAATTTTAATTATCTTTTCCTCTTGTCCACCTCCAGGCCAACCCATGAAGTGTAACCTTCATATTCAGGGAAATGTCATCACTTCTGATCAGCCCATTCTATTGTAAGTACGCCCACAAGGCGTCATTCCTTCATGTCAAATTAAGCTGTAGTTGACTTTGTTCACTCGCACGTACTTTATTTTGGATATTTCCTACCAGCTGTAATTTGCCTCATAACCCGAGTGACTGGAATTCACGTCAACCTTTTATTTATTGAGTATAAAGAACAAGGACAGTCTATTACATTTATAAGTAATTTGAATATCCAGACAGGATTTGTTTATTTTCTTATTTAAATCAGCGTTCAAGTGTTTGACAAGCTTATTCGGCTGCCTTTGATGAAGCAGTTACTCAGAGAAGACATTTGGTGATTGGATTATTCAGCTCAGGCTGTGGATTGTGTGTCTGACGTAATTAAGTTAAGCCTTACGAAGGCCATTGGCTCCTGTGTTCATAGCTTGTAAAAATAGCTTTTTTGCATGATGACTATGTTTTGTTTTTTCACCTCTTGAGGAGATTTGACATCTCTCCCTCTCTCACAGGAGGCTCAGTGATACTCCAGGCGCAGGCGGCAGTACAAAAAAAGACGGCCTGCCCCCCTCCTTGTCTCGCCCCGCCGGTCAGCGAGCCTCCTCTCAGCCCACTCCAGAGGTGGACCCCCAGACCATCCTCAAAGCTCTGTTCAAGTCCACTGCACAGTCCACCTCCACCACTGAGCCCCCCAGCTCACAGGCCACTGCCTTTCGCATCAAGATATAGCTCATGTCGTCGTGTGAACACACTGTCTTTTCATAAACGTATAACTGCATTCTCAGTGTTCATATACAAAACTGTGTTTTTCACCTTGACAGCAGCAGGCAGTGCGCATTCTCTCTCTCTCATATGAAGGTGATTTTTACACATTTGATATACACGACCTCTCTGAACGTGAAATTTATGGAGCAACGTCTTGTTTTTGGTTTTATGGTTTATCCAGATATCACCTGTCTGTTCGAGATTGACCAGCTGAAAGAAATGTGATGTGATTTGTTGTTTTATTCCAATGTGGTGGGGGATGCCAAATCAAACTGGATATGGGGGGATTCTTTTTTTTTTAAATTTTGTTAATTCAATGCCAGACCCACGTTTTTTTTGTTTTTTGTTTTGTTTTTTTATTCCAGTTTAACTCCACCTAAAAAAGGAGAAGATGCAAAAAAAAAAAAAAAAGATCTAAAAAACTAATTGACACACACTAAGCAACATTCATTATTAGACACATCATGTTTAAGGTCCTGTACACAGGTGTGTTCAGTTATATTGTCTGTAACTCTTTGGGGATTTTTGTGTACAAAGCATAGAAATAAAAGGGAACATAGATCAAACTCAATACAGTAGATACGGTCTGTTTAGACAGGACAATACAGTTGTCCTCGCTACAACTCTAACTTCAACCTGAGAAGAGGTCTACCTAGCTGAGATAACTGAAAACACTTGTGTGAGTAAATCAGGGATGGACAGAAACTAAAGTACCATAAATTCAGTAAACCGGTTTTCAAACAGTCATATTATGTTGATGCTTTGTTTTGTTTTCACCATCCTTGTGACATCCAGATTCCTGTGTGCTCTGTTTGCGACTGGTTTTACACGGTTGTTCAGTTTTGAAGCAGTATATGTTTAATTCTTTCTAGTATACATTACAACTTTATTTTCAACGACTGTAAATTACTTTTCTCGTAAGTCAGTGAAGAAGAGCCTAGAGAGGTCAGATCTGTCTGTGAAATGTCGCCATTAAATATTTAGCTTTGTAGACGTTGTCTGAGACTTGTTTTTCACGTCTGCAATATGATGATGACACGTTTTTTACAGGTTAATGTTATAAACATACAGCATTCTAGGCTTTCTATGTACTTCTGACCAGTAATTGATTTACACATCCTCTCTCAAATGCTCTCACAATCTATCATAATTTTCTTTTCTGTGGAACTTCATATATCACATGCTGTAACACAAATCAACCCCAACAGCTGAAAATAATATAGCAGCAAGTATAGTAGTATGTAAGTAGCAGCTTGAGTACTCCTGAAGAAGAATAACTTTATTCTCTCAATGGGGAAATTATTTTTCACTCACTTTTCACACGTATATACCTGAAATACAACCTCACACACAAAAAGGACTTATAGATGTGGAGATGGAGTGATGGGCAGCCACATAGCAGCGCCCTGGGAGCAGTAGGGGGTTTGGTACCCTGCTCAACGGCACCCTGGCAGTGCCCAGGAGGTGAACTGATACCTCTCCAGCTTCCAGTCCTACCGGTCTATGCTCCATACTGTGCCCTGTGATAGACTTGAAGTTACCACCCAAGCAAAGTCCCTATAAGGAACCTATTTATAGAGCTTTTTTCACAGCAGCCTTTTTGACATGAAATAGTAGGTAAACAGGTGTTACCAATGATTCTAATCAAGGTTCAGTTCCATTCAGGTCAAACAGAGTCAGGGTGCTGCTGTGGTGCATGCTGGCTCACTGTAAAGTCTCTGCTGCACTAAATGGAACCTTAATTAATATCATAGTAAACACCCACACTGACCCTAATATTTCATGTCAAAATGGCTGCTGTGAAGGGGTCTATTATAACAGCTGCAGCTTTTTTTCCCCACCCACTTTTTTGGTACCATCGTGTGCTGAAAAATCATAATACAGTACTATTTTGTTCGATAAATAGAAATGGAAACTAAAAGTAACATATATGTAGAAAAATTTTAAAGACAGCAGTGTTTGAAATTTATGGTGAAATGGATGGAAATTCCTAAAACATAGATCACTGATAAAACAAACAAAATAGCAAAACAAAGAAATCTGATCAGTTAATATGCTTGATATGTCAAGTCAACTTTATTGTCAATGCTGACCTATGTACAGGACATACAGAGAATTGAAATGTTGTTTCCCTCACATCCCTGGTGCAAACAGCAATATACATGAAATATAAAATATATACAAGTTAAAAAGATATCTAAGAAAAATACTGCAAATCTAAACAGATATAAACAGTATAAATATGGCAGATATAGAAAGATTCAGCAGTACAAACAGAATGAACAGTATAAACAGTGAGATCTATCAAAAATAAAATAAAATAAAATAAAAAAATAATAATGCTTATTTTAAAATATGTTTAATTTATTTAATTACTTTTATACATTTATATATCATGGTTTTGATTTAAACTTTATTTTTGTGTGTGTTTATATTTATTAAAAAAATTAAAAACATTTAAATTACGTACTTTTTTTTTTTTTTTGTACTTCCGGCGTGAAAGGTCAGAACAAAATGGCGCCGTCCAAGAAGAAACATGCCAGTAGCCAGCCGTGTGTTATTCCTGGAGGATTTACAGGTATTAACTGATAAAACTAACAATGTTCAATTTAGTTTCTCACTGTTATACCGAGTGATCCTCGAACTGAACTTCTTCCTGCCATGTTGCACAGTTTGTGTGGTTATCGAGCGGTAGCTCTGTCTGTCTGTCTGTCTGTCTGCCTGCCTGCCTGCCTGTCTGTCTGTCTGTCTGTCTGTCTGCCTGCCTGCCTGCCTGTCTGTCTGTCTGCCTGTCTGTCTGCCTGCCTGCCTGTCTGTCTGTCTGCCTGCCTGCCTGCCTGTCTGTCTGTCTACCTGCCTGTCTGTCTGTCTGTCTGTCTGCCTGTCTGTCTGCCTGTCTGTCTGTCTGTCTGTCTGTCTGCCTGCCTGTCTGTCTGTCTGCCTGCCTGTCTGTCTGTCTGCCTGTCTGTCTGTCTGTCTGTTGGGGAAAGCTCGCTGTGGTGATGGCAGATAACGTTACTGAACTGTGACTGTCTCTCTCTGCAGAGCTGCCTTTACAGTTTAGCTCCGACAGCGCTGCACAACACAAGCTGTATGTGAAAGAGCACAAAGTCCGAGCAGAGAAGAGCTCACACAGACCTCTGGACCGGACTTTATTTGTGCTCAACATCCCTCCATACTGCTCAGAGGTACATGAGGCTCAAATGAATGTGTGTGAAATGTGTTTATATGATTTATCAATCATGTAATTCATCTTCTCGTGTGCTGTTTGTGTTTCAGGGTGTTGTCAAAGAGTTGTTCTCACAGTTTGGCGGTGTTCAGTCTGTGGAGTTGAGAGACCACCCGGGCTCCTCTCAGGAGTCTGGACCCAAACTTTCCAGAGTCTTTAAACCAGCTGCAAAACAGGTGAGTTGACATTGCTGCTCTGATGTTCACCAGCATGATCTGTTGTTAGGCTGGTCTCGACAGCTAGAACCTGTGAATCACTGGAGGGCTTTGTCGATCCAGTACGGGATGGTCGTTGGCGAAAAAAGTAGTCCTTAAAGTCTGGAATAAAGAGCTCGCCTCTTGTTTTGAAATCTGGCTCACAGAGTTCTCGACCACTTTATACATGGAGAAGATCTGACATGAGTTATCTGGGAAGGTAAAAACAGATCCGGCAACCCTTTCTTGACTACATCTGAGCACAGAGGGGAACCTCGTGACTCCTCTCTGACTTTATTTCTTCAGTTAAACATTTGTTTGTTTACAGTAATTAATTCTGTAACTGTATAAATGGAAGACCACAGAACTCTACACAGGAGACTACATGGTTTTGTCTTTTCTGATTTGCCCCGTACACGTGAGGGGACGGGTTCGATAGGGCAGGTTAATGACCTGTCTCTTCTCTGAAAACGTGCACTGTATTTGTTATGTACACCATATTTTACCTCTTGTGTCCCTATCTGCCCCCCCCCCAGGGTTTCAAAGTGGGCTACGTCGTCTTCCAAAACTCATCCAGTTTAAAAGCAGCTAAATCACACCCGCATGATGTGCCTTTGGTGGTCTGCACGGAGCAGCGTCCAGTGAGGACAGGAGTACAGAGTGAGTAAATGCTCCCAATTTTAGTAATGCAAGATTTAATATGGTTGTTTAGTGTTGCTTTGGGTTGACTCATAAATATGTATTTAGTATTACAACAGTGCGAGGGGCCTTTCTGTGTGGAGTCGGCTCCACCGTGACCCTGATGAGGATAAGCGGTTCCAGATGATGGATGGATATTAAAATCAGTCTTGTGACACATTCATATTCACACGTTCATTTTTTCTTATACCAGAATGGATCCAGCAGTACAAAGAGTCTTTTATTCAGCCGGACAAACTGCAACAAATGGTCGACTCCTTCATGGAAGAATACGACAAGAGGAAAGAAGAGGTGAGGATTCTGCAGCTCCTCCTCCAACATCACCCGCCCAACTAATCCACGTGACTGACAACTTTTGTTGTTTTCTTTGTCACAGGTAGCTGAGAAGCAGAGGAAGGAGGCCGAGCGGCAACAAGAGGAAGACGAGGGCTGGGTTAAAGTCACAAGAGGACCAAAGGGCACCAAGGCCCGACCCCACAGCGAGGCAGCCAACAAGAAGACTCTACAGAAGGAGATGAAGAAGAAGAAGAGGAAGGAGCTCATGAACTTCTACACCTGGCAGCACAGAAACACACAGAAAGAACGTAAGTTGTACATTTAGTTTATTCTTTTCTTCATCTGCGGGCTAAAACATTCCCTTAACGTTAAGGTAAAGATATAGAAGCCTTTGTAAAGTTATGTTTGACTATGTTTTCTTTTTTTCCAGATATTGCTGAGCTAAGGAAAAAGTTTGAGGAGGATAAACAGAGGATAGCTCTGCTGAGAGCTCAGAGAAAGTTCAGACCTTACTGAGTCAACCACCCCCATTTTTTTCATTCTTTGTGTTTTTTAGCTGCATTATAGACCTGAGCATTTTGTGTTAATAAACTATTCTGATTGACTTGTTTTTATGATTATTTAATTACCAGCACCTCACGAGAGATTAAAGACATTTGGGTAATCATCAATGTTAGCAGAAGAAACTATTTGATCAAAGGGTGACATGCAGGACCAAGTACAACCCTCTCATATCGTTCAAACATTTGATGTTTTTGCCTTCAACTTTGGATTTTATGATCAAGAACAACTCATCGATTAGCTGAGGGTCCTGCTGCCAAATCCTGAAGTACAAAGGTTGCACATCACAGAAGGTGAAATGTTTTATTGAGATTCTTCACCATCAACTTTTGCATCACAAGCTTGCTCCGCTTCTGGCTTCTGACACTTCCTGATGCTTGACACGGCAATGAAAAGCAAGATCAACAGCAAGGCAGCGCCAATGCCAGAGAGCACATACACTGTCACCTTAAACACTGAGAAACAGAGGGAAAAGATTAAATTCAAATATTGAGCATTCATCACATGGTAACTATAGTTCTGTGCTGAGCAGGCCTTACTTGTGTTCTGTTTGACACATGGATTGTCGTCCTGTTCGGTGTGGTTCTGTCCCAGCAGCAGTGGCCCTAAAGAGACCAGCTTGACCTGGTAGGACTCAGACGTTGCCTCTCTTCTCTGTCTATCGCCCTCAGATGCTGTGGGAGGATAGGCACAATTAAACACCACGTACACCCGGCACATATAGTGTATATATACGGCAAAATACTCACAAATGAAGGCGCAGCGTTGTGCACAGTCGACATCATTTGTGCAGATTTCCACCCAGCAGTAGAAGTACATCTAAATGAGAGATTACACACAGCCATGTCTACAGGGATACACACTTTTATATTATTGAAATATGTGGCTGTGATAAACTTACTTCTTCCATGCTTGGGTGGCCTGTATGAGGGTCCAAGAAGGCAAAGGTCTTGACGTCAAACCTCCTGATTTGGGAGTGGGAGATGGTCTTCCCCTGCTTGTCCACAGGGACGGAGCTTCTCAAGTTATCCAAAGGGTTGGGACATCTACCAAGGGTGGAGATTTTAAAAATGTCAGCTGCTCTGTGACCTACATAATTTCAGTGATCTCATCTCAGTAACTAGCTCCACCTTACCCGTCATAGAGAAGTGTCCACACAGAGTGTCTAGACTCCGGGTAGGCAAAGCAATCCCGTACACGCAGGGAGAGTGTAGGGTCTGGGGACGGCTGGGCGATGGAGATCTCCACGTACGCAGCTTCACGCAGGGGCAAGGTCAGAGGAAGCTGGTCCTCAGGAAAGAAGGATGTGAAGGATGCATCTAGAGGAATAAATAAGTTTTGTTTTAAGGACTAAATTAAACCCACACTTGAGTGATCGCATACTACCCTCTATTTTATTACCTTTGGCTATCTTCATCTGCACTCTGATGGTTCCCAGTGCGACCACAGGAGGTGGGTTGGTCACTGCGTACAAGGACCGCAAGTCCACTGCACGCTTTAAATCTGACGCCTCATATTCACACTTGACCTGGAGACTAAAAACCACCATAATTTGTGAGATTAATTATTTTCTAACCCTGTAATCACTCTGCCAAAGCCACCAGCTTTGCAGTAGTGGAGAGGATGTAAAAATACTCACCTAAATGGTGAACTTTTGGTTATACTTTTTGTATCCAGCTCCTCCACTTCCACCTCATAGATCCTCACGTCTCCATCTACCTAAAAGCCAAGCAGAGACAAAAGATTCAGAAACATCTATCAACTATTTACTGATATTCAAAACGTGCAAAGATATCTTATTTCGGATGACCTTCATCTTTGCACCACAGTCCATGACTCCAATCTTGAAGACGGCAGCGTCTGGGGTGGTGACCACTGGGTAACACTGTGGCTGATCTTTGATTACGAGGCTGCTGGGATCGATGGGTGGGTCTGTGTCTGTGGCCTTTACTGAGAACACAAAGTGTCCATCCAGAGAGCAGACTGGAGGGAGCGTCAACACACAGGAAGATGTAGGCTTGTTTACGCTTTTAAAAAAAATGTATAGAGTACTTTCATAAGATAAATGCCAATCTTACCATTGAGTTTGTAGTAGCAGGTTGAATCAGAAGCATTATAGCAGCATCCCAGTTTGTAGCAGGCATCACTAGAAATGCTGTGGTGGCCACAGTCCACTCGCAGAGCTCTTTCTATGTCACAATTTCCAGGTAACGCTGGAGAGGAGGCTTATTTTTAGTATTGTAAATGATACCACCCCATGGAAACACCTCAATGAAATTATTCAGAACTTTCAACCAGGCTCCAAAGGAAAAAATTTGATTAATTAAAGTTTGATTGATGAAAAGTGAGCACTGACTTCAGATACAGAAGACATAACTCTGTCAATGAGCTTGTTTACGCTCTTTAGCTGCCTCCACTCACGTGTTGGGATAAGTTGAGTCCTCTCACGGTGTCTCTTTATCAGAGGACAGCTGATGTTTACCCTGAACCACCGATCCTCTCCTGTCATTTGTACCTGCAGAGGAATGACCACTCTGCTGCCCTAAGGATCAAAAGGTCATCACAATATGGATGTTAAGAGACCATAGACACCATTTTGTATGTACATGCACACACAAACACACATTGCATGTCTATAGTCCTTTTTGTGAACTTCACAATGAGGTCAGATGTTTATATTCACTTAGGTTTAAGTCATTAAAACTCTTTTTTTAAGTAAACTATAGCTTTGGCAAATTGTTAGGACATTTACTTTGTGTATGAAAGAAGTATTTTTTTTCCAACAGTTGTTTACAGACAGATTATTTCACACAGAATTCACTATATCACGTTTGTGGAAGAAGCAACAGCTCCAAAATAGCCATAAAAAAAAGACTGTTTGCACACAGGGACAAAGATCTTTGTTGTCTGGTCATAATGACCACCGTTATGCGTTCACTTTATTCTGAATGCTAACACAAATCATTGAAATGTGTCCCAAAACTGCAAAAAAATGACAGTGACAGGTTCAAAAATCTGAATATCCTGTAAACTGGAAACTTGCAATTATTTTGGCCACTGGCCATTGTGTGATGGGAGAAAATGATCACTCCACCGATACATTAAGGTATGACAAACTGAACCGTATCAATCAAAAGTGTTGTATCGCTTAAAGATATTGTGGGGAAGGTGCAATTCTCTTGGTCAAGTTGAGTGTTACTTATGCTGGGGAGATAATAAATTAGGTAACTTTGGAACAGTCCTTTATTTTACCTCAATGTGTGCATAGCAGCTGTCATATCTGCTGAAGAAGGAGAGGCTCTGGTTTCTCTCTCTGCTCAGTCTCACCCCACAGGACCCCTCAGATAGGGGGACTGGGATTGTGGCCCCTGTCACGTCTATTAAAACGAAGAAGCACTACTTAGAAAGAAGCCTGCACTGCAATCCATCTCTGGGGTTTAACTTCTAGTACAGCAACAAAGAAAGCGCCCTTACCTTTAACATGTATGTTACTTTTGACCAGCGGACCAAAAACAGCTCTGATCCTCCGAGCAGAGCAGGTGACTCTCTGTAAGACGAGCTGATCGGTCGTTTTCTTCACCTGGACGGCTGAGAAACACCAACAGTGCGGAGCCACGAGGGTGAAAATTAAAGAAACCAAACACAATTTTGCACGATGATAATTCATCTTCTTATTCTTTTTTTTTTTTTTTTTAATATTTTGACTTGATACGGTTTTAGTCCCAGAGATATCAGGTCCTTCCTTTGACGCTGAGGATGGGTCACGTGACTCCTGTTAATTAGCGTTAATTAGTGTGGAGCTTGCAGGGGGGGAAAAAACAGATTTTCTCAGCGTTGTTCACCTGAGAGGTTGAAGCTGGGACAGAATAATGTTCTAATTAATATAAAGGTCAGTGTTTAAATAATGCATATCATGCTGGCTCACTGTATCCTCAGGGAGCACAATAAATGAAATCATTGCGTAACTCACAGGCCTTGCCAACCTCACCCCGTCTCCCTCTCCCTATGGCGATGCTTGTACCCATCTTATCGTTACATAAGCAATCTTAAACCTTTAGTCAGTGCTGTGTCATGTCAGGCTGTCCATTTGTGCTGTCCTGATACATCTGTGATCACTAAAAGGCCATTTATTCTCCAAGTAACTGAGTTTGAAACTAATGATATAATAAGTGGCCTAGTGCTGAGACAGGCTTTCATCTCCTTTATTGATATTTCATTTGAATTAGGAATGACATGGTTTCAATCAGGTTGTCTTTACCTAGACTCATTCTGACAAGGACATGGTGCATTTCTGTACAACTGTTTCCAAAACAACAACTCATATCTAATTGGAAAAAGAACAAAGACAACTTCTCAAATGTTAAAACTGAGAAATGTTATTTTTGCAAAAATTATATCCCCATTTTGAAATTGATTGCAGGGACATGTTTCAAAAAAGTTGGGACAATTGCAACAAAAGACTGAAAAAGTTGTGAAACGCTATAAGAAAACACCTGGTGGGTCATCTCACAATGAATGAGACAACAGGTTAGTAACATGAGTGGGTATTTTTTTAAAAAAAGGCCGAGTCTTTCCAAAGGCGATATACTGGCATCCTGCCCAGGCTGTACCCCGCCTCCTGGGGATAGGCTACAGAAAATGGATGGACATACACAGGTTTTGGAGCAACATATCAGTGACAGCCTTGATTATTTCAGCAAGACAATGCCAAACACATTCTGCATGTATTCCAACAGCACTGCTCTGTAGTAAAAGAGTCCCCGTGCTAAACTGGCCTGCAGCCCAGACTTATGACAAAGAATGGGAAACAGTCCACTTTCAATATTACAACAATAGACCCTTTTCACAGCAGCCATTTTGACATGAAATAGTACACACAGGTGTTACCAGAGATACTAATTACGGTATCGTTCCATTCAGGTCAAGGTGCTGCTGTTGTGCACTGGAAAGGCTCTGCTGCAATAAATGGAACTGAACCTTAATTTATATCATTGTAAACACCTGTGTTGACCCAATTTCATATCAAAATGGCTGCTGTGAAAAAGGTCTATTGGTCTTCTCAGTTCCCAGAGTGTTATTAAAAGAAGAGGTGATGAACAGAGTAGTAAATATGTCCCTGTCCCAACTTTTTTGAAACATGTTGCTGGCATCAAATTGAAAAATGGGCATATAATTAACCAAAAACAATAAAATTACACAGTTTAAATATTTGATAAGTTGTCTATTTTAAGTTAAATATGGAGCTTAAATATTTTGCACATCATATTTGTTTCTATTTTACACAGGGTGCCAACATCTTTTTGAAAACAGGTTTGTACGGCTGTGAGGACATGGAGATCTTTGGACTCACATGTTGAGGACAACACTTGTCTTGTTGGACCGGACCTGTTGCTGTTTTACACTCTGATGTCAAACAACGATCTGAACATATACACATATAATTTAGTGTGCTAATGACGCTGACAGTCCCTCGGTAAAGTATCACGAGTTGTCAGCTGTCGTGACGTAACCCGAGTGACGTTTCTCGGGCATCCCCGTCGTCGGACTTTAGCACACACACACAGTCATCGTCAGGAGAGCGGCGGACAGTCTCCCCCGACTAAAAACATGGCTTTGAATCGGAATCACTCGCAAAACGGCGGCGTTTTGGTTAACAACGGAGAAAGGTGCGTGTTACCTCTGTGTCTGTGCGGTTCATTTAAATAACCAGCTAGCTGTCGCCTCTCTTTGTCGGCTTGTTTACCTTCAGTGCGTAGTCTACGCAATGCTAACCAACAGCTAGCCTCCCAGCCGTTAGCTGGCCTGCTAGCGTCTGTTCATTGTTGGCGTTTTGCGTTAGCTACGTAGGTCATTTCTGGACAATACAGGTGTTGTGTTCACTGTTTTGTATTAATTTTTTATATAATGATGACATATTTTATTGTCTCGCCGTATCTTGACGGTTGAGTTACACAAGATGGCTAACCTGTTACGTTAGCCGACTATCAAAACAGGAAGCAGCAGAGGTGGCTTTCGTTTGGATGTTGACATCCAGTTCAACATATTTTTGTTTAAAACTCTAGTTTTAAACAAATCTCACATGCACGTTAATATTATGTATCATAACTGTATGTACATATTTAATAGTGGCTGTAACAGATTACTTTATTTTCACTTTACTGCTCATTATAATTTATTTATCCTCACTGTTTACATTTAGTCTGTTGTACATAGATACATAGATATGTATATACTGTCGTCCATCACCAGTCCTTTACCCAGACTACAAATCTGTCTGTCAGTGTCTCTAGATAGATACACATATCTATATTTATGCACATATATATATCTTTTAAATATGTATATAATTGTTTCTTTATGTTTTTATGTTCATGTCTGTGCCTACCTGTCATGTTCCTTGTTGAACTGTATGTCTATACCTGAGAGCAAAGTGAACCGGAGTCAAATTCCTCGTGTGTGTACGCACACCTGGCCAATAAAGCGACTCTGATGCCGATTCTTCTCTTTTCTCAGTGTTTTAAGGGAATGTAAGAATGTGGAGCTGTCGTTCAGCGATGTCGCCTGCAAGACAGACCTGCTGAAGGGGACCAAGAAGGGCACCATTTACCTCACGCCATACAGGGTACCACCACAATGACATCAACTATATTTAACATGCTAATGCTGCGTACGTCCTGTTGTAACCCTCTCGTCTCTTCCCCTCATTCGTCGGCTCAGATGCTGTTCGTGTCCAGTAATACCAAGGATTGCCTGGGTTCAGCCATGTTCCCTTATTATTTGATGAAGGGGTGCAGCATCGAGCAGCCAGTGTTTGCAGCCAACTACATTAAAGGGGCCGTGTCAGCTGAGCCTGGTGGTAGGTGATCTTTTTGTTTTTACTCTTACCTGTATGGTATGATTTGATTTGTTTGAGTGTGTGGTTATATTCATAATGTAAAATACAGAATATATGAGATAAGATAAGATAGACTTTATTGATCCCATGCCGGGGAAATTTGCTGGTTACAGTGGCTCACAATATACAAGGTGGATAAGATACTCATAATGAAATAGGGGTGGCCTGGTGGCTCAATGTGTGGAGTGGGTTCCCCACAAAAGGCTGAGTCCTTCTCGCAGTGATCCAGTTCCGACTCTGGCCTGTGGACCACAGACGTTTCCTTCACTGTGTGTTGCTTCACTACTTACCTGTCACCTCTGTCACAATAAAACACAAGTGTAGCTTTTTTTTTTTTGGTATTTGTTCTAAGTGTAGTCAACTCTCTCATCAGGTGGCTGGGAGGGCCAGGCCCATTTCAAGATGTCCTTTCCCAGTGGAGGAGCCATTGAGGTTGGACAGCATCTCTTCAAGCTGGCCACAAATGGTTTGTATTATAGTTTCCTTAATCACCATCTCCAACGCTTTGAGCACTAAATATTAGCTGAATACTCCTTAACAAAGGGGTAAAACAATATTTAAATCCCTCATTACACATGGAAAATTACTACACCTAAGGTTAAAATCTTCAAAGGACTGGTGTGTAGGATTTAGTGGCATGTAGTGGTGTAATTACTGATTGCAACACTCTTGCCTCACCCTGTCCTTATTAACTTGAAGCTATGGTGGCTGTGTAACATGTGAAAAATCTAGAAAAAAACTGAGAAGAGGACCTGTGGGGGTGTCGATTAGCTCAGTTGGTGGAGCATCCGCCCCATGTACGAAGGCTCAGCAGCGGCCCAGGGTTCGAATCGGACCTGCGGCCGTTTGCTGCATGTCATTCCCCATCTCTCTCTCTCCCCACATTCCTGTCACTCTTCAGCTGTCTCTATCAAATAAAGCTTCAAAATACCAAAAAAATATCTTTAAGAAGAGGACCTATGGCGTCTGCAGATATAAAAGTACCAAAAATATTATTCTCAGGTGATTCTACACTAATGAAAACATAGTTATGCGTATTATATTTAATTTCTGCTGTATTCTATTTGCTAAATCTAACACACACAACTTTTGCAGTCCAGTTTATTCATTACCCTTGTTGTTGTGTTTCAGCTTCTCGTGCTGCTCCCGCCCAAAACGGCGCTGCCTCTTACGGCTATCCTTCACCCGGAACGATGAATGGCTACGGCCCACCTCCGGCTGCTCCTCCCGCCTATCCTTACCCACCGCCTCCCCAGCAGAATGGATTCTACCAGGGCCCTACGCCTGCTGCTGGCAACATGGGCTACCCCTGCCCCACACCCACTGCAGGTACATTTGTAATTTGACATTTGAATGTCAGATTCTACTGAAGGTATCCAGGACAAATGAATGTTTTTAGGTTGCTCAAACTATAAATGTCTTTGGATAAAATAATCTTAAAACAATGTCCACTTTTGTTGGTTTCTTTTGTTTGTTCTTTCACGGTCAATAAATTCAGCGTATAAAAACACAGTAGGTCTCTAAGATGCCTGCAGACGTTCATAGTTTTTAGCCTTTAGGTTATGTTTGTCATGGACTGTTTGTTTTTGTCTCCACGTTTTTCGTCAAAAATATCCTCATTGCACATAATACAACCCTCGAGGCACAAAAAATGTTGCGGTTTCTCTTTTCCTGTCAGCGTTTTGTTGTTTTTTTTTCTCTTGTTTGTCTCATTTTTTTGTCTTTGCTTTGTAACTAATTGTCCACACAGACTGTAACCTCCTTTGACCTTAAAACTCCATCCCTTTCTGTGTTCCAGGAATGTACCCATCTGGTTTCGACTACATGGCACCACCTCCTCCCTACCCTGGGCCACCCCAAAATTGGGCTGCACCCCCCCAGAACTGGACAGCAACAGGACCACCACCACCACCTCCAGGTCTATTTCTTTCTCTCTCTCACTTTAATTTTCCTCTCTGTATGTCTGTGTCACTGCACCCGTCAGATCCAATCCGTCTGCCTCAAAGTGAATCACTTCGAATCACAGCATCCAAAAAAAAAAAAAAAAAAAAAAAAAAAAAGGGGGTGCCGATGTCTCATCTGCTACACATCAAAATTACAAAGGATAAACAATCCCCCGTCTCCCTCTCCAGTCCCATTTTCATTTCTAGCACCTTGTGGATTTCGGTGAAAAGTCTCACCCCTGCACACGGGGTGAGCTTGGTACACTCGCACCGAAACGTCAGTCTGGCGTAGCTCGATTTTAAGAAGAGCTTGAGTAGGACGTTTCCCTCTGTGCATCCTCGGGTTGTGCCAGTAGATTTAGTCTCCTTGAGGATTCCTCGAGCTGTCAGTCGCCGTGCTTCACATGACTAACGCCGTGCTCCTCACATCAGCTCTCCTTATGATGTTAAGAGTCGTAGCGTCTGTTCCTAAATATACTCAGCTCTAATTAACGTCTGTCTTTATCTCCTTGTCTTATGCCATGTCTTGTTTCATGCACAGGTAACTCTAAGGCGGCTGAAGCAGCAGGCAGTGCATATTACAATCCCAGCAATCCACACAACGTCTATATGCCCATGGTAAGCTGCTTCTCTTCAGTTTGTTATGAAGTGACTTGTGAGTTCTACGTTAACGGTCCTCGTATAATATCTTTTTTTCTCTTTCTTCCCACACAGGAGCGACCTCCACCATACGCACCTTATCCAAACTCTCCTGACAAGAAACACAACTAAGCCTCAGGCATCATCACTTCAATGACACTCCTCTCTCTCTCTCTCTCTCTCTCTCTCTTCCTGTGTATCTTAAATATATTCTTAAAGAAGGACTAATGATGACGGATACCCACTTGATTGTAGAATACAGAAAAAGTAAAAAGCAAGTAATAGAGGGCTCAAAGATGTCAGCGATAATTCACCAATGAATTAATAATATTTTGGATACTGGAAATAAAGCAGTCGCAGCTTTTTAGATACTGCTTTCCCCTTTTTACTTAAGTTCTTTTGAAATGATTGACAACTTGTAACTAGCTTTTTCTGAGACTCATCATTAACATTCTCAGTGATGGGGGGATTTATTAAGTTCTGTCTAATACTTTAAATAAGGTAAAGGGCACCTGAACTGTCCTTGTTAAGAGCTGAAAGGAAGGAGGAAGTATGGGGAATGTATTTTTTAAGACAGATGTATTACCAAAACCTTTTGTAGCAATTTTCTTGATTGCAGTTCCTATAGTTAATAACATAGCTACTCCTGTTTTAAAAAAAAAAAAGTATTTTTGCAGTATCATTGAAGGTACCGTGTGTATTTCCTATACAGTAGTTTTGCGTTGAGTAGTTTATCCATATACAAAACCAGAGCTGGGTTTGAGTAGTGTTTAGTAATTCAATATCCGCCTGATTCTCATATTATGACTAGAGGTTTCCTTCATGTATGTGATCTTGTACGTTACAGTCAAAGTAATTCCATTCACTGTATAACCCAAACCTCTCAGTCTCCATCATAATTTTAATATATGTAACGGAGGGTTTTGTTATCAAAAGGAGCAGCGCGTTGTTTGAAAGAATAAAAGGGGGGATCAGAAAGATTTCCTACATAACATAAATCTATGTATGTGCAATATTCCAATCTCACATAACAAGGTTATAGTTGACAGGCTGGGGTTACCTGAATGACCCCGAGCCTCTACTAGCTTCTGTTGTATTCATGTATGCAAAGCCGAGCTGAAACCAGAACTCCACTCTTTGTGTAATTACACTAGTGTGGGGTTACAGGGCCATTTCGTTACATTAAGGGGCCCATCAGTGTTTTCGCCTGCTGTTTGAAACTTCTGAATGAAAACCATTTATTCCTGAGTAAAACGTTGGGAGTGAGGCGCCAACAGGCTGTGTAATTGCATCCCCTTCATAGTGCGTCAGTTAACACTGTTTGAAGGACAATTTGCACACAGTTGTAGTAGATAGAAGATTTTTTTTCTTCTTTTCTTTTGGGTTGTTTTAGTTTGCTTGAATTAATCAAATGTCTGTATATTAATATCTCTTTTTTGCAGTTCTTATTCCTCTTGCTGAATTTTGTCTGTCAATTCAAATCTAATAAATGAGTCAATTATTGAATTTTGCCTTTTGATATTTATCTGATCTTCTGAAGTTTGAAAATGCTGAATGACTTCAGATGTAACACACAGTAACATATCTAATCCTCATATTTTAAACCCCTTAATTTGATTAAATATCTAAATGTCTAATGTCTGTGTCTTCTAGTCAGTGATTTTTTTTCTTTATCTGTAATTTGCATTATTTTAGGCTTGTGTTTGTAACACTTAAGCTATATGAAACACTCTTAGCTAGATGAATTAATCTCTATCTCTCTGCTAGGGGTGCCGGGGTATGCGCAGGGTGGCCTCAGCGTGTCATTGAGCCACTCCTTTAAGGACCGCCCATAAAATCCTGGACTGAAAACTGTTTGAACCTCTTACTCTACATTTCAGTAATATATCGTTCAAAGTCAGCAACTATTTTCAAACATATTTAATGTATTTTGAAAGAAATCGCTGAAATTGCCTTTAAATAGTATCAGCAGTCTTTTAATTATAGACTTCATGTTGAATAATTCAGGTTTCTTTCCAAATTATGTGAAATAGAGCTTTTGTTATCTGTTGGTATTGATGATAACCATGATAGTCATGTAAATAAACATAATTTCACGTAAATAATCCAGTGCCTTTTTAATCTTTTCTGTTTCTTTACGTTCTCTTGTCGTGGTTCATGCTCAACTGCTCTTTTTGTGTGCAGTTGTAGTTACAGACCTCCCTACACTTGCGTTTTGAGTGTTATCTTTTTGCCAATAAAGAGACAAAACACACAAAAAAAGTTAAATGGACTTTTATAATTGTCTCTCTAAATTTCCTCACCTCAAGTACTCAAACACACCTACTCGTACACTAACTCTTTTCTCCAACTCGCCCCCGTTTCTCTTCTCTCTTTGATTCAAACACAGGAACAACGGGGGCTTTCATACGTACAGATAAGAAGAGACAGATCCCCCACTCAGATTCTCTCCCTCCTGGTTCCCTGCTGCCATCCGACACTGGTCAACCTCTGAACTCCTCCGTCAACCAACGACCCCAATTTCTCGTCTCATCCCTTATTCCTCGATCCCTCTACCCTCATCCCTCCTACAGCACATCATCTCGGCTCACCTATATCCACAAGATGCAATAGACCAGTCTAAACTTAAATCCGTACTGATGTGGTCTTCGTTAGTGAAAGATGAATTTGATTTGATAATATTGTTATCGTGAATTCTAGTGAAAATACATCGCGACTGATCCCTGACAGCGTTTCACACCATGAAGAAATAAGACGATTAGAATGATCTACACTCTTACTGAATATTATATTTATTATGTTATGAAACACTATCAAACCTGAACATTATTTTCACTCTTAATCACAGAAAAGCACACTGTACAGTAAGTTTCTCATAACACAGATTCAAGAGTCTGATTAAATAAATAATAAAGATGGCATTGTCATGCACTAAAACACAAAATATTCACGACACACAAATAGATCAACACGATAGCCACAAAGTCTATAACGACACATAAAACTAGCTTTCTAATTTCCACTCACAGCTGTCCACACAGACTATAGTTCTACTTTATGGCTCAACTCCTGTTTTTTTCCAGTTCCTTTACTCAGGAAAAGGAAGTGTGCTTTTTTCTAACATGTATCTAATTAAGTTAACTCTATACATTGCTCTGTAGCCGTCACTACATTGTAAACTATATTACAGGTGTGAAAGCCCTACTGTGCGTTCCTCGGGGGGACAAGAGCTCTACAGGGACTTGCTTGGTTGTGTCTGAATGCAGATTGATATTAGATTATTTACTTAGATAACAGTTTATCTAAAAGTTTCTTTAGGATCTATTTTCCCTCGGCTTAGAGAACTGAACTCCGTCACAGTGCTACATACTGTTTATCACGTAAAAAATGAATATGATAAAATGGGAGAATGTTGTCCCGTTGTTTAAACAGCTAGTGATAAGCAGAAGATCAGATGGGTAAAGGCAACATGGGTAATCTCTTTCTGTCCATTCTGGGTTCAAAGGTCACCATATTGCTCTTACCAATCGAATACTGTTAGAGCTACAGGATTGTCAGTGGTGAAAGGGTAATTCAGAATTCAGCACGAGACTCAGATCTGATCCGACGCCTCCTACGGCTCCTCCTGTAGAAACCACACCTCGTTGCGGCGTCCGTAAGGCTTGAGCGGTGGGTCGTAGCTGCAGCAGAAGTACTGCTTACGCTGAAAGGGGGCCGTCTCGCCAAGGGTGCGTGTCAAACGCAAGGCCTCCGCTCGGTACTCGGTCTCCCCCGCGAAGCCTCCAAACTGCCTGTGAACAAAAGAAAGAAGAATCTTTAATTAGGTGGATAATTTGGATGTTAGTTTAATTAAGTGAATTATGTGGACTTTTTTTTTTTTACTGGATGTGCTGGGAGTGGACCCCAAAGGCACGCATGCACACTGATATTTGCACTAGTGAGGTCAAGTAAACTTGCCGTGGGAGCTGCTGCAGGAGACTGAACATATTAACTAAGGCCTCTAAAAATAAGATAGCTACTAGTGTATTTGGGTCAGGTGGGGTAACTGACAAAATAATAACTAGTACAGTAAAATCATAAGAGAGTAACACTCTTTTACACATGGGAGGTATCTTAAGGTCTTGTTCCTTGTGTAGACACATCAACATTTTGAAATGAAACACCTACAGAGCGTAGACAGTCATGCCTGGCCGCTCCTCAATCCTGATAGCGCTGTCGGTGGGAGTCGGGGGGCTTTGCTGGTAGCTCGAGGGGATGCGGATGGCGACCATCAAACGGCGGGACAGAACGCCATCGTTCCGCGGGTACACCGTGATGATGAGGGGAGCTGCTGTGCCCATGGCCTCACCTTAGAAGATGAAGTGCGAGACAGAAAGTGTGTTTGATAAAAAAGAAGAAGAGACAACAGAGGAACTCCGCTATCCTCCCTAAAGCAAACTACCCACATCTAAAGGTCAGGATCTGTGGGATTTTATGAGGAGTACATAATATAATATCATTATGCAGGAGCCAAGAGTGAGAGTTTTTAATCCAGACACTGCAAAACAGGCCATGTAAATTGCACCTCTATAAATAGCAAACAAATTAAATGACGATTCTGCACCGAGGCCTAGTTTTCAGACCGCATTTTTACTTTGGTGAGGTTATATTTGTCTGATGACCTAAAGTGTGGAGACATGACCTGAAAGGACATTACACTGTTTAAATATATCCTCCACTGAAGCTAAGCCCTTTGAAGTGAGTCAGCTGAAACCGTATCTGA
Source organism: Sciaenops ocellatus (assembly GCA_033000465.1). Taxonomy (NCBI): domain Eukaryota; kingdom Metazoa; phylum Chordata; class Actinopteri; family Sciaenidae; genus Sciaenops; species Sciaenops ocellatus. The sequence goes on from CP136877.1 coordinate 22,087,261, forward strand.
AATAAGAAAACACTTAAAATGAGGTATATATGTTGATCCCATCTTTGATGTTTATCAATTCAGCTTCAGAGCAGCCACTGTTATGGTGAGTATTAAGTAAGGAGCACAAATAGGAATATGATTTTTAAAAGATTAAATTCAACTTAACTAAGTACTGAGACAATGAAACACAGTTTAGCATCTAACCAGAAGTGCAAAAAGGCAGTAATGTGCAGAGTAATGCACATATGTAAAGGAATATATAAATAATAGTGTACATAAATATGAATTATGTTATAAGAAACAAACAGTATTAACAGGATGGACAGACTGAAATTAATATAAGACATTACAGCTTGTATAGTAGCCGTATAAATGTAATTATTGGTGTAATTATGCAGTACCGGTTAATTTAGCTGAGATATATTGTTTCAGTGTGAAATATAATATATATAAATATATATATTTACAGTATTAACAGTATTAACAGTAATAGTGCAGTTGTGCATTCAAGTGATTAAATATAGCTAACATTATACACAGAATAAACAGCTGGATATGAATATGAATGCACTATGTACAGTACGGATCAGTTCACGTAACTCTGTGAACAAAATTAGAAAGATGAGAGGAGACTGTAACATTTTTATCCTTTTTATAAACTGCAGGATTGGATGGTTAGTCAGATAAAAAAGATTAATATAAAAAACAAACAAACTTGTATTTTAATAACTTACCTTCAGGTATTAGTGTAATGTCTTTCTTCTCGGTGGCCTTCATCAGATTATGAAAATCTCACATGAATCAGTACTCTTACTTCTTACTTTTCTTATGCGTGTGATTAATAAAACTTATGAGCTCGGGAGAGGAACAGAAAAGATAGCAGAGGCAGTTCATGAGCCAAATTATAATCCTATAATGTTAGTGAGCATATTTTAGCACGATGAAGCCACCAGGAATTAGATTTTCTGCCTGGCTTACCTTGTTCATTGCTCCCGCCGATGTACATAAGCAGCTTCCTCACCAGCTCGCCCGTCACTTGGTCGAATGTTCGGCCCTCAGAGGTGACAACGGCGTATTTGGAACCGTCGTACCGCCGCACCTCAAAGCTAACGCCATCCTATAATAGGAAAGAAAGGGAAATCAGCTACAGCTACACATTGTGGCATGCACAAATGCATAAATCCCTCATGCATATACACCCACACACACACAAACAAACACAGCTGTTTTAGTCCTGGAGATGGGTGTAGGGGAGACGTTCAGCTCAGATATGATTCACCTCTGACACACTCATGTTAAAAAATCCTGTTTCTAAGGTCCAAAGCCTTGAACTGGCAGGGTTTACACTTGTGTGTGTGTGTGTGACTGCACACGTGGGTGTGTTAAAGATGCAGATGAAACATATTTACGATGATTTCATTTCATTTCTTCTTCTGCTTTGCAGTGTTCAGTCAGCCTACGGGGAATAATGGGCAAGAGATAAACAGTCTTACGTAACAGCAAACACACACACACAACTCCCCCCCCCCCCCCAAACACACAGCGTTAATATGATGCAACAGTTTTGCATTAAATATGATTAAGAGAGGCTAATGTGGAGCACAGTCCCTCAAGTACGCTGCTGAGCAATAACTTTAATAGGTTTTGAAGGAATCTGGTCACTGTGATGCAGGTTTCTAATACAGCTGCTCATTCCACTAACGTGATTACACTGTGTGGTTTTTTATGGTGTAACGCTGTGTGTGTGTGTGTGTGTGTGAATGTTTGTATAATGATGTTAAGCACTGGAATTTCATTTCATAATGCCGTTCATTCTCTTTGCAGTATTTACTATCCATCTGTAAGAAACTGCTGTAAAATATATGGTTCGTTATTATGCAGATGATGTGTTTTATTATATGTAACAATATTACACACGACACCAGCAGCAAAAACACAACAGTGGGCATCATTTCCACTGCATGCTCGCATTTCTTACGAGGGCTTCTTATGTTTTCTCTTCCCTGAAGGAAAACTCAAATCTAAAAATATCCTGCAAATGAATTCATCTTCATTTTGCATATGAATTTGTGACTTTTGGTCTATTTACATGCTTCCAATTTGTGTTTCATCCACCTAATCACATGCAAACCCAACCTTTAATGTGGGCCAGTGATCAGACGATGCAGCCGCATCCATTCCTCAGCACATACAAGATAACACTATGTTATCATGAAGCTCTAACTTGTGACAGGTACTCGAGCTCCTGCATAGTAATTACATGGGTTCAGCTCTGTATGGCTTGTCAGGGGGACCACCATTAACATTGTGTACGGGTGACATACCATGAAAGCAGAGTCTGACTTCAGTTAAGCAGTGCAATTAATTTGTCTGTCATGTGTCTGTGGTTTGTGTGCATGTGTGTGTTTAGCTGCCGTCTTATGCCAGAGCTTATACGCTGATAATTACTCTGTGCCTGAACAGAGCACACAAAAGGTGTTATCAACACTGCCACTGTCTCATTTCATGTCCTGTGAAAATAATCTTCTACATTCATTAGCGAACTCCAAACCGAACTCCACTTAAACGTTGCTGTTGCTCTGCTGTGAATGTGTGTGTGCGTGCGCATACGTATGTGTGTATGCCCTGGCCTCCTGTATTCTGTGTCAGTTTTAATTAAGAGTGTAAGGTGTCAGAGTCGGAGTCGGGCGGTCTACAGATCGGATAACAAGCTCTGATTTCAATACCGGCTGTTTAAAGAAGTCAGTCAGGTCCAGAGATTTGATGAAACTTGAACTCTGACTTTTTCAAGGCTGTTTAATGAGCAGGAAGTGTTGGCCCTTGGACACCATGCTCCAGTCACTAATCACTAACTGTGACTCAATTTTCAGCAAATCTCAATCAAATGTAAACATTTTCTTAAATAGCTCAGTTTATATGTGAGTATTCATAAGTGGAATCATGAAAACATGGTTATTTGTGCACAACTGCTGGCTTAAAACTGTCTTTTTTGTTTCAGACAATGGATGTTAGTATGCAGTGTCAGAACAGATCTGCCTCCCTGTGCGGGTAAATGTGTCAGTGTGGGTCAGTTGGGTCTGTGCCAGTCTGGTCAGTCCTCTTTGTCTCAGTCAGCACGCCTTTGTGTCTCTATCAAAAGTTAACTCCTATTCAAAGATAAACACACAAAGCCACTTTCAAAACCCCCACCAATGCCAAACATGACATTACATGGCTACATGCACATTTACAGTAATGCACTATGGGTCAACAGGGCACGAGAGAAGGACCTCGAAATGGCTGCTTCATTTCTGCAACACACATCACTGACTTTAGTGGAATCTTTCCAAAGTGTGCACACATTGAATATGAGAAAACACGACATGTACATAAACATAACAAGGAGGTGTGGTGGTGCTGCTGCTGACATGGAGATGCCCTTCCTCCTCTAACACTGTCCTCATCGGTGTATCAGTGTGCGCACCCAATCCATATCTGAGCTCATGGGTTAACCACAAACACGTCTGATCTGCATCCTCTTCCAGGGCAGGGTCAGTTAGCTTGTCCCCTGTGGTTTCCCGTGCATGTATACACGCACATGCATCTACAATGTCATGGTGGAAAAAAAGACAGTGACACAGTGACCCACAGCTTTGCGCGCAACAACAAATAGGGAACCTATCTATAGGGAATATCTCTCTGGCTTTAATCTAATGTGTGTGTGTGTGTGTGTGTGTGTGTGACTGCTTAAAGGTTACACAGAAGTCAACATCATCATATTTATTCATGTCTGCCTTGCTGATTGGCAGAGGACCTCTGGCTGCTTTGCTCCACACTGCGGCTCAGCGGGCATTCTATAGGTCACACGCAATTAACAGCCAGGCTGTTAGTCAAGGTTCCAGAGGTCGTGATAACAGCACATGACATATTTCAGACAAAATTTCCGCAATATAACCCAGTTAGTGTGAAGCCCTGGATTAAATATTCACACAAACAGAAGGAGAAACCGTGCGTCTTTACAGTACTGTGCGTAATTAAGCCATGGAGAGAGGCGCACAGGAGAGAATACGCAAAATCCTCAAAGCTATCACAGTGATGGAGTTGTGTGTGACAGGTGTCCACACACTGCTTACCTTTGTCTCACTGCTGAGCAGTTTGTACTCCGTCTCCTCGGTGTTCCCGAAGAGCGAATTCTTGATCATGCCAAACATGTCGCCAGGTCACCTCTCCTCTCTCTGCTCCTTTGGTTTGTTGTTCGTCCTCCCTTTTGTGCTTTTTTTTTGGAAAACAATCTTCTCCCTTGGCTGTCGACCTCAACTTCTGGAAAAAAAAACAAGAGATAACTTTCTAGCCAGATGTTCCAAAGCGCAAATTCTCCTCCAGAGAAGAGTGCGCGCCTTGTGCCACAGAGCACCGAGCTCTCCTCCTCTCTCTCTCTTTTTTAAATTAAGGAGACAGAACTTGCAGATGCTGACTCCTCACCCTTTAGCCGAACCAAGGAATGAACAAAATCAGCCTCCACTCTGACGGGTGGAGTGTCTCCGCCCTCCGCCTCCTCCTCCTCTTCTCTTCTCTTCCTCTTCTCACCAGCTTGACGCTCACTTATATCACCACCTTTCACTCACAAACGCTTATGTTCACTTAAACAGCTTGGGGCTTGTTTCCTCCAGGTTAGTTCAGGTTGTGCTGTCAGTAAAAATAAGGTGACTTAACTGTGGCATGAGGTGCAGCATCGTGGTCTACAGGGAGTCACCTCCTCTACCAAAAAAACAAAACAAAAACAGAGTAACCATCAGTGCCACTCAGCTTCTGTTTGGGTTTCTCCCTCATCCTGTTTGTCATGTCTGTCTGTTCCATGGTGCATAAAACAGTGAAGCATTGAGAAGCACATTTACATCCAGCTCTGTGTGCACAAGCTGTTGGTTTGTCAGTACGCATTGGACTTTCTTTCCAAGCTGAATGTGCGTGCGTTAGTTTGGGGCTGTACACTGGCCTCATGTCTTACTGCCTGTGTCACTGTGAGTTGTTTGCTTCAGGGTTAGCCTATTTAAATTCTCACTGAAGGCAATGTTAGTCACCATTGGAGAGTAAAAAGCATGGAAGGGGATATTAAATGAAAAAAAAAAGAACTGGGATGGATAACACTGGGCGAGAAAAGCAGAGGTACTGTATGAGGGAGCTGTGGACTGAGAGAAAAAAAGGCAAGAGAGAGAAGAGAAAGGAGTCTGTCCAAGCTAATAATCACAGACACCACACAATATAATGTAACTTGATTTAGTTTTATTATTTTTGTTGAGTCAAGGAGCTCCTGATTCAAATTTTGAGGATGCAGCTTGTGTCGTTTCTGTTCTCCTTCAGCTTCCCTGTGTTTGGCATGTACTGTGATGATGTTTGAGACGGTTGTCCCATTACATAATGTTGCACAAGGAAACAGCATGCTGGCCCCTTTATACCTCTGTGAGCTGCCTTGAAATAATAATAAAAAACAAAAAACAGTGACTGTAAATAGGTGGCGACTGGTCTTTACTATTCAACAGTGAGCTGCACAAGTCAGACAAGATGCCTCAAACATCTTCGGCACCAGCAACAAACACTGAAAGACCCTTGATAGTATGTTTTCTTAACTACAGTTTAAATAATCCCCACACTTGAATTAAATCCTCAGTAAAGGCTGTCCATTGTAAGCTTGTGTTGCATTAGGACTGCGTATATGTTCCTCTTCGCTGTCCGCCCCAATGTACACTCATGCAAAAAGCATGAGCGTGGAGTGGAGACAGCTGCAACAAAGGCAGCGTATGCATCAGTGGACAAGTCTAATGGGACAAACTGTAAAGAATCCCCACAAACAAACAATCGATGAGAGAATAAAGGGATGACCTTACAAAGCCCGTGTGACAACATATGGTAAATATGATTCCTGTTGTTCTGAGTAGTAAGTGTGACACATATTTATTTTGCCCGTAGTTATAGATTAATTTAACGATAAGTTTAATAGGTAAAAAAACAAAACACAGAAAAGGTAACAGAGATATTTTAATAGGACAAATTAATCCAAATCACAGTGTACTTACAGTCCTTGATTGGTTCTGCCTTTTAACAGTTGCCAAAAAACAAACAAAAGCAGGTGTAGATAAAGTGTATGGTATATTATATTTACAGCTAAACGACAGACTATTAATCATAGCATATTTTCACAGTTCAAATACTCTCAGATCAGATTATCATATTTCCTCCCACTGAACATTGGTACAACGCCACAACAGGATTAAGTCGAGTTCCCTCAAAGCAGTCCATGGTGGCACGATCTCCAGCCAAATATTCATCTGTTTGGAGTTTACATGAGGTGAGTTGTATGAGATCAGTTGAAGAAAGTCGAGATCTTCTTCCAGCGTCACACCCTCCTCCCGTGTCCTCACTTCTCCCAGCCTTTACCTCCTGGCTGCGTGGGCAACCTGAGCCCCACCAGACCAGCCACCTCCTCTGCGCTGCGATCTCCCTTGCCGTGGTAAAGGTTGTGCAGGAGCATGTGGTTCCTGGTAGACTCCAGCAAACACAGGTACGTGTGTGAGTCATGGTGTGCCTCCTGCTGGGCACGGCAGTACCTTTCTCCCGTTACCTGTGAGAGGGGAAAGCAAAGGAAAGATTAGTGAGATCAAACGATGAAACAGATCGTGGCATGATTAGACAACTAAACAGGATTAGAATTTTCTTTAATTTGTTGCTTTGTTTGAGAAAAATTAAACATTTACAAGGGAAAAGCCTTTAAGGTCTAGCTGGTGGACAACACGGAGTGAGCAATCATTCCAGTTACAGAAAATAACATAAACAGATGCGCCTATGTCGCAGGATTTTCTGCCAGAATGCTTTTGTTTCTTCAACATCAGCCACATGGACAGTAAACATTTGCTCCGGTCCCTATAGAGTTTCATATATACACATTATAATTCCTTTGGGTCTTTTAAGAGCTGTGACAAATGCAGATTGACAAGCAAAGAGTTGCTCCTAGCTATTTTGCTCCAGTGACCGCGCAAACATTCAACCACACCGTGGTGAGCCATGTTCCATCAAGCATAAACACTGCAAAGCTTAACCACACATCATGTGGACAAGCAGCTCGGCTGTGTCCTGTTTGGGTTAAACAGAGAAACAAACATGGGTGGACGTGATGGTTAGAAAGAGGCTGTTTAATAAAGAGATAGCTCAATTTATAAAGATAAAAAATAAAATAAAAAAATCTAAAAATATCCTAAAAAATAAATAAAAAAATAAAATATTTTTATAAAGATTTTATAAAGATATAGGGATTTCTGATAGGTTGATTAGAAATAAAATAAAAATATGTTTGCAGTGTTTGTGAATGTGGTCATAAAGAAGGACTTCTCTTAAAAAGCTTATTACAAATAGACATTTTAAACATACATATAAGTATCTATTAAACTCCATGGTTGAGTACAAATTAAATTAAATTATAAATATCATTAATTAACTCAATAAATGACGAAGTAAACAGAGAGTACACTGAGCTATGCTAAAGGCTAGTTAGCTTCTGGCTAATGTTAGCATGCCCTTGCTTCACAGTCACCTTGCATTAAACTGTTATTTAAATATTACAAAGTTGGCAATGACAACACCTCAGTGTCCTGTTGGATATCGGCTATATTCCAACGTTCGCAAAAAGTCTAAAGGGCGAAATTATTTACACATAACTACCAAAATTGTACCTTTTAAGAGTTATAAGGTTAGCTTTGGTACGCTGGTGTTTCGGTTTAACCAGCGACCGTGTTAACTGGCGACCCTCAGCCAAATGCATACGTGGTTGTCGTAGTTACGACATCGTAGCGTTCAAACACAACAAAGAGACATTCACGGCGATATGTACGTTTGTTCTTGTTTTCAACGGCTTTCGTAACTACGACAACCACACAAGCATTTGGCTGATGGTCACCAGTTAACACGGTCGCACTTTAAGCCGAAACACCGGCCATGCACTTTCCCCCCCCATGCAGTTTGTAATGGCATCTTACGTTAGCTGAAACGCAACTGGGTGGTAAACTCGCCTTATTCTTACGAAACTGGTCCATAACGTAGCCGTAAGCCAGCGACTGTTTGTAACTTGGTCCCTGGATGGCGCGTAATTCTTTTAGTATTCCTCGGCAGACTCGTAGGGGTGATGACAGCGCCGCCATCTTTGAACGGTGTTCGTAGTGATGTGTCGATCGTGAACGAGCCGGTTCAAAGAGCCGGCTCTTTTAAGTGAACGATGGGAGCCGGTGTTGTGCCGTATTAAACTGAGAAATGCACCCCCTCACGGAAGTGCGCACAAACCACTCAGTTGTTCGGAAAGTGAAGCAGTTCGCCTTAATATTGCAAACAAACGCAGGTGAAAATACTATTTTACGAGTTTAATTATTAATGAAAGAGATAGAAGAGAAGAACATCGATTACTCACAGTCTTTAAACTCTTCTAAAGAGTGTAAATAACCGATGTTCTTCTCAACACAAAATCGGATAATAGTGAACGCAAAACAACACCTTTTTGTATGTTCTGTGGAAATATGCCTCAGGCTCCCCAGCTATAATTACAAAATTAATTAAATTGATTTTTTTGAGCAAGTTGAATGTATTTGACTTGGCGTTTCACAAGGCTAAATATAATCCCAGCTTTTCTTGCAATTCACTGGTTTAAAAATATGTGCTTTTAATTGGGTTAACTGTATATAAGCTACTCATATAGGTCGAAACAATAGTCTTCTGATCCAGAATATCACCTATAATGAAAATGTAATGTGGTCTATATGCCCATAGACTGAAGAGCCGTTTGGGAGCCGAAAGAGACGACTTTTCTTGGTGAGCTGAGTCAAATGATCCGACTCCCTAAAAAGAACCGAACTTCCCATTACTAGAAGCCAGGCAGCCAGCCTCAATCAAGCACCGCATAGTCGATCGAGTTAATTATCGACCACGAGGCGGCGATATGTCACACTAATACCTTCACTACCACCATCACACAGGTGATTCTTCTTCTTCACTAATTATATATTCCTGCAACAGTTTTAAGGTAAGGTGGATTTAATTTAAAATCATGTGAATATGTGTATTAACATATTTAAGATAATAGGCAAACAGCACTTTCAGCTCTTTTGTGCGTGTATTCATTCCCCTGTTCTTCATATTAGTTTAGCTAATTAAGATAAGCCCTGCCTGCGGTTAGAGAGACACTAAACTAACTATGTATGTTTTATCTCTCTTCAGCTCCTGTAAGAGTGTTTAAAGTGCTGAACCTCAGTTGCTGTACTGAAGCAGATGGCAGCTCACTCACAGGTGCAAAAGTATATAATTAGGAAAAGAACATGTATGCTCAGCAACTTCTCTGTATATATAACAGAGAGGGAATAATGTTAACTGTGACAGTCAGCACCATAAGTGTTCTTTATCCATCGGATGTCTGTTGTGTTTTCAAATCCAGGTTTACAGATGAGAAACTTTGGGGGGGAAAGTCAAGCGAGAAACTGCTGAATGAGTCAAAGAAACATGCCTGTTCTGGTGGGAGTATCCAAGATGAGCCAAGAGAGAGGAAAGCACTTGGATTCCACCTTCAACTTCACTGTGAGGTAATTTCTTAATGAGTCAGACATCGAACAGAGCTCGCCTTAAATGTTGTGCTCCTCTCCCATCATTGTAAATACAATCGGGCCTGAGTTTGATTGAAGTAATTCCTGTCTGATAAACGGGTCAGCAGAGGAGACAGAGGGAGGACTGTGGAGATTTGTAATCATATTTTCTTTCAGGATCTGTCAGCATCTCTCTGTCTCCCTCTGCCTCTTTCTCTTTTTGCTATAAATAACAGCTTTAAAACATCTAAGATGGAACAAAACTATACACACACACGCTGCAGTTTTGGATGTGGGAATAAATCGAAAACAACCCAAAGAGAATGAAACAAAAGAGTGTGGAGTATAAGCCTCTGTGAGGACTATTGTGCACAATGTATTGTGCATCATGTCATTCCTGATTGCAGGCAGAGGGTAATGTAATGGCTGCAGTATTTAGACAGAACTATAACGTGGACTGCAGTGTTTACCTTTTTTTTTTTGAAGGGTGCTCTTGACCACTGATCTGTGTGTGTGTGTGTGCGCGCTGCTAGCTTTGATTTGGACATTTGGGAGCGATCATCTGTCGCCATAGCAACACTGAGTTTGGCTTAGGGCAAAATGCAGAGGGAAAGGATGAGTGTGTTTTCACAGCAGCGCAGACGTTTAAAAAAACTAAATTTCCTTTTAACGCTTTGTCTGAATTTTTAAGCGCGGAGAGAGTGCAGCGGTGCTTCATCGCACTCTGAGTGCTTTCAGAGGTAGAGGAGGCTCTTTATAGTCGATCAGCTGAACGTTGAATTATTTGTTTTTAAGTGGATTATCATGCAGTTGGAGTGACACCACAGTGAAGAGGTTTTAAACGTCAGGTGTCGTCCTGAACGCAGGTCACAGGTCTGCTCGCTCCAACACTTTTTCTCTGTTTTCAGTCATTTGAGCTCGTGTATTGATGATTGACTCTAGGGGGAGCCAGTCTCTTATCAGTTTCACACACCGGTTTGGTTCCTAGACATTTTTTGAATGCACCCCTCTCCCCCTCCTCTGCATCTCTCTCTCTTTCCCTCTCTCTCTCTCTCTCTCACTCTCACACTCTTTCAATGAATACTAATGCATCGAGTGGGCCCACCTCCCTTCCTCCCATCTTTTTCGCAGGGATGGGCGGGAGAGGGGAGACAGAGCAATTCCAGCTCAGTATCCTTCCTCATGAGGCAGGCAGTGCTTGACTAGCAGCAGCCAGCCCCAATGCCTTTTTTTTTCTCTCCCACTGGGCAATATTGGTGATACTGTGCGTTGCTGCTGCAACAATGTCTAACCTGTGTGAGTGGCACGTCATATCAGACCAGAGTTGAGAGGGGGAGAGGAAAGGACATCTGTGCCTGCTTTTTTTTTTGTCATCTGGATGGGAAGTCTTTTTTGGGAGGAGAGACAGAAGAAAGCAGAAGGCAGCCGGGGAAGGGGAACAACTGGCAATAGCCAATCCCCCCTTCCACACATAGACTGGAGACAACGGAGGCCACTGGAGTATTTGCTTTTATCTTTCGTTTTTTGTTCTTTTTTTTCCTCATCGCGCTGCTGGGAGGTGCTTTATCTTTTCATTTGCTTGCTCTCTCGGTCCTCTGTCTTCTCATCTATTTCGCCATTTACCTGGTCAACAATTTCTTCTATTTATGAGCCAGACAAGGAGGGAGAGAGAGGCAGAGAGACAGAGAAAAAGAGAAAGAGAAAGAGGAGGGGGATTTTTTTTGCCCCCGTTATTCTCTTTTTTTTTTCACCCCTCTTCATTCATTCTCCCTTCTCTCTCCACCGCTATCACTTCCAGCCCTTTCTATCCCCGTGCAGCCCACGCTCCCTCCTCCCTTCACCGCCTCCCTCCACCCCCTCTTCCTCCTCCTTCACCTCCTCCTCTTCCCCACCACTCCACTCACTGTCCACCCCTAACTTTGGCTACTTTTTTGACTCCACCAGTGTTTTAATTTCTTTTACTTTAGAGACATTTTAATTGGCTTGCTTGTATTTTCTATTTATGCCTTTTTCACTTTTGTACCTTTTCCTATTTCCTATTTCCCCCTTCTCTTTTTTCCTCCTACCATCCTATGCATCTTTTTTGGGCGATTCTTAATTCTAACCATAGGTAGGTCTATTTAGTGTTTAGTGTCTGTCTCAAAGTCTTTGTTCCTTTTTCTGTGTATGCAAGGTGTTCTGTGTGGGGTGCACATATATTAAGTACACTTGACACGCGCACACACACATGCACACACACACACACACACACACACACACTTGCTGGCCTACAATCTAGCTTTGGTATAACCATGGCTCTCCTCCCATCTGGGTCTCAGCTGATTCTTGCCTCATGCCATGTCATCCTCACGTCACTCCCCCCCCTCTCATACTATATAATCTGTGTTTTATGACTTTCTTTTTTTTTTGGTTTTGTTCTCCTCGACAAAGTCTGCAGTGACTCATCAAGCACCTTCTCCAGCCGTCATCATCAGTCGGACTCCACATTGTCATTTCTCTGTTGTTGCACAAAAAGTCTGTTCTTCCATTAAAAAAAAAAACAAACATCTGAAATGCCCCCACCACCACCACCACCACCCTCCCCCTTTATCGCACACCGTCCTCCTCCTCCTCCTCCTCACACGTCCTTTCGTTCGACGTCCAAACTTCACGTTCATCCCGTCAGAGGGGGCGTACATCGTTAGCGGCACGCGCCGAGGTGCGTTTAAGTTTATCAGGTGAAGGTCAAACTGAGCGAAAGGCCGACAGTTGGACTGTTGTCGTTCCAAAGCGCGTTTCTGAGCCAGCGCTTGTCCGTTCTGTCGGGGTGTCATCTGTGTTTATACACTCCTCTCCCTCCTTCTCTTTCTCTGCCCCCTTTTCCTCTCTCTCTCTCTCTCTCTCTCTCTCTCTCTCTCTCTCTCTCTCTCTCTCTCTCTCTCTCTCTCTCTGTCTCCCATCTTTCTGAACTGACTCTCATTCTCGCAGACAGACACACACAAGCACTCAAAGAGAATGGACTAGACAAAAACAAACAAACTGGCTGTATCATCCAGAGGATTTTTCCCCTTTTTTTTCCCTCCACCATAATTTTCACTTTTCTTCCACTCGCTTTGCTTCAAGCTTTATTCTCTTCAATCACCTCTTTTCCGCATCTTTTTTCTCTCCTCCATCACTTCACCCCCTCTGATTTGATCCACTTATTGATTTATTTGTCGTTCCATTTGTTTTTTAATCATTTGCGGACAACAAGATTTCATGTCCTACCTACCTACCTACCTACCTACCTATACCGCTCACACGTCATTGACTTGCTTGCATCAGAGGAGTTGCTGTTTATTTTGCATTTTGGTGACGTAATTTTGCAACTCGTCTACTTCCATTTATTAAAATTCACGAGGCAGGTTATTCATGAATACTGTTTTGTATTTAGGAAAAAAACCAACAAGACAAGATAGGTTGGCTCGAAAGAATTAAGCTGCAAAGTATCCGAATAATTTGGTGTGTGTGTGTACGTATGATGTGCGAGCTACAGAGAGGCACAGCAATAGACAGATGCATAGCAAAGTGAAGCAAACCACACAACTCATTTCCTCGTTCATCTTTTTATTTTCTATTTATTTTTTAAAAAATATTTCCACTTTTTCCTGAAGGAGATTTAATGGCTCTCCTCTTCATTGCATGAAGATAATGGGAAGTGGGACTGTTGAGCATCCGTCACCATGATAAAGGCACTCTGGATTTAGCAGTTTTCCTGTGGAATTACCCTTTAAATCCTGGATTTGATTCCAAATGAAAAAAATAATTAACAATTATTAAAAGCTGTCCTAAATTCTGGACTCTTCTTTTTCTTTTTCTTTTTTTTTGACTTTCTTTTTGTAATGGACTGAAGCTGATTTCAATATTTCTTTTTCAACTATTGAATCTTAATGGGATTTCACTAACGCGGATTAAAGACTCAAGCCACATCTTTGTCTATTAGTTGACATAATAGCCACGAGTCTTACAATTTCTCCAGCCTACAAAATCGATTAAATTCGCTATTTTTTTTTTTTTTTTTTTTAAATGTTAAGAGTAAAATAGGTGAGTACGGTGCTTTTGAATCCACACATGCTGTTGCTGTTGCATGTTTTGGACGATGATTAATTGATGCAGACATTCATCCCGATATTTTTTGTCATTTAACCACTACTTTTGTGTGTGTGTGTGGGTGTGCAAACACATCCTGGATGTGTGTGTGTGTGTGGGTAGTAGCATTTAAAAGGATATCGGCGGATTATCAGATCAGTAATTTCCCTCACACTTCACTACCATTTATCCCTTGTAGTCCCCCCCCTTCCTCTACAAGTCTTTAATTCTCTAATTCTTCTCTACGTTTTATCTACGTGACATAAAATCACACGCCTGCGCTCAGATCTGATATCGTCTTCACATGTTGAAATGAATCTCCACACTTCACCCCTTTGTCTTGCACTTATTAGCTGCTCTCCACCTGATGGAGTAGCCACTTCTGCCTATCAAATCACCTGTCCGGTGCTGCTGCACACTCTTATTTAAAGCAGAAGAGAGTGTGTGTGTGTGTGTGTGTGTGTGTGTGTGTGTGTGTGTGTGCGCTCGTGTGTGTCAGCATGAGAGGAATATATAGTTGGATCAATAAAGTAATCTACATGAAGAGATGGACTACATTGCCCTTTTCTCAATGCAATTATTTTCTATCTGCTGTTTATTTTAAAGAAAAAACGCAGGAGCAGAATGACAGTGTGTCTCATATCTCCTGTGTGGAGTGTGTTGGAATGTAATCTTAAGTCTATGTCTGCAGAAAAATGCACATTCACACCCACTCTCTCTCTCTCACACACACACACACACACAGACACACGCACAGACACTTTGGCCACCTATCCATCACAGGCACAGCAGCGATTGACCCCTTTTCTCTGATTAACTTTCCTATCATTTGGCTGGCAGTAGTTTGAATTTACACGGTGTGTGTGTATACGTACGTGTGTGTGCACACACACGTCAAGGTTACGGCTGCGTACCTTTTTGAAACCCACCTGGGACCTGCACTCATAACCCAGGACCATTACCCATTCTGCTCGGCGCTCTTGGCACACATGTGACCCCTGTAGCCGATCTACAGATGGGCACTTAAGCCCAGGTAGTGTGTCAAAGCTGTCACAGCTGCCACGCTGCAAAATGGACGTCTCGGGTGCCTCTGACACATGCCTCAAAGCTGTCTTTTTTTTTTTTTTTTTTTTTTTTTATTACTGTAATGATCACCAAAAATAGTGCATGTCAGGTTTTTATGAAAAGGTGAAACGCGCTCTCTTGCTGTGCTGTAATAGCATTGTCTTGAGAATGTGGCCGAGGCTGGACGCAGGAGCAAAATGGACGGGGTGGATGTGTGAACGTTGTGTCCCACTTAAGCTGGAAAACTGTAGTTGATGCAGCTGGTTTGACTAGCGTTACGCTGGAGGATGCTGATAAACCTTTTAGAGCGGTAGAGTGAGCAATCGCCGTCCAAATGAATAGTTTGGGAGACGCATACAGCTGAGCATCACTTTGGTCGTGCAAGTTCTGGATTGTGTTTTGGATCGAATGTAATCGAATCGAAGTCACCTTGAAAAGCGGCGTCACATTTTGAATGAATGTTTCTGCCAAAAGTGACATTGCAGTTAATGTTTTACACAGTTTAGCTCTTTAGTGTAAGCGTGCCCCCTCATTCTAAATGAGTAATGTTTGGTGACCGGGGGGGGGGGGGAACTGCCTACATATTTCAAGCCACCTGTCAATTTTTAGTGTCTGAAAAGTGATGCCAGGAGCTTATGTGAAGAAAAAAAGAAAAAAAAAAGAAGTCTGCCAGAAGTCTCCGAAACGCAGCTTAAGAGATTTCATAGGCACCGTGTTTGCAGTCGTCATTGATAAACAGGCCAGGAGAGGAGACAGCAGGGGCTAAGGAGATTCATAATCCTATCCCCCTCTTCCAACTGATTCTCTCTCTGTCTCTCTTTCTCCCCATGTGCTACCTAATGAGACGACAATACGACTCCTGCGTCTGGCTCTGAGCATTGCATCTGCCTTAATGAAACCAGCAATAACCCTCTATTAGATAGCTCGACCTCGAATAAGTCTGTGTCGTCCAGGGTTTGCTGCATGTTGCTGTATGCACCAGAACTTAAATTCAAACTAAACACCTCAGATTCATATGTGCACGGTGCAGAGCGATGATGAGCGACTCACTCTGCGGGAGCTCCGGCAACTTTCTGCAGTTGTGTGTCTGGATCCCGTTCAACCATTAGAGAGCGAAGCAGGAAGCCTATGTGGGACAACTCAAAAAGTACATCTCGATTTTTTTTTTTTTATTGGCAGCGTACTCACTTCAAGCGAGTGGAATATGGGTCATGATCTGATATAAAAAGGCTATTCAATAATTCATTGGAGCTGATTAGGAGGACTTGTATCGATGCAGACACCGTCCACGAGATGGGGAGGACGGCGAGTACACAGGGTGTAGAGAATAGCAACATTTAGGCCCCCTTTGTGGGATTAGTATAAGCTAAGCAACAAGCCAAAGCAGCCTGGGCGTTTCAAGTGAGCAGCGTAGGCCCCTCTTTGATGTTTTTAATCTACAGTACGTTCGCCCCCCCTTTTTTTTTTCTGTTTCATGTGTCGACCGCGAAGTGGTTGCATGTACACGTGACGCGGCTGTGTTTGTCTGTGATTACATGTCGCTGCACACGTTGTGCTTGAGTTTTGTGTGCGGCCCCCATCAATCTATTAAATATGAAAAGTGCAATCTGTTACCCCGCAGAGACTTGTTTATTATTCATTGACACATTTCAGTTAATCATTAATTTACCTAAAGTATGGGCCACTCTCTCGCCTTTAGACACTCATATGGACCGTGTTCATGATATATGAGTTAATGCATTATCTGGATTAATAAGGAGGTTGTTGGGGATGAAGACTGAGATAATTTAGTACTACTGCACAGTAGGAAATGTATTATTTATCATACTGGGCTGGATTCTCCTCAAGTCAGACTAAACAAACACACACAAAGGGAGTTGTGAGATGTATTTAGACAAATTAAGGAGAGATACATTGTGTTTATAGAACAGAAAGGGCCTTCAGAGTGGATTTGGATTACAGGAAGCTGTTTTCAGACATTTGAAGCCTTGAGTTGTCCGGTTAAAATCCCCCTCATCCAATCTTAACTTAGTAATTTGAAGAGGGGAGCAGAGGTCAGAGGTCAAAGCGCAGAATGGTTTGATTAGAGTCTAAGTGACTGTGACCTGCTTCTAACCCTCTGTCCTCCCTGTTCCCTCTGCAATAACAGACTGGCGGACGTCAGAAAAACAAGCGACGCCAAACATCTCTTCGGAGGAGCGAAGGGGAGAACAGAAGTGAAGCTGCTCCTGTGGAGTACAATTACCTCGAAATCGCCGCTTTACCCTCTTGACCCGTCGCGGATTTTACCTAAAACTGCCGTGAGTCCCTTTGTACGCACTCAGCCCTGAAAAGGATTACGATGTGCAGTTGGTGGTGGTGGGTGGTTGGTGGTTGGTGATGGGTGGGGGGGGGTAAATGCTCAGCGATGACACCTCATTTTGAATCTCACCTCTTTCATTTCACGAACATCTGTATTTGCTTCAACAAACCCCACACGACTAATGAGGTGTCCTGGTAGAGAGGTGTAATTCAATTAATCACGACGACTGAAATACGTTTATTTTATAAAAAAGTGCAGCTGCTGTTGGAGCAAAAATAACCCGCTGGTGGAGTGACACCTGAAAATGATAAAGAGCTAGTTTACTCCCATGGCTGCTTTAGTCTCCTATTCTGAGTTAATTAAACTCATCTTTCTATTAATTGGCTAATGATGTTGACAGGTGGTTTCATTCCAGGTGATTAGTTCTGCCTCCTCACAGAAAAAAATGGATATAAATTTGAATTCATAGTTTCAGTTTGATGTATGTGGCTCTAGAAAAAGGGTTTCATTGTCTTTAGAGCTTATTTGACTCAGTTGAAGAGACCTGACGTGACATTCCTCCCACAAAAACCCCAAATCTGAATATTCTAAGACACACTAGATGCTACAAATCAATAACCACGTTGTCGTTTTTTTCCCTCTTGTGTTGATTGCAGTTGAGCCTCCCTCAGTCTGAGGCTATGAGAGGGAGAGAGGAGTCCCAGGCCGCACCATCATGCTACTTCTGAGACGCTGGGATGAGACTTTGGCTGGCAAAACACAAGGTAAGACAATATTGATGCATGGGGCCTCTCTACAACCCGAGCTGTTCTCTCGGTTTTTCTCACGTCGTCCCCCGTAGAGAACCTGCTGAAACAACACCAGTCTTATCTCACCTGTGTGTGTGTGTGTGTGTGTGTGTGTGTGTGTGTGTGTGTGTGTTTGTGTGCGCCACCTTTCCCTAAAGCTCAGTGATGGATGGTCTAAAACTTCCAGAGGCCTTTTTATTTATTTATTTATTTCCTTTTGCTTTGTATCGGACGCCACTTTTGCTCAGGAGGGTCATGCAGGATAATGGTTCAAGGTGGAGCCTACAGATGAATGGTTTAATCCTGGCGTTTTAGCACAGTGTGCACTTTGATCGCCGGCACACGCACACGCGCACGCGGACGTTCAACCTGACCCAGCCCCCATTGACTATCAGCTTCATTTGCATTTGGCTCTGCAGGCATCGATCGGGCAATTAAAGGATTTGTCGAATGAGATTTTTGTGGCAGAAAGCGTGCGGCCATTTGGACGCATTTGTGTGTGTGTGTGTGTGTGTGTGTGTGTGTGTGTGTGCTCGTCAGCAGATCATTTGCAGTGTTTGTGCGCTGTTGTACTGCGCTCTGTGTGTGTGTGGGAGCGAGACGGTATGTTTTATGTGATAAGATAAAAGACGACGTAATTCTTTCTACGTCCCAGGACCAAATTACACAGAGCGAATGTATTTTGCCACGAGGGCCCATGAGAGGCCATTATCATATCAGCACATTCCATCGTTTTCTCATACATTCATCTCCTCGGTGCTAAGCTTCCTTTTTAATTTTTACTTATTTTCCTCCCTCTCTTCCTCTTCTACGTCTCCCCTCTCCTCTCCCTCTTTGTCTTTTTGTCTCATCCCATGCACTATTAATCAGCCGTGACGTTTAAGAGACTGAGCCTTGGTGCAGAGGAGCCAAGAGTGAGAAAAACTACATTTCTTCTCATTTTTGACGGGAAGCAGCGGTTTGTTATGGTGGGATGGGTGGTGGCAGGGCAGGGTAGGGTAGGGTAGGGTAGGGTCCAACTACAACTACACAGTTACTCCTCTTACTTTGAGCCTTGGCCGGCAAACAGAGCGACAGTGCAGCTTCGGTAATGAAGTGCCTCGGCCTTCTGCCGTTAGCTGAAAGTCACACAGCTGCCTCGGCTAACGCTGACGCTGCAGATTGGCCTACTATCGCCCTGCGTCATGAGACATTACCATATAGATGAATTAACAGTGACGGTGAATCTCATTAACAACTCTACCCCTTTCTTTGGAAAAAAAAAAAAAAAGAGCATTCATACTTACAGTTACAGACTATCAGACTATTAGGCTTGTTATTCAAGTCCAGCCAGCTTCCTGCTCTTACATAACCTGTTTATAAAATACACTGGCTGGAATAATGGTTAGAATGAGGACATATTAGAATAATAATGTCTCATGAGTTTTTTAATAGCTTTATCTCCAACCCTTGTGTACCTAACCTAAATGGGATTTTTGCCCCCCCTCATTATATCACCGCCACTCAGTGCCATTAATTAAGTGCAGCGTGGCTTTTCTCTCATGTTTCAGTCAAATCCAATTAACGACAGGCTCTTATTTAGACTCCGGGAGTCCCGCGTCATCGTTTGTATACCAATGCACAAAGCCGGTATAGTACTAACACTGAAGCCACAATCTTTGATGGTGTGAAATGTAGTATGAAATATTTGAGGATCACCTTTCTCCCGCCTGCTGATGTACAGAACGTAATTAACGGCAGATTTCTGTATTGAAGCGTAACCGCGAGATAAATGAGCGCCTCTTGGGTATATCCGTCTCCCTCCTATAGTGTTTATTTTATAGTCTGCTGTTGCATTCTTCTGCTGAATAGGCCCGTATGCTTATGTGCTTATTTTGGGAGGAAATTCATAATCGACATTCTTCTTTTATGCCTTTATTTCCATGGAAAGTTGTTTTTTTTTTTTCTTCGACTCTCTTCCTAAATTAGAGCAAATACAAGAGCCGAGGAGTTAGGAGGCTTTTGATGAAGAAAAGGGGGCAGGAGAGAGGGAACAAGGAGAGTAAGAGTAAGAGAGTATTTGTGGTGCAGCTGTGTGTTTTCTCAGGAAGACTTCTGCTGATGTTGCCCATGTTGCTGTTTATTTTATTTTGTCACCGTATGCAAACTAAGACACCAGCGTGTGGACATATCTCATTAATTCAATAACTTATTCAAAGAAACTTTTCATGCACGGCAAAGCGGGCACGCTCCTCTTTGTAATGAATTCCAATCATATTGTTCAACACAGACTTCTTTGATGTTCGGTTATCCTTTAATTGAATATATGTAGGCTGGAGCAGCAGGTTAAGTGTAAGTCTCTGGCGGTTATTTATCTCTGTAGTAATGCTATCGTTTAATATTAGTCTAATTTGGGCCATGAGATCACGTGTTCTCGGCTTGACCTGAAAACACAGAAGCTAAGATCTGTGTGGCGGCATCGATCGGGTTGCAAAACAGCAGATCAATGCGGCTTCACTCATCCTTGTCTCCAGCAGCAGAGCAGTAACATAAGTCACCTGGAAAACGACCCCGCAGATCCAATCATTAGCTGAGCGTTGCAACTTCCAACATTTGCTTTGGTGGCATCTGTTATTTTCTGGCACGTCCTCCGATGCTGCTGCGAGGAGGCTTCAGGTGGCGTCACTGTTTGTGCTCCAGTCGTTGGACGGATCCAACGCTAGAGCGATTACTCGGTTAGTTGATCAACAGGAATTTAATTAACCACAATTTCTTTTTAAATCGATTAAATCATCGTTTAAGACATTTATAATTGAAAATATCAGAGACTTTGTTCCAATTTAAATCATTTTAGTGAATTTAGTCAGAGATGTGGTCAAAAACATTGTTATGGGTATTTTTCTTTACTTCTTTATATACTAGACTAAAACACCCTGCTCCAACAGGAGGGATAATATAGCCATGTGCGTGACCTGTAGGCTAAAACTTGTGTGCCGTTCGGTTTAGCTTATATTTGGTTACATTTTGGCAAATTGGCAGCATGAAAAGCAGGCCAAATTAGCTGTTAACAGTCCCTGTTTGCAGTGTGCTAGTGGATGTACAGACAGCCATCAGTGAATCACTTTGATACTGAAGGAAACCTGAAAACACGATGATTCTCAGGCAAGTTCTGCAGCTCTTTCTATGGTTTCTATGAGCGGATTGATCGAAGTTTAATCGCGGCGATGGATCTGACATAATTGTTAACAGTTGTACTGAATTTAAAAGTATTAGCATTGTGTCTGTTTGTTCAGATTTGGCTGAATTATGTCTGTGAGAAAGCGTTTCTGCAAAAATTGCAGGCGAAACTACAACAACTAACTTCCTTCCTTCACTTTCTTTACCTCACATCTCTTCCTCCAAACTCTCCCAGTTTGAAAACCTCTGGACTAAATGAAAAAATGGCTTAATTGTAAAAATTCTTTTACTTACTAACAAATTTCTGTTAAGTGCATCCCTAGATAGATAAACATGTATCTCTGTGTGAGGCTATACATGTGTGTGTATTGCAGTGTGTTTAATTGGCATGTTTATACTTGTGTGCATGCATTTCACTGTGGTTTCATCACACACATATATATATATATATATACTGCACATGCACATATCTGCACAACACTTTGACTAAAAGCTAGTGCATGTATTTGAGCAGCTGTCTGGAAGAGCGGCTCTGTGCTGACAGCTGACTTGTTTTTTTTTTTTTTTGTTTTGTTTTTTTCCAGCCTCACCTAGAGGTTGTGTTGCTGAAGCGGGTGAATGATTTGTTTCGGTGCGCCTGTGTGTGTGTGTGTGTGTGTGTGTGTGTGTGTGTGTGTGTGTGTGTGTGTGTGTGTGTTTATGCCACAGGTCAGCATCTTTACGCAGCCACGGTCGACAGGAAACACTTGCGCTCATGCCTGGAGGACTAACAATGCAGGGTGTCAGAATGTTTTGCTGTACGGTTGCGAGAAAGGATGATTGCAGCTGAATGATAAACCAAACATATTCTTTCACTTGTGTACTATGAGAACGATCGGAGGGACAGTGAAATCCATTCACTCTGAAAACTTGTAATATTGTGTCGTTTGTTTGAGTTTTACACAACTCTGTCCAACTTCCAGCGACTTGCTGTTGTCATCATTGATTTAAAGCCATCTCCTCAAATACAGCTTTAATTTGAAATAATAACACCTGTGTCAGAGCACATGATTAATGCCATACTTACCCCATTTGATTAATGTCTTGTTGTGCAGAAGCTGCAACTAAGTAATGCTATTTAAACTTCTTTTTCTTCATCTCCGCTCCACTAAGCTACGTTTTTCTTTCCCATTATGAAAGCTCCGCCGGACGATAAATCAGTCTATACCAGAAAAGGGATTACTTTCCCCCCCGATGCAACGTTCCACCAAGAGTGAGCTACGCCCCCCTCCTGCTATAAGATTGGATGACCGGTGCATCATCAGCTGAGCCACACACACACACACACACACACACACACACACACACACACACGGAGGCATAAAAAGCCTGTTCGTGATGTCGCAAAGATAGAACGGTCAAGCATGGGCAGTGACCCTCGACCATCCCTGACTGCGCTCTGTTCTGCGAGCAGAGCTGGAGATGACCCGGACACAAGGCAGCAACGTGTCTCCACAGCCGCGCTCTGCTCCGCCTGCAACCATCCTCCACCTCAGCCTTTTTTTTTTTTGTCAGTAGATAACTTTAAAAGTTATTGATTGGGTTGTGTTAAGGAAAAATGCCCCCCAGGAGTTTAGCAGGAGAACTCCCCATAGGGAGTTAATGCCTTTCTGAGGGACCTCATCCATGTACTGTCAAAATCTGGTGATATGTGGCAACCAGGCTGCAGAGAGAGAGAGAGAGAGAGAGAGGGAGGGGAGGGTGGAGAAGGGGGAAAAAGAGAATAGGTTGTATGTGCCAATCTATCTTGTATAGAACAGGGAGATGCTGTAATACTTCCAACCAGGCAGGCAGACAAAAGAAAGAGAGAGGGGGGAGAGATTGTGATGTGAGCTATTGTAAGGGACACAAACATAATAGGTTTGTCAAAGTCTGACTGATTAAACTCAATGCACCTGAAGATGATGCAGCCGTTTAACCTCTTGTGTGTATTCAGTCGATTGTTCCTGTTTGCGTCTCGCATTGATCCACCCCCCCCACCAACCCCACCCGCCCCGCAGCCAGAACCAGAGTTTGAGAAGTATTGAAAGCGGTGTAAGCGCTCCGACTGTTCAATTGTGAAAACTCCTGACAAACATTTCTTTGCACAGGAGGTTTCATACGTATCAAGTAATTATGGATCAATATTCACATAGCGTCACTTGTGTGAAAAAAGCTGCTATGGATCAGTCTCGTGGCCCGAGCGTGGCGTTGCGTCAGTTGTTTTTCTTAATATTTCAGTAATCGCTGGTGGGATTTTGATAAAACTGGGGCAACGATACAGCTCAATTGCATCAACCGCTTGCCACATTTCACCACCGTATTTCTAAAAATGAAACTAGAACAACACTGATTGTCCCAAACAGTGGCGAGACGGTTGCAGGTCACATTAAAATGACATGTTTCTTCCAGATGTGGACGCAGGACTGTGGATGTAATACCGGGTGACAATATTTGTACATCTTCACGTCTTGTTTCCTGTCAGAATAATAAATGTAGCCGACTTGTGTCATCGTTTTCTGTTCGCAGTGCAGCAGAGGAAAGACACCCGGCTAGCTGGAAACTAGCAGCCTCTTTGTTTTTTAACCTTTTTAAAAGTGCTAAACACTTTGGACTCTTGTTTCTGCAGCGCTGTCAGAGGTGTGTGTGCTTTGTGGTGGCGTAACAAGAGGGTCAGAGCAGCCTCGTTTCTAACGCGGCCGGTGTCACATGACGACAGCTTGCCAATTAATTTACCATGAGGTGGAGGTGGGGACGGGGCAATAAGGGAGGGGGTGAGAAGGCACAAGGGGAGCAATGACATGGGTGTGAGAGAGGAGGGATGGTGCTGGCGAGGGTGCAAGAATACTTTTTGAGGGTTGAATCCCGGGTGTGTGTGTGTGTGTGTGTGTGTGTGTGTGTGTGTGTGTGTGTGTGTCGCTGATGGGGCAGGGTGTAAATAATACCAGCGCTAGAGGAAGACTGGGTGTTAAATTAAGCCTCGGCCCAAGAATGTGCCACCTCGAAAGATAAGACAATTAGAACATGCTCACGCAGCCAGACCCTGATGGCACCCTCATTAAGGATTTGTGAGTGTGTGTGAGTGAGAAAGAGAGAGAGAGATCGGCTGTCAGTGCTCCTCCTGAATGCTAAAAATGATGATCAATAAGACTTACTGCATTTGTCAATCTTGAATCCACCAAAGCAGGAAGTGTTTCAAGGCTTTTTCCTTCCTTCCTTCCTTCCTTCCTCGTTGGACGGCGAGATAGCAAACACAGCACACCCTGAGAGAGAAACCTGGGAAATGTTGCAAATACACGATATGCACATCGGCCTGCTGGGTCACCGAGATGCTCCATTAAACATATAGTTAACAGTATAATAAGAGCCAGTGGAGGGTAGAGAGGCAATCAGCCTTAAAATGTCTCAGGCAAGTAGGTCTATAGGACATCCACGGTCCACATTAATTCTCAGAACTGAACACTCGACAGAAGATTCAAGCTGTTTTGGCTCGTGAGGCTCTCACACGTTGTAATTGTAGCTATAAATCCTTCTGGGGCTTTATCTGAGCTGTACAGCCAGCATTATGTGGCACAGCTCTGATCATAATGTTGATAGTCGCTGCAATTACGGAGGTGTGGTGACGATGGACAGGTCCCATCTAAATTTTTCTATGAAGGTAAAAATACAACTAGTGGAAGAATACTTCCTCCTTTTCCAGCCAGATTGTCTCTTTGCATATAACATAAAACCTCCATCAATAGATATTGCCGCACATTAACAGCAGCTGCATTTGAACCGAGGCTTCAATATGGGAAAATAAACGCTTTCCTCCTGGTAAAAGGGCGAGCTCTGTTTTGACACCGTGATAATAGTATATTTCATTTTAAGTCCACTAGAATTATATTATCTGTCTTGACAAAATTGCCCTCTGACATTATCTGTAACTGCTGCCCAAGTGTCTGATATCTATTATGAAGTAGGGAAACCCTCAGGGTGACATAAGATACTGTCTCCTCGGTTGCACAGCGCGCTGTTAGTTCTCATCTACGTACCGTGTTCTCTCCACACTCCAGTGTGTGTGTGTCTGTGTGTGCACGTAATGCACTGGAAAAAGGGAGAGACAACATGCGGATGGTGAAGATTTTAAGGTGACTTTAAACACTTCTGTCATTAGTGAGCTTCCATCTTTGTCTGTTAAAGGTACAGTGTGTAAGATTTGGCGGTATCTGCTGATCAAATTTCCAGTTGCATTGAACTCAACTATCCCAAACAAACACAGTTAGCCACAGCTAGCTTCTTCTTCTTCTTCTTCTTCCTCTAAGTCACATCCATCTGATGTCTTCTTCTTCTTCTACTGTTTCTTTTCCTGCTACGTCGGCAACATAGTTGTGAAACGCGGCCTGTAGAACAGTTTGTCCGTCCTGGGCTGCTGTAGCAAACATGGCGGCACAAGATGGCAGACTCTGTATAAGAGGACCCGCTCCATACGTAGATAAAAAGGCAAATTCAAAGGGAATTAAAGCATGATAATTATTTTTTATTGTTATATTTTTTATAATTGTTTTTTTTTTGTTTATATATTGCATCACCCTAAAAGTTACACGCTGAACCTGAACTACACATTGCTGATGATGTAGTGCTGAGATCCTTTTTGATATTTTTTACTTTATAGTCTGCAGATAGTGGAAGGACACACTTAAAAAGGTATAAATACGTTTAAAAAAGTGATTCTATCTCATTATACATGGACGTTATTGGTACATATTTGCTTTCCCAGCCCTGTTTTGCTGTACGTCTCTTTCCAAATGTGTATCTTTAGTGATAGATCAGTCATGTAATTGAAGAGGCAGTATGGATACGCTTGAATGGGTCAGGTTGAGAGAGAGAGAGAGAGAGAGAGAGAGAGAGAGAGAGTGTGTCTGCATGTTCATTACTTAACACTGAGGCCTCGTGTGCCTTCTACATAAATGGATTATTTGATCGTATGTGTATACATCATTCAAATTGATGCAGCCTCCCGTCCTCCTGCGCGTATGCGTGCGAGAGTACGAGAGGCGAGGCGGGCCAGTGCGCATGTCAAAGCGTGTACTTGGGTGTGTTTTTGTGTGTGTGTGTGTGTGTGTGTGTGTGTGTGTGAGCAAGCGTGTATGTACTTTCAGCGTGGTTTCTGTCGTAATTGCGGGCGAGCCAGACCTTAAAAAATCAATCATCGAGAGTGACGAAGAATGGGAAGCCAAAACACATGCGCTGATGCACACACACACACACACACACACACGACAAGGCAAAAGTCCTGGAAGACTGCAGTGAGCCATTGAAAATAAACGCAGGCATGAGGAAAGTAGAGACGCACTGTGCTTTTTGTTTTCATTTCAACGCAGAATGAGCTCTTACTTTGCACTTATCTCGCTCCTGTAATCACTCGCTCCTCTTCCTCTCTCCTGCCTTACTCTCTGCATCATCTTTCTCATCTAATGCACCATCTCTCTCTCTTTCTCTCTCTCTCCCTCTTTCCTGTCATGCTCTTTTTCTGCATTTATCTCTCTCTCTCTCTCACACACACAGTTTTTTAATTAAAATCTCTCTGTATCAAGGGATTCTGTTATGCTGGTGATTTAAATGGAGGGGCTGACATAAACTTAACATTACTGTCAGGCCAAAGCAAATTCCATCAGCCATGCTTAAATTTGCAGCGCTGGCCATTTTCCAAAAGGCTTTTTATTCCAGAGCCAATATCTATACCACCACCACCTATCTATCTATCTATGCTGTCTTTTTTTTATTTTTAGCGTCTCAGGTCAGAGGTGTCATGAAGTGTAGCCGCTTACATACATAGAGACTGGAGACGGACCGATACTTTTTGAGACTGATGTGAGAGAGAGCAGTGAGCGGAGTGGTGGAGCTAAGTAAATTAAAAGTATGTTTCTATCTGCAATTGTGAAATTTTACTTTACAAGCAAACAACTACTCTTCGCTCAATAAATACTTTGATAGACTTGTATCTAAAAAAAACATTTTAGAGCCTTTACCCCCTTTCAACAAATGGTTCAGTCCGCTCCAGCTGTAGGGTGAGAAAAGATTGTTTGTGTGCAAACGCGCTGATGCCGACTTTCCACCTCTGTCTTACGCTCAGAGTGACACAGAGAGACAGAAATGGCCGTGACAGAAATAATTAAAACCTCATAGTGAAAACTTCACACGGTAATTATGGTATGTTGGAAAGAGAGGGCTGAAAATGTGCAGAGATTTCAGGCTATCTGAAACGCATTATACGCATGTCACTTTATTACTGATTATCAATGGATGTTTTAAGAGGAGGCAGGACCTAAAAATGTCATAAAAGTATATCTGCAAATATTTATTATGTTTTAATATTAACATGATTTTTGATGAATGTCCCTTAAAGGTCCAGTGTGTATGATTAAGCTGCATCTCGCTGCATTGCAATCTCCTCGCATCTCTCTCGTCTTCCTAGTGTAAAGGAGAAACAAACATTTGAAAGGCCCTGTGTAGAGTCAGTATTTAGTTTTATAGTATTTAGCCTCCAGATTCTTATTTTCAGGCGGTCATACATGCATAAAAACATAGTTATGAATATTATATTTCATGTATGAGGTCCCCAATCTTACACACTGGACCTTTTTTAAATTTGGTTTTTAAAGAATCGTGACCAACATAGCTGAACTTCTTCTAGTTAAAAAATAAACAAACTTTGTAAATGCTCATTTTAAATGACCTCAAACATCTTTTCGACTTTTCTTACTTATACGCCGATGTTGAAATTGACCCGCAGTATAGGCCGTGGTGATATTTGTATATGTATCTATGTCGGTCGGGCTGGAACGGAGACAGACCTGCACATATGCCTGCCACGAGCACACGCTCCGACACACTCGCGCTGAGTTATGTGCCCACATTTGAAACCACCTTGCTGTGAGAAACGAGACACTTCCCCTCCTCATGAGCATTAGCACCCACCCCCCCCCTCTCTGCTCTGCTCCTCTCCCCACCACACCTCCTCCTCCTCCTCCTCCTCCTCCACGGTGGACTCACTCTCTCTCTGGTGGATGGGAGCCTGCGGTCGGGTCTTCATAAATCAAGATGTTACCACCGGCGCTATAAGGCTACTTTTTAATTAAAACTGTGAATCAGTCGGCTCTGATTATGAATTGTACTCCGCTGCCACTGAATAAAATATACAGGGCTCACTTCTTCTCCCCCTCTGACTCTTCCTCTCTCTGTCTCTCTTTGCTGCTCAATTTTCCACCAGAAATTGAGAACGTCCACAGCAGCAGGCCTCGGCCGTGCGCTGCTACTGAAGGTTGACATCATTGTGAAATAGTTTAGGAGCTTAGCGGTTGCATAAATTTAATAACTCAATATGGAGGGTCTGGCGCCACTGGGGTCAACACCATTATATCACACGAAACAGCCAGGAGGACAGAAACGCGCCACTAAAGCGACTAGGCCAGTGGGCACTGTTTACCACACACACACTACCACTCCTTTAATTATGTCGCAACAAGTGAAATATGCTGTTGTTGGCTTGGATGATCCTGTCAAAGCAGTCACGATGATGAAAGCTTTTGTCCACTGGTCATATTAGATGAATGCGTCTGAGATAAACAGCAAAAATGGCTCCTGTTTTTCTGACGTTCATGCTCAGGCGGGAGAGGGGAGCGCCTCTGTTTTGCAGCGTCAAAGGGGCGGCGGCAGCGCTATGCCGTCAAATGAAATGCATAAAAACTCCAAAATGTATGAATATATTTATATGCAAAACAGTGAGTCTTAAAAGCTCCTCTTAGGAGTACCACCAGGTTGAAGCTTAACAGCATGTCTCCTTCAAGGAGCCCTATTGCTAATTTATGACCTTTTTGCGTGTCGTGCAAACACAACTGACACAGTCCCGGGGAGATACGGGCGATGAGCCGGGCCTCGACGGAGCAAAAATTAGCCCAAGTGGATGCTGGAACAGAGCGCGGAGCCGCCCCTGCTTCCCCCCTTCCCTTTACATTATATCAGCAGGGCGAGAGCGCGGAGGAAGTACTAACTGGAATTCAATCTTACAGCTTTGCACAAACAAACTCATGAATGATAATGGGTTGCTAATTGAAGGTACTGGAGCGATTTCTCTCCCACCCCCCATCTCTCTCTCCGCTGACTGTGTGGCGCCGCAAATGGAGTCCTCCCGGGTAGTCATGGCGACAGGCGCCGGGAAAGCTCTGAAGGTCTCCTGACCTGAGCTGGAGTCAGATCATCTTTTACACACACTCCCCGTAGTCAGCGCCACCATTTGGATAGATTTGCATGTATGAATATTTATAAGTGAAGTGTTTGCAGTTGGTGCATCAGTGAACTGTTTGAAAAGTTAGTTCAAGTGTGCGGGCTGCATCTCAGATGCAGATATTCTGATGATGTTATCTGCTGTCCATTTAATTCCAAGTTGAAACTATTATTACAATGAATCTTCCAGGCACAGTTAGGTTTCTTGATGATCCGTCTTGATGTGTACTGAACTATATTTCACCGCTGATTAGCATCCTAAACGGATGTGGCGCGGCAGCAGGCTGGCGCAGTGGGGAACTATGATGCGTGCCCTTAAAGCAGTCCCCCTACTGGGTTGTCTGACCTGTAGAGGTGTCCTTTTGGCAAGACTTCGAATCTCTACCAGCTGCAAGGTTGTCATTGTGAAGCTGACCACTTGCGTTGACCTTGTAACATAAAATAATTCCTGTGCTGGTAAAAGATGCTTCAAAAAGCTGGTTTCATTCAAGGGTTGGAATATTATCAGCTCAAAGAGCAACATACTATCACCAAGGAAGCATTTTTATGTTGTACGTCTGCAGTAGACACTCTGTCATACTGTTCTCGGATTAGAAAAGCTGTCTTAGCTTTGCGGAGACCGTTTTTTACTCAGGTGCCACCCACTATGCTTAGGTGTTCACCTGTGGCAGTGTGTTTGTTCCTGTCTGCTTCTATTCCTGCTGCACGTCTGCCGGTGAGCTGGCCAGTCCAACTTAACTGTCTCTTTGCGTATCTCAGTGGCTGCTGCCTGTCGAACCGGCAAACCTGCCCGTCTGTCCGCGTCCGTACCCAGCGCTGCTGTTTCTCCTCTGGGGGTGCTCGTCTCTCTCTCTCTCTCTCTCTCTCTCTCTCTCAGGCTGAGTGTTGAGGTGGGGATTAAATCCGGGGGACATCCATTGGAGAGACGCTCGTAGATGTCATTATCCCTTTGGAGAGTCTCATCATCATCATCATCATCATCCCGCAGCAGCAGCAGCAGCCGCGGAGAAGGCGCTCAGCACGCCAGAAGGAGGAAGACCGTGAGGGAGAGAGACAGCCGTGACAGCCTTACGTCTGCAAGAAAATTGTGATGATCATGCGAAAAAACAACACCCATAAAAAAAAAAAAAAAGGCTGGGGATGTTTTTTTTTTTTTTTAATGTGTGAGCATTACGGGCTCCTGTTGAGTTGAAAATGGCAGCATCACACCCTCAGATAGTGAAATCCATCCTCCGCCAGCTTCTAATCAAAGCAGGTCCTGCGCAAGAATACCTTGAATTAATTGAAATGTGTAAAATTAGCAACAGAATTGATAGCTGAAAATGAAAGTCATCGGTCAATATTCCGCCTGAGGGGTAGAGGGAGGAGATAGCTTCTCTACAGTGTTGTTTGCAGAGGTGGTGAGAATCAGAGGGGGCTGTGAAAGATTATTGTTATTACATGTGGACTCGAGAAATTACAGAAATTTGTATAGGCGTTTATAGCCGAGCAAATAATTAAGCTGTGGCCAATTATTAGAAGATCTACTGGAAGTAGATGGAGTGTAAATATTAATCTTTTGTGTAAAGGTTCCTTAAAATGTATTCAGCTTCCTGTCCTCTTCCTTTTGCAGGGTTGGTGATGTGCGTATTGTACTGGCAGACACGGTAGACACAGTACAGTAGCGGATTAGGCCGTGTTCTTGCTTAAGCATATTTCAGGGCTTGGGTTTTGATGTATCCAAGCGTACCCATGAAATGTTGATTTCCACTTGAAGAGGCAGATTTCGCAGCGTGCAGCCGCTCTGTGTGTCAGTATCTCCTTTTAAGAAACCCCATCCGGCATCCACTCGAGATTATTTTTTCTTCCCCACAATGGAGCGGTTGCAGATGCCTACGTTGTTTCTCACTAGTGCACACACATAAACAACAACAACAACAAAAAAAAAACACTTGCACACCTACTAATCCAAAAAGGCAGAATCCTGGTGCCAAAAATAACAGCTTGGAATGAGATGGATAGAGGAGGACAGATTATTGTGGCTCTAATCTGTGAAAAGCTGACAATAAAACACATTTAAAGTGATTACAGCGCTGTTATTGGCATGAGGGTCACTCAATGCACCACGCATGTACTCTGCCTACCCCTAGATTTACCTTTCAGCAGACAATGCTGTCTGCTGCGTGACTCCACGCGTATAAACACTCTTGTAAAGGTCTCTCACAATGACAGACGGACTGAAGCGCTAATGCTGGTGCACAGCAGATGAGCAGAGGGAGGGAAGGCGAGTGGATAAAACGAGGCAGAAGGGGAAGCAAGAACAGAAAAGTCAGGATGGGAGAGGAAAAGAACGGAGTGGCGAGAGGGATTTTGAGAGCCGAAGCCACAAATCTTGTGGAAGATTAAGCGTCTCCTCCGCAAGGTGGAGTAGGTGTAAATAGAAATGTGTCCCTGGGAGAGATCCTAGAGACCAAGTGCTTATCTCCCAGAGTGTTGTCAAAACACATTTGTCAATCTCAAGCGTTTAAGTGTCTTTGTGTGTCTATAGGAGACTCGATATGCAGAAATAAACAGCTGGAAAATGGTTAGCAACAGCCATGCATGTCTAGATAGACACACAACCAGGACAAACACACACACACACACACACCACCTGAGACAAAGCTGTTTGTCACTCCAGCATGACCCCCCTGGCTTCATGGGAGTGTGTGGAAGTCGATCATGCATTATCCCTTATGTTTGACTTCCTCAGCTGCAGGACCAGCACATCATCAAACAGCTGCAGGCGGTTTTACCCGTCCGAACAGCTGCCACATCTCAGGAAACGATGAGAAAACGCTTCACACTGTGTCCGCGTCTGCCCGGCGAATTAGCCAAGTGCTCTGGCGATGCCTTACTCCTCCCGCTTACACTGTAATGTGTCCTACGGGAGCATCCTTTTGGATGGGATGCGGGCTCGCTGGGCAGCTCCGCGGCATGGACACGGCCAGGAACAGCTGCTGGGAGCTTGGGCAGCAGGACTAGATTTTAGTTATTCAATTGGTGACAATATTTAATATCAGACGTGATGTTTGTAAGCCAGGACAAACACAACCAGCGACTGTCAGCTCAAAAAGCCTCACATAATCCAGAATAATTGTACCAATGAGCACTTCCTTCAGCTCCAGCCTCAGTGTTGGACAGTTGCCTTGCAGAAGATGATTCAGCACAACTGAGATCTTTGAGAAAGCTGACATGAACAAATAAGTGCAGTAGGTAGTTGTGGACCAACGAGGTGCTGGATTATCACAGGAGTGTAGATTGAAGTTTTATAAAACCCGATCCACAAAGAGAATAATTGGCACTGGTGTGAACTCCTTCGGGAAGTTGTAAACTTCTTTACTGTAGCATTTACATGATTTCCACCCTGCCTCTTGTATATATTCACACAGAACTTTTGGCTGGAAGTCAGCTCGGAATTTTACGATCCTCATAATTTTATTAATTCATTAAGTATGGCCACTTCATACTGTCTTATAATTGGGAGAAGCCACATGATTTGTCTAAGGGCTTACCTTAAATTGCATCCGATAACGAGAGCTACAGACTGTTAAGACTTTGGGCTCGGCGCCAGTAAGCATGGATCAAATTCAGCTTGTCGTATTAAGTCCATTCCTTACCAATTTCGTGTAAATTTTAGGAATCATGATGCATTTAATAATGGTTTTATAAATGCACCCGCTGCCTGCCCTTGCCTTCTGTTCTCTTGGCATCTTCCTGCACACCGCGCTCGGTGATCTACAGGCTCTTTGGTTTCCCACCAACACTACAACAGATAAATGAAAAGAGTACCTGTATTAATCTTTGTTTGCTGCTTTAAAAACATGGTTGCCTACTGCATTTACAGATTTTAATCAATTGCATTATTAAATAAATACAGGTGTGCTCAGTGCAATTGGAAGTTGACCACACAGTTGCAAAAACAATATTGTAATAGCAGGTGTAATCCCCAATGCTACCCTTGAGCTTAAAGTCAATTCAGTTAATTGACTTGATCTTGTGGGACCAGATTGAAAGAAAAATCACGCATGCAACACATGTCAGAGTTGTTGCATCTCTGAAGTGGTCATGTGCAGTTTTCCGTAGTATTTACATTGCCTCCGTTTTCTACCTTATCCGATCTGCACGACACTTACACATGCCGCCCATTAGTACCTGACATTTGTCTACATTAAAGGTTTAGTTTGTATTATTTGAAGTGCGGTTTGTATGAGATACTTAGTCCAGAGTCAGTGTATTACCTACAGTAGAAAGCAGTTGGCACGCCCCCAGTTTGGAGAGCAATGTAAAGCAATATACCTGCTTCAGTTTCTCGGTCTGACAGCAAGGTAAGGTGGTAACAATATTCTAAATATAACATACGCTTGAACTGATATTGATTTATTTAGACTTGCATATTTTTAGGTGTTTTTTTTTTTTTGGTGTGCATTGCTTAACTTCCATACTGGCTCTCTTATCCAAACTGGAGGCGTGTCAACCATTGTCTACTGACTAAGGATGAGGAACTCAAATAACCTGAACTATCCCTAAAAAGCTGATCACTTTAAGCAAATGCGAATACTTGCAAATTTTTATAGAAACAAAACATCCAAACTGATATAAATATGTCTCCTTACTGTACACGTGTGTATGATTAAAAAGAGTAAACAAATTAGAACTATTTTAAAGTCAATAGTTTGTTCCAGATGAGGCCTGAAGCGCGTTTTGTTCTTCTGCCGGACTGGAAAATAAAATATAGACCTGTGGATAATATTGATGAGTGTCGGAGCAGGAAGTTCCCACCGGGGTCGCAGCAGCCAGAGTTTCACTTTTAATATCACACACGTCTTGTCCAGACAAAAGAGTGGCTTCACGCAACGTGGAGCGACTCTATCAGCGGGGCTGTCGGTGGCTGAGATGGGAGTTTAGTTCAACTCACCCAGGACTCTAACGTGTTCTTTATGGATGCAGAGGCCCGGGCGAGCAGGGGAGCCGTAGAGCTGCAAGAGACTGGAGGATACAACACTGTACGTCAGTGTTGGACACACACACACAAATCACACACAGGCACTCAACTTATAAATAAAGCAGGGAATGAGTGCAGAGGCGTAATCATAGACCTTATGCACAGGAAGTGACTTTACCCCCTGCTGCTTTCCTCCTGCCATAATTATTCCATATATAACAAACATCTGTACGTCTAATTATCCATAGCTTAAAGTTCACATATTCATTTTCTGATTAACTGAAATTACACTAAATGTCCTCTAAAAATCTTCATCTATGAGGGATATTTCTGCTTCACTGTGCTTTTGGTTGCTCACAGCTTTTTTCTTTTCGACAACAGCCAATTTTAAAGCTATAAAAAGAGAAATAACCCATCAAACTATCTTTGAATAAAGACTTACAAGTGTTTCAGTTTAGGCCCTGGGTAGTCTGCTCCCTTCCTCCCACCCACCACGGAGCCACACTGTGTGTGTGTGTGTGTGTGTGTCTGTGTCTGTGTGTGTGTGATCAGCCGCCCCCACGTCTCGCCGCTGTGTGGTCAAAGAGGTTGTCCAGGTAACGTTTTCTTTCATCACCTGTCAGCACTTGTTCTGGGTCAGGGCAAGGCGCCACCTGAGGGTTTAGCCTTGAAAACACAAAGGATGGCACAATGTGGCGCCAAACAACTCAACATTAGATTACAGCCGTCAAAAATAAAGTCAATATTGAGTCTTTGGAGTCCTTCCCCCCTGCAGGACGTTAAAAGCCACGGTTGAAGTTCCTCATCTGTTCATTCCTTGTAATGAAATCACAAAAGACAAACGAATTAGACTTGTAAGTAGCCTCAAGTGTGCGTGCGTGGGTTTTTAGACGCCATCTTTCAAACTCCTGATACGTGAAGCTCTAATCGTGACATTCTCATTTCAATTAAAAGGAGGAATGAAGCAGCTGCAGCACGCCTGACTTGGCGGTTAAGATAATGTACTCGCACCTTGGACGTTTCGTAGTTGTCCGAAGAGATACGGCGAGACTTGTCTTTTTCCATACCATCTTCCGCCGTCCTGCTAAATATCAAACCAGGCAGTAAATGTGAAAAATTGCCAGTCGCCTTTGTCCTCCAGTTTTCATGCAAATAACACCATCGACAAACCTGACACTTAGCACATAATGAGAAGAGGGCGATGAGAGAGTGCGAGCGCAAGAGAGAAGATAAGTGGGAGAATTGAGAGGAAGCATTGTTCGAAGAGACAAAATGATAAAACAGAGAGAGAAAGAGATAAATAGAGTTAAAATGAAAGAAAGAGAAAGAGGGAATCGGGGAGGAAGAGAGCGATGGGGCCCTTCAGCGTCCCCTCTTTCTGGAAATAGACACCATTATGCCAGCGGATTGGTCGTGGAGCCTCAGTGAACATGCGATTGCAAAGCCTGGCTGGTCTGTTTCAGTGAGGGGGCTGGTGAGTGGCTGCTTCAGAACATCATGTACAGACACAGGTCCAAACACATCATCATACACACACATGCACACACACACACACACACACACACACACACACACCACCTTCCACCTCCACAGCAGGCTGCACAGACAGGCTGCATGAATATTTATCAGAGCAGTTTATAATGAGTTCGCACATTAGACCAGCATTTCTTTTCATATTCTCACGTTTAGCACAGGTTTGGCAAAGATTCCCAGCATCTAGCTGATTTCATCAGTATGCAGCGCGGTGACCCGTGCTGTGGCCCCGGTCACATCCCCCCCGCCCCCACCCCTGGAGGTTAGCGAAGGGGGTGCTCGCCTTCTTGAAATGCTACCACGGGCTGAAAAATGTTTTTAATATTGTCATGTGCCGTCCGCTGTTGAAACAAAAGACATCTCATTGCTTGGGATTAGCGCTAAGGTTACATTTTTTTCTGTCGGCTTTCAGTCGAGCAAAGAAAAAAAACCATAAATGTCAGTTCTAAAAATGCATTAGGGAGAGCAAGCCACTACTAGCACTGTTCACAACCTTTCAAACCAAATACATCAACTACACACACACACACACACACACACACACACACACACGCACACATTTCCACAGCATTCTCGGCAGTAATGCTTCCTGTCCTGTGTCGATTTATGGCGGCGAGAGCAGAATATGTTGTGATTGGAGCGGAGCGCCGTTCAGTCACATGTATTAAATACAAAACTTGAACAATATGTTTGTTCACCTGTAAGTCCAGGCATGCTATTTTGATTGACTGCAAAGCCTCATTGTGTGTGTGTGTGTGTGTGTTGTAGCTTGTGTTTGTTTGACCTCCAATAGTTGGCCTGTATTTGACACATGCAGAGATCCACCATGGACTCCTGCTAGTTATAATTGCGTGATTTATAGCTGACAATAAGTAGGAAAAAAAAAGGAGGAGAAGGGAGCCAATTACAGAGCTGTAATGTCTGCGTCATGCCTCATATCCCCTTGCCCTGTCAACTTTCCACTATAGCAATATGAGCCATGTTAGCCTTGACGTTCATTAATGACTATTACATCGTTTATTGTCCATTTGGGCCCACTTAGTACCTGGTTTTGTTTGGTTGGGGTGGGTAACTACCTGAAACACTGTGTTCTTACCTAATTGGCCGATGCCTTGTTGCATCTGTACAGTAATGCAGGCTGAAGCAGTTATAACCAGGCAACAGGGACCGGAGTAGAAGCTTACTCTCCCTAATCCCGCTGTATTAGCCAGACTATCCTTTAAGAGTGTGTTTCACTGGGTCAGTCTTGACAGATTGCTGCGTGATGAGGACTGTATATAGTCTGAAAATTAGCCAGTCACCAACACTCAGTCATCGAATTGTTTTTTTTCGCTTGTGCTAGTAGGAATTTATGAATGTCTTGCAGTTAGTTGCAGGCTGGAATTGTCCAAAGCAGATCTTGGCTGGCACAAACGCACATTGGAAACAGCGTGTTTGGCATGAAACACGCTGGCAGCGAAACATGAAAGAGTACAACAAATGACTCTTTCAGTTCAATATACCGATTACGCTTCCAAGTAAATGATTCATCTTAAGGGGTGCACAAGGTCAGGAAATAGAAAAACAAAAAAAAAAAGAAAGTCCTATCACTGCTTCCCAGAGCCCGTGGTGTTAATATAGTTTGGGTTATTTCACACTGAGATATCCGAATTTGTGTTTTTATTTGAGCTCTTCTCGCTGCTTTCAGTGTGAGCACCGCTCACTTGCAGAAAGGTGATGCTGTGCACTTTAAAATGTGGCAATGTTTGTTTCAAAATCTGATGACGGATGCCTGTTTTGGTCCCTGTTTTGACAGTTAGTGGGTTTGTATGCTAATGTTGCCACTGCGTGGATCAAACCACGCCCACACAGACTTGATGTAGCCGACTGATTATTTGAATGTTAAACGAATCTTAATTAATAACACCTTGCTTTTTATCAACTTTATCTTAAGTTGTTTGTTATTTAGTCAGAAATTAAAGAGAAATACCTCCTGATTCTTATTTTGTCTAACAGTCCAAAACATTTATTATAGGAGACGAAGAAAACCTGAAAATATATCTACAGTTTTTGCCTAAAAAGATACATGAATGATCAAAATAGTTGATCTAATATCTAATCATTTCAGCTCTAATCTATGTACATCAAACATAATTTAAATCTTTAGTATCTTGATAATGCATGCATGTCTTACATGTTGTAAAATAAATCAGAATTAATGGAATTTGTGAGGCTCCGCAAACTCCTTTTAAATAAAAATAAACCTGCCAATGAAGCACTTTATTCCCCCTCATTAATTAAATGTACACACACTATTAAATATCTGCAGACACACTCTTTCCTTATGTTAAATACATGTGCTTGTGCATTTTTGGAAACGCCTCCCATCAAAATAAAGGTAAAGAAAAGCGTGTGTGTGTGTGTGTGTGCGTGTGTGCGCGGGGTGGTTTGGACCTCAGGGGTCTCGGGCTGGTAGAGGCTATCTGCGGTCCACCCGTGTGTAACTGATACGGACGCTGTGTGCGTTGGTGTGGCTAATAGAGCAAATGGTGGGTGAGACGCAAGGGGCTGGCTGACGGGTGGGTGGGTGGGTGGGTGGCTGGGGGGGAATGGGGTCATTCAGTGTCACAACCCCGCTCGTGTAATCTACGGTTTAATACGCGCCTTTTGTGTTGCTTTATGAGACATGCTTTGACTCACTGTGGGACTTTTTAATGGCCTCATCGTTCTGAATGATCATTGGAGTTACACAGTGCGTTGGCTAATATAATCTGTACCCTGGAGGGGTTTGTGTGTGTGTGTGCACGGCTGCAGGCTAACGTGTGTGTAACAGGCAGGAAGAAGGAGGGGGGGAGAAAAAAGTGTGTTTTCTGTGTGTGTGTTCACGTGTCAGAGGTCTCTGTGCTAATCTGTGCGTGACGGGAATCGCCGTGTGAAATAAACCCGTTTAAGGACGCGCTACATCACTGCATTTACATGATCAATGCTTATTGCGAAGTGTGTGTGTGTGTGTGTGTGTGTGTGTGTGTGTGTGTGTGTGTGTGTGTGTGTATCTCTGTGTCCATCAACTGTGTCTGTATGTGTGCGCATGTAGGCCTATTTTAATTGTTGCCATGGAAACAGAGTGCTGCCAGAGAAGTCCAGATTCAAAGAGGGCATCTCTCTCTCTCTCTCTCTCTCTCTCTGACTCTCTCTCCTCCTCCCTGTCCCTCCTCTGCTCCTCCATCTCTCTCTCTCTCTCTCTCTCTCTCGTCTTTCTCTGTCTCCTGTCTCTCCTTTCTTCCTCTCCCCTCCGCTGTCTTTCATCTTTTTCTTCGCGTCTCACCACCAAGGTCCTCCTCGGTTTTTACTCTCTCTCTGTTTCCTCCCACTCTCTCCCTCCACCCCTTCCTCGCTTTTCTCTGTCTCCTTATCATCCCTCCCTCATTCCTTTCCCTCCCACCTCTCCTTCCATCCTTCCCGGAGAGTGGTGTGCAATTGACTATTAACACAGGGACCTGTAATTAGAGCTGACGAACCTCCAGCAATTAGTTTTCCCTGAAGAAGTTGTTCTGTCATCTCTGCATACATCCTTTTATCCTTCTCTCAATCTCCTTCTCGCTATTTTCTTCCTCTCTTGTCAT
This sequence comes from Sciaenops ocellatus, assembly GCA_033000465.1. Classification (NCBI taxonomy): domain Eukaryota; kingdom Metazoa; phylum Chordata; class Actinopteri; family Sciaenidae; genus Sciaenops; species Sciaenops ocellatus. Next base: position 22,126,632 of record CP136877.1, read on the forward strand.
TTCCTGTCTTATTAGCTGTCAGCTTCACAGCGTGGTTATTGTTTTAGTGTTTTTGTTTTTCTTTGTACCTTCCATCTGCCTCGTTATAAAGGCAGTCATGTACGAGATACACGCACAATACACCACTCAGAACAAGTTTATGAGCAACTACACCCACCGCTGTCCTGGGTATCTCTGCCCACAAAAACCGAAGTGAACATCTATTCCCACCGACCGCACACCTACACCGACTATATGCTGAGAGACTCGAAAGGACACGTGCCCTCCCACGCGCTCGGATGTAAACACACACGTCTTCTTCTCCACGACTCCAGCTGGGTTGCCGTTGTCCCACCTTGGTGCCGTCATCTCCTCTCTCCTCGTCTTTGCTGGATCTTGCTCGTTTCCTCTTTCTCTCTCTCTTTCCACCGGCCCACATGGCCCTTCCTCTCGTCTGCATCCCCATTAATGAAAAGCTCTATAAATAAGCACAGAGAAGAGGGAGTCGCAGAGAGAAATGGTCAAGTAGAACGTGGGAGGGAGGTGGAAGGATGGAGGGATGGACAGGGCGAGCGACTGAGCGAGTGCTAAACTAGGCCAGTAGGGGTTGAGGGAGGAGGAGTGGGTATCATATCAAAGTCTTGCGAGTTGCTCCGAGCGCCTCCGCCGTCAATCACTTAATCAATTTCGGCGTCAGGCGGTTTGTCTGCGTCTCGGGTTGGTGTGTCACTCATCTCGCTCCAGACAGTTTGTCAGTCAGTCGGAGTTTGGCGCGGAGCCGTCTTTTCCTCCATCTGCCCTTTCGCTCGTTTGCATTCCCCGCACGACTTGCTTCCTTCTTCCCTCCTGTCTCCTTCCCTGCTTCCTCCCTCCTCCTCCTCCTCCTGCCCTGTCAAGAAGCCAGCATCTCATCTGGAGGGAGAGTTTATATCCTCCATAATACATACCATAATGCTTCTTCAGAACATTCCACATGAATTATTGATTGTCGTGAGATTATACGTAAACTGTACGCCATCGTACCGTGTATCTGTGTGTGTGTTTATGCAGTATTTATGTGTGTCAAGTGTGACCTCTCCTCTCATCCCTCTTTGAGTCTTTAAAGCCTCGTTTTCCACGAGATTTCCCCTCTCCTCCTTCATTCTCCCCCCCTCAATGCCCCATTTCTGTGGACTTATATTGATATGCACTGATTCATATGATGCATGTAGCCTCTCGGCAATTCACTTTATTCAATCAATGCTGCATGGTGCTACGTTAACCTCTATCTCCTTCTCTCCATCTCCCGCCTCTCTTTTTCTTCCCTTATTTTCTCTCCTTATTTTGCTTTATCAAATCTTTACCTTGCCCTCCTTCTTTTTCTTTTCTATCTCCTCCTCTTCCTCTGTCTATCTCTCCAGGTATTACTCTCCCACTCCTCCAGCATGCCTGTCTGCGGCTGCCGCAGCCCCTCCCCGCCTCGCGGCCAAGCCGGGGCCGCCTCCTCCGCCCCCTCGGTCGCCCAGGAGCAAGAGAGGCGAGTCCGACCCCTACATCCACCCCCGCCTCCGTCACTCCACCGCCGCACCAGCGCTTCTCTCTGCCTCTCCCTCCTTCTCCTGCTGCTCTGCCTTCTCCACCTGCCCCCGGCCTGCCACTCACGGAGAGAGAAGGGCGGGGGAGGCGGTGGCGGCGGCCACTACATGCCCATCCCTCAGCCCCCTCCCCACCACATGGCCCTGCCCAACATCCTGCGCGGCCTCAGCATCGCCGTCGTCCTGGTGGGCAACTCCAGCGAGATGGCGCTGGCCGGGGGACGGGAGAAGGAGGACTTCCTCCACATGGCGCCCAATGTGGAGGTGCTGACCATGAATGAGACGGACCCTAAAAGCATCATCAAGAGCATCTGTGACCTAATGACGGAGCACTGGCTGCAGGGCGTGGTGTTTGGGGATGACACCGACCAGGAGGCCATCGCCCAAATCCTTGACTTCATTTCAGCTCAGACGCATATCCCCATCCTCGGAGTCCGCGGCGGCTCCTCCATGATCATGGCTGCCAAGGTAGGACACTCAATGAACTCATTTTCAAACAGCGGTTATGTAAAAACAAAAAGTTTCCCATTAACAATAAACGAGGAAGTATGAGTGGGTGGTTTGAGTGTTAAAATATAAAGAGCGGCTCACCTTGGAAGCAGTGAATGCTAAATGTAGCGTCCTGTGCTAACCTGTGACTGCTGCCACTGCATAAAATACTTTAATTTGATGGTTGTCACAAAAACATAACAAAATCATGCCAAACCAACTCAAATTCAACTCCTCTGCTTGTTAAAAGTGTAGGATATAAAGTTTGTTTGCCTCTCACAAGGCCAAACTGTGAACTCTCATCTCGATTGGCCGCACTTTGCTGTCAATCATGGACGTATTTACTGCAGTCACTCCTGTGAAATGTTGTCCCGGATAGCTTACATCACCACACACAGTTTTTCTTTCCCCCGTCATCAAAAGATAGATGTGAAGACTCGGTGAAGGCTCAGTGTTTTGGCATGTCTAAAGGGTCTCTACTCATGCTTCAACAGAGCTCTGCTTCCTCCAAACAATGTGCCCTACATAACTTAGCTCCTTCATTGTCCTCCTAATACCAAGTTTTTCCCAAAACGGTGACGCCATTTTGACTCGTTTGGATTCCTCTCCTCATCCACCTCCCGCCATACTGCATCGGTATTAACTCTGGGTGCAGGCAGACAGGCAGGCAAGCAGGCAGGCAGGCAGGGTAAGCCGGTATGTCTGACTTGAAAGACACGCTGCCAACAGTGCCGATGCCAGTGACAGGATCAGCTGGAGATTGCACCAGAACAGAGAGCTAGATCTCTGCCTATTTACTAGGCCTTGCCTAATGGGATAAAGCAATCTGCTGCTGCTTTATCTGTGTCCGCCTGGGATATGGGCTTGGACCCCATTCCACAAAATCAGCTCATTCCTTTGGTATTTTGTGCACAGATCCAGCTGTATTCAATGTAACTAGTGAAGGAAGACAGAAAGCTTTACATGGATTCCATGCAGGGAAAGCGCTGACAACATTCGCTTGACGCCGTTTGATTCGGGGGCCTCGTTGAGTCTCGTCGCGGCCGACGTCGTCTCCGCGCTGATGTCCTCCTGTTTGACTGCCGACCCCGTGGTGTCAACAGGTCTTTGTACCAGCAGAGACGTGAGTCGAGGTGACGTGGCAAGGCCAGCGGCCACCACTGAAACTCTTCTCCCTGTTCGTTCTCATTAGAGCACCAGGGAGAGAGATGGCAGGGAACCCGTCCACTCCCATTTAAAACTGGACTCTTCCAAGCGCGCATGCAAGACCTGCTGCACTGCACGCACATTTTTATCACGCCAGCACAGATACATGCGCACACCTTCTCCACTATCTTAAATATCCTGCCCCTGAACTGTGTGTGCATGTGTCTTTAACTGTTAACCCCGCTAAAAACATATAAATCTTCTAGAGCACCTCCTGTACATGAGAGCATTTATGTTGTGGGGTTGCAGGAGGATGAGAGAAACAGAAGCCAGTGAGGGGATAGTTAAGGAGGTCTCTGTGTGTGTGTGTGTGTGTGTGCAGGGACAGTATCATTCATTAAGCACACATGCCCTAAGTGCACCAGGCAGCGGGAAAGAGCAGTGTTTTGTGGCAGAGGTTTTTAAATGGATTTCCCCCGGCCACAAGCCAGAGTCTGCATCTCCTGAGATCTTCCTCCTGGCTGCACCGGGGCCCAGGAGAGTGAGGACGGGGGCTGCGCTAAGGCTCAGTCTCCAAACGGATTTGTGTCTGCCTAATGGGCTGAGACAATGGAGTGGCAAAAATACGATAGAGAAGGATCGGGGGGGGGGGGGGGGGCAGAGAGAGAGAGAGACAGAGACAGAGAGAGAGAGAAGTGGAGAAATTGAGATAGTGAGGATGAGATTGGGTGGAAGAAATTCTACTTTGAGTGAAAGCAGATCGGGGAGGAGAGGCCGGCGTTGTTTGAGGGGTTTTGGGGCCCAGATAAGGCGGGGTTCAGATGAGGCCGCACGTAGAGGTGATGGACAGATGAGGGTAGAGGACAAGGGCAGAGTCAACAGTGGAGAAGGAGACAGAGTTTGACACCGTACAGACTGAGATGGACAGAGAGAGAGAGAGAGAGGAGGCAAGAAAAATACCTCTGAAAGGGAGTGTGCGATGCAGAGAGAGATAAAGAGAGATGAGGAGGGAAAGAAAGCGTAAGAGGAGGAAACTTTTCTTCCTTACGGACAGCAGAGATGGAGAAAAGGCGATAGAGAGTAATTGTGGAGAAGGTAGAATGAAAGTTTATAGAGCTTAAGAAAAATTGGGTTGAGGGATGTTTTCTTTTTTTTATTGTGAGCGAGTGTCTCCAGGAAATAGACTGACAAAGATTGGGAAATAGGGATTGCAATATGAGGTGTTTATCTTACAGCCTTGCTCCATCACACACACAAATACACACACACACACACACACACACACACACACACACACAGATACAGATGTGTGCACCGTCGAAACTGAAGGCCAAGCGCTGCTATTACAGTTGGCAAGACAACCCCTCCTTTTTCATTACACATCCAAGGAGGGATGATAACAGGGAGCGACACAGGAGGCGGAGAATACAGCCTTTGGATTTTTAGTGTGGGCTGAATGGGGAAAGTATTTGGAGGAAACGGTACAAGCTAATTCCATAAAACGTACACCGTCTGGAGTGGACTACTGCAGTGTGAAGAGTCAGGTCAAATCAGAATCAGGAGGACTCGTTTCTGCGTCTACAAGCAGTGTTTGTGGCGATGTACTAATGGGAGATGCAGTCCTCCATCAAGTCCTGCATCATGCCTCTCCTCTCTTATGAATCCACGAGCGTTCTGACATCTGTAACAAGAACAAAACTGTATTTTTTAAAACCGATTCCTCTTGGGGTTGGAGCAAAAACTGCAGCAGCAGCTCCACAGCAAAGAGCTTGACTACGTCTACCACAGTGGTTGCATGTGTATGTGCAGTTCGACTGTACAGTGGGGAGTGTCTATGCTTGTGCACGGAAAGAGCGAACTTGTGTTCAAGTTCGAAAGTTAAATAGATGAAGGGATGGAAAGAGGAAGCCAGGCGGCTCCGGCATTAACAGGGAATGAAGAGAAAGAGGAAGGCAGAGGAGGAGGAGGGGAACAGAGAGAGACGGATGGAGGCAAAGGGCACTCACATCTATATCAATGAATAAGATCAGTGAGGGAGGGTTGGGCGGTAAGTAAGAGGATGAGTGCACTAAGAGAAGGGCCACGCGGCTATGAAAGAGAGACGGAGTGACGTACAGCGTGCGTTTGCAGGGAGTGCAGCAGCAGCAGGTGTATCGCCATCCATCCAAACGTAACCGACACTACATGAAAAAACAGAAAGCTGCCTCTTTGCTCAGGAAATCGCAGCCTAAATGGAGGAGGAACGAAGGAGGAGAGAAAGATGGATAGAGCGCAGCTGTACCCACATCTGTGGAAGACAAGACAAGATAAAGGAGGAGGAGGAGACGGAGAAGAGAGAGGGAAAGCATCCAAGAGTTTAGGCATGTGTGTGTGTGTGTGTGTGTGTGCGTGTTGTTACCTAGCCAACATGGCTGTAGTTGCCAGTCTTTTGTCTGTAGTGGTTTCCAGCAACACCCTGCCTGGTGTCCCTTTACAGCGTCTGTTGGAGTGCAGCAATCAGTACGATCTAAAGCTTTGGCTAATGCTCATTTTATCAAGACATGGCGAGCCATTTTCCTCAGCTTGTCTAGAAGGTATGGCTTTGTAGTGGTACAAATAGCTGTAGTTGTCGCCGATCACCCCAGGGCCGCCGCATAATACGAACAGCGAGCTAATCTGTAAGTGGAGGCTGCTGGTGCTGCAGATTAGGAGAGAGATAGCATCCACTTGTGCACAGGATTTAAATGTAAGATTGTCAGCAATTAACGGGGGGGAAAAAAAAAGGGAACAGGAGCCAACCCTCATGACCCGAGGGAAACCGTACTGTAATATGAAAAACATTTGCACGCATGTAAACGCATGCAGGCACGCTCACGCCCCCACACACACACACACGTGTTTTCATAAGTATATGTTAAGACGTGTCTTACAAGGGAAATTAATGTATGAATATTAAATAGTCAATGGAAGAAACGCTAGGCCAGATTCACGATGAGCTGCTGCGAAGTTGTCATCACGTGCACACATGACATGCACAACAAACACTGGGATGCAAGCGCTCCCACACACAAACAAATCTGTTCCCGGGCCATCTTTCTGTGTAACTGGCAGCCTTCTCCCAGGAACAAAACAACAGGATGCGATCAATTAACTTCTGCCCAAATAATTCAGGCTCTTCATTGTCATCTGAATGTGGTCGTTTGCCCGTGGGTGTCCGAGCCTTTTGTAAGCAGAACGAGAGAGAGAGAGAGCAATTTATTTATTTATTTTTTATGCAACCGTCCCCATGTGCGTGTGCGCTAATTCTTCAGAGGAAATAGCCTCAATGATAGTGTAGAATTGGTGTTGAACTGTGTCCAGGGATAATTGTTGCGGAGGATGTGTGTGTGTGTGTGCCAGTCGAACCATTTAATCACATCGCAGGGGTGAATTCAGAGGCGCAATTAATACCCATATACCTCATTTTCCGAAAGAAACATGTTGCCCTCGTCCTCTGTGTTTATGTTTACCCTCAATTTTTTTTTTTTTGGTCACAAAATAATCGACTTGTTTCGCCGTCATTTCCTGTTCGAGGTACGCTTTAGTCCACTGGGTTGAACAAAAATGTCCCTGCATTTATATTCCCAATTAATGTCCTACAATAGCGCCTATTGTTGTAGTAATCACCGAGGTCCTGTACTCTATTAATGTAATGTGCTGTTCAGCTTGGCAGCACCTCGTCCTTGCTAAAACATAGACGCAATTAGGAGCATTTGTAAACGATAAGAGAATTAAAAAGCGAGTGTTCCTGTGCCGGATGTCTCTCTCTCTTTTCCCTTTTTTCCTGTCTCTCTCTCTCTCTCTCTGTTCATGTCTCCTTCACATCTCTCTCCCCTAATTGTTTAGTTCATTCATGGATTTTGTTGTGTCGAGTAAAGCACAGTAAACCCCTTGTAACAGCTTTCTGATCTGTCCTTTCATCCTGGATATGTTCTCTTTCCTTTTTTTTTTTTGTTGTTGTTGCTGCGCCTGTTGTCCAGTTTTATTCCCCACTGTTTCTCTGTTGTTTTTTCTCTGTGTGTCTCTGTCACTTGCTCATATGACTATTTTTAATTGCAAAAACTTCACATGGAAATTTACTTATCTGGAACTTTTCAGAACTCCTGAAACTTGATCTTGTTTCTTTTACGACAAATAAATAAAATATTCATACAATAAATATCATAAATTACAGATTGAGGCAGATATAGTAAATCTTTGAGCTGGAAAAAATTTGGTTTTTGCACTAATATAACATGCAAAGGTACCCAAAGGAACCCAGGCTGCTGTGTCAAGGACTGAGCCTTTGTATATGAAGCGCACGCTTTACCGAATGAGCTACCATGGTGCACCAGAAGGAGCTTTCGTAAACAAATAACTTTATTTAAGAACTTAACTCTCACGTAAGAAGATTTGATATCAAAGGCTCATAACACAACTATCGGCCGATCGATATGTCGGCCCTTAAAGATCCGGTGTGTAGGATTTAGTGGCAGTGAAGTTTCAGATTGCAACCAAATGAATACTCTCCTACGTCTCACGTCTCTCAAACTCTGGCTACGAAATTCACATTAAAAGGTCATATCTAGATCAGCGTTTGGTTTGTCTGTTCTGGGCTACTGCCGTTCAACATGGCGGGTCCTCCGTGGAAGAGGACCCGCTCTCACTGTAGATATAAAGGGCTCATTTTAAGACAACAATTGTTATTAATTATGAATATTGTCTTCCATTCCTACAAAGAAATACTCTTAAAGTCTGAGAATTCTTGGGGCAGGAAACTCCTCAAGCAGCGACTTTGTCAGAAATGTGTCAGCTGGTGTATGTTTGTATGTTTACAGTGCAGCCAAACAATGATCTGCCCTTTTTCATTATATCATCAGTCTGATTTCATTGTCGCCCCATGTTTTTCCAGTTGAAAGCTTTTAATGTGGAGCGTCAGCAGGAGTAAATGTCCAGTTTGCATTAGCAGTAATTTAACACAGATCTGTCTTTTGTTGGAGTTCCTGCTACGTTTTCCTTGTGCGTGTGAAGTCAAACTGAATCCAGCATGTTAATGGCGGACTCCGCCACTTATCATTTAAACTACAATACTGAGAGGTGATTACAGAAAGTAAAGACATTGAATACCAACCATACATAGCATCAAAATATAAATAAAAGAGAGATATATCCATCTATAGAAAAATATTCAGAAGCTGTGAACTGGGTTTCCTGGTGCAGCATGATGGAAACGTCCCACTACTAGTCTCCTCTTACCTTCTCATTGTCCTGGTTTAGAAAATGTGACAGCCCACCGTGTGTGTTCCCCTTTTCTGGAGAGAGAGAAACAGAAACAGAGAGAGAGAGAGAGAGAGGATAGGAAGAGGGAGTGAAAAATATCGAGAGTACTAAATTTATGTGTCCTATTTTCCAACCCCGTTGGTCTCAATTTACTCCGGCCATTTAGAATGTGGCCATTTTTAAACTCACCCCATAACTTTTTTCTGTACCTCACCCTCCTCCCTGAACTGCCTCCTCGCTTTCGCTCTTTCCATCTCACATGCATGCGGTCTCTCTCCTCCGCTCTATTGCTTTACATCGCAGACAGATTGCTCCCGTACACTAGATTAACGTTGGCATTACGACAGTTATGTGTACTTAGAGAGGACAAGTGAAATCATTCGAAATAAGACGAGATAGCGGTGGTTTAAAGTCTTTTATTTGCCCTGTTTTGCCTCTGTGAAGACGTCACACGTCCAAATGAATCCGCCCACTCCCTCTCTGTGGTTCTCCTGATGCCACTAGAAGCCAGTAGAGTAGAACAGAATTCATCAGCACCAACAGTTAATTTGTCCGTCCATGCCGTGCTGATGTATCTTCCTCCTTCTCTGGTTCAGGCGCTGTCCCCCTCCCTCCCTCCCTCCCTCCCTTGGCCTCTTTTCCTTCATTCTCACTCTGTGTCCCCCCGGTACAGGACCAACCACACCTTCCTCTCCATCCCAGCCCTCCACTCAACGTCTCCTGACTGACTCCCTCTGGAGATGCCCTTACACCCCACCACCCAAAACCAGCTCCTCCCTTTCTCCTTCTCTTACTACATTGCAACTAGCACCAGCTTCATCTTCCCTTCCCTTCCATCCCTCTCTCCTCCTTTACCTCTCTTCCCTCTAGACGCAAATAGTCTAGCCTTCCATTTTCCCTCTTCTCCTTACATCACCACCACCACCACCAGGATCTACAAGCAACTCCTCCCCCTTTTACTTCCCTTCTCTGACATCCACCCTCCCCTCTTATCCCCTCATGGACCTTACACCAGCCCTTTGCTGGGACCCTTATTAGCCTTATCTCCGCCTGCCCCCGCCCTGATTCAGAGGTGGTGGAGAGGGAATGGACCTCTATCTATTCATAGGCTGAGATGAGTCAGTGTTTTCTTATGAAGCTCTCCGTATACGCAGAGAGGAGAGGAGGGGAGATGTGGATGAAAAGTCCAAATTTAGGACTCTGCTTAATTACTACCGCGGACGCCCACCTCTCTAACCTTTAACACAACCATTTACCCTCCAACTGTTTACGTCAGTCTAGTTATAGACCTCCATCTCTCATGTTCCCGGTGACGGATGGCGAGCTAATCCTGTAAACAAACAGCCACAGATTCAGCCCTTTGGACACACTGGGTGATAAAATAACTGAGCGAGACCTCACTCCGTCTGGAGTGAGAGCGTGATTTAAAAAGGTGACACGAGTAGTATTTTAACATCCATAAATCAGTGTCACATTCATTTCGTGTCATTAGTATAATCACTGTAAACAAACGGGACCATCGCTGACAAGCTTGGCAGCCTCAGCGCTGGATTTTATAGTTTGTGCTACTGGGGTCAGATTTGGCTGAATTTTATGGCACAAACCTAAAGGAGGCGGCTGTTCCAATGCAAACGGAGACGAAACGGAAGAACACGTCTCTCCAAATGTTTCGTTTAAAAGAAGATCGTGAGAGAGCTTGTGTCCTGATCATACCTTTAATTTATTTAAGATGATTACACAAGCTTATCACAACAATTCAGTTATGAAATATTGATTTTAAAATGCATTTGCACATTAGATAACAACATAAATATCTGGTTAGAATGTGTAATTTTAAAGGTCCAGTGTGTAAGGTTTATGAGTTTTTATTGGCAGCAATGGAGTACAATATTTATTAGTATGTTTCCATTAATGCATAATCACCTGAGGATAAGATTCTACAGTGTTACGGTTACAGTTATATCTACAGTGAGAGTGGGTCCTCTTCCACGGAGTCTGCCATGTTGAACCGCCATTTTTCTACAGTAGCCTTGAGCGGACAAACCAAACACTGATCTAGACATGGAGTTTTGCTTTTAATGTCAATTTGGCAACCAGAGTTTTCCTTAAATGTTTGGAGGAAGAGGGTGAGGCGTGGGAGAGTATTCAGTTGGTTGCTATCTGCGACTTCACCGCTAGGTGCCGCTAAATCCTACACACCGGACCTTTAACCATGTATAACTTAATAACAGTCAAGCTATTAGCTACTCTACTCATAAATACTCATGAGCACAGTTATAATATTTGCTACTATTAAACTGGCCCCCTCTCATCGTAAGGTTCATGTGACAGTACGAGAACAAAAATCGATGTGCTTTTGAATCTGGCACCGAGGGGAGATACCTGTATACTCACTGAGACTTGAGATCTGTTTGTTCAGTGGCACTTGGCCCAGAGATTGCAAATCAGCAGATCCGAGGAAGCCGAGTTTGACAAAGGGAGGATAACTCTGTGTGAGTCACCCGCTCGTCCGGTCTTATCAGCAAGTCTATTCTAGAAGTGATTTTTGGAAATGTGCGAAGGAAAGGAGCATTTTGTCGGAGAATATAGTGTAAATATAGGAAATAATGTGGAAGACAATGGGACACATTGAGATCATGTCCGTTTCTTAACAAGTAGCAAAGCTGTGCAAAATATAAGACCAGTGAGTGACACAGTGGCTACAAACCAGTTTATATATACCACATATCAAATAATTGTTCACATGTAAAATAATCAAGGGAATTAACTGTGCATTGGTTATTAATTAGACAAAACTCTTCATATTTGTTTTTAATTGCAGCGTGCTGGAATTCATTCATTTCTAAAATGATGTAATTATGTCATCAAAACGTGATTCCACTAAAAATTAATGAATTAAAATGTTAAATTACGGCTCATATACCTGCGAGAACACACATTTGAATTTTATTTCGAGTACATTTCACCCTTCACTCTCCTTTCTTCACTTCAGCTCCATCAGTTTATCTCTCCTTCAGACCTTTTTTTTAATCTCATCCTTTCTTTTTCCTTCTCGCCATCGTCTCTGCCCTTGCTTTGTCCACGCTCTGTCTCACCCGTGGCCTCCCGCGTCGAGCAACTGTTACGAGCCCCGTATCAATGGAAGAAAGAGAGCAAAGGGAGGGAAGTGAGGAAAGAAACTTAGGATAATAGAAAGGAGGGAGGAAGAGGGGAAGAGAGGGAGGGATAGAAGTAAAGAAGAGGAGGAAGAAGGAGGAGGAGGAGGCAGGGATGTGGAAGAAGAACGGCATGAGTGAAGACTACAATGTGCTCGCTCAATTACTCACCAGTGCTGTGCCAAGCTGGCCCTCGTCAGAGCCACATGCTGTGATACACACACACACACACACACACACACACACACACACACACACACACACACACACACGCACACACACACACAGCAGCCTATACATCAGGCCAATATGTTCAGATGTGTTCCTGCTGACCTACAGCATAAAAATGATTCAACCTAGACAGTCTCTGCACTGGATATGGACACACACACACACTTGCAGACGATTACATAAACTCCACTAGCCCTTCCTGCGCGTTCACAGGCATCCAAACCTTAGACTACATGAATGTCCAGCATATTCTATGAATCATATGAATAGAAAACGTGAGGGAATCGCTAAACACACACTATTCCAGGTGACAAACCAATCTATTTAGGTGTCAGAGGCGGTTTCCATCCTCGCTGACCCTTGTTAGCGCACAAGGTTTTCACCCTGAGACGGATGTCAGGTGGGAAAACAGGCCAGCGGTCCACCATCAACACCTCTGACACCTCGGCGTGTGTGTGCACTACCGCACACAGCTGGACGGGAGCAAACACAGTTAACATGTGGGTTTTTTTTTTTTTTATTGTTGTTTTCGTGTCATTTGTTTTAAGAATTTGCCTCGAGTGCATTATTTTTTGAAACAGCTTCATTTGTCTGAACTTTTTAAGCTACAAATAAGAGTGTGCTCTTTTTTTAGATGAGATCATTTGAAACAGATCCAGAGAATATTATATTTTCTTTTTTTTGAAGATCCAGCGCCTTGTGTTTATAGATTCATCGCAGTAAAAGTGTTCCTGGGGTTGAATAATAATAAAAAAAACAAGAAACACAGAAAAGATCTTTTTGCTCAACCCCATTCTGTCTCGTTGCATCTCTCCCTCTCTCACCCTCTATTTTTTATCTCAACTGCTCCGGCGCTCTCCTCCTCCTCCCTTCCTTCTCCTCACCCTCTCTCTCTTCCTCACGTCATGTGAGTTGAGGCGAGGCGAGCTCCTCTGATGAATGTAAATGTTGCCCCTCCCTTTCCTTGTTCTCCTAAATTACAGCAAAACACCACCTCCTCTTTAGTCTTCGCTCTCTCTCTCTCTCTCTCTCTCTCTCTCCCCCACGTCTGCCTTGCATTTACCCACAAACCCCGCAGTTCGTCCTCGCACGTCGACCGGTGGGCGCTGCGCCCGGCTCTCAGCATCCATACAAACACAGTTAGAGTTACAGTACACAGGCGTATGAGTCAGACGTGACAGATAGACAATGCCGCGAGACGAAAAATACACCTCCAGCATGTATGATGCTTTACTCCATGTGGATACTTTCAGTACAGTACGAAGGCCCCAGACTGCCAACACAGCCTGAATACACTTGGCTCATTATCCTCACCCTTGCATTAATCACCATCAGAAACAGGCAGGAGTTTTATATTTATGTATTTGAATATACACTGTACATCAGTAGTTACTTTTTCTCGATTCCACGTTTTGGCAGGACAGAATTTACAAATGTGGTTTAATGCACTACAGCACTTTTGGGGACAGGATACTTCTGAAATGTTAAACTCTTGTTGGCACAGATCAGGCTCATAGATGCAGCAATAAAAAAATATTTACGCTTGTAAAACTATGGACAGTTCACTGAAGCCGCACTAAAGATAAGACCTTTAGATCAGACAAACTAGTCCCGTGGATTAGTTATTTTGCTAACAGAAAACCCTAGTTCTACACTCTTTGTCATCATAAACTGTCTCAGAGACTTCAGGGAGCTTGACATACACATGCATGAGTTGACAACTTCCACCAACCTAGTCAATGTTGTAAAGCCAGCTCAGAAAAATCAAGTAAATGATGTGTTCTCCAGCGGGCAGCACACGACACAGCTTTAACAACATCGGCCGTGCCGTGTTTGTCTGGTTATCTTATGCTCATAGCTGCTGAAAGAAGCTTGAGTCCCAGTGTACACTGAATGTACTGTACCCAACATTCCCGTGTTTGTCACCGAAGAGTCACATAATAAACCAGCGTAAAGGAGACTGCAAAGGGTGTTGGAAGAATTCATGTTTTAAACCGATTCTTTGACTTCATCTGAGGTCAAATGATTTAAATCCCACTGAGAAAGTCTGTGAAATAAAGTTTAATCCAGGAAGTCATTAAACACGAATAAAGATCTGAATTTGCTAACAGTCAAACATCAAGCAAGGTCAGCAACACAAGACAGAGCAGCCAGCTAATATTACTTACAGCAGCAACAGCAGTCAGCCCAGCTCGGCATCTGTCTTTCAGCCTTTTATTTCACCAAGCTCTCACCAACCACTAAAAGTCAGTCCCAGATTTACTCTCGTCTGGCAGATTCTTTCTCCGTCACTCTCTCCAATCCTCTTCCTGGCTTCCTCCATCCTCCTCTTTGGTCTCCTCACCTCCTCGCCGTGCTCTGCCTCTGCTGAGCATGGCTACTTTGCCCACTCCCTGTCTGTGCCCACGTAACCCCCCTTGGCCCTGGCCTTGAGAACCTCATCTTCCCAGTGGACTAAAACATCTATGATACCACTGACCCAGTCCTGAGCACTGCTAACTAAGTGAGCTAACAGTAACTAACAGCGGCTGCAGCAGTTTACTCCATCGGGAAACATCAAAGAACATTTTCTCCATAAAATATGATCCAGTTTCACCAAAATCAGTGAAATAGTTGGTGGTGTGTGACTTTGTGCCGTAAAGCGTTACGTACTTCTCGTGGGTGATCGTACCCGGAGCCCAAAGTTACATAGTGTGAGAACAGACGTACGAATGACAGAGACACCATTCACCTGATTACAAGTCAGTGTGACATCAACATGATTTAAAATCTGTTAGTGTATGGTGGAAAAATTAGATAATGTCGCTTTAAAAAAAGTTCATGTTAAAAAGTTCAGTTAATTTCAGTTTTACAGTGTTCGTTGTCAGATTTCAAAACACTGTAATATCTTCAAACAGCTCCATTTCTGTGCGAGGTCATAAAGGTTCATCATCACCATTATTATCTTGCCACTGGACATTTTATTATTTGTCATCCCATTATCTTTAACACCATTACCATGTTCAGTATCATCAGTCATCACTATCATCATCATTATTATCATCAATAAAACAACCCCCACTGGGCTTCGAGTTATTGGCATTCGTTTCCCGTATTTGTTCTGTCACATCAGTACTGCGTCAGGCTCTTGTTTGGTAGACTGGAAGCTTTGGCTGGTCTGTTCTCCGCCAAAGACTGATTTGCATTAGCAAAGTCAAACAGGCTTAATAGACTTTTATTGGCATGAGGTGGCTGGGCGCTGAGGGGGGCTTTTAAACAATGCAATATGCTAATAAACAGAACACTGTGTACTAGAACAACAACAACAGCAACAACAACAACAACAACACCCCCGATCCCATGCACACACAAACACCGTTTCATAAGCCTGCTTTAAAAAAAAAAGGCAAATCTTTTTGCCTTTTTTAAAATATATGTATTTCTTTGCATATTAGACATAATGGAACAGGGAAGATGGCCATTAAACATGTTTAAAATGTATGACATTGTCAACTTTGGCACAGAGACGCAGCTGATACTGTCGCCGCAACTTTGTATAGTTCCTCCGACTTGTGCCAAGGTTATTTTGTGAGATAAGAATGTGGAAGTAATAGACCAGACCTGTGTTGTATTCTCCCCTTGTTCTGGATAAGGGCCATTTGATAGTAACACCTACCTACAGCGCATGCTGTGCATCATTTTCGATCAAGCAGATTCTACAACACACCGTAGCTAATCTTTTATCTTTTTTTTTTTTTTTTTAAGTGATGCCGGCAGCGAAGATAAGTGTCCAAAAAAAGAAAACTAAATTTGTATCCCGCTGAACGATTAGATCTCGTGCTGTGTTCGGTGTGATTTATGTGACCACACAAAACAAAATACTGAATATATCCCGTGTAGTATGGACTAAATAAAAGAAACATCCAGCTCCAGATTAGCAAGATACACAGAAAGTAAATGAGGGGAAGGGTCATATTTTGCCCTCAGAATAGTTTCAGTTGTCCTTGTATCGCTGCGGTCCCACTCCAGAGTTGTGTGCAGTGAATTCTTAAGAAGCTTCTAGCTTCTAGGGATGAAGGAGGTGGAAATCTATGTTGCTCTAGAGACCGTAGGAAGCGTCTGATTTCACCCTCCGCTCATGAAACCACTCGCGTGTGAGGGTCATTATCTTCTTTAAATTTGGCAGCATCACGAAAGAACGCGTTCTCACCTCGGGGGTGCCGCGCAACAGTCATACGGCTATATACCTCGGCTGTTATGTGTCCGTGCAGAGCAATCGTTTGACCAAATGACTCCCTCAAGATGGCTGCCTGCACATATTAGATCCAGCGCCAAGTTGCACAGCTGATAGTAAACCCCGAGCCTTGTTTTCAGGAATCGAAGGTGCAAATGCAGAGCTCGGTATCGGACTGTACTGTAGGAATTACATCGACTGGGAATCGAAAACCAACTTTTATTGCCAATGAAGGAAGTTTTGTAAGACAGAAAATAAAGAAGAGACAACAGAGTTTCATTCAGGAGTTCATTCATTCAAGTTTTTCTAGCTGTCCAACCCTAACTGCACCTCAGCCATAGTTTATTTGCCATAACCACGATTGTCCCTTTACTGTTATGCTATATTATAATGTTGAAAGTGTATTTTAAGAGCTTGGACAACTTCCTCTGCTGTTAATGCAGTTATGGAGCTATTTTTGTCAGTGTAATCTCCACCTCTAATAAAATAAGCTATAGAGGAACAGCACTTAAAAATAGCTCCAGTATATTTTAGTCACTTCTAAATGTATAAAAACCAGCTGCATCTAAATATCAATGGAGGTTTTGCTAAATCCACCGTGTCTGCCAACGTGTTGGGCAGCAGAGCTAACGGCCACAGGCGGGGTGGTGTTCTGTTACTGTCCATCAATTAGCCTCCATTTAAGTAAACGTCTCGCGGTCTCAGTTTGTTAATTTGTCAAACGTTGCGTCAAGTCTAACACCGGTGTCAGCTCCGAGGCTGTTTTTTTTTTTTGTTTGTTTTTTTTTGCAGCTGCAATTTTGAAAACGTCATTAGTTAAATCATGTTGCATTGAATCTTTTGACTGTCAGACGTGTTTTTTAAGCTTGCGCGGGTAATTAGAATTCACCTTTCACTGATTGCCCTTCAGGTTGATGAGATTCTCTGATGTAGTCGTATTTCTGTTTGGAATTTAATCCCTTGAAAGATGTTTTTTTTTTTTTTTAAACATAGTGTTTCTGCATATTGTGATTTATTTTGAATGCTAATGAACATCGCTGCCTCAGTTTTGAAAAGCACAATCATTATTTGGGCATCTACTTGCATGTTTTATCAAAAGTTAGACAGAGAGGAGAAAGTTGTGGCAGCATTTGATCCAAGGTCGGTAGGGGGACACACAAAGGCTTCAGGGGTGGCCGACTTAACCACTCAGCTATCTCTGGGCACAAGCATCGCTTTTCTCTGTGTTGCACCCTGCAGGAGTTTCTGTTATCAAGGAGACCGTTCACCCGCATCTGTTTTAGCTCTAAACTATTTTCAAAATAATTTCTCTCACACGTCTTCTTGCTGACTTATACGGAGGCATCAACACAATCGTTTGCGCCGATGATGGATGGAGTCACCACACACACACACACACACACACACACTGCTTTCCAAAACAGCATGCACATAAACCTACCTCTGCATATGCACAGTGCCTCTTGTACGTAGGGCTGCACCTGAGCCATATGCTGGTTTGCAGCTCTGCACTTCTATATGTGAATAACAGTCTGTTCCTGTGTGGAGCGTAACAGTGTCTCCTGTTCCCCCAGAGCAGTGCTGAAGGGTTGGGAATCTTCTGCTTCCTCTATACTGGTATATCATGATTCTTAGTATCAGAGGCCTGATAGCATTAAATCCTCTAGCAGATGACCTTAAAGTATCAGCCACATGAGTCACGGGGTGTTTGAGCCTTAATGTTTAAGCACATTCTCACAAGTAAGTAACTCCAACCACTTCTCCATCAGAAGGTTGAAGAGTGTATGATTAAATGTAAGTGTAAAGATGCTTTAATAACCCCTGATATGTTTCGTTTCCACACCATTACTTTAAAAGCCGTTCTCCAGCCTCATTTTGGCATTAAACCATTTGAAACATTTGTTTGCTCGATCTCTTTTGGCAATAAGAGGCAAAAAAACAAACAAACAAAAAAAAACAAATCACATTTTATTTTTGAGATGAAATTTCAGTGACATGCAGCAGGGTTATGAACAAGCTCTGTTTGGCTATTTGGCCCTGCAGTGGAAAACTAGGTTATTGTCTCTGATGCCCTGGAGCAAAAGCAGAGAGCGAGCAGCATGCCTGCTGCCTATAGTAATATCAACATGCTGTCTAGTATCAGAGCTTAGAGAGTGTAATCGTGCACGCTGCACATTTTAGCAGCTCTTATTACAGCATTACACCAGCCAGGTTCTTTAATTTAGATGAGACGAGTTATGAATTAACGATTTGTAGTAGGAACTTTTGCACGTAGACAACAGGTACAAAAACGCTTTCATCGCTTACTCCTCTCTTTGTCTTGCCACACCTATCAGGATGCTGTTGAGCATCAGTGAGCGGATGCAGAGGGTCATTCTTTTCTCTATGAAACATGAATATTGTTTGATTGTTGGTTATTTCTGCAGTCTTATTGTTGCCGCTCTGACCTTCACGATCCACACTGTTGTCTGCGTTATGCACAAATCTCTTCCTCTTGTGGATGTTTGTTCCTTTTGAGCTGATATCTTAAATGTAAATGCACGTATGCATGCGTCAAACGCGTATCAAAGTCCTAACATGTCGTATCCAACAAGTGCACCGGTTGCGGCGGGGCATCAGCAGAATATGGACGCAGCTCCTCCTCGGAGCCTTCTGTGCCCCGCGGCGCGACGATGGGTCCCCGGCGCTCGGCTCAAAGTGTGAAACGGTTTGACACTCGTATCATATAGGAGGATTAAACGCAGGTGTGAGACTGATTAGAATATGTCTGTGTTAGTTTGAGTTCCTGTGTGGGCAGCGGGGAAGTGAAGTGGCAGCAGGATGTGTGTTGAGTTGTGAGTTGAATGAGAGGATGGGAGGGGGGGGGGGGCAGGCTGTAGAGCACTGTGTGGGTGGATGCATTTGTGTGTGTGTGTGCGTGTGTGTGCAGCTTATCTTGAGTGGCTGTGTGTGTTTGTTAGTGAAGCAGGACGTATTAATGCATGTAGGTGAATTTCATGTTTGTGTGTGTGTGTGTTTGTGCGTGCACGCCATACCAGCGGTGAGTGGCATTCTCTTTTTGTTCCCCACTAATGGCATCCTTAGCAGGGCTGTTACGATGGAAACCACGTTGCCACGGAAACGCAGCCTGTCTCTGTGAATTAGAAGTATTTCACTCCCTCTCTTAGCCTGTCTCTACCTCTCTCTCTCTCTCTCACACTTTCTGTCACTCTCTCTCTCTCTCTCTCTCTCTCTCTCTCCCTCCCTCACCCTCTCTGTCCTCTTTCCCTTTCTCCATTCCTCTCCCTTTTCTGTCGCTTCATCTCTGTTTCTCTTCTCCACCTGTCTCCCCCCTAAAACCTGACAGGGCAGCAGCTGACGCCTGAGGAGAGGTGTGCATGTACATGAAAGAGAGTAAGGGACAGACTGACAAGGGAGAGAGATGGAGAGAGAGAGAGAGAAAGGGAGAGTAGAAAGAGGTGTGGGAGTGGATTTTTTTTTTTTTTTGGTGCGGTTAAAAAAAACTCTCTGAGCGTGAAGGAAAGGTGGGTGGAGGGACAAATGGAGGGGTTTGGGGATGGGAAAGAGGGCAATTGAAGTGGGGCAAAAGAGGCCAAAAGTAAATGGACATGAACATCCCAAAATCATGAGCTTTCACCAATTATAGCATCAGGTGTTTCATTGTATCATGCCTGCTTGCACGCAAAATGATGTATGTAATCAAATTAAAAATGTAATTTGTTCATATGTCAATATAACTAATATTCATCTTGCTTTTCCGTTACAAATATCATGAAACATGCTTCCCGTGACTTACAATTCCTGCCGTTTGCGTTGCCAGGCAACAGCAAACTAAACAGGAAGAAGGCTTTGAGTTTAAAAATCCTGACAAGGGGGAGTAAGAGAAATGTTACTGATTGCTCCAAAATCATGAACCCACCTAACCTATAAGAATATAACGCTGCTCTCTGCTACACGATGATATTAAATCAGCATATTTGACAGTGTCAGCTGCAGAGCCTCGTAACGTTAAAAGCGCACCGTGCAGGGGGGACACTGTCGTGATATAACAGGACAAACTGTTCAGACAAAGTTGGAAGCTCGCGAGCGTCTAAAATACGCTGTATGTTGTAAAATGAAAGGTGCCCTGTGAAGTTTTCTCGTAAACAAACAAAGGTTATGTCTGCACTCTGCATCCTCAAAGTCTTTGCATTGCATTTCATTAGCATAGCCCGTTTGCATCCATGTTGCCTCCTTGCCTTTGTTGGAGCGTTGCTATTGTAAGAGCTGCAGAATGGTTGCTATGATGTGGAAGAAGATCACTCAGAATCACCAAGAATCAGGATCTGCATTTATTCCTATGAAGCAGTGAAGGAGCACACGGGTCGACAGGCTCTCTCTCTCTCTCTCTCTCTCTCAGCGGGTCAGAAAATATGCAAATGAGGGCAAGATCTGGATTTAACAGATAAAAACAGCTGTTTTTTGCCGACTGAAACTAATGCAAGCATTAATAACGATCTGACGCTACGTTTGCAAGTGTAAGACAGGATAAACCAGTTTTAAACACGCTACGCATGTGTGTCCCCCGTGCTACAACAGGTAATCTGGATCTATGTACATCGTCATTCAGGAAAAATAATGCAGGTGATACAAAGAAATATATATGTTGTCACACAGGTTTTGAGAATGTTCAGCAAAGACAATTAAACACATTGACACAGCTACACTATGCTGTGGAATAATGTGAAACTGGCAGCAGGAATGTATATATCGTGTCGCCTACACGCTTGTGCATCCTCACGCGTGTGCACGACACAAAACAAAACTGGGACTTGGGCATAAAAACGTTGCTCCATATCGCTGCTAACTCCACAGGGTGGCTTTAAGGTTTCCCTTAGTTAGGAACACAGGAGCCAAGCACACACACCATGACAAACCAGTCCCATATAGTGTATAATGTCATGCTCAAGTTAACAGAAGACAGACATTTAGAGAGCAAGGATAAAATATTCAGACGAAAAAGGGTCGATTAGAACAGAGTGTAGAGATAGAGAGAATTAAAGGAGGCAGAGAGTCCTGTTCCACATATGGAGGGAATATAAAATAGGGTGAGAAAACAGTGGGAAAGAGATGGAGGGGAGAAACTGAGAGCGCGAGAGAGATTGATTATGTTCTCCTAAGTGCTTTCGGCATTATTGGAACTGTACTGTCCTCCCAAACCAGGCAATTTGAATTAACATTGCAGGGAGAGTGATTTAGAGGGGGGGGGGGATGGAGAAGCGGGACGAGCGAGAGATAGCGGGAAAGAGCGAGAAAGAAGGAAATGGAAGGAGGGCGAGGGGGACGACGGGGCGGGTTGGCAGGGAGACAGAGAAGGGAGAGTGAGGGTCTGGAGGGAGGACGGAGAGATAGATAGAATAACTGGGTTCAAAAGTAGGACAGAGAGAGAGATGGCAAGAGACAAAGGGAAAAAAAGCAAGAGAGAGAGAGAGAGAGAAAGAGCATTCAGGGTTGAGAAGACTCGCAAGACGAGCCAAATTGAAAAAATCAACACGCTAAACTCTACTTTATAAATTCCAGCTGGGCGCTGTGCATAATAATCCATTTGGAGGATAATAACTTTAGAAATTCCACTTTAAATATTCATTCTAAATGCTGAATCGTCCGAACAAAAATCCATTTGGGGAATAATAATAATCCAATCAGGAACAGGAGGAACAGAGGCGTCTCTTGAAAGAGGAACGGACAGATGGGTTTGGATAAAGTTCAGATAAAAGGGGGGGCGAACGGTGTCAGGTTTATCACCAGCGGAGACGGAGGGGAAGGACAGTTAAGGACACACGAGTAAAGAAGGTTGAGCGTGGGAAAAGAGGAGCAGAGTGTGTATATTTGCGTGTGTGTGTGTGTGTACAGGGCATAAAAACATTAAAAAAAAATAGAGGCTGATAGAAACTGAGTGATGGAAGTGACGCATGTGCAGGAAAAGTGCAGATGGGAGGAAGGGAGACGGATGTGAAGCGACAAAGCTGGAGGAACAAAATGTGTGGCGAGAGCAAAAAAAGAAAAAGTCATGCAAACTTAAAGGTTTGGAACATTTGTCTGTTGTCTTCACTCCTCACTCCCTCCGGCATCTCCATTCCCTCCTCCTCTCCTCCTATCCCTCCTCCTTTTTATAACCTGCCTCCTGATTGAAGAGGAGTGACCCCTGCCCTATTGACCGCACGGGCCAGACAAATAAAGCAAACATGAAGTCGCGCATTACTCTGAGGAGGCCTGATGGAAACGAAATGCCAATGATGGAGCACCTGCCTCTTTAGTCTAATGAGAATCCTGCTCAGGTGATAATTTAATATCGCTGAGAAGAAAGAGGCAGAGGTGGAGCCAGGACGCTTTGCATCAGGCCGGGGGTTTTTCAGGTTACGTCGGATTATAGATTTTACGTGGGCACGAGAATTTCCATTAATTTCTCGATAATCCCTGTTTTCCTTACTCCATTTTGTCCTCCAGTCTTGCCGCGTTGGAAAGAAATCCCAACAATGTACAAATACAAAGTCCTGCATTCAAGCAGAAAACATGCAGAAGTATTAAAAGCAAAATATACTTGAAAAATTAAAAGTCAAAGTACTTGTTGTGCAGTAAAGTGGCTCCAGTGAGAGTGACATATTAGTATAGGCTGATGTGACATTATTAGATTGTTAATACTGATGCAATGTGTAAGCAACATTTTACTGTTGTAGCTGCTCATGGTGGAGCTGGAATGTTTTCTATACTGGTTCTCAACCTAAGGGTTGGGCCCCTGCAAAAGGACACAAGATAAATGTGAGAGGTCGTGTGATGATTAATAAGAAATCTAATCTTTGTTTGTGAAATATCGGATAATTTGAACAGTTCTTTAAATCAAACCATGGAATGTTTAGAGGGGAAACGTCACTTTGGTTGGTGACATACACTGACAGTATAAAGAATGGACAGCATGTCTGTGATGTCACCTGTAGGAGCTGTTTTGAAGCTGAAAATATGTGCCGCCATGTTGGCAGTCCTGTCTCTTCCACCTCCCGGCTAATCTAAATATCAGCAAAGACGTGGACCATCGGCGGACCTGAGGCGGGCTGAATGACGCCTGGTTGCTCAAACAAGCCCCCTGTAACGGCACCCACCTGTCAGTCAAAGCAGCCACGCTGTTAATTCTGCATAACTTTAAGCCTTAATATAATTTGAACAGGTGAGTTGTATAAAAATTTACCCTCAGTACAGTTGTCATGAACGGGGAAATTAGCTATAGAGACCAAAACTGTTTTTTGTACCAGGCTGTAAACATGTTTATTTCTGCTGTGAAGTTGGACACTTTAAACATGGGGACTTATGGAGACTGACTCACTTCTGGAGCCAGCCTCAAGTGGACGTTTGAGGAACTGCAGTTTTTGGCACAGAGGTTGCTGCTTGGTTGTGACAATGGGCCCCAAAAAAGGTTGGAAACTGAGTAAATGTTGAAGAAAACAACAACATAAGACATCATAAGATGATATAATACAACCCTTCTATCCCGTGTGTGTCTGTCTATAAACTGTGTATGTCCATCTTGTCTCAGCTGGTCATCTTTATCTCTGTAGTGGTTGTGATAGCAGTTTTTTTGGCCGGTGCTCCTGCAGTTTGGACACATGTTTTGGCCTCTTTGAAGCTCTGTGAGTTGTCTCGTGTTGCTTTGAAATCTCATATATCAAAGCGCTCATTTCCACCACAACCCTCTTTCATAGCTGTCGCGTACTGCTAATTGGCGTTCGGTGTAATGTGACACAACTTTGTGGCGGTGTTTGTAAAGTGTGATTATTTTAGTCTTGTCGCAGTTCAAGAGAAATCAAAAAGTTGACCTCTGCACAGCTGATTTTGCATTTACTTGAATTTGAATACGCAAATGTAATTCTTAAAATGATTCCGTATTAATAGCATGCATTTAGTATGTGGGGACGATTATGTATGACATTCTAATTAAGGTATTAATGAACTTATTTAATGATGCTATTAGCACACTGCAATAATAAAAAGTGAATGTGCTGGGGCAGTAGTAGGGAAGTGTTTAGCGTGTTGGTTGTAATTGTGTCTTTAACAGAGTGTATGCAGTTTGTGTGTATGTTATCGCTGTTATGTCACCTCATTTGCTGGACTCAGGCCCAGCTTACCTGCACAGTAAATTCTGTTACTCCACTCGCCTTCAGCTGGTGATTGTGCAATATATTATGCTCTCAGAGTTCATACCCTGAAAGTACTCTCCGAGGCGAGGTAACTCATCACGCAAACTCACTATAATGCAAAGCACACCGCCTCAGTGCAGCGCAGCACTGTGCCTCCATTACCCGCTGTGGGATTTGTCTGGTGAGCGTAGCCTGCCTGTCTATTTTTTTTTTTTCTTTTTCTAATTCGTGTTATTAAAGGTGCCGCATGGGTTCACAGTTCACATGCGTCTTACCTGCATTTCAGTCTTATGTGTTCTTCCTGTAGTTTTACGCGTTAGGTGAGAAACGAGGTGCGACGTAGCTCCACAGTTTTAATCTCGGTGTTTGTTTTGCTATAAATAATGTGCTTTCTGTGGCTGAGAGCTTTATTCTTTGTTATAAAACAAAGCCAGTGGTTAAGTTGCTAATGTGTGTGCATGTGTGTGTGTGTATGTGTGTTTTCAAGCACCGCAGTGTTCTTGGAAGATATTTTTAGCATCTTTTTAAAATGAATAGGTTTTAATTAAGAATTCTTTGGATGGAGAATCGAGATACAGAATAGAGATGTGATGAAGCAAACAGACATGTGAGAACAGCAGGAGCGTAATCCTAACAAGGAGAGAAGGGAGGTAACAATACACACTTTGTATAGATGCAGAAAAACAAACATTTGAAGTTCTATTTTTGTCCTCCCTCCTCTCTCATCACTCTCTGACATGAACGCTGGATGATACCGCAGAGTCTGTGTGTCCAATAAACGCGTGTCGTTATGTGCAGCAGCAGTAAAGCATTAGTGTGTGAGGTACATACATGTAAGTGTGTGTGAGTGTGTGAGTCACCAGCTCAGTCTCCAGATACAGACTTCAACTTCTGTTCAGTGACACAGCAGGCAGAGGGAGGCAAGGAGAGAGCGGATGTGACTGCCAAAAGCTGGCTTTAGTGCCACAGCTGGCGTGTGTATATATGTGTGTGTGTGTGTGTG
The DNA here is from genome assembly GCA_033000465.1 of Sciaenops ocellatus. Classification (NCBI taxonomy): domain Eukaryota; kingdom Metazoa; phylum Chordata; class Actinopteri; family Sciaenidae; genus Sciaenops; species Sciaenops ocellatus. Next base: position 22,151,867 of record CP136877.1, read on the forward strand.
TGTGTGTGAATGTACACAGGTGCATCTTATGTGTATGTATGCTGTATGTGCGTGTTGCGGCACAGAAGCTGTACATGCGCATTCATCCATGTGTGTGCATGCGCAACAGAGGCACAGCGAGGGAGAGGAAGAATAGCTCGCACCTCCACAGTGTGTATTCTGTGGCTGCTGTTGAATCCAACTGTCAGGCAGGCAGAGAGGAGAGAGGAGAGAGGGAGGAGACAAGGAGGGGGATGGGAGCAGCCTGACTAGGTGTGAAATCATAACCAGTGCTTATGGATGTAGAAAACCGCACATCAGAGGTGTTTGTGCGTATGAGATCACAGCCGAGGGGGTTAATCGGACAGTAAAGGGTTTATAAAAGCAGCTGTGTGTCAGAAAATGTGCTTAGATTGATCATTTTTAACCATCATCAGATCATCATCATCATCATCAGAACGTTTGACTCAATGCCCAGAACCTTTGGTTTAATATTCTCATCCCCGGTGCTTTTGGGACACCACATTTCAATACAATCAAAATATTTCTCAGCTGTGAACTCTGGTGTAAATATCAAACCACACAAAGTGGATCAGTTAGCACAAGTCAGGTCAGGCTGAATATTTTTACGTATTTCAAGGGATTGAAAGAGTTGAGCGGTTTTTTAGCATTTAATTCATAATTTCAGGCTATAGCTTTAAAAAAAATTGATTTGAGCTCCAGACTCAAGTTTTCAGCTACAAAACTCTTCCACGGTTATATAAACAGTGATGGAATACACATTTAGACCATTTGACCAAGTGTTAATACCACAATGTAAAAAGAGTTTCAGTTCCCATAGTCTTCTGTAATTCCTTAGAAAGCAAATATAAGTTCGTTAATAGGAAGGTTCCTGGAAAGTTCTAAATAATTTGCTACTAATTATATAGAAAGCAGACACAGTGTTTAAATGGTGCACTTAAAATAAATCATTGCAGTTATTTTCCAGCAAAACCTGAAGCGTTTTTTTTTTAGTGTTTTAAGACTTCATTACAGACAGATGTCGAGACAACAGTAAAATGAGAGATGCTACAAAGGTCCATCTGTGCTCAAAATGAGGATGTTGCAGTTCGTGTTCGGCATCTTAACCCCTGACTGTCTCAAGTCCCTTTTAACCTAGAGAGCTTTTAAGTATGTCATTTCACCATTTGTCTGCAAGTCACACAATAATTCGTTCAGTCTTATAAACTCAACACAAGTAACTATCTGTCTCACAATGTTGTCTTATTTTGTCTGTGACACCAAAAAACAAATAAATGTAGTGGAGTATAAATTACAATATGTCCCTCAGAAATGCAGTGGAATAAAAGTATAAAGACGCATAAAATGGAAGTACCTGAGTAAAGAACAGAGAGTCTGAGTTGGCTCTCCATCTCAAAAAAAAGTTTTCTTTCCTGTGTCCTACTTCACTCTCCTTTGTCTATTCACCCTCAGCTCAAAAGTTCAGAGGTAAACTTTATTGGCGTGACAGACGGATGTTCTTGGCAAAGCCGTTCCATTGTTGGATCAGCATTGTGTACCACCACAGAGCCGGCTCTCTTTGTATTTCCAAGCCTCTTCCCTCATGTTCACGTCCTATAGTACCTCCACAGGCATGATGTGCTTATGTGGCTACTGTATCCACTTACTATTGACACGGCACACGACAGCAGCGCACTGAACCTCGTCTCTCTGTTCTCCTTATTACCTCGGCCTGCTCCTTCCTTTCATTTCATCTGGTTCTTTGTAAATGCCGTGTCCAGCGGTGTGAAATCTGTTAATCGATCGTGACACTGATTGTGGGCCGCTGTTGTAGAGCTACTGTGGCGACAGAGAGAGAGAGAGAGAGAGAGAGAGAGAGAGAGAGAGAGAGAGAGAGAGGGTGATAGAGAACAAGAGTGGATTGGTGCGAGGTAAAGTGCACGTGAGTGAGAGTGTGCACGTGCAAAAGAGAGGGTGAGAGGACGGGTGAAACAGAAGAGGAGGAAGAGATGAAAGAGAGAGGCGGAGCACGTGGATGAGAGACAGGAAGATAATAATGGATGGGTGGGTGTGTGTGTGTGTGTGTGTGTGTGTGTGTGCGCGCGCAGGGGTGGCAGGGTGAATGAAATATTCCTAATTGCCCGGCTGAAGGTTGCCGGTTGCTGGTTTAACGGCTTGATGACTCTAATGGGCCATTGTGTGCCATTTAGATATTGTTGTGGTTAAAAAGGTTTGGCAGCCACAGAGGACGCCTGTCACGGCAGCACGCAGAGGGAGAGGGAGGATGAGCCACACGTGTGTGTCTTGGTGTGTGTGTGTGTGTGTAAGAAAGAGAGCAGGAGAGAAGAAGAAGGTGTATTTTTTTTATTTTGAGTTATTTTTGCATTTATTTCACACAAATATATCCACAGGTGGATGCATAATGGTTTATTCCCACCAAACACGAAGCAATTTTTTTTTTTTTGAATATTTTGAGTTTACCAATGCAAGTAACACAAAAGTATATATTTGCCCTTAATCTGCCTTATTACAATGGTATAAACCCAAAATGAACAGATGTTGCAATCATTTTGTTGCAATAAACAGATCAAAATGATGCTGAGGGACTACTTTGTCAGTCTGTCCGCAAGAGTTCAGGGCTAATATAGTAAAGTATAACCGATAGCTGTATCAAGTAACAGGCCCATATTTTCAGCACTTACCAGTCAAATGAGTCAAACTTTCTTGCTTACGTTCCTCCAAACAATCTCCTTCTTTGTACGATCTCTGTATCAATGTGAATAGTATCATAGAGCTCTGGGTGCCCACAGACAAGTGGAGGTCGCTGCCTCCATTGCGCTCTGCTGCACGCAGTTTGATAAACCAGATCTTCCTGCTGGTAAGTGGCTCTTGATCAGAGCAGAATCCGGGCTGACCCCTCCAGAAACTGCCGCTCTGCCACCGGGTCTTTTGTCCAGAGCTCCCCAGCAATCAGCAGCTGTCTGTGACGTATCTGTGTCTCCCAATTTGCCCGAGTTACGTCGCCTGTCACGACTGGAATTTTGCATCTCATGGCGTCTTTGCATTGACTTCATATGTAATCTACTCTTGCAGAAAATTGTACTCGTTTTCTGTGTGAACGCGCCATAAGAGTTGACCACATAAACATGATGAAGGAGTGCATCACATCAGCAAACAACAACAAAAAAAGCTCAAAAACAATCATGATCATGGAACAAATAAACATGTACATGCTGCACATCTCCCAGCCTCTACAGATCCACCCACACAAGTACATATGCACACAGTTGAGTATGCACCAAAGCATTCATAGTCTCATGCACTCACTCACACCGTATACTGCACATCTGGGCATTCACAGTGTCTGTGAACAGAAAAAAATCACCTAGAAGTAACTGTTTTTTCATGCATGCATACATCCATACCAACATGTGCATGCCTCTGTGCATACACAACAGAAAGATGCTGTATAAAACATCTAAAGGAGAGCACAGTACAAGTATTGTTTCCAACACATCTTCTCAAGTAAAGGCGTGTGTGCATGGAAACCTCATGACGTGGAAGAAGTAATATAGTAATATTTTGGACAATATTCTTATTATTAAAAATGAATGCAGAAGCACTGACCAGCTAACTTTGTGTCCTGAAAACGTTCAAAATGAACTGATTATAGAGAAAAGAGAGTTATGTCATCTGCATAGAGCATCAGCTTCTGACTGACGGGGCCAATATGTGCTCCACAAACGTTTTATAGCCACAAAATAATAATAATCACAAATTTAACTGGCTTCAAGAGGAGAGGGCACCGGGGCAAAGAGTGAGAAGTCCTAACTGTTTAATCCTGTTGTAAGCGTGACGTTTTCCTGATATCTGGAACAAACGCAATATTACAGCAATCCATAAATCTGGAGATACATTTGACCCAAACAACTGTTGGGGCAACCTCGTGTCCTCGGATCAGAACGGTTTTACACCATATTATTGAACAACAGACCACATCTCCACCCTTCACTCTCTGACCAATAAACATGTCCACCAAAATCTGCTTCTTCTTTTAAAGATTTTGACTTTAATCTTAGCGACATTGTTCTTAAAATGGACTGAAAATGGTACATGAGCAACGTAATTGAATGTAATTATCAAAATGAGAAAATGAACAGTAATAGCACATGGCCTCAGCACACAATCTGAACCAAACAAATTGCAGCCGAAAGAAAAAAGATTTTCTGAGCTCTGTGAGCGACGAATAACGGAGAAACACATGAACTAAATATAGACTGTGTACTGTGAGTAACCACAACCAGGTTATTGATCCTGGTGAATGCAGACAAACTTGGCAACTCGTTCTGGCAAATGTATAGTGATGTGTGTGTTGTGTAGTGTATAAAGTGTTGTAGTCGTAAACATTTGGGAATATTGTACTTAAAGTTCTGAAGATTTCAGTCCTAGTTCATAGTCCTAGTCTATCCGTGGTTACTGTCCTAACAATGTGCGAACACTATGGTGAATGTGTTTGCAGTGCAGCCAAACAAATGCACGTTGTTTTAATATAGAAGTTATTGGGCAAGAAATACTGAAACCGTGATCTGATTTTATGGTTCAAACAACAGTTCTCCACAGAGCAGCAGCTTCACAATAAAAGACACCCCCCTCGTTTCGTTAGTTTGCTTCTGTGGAATGATTTTAATGTGAAACAGCAGCAGCAGAAAATGTTCGGTCTGTGTTAGCAGTAACTTACAGTTCAGATAAAGCTGCAGGAGAGTGAACAGTAAACGATGACGACGGTATCAATAAGATAAAATCCTGAACATTAACGATGGATTGCATGCTGCAAGGAAATTTGAATCCTTTGCAATGAAAACTATTAAAGATACTGTAGAGGTCAAAACTAAATTAGAAGGATTGTTATTTTAATTATGGCCAATAAAACAAAACAGAATGAGATGGAAGGATGAAAAAGAAGTGTGTGAATCCAGGATTATGAATGAGACCGTCTGAAGTATTCATAAGACCAGCGGCAAGTCTTGTCTCCATCTGTCCTAAAGCTAAACAACCTCTCACATTTCTGGTACATGCATCTCTGGATCTCTGCTCTTATCTTTTTTAAAGCTTCACTGACTCCACTTTCTCTTAACAAGGACACACACACACACACAGGTAACCACCAAGCGCACACCAAGAAATCTGATGGTGACATAATGAGGGAGTGTCTCTACGCATTAGCATCTTAAGAGACTGTGAGAAAAGGGAGGAGAGGAGGGTTTTAAGTGCTTGTGCGGGGCTTTACGCAGCAAAAACAGGGTTATAGTTAGTCAGGAGGGAGGGAAGACTGGAACGAGTGAGGTAGGAGAAGAGCAGCATACAGATTGGCTTATTGTCTTAGCCCGTCTTCTAACATGTTCTGTTGTGGAGACAACCCCCCGCCACTGTCACGCCAATAAAGCAGATTTGAATTTTAATTTTCATCACAGTGAATGAAAGGAGCCCTCAGTGGGGGAGCCTTTACGAGTGAAGGATGGGCTAGTAGAGACGGAGACGGGGTGGTCCGCGTGATTCACAGATGAGAGGGAACACATAAACCTTTCTCAGTTTTTTCTCCTAAGCACGGGGGCCTCTTAGTGATTTCTCCCCCTCATCATTTTAGAGATTCAGAGCATTTGTTACATCTGTCATCGAGCCGCTGTGGCGTCGACCTTTGCACCCCGTCTTCCAGAGGCGTCGCTTACACTGCGGCTGTTAACTTGTGGACGAGAGTGCCGGCTAAATGCCTGAAATGTAAATGTACAAATGCAGAGGATGGGAAGAAGAGTGGCGGAGATAAAAGAGAGGGTAGTGTGTCACCTTTGGGGAGGGATGGGATCGGAGAGGCGAAGAAGAGGAGGAGGAGGAGGAGGAGGAGGAGGGAGATCGAGAGGGAGGTCTCGCCACTGACAGTGACTGAGAGCGAGCCTTTATCGTGTTGCCAGGAAAAGAACACAGAAGCACATATCAACTGTACTCTCACTCCATTTCCCTCTGCTCTCTACCTTCCTCTCGCCCTCTCCTCCTCCTCACCCCTCTGAAGATCGGATGGCTGCATGTTCTCCTTCTCTCTATGAGACAGTAAATGTTTACCACGGCGCTCAGGTTGTTGCCGTAGCGTATACAAACGTGTTTTACATCAACTGTAGGTGAGGTGAGGTAACGACAATAGTGGATTCATGTGAGATGAGAATGTGTGTGTGTGGATTCAGTTTTTATAGTGTGAAGTGGTGAGAAACAGCCCCAGCGTGATGATGGCTCTGGGCCTACAACTGACAGCGCAGCCCAGGTGCACCCTGGGATGCATGAAAGATGGAGGAAGAGACGACGGAAGGAAGGTAGACTAAAGCAACAGAATGAGGAAGCAGAGAGGGAGGATTTAGGCGAGAAAGAAGGAAGGAAAAAGTTCCAGAGGTTGTCAAAGAATGGAAAGAAGGACGAAGGAGGGAGAGAGGGGGATAATAGGGGAAGAGATGGAAGGCTGAGAGTTGAGGGCAAGTCGGAGCAGGAGATTGAAATCAGCAGATATGACAGGAGGGGAAGAGATAGCAGAGGACAGACGCAGAGAGTGGAGGGGGAATAAATGGATTAATAACATCCCTTATCTGGACCGTACTGTCCCCTCCCTCCTCCTGCTCCCTGCCTCTCTTCCCTCGCGCTCAGCCCGCCGTCACCTTTCCCCTACTCCCCTTCCGCTCGGAGCAAGGGACAGGAAGAAAGATGTCTGACTACAGAAGCGTGCTCACCTCCCTGACTCCCTAAACCACTTTACAGACGCCTTGGGACACTCTGTGGTCCTCTTGAACCTCTGCGTTTTCACCGTCCCCACTTTAGCTCCTAACCCAGAAACTCTCCCTCTTGACTGAGGAAAAATAGTTGGAAACAAACTTCAAAGCAGCAAAAACCCCGAAATATAAAACAATATAATGACAGTCTATCTTAACGGGAAGCTCTGGAGTTTGACATGAATCTTTACTTAAATCGTTGGATGAACTGGTTTGAGTCAGACAGATTTTACACTTGATGTTTGATCTATTTCACTGAGTCAGTAACATTAACTACACCTGTTGCTTCATTTTAATCATGACATTAGTATTTGGCGAGTCACATTACCCTCCGGACATTTACTAAGAGCAGTCCAGCTGAATTCTCTGACCTTCTATGTTATAACCCGTACGAGGGAGATGAAGTAATTGATCATTTGCTAAGCCCCACTAACCTTTGTTACTCTTGCTACGCCTGTCAAGCTTTTGGTTGTCACGCGGCAGCTTGCAACGATAACGTGCCACTTGAAATTCTTAGTAATTTTTTTAAACCGCAGGTCATTGATTTTTAGTCTTTTACCAGTATTGATTTTGTCGACTGAAATTACCTTTTCCTGGAAGATTTCATGAGCTGTAGCTAGCTAGTTAATTAAGTTAACATTAGGTAATAGATAAGGTTGTCCGTCTGACGTTTTAATGTTGCCAGCTGACTCCTTAAATACGCACTTAACGCCTAAAAGGCTAAAGCTGAAACTCAGTTTCTTCACCATTAAAATAAAGAGACTATAGTTTAAGTATGATAAGGAAAAGTGTAAAGTGAGATGATGAGAGGTTAGATTTATGCTTCACTGTTTGCAGTCAATGTGTTTGATGAATGTAACTCAGGGATAACGTGTTTATTTGTTGCAAATCCATAGCCGCAAAAGTTTCCACGCACACACCGTCATGAGCAAAGCTTTTTACGTAGCCTGTCGTCCCCAAGCGGCAACTTCCATGGCTATGACGTGAAAGTGCCAAAAACATGCAGTTCCTCAAACGTCCACTTGAGGCTGGCTCCAGAAGTGAGTCGCTCTCCATAAGTCCCCATGTTAAAATGTCCAACTTCACAGCAGAAATAAACATGTTTACAGCCTGGTACAAAAAACAGTTTTGGTCTCTATAGCTAATTTCCCCGTTCATGACAACTGTACTGAGGGTGAATTTTTATACAACTCACCTGTTCAAATTATATTAAGGCTTAAAGTTATGCAGGCTGTTACAGGTTGCTTGTTTGAACAACCAGGCATCATTAAGCCCGCCTCTTGTCCACCCCCCTATCCATGTCTTCCACACTGCACCTCCCATACTGCTCTACAGATACCTGTGGGTGACATCACAGGTACAATGTCCACTGTCTATAGTTGTCCCTTAGCTAATGTCCTGCTCCTTGGCTGCAGGAAGTAAGTTAAAGGCATGAATGTCCTCAGTAGGACGTTACTTAGTATGCTAACATTTGCAGCTCAAGTTAGAGCAGGTACACACAGTTTAATCCATTACTTACACTTTGCTTTTGTTATTTAAAATGGCTTTTCTAGGGATGAATAGTAGATGTCAGTCACTGTATCTGTAATATTCTCCAAAATGTAGTCGTACATGTGTTAAACACTCACTTCCCACCTTATTATTTATCGCTTAGCCTCACCCAGCTATACATTTCCCGAGACAAATACACAGATATGAAAGCCAGACTATGTCCGTATATTTTGTAGACTCACCCTTCCCTCCAGTCACCCTATTTAGTCTCCTTAGCCTACCTCGACCAGACACAGACACGCACAGGAAGAACTATTACCGTTCTACAAGGACCAGGGGACAAACAAGAGCAGCAGCAGGAAAAGCATCAGACTGCAGAGGCCCCTCGGTGGGTCGCCTGCTAAACTTAGAGCAGAAATGGGCCAGAGAGAAACGATCTGTGCGTTTGTGAGACTGTGCTTGTGTCTGCGAGTGTTAAGTGGTATTAACTTCCGTTCAGACACTGTCTGATTATGTCAAGATGTCAAAGAAAACACCCTCTCCAAGCGCTGTGTCTCTCACCTAGGTCAATTTGTTCCTCGCGGTTTCTTTTGTTTCTTTCTTCGGCTCAGTCGGTTGCGCCGGGGGTCACCACGTCGCAATCAAAATCACGTCAAGGCAAAATTAGTCAAATATTTTAATGAAGACTTGTGCTTTTTCTTAAATTAAGGTTCAAAAAGTGCTTAAAATAAGGTCACTGTTAATTAGATGATGGTCTGACAAATGTGCCAGCTAATTAAGCTTGTATGTGTTTGATTAAAGATAAGTAGGCTTCCACGATAAGAAATGTGATGATGAGGCACGGGAAGAGCAAAGTAGAGGAGGGGAAAAAAAAAAAGAAGAAGAGATACGCGGCAGCGACGGAAAGGTTTAATTGAGGTAGAGATGATAAGTGTGCATGTGTGTGTGAAGCGACAGAGAGCGAACCGGGGACAGTGAGGAATGAAGAGGGGAGGGGAGCAGAGAGGAGGGCTTGTCATCAATACGTAATTTCAGCGCACGTTGGCGCTCACAGGCTTTATCAGAAATGAGCGCGCTTGAGCATTTGTGTGTGTGTGTGTGTTGTGTGAGTGTGTGTGTGTGAATGCCTGTGGCTGTGGTGAGTTTATATCTCCTGCCCACTGTCTTTTAAATTCACTATCTTCAAGTGAAGGCCAGCTGTTCCCCCCTTTCCTCCTACCTCCTACTCCATTCGCTCTTCTTTTTTTTCATCCCTCCATCCTCTTTCCCTCTGTCTTACTCACCCTCTCTCTCTCTCTCTCTCTCTCTCTCTCTCTCTCTCTCTCTCTCTCTCTCTGGCTGGCTTTTCTCTCCATCAGGCAGTGCAGCAGCAGTCAATAGCAACCCCCCACCCACCCACCCACCCCCACCTCCTCGCACAAGTTCAAAGGAGCCTTTATAGGAAGGATAGAAATATGCATTGCCAAAAAACCTCCCAGCAACAGACACCATCGTCTTTCTCTGGCTTGCTCTACCTTTCTATCTCAGTCTTTGTCTCTCTTCCACTCATGCTGTTTCTTTCTGTGTTTGCCTCCTCGCTACTTCCTTTACAAAGAAAAAAAGAATACTTATATGGTATACGGTGCACTTAAGGTTTATTAAAAATGCTTTGAAATCAGTATTGTTGCAAAGGGAATGACAACCCGGTAGTTTTTTTTTTAAGGGCTAATTAGGATGTAAGCCCCACTTCCACATTCTCCAACATTATCTGCGGTGGTTCTTGTATTTTATATCATATTTCAGGAGAGGTAATCACGCAGCATGTAAGGAATAATCCACTCGGATCTCAGCAGTTATCTTAAAATAACAAGTATTTCTCGGAGGTCTTCTCAGGTCCAAAAAGTTGCATCCGATCCGTAGAAAAACCTACTCGAACCCGACGTGCATCAATTAGTATTTAAAAAATAGAGATCCACTGTCTCGCCCAGTCGGAACAGACCCGAGGATAATTAGATGAGATCCAAAATGCATTCGACCCAAACAAACGCTAATAGAGAGAGAACATCAACACGGACAGCAGCAGGATGTGTCATCAATAAACAAGCAGCTGTGGGCCTGAAACAAGCAGATATATAATAATAATGTCCTGAGAACTATTGTGAGGACATGGAGAGGACACAGCCTTATTAAAAAATAATTAATTTATAAGCAAAGACTAATTTGTAGAAATAATTTAAAGTCCTATTTTTTACCCCAGTAACCACAAGAAAACATAATGTAATGATATTTTCTAATCAATTTAATATCTATCAATCAAAAATTTATTATAGGTTGTTTTTTTTTTTTACTTAGGCTATAATATTAGACCAACTTTGGATCCTGTCCAACTCATGTTCCTATGAGGGGAACTGAGTCTCAAGCTGTTTAAAACAAGTGGCAGCCTCCGTGGTTGTGAAGGTGAAGCCAAGGTGGATGTGCCAAAAACTGCAGTTCCTCTTCTCGTCCACTTGAGGTTGGCTCCAGAAGTGAGTCAGTCTCCGTAAGTCCCCATGTTAAAATGTCACAACTTCACAGCAGAAATAAACATGTTTACAGCCTGGTACAAAAAACAGTTTTGGTCTCTATAGCTAATTTCCCCGTTCATGACAACTGTACTGAGGGTGAATTTTTATACAACTCACCTGTACAGATTATATTAAGGCTTAAAGTTATGCAGAATTAACAGCGTGGATGCTTTGGTTGACAGGTGGTTTGTTTGAGCAACCAGGCTTCATTCAGCCCGCCTCAGGTCCGCCGATGATCCAGGAGGCGGCAGAAGCAGAAGCGCCAACATGGTGCATATTTTGAGCTTCAGAGCGGCTCTTGAGAAACGTGTGGGTGACGTCACGCATACGCTGACTGATTATATCAGCACAAACTAACCCTACAATAAATATTCAGATCAGAATGTGCACAATTGCAACAGCAGGAAACATATAACTGAAGTAAACTTTAATTTTTAACATGAGTACTTACTAATAATGAATATTACTTCTTTATTGGGGCAATACGAACTTTAAATCTCTGCACTGTTTTTGTCCACGATGGAAAATGTGTTTTGCTTTGCCTCGTACCATCTGACATGAGCATGTGTATGTATCTGACTATTATGTATTCTGGTGTTGTTGTATAGTTTGATGTGAACTGTATTTTAGTCTGTCGTCTGTAAATCGTACTGAAAACACTCGAGTAAACACACGTTCTGCAGCTCGGACAATGGCACAGTGTGCTGCGTTTTACTGTGTCGTTTCCTGCGGGTTGCATTTGAACTCAGCACGTACGGAACGCAGAGTGCAAATGTGTGTACGCACTTAGCCTGCGAGAGTGTGTTCTCGTGTTCACCTTGCTTTGGTTTATGTGATCACTTTACAACACACTTGGCAGTTTAGCGGTGTGCCGCGGGTTGTTTTATCGTGTCGTTGTGTGTGTGTGTGTGTGTGTGTCGACAGCAACACCCCGGCATTAGTCTGTGATTGCACTGTTGATTTGTCATTTTGTGCTGTGCGTTGTGTGTGTTTGAGCGTGCCTTTCTATTTGAGGGTGTGTGCTTGTTGTGCATGCATACGAATATGCGTGTGTGTGTGTATATTCCAGTGCAAGATTGGAAGTGGGTCTATTTCTTTTGCAGTCACTGATGTGCCCCTGTGTGTGTAATTGAAATACCTGAGTTATTGACTCTCTCTCTCCTCCAAGTCAAATAACTGCTCCAGGAGTGTGTGAGTGCACTCATTTGGAGGCTCTGGGGCAGAGCAGGCGACTCTGGCAGACCACGGCCTGTCAACCATGGACTACACACACATACATACCAGAGAGGCCTACAGAGGCCAAACTTACACAAATACAGACACGCAGGCTAAATTAAAGGCTCAAACACACACACACACATTTGCATTGATACAAACTACACAAACTGGCACAGACACTCAGATACTGATATGTCTCTATCCCCGCACACACGCTTCCTGTCGAGGAGGGCACACACGTGTGTCCCGTCTCTCTCTCTGACAGCAGCACTCCTCTGTGGATGAACAACTCAGGCTTAGCCTCCTCCTGCCTAAATGGCTGGCTGACTGGCTGACACAAGTGCACACACACACACACACACACACACACCTCGGTTCGCCTGCTCCTTCACTGACTCCTGGCTTCCTGCCCCCTTCACCGCTCACTCGCTCCATACAGGATCACAGCCGTCTGCCAGCCTGCCCTCTTCCTCTCTATTCATCCTATTGTCACCACATTGTCCTCTGCCTCCGTCCCTCCGGGGTCTTCAAATCTCAGCTACACCCTCGCCGCTTTTTTGTACGTCTCTATCTTTTTATTCTCGCTTGCTTAATTCCTTTTTCTCTCTCCCCCTTTCAGTTTTTTCCTCTTTCCTCTTATCTGTTGCCTCCTCTTTTGGGGTTCAATCTGCTCTTTCTCTCTCAATCTCTCCATCTCACTCTCCCCTGTCTCCAACCGGCCATTCATCCTGCTGTACTTGTGTGCTGTAGTGTATTGTTGTCTGTGTACAGTAGCCAGCGCTGACGTCAGCCGTGGATCCACAGAGAAGACAGTGACTGGCTCATAAGCAGATCTAAAGCCTTGCTGGCTGGCTTCCTGCGTCTGGCTGACTGACTCGCTGGCCTCTCTATCCCCCTCTGGGAATTTTAATACTCACTAATCGATCACCTTGTGCCAACAGAGGTGATAATGTGGCCAGACCCTAATTATTGTTGCTGTAAATGAAGAGGTGTTTTGCAGCACTTCATTTTATTCGAGGTTTCTTATCATTCAACCTGCTCCCTCCAGTGATTTTTTTTTTTTTAACACCGTATCTCTCACCTTGCCTCTTCTGCATCTCTCTCGCTCTTCTTTTAGCATGTATTTTTCTCAAAGGCTAATGAAAATTCTGCAGACCTCTGGCACTCTGAATGAGTGTATTGGACAGTACATTAATACTGCTCTTAAAGAAGAGAGAGAAAGAGAGAGAGAGGAAGCCAGAGGAAATGGGGGGGAAACAGGGTGGCGGGGTGCTGTGTAGAGGGGAAAAGGCGGGGTGGTGGTGGGGGTGAGCGGGAGTGCGCGAATCTGGAAATTCAATTATAACTGTGGCCGGGCAGTAATTCCACTGGTATAAATGGGATGGCAGAGCGAGAGGAGAGATGGATGGAGATGGATGGAGCGTGGACAGAGAGAGAAAGAGGCAGAGCAAGAGAAAAGAGAGAAAGTTGAGGAACAAACGGATTCAAGTCGGCCGAGAAACATGAGTGCATCAGTGTTTGCATCATTATTTCGTAATTTCCAAGCACGGCGTCCGCGTCAAGCTCAGCGCTGGATGATAATGACACGTTTCCGACCTCACGTACGCGGCACATTATGCTCGTTATTTGAAAGAGCGTTCTTGTGTTTCACACGAGCATTGTGCCTCTCAACATGCCACCCCAATGGCACAGTCCTGATCTCATTTACGCAGAAACAAGGTAACGGATCAACTCGTGTTCATCCCCCCCTCTGGGATGGGGCACGTTAGCCTTTGATGCTGAGTGAAGCACAGAGAGAGTTCTAAGAAGCCAGGGAGATTTCAACACCCTGCCCGCCTTGCCTTGCCTGTCCTGGCTGTCAGCTGTAACAGATTTTCCTCACATAGAGTCGAAACAGTCTCATTCATATATTTTGCCACATTAGAAGCTCGAATATCCAAGGACATAAACACGCTCCTGTACATTGTGTACACAGGAGTTTGGCTCTCACACTGACTCACCCATGCACAATAACGAGCTCATGTCGCAGAACTGCAGAGTCTCGTCTAGACTTGTATTTCTCACCTCCTCCTCTTCTTCTGTCCGGCTCAATATTCCGTTGCGACGCTGGTGGCAAAAGAGGCAGGCTTGTATATCAGTCTGTGAGCGATGTTTATTGGAGTGTCTGTCTCTGACTGTACTGCTGTTTGGTTTGCTATACATTCTGCATCTCTCATATTTAGATTTAGTCCCTCCAAGGGAAGGGACACAGTTAGGGGATGTTTTATGTGCAGTGTAAGCGTGTATGTGTGCCACTTCCAGTGTATTCATCATGTAATATCTAGCACCTTGCAGGTTACATTGAAATTGCATCGTTCCAACATGGCTATAATGAAACAAATTGATGAAAATGATCGATGAGATCAAGGACAGCAGCTTCCAGTCCCCGGAATTTGTTCCAGCCGCCCCCATGTACAAACTCATTAAAGGAGTCATAAAGGCAACTAATGAAAATCATGACCGGTATCATTACAAGCCCACTGGTGTCCTCTCGCCTTTCTCCTCTGTGAGCGAGAGAATAAAGGCGGCTAAATTAATGTTCGCACCAATAATGTTACAAAACCGCCACCGTCCTTTAAGTAGTATCTGTTCTCCTCTGTGTGTAAAGCCAACTAAATTAAAGTTCAGGCCAACATTGTTACATAACCGTTTACACTCTGCCTCTTTGTCTCTCTGTCATTTTCAGGATGACAACTCCATGTTTTTTCAGTTCGGCCCCTCCATCGAGCAGCAGGCTTCGGTCATACTAAACATCATGGAGGAATACGACTGGTACATCTTCTCCATCGTCACCACGTACTACCCGGGTTACCAGGACTTTGTCACCAAGGTAACCGCACTCAGCCGGGACAACATGCACAAGTAATCAGGGCGTAAATGCGAGATGACACGGAGCAGAAGATGAATTAGCTTCCATCGTTGATCACTTTAATGTCACGCTAGAAATATTGCAGCCATTTACCGGGAGATTTTCTGTATAAATAAACTTTTGGGATAAGAGATGCGTTTCTCAAGCATTCAATTGTTGGTATGAACCCACCATTGAACATTTGAACCTTTATAATAATCCCAATTTGGAGGATTTTCTACAACCATTATATAATGTTGTCACACTTGAGGAACGATGCTCCACTGGTGCTTAAAGTAACAACGTCATCCTTATACAACAATGTGCAAGCAAGTATCAAATTAAAATGATAAAAAGTCCCTTGCACAAATCTAGTGTTTAAGCTAAAAATGTTATGCTTTCGTCAAACTACCATCTAATGATCGTCTTCTTCTTCCTCTGTGCTGTCCAGATCCGTAGCACTATCGAAAACAGCTTTGTGGGCTGGGAACTGGAGGAAGTTTTACTACTTGACATGTCTGTAGACGACGGAGATTCAAAGATCCAAAACCAGCTGAAGAAGCTCCAGAGCCCTGTCATTCTTCTCTACTGCACAAAAGAAGAGGCCAACACCATCTTCGAGGTGGCCCACTCTGTCGGCATCACTGGCTACGGCTACACGTGGATAGTGCCCTCGCTGGTAGCTGGGGACACTGTTGTAGTGCCTGCAGAGTTCCCCACAGGTAGGAAATCTCTCTTATCAATCTCAAACACAAGGTCCACTTGCAAAATTTTCATGGTGTCATGGGAAGGTTGGATAAAGTGAGTCATGCAGTCAGGTAGACCTGCTGACGTACCTATTGAGTTTATTGATGAGTTTGCAGAGTTCAAATTGCGGACACGCTCAGTCTTCATGTCCAATTCATTTTACAATTACTCTGTTTTCAGATGATTCAGTTTTGTGGTTATTGTACTCGACTGAGGTTTGGTGTTGCACAAAGGCTAGCTGTTTCACTCAGAATTATGCACGCAGGCCTTGCATGGCTAGTTTTAAAGATGCCATCCACTTTTCCAACCTGGCCTCCCACCGATCTGACAACAAGTTTGTTAAATGCTTGTTGCTACTAGCCTAAAAATGACAGGCGAGGTGACACGATCGCAATACCTTAAGCTCAAATCCCTTTTGTGAGTACAACAATTACATTAAATGCAGCGTTCGGTGGATCCAAAGTTTTAGAAGTACCATGAACGCATGCAAATTCATACGTGGCCACACTATTCCTCGATTACGCAGTGCTCTACAGGACGACTACCAAACTAGGGAGATCAGCAGTGGTATTGCAGAAGTAGAGATGAGTCATAAAGTTTGCTAACATTAGCTAACATTAGCCACCTTAAGCCACTAGTCATACCAGACCAAGTGAGGCTGTAACAGCAAACTCCTGAGTGCTTTAACCTGAGGGATGGTGTGTTTTATTGCTTAAGAATGCAACTTTTCTATTGTAAAAGGAAGAATGTGGTCTTTCTTCTTTCAAAAACGACATGGTCTCACTTAAAGAAAGCAGCTTCATCATCGGCTAATGAAGACTGTGAGGTTCAGTTAAAGGTTTTGGAAAAAGCTAAGTGGACTTTATTTTGTTAAATTACCGTACCATGGTCAAGAATGAGTCAATGCTAACAGCACTTGGAGGCAGAAATGTTATGTTGCTGTTGTGTTTTATCACGTACAGTAGCTTAATACTTTTCCCCAAAAATGACGTAATGCTAAAGTGTACACCCGTCCAAGAAATTGCAATGTTTCAACACTTGACGTGCTTGACACCACAGAAAGAACACTGAGACTCTGACATGTTACTTCACAATTTTTATTTTGTGGTAGCTGTTTGGATTTTTTCCTTCAAGACAAGAAACAAACTGACCTTTCTCGATAAGAAGTGAAGGAGTGTTTCTCCCTCGCTCTCCCACCACAACACCACTGGAGGTCATTGTAACCTTTGAAGGTCAAATGTGGAACCGAAGTGACATCTAAGTTGGGGTGCATTAACCAGAAAAACCCACTCACGCAATATGTCAGACGCACCTGTCAGACCGCCTCATGTAACTCCACTTTCGGCACTTGGGGGTGGATAGACAGTTTTAGAAAGGCCAACTCACAGTGGGAGTCATACCTGTAACTCTGAGAACTAATGGAACTTTCCAGGACTTCAGTCTATTTTACTCTCTGTAGGACAGTAAACCTCAGAGCAGGTAGTATATTTACGCTGGACATATGAGCCTGATAATTTGTGTTTGGCTTGTTGATTTACGGTGAAGGGGAGATATTACACTGCTGCCTGTCCTCAGCAGTTTCTGGGAAATGGTTGCCAGGCGGAACCCGGGATCGCTGTGCCGTTGAAGCACCGTAACTCAAACTTTTTACCTCTGCTCCCTTATTGGCATCCATGGATGATTTACTCTAAATGAGAGCTAGGAGTGTGTTTGCGAGCCTGTCTGTGTGTGTGTGTGTGTGTGTGTGTGTGTGTGTGTGTGTGTGTGTGCCAATGAGTGTGTTTGCTGCTGTTTTTGTGTAATGTCTTTTGTGCATTTGTCTGTGAAATGTGCGATTGGTTCACAGTTTAATTTGCATGAGAAAATAATGGGTGAGTGTAATCAAATGGGTTGTGTGTTTGTGCTTTTGTGTGTACCTCGCATGGCGGAGGGCCAGAGTGTTTACTTGTCAGCCAGGGTGAACAAAACTATCGTCGTGTGTGTGTTTTGTATCGGTTTGTCTGTTCTAAATTAGCGTTCCACTCTATAAAGTTTGATATATCACCATATCAGTTATGTAAATCACACAACAACTTCTCTCTTGATTTATGTTGCCACGGAGATAATCGTGACTAGCTCATGTACTGCCTGGATGATTACAAAGTGGAGCTGCTGGAGTGGCTGCATTGACGGACACGCACAAACCTCTTTCAGTTAACATTGACTTATCATGGGATTAATCATGTGGGACATAATGACAGATAGCGGGCTGAGTGTCATCGACTCATTTAATGTGCAGTGAATATGATACAAGTAAGAACAAAATCACAGATATTAGATAGATCATTTATACTTTGTGTTACTTTAAATAAAATTGGAGTCAAATTTATTGTAAAATATGATGTGGCATTAAGGTTTTTGTTTTTATTGTGCAATACACAGTAAGACAAAGACACAAAGAGGACATGATGAATACACCATTCAGTTTAAGCTGGTGGGTACATAGTAAACAAAAGACTAGGAATGGAGGTCTAGTCATTTTTTTTAAATATAACATAATATAATTGAATATGAGTCAGTTATGCAGAGGGTTGAAGAATCTGTGCTTGTAAATGCTGCCCACTGCCAATAAGATGAACATTGTAGGATATTAAAGCACGTAAAGCAGCACTGCGTAGAAATAGGTATTTTTGCGATTTAGTGGCTTCAGTTTCAGAGTGCAATACCACTGTGGTGATATCAACAGTTGTCTTTGTTCTGATTATATCACCCATGATCAAAAACTAGCGAGTCGACAACTTTGCTAACAGCCAAACATCAACAAGGTCAACAACACAAGACATAGCAGCCAGCTAATATTACTTACTAGTCCAACAGCAGTCAGCCCAGCTCGGCGTCTGTCTTTCAGCCTTTTATTTCACCAACGATTAAAAGTCAGTCCCAGATTTACTCTTGTCCGGCGGCTTCTTGCTTTGTCACTCTCTCATTTTCTCTTCTTGGCTTCCTCTGTCAACATCCTATTCCTTCCTTTTCGCCTCTGTCATTATGTCTATAGAGACTGCTGAGCCCGGTTACATTGCCCATTTGCCCAGCTCTGGTTCTGGCACGACACTGGCTCTTCTCCCTGTCGGCATTCACTCATGTCCTGAGCACAAAGTTACATAGTGCAGACTAACAGAGACATCGTTCACCAAATTACAAGTCAGTGTAGCATTAGAATAATTTAAAATCTGTTTTTTTTATGGTGGAAAAGTTACACAATGTTGCTTTAACAGTTTCAGCCTTGACAGTCTGTAAAAACTGCACTGAGAGCAGTCTGAGATGCCAAACCATTTAAAAGACTCCTAATTCAGTGGTTTTTAGTTGTGTTATTGCAGATGCATTAATATCCTGATAGCAGCATTTTAACAGAATACTGTCCTGAATTAACCAGGATGAAAAAGCAACATACTGGCATGATATCTGTAGACTTTAGGCATCCGACTGTTGAACTCAATCATTCAGCCAAGCCTTATTTCTGAGCTTTCAACATCAACATCATGAAAGCCACATGAAGCCTGTAGTGGCAGTCAACCACGCTAACTTCTGAACTAGCACAGTGCGAAACGACACCGTGGCACAGCATGTAACTGATGGTGTGGCGGTGTGTGCGCTCTGGGTGAATCCAGCAGTCCAGGGTTCAGCAGACGGTGCACGCTAACTGTGGGGTGAATTTGCTTACTAGGCACACTTAATAATTTGCACCCTGTGTGATGAAGAGCCTCCAATTCTCATGGGTAATTCCACTGATGCCTTCTTTAAGTGGCGCTCTGGGGAACCATCTCTCCTCCTTCCTTCCCTTCCCTCCTTATTTCATACTGTCGTTCCCTTGCTTCTCTGTGTTTTCTGTCTCCCTATCTCAGCCTCCTCTGATTCTCTCCTAACTCTCTACTCCCTTCAGTTCCTTTTGCTTCTTTATCTTTGCGTCTCTGCTGCTGCTGCTGCCTGACTTTTTCCCCTCTGCTTTTTCTGTCCCTCTTTTTCTTCCTCATCGCTCTTAGCTCCTTCTCTTACTAACAGCTTTTCTGTCTCTGTTCTCCCTGATCAGAGTTACACACCACTGCTGCGCAGACTGTGCTAACGTAACTAACCACCAAATCTGACATCACTGACAATAATAAGCCGTTTCCAAAAATACCCAGTGATACGGTAGTTCTGCTGTTGCGTTCTCCAATCAGTTCGCCTGCTTGTGGATAGTCTGTCTGCAGTCTTTGTGATTTTCTTTGTGCATCTGTGACAGCGAGACAGCTTTTGCCTTCAAACAGAGCCAGTATCCAGTTTACAGGCCAGAATCCTGCTCAGCTATATCACTGCCAGTTGACATGACTGTGTTGTGACATTTAAACATGTCCCGAGAGACGTATGAACATATACGCAGCAGTTCCCAAGATGTAGAAAAGAATACTCCTCACGGTGGATGCACATATGCAGCACAAACATGCTGCCAACACGCGCACACACATCATCTTCTTATGAAAGAATCTTCCCCATAAAATAATAAAAGTGTAGAGCGCACAAAGGAGCAAGCGATGGGATTGAGTGAGTGAGTGTTGAGAAAGTGTCAACAGTGTGTGACATTAGATGTGGTCCGGGAGGGCCGGAGCTGTCAGTGCTGAGCCCCCATGAGGAAGGCAGGTTGCCAGGCCGCCTGTCTATTTCTGCCCACTGACATGGTAGTGGACTGGCTGACATGTGGTCATACTCTGTCAGATAGACACAGACCGATGGATGGACAGATTAAAAGGCAGACAGAGACACAGATAGCCTGATAAATTGACTTGAAAGCAGTCAGTGCTTCACTGAGAGCTGCGTGACCTGAACCCAGAGGACCCCAAACTGAGGAAAACCCAAAAGAAATCAGTTATTGGCCATTTTCAGAAGTCATAAGGGCACTTGGTGCTGAGAAAAAAAGAAAAAAGTAGATGTTTCAAGCCTGGACAGTTATTTTTCCAATGTAACCTCTAACCTAATATTGTGGAGTTATGCCAGTAGAGACTGTTTTGCCCGGTTATATAGCCTGCTTGCCCAGCTCCTGTTCTGTCACGACACTGGATACCTTTGATCTGGAAGGTTTGCTCATTAAGTAGAAGTTTCAAGCTTGAACACGTATTTTTCTAGTGTAACTTGTAAACATAATGACATGCCTTTTGCTGCTGGAAATAATGCTAGGTAGTGACTGTAGGTAGCTGGGCATGTTTACAGCTGATGTCAATAAACACAGTTTAACGCACTCCTTACACTTTATTAATGGGTTTGGAGACTCTTTACCGAGTTTTGTTCCTACTACAAACCCATGCTCACCACTTTAACATGTGGAGACATCTACAGCTTGACAGACCTTTGCCTAATTACTTTTTTGACAATCCATCCATCCATTTATCATAAACGCTTATCCTTCAGGGTCAAAGGGACTGGAGCCAATCCCAGGTGACATTGGGCGAGGGGCGGGGTACACCCTGGACAAGTCGTCCATTCATCACAGGGCTGACACACAGAGAGAAACAACCACTCACGCTCACATTGACACCTATGGGTAATTTTAGAGTCACCCGCATGTCTTTGTACTGTAGGGGGAAGCCGGAGAACCCGAAAAGAACCCAGGCAGACATGGGGAGAACATAAACTCCACATAGCTGGCTAAGGGGTTTGAACCAGGAACCTTCTTGCAGTGCTAACCACTACACCACTGTGCTGCCGCTTTTCAAACAGCTGCTTTAACAGCTTATTCACCAAACGTGCATAAATGATGAAAACGTATACATATATGAGCTCGACTCAAACAGTTTTTGAGTCGCGCTCAAGGACGATCCCACCTGTTGGCTCCAGCCTGATAAAAATCCTGACAGCGGTGAACAAGAGAGCTAAATGATTGGTCATTAAAAAGAGATAAACATTGCACACTAGGCTCAGCACTGGGCAGCATGTACTGTGTGTCATCAATTAATGGTGACTGTTTGTCATGACTTAATCATATTATCAATAACGGCAGTTTAATATCAATGAAAGCCATTATCAAAATGTCAGCTGTGTTTTAATTGATGCATAATGGGCCGAGTTTCATCATAAATTGACTCTTCTCATCTCTGTGTTTGTCTTTCTTTATTTTAGATTGATAACAGAGCAAAAATTGATTAAGAAACACACTGAGAGAAGATGTTAGGGTGTCTCACATGTGTGAATCTAAGCATGAACATTCACATCCTTCCTGGATTTACAAAAAAAGCCAAACTACTTCCATTTACTCACTGCTCCCTCTTTGATAATCAATAGCAGAGAGGGACAGTGGGGGTGGAGGAAGGACGGGCATCCTGGCAAACAGCTGAATGGGCTGATGGATGATTGGAAGGTCACCGTGAGAGAGATGGGCAGGGAGACAGAAAAGAGAGAGAGAGAGAGACCTACAAATGAATGTTCATAAACAGACAGATTGTCAAAGGAGAACAAGACTCGGGCAGACAGAAGGACAGATAAACAGGCGTACAACAGTGCAAAGGCCAACAAACAGAGACAGACAGTGCTTTAGACAGACAGATGGACAAACACAGCAAGGTGATAGACGCTTAGTCAGGCAGGATTGGTGTGCTGTTCATCTGCTCTCTGAGTCATCACGTACTGTAGTGTGTGCTCTGTCTCTTGGAGAGTGTTCAAAACATACACTCTGTATATCCTAACAGAGTTATCCCTGTCTCTACCCACTTTAGTCCTCTCCATCTGTCTCTCTCTCCTCTGTCTCTCTTCACTTTTCCCCATACAACCCAGTTCACCTCTCTCATCCTCATGCTTTATTTACCTCCGATTCCTGGATCCATTCCTACTCACCTCTCTATTTTTACTAATCCATCTGTCCCCTTCTGTCCCGCCATCTTTTCTTTCGTTTTTTTTTCCACACCACCTGTGACCCTTCTCTCTCCTCGTCTTGCTTTCGTCCAACCCCAGGTCTGCTCTCCGTGTCCTACGACGAGTGGGACTACAACCTAGAGGCCCGCGTCCGCGACGGCGTGGCGATCATCACCATGGCGACCTCCACCATGATGATGGACCGCGGGCCTCACACCCTGCTAAAGTCCGAGTGCCACGGAGCTCCCGACAAGAAGACTCCCATCTCAGGCAACCCCAACGAAGTGCTCAGGTGAGTGAAGGCTGGATTGTGTGGCCCAACTGTCCATCACGTGTGATGTTTAACAGTGTACCAGGTCGGCTGTATGTCTGTATAACTTCCATTTATTTGTAGCATAGCATGTCCAAGATGGATTATTTACATATTACAGCTTTATTTAGTTTAATTGCTTGGTTGAAGGAATAGTTTGACATCTTATAAAGATTGATACCTCTCTCATATCCGTCTGATAAATATAAGACTACAGCTGGCAGCTAGTTAGCTTAGCTTAGCACAACACAATGACTAGAAACGGGTGAAAACAGTTGACGTGGCTCTGTCCAAAGGGTAAATTTACCTACCAGTACCTCTAAAGCTCATTAATTAACATGTTATATCTTGCTGTCGTCATCATTTTATGGGATATTGTGTGTCTGATGATTTACTGGGTGGGATCAGTTGCTAGGCAAACAAGAAATGGAAACCATAGAAATAAAATCCGACACATTTTCGCCTTAACGCTTCAGTTTTTGTACCAATTAAACAAAGGAGATATAACACGCTAATCAGTGAGATTTGGCGGTGCCAGGCTAGCTAGCCAGGCTAGCTATTTCCCACTGTTTCCAATCTTTATGCTAAGCTAAGCTAAGCTAAGCTAAGCTAAGCTAACTAGCTCCTGGATGTAGCTCCATATTTAACAGATAGATATGAGAACCAGGAATCAAACCATGGACGTTGCACTTACGTGGTATGGGCCTTAACCATCAGGGGCACCCGAACTACCCCTTTATTGTGTTATATTGACGAGTGATTGCTGACCACCTGAACACTAATACCTGTCAGATATACCACGATCACATGACAATTTCCCAGGTGTGTCTTTTTGAGAGATGTCGTAATGCACAAGTTGAGAAGTAACTGGATTTTAGGATACTGAGGCTAACAAAGGAGACACTAAATTGAGAATAAAGCCCTATTCGCACGGGATTAGTATTACCTGGGGACCTCTGGTAATTTGTAATAATTGCGGAGGACGTCTGTGATCATAATCCCGTGCGAATGCGCCATGTCAGTAATTTGTAAAGTAAAAATTCCCCCGCAAATTACCTACTATATTTCACCAAAGACCGACGTCCCGTGGTAATACTAGTCCCGTGCGAATCTGCATCTCAGTAATTGAGGGGCATTTTTTGTTTTTGTTGTTTTTATTGCGCGCCTTTTCTACGTTGAAACCATACTGTACGGGTTGAAACATGGAGGCTGCGGTGGAAATTCTGACTATTTCATATATATATTTTATAAATTATTATTATTATTACAACAGATTGCGACGTGCGCACGGCTTTGACGTCACATCAGGGCCGTAATGTCAGTAAATTCGAGTAAAATACAGACTTCACTTATCCCGTGCGAATGCACCGCAAGTAACACAGATGTGGGGGTCTACTTGACAAATCACCAGAGGTCCCCAGGTAATACTAATCCCGTGCGAATAGGGTTTAAGAAGGAATTTATAGAATATCAGTGCAGTTTTTAGGACTCTCAGTATGTTATGACATCTTCAGCCTTGAAATGGAGACGACCCCAAAGCTCACATATCTGTTTAGTATTTGTTGCATATCGCAGATCAAGTGACTTGTGACATCTTGGTATATTTGTATATTTAACACATTATTATTACAGTTTGTGTTATAATGAGAAAATCTGAATGCACTGCAGGAGTAATGTTCTTTTTCCTGCTTTGTGTGCAGTAAAACAAACCCTAAAGCAGTCCTGCTCATATCCCATGAAAACAATGTATAATAATAAAGTATAGAGGCCACGTGTCTCAGCAGTGGTCTCATTTGTTTCCAGTCATTTGTTTACAATTACACTAATGTCTCCAAATTAACGTGGCAATGATTTATGGATGCTAAAATGCTACACGCAGCAGCTTTAGAAGGTGCACGGGTTCAGGTGTTGCAACATCAACGCGAGCATCCTGCCAGAGATCAGCACAACCATGGGTGCAGCAGATGCTGGCACACACACACACACACACACACACAAACACACACATGCACCTTCATCCCCTGCATACTGTGATCATCCTCCTCCCCCTCCCCATGTAATAATACCCTACGCACACAAACACCCCCCTTCACATGCCCCTTCCTCAGGAAAAATCCAACCCCACCCCCTCAGCTGTCTGTCTCAGCAGCAGGCCTTTTGAACTGGTTGTGAAGCGCAGCGTTCGGCGGCGCTTTGCTCTGCGCGCTGCCTAATTGGTCCCAATGGCGTTTCAGTCGACGAGCACTAGCCCCTGTCGTGCTGTGCTCCAGAGCTCAGCGCTGTGTTATATTCAGGGGCAGTTTCACCCCTCTGACACTCTGTAGCTGTATGTGTGTGGGTATGTGTGTTTTTTATTGCTCTAAGGAGCTGTCAGTGAAGGCCAGATGTGTGTGTTTGTATAGGTATTGTAAAGGATGTGAGCCTCTTTTTTTTCCCACTGCCTGATTACAATCACACATTCACCCTGAAATACCAGTTCAGGAGCTCGCTGGAGGAACACGTGCTCACCTTTTTTTGGATCGCTCTGTGAATGAGGGATGCTCCAAGCTTAACTACATCCTGCACTAAGGCAGCAGAGCTTTGTTGTCCGTTCCAGTGAACTCTTTAGATGTCATTTCAACCCCCTGTCTGCTTGTTCGTTCCTTTCCGAGGCTTTGCATTTGTTTCACCGCTGCTTCCTGCTTTGAGATAACAGTTTTGGAGTTTGTGGCAGCTGCTGTTGCCCTAGAATACAATTCCCCTGTTCTGCTCTGTTGTGCCTCGATGTGGTCTGCTGTGCTCTGTGCTATTCTTCTCGACTCTGCTGTGGTCCTGTGCTGCTCCTCTACTCTTGCTCAACTCCCCCTTCGAAACTTCATCATGTTCTCCTCTGTCCCCCCTTACCCCGTAGTCTCCTCCTTTGTTCTGTCCTGGTCTGCTTTTATACATCTGCTCGCCTTTTGTTCCACTTTATTCTCTTCTGTCGAGCGCTGCTCTGCTCTGTTTTCTGCTCACACCTTCTCCTCTCCTCTCCTCTCCTCCCCTCTCCTCTCCTCTCCTGTCCTCTCCTCCTGCTCTGCTCCTCCCCAGCCATCGTCTGCGCTCCAGACCTGCAGTTTTATAATCAACTTAGCTGTGTTGTTGATTAGATCAGTCGCGAGCGCTGCTAAGATCCTTCGCCCCTCGCTGCCTTAACTAAATTTGTTTGGTGATAACCTTTGTCTTCAAGTGTTCAATCAAGAGATTAGCATTTGGCCTACAGTCTATATAACTGGAAACTGAATGAATGGCTGGCTTTCCTGGTTTGCTGGCTGCTTTGGTTGGTTGGTTGGCTGGACGGATGCCCCGCTGTCTGGTTGGTTCACTACTAAGTGAATCAATGGATGAATAGATGAAAGATGGGTGGAAAGGGAAGCAGCTCAATCAAAAGGCTCTTTTGTAGGGCAGGAAAACCTTA
Organism: Sciaenops ocellatus; assembly: GCA_033000465.1. NCBI lineage: Eukaryota > Metazoa > Chordata > Actinopteri > Sciaenidae > Sciaenops > Sciaenops ocellatus. The sequence goes on from CP136877.1 coordinate 22,178,139, forward strand.
AATTCAGCGACGATCCAAACGTGGTTTATACATTTTTATACAGACTTTTGCAGCAAGTCACTCATAAATAAATCAGGTTATTAATCCTTAGCAGTCAAGAATGGCATGCAGTAGCTGTTAAAAGCTTGTTTTTTTTGCTGCGAGATATTAGCTTGGCTTTGCTGGACGTCAGACTGATCTTAAAACTATGCAGACTTCACATATTGACACCTCAGAAAAATCACCAGTTCATGAAGAACAAACTATTCAACTGTAGAGCGAGCATGACTCAGGAACTGCTCGGCCTATTTCTCAGCGAGCGGCGAAGAAGAACTCGTCAGTGGCCCTTGAAATGCCGCGTGACGAACCACGCCGAACATTTGTGGGACTGTGCATCCCGATCTGATGCTTAAGTCTGGTCAGGATCGTGTAATCACACGTGACTTTCTTTTCCAGCTTGCACATTACAATAGAGAATCGTTGCGCGGTCACGGTCATCTGCTCAGCCATACATAATGCCAATCCCTCTTTGCTTAGCATTTCCTTGTCCAGCCCTTTAGAGCTCCAAACAACACCACGAGAGGAGGACGCGTCACTCGGCTAAGTAAATTAAGTCCACTGTAGCCGGCCGCTGTGACATTCCCGGCTAATGCTACAGTACGAGCCTGACAAATGAAGATAGCAGAAAGAGGAAGAAGAGGAGAGCGAAGCACAGAGAGCAAAAAGACACAGCGAGGGAGCGATAGCAGGGGAGAGAGACACACACAGAGAGAGAGAGGGAGAGACCACTGCTGAGCAATACACAACAGTGTGAGAATCATGAGTTTGACAACAGTGGTCCTGACCTTGCCAGGCGTGGACAGGTTCCAAATGAGCTTGGAGTTGGAAAGGTGTCAAGTGCTTTTAAGCTCTGTGGACATTTTTGAACTTTTGTGGCCCCAGTGAGGCTTTCAATAGAATGTGTGTGTATATATATATATATATATATATATATATATATATATATATATATGTGTATGTGTGTGTGTGTGTGTGTGTGTGTGTGTGTGCGGTACAATCTGAAGCAGCATTTTGACCCTATTGAGCTGAGGGATGAGTGTGTGCCAGCTCGATGGACACCGTGTCCACCTGCTAGCTCATTTCAGACGGGAGTCTATAAAGGCCAGTGGAGTGTGTGTTTATGGGGCAGGCCAGCGGGAGGCGTTAAAAAGGTGCCTGTTTGTGATGGGGCTTGATTGGAAGTAGGTCAGGATGCTCTCTCACACACTCCTCTTCCTTCCTCTTCTCCTTTCACTTCATTTTTTATCGCCGTCTCTCTTTCTCCTCCTTAATCTTTTCATCTGTCTCTGTCACTAAATCTCCTTTTCCCTGCCAGGTTTATTCAGTCCTCTACTTTTTCTGTCGCTTCATTTCATCTCACATAATCATCACCTCTCCCTCTATTTTTATTGCATTATTTTTACTTTTTTTTTTCCTGCCCTTTGCTGCTTCCTCCTTCTGCAGGCTAATGTAACTTTTGATTCTCGTAAGGTAAGTTTGTCTTTTAAAGCTCCTGAAAAAGAGAAAAAGAATATCGCCTCGGGTGTTTTATCGTCTCTGAAATAAAGAGAATCCACTCCGTTCAAGGGCGACCATTTTGAATTAATTTCATTATGATATCTTTGAATCAAAAGCTGTCTATCATTTGTCAAAAATAAATCAAATCAAAGCCACATATCTGGTGCTGTTTTCTACTTCTCCCTCCTTCCTTCCTTCCCTCTCTCCTTTCTGTGTCTCTGTTCCTGTCCTGTCATCTCTCCGCTCTCTTCCCATTAGCACAATTTATTACACTGTTTACACATTCAGCTCCCTTGTCTGAACACACACATGGATACCACTAGATACTTGCACATGCACACACACACACAGACAACGTTCACACCGTGTAACCGTGTGTGTGTGTGCATGCAGCTTAGAGCTCCGGTATTTTTGTCTGCCACGGTGCCATATGGGGCATGTTATCATTCTCCATATAGATTCCTCCTGCACAAATCCAATAAGTACATTGCACCACAGTAATTGCCAAGGAGTGTAATTCATGACTAATTCATGTCGGGGTTAATTTATTAAAAATGACTTATCAATATTTCACACAACTCCTCCATTATTCACAGCAGAACATGCGCTAAAACGTATCTGTGTCAGGCCATGGAGTTAGCATGGCAAGTGTTTGTCTCCCTGTGTGTGTGTGTGTGTGTCTGGCACTCAGTTGTTCTGATTCACAATTGTGAGAATTCACCTCGAATAAAGAAGAAGGGGAAAAAAAAGAAAAACTATAAAGGAGCGACTGACGAGTGAAAGGGGTTGTTGTCGCTGTGGATGTGGTTGGAGCTCTGCCTGCTGGAGTCCGGTCAGTGTCGCTCGCTTTCCTTCGCCAGGTGGAGACAGCTGCTGCTGCTGTTTGAATTTTAATTCACCTGCTGTACAGTACCGCCGAGATACTCTCTCCTCTGCTCGAGCTCGAGCTGCAAACTGACAGGCTGGGTTCAACAGGATATCACAACACAAAAGCGGTTTAGTGGGTGGGTGCATGTGTGTAGGGCGTTCTTGGCACCTTCAGTGCCATCCCATGGTGCATACAGGAGCTTTAGAAGACATGGTTAGAGACCTGTTCAGTGGACGGCTTGCAGATGTGGACGTACTGCATGTACGCCTGTGACTGCTGCGTTTAAAGTGTTTGCAGGCGGCGCATGCGTGTACAGTTTTAACAGGAAGTTCAGAGGAGGTGACGGGCAAAAGCGGGTATGGTCGCATGGATGAAGCCGGAGCGGCTTCCTGTAAACACAGGAGTCATGATGGGAGAAGAGCGCTGCAGTCTAGTAATAATACGTACCATCCCCTCCCTCTTTTTTCTTTGAATCCCACCTCTCTCTCTCTCTTTCTCTCTCTGTCTCTTTCGCTCCCACCCTCTGCGAGATTACCGTTACCATAGTAACACAGCAGATTGGCTTGGAAGTCACAGTGGTTGTGGGTGCCATGGCAACACACATATGCTTGTGTTTCGCTCCGTTACTGCTGTCAACGTGTGTAGGATGCACACACACACACACACACACACACACATATGCAGGCCCCACATTGTTGCATGTAACAATAGCTTGCTCGATAAAGATTAAAGGGGCGGGTGGGGGCACGGCGTAGAGTCATTTTGTAAATGGCTTATGATTTATGCAGCAGATTCTGTGCACTTTGTGTCAGTGCCAAAGCTCTACAGGACGGGGCGGTTAGCCGGACACACGGGGGGCTGCATGAGATGGTATGATGGTGGATGATTCTGCTCATCGCAACCCATTGGAAATATCAATATTTAATACAGGAAGTAGAATAAGGAGGCTGGCATTAGAGTAATTGCTGGATTATTACATAAGTCTACTCTGTACGTAGGACCTGCATGGATAGATAGATGCATGCTTCCTTCAGGTCCAGCTAAAATGTCACACAGGGTTAAAGTTGAAACAGTGCAGCGGTGAGGTGAGGCGGTGTGTAACGTTAACGTAGAGCTGCAGCGAGGTCGAGCTTCATCGCTCGCTCTCTCTCCTGAGGTAAAACGATGGTTCAACACACACACACATTTTGCTGGTGGTCATGTGTCCTGATACATGACCCAGTCCGGTGTTTACAGACCTCACACACTGGCACAGAGCCAATGCTTTTCACACACACACGCACACACACACGCACACATGTTCACTCATTTGTCATTTATATATTCATCTACATATATATGGTGTGCACGGTTTTGAGGCAGAGTGTTTCCATGGAAACAGTCAGAGAGATAGAAAGGGAGAGAGTAAAGGTTGAGGGAGTGAAAGAGTTAAGAGATTCAGAGTGTGTGTGTGTGTGTGTGTGTGTGTGTGTGTGTGTGTGTGTGTGTGTGTGTGTGTGGGATGACAGTGAAGTGATTTGAGTTCACCTGACATAAACATCCCTGTTCTCATATACACACACTTACACACTCCCACGCACATTCACCATAATCACTGCAAGAGAATACAGCGTTGAGTGTCTGCGTGTGTGATGTGTGATGTGTGTGTGTGTGTGTGTGTCTGTGTGCGTATGTTTTGTGTGTGTTTGTTGTGTTTACTTGAAGGGAGGTGAAATGATTTCACCTGACAGAAACAATGCTGCTTTCTCTCGGTTTTTCTCCTTCTCCGCCACACAAACACACCGACTGAAGCAGACACAAACACACACACACGCACCAACACAAAATGATCTGACAAGCTGCTATCAGTGTATCATATCATACTTTTTGTTACATTTAGACACAAACTGCATTACTCATTTTTCTGCCTCCTGTCTTTGTCGCTCTCTCCAGAGCTTGCTGTATGATTTGTCAATGGGACACGACAGGACTGTAAAAAATAATTTATTTTGAAAGTGATGTAACAAAAAATTTTAAGTTTCTTTGTATGTAGTCATCTATGTATCATTTGTTCAAGTGCTACCTCTGTGATAATCACAGTGTAGTGAGTATAAGATTATAAGAGAAGTTGTTTCAGTACAAATAACAAAAAATATTTGATTTCGAAAAGAAGGTTTGTATTTGTTTAGTGTCCGTGTATTGATTCCAATAAAACACAACTTCAAAATAATATTTATGCAAACAAATTTAAATCTAAAACTGTCCAAACAGTGATTTCAAATTTGATATTTCTTTTGTTCACATGATTTGATGATGGATGAGTTTCGTGTTGATTATTGGTAGTGTTGGTAGAAACCTCCAACCAGCCAGGGAAACAGAAGACAGTTAGCTTAGCTTAGCACACAGACTGGAAACAGGGGGAAACAGCTAGCCTGGTTCTGTCTGAAGTTAAAGAATCCACCTACCAGCACCTCTAAAACTCACTATTTAACACATGGTGGGCGGCTGTAGCTGTACTGTGGGTCATCCACTAATCAGATGATCAGTGGTTTGATACCCGGCTTCTCCGGTCTGCATGTCAAAGTGTCCTCGGGCAAGATACTGACGCCCAACTGTGGGTGTGTGAATGTGTATGAAAAAAATCCCCAAAACTGATGAGCAGTTGGCGCCTCGCAAGCCAAGTCAGTATACTGTATGAATGTGTGTGAATGAGATATGTAGTGTAAAAGCACCTTGGTGGTCGGAAGACTAGAAAGACGCTATATAAGCACAGTTCATTTACCATTTACATTATATACATTTTGTTTAATCTGTACAAAAAAACTAAGCGTAAAAATGTCAGTTTTAGTTTGGTAAGTAGGGCTGGATATCAAAACCGATACCGGTAACGGTAAAGTTATGCTGATACCAACAGAATACGTCATCTGATACCCGGTGTCAAAGAACCCACGGTGCAGCTGTCCACTCTAGTTTTCAATGCTTGATGAAGTGCTTTATAAAGTTGCTCATATTCTCAGTTTTGCAGTTTTACAAGGGGTTATGTGCACTTTATATTATTTTTTTTTTGGGCTGACAAATAACTTCCTGGAATCTCCACTGGTTGCCTGGCAACTGCTCCCAGACCAGAAAAAAAAGTCTGGCACATAACCCCCGGTAAATATGCCAAATGTCATTTTTACACTTTGATTTTTGTACACATTAAACAAACAAGATACAACAGTGAGTTAGTGAGCTTTAGACAGTCTGGCTACCTATTAGCTCCCCCCCATCTACCTGTCTTTGTGCTAAGCTAAGCTAACAAGCTGTAGCTTCATAACTTCTTATCTAACTCTCTACCAAGAAGCATGCGAGCGTATTTCCCAAGAAATGTCTAAAAAGGTCACGTCATTAAGCATGATTGAACCTGGGATGATTGGAGAGGTAATTGCTGAAATACAATTTTCCTCAGTCTCGTCCTAAAATCATCATTTGCTCAAATGTCTGCAACTGATGACTAATGTATATTCATCTATTTATGAAAAACCTGTTTAGACATTGGCTGATAGCTGTTTCCTGGCAGATGATGGACTTATGTAACATCAGTGGATTTGTCTGAAAAGATAAATGCTTAAAAAACAAACCGGCACACAATGAAACTTTAATGTTTGTGAAATTGAGTCATCCGACGACAAAAGATACAGATATATAGAGCAAATAAAACATTCGAGAGCTGCGGCTGACAGAGATATTTTTCAGGGAATGATATGTGCGCCTCAACACGTCTCTCTCTGTGTCCCCTCCACGTTTCCCTCTACAGGTACCTGATGAATGTGACGTTTGAGGGGCGTAATCTGTCGTTCAGCGAGGACGGATACCAGATGCACCCCAAGCTGGTCATCATTCTGCTCAACAAGGAGAGACAGTGGGACAGGGTGAGAGAGAGATGGAAGAGAGAAGGAGAGAGTTGTCCGTGTGTGTGTGTGTGTGTGCATCTATATTCATGCTGCTGGTTAAAACACGTAGAAACAGTCATGCCTGTAATGTGTAAACTATTAAAGTAAATGAAAGACAGGGCGCTCGCAGCGCCAGTGAGTTAGCTGTAAGTTCAGTATCTGATTGGTCCATCTGTCGGCGTTTCTATCTGCATCACTCATCATCTGATTTTCACTTTTTAAGCATTTTAAGCCCTAAGCTTTATAGGCGCTTCTCTGATTAGATATTATCAACTCGGCGAAGGTGCCTTTGAGCAAGACACTGCAGCACAGGCTCCAGAGTGGTGATGTAGTATGAATGCTTGTCTGCATCTGTTCATTTTAAAACTTTGGGAAGCGATTATGATGTGCTACCCATCATTTATCTAACATTTCATCCTCCAGGATTTGTTTTTTCGTTGGTTTTTATCGAAAAGTGTCTCTCAGGACCGCAGAGAGTTCCTGTCTACTAACCCAGAGCAAGTAATTGTAAAAATATCACCAGTGTGTGTGTAATACTGGGTATATTTGAATGCTCATCTTAATGTAACTGAAGCCAAAGCAGCTCAGAGGATCATACAGAATATAGAAAGTGTTCATGAGATATCATTTTCAGTTAGGAAGAATAAAATATGCATGTTTTGCTGCCCGTACAGAGCTGCATGTCTTTTGGTTGCACAATATGCTTTCACTAAAAATAATCTCTGTAATAGTCAGACGTCATGGGAAAGACAGAACATGTGGTTTAATTGGCTGAAACAGCCACCATGTGACTTTTAGAAAACAGCATATTCGTGCTAGCGTGGCTATTAGGCCTGCATTGTTTAAAAAAATCAGATACCAGTACCCTTAAAGTGATACCAGTACCACTAGAATACTTCATTTGATACCTGGTATCAAAGAATTGACACAATACTTTCAAATGTTTTGGTGCCATGCTGAACTCAAATACACGACATCACCACTACAGACGTTATGTAGCCGCTAGATGCTAGCTCTCTGCGTTGACGTTTGCATGATTGGCTGTGAGCAAAGTCGTACAAATAGTGTTTTTTTTTCTAGATCTGGGCACAAAAAGGGTTTAATGCAAATATTGTTGGACTGGACTGGAGATACTAGTTGGTACTAGGTCATTTTGGTGATAAATATCGTCACAAAGCAGAGGCATTAATGGCTTACCATTACCTCGTTTTCTAAATAAAAATAAGATACTCATCTACAGGAACAGTTTACACTCTATCTGTTATACGTACATGGACGACAGTAAAGTTAGTTTGTGTGTCTTTAGTTTAAGAATCAGTTCAAGCATAATTACACCTGTGTACCACAAGATTCTGTGCGTACAAATAAGCATATGCCTTCTGAGATCAGCGATGAAAGTCTGTGGTCGTACTGGGCGGCGAAAGCGTGAAAACTAAAGTTTAGTCAAACTTTACAGCTGTCTCTGAAGGTTAAAACGTTCTGTTGTACAGATGGAGAAATAGATCAAACTTCTCCAAGAGGTGCTGGTGGTGCAGATAGGACAACAACAATCCTGAGTCATACTCTGAACCAGCAACCTTAAACGAACTTGATGCTCCTCGCCACCTGCAAAGTCACCAGCATGCATCTGTGTTTCCTGATGCTCAGCCTCTATTGTATCTGTGTCCTGCAGTCTGACTCCTTTGACTCTCCCTATTCTTTATTCTCAGTGTTTCTCTCTTTCTTCTGCCTCTCTAATCTATATTCTGTCCTCTGATCAGGGAACAAGGTGAATCGCTCCCCTCCTGTCTCCCCCTCTCTCCCTCTTCTCTCTCTCTCTCTCCCCCTTGCAGCCTGCACCACCCCTTCTCTTTCCTCTTCCTCCTTCTCCTCCTCCCGCTCCCTCGCTCATGTTTAATTCTTAGCTTGACTTCCAGCTGAACCACTTTTCTTGGTTCCTAATGAGTTCCAGCTCCTACAACCATCATCCCACCGCACCTTTGAAGATGCGTGAAGACTCTGTAGTGTCCGGTCCAGTTTACTCCCCTTCAAGCTGATTTTAACTCTTCTCTCTCCACCTCCCTTCCTCTTTCTTTCGTTCTTTCCCTCCATCAGTCTGTCTCCATCACCTACCTTTGTGTCCAGATAGAAGAAGGCTTCATAGTGCCCCAGAGACGCACACAGCCTTAGCTTGTCCACCCCAGGCAGCCTCGGGAAGTTTGCGTTCCCTGGAGTGCAATAAGTGTGTGTACATTTACATATTTAACTTTGCACACTCGCGCCTCGGCTCCATGTCCTGCCCTGCCCTCTCTCCCATTATCGTGTATCCACTTATCTGATGATCTGTATCCACCCACATCTCCCCCTCAGTGAAAGTAGGCACTTCTGCAGGAAAGGGCACAGGCAGGAGTCTCCAGGTATGGTTTCATGTGATCAGCATGATCAGCATCTGGAGGGGAAATTGACTAATTGATGACGCTCATTCGGTGGAGGGGAGCCACGAGGTCTGGAGGGCCCTCCAGACGTACAGCTGGACGCTCCTCCGCGGAAGAGCCAGCATTTTGCATCTGAATGAGCTCCATCTCCGGCACAGACACTCACTTGACGCGTCTATTTTCTCTCTTTCTCCCTGCAAATCTCTTTTTTTTTGCATTTGTTTGTCTATATCTCATTGCCCTCTGTCTTTAATCTCTCCATCCACCTTCTCAGCCTCACTGTTTGTCTCCCCACCCTCTCTTTCTTTGAATCTGAATTCTGCTCTTTCCCCCGTTCCAGTCTCGTCCTTCATGTTAACCTTGCTCTCATTCTCTACTCTGGGTCCCAGTCCTCTCCTCTCCTCTCCTCTCCTCTCCTCTCTCTCCTCTCCTCTCCTCTCCATCACTGTATTTCACTTATATCTTTTATTATCCGTCATAAAAACGCTCCTATTCCTTCGTTACCTCATTGTCATTTCATTGACAGATGGACTAATCACAATTAAACCCGGAAAACAGAAAACGAGGCAGTTAAACCCAAATCAGAGTGAGATTTTTTTTAGCATAATGAGCGTTCAAACTCGTTCAAACATTGCTGTGTTGTGAAGTTTTTTCAGCTCTGGCTAACTGTTTGCAAAAGCAAAGCTGCAGTTATTTTTGATAGACTCATTGCAGCGTGGAATTTAATTGGAACAATTTTTTTGTTAATTTGATTCCTGCCCAATGATTCATTTCATCTCTGTATTTTACTGTTACACTTGTTAACACTGAGCTGCTTGTCCAGACTGAAGACTTACGGGTCTCCGTGATTGCAGTTCTGGAAAATAACACTAAGGAATAAAATCTGAATGTCATTTGTTGACCGTGTGTCTCTGCAGGTGGGTAAATGGGAGAACGGTTCCCTGTCCATGAAATACCATGTGTGGCCTCGCTATGAACTATATGGGGGGGCAGCAACCAGGGAGGATGACCACCTGTCCATCGTGACATTGGAGGAGGCTCCGTTCGTCATTGTGGAAGACGTGGATCCGCTGAGCGGGACCTGCATGAGGAACACCGTGCCCTGCCGGAAACAGATCAAAACACTGTGAGACTCAAAGCTCAGATAGCTAAAAACAGTGTCTGAAAGAAGAATAAGAATGCATGTCAAGAAGAGAACTTCTCATAGATAGAGACTGTTTTTCTGTCCATCTGTCACAGTGGCTCACAGATCTTACCTACTGCAGAACGGACCAAAGTAGAAACGAAAAAAAATTGGCAACTGCCTCAATTTTGCTCATGAATGATGTTAATTTCCCACGGCAGCTGCACAGAGCCAGAGGTAGAATCAGTTCACACTTCATCTGTGTGAGACGGACAGTGCCAGAAACACCAAATCACGACCACGAAATTCAGACAGAAGTGCACATGGGATTAAATGATTGTCTGTCTCATCTATCTGTTTATCTACGCAGCAATCAGACAAAGGAGTCGGGGATCTACATAAAGCGCTGCTGCAAGGGTTTCTGCATCGACATCCTGAAGAAGATCGCCAAGTCGGTCAAGTTCACCTACGACCTTTACCTGGTCACTAACGGCAAACATGGCAAGAAGATTAATGGAACGTGGAACGGCATGGTGGGAGAGGTGAGGACATAACTGTGTGTCTCCTAGGCCACTCTTTCAATCAGTTTCCAAGTTTTCACTCGGTGGAAAGCTGCCTCTTTGTGCTTGTCCTGGTCATGCATGTGCAAACTATAAAACAATCTCATTTGCAGTTTGTTGAAAAAGCTTCCAAATGAAGATTTCAACTCCCACTTTGCACTGTTTTATTATTATTGATGTTACTGCTGCTTAAAAGGCGGTGTTAAGACATTTGGGTGTACATTATAGAAGGATATTTGCATATTTGGCAACAAGTCAGTCAAGGAAAAGAAGAATGACTTCTGTCCCTGCGTTTGAGGACTCAACGTTGATGCAGAAAGTTGAAAATGACTCCAAACAGAGCAGTACAGTAGAAAACAACATGAACAACAGACTGCAAAGGTGTAGGCTGAAGCTGCAGCTTGTTGCACCAACCTTTTTAGCAAAACACTTCCTACTTAACATTAAAAGTAGCATCAGAACAATTTAACACCATTCATACGATACTAATGCCAACATAACAATCTGACAACAGTCCTCAAATTCACCCTTTTTAATAGTGATATGTTTTTTTACATTAAACTTGACTCCTCTCAAATCATTTTCACTTTTATTACTCTTTTGGTAATATAAGTGAACAATAGAAGGTGTGGAAGTCCTTAATTTTATATATTATTGCAACAGTTTTTCACATTTTTGTGGCTCAAATATATGTGGTAGTGCCAAAAACTGCAGTTCCTCTTGTCGTCCACTTGAGGCTGGCTCCAGAAGTGAGTCAGTCCCCATAAGTCCCCATGTTAAAGTGTCCAACTTCACAGCAGAAATAAACATGTTTACAGCCTGGTACAAAAAACAGTTTTGGTCTCTATAGCTAATTTCCCCGTTCATGACAACTGTACTGAGGGTGAATTTTTATACAACTCACCTGTTCAAATTATATTAAGGCTTAAAGTTATGCAGGATTAACAGCGTGGACGCTTTAATAGTTACAGGTGGCTTATTTGAGCATCCAGGCTTCATTTCGGCCCGCCTCAGGTCCACCGATGATCCACATCTTTGCCGATGTTTAGATTAGCCAGGACTGCCAAGATGGCGGCAGCTGAAGCCACCACACTCTGAGCTTCACAACGGCTCTTCAGAAACCTGTGGGTGATGTCACGGATACGCTGTCCATTCTTTATACTGTCTATGCAACATAATTTGTCTATCATCCCTCCAAAAATGTGTTTTCAAATGTGTTACTTACTAATTTACCAACTTAACTTCAGAGACAGTTTGTTGAAATCGAACACTTTAGAAAGTCCAACGTGGTATCAAGTTCTCAACATTACAAAACAAATTAGTATCATGCACAAATAAAACAAATCTCGACTCAAATTCTCATTTGAGTTTCTAATTAGATACCTTTGTACTTAGACACTGCAAATGAGACAAAGCTTTGCGCACATACCCACACAACAGCGTGCAAATCGTCATCACTGCACAGTCGGTGTAAACCTGCCAAGACTTCATCGAGACTCTTGGAATTACTTCCAAGGTGGAGGTGAAGTTGAAGCAAAGATCAAAGGGGAGACAGAGTTACAGTCTGTGTTCAGCTCTTGTGCTATATTTAGTTTCCATAGGAGCTCGCCTGAAGGGTTCATTTCCTCTTTGAAGTGTGTTTTCAAACCATGAATTATGAGCTTTCCTTTCCGGGTCAAGCCTCTGCCCAACAGACCTAACACCTGTGTCAGATGGGCTAAGCACCTCACCCAAGGGTGCGTACAGTTCAGTCAGCTGCAACAATTCACTTTGGGCTCTAAACATTCTCTTAATCGACATTGGTCCCAAGGTAAGGTCGTTGTCAGTTCTCATACTTCAGCCTATGAGAACGAGCTGCACTCGTGCTCTCTGACTTTGGCTGCTTATTAATGAAGAGAGAGAAAAAAGGCAAACAGATGAATCGATCGTACCCTAAAGGTCACGGGGTGAAAACACACCCTGTCCTGTCTTTGTGTGGAAGTTTGAACAACCTTCAGAAATCACAGACGAGATTATGTGTCCATTTATGTCCTGCTTTTTTCAATTTACATTAAACTGACCCATTTAATCTATTATATAAAAGCCATTTAAGTTATCCTGCCAGTCAGATGGCTTATTTAGCGGGCACGGAGCTGTAAGTGTGGTCACCTGTAATAAACGCCACCGTCCTGACTAAAAGCGCCGTAATGTGCCGTCTCCTCCTCACCTCCACAGATGAATGGTCATTAGGAGGAGGAGGGGAGACCGGGGGAGACGCTTTCACCTCACCCCTCTCTCACACACAGACAAGGGACACTTATGCATGAATGATCACAGAAATAAGAGAATACATGCATGAATGCGGACACATGGACACAGACAGGCCTACACACCCAGACTGTTTCCATATGTGCAACAGAGGACACACTGGCGATTTATCTCTTTCCTGCACACACACACACTTCAACGTAGTCCTGCCGTATCTGCTGCATCTAACAAAACCAGTGTCCTTCTCCAGTTGGAGCACGGCCAAAGCTACAGTATATCTCACACACCCCGTAACGGCTCGACATCTACACTGATGATGACACACACACTCGGACATGTCCCTGCACAATTTGCAAGAGCTTGGAAAGACAAAAGATGAAAAAAAAAAAATCCATAAACACTTTGAGAAGGCCCACATTTTGTCGATTCTGGCAGTCAGTGTCAGATTTCATGGGCTGCACTGACTTGCGCTGCCCCTAATATTCCTAATCTAAAATATTAGACGCAGTACACTTGATTACATGAGTTTGGCCTCGCTAGCGGAGTCACATAAACTCCCAGCACACACACACACACACCAGCTGAGACGCATACACAAACGCAGATCCTCGCTCGCTCATTCTCAATAACACCCACATGGGTCACTTTCATAACACGTAGAGAACAAGTCGTAGGAGGGAGATGGAGAGAGCGAACGGAGAGAGAGAGAGAAAGAGAGAGAGGAAGTGAGTACACTGCTGGATGGACTCGCTCGCTCTTCCCCCCGGGGAGACTTTCGCACATTTAGGCACTAAAACACACTCACACAAGTGAACATGCACATCCGTACTTACGTGCTGACAGAACAAACAAGATGGAAAAAAGTTACGAATGCACACACAGACGCGCACGCATACGCTCGCCAGCAGACACAAACACTTTGAAAACTGCAGATAATGTGCAGAGTAGATGTGTAATATTCTCCCCTGCCTGTAAAGGTCCACTTCACAGGTGGAGAACAAAGGTTCGCTCCCCTTCTCTTTCTCTCTCTCTGTCTTTCTCCCTTTATGACTCACTCATATGAACACACTAATGCTGAAGCGCACACTGCGAGCTTTGACTCACACAGTCGCAAAAAATGCCTTATTAACTCGGTAAGACAGTCTCGTCCCACTTTACCCCTGTGCTGTAGGGCTCTAGAATTTGGGGCTAAATATACCTGTGCAGAGGTACTGAGGGGAGGGAGGCAGGTAGAGGGAAGGAGAGGCATTGGGGCGGCTATTTCAAGCAGCCATGACCCACTGTGGTAACCCACTTTCTTCCTCCATCTTTCCGTCTCTCTCCCTTCTTTCCTTCCCCTGGTGCGCATCACGAGTGTCCACTCCAAGAGTTGTGTGTGTGTGGAAAGTGTGTTGGCCTCCTGTCTCCACCGGCCGTGCTCCATCTTTGTCTCCATTTTCGTGTGTTTCTTTGCCTCACTTTGCTCATTCTAATTCGTTTAATGAATCCTCTTTCCCTCTGCTGTTATGTCACATTTGATTTCCCGCATTTCCTAAAATACCTTTTGACAGCTAACAGAGAAATGCCCGAATCTGCCGCATGCTTGTACTTGTTAACGGAGAAAGGCGAGAGTGGCTGTGACAGGACTACAAGTTTTCCTCTTTACTCAGAACAAACTGGTGGCTCAATTGCACAGTGGTCGGCTGGAAAATTGCTGTTTGGACCTCTTCTACAATGAATTCTGTATGATTGCCGAACATCAGCGTGAACAAGTCTAGACAGAGGTTATTGCTCTTGGATTATAAGGCCTGACGCTAAAACCTAATATTTACTCTCGATGTATTACATTGCCCAAAACATTTCTGCTAAGAGGCTCAGCTCAGGCTCCATTTATTCATTCGTCCAGTGAAATAACAAGAGAACCAACAACAAAATGGACAAAGAAATGTTGGAAAAACCAGTTTTTCAGCAGGATGTTTGGATCACGCTCTTTAAATCTGTAAAGATGTCCACCTTTGTCTCTAGCAAATGTCTTAAGGATCATTCACATTTAGATAATCACCTTCAAATGAAGTGAAGGCTGTGATATTGTTCTTTTTGTGGAGGAAAAAGTTAAAGTGCGCTCCATCTGGTAGGTTTTCAGTGGATGGACAGATGAGGGATGTTTGATTAATCCGTGCTCTTCGTCTCTAGGTGGTGTTAAAAAACGCCCACATGGCTGTTGGCTCCTTGACCATCAACGAGGAGAGGTCGGAGGTCATCGACTTTTCCGTCCCCTTCATCGAGACGGGCATCAGCGTCATGGTATCCCGTAGCAACGGCACCGTTTCGCCCTCGGCCTTTTTAGGTGAGGAGCGCAGCAGCCAGCTGTCAGAAGTTTGGGGGGGGGGCAAAGATGAATCTGAAGTCCATGTTTTTGACGTTTCTTGATATTTTGTGACATAAAAGCAATGCTCAGTCTTGTAGGATTAACATCTTTCTGCATGTTTCTGGGATAAAATTTTGACATCAGTAGTTATACCAGCTTTAACTATTCATTGTAGTCATTATTGGCCCCCAGAGACAGTCCTGTGGGGTGCTTGAACCCTGGTTTACCTGCCTTCAGGTGTAGTTTTTTACTTTTTTTCCAGATTTAGTAAAAAAAAAATTGGTAGTCTGGGTACCAGACAAATCTTGACACTCATGGAGCACCGGTTATCTCAGTAGGTAGTGTGTGCGCCCCATGTACAAAGGCTCAGTCCTTGCCGCAGCAGCCCAGAGCTGTATCTGTCAAATAAAGCTCAAAATGGCCACAAAAAATCTGGCAGATGTACCTCATATTCAGACATAATTAATTCCACCTGTCCTGGATCTGATCAGGCCAATCACAACTGTTTATCTCTCAACCTCACTGGCCAACCAAGATGGCTGCCGCTGATGTGGAACTGTTTCTGTGGAATCACGCCAGTGTTAGACAAACTAGACGGTGTATTGTCCCTAAGAGAAGAAGAAGAAACAACAAATAATAACTATGCTATGTCACATATTACGTTGCTCTGATTGGTTGTAGGCCTGTCCGGTTGTGTCCAGATGCGTTTTGGTCTGTGCCTGTGGAAAATCGAAAATGTATTTGCAAATTAGGCGAAAAAGTTGGATGTACAGCCAAAACTGCTCATAGTGTAAAGGTGAAATCTGCAGGTTAGGTAGTTCAGCTGGAGATCTTCACGTCCACCATAAGAGCAAACAAATAAACGTCGCATTTTCATCCGTTTAGCAGCTGTTTTAGCTTGATGTAACTGTCTTTTCACCAGCACCACGGACAGACTGAGGGTGTTAGATGGATCTTTTGTTCGGTCACTTCAGGTCGACATCCATTTTTTCACCTTTTAGAAGTGATTTAGCGGACGTGCTGAGCGATTAGAGCCAAGTTTTAATGCATCTGTATGATGAGGCGGTAGACTGGAGTGCATGATAATATGGCTAACTGTTTATTTATTCTCTCTTTCGCTCTCTCTGTCTCTTTGCCCTCTTATATTTCCCACTCCTACTCCATTTCTCTGACTCTTCCTTCCTCTTCTCAATCTGGCGCTCTACATTTGCATATCTCTCTTGCCCTCTCCCTCTCTCTCGCTTCATTTTCTCTTTCTCTCTCCCGCCCTCGCTCTTTTTTTTTTTCGCCGTTCCTCCCTCTCCTGATGTCCCTCGTCTCTTCCCCATCTTTTGCCTCCTCACAACCCCCTTTCTCTTTTTCCCAATCTCTTTCCATCCACACTCCCTCCCTCAAACAACCCCATCTCCCTTCATCTTTCTCCTCTCTTCCCTCTCTCTCTCTCCCCTCCAGAGCCCTTCAGTGCTGATGTGTGGGTGATGATGTTCGTGATGCTGTTGCTGGTGTCAGCAATGGCTGTGTTTATATTCGAGTACTTCAGCCCTGTGGGCTACAACCGCTGTCTGGCTGACGGCAAAGGTGAGAGACCTCAGCTCACACACACACACACACACACACACACACACACACACACACACACACAGACACAGGCATGGTACCTGTTGGTGGGGAGGGGAGGTGAACTGAACTATTGTTTGAGGACGTAGATGTAAATGAGTGCCGACATTTTCTCTTCCAGTCTTCTCGCCGCGTTGCCTCCCTCGTCTCTCACTCTTTCGCTCAGAACACAGCAGATGGAAGGGCACTCTTAGGTTGAATTTACCAGTGAAATTATACCTTTGCAACATGTGCTAAAAGTGATGTATTACTTTGGAAATAAAGTTAGACTTTGCAGCACTACCACAGCAAATCTGTCTTGCAGGAAATGTACGGCTGTTCAGATCATCTGCATGACAACAAAGAGTTTACAGCGAGTGTATCTGCACGCTGTTCACTGCCAACACAAATTATTCATACTGAACATAAGTCATCAGATCAAAGTATAAGTTAAATATTTTTTTTTTAAAAAGTCAACACTGATTTGAAGCCAGAAATGCTTTAACTTTTAAAATATTTAATAAAAATGATGAGTCCTGTGCTTTGTATGGCCGAAACCGTCCAGCCCGACCTCCTCCTCACTATTTCTGTGACTGTGCAGTTGTGGAAGAAGTACTGGGATCCTTTATTTAATCTTCATGCGTCAGTTTAATTTACTGCCCTCTTAAGTCATTAAGGACAAAAATATCCACTTCCAAAAAACTGCTATAAAAACTTCACAAATTAATATTTTTTCTACATAAATCTGTTAAATAACTTGAAACTACCAAACATTCAATCATTTTAAAAATTATAAACACTTTAAATGCCAGTTTGATTACTTGATGTCACTGTTGTTATTTATGAATAAACACAAACAATGAGTTATATAACATCAAGTAATCAAACTGGGTTAAAATTCTCAAACCGGTTGAATGTTTGGTAGTTTTTAGCCGTATTTATGCAGAAAAACACAGAAAAAAATATTATTTTGTAAAGTTTTTTTGAAGTAGACATTTTTGTCCTTAATGACTTAGAGGGTAGTGCATATTTTTCAGTGTTCTGTTAATCTATTAAAATTTGTCAAGAGAGAGACTTTGTTACAAAAACTGTGCCATATGCACTAACACAGCCAAAATGATTGCCAGATAAAGAGGAAAAATTTGCCCAAATGGACAAAAATATCCATAGTGATGCATGAGGGTTAAGTAAAAGTACAAATACAACTATGTAAAAATATAATTACAAGGAGACTTAAGAGTAGAGAAGTTCATCCATCCATCTATGCTCACCTATCCCAGCTCAGAGTCACCAGTTAACCTATGAAGTGCAAGTCTTTAGACTGTGGGAGGAAGTCAGACTACCCATAGGGAACTCACACAGACATGGGGAAAACTTCATACAGTAAGGCCTCAGCTGAGGTTCAAACCAGGAACCTTCTTGCTGTGAGGCGACAGTGCTGATCACTGCACCACTGTGCCCCAAAGTGTAGAAGTAATATTAGCAAAATGTACTTAAAGTACCAAAAGTAATAGCACTAATATTACATTATTTGAATGTTGATTGTGATGCATCAGTGCATAAATCAGTGGTTCACAATCAGTTTAAAGGGTTGCAAGAGAATCTGGGGTAGGATAGAAAAGAAGGGACTGGATCACATTATATACTCTGGATTGTACAAAGGTGTTGCCTTGTTGTGAGTTTAACCCAATTAACAAATTTGTAGGAAGCAGAATTGTGTCTTGATAAGCAGTGATGAGGTTTTAACAGACACTTCTGCTACCCAAAGCAGATACCCGGACTAACACCTCTCTTTCTGGCTGCATCACCTTTTCACATGCATCGTCCCACCATGTGCACACATGAATGGATAAATGAACCGATAAACCTGAATCTCGGTGCGCGCACGCTGCCCGTTTTCTGAGCTGCGTCTGAACGGGGGAGAACGTTTAGCAGCCAACTTGAAAGTCCTGGTTGTGAGACTACCACGAGCGCATAAATGCAGTGCAATAGTTTTGGCAAAGAAAAAAACAAAAAAAAAACAATCTGATGGTGAAATTGTGAATCCAAGCCAAGTTCTGCTATCTGTCCACCAAGTTTCAACACTCAGAGGGATGAACACTCCAAAATACTTTCATCTTTGCTAAAAAAAAAAAAAAAAGTCTGCGAATGCACATCCAAACTTTGTAGAGAACATGGCAGCGAGCAATTTGGTCCTCCAGAGAAAGAGTGTTGGATGAGTAATGCTCCAACTAGTAATTTGCACTAAACAAGCAAGCGCAGGTACAGCTTTGCAGGTTAATGCTCTCTCTCTGTAACAATGCGAGCGCGGATCATCTTGTACCAATTGTCTTTCGCTGTGCACAAAGACTGACAGAGGCACAGACACAAACACATTGCAGGCCGCCTCCACATATAGACCAGCCGTCCTTGCTGACCCAATGACTTCATTCTCTCCTCCTCCTCCTCCTCCACCTCCTCCTCCTCGTTGCTCTCTTCTTATCATTTACAGGTGTGTCTCGCTGCACGGGTATCAACACACCTCCAGCGCTGCTTCCTTCACACCGGACAAGTCATTTGCATTCATTTCCATATTTCCCAAAATCACGTGTCGGCTCTTGACAGCGAGGGGCTAGTTTTCTGTTAGATCTCCCCAGCCAGAAAAGATAAGAAACAAAAAAGAAAAATCAATGTCTTCCCACAACTCTATCTCTGATGTGGCTATATATAGACAATGGCTATCTTTTTTTCATTCCTCTCATCCTTCATCATGTTCGGGAGAAGCTGTACTCCTCCCTAAAGCGCTGTTCTCTTCTACGTGCCTCCTTGTTTTATCTGCTTGTAGCGCTGTGGGAGTTTGGTATCATGAAGAGTGCAGAATCGAAGTTTGGACTCAAAGGATTGGACGCAATAATGTATCAATGGCGTGACTGCAGATTTGTAAAGTCTCTTGCCCGATTCATTTGACCAACTTTTCCTGCACGAACTTCACGAAACAAGATATTTGGCACGATAAAGTCCATGAACAAAAGCCCCATACAACAATACACGCCCACATGCTTGCACACACACACACACACACTCACTCTCTCTCTCTCACACATACCCACACAAACATTATGAACCAACTGCTAATCACAGAATAATGGCTCGAATGAAACAGTCTGCTGCCAGCGCAGGCATGAATCAAACCTACACACTTCATAACAAAAAACAAGAAATATATTAATTACATTCACGTGTGATATACAGTGTATGTATAAAGGTGAGAGAAGTTACATAAAATAGAGTTCACAGCCATTCTAGCACCACTATGAGGCCGAGTCCTGAGTCTGTTGACTCTAATGGGAGAACATGAGCGATTCTTTGGCCTTAGAGTCACTGAAGTAAATATTGGACTCTGTCACATATTTTTTGAACATTCCGACTCTAAAATTACATTTTACAAATCCGCCTCGGTCTCAGCAGCAACGCACTCTCGTGAGATCTGGCAGCACGGATCCCTCTTCTCTCTGTTGGTGCTGAATCGTTGGTCTGGTTTCACCAAAGTTGAATTAAAATAACTGGACTAAAACTTAAATAACTTTCTGAACCGTCTCTGGCGTCCCTCCACATGATGTTCACAACCGTTCCGAACGAGATTTGGAGATCGGGGGTGAGGAGACTGTGCGTGTCATATCTTTGGGTGCAGATTTGTAATGTGGCATCTTCTATTATAGAAAATCTTTGTTAGCATTTAGCATAAGGTAGAGCCGACGTTGGTGGGAATGTCCTAAGTTTTGGGTCATGATCCAAAGTTTTGGACAAACTGAAAATTTGACCTGATGGCTCTAGAAAAAGTTACAGTTTCTTGTTTTCAGGACTTTTCAAGTTTCATGCAAATTCATCCAACAGTTGGACTGTCATGTTTTATTTAACCGCTGCTGTTTGTCTTTCAGAGCCTCACGGTCCGTCCTTCACCATCGGTAAGGCCATCTGGCTTCTGTGGGGTCTGGTTTTTAACAACTCTGTACCGGTGCAGAATCCCAAAGGCACCACCAGTAAGATCATGGTGTCAGTGTGGGCCTTCTTCGCTGTCATCTTTCTGGCCTCCTACACTGCCAACCTGGCTGCTTTCATGATCCAGGAGGAATATGTGGACCAGGTGACTGGCCTCTCAGACAAAAAGGTAAGATGGAGGATTTGTGTTTGATGCTGCGCCACCCTGTCTTCTTCTTTGTAAAGTAATAACTTGTTACATCTCCTCAATGTTTAGTTCCAGAGTCCCAACGACTTCTCGCCTCCGTTTCGGTTCGGCACCGTCCCAAACGGGAGCACGGAGAGAAACATCAGGAACAACTATCCAGAGATGCACTCGTACATGACGAAGTTCCATCAGAGAAACGTCAACGAGGCTCTTGCCAGTCTCAAGGCCGGGTAAGAAACTGCACACGAGCGTGGCTCATTGAGTTTCAGATGATGAAGATTTATGTTTGAAACATTTACAAAATGGTAAGTATCCTCTAGAGATACTGCACAATGGATTCCGGAAGATGTTTCTGTAAACATCTCTTGTTTTAGTAGTGTATTACGCTGAAAGAGGCTCATTTTTAGCTCTCATTCTGTCGAATTAAAGGGGTTGAATTCGATTTGAGTGCAGCAGTTGTGATGATTTTTAAGGCAGGGCAGAGTGCAGGTGAGCAACTCCCTGAAAATATGGAAGCGTTGATCGTGTCAGTGGTCAGATATTGTATTTGAAAGTGGAAATTGTGGGGAGAACAGTTAAACAGTCCCCTGTTTACGTCTTCATGTAAACATATTGTAGCTGAACAACTCCAAGAATACTTTCACTCCCCCTCTTCAGTTTTCATCGAGCGAGCCAGTCTGTGTGCCAGCTCCAGCCTTTGGCAAACCAAGTGGAAGTCTATTACACTTATCAGCAGCTTAGTGCTATTTAGCAGGTTAATTGGAATGTTGTAGCTGTGATGTCTGACTCCGAAGTGCTAATTAATTGTAACCTATCTCTCTCTCTTTCTCCCTCTCTCTCTCTCCTTTTCATTAGCAAACTAGACGCTTTCATTTATGATGCGGCCGTACTGAACTACATGGCTGGCAGGGACGAGGGCTGCAAGCTGGTGACCATTGGCAGCGGCTACATCTTCGCCACGACGGGGTACGGCATCGCCATCCAGAAGGAGTCGCTCTGGAAGAGACATGTGGACCTGGCCATCCTGCAGCTCTTTGGAGACGGTGAGGCGGCACGCTGTTTTATTCATACGTACTGCTCAGAGAACAGGGACCATGCATACAGTTCAGCTGTTCTTATGTGAGTTGTTTGCTCTGAGATGCACCAGATAATACTAACAACTTATGTTTAACAGCCTTGAAGGAGTCTGGCTTATTTTAACTGTGGTCTCGTTTTAATGACTTTGTCCGATGTTTTTATCGATTATAACATCGTACTGACCAAGCTAATTGCTGAAATCTGGGAACATAGCAACAGCACTAAAAGTCTGATCAGGCAAGAAACAAAGCAGCTCAGACAATCAGTAAAAGTTGTTTACAGATTAATGGATTTGATCAAAGTTGTGCAAGAAAGTCAAGTTTGTTTTGGGAATTTCACTGAAGGCCTTTCCTCAAATTAAGTCTGGATAACTTGTGGGTTTGTTTAAAGCTGTGATAGTTTGATTCAGAAAGGTTTACGTAAATGCAGACAGGTAGGTTGAATGAATAAAAGGTAACTTTCAAGGTAACTTACTGAAGAGGCAGTTTAACACAAAATAACAAAAGACAGCTGACGAGTCGAGGCCAGAAACAAACTGAATCCAACAATTTAAGAAAAGTCCAATAAACTGAAGTCCAGCAAAGAAAAGTCTAGAACAGAGATAGAGCAGGAGCAGGACTGGGGAACAAACACAGACGACCTGACAAGTTAAAGAAGGAAAACATACTAAATACAAAATAACAATTTGAACACAGGTGACACATACAACAAAGAGAGAAGGTAAAGTAACACAAAACACCTTATGCTAGCCGTCCACCAACAACTTCAAATTATTTCTTAAACGGCGGTATAAAATCCTGAAAGTTGAGTTGTGGCACATTCCCGTCATCTCGATTGTTTGGTGTAAGGTTGTCATAAATCTCAGTCCGTGCTGTCTTATTTTTTCGTCTTGATATAATCAAACGTGTTTAATATTACCAGAGTAATAGTTTCGGCTCATGAAATAGTGACGTTTAATCACTTCAGTATAGGAGCGCTCTCTCTAGCACCATCAGGAAGCAGACGACTGGTTACACAGCAGTAAACATGGAGTCTCGGTTCTGTTGGATCGTAGAAAAGGAGGAGAAAGTGGTGGAGTGAGCGAGAGTGTCAGACTTCAGTCTTCTAGTTTTCTCGTGTATTGTCCACATTAGGAAAGACTCTTTCAAAATAAAACAGGAAATACGTAACCACTAAGCCCCTGATCATCAGTCTGATCATCTGTGTCTGCCCAGTCTGACTTATTTCTAGCGATGTCCCTCAATTCCCAGATCTCAGCGATGAGTACAATGTTAATTAACCTGCAGAAGCAATGGCCAAAACCAAAAAAAAAACAAGATCTAAGTTGTAATATAACTGAATTATCCTTGAAGAGCTCATTTAAGGCACTTTTTTACCCACCAATACGCTATGAAGAAATGTTGCCTCAGGCTGTGCTGTAGGGACAAATAACAGTAGCCTATTTCTCATGTATATTACTGTAAACACACTATTTTCAAGACAGTTTACTCTAAGATGAGGCAAAAAAAAAGACTTCTCAGGCAGTAAGGTTTTAGGTTGTGTTACTGTTAGAAGGAGGAGAAAATCATCGACCTCAGTTGTGGCAATTAATTGGCTCTGCATGTCGAACGTACAGTAATTCCACTCGTATATAATAAAAGCAGACAGAGAAGGTAAGACAGAGCTGCCTGCCAGGAATATATGTTTAGATTTAGCTGCACCACGGGGGCCCCATGCTTTATGATCACGCTTGCCTTTTATGGGAGACTGTCCAAGCTCTCCGGGGCTTGCTCTTTTGAAACACTTCATTCCTGTCAGCTCTAGCCAGAGCGTTAATGAGTCTCAGAACGAGCGCAGAATGAAATGAAATGTGTTCAAAACGTCCACTCCTAACCTGTACAGTACATGCTTTATGGTTTTAAAGCAAAAACCCTTCATCATAAACAAGTCAAAATGTCACAGACAACGGCTGCTCGCTGAGTTTATCGACTTTAACGGTCTAATTTCACAATGTCCTGTTTTGATATACAGCTCAATTCAGGATTGGGAAATGTAATGGAAGTTTGGTGCGTGTGTGTAGGTTAGCGTGTGTGTGTGTGTGTGTGTTTATTTGGGCTCGGTCCAGCGTGTTGTGAGCGTCCTGAACCAAGGGCCCTCCGGGGGCCCGCTATAGTGCGCCCCAGTTAGGGGTGCCAGCATAGCTCCTGGTGTATTTCAACACCGTGCGTGCACGCGTTTGTGTGTGAATGTGTTTGCGCTCGCGCATGTGAATATGGGTCAGGCCTCTGAAAATAAGAGGGCCTATGTGTGTAAGCGAGTGTGTGTGTGTGTGTGTGTGTGTGTGTGAGTGATAAAGAGAGAGTGATGTAGAGATTCTGACTATTTATGACACAGGTTTATTTTTATCAACCTACATACAATTCAATAAGACTGTTGTGTGTGTATTGTTTCTGACTCATTGGTGATTGATAAGTTTGATTATTTATATGTTTAACTTGTGTGTGTGTGTGTGTTTTTCTATAAGGACACGTGTATGTGTGTGTTTGAATATGGGTCGCCTTGCAGTAACATCCCTCCGGTGCCGCCGCAGAAGCATTCATACAGGAACCAGGCGGCCTTGTCTCGCCCCCCCCTCTCAGGATACCAATGTCACTTTGCCACGCCTCACCATCCACTCCCCTCCTGGTGGCCTAGAAAGCGATCAGACTCACGTGGGGAGCCCAGTGGCCTGGTACGAAGGCTGGAAAGGGAGTCTGGGTGGTTTGACGCAGGCCCGAGCAAAAAATATATCACAGCTGTCGTGAGAAAGAAACAGCACTTTTGATTGGTGACTTTCTGATTCGTCGTCGTCTGGTGGAAAGTTTTGAAGTCATTCACAGTGCTTGTTGAGTTTATTGACCTTTCGAAAGACCTGTTGCATCATCTCAGAGATACGATGATGACTGTTTTTGAATTATGGAAAGTGGATAAAAGTATAAAGAGGGGAAACAAGAAAGACAACAGGCAATAAAAACTATTGTTATGTAACAGAGGTGAAAGCATGACGCTCTTACTGAGCTGACAGTCTACAGCTGTTCTATTTAATTTTCTAATTTAAGTCAAACATCAGATGAATCGTCATACTTTCAGTTATTTTATTCCTCTTTTGTTACTGTCCATAGAGCAAGGCACCATAAAGGTTAAAGGAAGAGATTTAGATAAGATGATATCATTCTCATGTCCGTACAGGAAATAAGAAGCTACCGACCAGCCAGTTAGCTTAGCATAAATAAATAGTTTGCACGTTACCTCTGTACATAATTGTACCGTACTGTTGTTTTTGCACTTATGTGCTGGTAGAAAAGGTTCATTATCTTCGAACATAGCCGTGCTAGCTGTCTGCCCGTTTCGAGTCTTTATGCTAAGCTAAGCTAAGCTAACTAGCTGCTTGCTTTAGCATCATATTTAGCTTACAGACAAATATCTATCTGCCAGAAAACAAATAAGCATATTGCTGGACTGAAAAATTGACTTTCAGAGACCTCATATATAAAAAACTAACAAAAATGGTACAATCTGCATGTTTTATTGTCTTCAAACGTAGCCGTGTTAGCTGTTTCTCTCCATTTCCAGTCTTAATGCTAAGCTAAGCTAACTGGTTACTGGTTTTAGCATCACATTTAGCATACAGACTTGACTAACTCTCTTTTTTAAAGTTGTAAAAGTCTAGTGTTGTCTCGAAAATACAGCATGTTTAATGCCTCAACTCAACTGTCTTAAAGTAAACACTGAAGAATCGACTTTCAGAGACGTCAGACTTGACCTCAAATCTAAAAAAAAAAATCAATCCACTTACTTAGTTGTTGTTTTTTTCCAGAAGTCTCAAAAACATCTTGTGGGTTTTTTTTTATCAGGTGGATGGAGATCGGCCAGTTGTTATCATATGACCTACACATGGCACTTAAGATGCAGATGAAAGCTCTGGAAAAGCTAATACATTGCCCTTGAGTTACTTGTCCTTTGTCAGGAATTAGCTTTCTTGTCTTGTCGCATCAGGAAACGAAGATTTCTGTTTAGCCTGAGCCATCGTTAACCTGTTTGTTTCCCACTATAACAAGTCAAAGTGTGTGCTGTGAAAAAGGCTCCCCGGCATGGTGATATAAAGTCGAGACTGTGTTTGTATTTGGGTAAAGTTTATTTCAGGTGTTGGTGGTCACATGCTGTATAAAAACACATTCATCAGTCTAAAACACTATTATGTTTGCACTGGAATAATCCTTGGCTTGATATTCCTTCTGCCTAACTTAATGATCACAGTCAAAGTTTCGCATTAACCTGCTGAAACAGATTTGACTTGTAAAGTGGAGTGCAGCCGTTATGCATTTGCACTTCATTAAAAGTCACTTTTCACAGAGTTGAACCTTCCAGAGCAGTCCAGAGCACACACAGTGTGTAACTGCGATGACCTGGATTTGAATCCAGTCAGGGACAATTGTTGCCTTGCCCTCACAATGTTTGCTCTTACTTTCCACTGGCGGCTCTCCAATAAACGAGGGGGAAAAAAACAACCTATTTTTGCATTTTCTAACAAGATACATACCTTCAAAAAAAAGATTTTGCTGAATAAAAACAGATGGCATAACGAACATAAACATAATGACATCCTGACTTTGAGAAACACACCCTAAAAGCATCGAAAATGAACCATCTTGTCATGCAAATATCAGTTATACTCCACCGCCACACCATGCCTGCAGTCAGTTAATCAGCAGCTGTAAGTAGTGGCTGCAGGATGGTTGTTTCTGCGTGTGTGTGTGTGTGTTTGTGTGTGTGTGTGTGTGTGTGGTGCCTCTGGCTTTGAGTTTGTATGCTGCGGAGCTTCTCGTCGACGCTCACAAGCCAGCCAGCGCTCCGGTGCAAGAGTCGCGCTGACGTGCTGCGACAGCGGCTGAATGTATGATTAATTAAGCGACGCCTGTCCCGCCACAGTCGGCTTTGATAGAGAACAGCTCGTGATGAAACAGAAGGTGACCCACAAAAGAGACCAGAAGCTCAGGGACCAGTTTCAGACACACACACACACAAACACACACACACACACATACATGCACATGCATGGATATTTTTTTTTTTACACTTTGCAGAGATGCGTGCACATATTGAGACTAATACCTTTAGATATTGTGTGGTAAACACTTTAAGTTATTTGCAAACATGATTAGTGTAACATGTGACCTGTGTGTGTGTGTGTGTGTTTCCTGTCTGCAAAGAAGTCTACTGCAAAATTCAAGCCTGTGTTTCACTTCTAACTCCCCTGACCCCTTCTCCCTGCCATGTTCCCCTCTCTCTTCTTCTGTTGCATCATCTCTCCATCCCTCGTGTCCTCAAATACTCATCCTGTTATTACATCATATCCTTCTCTCCTTTATATTTTCCCCACTTTTTACACTCCCCTTTCTTTATTTCAATTCCCGTACGAATTATAAAAATACTTCTCCACGTGTCGTCATCGTGCCCCCATCCTCTGTCTCGTTTCCTTCTTTTCTTCTGTCCATCCTTCGCCTCTATCCCACTTCCTTCTTGTTGCATCCAACCCCTCCCTGCATCCTTCCCTCTTCATACCATCTGTTTCTCCCTTCATCCTTCCACTCCCTCCCTCCCTCCATCTTCCCTCTCTCCTGCCCCGTGTGCCATTACATTTCCTCCGTCCAGGTGAGATGGAGGAGCTGGAGTCCCTGTGGCTGACGGGGATCTGCCACCACGAGAAGAATGAGGTGATGTCCAGCCAGCTGGACGTCGACAACATGGCCGGCGTCTTCTACATGCTGGGTGCCGCCATGGCTCTGTCGCTCATCACCTTCATCTGCGAACACTGGTTCTACTGGCAGCTGCGCTTCTGCTTCATGGGCGTCTGCTCCGGCCAGCCCGGCTTCGTCTTCTCCATCAGCAGGGTGAGACAAGGCGGGGAGAGAAAGTGGGAAGAGAGTCTGTCCTCAAACTTTAAAGCTGATCCAAAATCTTGTCAAAATGAATCAACAAATCATAAACGTATCAATCAGCATGGTAAAACAGCAAAAATAGCATATTTACTCACCGTTGGAGAGACTCTGTGCGGAGAAATGTCGATCAGCTTGTCACGGCTTGTACTTTTTCATAAATATTCTGATTGACAGATTCAGATTGCCAATAAATTCCGTTCAAGACACGCTGGAGCTGACACATTTCACACCACGTCTGTGTTTTCAAGCATCAGAATCAAAGGAAGAAGCCCGGTAGTATCACACTTTGCTACCTGCTGCAGGTTTTCTAAATTCTGCCGTGGCTGTTATAAATAAACTGTTCTGAGACTACACCGACATCTTTGCCTCGCGCGAATGCAAAAAGGTGACAACATCTGGAAAGCTGAGGGGAAAAATACCATGTTCTTCCTCTCACTAATGGAAAGTGAGAAAAAAACACACACACACTGTCTCAGTTTAACACACTCAGGAGTGCTGCTGCTGTTGCTACAGCCTCACTTGGTCTGGTATGACCAGCTTATGGTGGCTAATTGTAGCTAATGTTGTCTGAGCCTCTTCTGAGTGTTCTTACACTTTTTAGCACAGGTATGAATGAAAACACACACAAAAATCTGATATTTACTCGTGTCATTAAGTATGCATTGTTTAGGGCAGTGCTGTTTACACTGCATACAGAAGATTTTAGGTTCTTTAAGTACCACGATTATGACCCACGTTAAGATACAGCAGCGTAGACTGATCCTGTTCATCTACGGACAGTTTAGGAGGCCGGTTTATCTCTAATAATAAGATTATATATTAATGACTGTTGTACTGAACAGAACTAGTTCAAGAGCAACTCAACTTTATTTATTTATATAGCACCTCTCATGCAGAGATGCAGCCCAAAGTGCTTCACAGAGCAGAATAAAGACAGAAATAGACTACAGCGAACAGTTCTTTAGGCAACAGAGCAGTTGCATAAAAACTAGAAATTAGAACAAAAATAAAAAGCATAAAACTACAACAACGAAACAAATAAAAGGTAAATTAAAACCTGCAAGGTAAAAAGCACAATTTAAGAACAGTTGCATAAAAATTAAAACCAAAATAACAAAGATAAAAACTGAAACAATAAATAAATAAAATGTTAAAAGTAAATAAGACCTGTAAGGTCAAGTGCTTATACTGATGCACACTTCCCTTCCTAATATTTCCAGTTTGGAGCCACTAACTAATTATAGATTCGTACAAGAGCGTGATGTGTCATCCGTTTTTTTGTCATATTTGGATAGCATGCTATAGTTTTTAATTCATTTATTTTAGTATGTTAAGGAGTCCTCCAGGTACCGCTACAGTGAGATCGTACACGTACCGCAATCCGAGAACCAGTGGTAGCATAATAGTCCAGCCAAAGTCAACAACTAGCATTTATTAACAAAACTTCCAAGTAGGTTATAATTCTCCAATTTTTCTACAGTGTCACCTCCTTGTCTGTAAAGTCACCTTCAGTACTTGTTTATTCACCCCTACAGCATCAGCTTTATCGTCTGCAACGTCTCTAAACTGAAAGTACTTTATTCTTCGAGGTTTTAAAGGTTCTAAAACTGCCCGCGTGACCAAAATCAACCCGAACTCTCGAAACTTTTTTCCTTCTGTTTTGACGCTCGGGCCGGCCATACTGACGTCCAGTGAGGTAAATATTTACAAAATGTTGAGCCCAAATCAATATCTCGCTCAACAAAAATCAGCGACAGAACCGGTGAAGGTAGATTACTGGATCCCAGGAGACCAAAGTCACCCCTGAGGTATTTGATTTGCATTCCAATTGTTTTGACATGGCTTCGGTGTAATTCACTGCGTGCCTCTGAAGGTGAACCGCTGCAGGCTAAGACCACGTGGCTAATTTACAGCAGAGAGCCACACACACTGCTGCTGCTGCTCGCTCTCTCTCTCCATTTGATATGCTGCTGTGGTGCCGGAGCTGCTTGTGCCAAGAAAGCAAAGCTGAAAGAAAAAAGAAAAAAAAAAACATTTTCCCCTCTCTGCTCTAATATTACGCTCCAGTGCCCAACTTTGATTATTTTGTATGGTGTTAATTTTACGTTGTTGCTGTCGCCTTGTTTATGGTCGTGTGTGCGTGTCGGCGTTTGTTTGTGTAGAGGGAGCATAAAATAGCAGTTGTTAAAATGTCAGTTGACTTCTCATTTCCAAAAGACAGGCTGCTTGGTGTTGTTTTTGATTATTACATCATTACAATTTGTATGGGAACTCGATCTGAAAGCAATTATGCTTTGTGTAACATTCAGTGATTGCTCTCATTTACAGAAATTACCTCCGTCTTTGTGACGACGTGACAACATAAATGAACTCTGCGTGTCCACGGATACAGCCAGATGATTCAGTATGTTAAAATATTCAAGGGGAAATATTCATCGAGAGGGGTTCATTTGCATATGTATCATCGCAAAAACAACAACAACAGTGGAAATTACAGTTTATTATCTTTCCCACAATCCTCGGCCACAGCCTCACATTGTCTCCTCATTTACTCGAGTGTTTTCTCTCCAGCGGCCATTTCTTCCTCTTTTTTTTTTTCCCCCTCTTCCTCTGCCACTCACATCAACTCTGCTTTTTTTTTTTTTTTTTTTTAATTTCACAGCATAATCCAATAAACTTTATTGTTATTGCTGCAATTAACATTTAAGCTCGGCGGTGTAAAAAATGAGACATCTGTCACGGTCGCGCGCAAGTCACGTGGCTTCGGTCACGGCTTCACGGTCGGTTAACGTTCCCTCCCTCCTAAGGGGGTGGAGGGCTCTCGCTTGCTCTCCCGGCTACCTGCTCCTGCGGGTCCCACCTGTAACACGTAAAACAAATTAATTATATCGATTTGAAAGGCCTCTAATGACTTTAGAACAGTAAATGTATTAGGAGGGTTTAATCACTCGGCTTTTCACAGTTCCTCACATCACGTCGTGGCAAAGTTCATTTGCATTTAGCACAATATACACGCACCACACGCAGTCGGTATTAAATTCTGAGCTGTTGCGTGTACAGCAGGCGCTCTGTATGCAGTCATACACAGGGGGGCAGCTAGTTATTTGCTGGTTTCCTGGCTCTCTGTACCGGTGTAATCACTTATAGATTTTGCTCCGATCCCCTAGTGCATTGAAAATTCTTAGGAACCCTCAGGACACAGTTATTGCTATTCACACATCCTGCCCAAATAATCAGCTACTGTAGCACTGGGGCCGACAGCAATCTGCCAACTGTTACATTATGTGGGCATGTGGAGTAGACAAAATCTGCTGTTGAATACGAAGCAGCAATCGCTTTGTTAAATGTCCAAGATCTGATGCGCTACAGTGTTAAGTTGTTGTTGGCTGAGAGCTTAAAAAAAAACACAATACAGGTGAAGATCATCCTGAAATGAAGGTGGTAGCTTCTGGAAAATTCACGATGATGCCGTAGATGTCACGGGAGGGAAGATGTGACAGATTTGGCAGCAGGTGGGGTGCAATCGGGACAATAAAAGTAGAAAAACAAAAGAGATGAAGTGGTGACAAATTATATAAACAGGCAGATGGAAAAAAGAAACACAGATGAGGCCGAGAAGGACTAGATAAACATTGAAAGATGGTTCTAAGTGGAAAGAGAAAAAAAACTTGAAATATCACACAGGTGGGCGTATAAAATTGTCCTCCACTTCGAGATTCCACCCATATTTCTCCAATACTGTTGAGTCATTTTGTATTTATGCTAACCTCTCTTGCTTTTAGCCACTGTCAAGCTTTACATACTTGGCTGTTAACAGACTGTGAAATTAAAAGAAGTAACATTATCTATAAAACGGGAATGAGCGATGAAGGCATTTTTTTGCTGCAATGCAGGCGACGCTGCCCACGGAGCTAATTAACCACCACACAAACGAGCGGGTTAGGGAAAGGAGAACGGAGGGTCAGCGCGTCATATTAGTGGATAAAAAGGAGGAGGTTGGGAAGAGTCGTGGAGAATATTCGACGGTTGGCTGACCTCTAACCTCTTGGCAGAGTCCTGACCTCAGCAGTGGCGAGGTCAGCTGATCTCTGATCTCCAATGCATCCTTTTATTTCCACAGTCATCTGCAGACGTCCAGAAAAACTGAGCGAAATCATTGTTTGGAATTGATCTGATCCTTTACCGCCCCCATCTGTCATGCCTGTTCTGCTCCCCTCTGTGCATCCATTTTTATCTGAATATCGTATCGTACATCACTGAATGCAAATGGAGCAGTTTATCTTTCTGTCACTGTGACGCTCAGCCGGCGTCTCCTTGGCTTGGCCTTTCTCTTTCGGAGGTGGCGGTGGTGGGGGGATTGCGCTGTGGCCTCTGCCGTCGAGGGGTAGTGAAACAGAGGTGTTTAATAACTGCCGGAGGATATTGTTCAGCTGAATTCTAATCACATTGATTAAAGGTATTGACCAGTGGGGCCAAGGGCTTTTTACAGCCCCTCTGCCTTTATCAATCATCCAGCTCTACACTGTCCTCTCGGAAGCTTCATACTGTATGCTCGCAGGCACTGTCTCACTTTATCTCACAAGCTAACATACTACACATTACTGTCTATGATACATGTAAGTGTACGTCTGTTTTTACTTACTATATCGTCACTAACCTCATCTGATTTTGACTTTTTACTACATACATAATGATGTAAAAATGTTTTGTTACACCATGTATCAAGGATAGATAGACGTGGATAAATAACTATTTGAGTTTTGATTGAAGGATAGACGACGAGTTCTGCGATCTCTCTGAGTCAGGCTGATGCATGCACGTCAATATCAGATGACCATTAACCTGGATTATGCCCATTTCAATCTAAAATGGTAAAATAGCTTTGATTAGGCCACTGTGTTCTGTGGAAACATGTCGGACAGCCTTGATATTGATAGTTTTTCCAACTTAGGTGGACATAAACAGGAGAGCCAAGGCTCTGAACCGCCCGTACGTCGTTAGAAGCATTGTTCTGAATCAAAACGTTTCACCGATGACTGTGTGAACACAGATTTTCATCTCAGGTGCCAAATGTGTCTCATTACAGTGTTTTACGGTTTATTTTGTGAGCTAGTTTCTAAGAAAAAGAGTTTTTACTTCATTACTCATCAGACAGCGACCATATACTTTATTTATTGAGCGAGGTATTGACAGCGTCAACGGAAAGAGCCGTACTCACTCATGTATGTACAACTGCAGACTTGTATAATCATAATAATAATAATAATTTCACTTCTGTTGCTGCTCTATAAAAGTATAGTCCAACCCATTCCCCTCTATTGTTCCCCCCTCCTGTTTCCTCGACATGTTAACTGCCTCCAACGTGAACCCAACTGACACGCTTCACGAGCAACGCCTCCAAAATTATCGGTCTCCTCGCCCCCACCCTCTCAAATCTCAACAGCAAAGCCATCACATGAAGAGCGCACACTACAACACATGACCCCATCAACCCCATCAAGCCGTTCTTCGCACTGCTTCCATACAGTTGCAGGTTCAGGTCCCCAGACTGGAGCGTCACTTAACAAAACACGTTGGTAATGGTTGCGTGTAGGTCTTGGTGGTTATATTGTACAGACTGTGGCAACAAATACCTCAAAGGACAATAAAGAACCTATCTAATGGTTATATTTACCAAGTGTTTGAAATGTTTTAAATTTTAAATGTTTTAATGCTGCTTCTTGCCTGTGTTTCCACCATACAGGGCATCTACAGCTGCATCCACGGGGTGCAGATCGAGGAGAAGAGTAGCTCAGCATTGAACTCCCCATCAGCCACCATGAACAACACCCATTCCAACATCATGCGCCTTTTACGCACCGCCAAGAACATGGCCTCCCTGTCGGGGGTCAACGGCTCACCACACAGCGCTCTGGACTTCATCCGCCGCGAATCATCCGTCTACGACATCTCCGAACACCGGCGCAGCTTGGCGGGCCACTCGGACTGCAAGCCACCTTACATACCGGAAGACAACATGTTCAGCGACTATATCAGTGAGGTGGAGAGGACGTTTGGCAACATCCACCTGAAGGACAGTAATCTATACCAGGACCACTACCTGCACCACCACGGCTCGACGTTAGGGCTCACCGGACCTCCCACCAACAGGCCCCATAGTTTGGGCAGTGCTAGTTCTCTGGAGGGTGGCATGTTCGACTGTGACAGCCTGGGTGGAGGGGTGGCTCCTATTTTCACCACCCAGCCCTGCTCGGCACTGACCCACAGGAACATGAGCAAGTTTGACCTGTTGTCCGGACAGACCCCTCCCTCGGGTCAGGGCTTCAAGGGAGGCCTGCCGGACCTGTACGGGAAGTTCTCCTTCAAGGGAGGTGCCTCCAGTTCCACGTACATCCCTGGGCATAACTACTGTGGAGGGAGAGGCGATGACGATGGGAATATACGTTCGGACGTCTCGGACATTTCCACGCACACAGTAACTTATGGAAACCTGGAGGGTAATGCCAAAAAGCGCAAACAATACCGTGATAGCCTGAAAAAGAGGCCGGCCTCTGCCAAGTCCAGACGGGAGCTGGACGAGATTGAGCTGGGCTACAGGAGGAAACCGTACCACATCAGCCACCACCACTACCACGGCCACCGCTCTACCTCTCCGCCACTTTTGCCCTCTGAACGTAAGAGAGGAGGTGGAGGTGGAGGTGGAGTAGGAGGAGGAGGAGGAGGAGGAGGAGGAAACAACGATGCGAACTATCTCTTCAGAGAAAAGGAGAGTGTTAGGGATTTTTATTTGGACCAGTTTCGGCCCAAAGAGGGCGTCCCTCAGTGGGAACATGTGGACCTCACAGAAGGTCCTGGGAATAGAGAAGGAGGAGTTGGGGCCTGCACCTCCCTGGTTCCTGTGGATGACTTTCTTAAGAGCAAACCCAAAAAGTCAGATTCAAAGAGTGGGGGAGGATCTGGTCTGGCAGGGGGTGAGTGGGAGTGCAGGAACTGTCGGGCTAGCGGGGGAGGTGGGGGCAAGCAGATGTCCATTCACGGAGGTGGTGGTGGGTATGGTGGTGGTGTGAGCTGCGGGTCCTCGGGAGGCGGAGGAAACAGCCGCCCCAGTTCTGCGACCTGCATGCGATGCGAGGGCTGTAAAAAAACGGGAAACCTCTACGACATCAGCGAGGACAACAACCACCTCTTGGAACAGATGGGGGGAGGGAAAGGTGGAGGAGGTGGAGGAGGTATGGGCGCAGGCCCGCAGTCTCAACCTCAGGGCCAGCAGAGGAGGAAGAGCGGAGGATTAGGCAAACCACTTAGGCGGCAGCACTCGTACGACGCCTTCGTCGACCTTCAGAAAGAGGAGTCAGGCGGGATGGGAAGTTTGATGGGTCTAGGGGGAGGTGGAGGGATCAGCGGCGCAGGTATGGGAGGGATGCTGCCCCCACCCAGGAGTGTTAGCTTAAAGGAGAAAGAACGCTACATGGAGGGCACAAGCCCCTTCGCACACATATTTGAGCGTCACGGGGGCTCGGAGAGAGAAAGGGAAAGAGACAGGGACCCGTTGTTTTACGGAGGCGAGGGCCGGAAGGGACCCGGCTCACCATTCGGCCTGTTCAGAGGCGGCGAGGGTCTCCACCGCCGCTCCATCGGAGAGAGAGATATGAGAGACAGGGATAGGTCTTTGATGGAAGGAGGAGCAGCGTTCTCTTTATCCAAATCTCTTTACCCTGACCGGGTAAACCAAAACCCCTTTATACCCACCTTTGGCGATGACCAGTGTCTGATGCACGGAGCCAAACAATATTACATGAAAAAGCAACAGCAGCAGCAACAAGTTGCCAAAAACAGCCGAAGTGACTTCAGGAGCCAGATGAGCACGGCGTCATATCTGCCAGCGTCTGCCACGGCCGGGGTGATGTCCAACGTGGCCCCCCGGTTCCCGAAAGAGCTCAGCCTCGGTGGTATGAACCACCACGGCTCCATGCTGGGGGTCGGCCCCCCGCGTCCCTTCAATGGAAGCAATGGCCATGTGTACGAGAAACTCTCCAGCATTGAGTCTGACGTGTGAGAGAGAGAGAGAGAGAAACGGGGGGGGGAGGAGGAGGAACGGACGATGGCGAGGGAGAAGGAGGAGAGGCATGTAGTGTTAGGAGATCAGGGATGATTTTAAAAGACACTGTCCACACACTGCAACCCTAGCCCATATTGGGACAGCAAGATGAGGCAAAAGAGGAGAGAGCTAGAGGAGGAAAAGACTGTGAAATGGTAAAAAATAAGGGGAGTAAAGGGGAGGGGGGGGACAAATCTTGATTTTGCAAGAAAATCTGGGTACAAAAAAAATCAGGACACCCTGAGGAGGTGTGGGATGTTAACCCTCTCTCAGAAACGGCCAAAGCTACTCTACTTTTATGTCCAAACACAAGTCAATCAACATTCCCCCCCTCCTACAACATCACAAACAACTCCAAGTCTGTCATTTTTCATCCACCAGCGAGGCAGAAGTCAATGTACTTGGTTATTATCGCAAAAAGAGGCGACACCTCATCTTCGTTTGATATCGGGACATGTGAGCCTGGTGCGATTTTTTTTTTTTTTTTTTTTTTTTTTTTTTTTTTGATGGCTGATGTCTCGAGAGCTCCCGCCGAGCGCTCGTGAAGAAAGACTGCGAGAGAGCGGAGAGAGAGAGGGAGAGAGGAGCGAACTGCCCATCTGCCCCTGTGTCACCGCGGAAAAGGAGACATTGTCACGTTTACACAGGAGATGACTAGTGCTTCTCTCTCCTCTCTCTCTCTCTCTCTTTCTCTCTCTCTCTGTGGAAGGAGGCAGCCTGGCCTCTCTCTCTCATTTCTCTCTTCTCCTGTTTCTCCCCCTCTTTCTCCTCCTCCTCCTCCTCCTTCCTCATCCCTAACGCCAAAAGAGCTGATCTTGTTTGCTATGAGAAATACAATCATGAATGATAATAAGATATTCTTATAGAAAAAAACAGGGTATAAGAACAACAATAATATTGATAACATTGTGAATAACAAAGATGTTAGTACTGATTATGATAACACTGCTTATGATATCACTAAGTTTTTCTTGTTTTATGTTTTGTTGGTATAATATTTCACTACTGTTTTAGTATCTGTAGTTGTATCCCAGCTGCCCCTGGTGGCAGCAGGAAGGTTGTTTTTAGTTCAACCAACAAGCCAGAAAGACTGAGTCCTCAACTCCTGTTTTTATTTTTTCTGTTTCCTGTAGAATATTTTACTCCATGCTCATACATTTATTTGCTCCTCGTGGAAAAACGGGATCTGGAAGACGCGTTTAGAGCTGACAGATCCTTATTTGATGTTTCAAGACATTATGAATCAAGTGCACACACACACACACACACACACGCATACACGCACACAGTTTTTTGTCGGCCTGAACTTGTGCTACTGTGAACCAACACGTTTTCGTCAGAAGCTGAAGATACTGCGAGGAAGGACGTGCCTTAATGGTCTCCAGTGGATGTGTCCTCCCAGTTTTTCGCGACGCGGTCCTCGTCACGCAGGCAGCAGCCAACCAGGAACGGACCAGCAGCGACGCGTTTGAGGCTACTCTTCACATTTATGAGCCAAAACTGCAGTAAAAAAAAAAAAAAAAAAAACATAAAAAATTTACAGCAGGCCTGAGACGCTGCTGCTTCTGCTGCTGCTGCTGCTGCTGCTGATGGGTTTCAATACGAGAATGCCGTTGGAGATGTTTTATAACTTCGTAAAAATTTATTTCATAAGTCAAGTTTGGGCAGTGCTTTATGAAGCTGTTGTATTCAGGATGTCCCACGTCGCTGACAGACGACGTCTCACTTCACACAAAAGAAACGGCAGCCTTTTTTTCAAAACACTTCTTTTTATTCAGGTTACATGATAAAAGTCACCGGGCACTTACTTGTTTTTTTTTTTTGGGGGGGGGGGGGGGGGGGGGGGCTTTTCACTAGCATCTCGCAGAAGGCATTCGTTTTTCACTCACACGAGCAGTCCGAGAGGCGCACACAGAAAGCTTTGTTTGGGACGCTGTGTATGATTTTTTTTTTTTTAATATATGCACCGTCGTTTTATGTAGGCGAAACGCTCCAAAACGTGTAGGAGAAAGTGTTGTTGTTGCCGCATGACAATGATAAAAGCTTCGGCTGAGGAGGATGTCTATTTGAGAGAGGCCGACCAATGCGTCAGGAAGAGAAGGCGGCCATCTTGCATAAGCTTTTTTTTTTTTTTTTTTTTTTTGCGGCTTTTTACTTTGACTGATGTAGATAGTCTTTTAAAGCTTGGAGAGGCCTCATTTATTGCACAGGACCTTTTTACTCAGTGTAGGTTCAGGCACTCAGTAGACATGCCTTATCGTCCCATCAATCCTCCCCCACCCCCTCGCCCCCCAAAGCTGTCTGATGATGACTCATCATTTTACTGTACAGAATAAAGAAGCCTCTATTAGTTATTTAAAGGTTTGATCTTCGATTAGCGGGCGGTGTCAGAAGTTCAAGGGCTGCGGGAGATTGCACAGGAGTGCTGGCCTGAGATTGGAGCTGCTGGAGTGTGTAGAGTAATCTTCGTCATTGCGGACTTCTATCTTATACCCTAACCTTAAATTCACCAATGAAATAGATTGGCGTGCGTGCGTGCGTGTATGTATGTGCGTGTGCGCATGGGGAAGCAAATCATGATTGAATGATAACACTTGTTTTTTGTTTTTTTTTTCCTCCCTGTCCCCACTAACCTGCTGATAACTATTCATAAATTCAACAGCCTCTCCTCCTCCCTCGCTCCACAGATAACAGCGTTAAAGTGAGACTGATCGAGTTAGCCTTAAATCAAACAGATTCATCCACCCACCCCCACCTCCCCCTTTCTCCAAATGACTCTCCTAATAAATAGATTGGGATCTCTGGAATTTTTATATGCACACATTTTGAAAGTTCAGGTCAAACCATTATCAAGCGCGATGGTACAAGAAGAAGGAGACAGGAGAACAGGAGGGGGGGAGGGAACGACGAGGAAATAAGAACGAGCCGTAGAAAGACTTTGGAGTGGGCATCAATCAGTGTCAGCATTTGTATGTTTCAATCTTTTCCTTGTAAATAATATATTTAAAAAACTCTTTTCACTTTGTACAGTAAACAGACAGACAGGATGTAACTTTCAATATGTTTTACAGCAATTTAAGAAATAAAGAAAACAATAATAAAAACTCATAAAAACAAAAAAACCACATGAACAAAAATATGCAAAATATAGTTAAGACACAAATATTACTAATCATAAGTGATATAATTGAACCTCTTTTTCTTTAAATCTCATGTTTACTTAATTATAATAGTTTACCAATCAGTATACTGATTATGTTAAGAATTATGCTTTTTCATATTTTCACTAAAGTGTTGGAAATTGAGGATAATTTTACTGTAGGTGTAGACGTTTGGTGATAAAAAGGGGAAAGTTTAGTTTTAGGAGTCTTTGCTAAGTTTCCCTTGAATTGTGTTAGATCTCTCTCTCTCTCTCTTTTTAAGGTAAGCTCTTCTTCATGCTTTTTGAGATAAATTCAATTATCTACACATTTATGTAATACAATATTACATGTATACATAGATGATATTTGCATATAGAGGCAGTATATTGTGATCCTTCCTTTTTAAGCAGCAAACCTTGTTAAAAACTTACAAGATTTTTGTGTTTCTGTTGCCCGATTTTATTTCATTTTTGATTTCTTTTCTTTTTTTTTTTGACCTGGGCTCTAATGGTGATTGCACACAGAATTTAGAGCCATCGTCGGCCCGGCCTATCCTGTTCCCTCTCTACGTTTGGGATAGACATCACTGTGGTAAACGGAAGATATATATATATATATACATGTATAAACACATGTACACACGATTGAGTGCTGGACATTTCCCAGTGTTGATGTTTTGTTCATATTTCTGAGGATTTCAGCACCAATATCGTGGGAAAAACAAACCAAGAACGAGTGTAGTTTCATCTAATTGAGAATCCATTTGAAGCTGAAATGCATTTGTGCAACCCCTTATTAAAAGGTGCAACATTTATTCTGTCATGTCTCATTTTAGGTTACGAGTTTTTTTTTTTTTTTTTGTTTTTTTTTTTGCTTCAGGGGAATCAACCATTGCTACATTTTAGCTCACATATCACTAAAACAGCATTATTTGACAGCTGAAAAACGCTCACATGCTCTGGATTCTCATTTATTTCGTGCAACTTTCGTGCACTCTGTATGAAACGGGGGATATCATTTGTAATTTGTTGTATACATTTGCAATTTTGTCCCCCGTGCAGTCAGATATTATTTCCCACTCTTCTTCTTCTTCTTCTTCTGTATGGTACTGATTCCAGTAAGTCTCTATAATCTTCAGCCCAGCCCTGAGAGAAGAAATTCATCTCTCTCTACTGTTTTTCTCCACAACTGCTTTCACGTCTAGAGGGTTGATTGAAAAGTGAAAAATGTATCCGTGTGCACGTAAACTCTGCTAGGTTTGCATATTTTTCATACATGCCACTACATTTTTTTTTCTCTCTCTCTCATTTGCAATAAACAGCATGACCAAACAGAAAACGCTCCCACTGTACACTTTACATCAAGTCCTGTTGTTTCTTCATGCATTGGAAGGCAAGCTAAGCTAGGGCCAGTTCACAGCTGCTGGTTGGGGAAGCGATGGTGCGCCTGACACTGTGGTAAACATGCTATCATCAGGCCTTTACCACCTCCAGCTGCTCTGCTCTGCTCCGCGGCCAGCGTACGCAGGTCGGGCAGTGATGCAGAGTAAGCACAGCTCGTCAGAAGTCTTTTTATTTCCCTTACGGCCAAATTGGTCCCAGCCTCTACTTCTTCTTTGCACACGAGCATGCCACAACACATTTGTTCAAATGCTTCATGAAAACATACACACACACACACACTGTGTCACATTTTTACAACACAAGAAAGAAAAGAAAAACGGCTGTGGCAAGTTAGTGGGCTGGAACATCCCGAAGGTGGAGGATGTAAATATCACCTCAGCTGACGTGTGTTTTTCTGTCAGGAGTTACTGACACATGGGACCAAATAACAGCACGACACGGTCAGCTACAGGGATCGATGTACCGGTTAAACTGACTTGTGAACATGTATTTTTGACTTTTTGTGTTTTGGGGGAAAGACGCATCAATATTTCTAACATACTGAGTTAACCTGCTAATCACATTGTTAAGTTCTTTTCTTAATGAGTATCTTCTCATGCAGATAGAGAGAATTATACTGTGATATTATTATATGATTGATTTATTGTGAAGGTAATTTAGCTGCTTATAATTTGTCACCCTAAATCCACTGCAGAACTTGTTTACTAATATTTTACCTGTGTGTATGTGTATTAATATGTATTGATATTGCTTTATATTGATGCATACAGAATTTTCTATTAAATTGTGTACAGTTTTGTTTGTTTAATATAGCTATTTTCCATCTTCATCTTTCATATTTGAGAACGGCTTTGCTGGATGAAAAAGTCGATGACGACAACGTGACATAAGGGGTTGCTACTAAATGTATTTCACGAGGTGAACAGGTTGATGAGAACACACTGAAACTACACAGCCTGATTCAATTTTACTGTGGGTTGACAAAAAATGTAACATATGAATAGCATCAATTGTATACATAATGATATACATAATATTATTCTTGGCCATTCTTTTCTCTTTTTGTGGCCCATTTCTTTGAAATAATCCCCGAGAAATTTTTACACCATACGAACAGAAAAACGACACAAAAACAAATAATTGTACAGGTTTGTGTAAATACTGAATATTGGGGGAAAAACATTTACCTTCTTTTTTTTGTATGGAAACGATCAAAGTAATCTCAATAACAAAAATTAACCACGTCATGACAAAATTGCAAAAAAACATCATTAAGGTACTTCTAATAAGGATAATACTGATATCTACAATTATAAGTGCTCAAATAAGACTATTCTTTCTCTTTGTACATGATGAACAAAATGAAGTGTTGAGTATTAATAATAAAAAACTATAAGTTTCACACATATGGCACTGAGTCTTTTTAAGCTTTTTTGTGTTGACCTCTGAATTTTGACATTTCCACACAACCCTCACATCCTCATTCATTTCATTCGGTTTGGTTGGTGTATTTATGTGCCAGAGAAGTTCCCCGTCCGTGCCCAGGCTCTGCTCTCTGTAGTGGACGCTGGCTTTCTGTCGCAGCCCTCATTCTTTTAAATACATCATCTTTCTGTCATACGCAAGCTGCCTCTCTCTTCCTCTCTCTCTCTCCTGGTTGGCAGGAGTGGCAGGAATTCCTGGGAGAGGAGAGAAGAGGCCTGCCTGAGAAAACCAGGGCCATATGGTGACTGTATGGTGGAGTGGTTGGGTCTAGGTCTGTCCCCCCTCAACAACCCACACTGCTGCTGGCGCTCCGCACGGCCTCGTCTGATGCCGTCCAGCCCCCTCAGGGTTCTTTCAGGCTGCTCTCTCCTCTCTCTCCCTCCGCCACCACGCCATCGCTGCTCCTGCCGGACTGTGCAGCAGTACAGTAGACCTCTCTGAGACCTTGTCAAAGCGAGACAACCATTGTTGCGTGTGTTCACCTTTCAGGCGGCACAAATTGCTCTATAACACAATAATGTGTGTTTTTTTTAACCTTTATGCATCCTGGTAAGATAAACATTGAGATTAAGGACGTCGTTCACAATGCATAATAATTATCTGAGGTCAGGGAAGCGGGACAGATTGGAAAATCCGGATGATGAAACGTAAATGAAGAAAACCCACCCCTGTCTCAGCTATTGCCATCAAACTGACATTGAGAAGGGCATTTATCTTCAGGCAGTCTCCAACGCCGCTCAGTTGCCAATAGTGTAATATTGTGCTTGTACTGAGCAGGTCCCTTGTGCAAATGCATTTAAAAAGTATGAATAATAAGCAGGGCATTCTGTGGAAGGGGGACGCAGGCAAAACATCCCAGAGAAAATCAAAGCTAATATCGTGCATTTAGTTAGGCTACTGAAGTCCTCAGATATAGAAGCTCCTTTACAGCACAGCTTCAAGCCGAGTTTATGATGCTTCAGTGAGATTAAATATGTCATACTGAAGATGTGTGTGATTAGCCGGTCTCATTACTCCATTTTCACCTCTCACGTTACAAAAACAGCTCAAATCCCCCCCCCCCAAAAAAAACAACTGTTCAGTTTTTCCACTGTTGTACCGAGCTGGGCTGTGTGTGGTCTGTAAATTTTACATTTCGACATTTTAACAAGCAGATCTTATCCAGAGTGACTTAAAGATGCATTAAGAGTTTTATTGCCCCACAGTACAAAATGGCCACGATATATCTTCAGGGGTTTGATAGGGGTTGTTGATCAATACCAATGACTCGACGATTATTCCGCCAGGTACTGAGACGTTCAGCGTCCCCGTTTCCAGCCCTCTCCTCTCCTTTCTCAACCTCTCAAGGTGGTCCAAAGATGGAGGTCGTGTGCTATGCGTGAGTAAACCAGCACCACAAAAACACTTTGTGCTCGAGCCGGGAAAAAAAAGCAAAGTCGTGTTATTTTGCTCGGCGATGCATCATCTCTTCACTCAGCGTGTCTGTGTCATTTCTGTTCTCGTTAGACTTTCGAGTGCAACAATTAGAGCACAAGTGTAAAATGTGAAACGAGCGCAGTTCTGTCAGTTCAGCATCGAGCTCTGTCACAGACCCGTCAATATTTATGCAATCTTGTGATTATCTGACCTGAGGATGACATTAAATGAAGTGTCCAGGGATCATCAAATTTGTGGCATTCAGTGGTTTAGCCACAAATGTGAACCTCACTGAGGCATTAGAGGAACAGTCACTGAGGTTCATCCTCTGGGAATCATGAACACCTGCACACAGCTGTTTCACTGAAACCAAAAATGTGAACCTCATGGTGGCACTAGATTAAATGTAAGGGGATCAACAAAGTTACAAGGGTTCGTTCTCTGGGGAAC
The DNA here is from genome assembly GCA_033000465.1 of Sciaenops ocellatus. Lineage (NCBI taxonomy): Eukaryota > Metazoa > Chordata > Actinopteri > Sciaenidae > Sciaenops > Sciaenops ocellatus. The sequence continues at coordinate 22,221,935 of CP136877.1, forward strand.
ACAAACGTCTGTACATCTATCCAAAAGTTGTTGAGATATTTTTGGACCACCTGCTATCCATAGAGCCATGTTGCAATCACGGCTAAAAAAGTCTGGGGGGGTTAGAGGGGAGCTGGGAGGAAAAGTAAAGATTTTCAGAAAGAAAGCATGAGAGTCGAAGAGAGACAGAGAGTTGCATTTAGAAACTCAGACCATTATTTCAGCTTCCTGCTAAAAATAGTGAAGATGAGATGAAGTAACTGGACTGTCTCTCTTCCGGCACAGACTCTCACCTGCACAGACCACAGCTGGGAAATAGGTGTCTGCTAGAAAACCTGGAAGTTCAGGTAAACGGTGCAAAGCACGCTAGATGTAAGGCTACCTGTTGGACAATACTATAATTAACTGGCTTCCACTCTGTGTCCTAAAGCTCTGACCTATTGTCATAGTCTGAGTTGGTAGAGCAGAGAGACACAGGTGTGTTTTTTTGAAGAAGGTTTTGTGGTAATGGAACAGAAGTGCTAACAGAAGAGGACTGAAGAGACCGGCCAACCTGAGACATGTGGAAACATACATGAAGGACATTCAGACACACAGCGACACAGGTTATAACTACAATAACCACAAAACATGTCAGTATAGTTCTACTTAATATTAACTACATAAACACTGGCCCCCTCCACATGATGCAGGAGGAACCGGGTGCTGTCCATTTGGCAATCAACACCATTCAAGCAGGCCTAATGTAGCTGGTACCTTGTTGCCCAGCCAGACAACTCCACAGAAAACCCAAGGAAGTGGTTACACAACAAAAACTGAATTAACGTCGTGAAAATTCTATAGTTTATCATGTAAGGTTTGGTATTTTTGCTGTTGTTAATTTGGGCAGCTCTGCCTCAGAGCAGAAACCAGCGAGTCTGCAGCCGAACATCAAGCAAGGTCAACAACACAAGACACAGCATTCATCCTTTTATTTCATGAGGCACTCTTTTCTCTTCTTGCATCAACGTCCTCGTCAGTATCTCCACCTCTGCCACGACATCCATTATAGAGGCTGCTCATCCGGCTCCTGTTCTGGCACAACACTGGCTCCACTCCCCGTTAGCATGTGCCCCGCTGGCTCCCTCTCACTCCAAGCCTGAAAACCTCCTCCAGGCAACCCAAAGCTCCTGTCTCCTGGAGACGAAGAGTTGCCGCCATGTGCTCAGGTTCAGTGTGTACTGTAGCTGCTGGTGTGTCCATCACAGCTACTCTCTACCCCCTCAGCGTTTTGTCCATACCTGCACAAAGCCTGCCCCACACCCACCCCCACCCCACCCAACTATGATGACACCCACCTCTTCATCCATCATCCTTGGTACAGCCCCCCCACCCTAGCTCACATTAATTTTTCAGTCACACTGGCAAGCAAGACTTATTAAATTATTGATGGTGGGAGTGAGGTGTTAAGGGGAAAAGGACGAGATATATTAGTAAGATAGAGATTCACATGTAACCTTAAATGTGAAATATAGCTAACTGCGCTACAGTTTTGCTGCTGTCTGGAGGACATTTTTGTAGTTTGGAGAGCTGGACAGTCTGAGGGTCTCAACAGAAGCCTGACATGGGTGTATCTGAAGGCCGAAACCTTTGACAGCACTAATTCAACAGCTAGTCAGAGGTGAAACATTGCTGTCTGTCTGCCTCCCAGCGTTGCTTTTACCCCGTCACTCCTTCGAAAATCTAATTTTTTCCACCTGATAACTCTCTAACACTGAGACACTTCTCCTTCCTTCCAGTCTTTCACCTCCTCTCTTCAACTCTCTTCATCCCACTTTCACTCCCCCCTCTCTCTCTCTCTCTCCAGTGCCTCTTTCTATCGTGCGTCACTTTGAATTATTACAATGGAGGGAGAGGTGGTGGTGGTGGTGGTTGTGGTGGTGGGAGCATCGCGGTAATAAAAGGAAGAGGGCCCTGTGAGTTATGGATGAGAGTTCACTGGATTATGGAGAAATGAAAGGAGGAGCAGGATGGAGGGAGATGAGGGGTAAAAAGGACAGATGACAATAGTGGAGGTGCTACAGCACTTCCATTTGTCCATAAAACAAGCCTCCATTTCAGCGATACAACTCACTTTATCCTTGAAAGTTGTGACCTTAGAAGACTTATCTGTTTGCAGAATATTGCTCAGCTTTTGTGTGTGTGTGTGTGTGTGTGTGTGTGTGTGTGTGTGTGTGTGTGTGTGTGTGTTGCACCAATATACAGCACTGCTCTGTCATTCTCTTACATTTTTCTCCTATCATCGCCTCTCGGCTCTACTCTTTATAAAGTAGCTACATTTTAACAATTAACAGTTACCTAGCAACAGGATATATTATTTCAAAAAGCAGAGAGGAGAATGGTCTGAGGCAGCTATGCAATGTAAAGTGTAATATTTACGGTAATATTGTTACATGCCAACAATGCGTTTGAAGCTCTAAATGTAACACAGAGCGTCTGGAAGATCGAACGAGAGCAGCTGAATTGTTTAATTTAACCTAATTCCTTCATTTGGCGCAGTAATGGAAGGCAGATGCATGTGTGTGTGACACACGCTGATTACACTCACTCCGAGCAAACAGTTCCTTAAGATTTGATTTGGCTGGACTCTTTCTCTCTCTTTTTCTTTCTCTGTGTAGGCATCGAGCTCGTCCTGGACAAACATCAGCACACAGCAGCTGGACAGCACACCAGCGTTTATGATCTATACAGTGGAGGAAGACTGCAAGTGATCAATACACACACAAAGCGTATAGGATTGTGTTTTATGGGCATGTCAGATTATTTAATGGTGTGGCTTTCAGACAGTAAATACTGGAAATTGGCAAGAGTTGAGGAATGTTGTTGACACTGTTTTTTTTGTTTTTGTTCCTGACCTCTAAATGTCCTGTTGTGCTCTCGCAGACACACTGCATACTTTGAGGGAATAGTTTGATGTTTTGGGAAATAAGCTTTTTGCTTTTTACTCAATTTCACTTTCTTGTTTCGAGTTAGATCAAAACATTGATATCACTTTCATGTCTGTAGCAAGCGGCATCCTCTGTGGCTATGAAGTGAAGCCAAAGAGGAAGTGCCAAAAACTGCAGTTCCTCAAACGTCCACTTGAGGCTGGCTACAGAACGAGTCCATACTCCATAAGCCTCCATGTTAAAATGTTTACATAAAAACAGTTTTGATCTCTATAGCTAATTTCTCCATTCATGACAACTGTACTGAGGGTGAATTTTTATAGAACTCACCTGTTCAAATTATGTTAAGGCTTAAAGTTATGAATAATTAAGACCATGGTCGCTTTTATTGACAGTTGGGTGCTGTTACAGATGGCTTATTTGAGCAACCAAGCATCATTCAGCCCGTCTCAGTTCCACACACAATCCACGTCTTTGCCGATTCTTAGATTAGCCAGGAGGCGGCATAGGTCTGACTTCCAAGGTGGCGGCGGCCAGAGCCAACACACTCTGAGCTTCACAACGGCCTCTTTAGAAACCTGTGGGTGACGTCACAGCGACTGCGTCCATGTTTTATACCGTGTATGGTCTGTAGCCTACGCTAAATATGAAGCTACAGACAGCAGCTGGCTAGCTTAGCTTAAGCTTAGCTTAGCCCAAAAACTTGAAATATGGGGATATTTTACAGGAAGTTATATGTCAGACTATTTCTTGACTGGGACCAGTTCGCAGGCAGAAACTCCAGGAAGTAACTTGTCTCGGCCAAGAAATGACACGTAACCCCTGGTACACTTTTGTATAACTTAATTTGTGAGCTTTTGGCGGTAATAGTAGGCATATTTTGTTATGTTTGGACTGAGCCAGGCTTGCTCTTCCCCCATTTCCAATCTTGTCCAGTCTCGTGCTAAGCTAAGCTAAGAGAAAGGTTGTATGATAGGATGATAAAGCAATCACACAAACATCGTCTCTTTAAATCGATATATCCTCAAATGACCTACGGTCATCAGAACTGCAGGATAAATGCAAACTTGTTCAATATTTCAAATATTCAAACATTCACATCCTCCAGAGCGATCACACAGTATTGTCAGCATTTATTGCTTCAGGGTAGTCAATCACATTCTTGCCAGCAGCCATGTTGTTGCACCATGTGTTAAAGTTTCAAATCATCAATAACTCCTGCAGGGAAACAATTATTTCCTGAAACACATTGGAGCACAAACTGTCACTGTTCTCAAGCACAGAATGATTCAGAGTTAACAAAGCACATGTGTGCAGACAAAATGACAGGTGTGGCGACATGAGGATGAATAATCAAGATGAAGGTGAGACTGAACAGCTCACGAATCAACATTTCTGTATCACAGAGAGAGAGAGACAGAAACAGACACGGAAAGAGAGAGAGAGAGATGGAGAGCTGCGTGGAGATAAAGAGAGGCACAGATGGAGTGATAGGACATCAACAAGTGAGAGATCGCTGCGATGGTAAAAAGACAGGACGTGAAAGGGAAGTGCTGAGGAGAAAGGGTTAAAGAGGAGAGGGGAGAGAGAGAGGGAGAGATGGTTGCCTCGGCAACAGCAGCCAGCGTTTTCTCTCTTTCTTTATCAATCCCTCTTGCACACACACACACACACACACACACACAGACTACATACACATGTTTCCCCCTCCTTCCCTCTTCCTGTTTTATCTCTGTGGCTCAGAGTTAAAGTTTTTTGGTGTGTATTAACACTCTGATTTTGCTGGAACTGATTTCTTCAAAGGTTGATGTGTTTGTCTGATGCCGCACTCGGAAGCACAGGATGTACTTTGAAATGAATGAGCGCTGCACCGTGTGTTAATCACATCATTTCATAGCTGCTTATATTTGTTTAGCTACACGCCTGTATCTTGTCCTCTATCATGCGCAGAAATAAATGTAGTAGTAGCCAAAAAAACACACATTTTAACATATTTTAATACAGTTCATATTGTTGTTATAGAGATTTGTAGATGTAAACCCCATTTGTTTAACGCCGTCTATGCAAAAGTGTATTATTGCTGCATAGTTGCTCTCCTGCTGAGATTAAATTAAATGTTAAATTAAGTGTACAGTCATCACAAGGTGCAGTGAATAATAAGACAATAATAACAGTTTATTGATAGAGCTTTAGGCTGCAGTATGCTCAGCAGGCTGGTAAATATTTCCACTCTACAAACTCACGCACAGATTGACGTCAGAAATAACTCTAATGTGCCGTAATGTTCTGAAATGTAGGATTATTTTGTATACAGTCTGCTTAGGTTGCATTTGCGCACACAACCTGTCAGCTCCTGTGACTCCTCCTTGACTTTGAACATGGCTCAGTCTTCCTGACTAAACCCCGTCATGCGTGTATCTGTGTGCCGCATCCCCATATGACAAGTGGTGGTGGTGGTGGTGGTGGTGGAGGGGGGGATCCAGTGTCTAAGGTCACTGTCGCATCACACGAGGAGTGTGTGAAAGCTTGTGTGCTGTGACGAGCATGTGTGGGTGTGTGTGTGTGTATGTTTTCTTTGTGCTCTGTATGCATGACATATACGCAGAAGGTATTATATGGACTCTATATGTGTGACGTGTGAGCATGTGGCATCTCCAGGATACCGGTGTAAATGTGTGTGACATGTGTGAAGCAATGTAGCATTGTACTTTGTGTGTGTGTTATGTGCGTACATATGTGCACGCACACGCCCCATGTGTGCGTGACAGAAACATAGATCACTGCAGAGAAGAATACGGACCCCGCCACGAGTCACAAGGACAGAACGGAGATGATGATGACACCATCAAATTTAATGGGCTGCAGGAGAAGGTGGGTGAGAGTAGAAGAAGAGAGGACAGGAGGAGCCGCTGGGGGGAGGAGGGATCATGAGCTGAAGAGGCTAAGCAAAGGGGGACCCTCAAGACAAACAGGCTTAATTGGGGCAATCACTCTCTTCCACTTCACATCCTGTAATACGGCTGATTTGAATTATGATCTCAATATGTCCCCGAGAACCTCGGCTCCAATGATTCACATCTCCTTCACAGATCCCTCCACCCAACATGATCCACCTCTACATCAACTTTTTTTTCTTTACCTTTGCACACCTTCAGTTTTGCTGCTCGGGATGCTGATGCCTAGCTAGCTTCTCCTCCTCCTCCACCTCCTCCTCCACCTCCTCTGCCTCTTTCACACTCTCCCACCCTCCCTCCATCCCTCCCGGTATCCGTAGTGATTGGAGGCAGGGTTCTGAGGTTGCTAGGAGACGAGGAGAGTGTGGCAGCCGGCCTCAGTGTGAGAGAGAGAGAGAGTTATGAGAGAGCGGTGAGGGGGGATATTAGGAGAGAGCGCCCCCTGTTGGCACATGTTAGCCACTGACTCCTGTGGATCAGCTCAGTGCTCTCATGTTTGGTGAAGAAGGAGTTGGACAGCTTCAGTTTTTATGCTGTTCGATGGGCACATTTGCTGTAATGGTGACTATGCAGCAAGAACTATATCTTTGCACCATCGCTCCCTGATAAGGTCACAGATTTAGAGTTGCAAGTGTGTTTCAGCTGGGCTGCATCATGCTCTTTGATCTAGGAGAGTTTCACTGGGATTGTAAGGCTCTACACCTAGTGGCAATCAAAGTTCAAGATCTCATTTCTCCGTGTCCTCGGAATGATGTTTTCAACCATGTATTATCAAAGCTGGGGCCCATTCTCCTGATACAATACTTAATGTCCGTGGGACACTTAATTGTGAGATTGTAGAATACTCCAGATGAAAAAAAGGATCAAAGACTGTGAAATTGTACCAAAGCATAACTTTAGAAGCGTGCACTTCAAAGGGACTGATGAACTGGGATTTTACAGGCAAAATAATACGAGGGCTTTTTTTTATTTTATATTTTTCATCTTCATTCAACCCCGCTGCTGTAAAAGAAAAAAAAAAATACAAGGCCGGCTTGTGAGCGAGCATCACAGCTGCATGTTTGTTGTATGACTCTGACTCCATGTGGTCATCAAGGAAACTGCAAATCAACTGCTGCTTTGTCATTGACTGTTGCTGTGTGAACTGGATGCAGCAGGATGCTAATGTTGCCAATGCTAGTGTTTTGTTTTGCAGCTATTTTACTCACTGTCTTATGAAATAAAAGCCAATTCAAGTCTTTATACTCTGCCATAAATGATGGCTACATTTTACAAGCATTTACACACATGCACATATATATATGCTTTATGTATATCTATAAATAAGAAAATCAACCTGTACTGTTTGCATATTTGTCACTAGTGCACATATAAAACAAACACTAAATATTTTAAGTGCCATTTGTCCTCCATACTGGCTGCTCCGCTGTGGGAACAAGTGAGTCTTGCAAACATTTTCAGCACTCAAAATGGAGTCATTACTGGTTGTTATATCCACAGGCACAATCAGAACCTTCTAAAGCCGCACACCTTCTCATAGAAATGACACTTAAGAGTATTCATGGTGAGCAGCGAGCACACGGTGCAGGCACTTAACCACTGTTCCTCTCTCCATGCGCTCGGCTTATAGAAGTATGTTCAAGCTGAGTTTCTTTGGTTGTCCATTCACTTGTGTCTCAGCTCTATAGACAGACGCATTCAACACACGTATGTGTTTCTGTTGCTGCAAAATGTCCTTGTATTTTACTTATTTTTGAAGCTACTTAGCTACTTAGTGCAGATATTTGTCTTGTGCAACAGCTCTCATGTAGTTTATTCACATGTTTGCCTCTCTGGCTCGTGTTGGCCTTTGCAAATGTGAAGGCCTTGTACATAATGCAGTCAACACATTGTTCCTTCGTCTTATTTATTCAAGGATCGGTAACACTTCAGCCATTCCTGTAAGCAGATACCACGCTGGAGAGGACACACAAGTCATGACAATATCAAACCATCGGTGACACAGTGCATTCACAGCCTTGAGATCTCGTGTCATGAAAATACAGACAAATAAAACTGAAGTTCTTTCTCATATTTTAGCGTCATTTGATATTGAAAACCGTGACCAATGGATGAAATCCAAGAATAAAATAGCCGCTGTGGGCTCTGTTCAACTTGTCTGCACACAGATGATCGATCCTTGGAGCAAGCTTGAATCTTTTTGAGGCATAAAATGGTGTTTTTCATTGGTATTGTATGAATAAAAGATTCAAAAGATAGATTTTAGGTGTGGATATAGGCTCTCTTATTGAGAAATTTCAAAGTTTGGACTAACGCAGTCAAGCAAATTCAAATATACACACTTGAACGACCTGCTAGAGTGAAGGGAACTGATAATCAGCATTATTTCTCTGTAACTATGGAGATTTAAACATGTTGTATGTGCATTTTCTGTAAGAAAAGCATCAAACCTTGGCCACACAATACAGAAGAGAGGACTGTGTGCATACAGGACTGTGTATGTATGTAATAATAATGTGGAGAGCTTTAAATGTGTTCAGTTTCTTTACAAATGTGTGCTTCGAGCCTCCTCTTTGGAAGATTTTGTGACCTTGTCGGCGATGTAGAGAGTCTGTGTTGTATCCCAGCAGGCGTTCCTGTTGATTGGATAGGCCTGGCTGGCTGACTTGCTGGCTCAGAGTATCAATGCCCTTTATCTCGCCTCTCAGCTCTTTCACTTCGACTTTAGTGGCAACACAAGTACACAACGGCATGTAAGCGATTCACGCTCGAAGATTTTTGTACGCCCGGCGAACAAGAGCGCCTGCCTGCAATGAAACTGCACACATGTAAAAAGCAAGTGTAGATACGTAGCCTGGAAATTATCCACAGTTAAGGCTCTGTGATGCAGTTGCTATGGCAACTATGATAGAAATAGACGTGTATCTGCAAGGGAATGAAAAATATTGAACTCTTGTTTAGAAACTGAGGGAGATTTTACTCTTATGATTGACAGGTTAAGTGAGTGACTGCATTCAAGATGTGTGCATTTAAGACTTTGCATTGTGTGTGTGTGTGTGCACGTATGACACACACACATAGAGAGCAGTGCATTAAAAGTGCAGCAGCAGCCGTGGATCGGGGGCATAGGGCACATCATTATGATGGTAGGAGAGTGTGAGTGGGTCTGCAACTGCACTCGCTGGCCCTGTGTGAGAGCAGATAAGCTTGGGCAGAGACAATAAATTTAATGGGGAAAAAGGGATTCTTGTTTGTAGCACCTCCATTGTTGGGTTTTTTTTCAGGCCATGATGATGTTCTCGTCAAACATTAAGCTTGATATCGTGGTAATGATTTAAGTGGCTGAAAAGGAAGCAAACAATACAGCTGCACTGTGTGTGTGTGTGTGTGTGAGGAGACCACAATAAACTTAACAAGCTTTCATCCGTGGCACTGCAATCCTCCTCTAACGCAGCCGTACCTATTCGCTCACTAAATTGTCTTTTTATCTGTTATTGACTTATTCATTTTCAAACACAACCCATACCACCCTCCACTCCATGTCGCCTGCCTTTGTAAGCCTTTGCTGCCTTCATTAAGCTTGATGAGATGAAATAAGAACAAAGGAGCTGCTGATAAAGCACACACAGATAGAGAGGTTTGCATGTGCAACATTACTACAATCTGAGATTTATTTTTTATTTTTTATGGTAGGAATAGGTGAAAATCAGTGAAATAGCAAAAGCTTTTCAGAGAGGGAGGGGAGGGGAGTTGGAGGGATGTGATGGAGAAGAGATGAGGGAGGGAGGGAGGAGGGGGGTGCAGGAATATGAGTGTGTATGCATTTTCAAGGCGGTCTTTCTGTTGCAAGAAAAAAAAAAACAGTAGTCTAACAGGAAAACGAATAGGGTCGAGCTACTGATGAAGGCATGCAAATGCAATTCAGTGACGGTCTTCATGTGTTGAGTGGAGAGCTCGCGTTGATGGCAATGTGCTTAATTTTAGTTCGAGATAGGTGGAATCACCTAAGCGGTGTGTGAAAGAAGGAGAGAGGAGAAGAGAGAAGGAGAAGAGAGAGGGAACAAGAGGGGAGGGGGCGGGGGTGTATGGACCTCACTGGTTTACGGGACCTTTACACACAGGCACCCCCCGATTGTGCTCCGCTCTCATCATCTTTTTTTTTTTTTTTTTTTTTTTTTTTTTGGTGTGGAGGTGAGGACAAAAGAGGAAGAGAGAGAGAGAGAGAGAGAGAAAGAGAGAGAGAGAGAGAGAGAGAGGGGAAATCGGGGAAGAAAAAGGCCCGGGGATCTGAGTGTCGTGACGGGGCCCCCCCTACCCGACTTCGCCGCCGCTGGTCGGGGTTGTCTGGACTCAAGAAAAGGGTGAGGGAAAAGCGGCGGAGCTAGTCGACTCAAGACTGGGGTTTCCTGCCACACAGCAGCAGCAGCAGCGGCAGCGGCAGCGGGGATTGTCACACAAACAAGCCTTTCAGTCTTCGAGGGGCCTTCTTGTATTGCTACGTTTTCAGGTATGCATTTTAGAGTTAGCTAGCTGCTTGACTTGCCTCTCCCTTGCTAGCTCTGTTTATTCAAAGAAATGTAATGTCAAGGCTGCGTGGTGGTGGTGATCATTTTCTGATGCAGCACCCCAACACCAGCTCTCTCTTTTTCTTTTTTCTTTTTCTTTTTTTTTTGCCTGTAGACGTTATTTACCAGGCCACCAGTGAATCTCTTAAAGAGAGGGGGCAACATCTGCACCTAATCACCCCTCTCTCCTTTTGTAGCTAAACGGCTGCTTTTGCTTTGGCTTCACCCTCCCTCCACCCCTCGGTCCGGTGCCTTTTTTTAACGTTTCGTGAACGTTCCCCAAACGTTTCCAACAACGTAAATTAGCTAACGTTGCTAACTGGCGTTAGCTAGCTCCCCCCTAACATATGCGGCTAGCTCGCATATTTAATTTATCTGAAGCTAACGCTAACCCTTGCGATGCTAAACGAGGCTACACACTACAGGGCTAATTGTAATGCGTATACCTTGCTGCTACTGCTGCTGCTGCTGTTGGTGCTAATGTGGCTACTAAAGGCAAGTGTTGTTGTTGTGTTGGTGACAAAAACCCGTCAAATATGTAGCTTCAAAGAGCATTGCGTACATGCTCGTATCAATTAGGCAGGCATGCAATTGACTGACAGACTCTGCATTGAGCCAGTTGTGTGTGTGTGTGTGTGTGTTAGTGCTGCACTGTTGTATGTGTGTGTTGTGAATGGTGCTGCTGCTGCCTGCACAGTGAGCTGCTGTGATTAATTAGTAATCAAGATAGAGAGGATGGAGATCAATAATGTCCCCCCACACACACACACTATTTATGTTGTTGTTGTTTATTACAGTGCATCACCTTTCTAGCTGTGACCCTTAAATGTGACTCTACCTGTGTGCCTCAGTTTGATTTACAAGGTGTGACCTAGTCCTGTTTTTCTCTCTTCGCTCTCTCACTTCACACATTTGTTAAGATTGACAGACAAATAGCAGCACTTACACTTAATAGTTATAATTACAAACTTGTTATTTATTACAACAAAAGTCACCCAAAACTTGGGCAAAGGCCCATTAAGCGTTTTATAGCGTATAACAATAGAGGCTTGTGTCACACGTGGCAATTACAGGGCACTGACCCCCCCCCCCCCCCATAAAAGGTGGCGTCATCCCTTTTTAATCATCAGCCATAATAATTAAATCCCATGTAAGAACAAGTTGAATGCACTAAAAGTTAACGGTCTTAAGTCTCGTTGCAAAGAGGTTGCTCCTCTAGTTACAGCTCCACGAGGTTGTTTGTTTACATGTGAAGTTTTTTTTTATGACCTTGTCTGTGTTACTTTGTTGCCTTAATTGCATGCTGCCGCTAACCCACTTTTCCTCTCTCTCCACCAACCCTGTTTGTTATCAGTCAGAAGAGACAGCTTAGGCATGTATTGTTAAAGCTGCAGCCACAGTAAAGGTTGTACTCTCAGCGCATATTTAAAAAAGTGGAGTGTTGATATGAAGCCAGAAGTGTATGTAATGTGAACGTTATTGTTGTTTTTTTGGTGAATGTTTTTGTGATCGTTGCCTTCGGCCACTAATAATAATAATAAATCCACTTGTAGGAAATGCTGATGTAATCTGTAATATGTGATCAGCCCTGAGTTTTTCTTTTTCAATACAGCCTGAACAATTTGAAATAAAAATCCTTTGAGTTACAAAAAGCCTTAAAAAGACTGAAAACTAATTGAATTCATTCAGTTTGTAGTTGCTTTGCTGAATGCTGAATGAAAATGCTATAACAAGTGACAAAGAAATAGCCTAAATATCCTTTTTTAATATAATTATATTCACAACAGGAGAGCTTTAGCACAAGGTTTAGTAAATAAATGGCACCTTTTTCAATTTGCATGCTAACTTTTTTGATTCGTCTTTTGTATTTGCAGAGTTGTTGAAGGCCTCTGGTCAGCAGCTCCTGGAAAATGAACTTATCTGCATGGAAATACTGAAGAGAAACCAGAAAACAGGAGCTTGAATTGACTGAACTTGAAGTGGAATAAATGGATTACCCTCCTTTGGAAAGTTGTTGCCATGGAACTAGGTATAATTAAATGGTGGTTGACAGAAAAAAAGGAAAGGTAAGACAGCTACATGGTGAAGATACAGGAGAGCACCGAGAAGAATCTGAACGCAGAGTCAAAGAAAGAACAATTACTAAATAGGGACCAAAGACTTCTACAGTCCGAAGGAATGCATGCGGTAGCAGAAAGCTAAAAAAGAACAAAACAGTATTTGAAAGAGCGACCAAGAAAAAAAAATCTCCAAAAGTATTACACTCCAAGCTGATGAGAATATCAATGGAGTGTTTGCCTCTGGGAGTGTTTAGTGAGGGTCTGTATTCAGACCTCTTGTTTCGAGTTGCAGTTTTCGTCGCGTACTCGTGTGAGTCAGGTCCCGGAAAACTTACGCACGTCGACGAACTGAAGGATTGCTGCGACGGAACGCGGTCCCGATGAGTTTTTCTTCTTCTTCTGCTTTTTTTTTGTTTTTTTGCACAAGATGCTGTTGGATCACGCCGTAATTTAATCCTAACGTAGCTCTGTTAGCTCGAGCTGTGATTATAGCGGAGCGTGTACATGTAAAGACATTTGAAGGGTTGAACGTCTCACGTGGTGGTGGTGTGCGTCAGTCGTCCTTGATATCATTGCCCCAGCTCAGTGCCAAACTGCTTCATGGAAATGACTGTACACTTTTAGTCTTGTATTTTTTTCTGCAGTAGAAACCTGCTCCACTACATATCTCTCTTTTTTTTTTTTTTTTTTCTTTTTAAAAAATTCCGTTTTCTACGACCGTTTTTTTAACAACCATACTATCATCATTGGAGAAATAAGATTTTCACCATTTGGCCTTTTCATATATTGATAAAATCATCATCTGTTAAACCTCCCTTCCCACTTTCTGCTACACAAAACAGTGATTATAACATCTGTGATATATATTCCTCAGCTTGAACTCTTTGGTGGATTTCGAAAGCATTTCCTTGTTTTACTGCCAGGCCATAGACTCTCTTTTTTGTCATTTATGGTTACTGCCGTAAGCCTTCCAGTTTCTGATCAGAAGCATTCCCTGGTATAGACACAGACAGATATTTCCGTTTTTAATCCAAACTTGGAAAAACAATGCAGAATTTTTCTAACAGCCCGGCTCCCCCCTCTCTTCCCCCCGGGTTCAGTGGGAGGGGTGGAGGAGGACCTCCGTATCCCCCTCAGCCAGCAGATCCCCAGATCTCCCCGAGGATGACAGACGATTACGTGGGGATGCAACAGCAGAGCTTGCACCGAGGCCATCACCACCCGAGTCAAGCCAGCCACATGCTCGCTTACAGTGCTAGGAACAGAGCAGCTGTGGAGGCACCGCCAACACAGGGTAACATTCACAGTGGCAACGCTAACAATCCTTACAGGAAAGACGTCATGGATTATTATTTTTCAATGGGCGGAAAGGACCGGCACAGAAGAGGGGGCATGGCTTATGGGGCAGGCTTTGGGTACCCCAATATTGATGGACATATACCTCACCAGTACCGGCACGCTGGATCTGGCTCTGCCCCGTCATCTGGCCTGATGTCACCATATCCAGTAGACTATGGCTCCAGTGCTGGTTCAGGTGGAGGTGCTGGTGCTGGGGCCGGAGCTTTCTCTCCTTCTCATCAGTACAATATGAGTCAGAACCCTGCAATGCAGTCAGTGCCAGGTTCTCAAATGCAGCACCGCCAGCATGGGCAAACCTTCCCAGCTGTCCACCATGGGCAGCAGCATAGAAGCTATCCACACTCCGGGCACAGAATGACCCCTCAGTACCCACACTACTCCCCACAGGGTGGAGCGTCCACAGGGTCGTCAGGAATGTACAGCCCCCCTCCGCAGAGATATCTCGACGGGGCTGCTAGCACTGGGTTCGATCCCAAAGTCAACAGTTCTCCCAGTGTCAACTCCAGCTCAAACTCAGTCTCCAGTTCAGTTGCTGCTAACAATGTGGGGCCAATAGAGAATGTTCAACAGAGTTACCATGCTTCAAATTATCCTGGATATTCCCCGCAGACGCATTCACTTCACAAGCAAGCCACACTACAGCACCGCAACTCACAGCACAATTTAGGTGTAGGTTATGACAACTCTCTAAAGATGCAGCACCAGGGCCCGTCTCCAGGCTCCGTATATGCTAAACATCACCAAGCCTCCAATCCCAGTATACCTCAAGCAGCATCTCAAGAAATAGCCAAATCACCGATGCACCCCAACGCTCAACAAGCCCAGATTAACCAAAACTTTAGCCCGATATCCAACCCCTCTCCAGCTGCCTCTGCAGTGCATTCCCCCAGTTGTAGCTCATCTCCTTCCCCTTTGATGGGTGTCTCAGAGGCACATGGAAACCCCTCAGGTCATGGTCCTTCACATCCTCCTACATCAAATCCCCGTAGCAACCATGGTCAGGGTAGATTACTGCAGACCATGCCTCAGTTAAGTCCAACACCTAACTCAAATAGCAGCATTAGTAGTTGTGGTAGCAGCGGCAGTCATAAAGCTCACAGCATGAGTGCAGTTGGAGGGAGCAGTCTTCCTCCAACAAGCCGAAACAAAATGGGTCTAGTCACAGGAATTGGATCTCGAGAGGAAGGCTCCTCTGTTTATTCATCTCCGCTTGACAAAATGCAAGATGCTGGCCTGAATAGTCTTAATGCCTTGAGCTCACAAGTAGCCAATTTACCAAACACAGTTCAGCACATGCTCCTCACTGACACAGTGCTTTCACAGAAGAAGGGGAAAGATGGCGGGCAGATGCAACAGGCGGCACATGGTGTGCCCCCGTCACAACCGAGGAGTCGAAATGCGAGTGCAGCTTCAAGTACTAGCACGGTTAAAGATGGAAGTGCCGTGGGGATTGGAGATGGTGCCAGCTTAGATGCTGGTGCTGATGAAGATTCCTCATTGATGTCAGTCGGAGGCTCATCAGGGACCAAAGTGGAGCGCGAGGAGCAGTTTTCTGAGGGCGAACACGGGAGAATGAGGCAGATGAGTGGTGCGAGCAGCGGCTCCGAACCAACTGGCTATCACCCTCCATCTCAGAGTCAAACACAGGCTGGACAAGCATCAAATGTTAAAACAGTCGCCTCTGATTCACCGTCGAAAGAACGGATTTCCTCTGAATCAAAAGCAAATGAAGCTCTAGTTCCCTCTTCATCGTCATCGCCATCCTTTGGATGTCAGTCGTCAGAAACTGGCCCGACTTCACATTCAACACCCCCAGTTAACTCACCCCCCTCATCCACTTCCTCCAGCGTTCCTCCTCCACAGCCAAATTGTGTCTCAGAGCCCAGTTTAACATTTAATGACCACAGAGGTGGTCATAGGAAGGCAGCAGAAATTAAAAATGAAGTCATCAAAAGTGAAAGTGAAGTCGCAGTCGAGAAAACGGAGAAGGGCAATAGCCAAATGCAGCGAGATGGAGAAGTCAATACACAGAACGGTCAGGACAAAGAAAATAGGCTGCACACTGCATCCAGATTACACAATAATGAGAGGGAAGAAAAGCACACATCTGAGGAACAGCAGAGTGTGAGCAGTGTCGGTGTGATTGTTTCAGCTCGGTCTGAGGGGGGAAGCCACACTGAAAAAAGCAAGCATCCCCAAGACAACTGTATAGAAGAGAAGCAGTCACACTCTTACTTGAGAGAGTCGAGCAGTCATAATGGAGAGGAAGGTGTAGATCTGAGTCTGTATTCCTCCCTTCACCAGAAATCAAATTTCGGACGGCCTCAGAATCCTCCTCAGTCTGGACCACATAAATACGGCCACCCAGAATCGACATATGGCTCAGATTTGTCTATGAAGAACAGAGGGAGAGCTGGCCCAGCAGGGGTAATGGAATCAAATTCCAGATATTTGGGGTACCAACAATCACAAACTGGTTACGGCACTGTGCATCCAAAAGATGCTAGTTCTGTAGCAGAGGCTTTGGTAAAGAGAGGGCAAGGAGCAGGAGCTAAAGGTCACGAGGATAATTCACAAATGCAGCAGTTTCCCAGCCTTTTACAAGAGGTCCTTCAAGGTTACAATTTAGATAGACGTTATGGCAGACCAGAACAGGCATTTCCTGCCCACCTCCAAGTTCAACAGCCGTTTCAAACCAGACACCCTTACGGCATGACTGAGAGTATGAGGGTGCAGAGCGGAGTGACTGAGGCTTCGGCTCATTTTGCCCAAATGGGAGGCTCTGGAAAGCCCACACATCCAACCCAGAGGCATGGAAGCGAGCCTGATTTCACTGCAGATCCTCAGTCCTCAGTGAAATCAGACGCGTCGAATGCTAAGATGCTGCAAAATGCTGAAAAGATTGAAGTGGGCGTGCCCCAGAGTCATTTACCACAGCCTATAGAGTCGCAGCAGCCTCCACCAAAACATATAAACTTAGCTGACTATTCTCTACCGCAGAGAAAAGCGTTATCTAACGTGTCCGCCCCGTCATCTGCCGTGCAGGAGCTCCTTTTGCAAGAGCCAGAGCCTCTCACAGGCGGCGTTGGTCAAACCGAGTCTCAAAAATCATCAGGCTCCATATTAGCCCCATCAGGGCGGCGCTCTGTCATCTGTGATGTGTCTCCAAACAGACGCAGCACACCAGAGAGGGACAGGGAAAGTGACAGAGAGAGAGAGAAAAGTCAGAGTGGAGCTTCTGTGATTCAACAGCCATTTTCCTCTCCAGCAGCAGCCAATGATCTGAGTAAAAAGGATACCGGAGAGAAACAAGTGGTGAAAATGGAAGCGGCATCAAAAGAGGTCGGCCTAGAGGCTGCAAATTTACAAACTGATCATCATGGCAGTGGTGTAGCTAATGAGCCTGATATGGAGTATCATCCCAAATCTGTTCACTCATCTGTTGTAATGAATGCTGACCCCTATAGGCGAGGTAATGTTGACATTACACCCTTGCCTTCTCATCCTATGAGCACTAATCCTTTAGCTTCACCTTCGAGGCATCAGGCCTATCTTCACGGTGTTGATTTATCAACCGGCGGTGGCAGCAGTTTTCCTGGATACAGATATGGAGACACAAGGGAAGGTAATATGGTGCCACGCAGTAACCCCCATTTTCCCTCCCACCACCCATACCACAATCTATCCCCCCAGACCCAATCTACAAATAAGCTTCAGATGTATCCTCACCCTCGTGGTCCCCCTCATCTCCCCCACGACATGAGCGAATGGGTAAAAGCAATGAACAGGCCGTCAAAGGAGATGATGATGCAGCCCGGTTCCTCTCCGGGAAGACATAAGGTCAGCCAATCAGAACAGAGACAGAGGATGATCCCCCAAACTGACATGCCCGGCGAGCAGCACGCGACCAAACCGTCACTCCATCATCAAAGCGCTTACTTTGATTTGAAAATGTGGGAGTCGACACACTCCGTAAGAGAAGGAGCAAGAATGATAGAGGGAGAACCTTACTACAGAACACAGCCGCCTCCCCCGCCTCCTCCTCCCCTCCCCCCTCCCCATCCTCCTGCTCCTGTAGCCTCACATGGACCCGTTCCTCCACAAATGACTCATGGCCAAAATGCCGCTGAACCCGAGGTCCCCAGAGGAGCCACGGAGGACGCCAAACATCCCTGTCCACCCCCGCCACCCAGCTCCGCTAAGCCTCCTGCTGACTTGAACTCCACTCAGCTGCAGGTGCAGCGTCCGACTAAAGCCGGCGGTTCTGGGGACACAAATCCGCTAATATTGCGTAGGAGAGTGCGTTCTTTTATTTCTCCTATTCCTGCCAAGAGGCAACTCCAAGATGCATCTCAACAGAGGGCTGCCACAAATTCACATCACTCCCCTGGAGCTCAGTCTGAGTCGAGCCATCACAATGAAGATGACTCATCCAGTTCAGATATCCCATGTCCCAGGCTCTCGTCTCCTCTGCTCGGAGAGAATACCTATTCACAACCTCTATCTCCATCAAGTGGTAATTCCAAGGTTTTGCCTCCCAGGAAAGGGAGAGGTTTGAAACTGGAGGCAATAGTGCAGAAAATCACCCCAAATATTAAAAAGCCAGCAGGCCACGCTGATGATGAGTCAAATCATTACCCAGGCTTCTCTCACTCAGAAATACCACCGTTTAATGATTCACAGGACCAAGACTTAGCACATTTCCCCAGGGTCACAGGAGGGGATGATAGTTACATGGATGAAAGTCACTCATTAAACGACATGATTCCCTTCAGAGTAGTCGATGAGACCGGGCCTTTACCTCCGTCTGCTTATCCATGTGATCCTCATCAGACGTCCCAAGCCCTGAAACAGCAAGACTTTGATTTTGGATTAGGAGCCGCCGTGGCATCAGCAACCGGAGATAAAGAGGATTTCGCTTTGCTCGGACCTTTACCTCCTCCTCCACCTCTCCCTCGGCCCGTCCAGGGTTCCCCACCTCCATCTTCATCTGCCCTGTCTGACATTCAGCATTTCACCAACACTTACCAGCAGCTTGAGACAAGAAGAGGCGAGCAGTCCGCTGCTAATCTTCTTCGACAGAAACTTCAAGAGTCCGGCATTGGATTTGACGATTATCCTGGCAGCGACTACTATGGAACCACCCCGCCCCACCATAGTCAGGCTCAAGGACACATACTGAATAGACAACATCAGATGTCCTCTGGTAGGTCCAGTCTGTCGCCACAAGATTCTAAGCCACCAGAGAGTCTCGTGCCTAAAGGCTATTTCCCATCTGGCAAGAAGAAGGGCAGGCCTGTAGGGAGTGTGAATAAACAAAAACGGGCCCAGAACCCAACCCAACCACAGGCACAGGGCCAGCCTCAAGCCCAGGCCCAACAGAGTACAACTCTGAGTGCCCCTCCAGCCCCACCCGCTACAACTATAGCTGCTGCCACAACCCCGCCGATCGTGCAGACTCCCAGCAGCACTCCAGACCCGGCAGCAGCACCACCTTTGACAGACAACAAAAACACTCCCCCGCTGGCCCCACCCATTTTAACCCAGGTAGTGAAAGTGGACGTCGAGAGCGAGGACACGCAACCAGAGATCGAGGTCAAACCCGTGCGCAGGAGACGCAGAGGCGTAAAAGACGAAGATGAGCCACTGGGAGCGAGAGGACGACAGAGGAGGAGAAGGAGAGGAGCGGCGGCAGCAGCGGCGGCAGCTGCTACGTCACCATCTGTGGCCAAAGATGACCCAGATACACCTTTAGGGGCGGGAGGGAGCCTCGGCGCAAATAGAGTATTCGTGGATCCAAATAGAAAAGGCCCATTTGTTCCACACATACACGTGGAAAACAAAATACCAGAGATCGGGGCAGTGTGCACCATTGTAAATGCTGAGGAGGACAAGATGAAAGGAGAGCGTAGTGCAGTCGGAGGGAAAGCAGGCGGCAGTGGAATTGATTCTCTCCTGACCTCAGCTCTTTCCTCCCAGTTATCTCGGAGAGACAGAGAATCAGAGAAAAGGGAGGCAGACGAGGTGGAAACTACACTTCAGTCAGGAAAAGCACTTCCTTCATCTGGCTATGTTGTCGCAGGCCCCGTGATTACAGAAACCAATCACTCTGGCCGCCTGCTCTGCTGCCTGTGTCAGAAATGGGCAAATTACAAACACCTTGGAGATCTCTATGGGCCTTTCTATCCAGCTGAATATGCTGCAAAGCTTCCCAAGAACCAGCCCCAGGTCAGACAATGTCAAGCGACCACAGGCACAAACAAAACGGGACCAAATTCAGACATAAGCTCAAACGCTTTGGGCACTGTCCAAGACACACAAACACAAGATGCTCAGTTTACCAAGCCCTCGACTGAGAGTGACTACGTCATCAGCCTCGATTCAACCCCAACATCTCTTACCACTACAGTCAGAACTGCCTCCATAGCCGGTAGAGAGGAAATGATGATGATGCATGTGGCTGGCAAGCTCAGTAACACCGCCTCCTCTTCCGCCTCCTCCCCCACCACCAGTAAAACAACATCTCTAACCTGGGACATGAATCTAGACATACGACCTATCCCGAAACTTAAGCGAGAGCCGGAGGTGGAGATCGACCAGCAGCAGACGCAAATACAGACGCAACAGCCGCTGCAGCAGCAGCAGCAGCAGCAGCAGCCGCAGCCGCAGCAGCAGCCGCCGCCAGCAGACGAAGCTCAACAACGACCTCAACACAGAAAGCTGACCTCACATCCCCGCTTCAAAAGGAGGCACAAATCTAGTGAGGACTCCCCCAGGATGGTGCCGTCCAACAGTAAGGCGTCCCTGCCCTTCCAGCCCCCTCCGCCAGCCTTGGACTCCCTGGGACCCCTGGCACAACTCGCCCAGCTGCCTCAGATGCCCATGGACCCGGAGGAGCTGTGGGTCCACGAAGGATGCATAGTGTGGACCAGTGGAGTGTACCTTGTCAATGGGAGGCTGTATGGCCTGCAGGAGGCACTAGATGGCGCCAGAGAAACAGTGAGTGCCCTTGTGTGTTTTTTTTTTTTTGTTTCAACCTTATTTCTACTGTTTACTGCAGCTGTTAAAGTTTTTTTGAATTCCAGTGTCTGATCAACAGACATGTCAGTGATTCATATGCTTTGATATATGTTATGAAATAACATCAAGTGCTCCTCACTGTATTATTAATAGTGTTATGTGTTTATTGATTTTTATCATTTTTCTGAGCCCTGAGCTGTTCTTTAATGTCTAGTACAGTTTTTAAAATGTATTGATTTCTCCTTTGCCGTTCTGTCTGTCTCCGCTCAGTGCTGCTCGTACTGTGAGATGGTCGGCTCAACCCTGGGCTGCTACAGTAAAGGCTGTACACTTCGCTACCACTACCTTTGTGCTATCGAAGCAGGTGAGTGGATGGATTAAATACAGACGCACTGTAAAAAGTGAGTTACTGTAAAAAAAGTAGCAGATCACAGTACTGATATTTGTTGTCCCTCTTTCAGATTGCTCTCTGAACGAAGATAACTTCTCACTGCGGTGTCCGAAGCACAAGGTAAAGAAAGAGAGGTTGGTCTTTATGTTTCTTGCAAACATTTGTTTTTTTGTTTTTTTGGTGTGATTTGGTGAATCTTGTTCGTTTGCCGCCATCACGCTTCATTTCTGTCCATCTCTCCCTCTCACCTCTCCTCCTCTCTTCTTCACTTCTTCAGTTTACCCAGAATATCCAGCCAGCCAAGTCAGTTTACCTGGAGCAGTCAGAGAGAGGCTGAGAGAAACGGAGAAGAAGAAGGAGAGACACAGGAGTCTGGGAGCTGTAAGTTTAGACTCAGTCGTATGTGTTTGTGAACTCGCGTGTCATAGACAGAGCACATTATTTGTTCACCCAAAAATATCTTAATTATTATTTCTACCTTTAAAAAATTGAAAGGAAATGCTTTTCAATGTGATTTTTCAAAGATCATATAATCATATAATAAACTTTATTTATATAGCACCTTTCAAAACACAGTTACAAAGTGCTTTACAGTAAGGTAGAACACAACAAATGAACCACAGTAGCGATGAACTAAAAGCTATAAATCTACATGTGCAGAGTAGAATAAAACATGTCTCAAAACATAAATAGATCAACTAAAAAAGTGAGCTTCTAAAAAGACGAGATGAGAGTTTGCAGCCCTGATCTCCTCAGGCAGGTGATTCAGAAGTCTCAGAGCCCCGACTGCAAACGCTCTGTCACCTTCGTGTATTTTTCTGGACCGTGGAAAAAAAACCAAGAATGACGCATCTGAGGATCTCATGGAGCGAGAAGGGACACAGGGCGCTGAAATATCTGCTATATAACTCGGAGCGAGACCTCTCAGGGCTTTATAAGTAATCAATAAAATCTTCAAATTCTGTAGCCAGTGTGAGGAAGCCAGAATCTGTGCGATGTGATCTTTGTCCGAGTTAAACCTGGTGTTTTGAATGAGCTGGAGTCATGAACGCATGTTTGACAGTATCACATTTTTAGACTGAAAAAACACAACTTCCCTAATTGGATCTTAGCGTTTCATTTAAAGCTGTTCTGCAGTCAACGTGTTTGATCAACATAAATAGATTTTCACCCGGCAGACGCTGCTTTTTCCTCCCATTATTTAGTAGGAGAGCGGTTTCTCATTAATGGACCTCCAGTAAATGGACACTAATTTGTTGCCTTGGGCTGTTTATACCTTTTCCAGTATGACAATTTAATTTCACGCAGCAATATTACTCCATACTCTTTGTTGGCTCGTTCTTGGACTCCCGCTGAGGGAAAAAAATCGTTCTGCTCTCACACTCCTCCTCACCTCACCTTAATGGCTGTACTCCTGCGTGTCACTGCCTCTCACTGCCTCCCACTGGCTTTCAATTCACTCTGTCCTCATGGAAACTAAAGACATGCCACACCACATCTCTCCTTTTCTTTCTCTTTGACTGAGATTGCAGCAGAAGGCTGCCGGTATGCTCAGGATTTAGTGACTTTTCTTCTTTACTGCGCCAACCAGTCACACAGCAGTATATGTTTGATGTTAGTGGAGTTTACCTGGTAACAGCTGTTACCAATTGAAATTCATTGAATTAGAAACAAATGAGAAATTTGGATGCATGTCTCAACATGCAACATGTGTTTTGAAACAATGTGGAGTTTGTCGGTGAGTCAGATTATCAGGAATAACGGAATTTTCGCAGTCAGCTCGCATGACTGTTTGGTAATAATAACAGAACCTGTAATTATCTGCCTGTTACTCAAACTTGACTTCTCACAAAGAAAATTGCTATGTGTGTGAGCAGCAGTCATGACCAAGACTAGAGCGCATCAAGGCCGAGACAAGACCAAGACTTTGAGGGGTTAAGAGTAAGTCAAGACCAAGACCAAGGTATAACGAGTCAGTCAACACCAGACAGTATGTAGCCTACTTATAGAGCTAATATTCACCGTACTCTTTGGGTGAAGCGTGGTTGCTACACCTCATTAAGCCTCACCTTGAAGTATTTACATCTGCTGTTTAGCTGATGAACTCTTTGTGGTTCAGGAAACCGAGTTTTATTCCAGAAGATTTGGCCGATGCCTCCTCCCAGACAGTTAACAAATAAATAAAACAATGTGATATCCCCGCAGGTGTGGTCTAGACCGATCTTCCCAAATCCGGAGTCTGAATCTCTTTGTCTGAGGCCGAGTAAAAATGTGGTCGCTTCCGAGACGAGGCCTTTTTAAAAGGAACGATCTGGAGTAGTACAACACTCGCTCATTCTGTGGCGATGATGCTAACCTCTGTCTCTTTGTGTTCTTCTTCCCAGGTTAGTTTGGACAATAGAAGAAGACTTTTGTTTTGTGAAGCAGCCCCAAATGTGAAAGGACAGGACTGGCATCTGTGACAGAGAACAACAAAAAGGGAATGTACAATTTTCTCAACGGGAATCAGCATTATTTACATTTAAGACAATGGAGAAAAAGAAACCTTTTTTTTTTTTTTCTAAGAATTATTGCTCTTTACTTAAAAGCAGAAAAAGAAAAAAACATGGACGTGCAACATAAAGGAACGGAGTTACAAGAAAAACTACAAAAAAAAAAAAAAACTACAGAGATTGAAGCAGAATAAAATGAGACGTCAAGACTGCCGGAGGAACTTTTCTGTAAAGAACAAAAGAAACAAACTTCCTCTCTAGGGTTACTTTGATTTTCCACAAACGCCCTGAAAGTGTTAAACTTTTTGTTTGTCATCAGTTCTTTTTGGTTTTCTTTTGAATGTTTCGAGGAGGCGTATCGGGAGCAAACTGGGCGTCAGACCCAGAAAAAAAGGAGAGAATTTTGTATCCTCTCACAAGTTAGTATCTTATCTTATATTAGGATGATCACAAATATTATTTTAGTCCTCATTATTATTTTGTATCCTCGTCATTATTTACTCATGAAAATGAAATGGATGTATCTCACTTTATATTCAGTCAACACATGAATTGGATTTTCTTTTTTCTTTTTCTTTTTTTTTTCCATTCCTGGAGAGGGAGGAGCCAGAGTGATGTCTGGAATGTCAGGGTCGAGTTTGCCACAAAGACATTATTGCCTTGGAGAACGGACATCTGTTGCCTTTCAAAAGTCACGTGTGTGTGAATGAGAAGCTGAGTGTGTGTGTGTGTGCGTGCGTGTGAGAGAAAACTGAAAAAAAATGCCGATTATCTGGGTCTTTGATTCCATTTTTTGGTCCTTTTGAAAAGTGTTCTTATTTTTCATCACTGGGGTTTTTACGGTACAGATAGTATTCATGAAAAATCAGATGGACACAGTCTTATTTTTCAAGTACAAAATGTTCGTAACGTGCAAAGAAAAGGACAGAAGAAGCCTTGTAAGAGGAGATAACACTATGGACTAATGTGTGTCCGCCGTCTTTAACCGCGGGAAAAGATGACGGAGAGGACGCTGAAGAGTTTTCATCGGTATGTTCAACATAGGAAGTTACGTGTGAATGACTGTGGGGTGGGGTCAGCTATCCCTCGGACGGTGATGAAACATTTTTCGAACTGGGAGAGGGGTGTCATATGAAGGCTGTGATTGGCCAACCGTACTGGCGAACCCGGGGGAGTAAGCCTTACCAAGTATTTTTTTTTTTTTTTTTTTTTTTTTTTGAATGGTTTCATTCTTCGGTGACACAGCAGCGATTTGATCGGGAGATGCAAAATCCATTCAAAAAGAAGCATTGCCATAAAATTTAAAAGTGAGTCGTACATGGTGTTGTCTTTATCATTTTTTATTGTTATTCTTGTAAAAAAAAAAAGAAAAAAAAAGTCAAGCTGAGAAGAAGACAGTTACACTATCAAAACCATGCTGTATTAGAAACCTGTCAATATGTATATGAATTATGAATACACTTAAAAAAATGCTTCAAGAACGCCCGTCTTCTTATTTCTCAAACATATTTTTGTCACTTTTTGTTGCACTGATAAAACCACCCGTTTCTGTTTCATCTCACATTTTTCTGCACCCAAGAGCTAAACTATGAGCTATCTCCGTCTATTTCTGTCACACACTCACACACACACACACACACTCACACATTGCTTCTAATATTCCCTGATTGTTCTTCCTGTCTTTTCGGTTGGAGAGGGGAGCGTGTAACCCCATTCTTACTCTTTCAGGCTGTCTTTAGAAGACAAGAGGTTGTGAAGGCGCTCTCCTGAGTCTAGAAACTGTTGTACCAGGTCAAGGATTCTGTGTTTCTGTCAGTCAGTTTATGAAAAACACACATTGTAAAGAAAACCAGAGCAGCTTCGATGTAAAAATAGAATCTTAAACACAAAATGTCTCATTTAGCTGAGGTAAAAATTCAAATAGATGCCATTTTTGGAGAAATTAATGTTGAAATATGTAAATGTAATGCACAAACAGTTTAAATAGTTAGCTACAAGTAATAGAAATCCAGTTAATGAAGTAAAAAGAATAATGATTCTTTTATTCTATCGTCTGCATTTAGTTCAGTCTGTCAGCTGATACAAGATTTCCCAGGTAAATGGTGGTTTGAACACTACTTTGTATACAGTAAAATACCGTCATATTTAATGGCAAAACTTTTATTTTATATGGCATTTTAAGGGGATTTATACAGAATAAAGTCGTGTTTTAAATTACTGTTGATTTTACAGTAAAACACTGTCATATTTCATGGCAAAACACCTTTCATTTGGTGTTTTCATGTAATTTATATGGCAAAACAATGTTTCTTTTGATTAAAAAATACGTAAAATAGGGGCTAAAACACCAACCTTAAACATGAAATCAACAGTACTAATATCTTTTTACCGTAATATTACAAAAAGTTGCACTGTATTTATTACGGTAAAATTCTGGCAACCACGTCTGCCAGTTGTTTTTTTTACTGTAAATACAACAGTTTTTGGGGTTTTTTTTGTTGGTTTTTTTTGTACAAATGGCTGAAATAGATAACCCTAGTAGCTATAAGTAACAGATGAATGGTTAAAATATATAACTAACACTGCAGGAGAAATGGTGCACCTAAAAGTAAAGCACAAATACTTCAATATAGAAATGATTCAAACTAATGAATGAAAAATCAGCTCCTGCTACTTCAAATAATACGTTAATAGGAGTAGTAGTACAAATATTGTAACGAGGAGGGCACAGAGAGTGCAGACCAGTCTTCTGTATTTAAGTCTGCACACCATTAACTTTAATTAAGACGAGTTCACACAGGTCGGAAAATCCAGATTAATCCGGGTTAAATCACATCCCTGACTGCTTATTCCTCACATACCTGCTGCACGTGTTTCTGCAGTGATGTTTGAGGTGGTGGCTGTTACGTTTTGTTGTATGTTTAGTCACAGCACAATATTCACTGCAATCAAGGTGACAGATTTAAAAATGATCTGTGTAAATATCCCGTGATTCTTCTTCTTCTTCTTCTTCTTCTTTGGCCCGTGTTGCACTCTTCCTCAAAGTTTCATGAATATCCGACCTGTAATTTTTCCGTTCTTGCACACAAACAAACAAACAGTACTGAAAACAATATACATTTTAAATAATTAACTGATAAACATTCAGTTTAGGATATCAGTGACTGACTGCAGTTATTAAATCACCCGCTCTCGCTCGACTCATACAGATAAGGGTGCTGCAAAGCAATCCCGTCCATGTATTTGTGTGTATCTAACGCATCTATTCACCGTTTCAAGGTCATGTTGATTTTCACGTCAAAACTGTTGAGTGCTTTTACTGGCTGGAAAGCGTCAGAAGAGGGGTGCCAGATAAGAGGAGAGGTGAAAGAAATAAATCAAAATGAGTCTGGGAATCAAAATGGAAACAGATGGAACAAAGTCGTCTGTTTTGGATTTATATGGATGGATTAAAGAAGAGGAGTGTGTGTGCATGTGTGTGTGTGTGTGTGATATGCTCACCGTGTGAGTGACCGCTGAGGTCGGATCATAAAGACTGGCAGAGGTCAGTGTGACGGGCCAAAATCCTCCATCACTCTCGCCATCTGATGAAGAGTGAAAGGGAGAGCAGACGGCCGGAGGAAGCTTGGCCGGATGTTTCTTTTCACTCTGCACGCTTAACTCGATGAAGGAACTGAGGAACAGAGTATGAAGTAAGAGAGGCTGAAGTAGGTGAGTGCTTTCTTTTTTATTATTTTTTTTATCCCTCTTATGTTCAAATTTAATTCACTGCTTGACGTCAACTCCTCAGGGGTATTGGTTTGAGCATCTGTCTCCTGGAGAGGTTCCATAGTGACAGCAATTTTCCTCTCTGTTTTTCTCTTGATTTAGCCGTCTGTCTCACCACCAATTACCAGTAGTGTGCTGATTTTCTGTCACAGTCTTTTTATTCTTTAAATGTGATTAGTCATGTAAAACCGATGGCTCCCCCGCACCTTCTCCTTCAAAACACCTCACTAATCATCTCAGGCAATTGGGCAGAGCTGCCTCTCCTTGGAAACCAATAACATGCTGGTGATATTTTTAGTGACACGCAAGAGTGGAGTTGTACCTGAAGTCAAGAAGATTAACAGTGAAAAACTGGAGGTACTCTCTTGTCAGAGATCTGACCTTTTGTTTTCTGGGTGAAGTATCTCATTTTTCTCTGTTTGAACTCTCACCATGCCTCTATCTTCTATCCCTCCACCAGCCCTCGTTTTAATCCCCTGTGCGATGGCGTTCCTGCAGCAGATGCGTTCCCCTCGCCTCTCCTTCATCCAGACGGTCGTGTCTCTCTTGCTGGGCGGCGTGGCCATCATGTCCTCCTACTGGTGCGTGGGTAAACAGAAGGTGCCCAAGCCCCTTTGTTCGCCCACCAAGCACAGCAACTGCATCCCGGTGCCCGGTGTCTCCAACTCCTCCAACATTCAGTTCTCGTGGGAGACGGGGGACGACCGCTTTGTCTTCCCCACCTTTCACACCGGCCTGTTCTTCACTTGTGAGGAGAACATCTACACGGACGCATGGGGTGAGAGAGACAGATTTCGTCGTATAAGTGACCTTCCTAGCTGGAAGGTCAAAAGCCAGAGATGCTCAGGAAATAAACCCAGATGTGTCACTAGTGACCCTGAAAAGGATTTAGCAGGTAGAGGAAATTAATAAATAATATAAACGCAGGATTTGTAAAAAGAGATCTATCCAGAACTCAGTAATGCATGTAGCCATGTCTGCAGTATACAATCAGTATCATTGTAAGGGATTTCATAAGCATATTCCTGGTCATATGTGCTGATCAGGTCATGTGTGTTGTGGAGAATACTCCCAAGGTGAGTTAAGGAAGTGAAAGAAACTGTACTATAACTGTGGCACTAGTGCGATAGACAATGAAATAGGTCACAGAAGGAGAGGAAATCCAAGGTGAAATATATGAATTGAAGTGTGTGTGTGTGTGTGTTTGAGTTTGAGTGAGTGTGTGTTTGGGTATGTGCTCAGCCCCAAAGAGGATTATCATCAGTGTGTGTTCTGCTCGCAGAGATTTAGACTTCAGCAGCATGACTCAATTATGGATTAGAAACCCAGAGAGAGAAAGGTTAATAGGATTCACAAACATCGGCTGAGTTTTCACCGTCACATTTGCAACTGATTTTAAGGATAGAGTTTGAATGATGCCGAAGTTCAGCCAAATGTTTGTCTGCATTATGTAATTAACAGTTTGGTATATATTGTCTGGCCGTGGTTAAAATAAACACCAGTCCTCTTATTCTGCTCTTGATGTATTAATGAAGGTATTTTATTATGGAGAGTTCCAAATATTGGTGAACTATGATTTGTTCTTTTAAATATTAATAATATACTTTATGCTTTTCAAATGTTTTTTCATAAAGCAACATTATGCAGAAGTTGGTATTTTTTGCGTTTTAGCGTCGCCCAGTTTCAGAGTGTGACACCGCTGCCCGGCTAACAAACTGAGCTGACATAAGCTAACAGCAGCTGCAGTTCACATCAGTTGATTTTACAGTCCATCAGGAAACTCTGTAAATCACTGAGAGTTGATGTGCGAACAAATTCACGAAGAACATGAATAATATTCAGAGAAAAAACAAAATGCATAAATACACTCTAAAAAATGAAAATACAACCAATTACAATGCAAACAAACAAAGCATCTTGTCATTGGTCGTGTTTTATGACTTTGCAGCGTTTTTCTTTATAGACTGCAGATGTGTCTACATATTCTTATGCTCTGCCTACTTGCATCTGTTTCCTTAAGTCTCGGTGTGTTGAGCTTATGAACCACTGTAATTTAGAGCCAAGTACGGTACTCTGATTATTGCAGCTGTCATGTAAACACACTGGTAAACAAGCCACAGAGAAGCTTAACCCACTGCAAAAACAGGTTGTTTCTATTTCGTTTTTTACAATGACATCGCTAGCGGTGGAGAAAAAACACAAATTGGAGAGAGACGGAGAGAAAAAGAAGAAGCTTAACCGACTGTACAAATACTTTGTTTCTATTTTTCTTGTCTTTTTCTTTTTTTTTAAGTATTGCAGGCAGTAGTGGAAAAACACAGTTTAGTGGATGAAAACAAGGGTTTCATGTTGAAAATTCTAAGCGAAATGAAAAACAACTGACACACTGACAAAGTCTCATTTTGTGGTTGCTCCTCAGATTTTTCCTCGAGGCCACATCCATCCAGATTTATACCAAACAAATCTTCTTTCGGGGTACTTCAGGTCATGTGAACACGTTTTGTAAATCAAATTTACGTTTGTGTTTGTTTTTTTTTTTTTTTTTTAGAGGAGAAGTGTCGTGGGTTTTATACTTTGACTCCGGGGAGTGAAAAAGGTAAAATGGATTCAGCATTTTTGTGGCCATTCGGCTCTTTTGGTTGGCCAAAACCTTCATCTGTCTGTCTGTCTGTCTGTCTGTCTGTCTGTGCTCGGCCTCTTCTCCTCCCTCTCTCCATAGCTATGATGTGGCTGTCACTATCGCTGGAGCTCGTGTATATCGGTCTGCTGTTAATCAGCTGCACGCTGC
Organism: Sciaenops ocellatus; assembly: GCA_033000465.1. NCBI lineage: Eukaryota > Metazoa > Chordata > Actinopteri > Sciaenidae > Sciaenops > Sciaenops ocellatus. The sequence continues at coordinate 22,252,238 of CP136877.1, forward strand.
TGTCTGTGCAGCTGTGTATCAGGGCCTGGTTCCCATCCACGCAGCGCTGGGGCCAGCTGCTCAACGCTTTTGCTGCTGTCTTCACCGTCCTGGGAGGTACGGCTGTTTTTATTAGACTGATGTGTGAATCTTACACAGAATGATCAGCATTACCAGTTTCCTTTTGTCCTTCACAGGTCTGCTTGGGATGGTGGGTCACATGATGTTCATGCAGGTGTTTCAGACGACTGTCTCAATGGGACCAGAAGACTTCAAACCTCACAGCTATGGCTACTCCTGGGCGTTTTAGTGAGTTTGTGAAACAAACTGTACATTAAATTACATTCACATGGGGACGAATTGAAGCTGCATTGGGTCACAAGGATCCAGGCATGCTGAGATCCTCAGTCGACTCAGCTGTGCCCTTCCGTCTTGGTTTTACGTTGTGCATTTACTTGCAAAGCGTTTGCTTCATATCGAGTGAAGCAAACGCCTGACTAACTTTTAATTCATTGTGAATTAGTATCATGTGTCTCGGGGCTCATCTGGGACTCGCGGGGAAAGTAGTGCAGCCCTGAACTTTTCCACGCCAAACTCTTCCTGTCAGATCGCTTCACGCTCACAGTCAGTGCTCATATTCTCATATATTATATGCTGTCCTCGATGCCAATTTTATTCAATTTCAAGTTCGTTTATACGGCGCCAAATCATAACAAGTTATCTCATGACACTTTCCATAAAGAGCAGATCTGGACCGTACTCTTTAGAATATTTACAGAGCACTTGGTGACAGTAGCGAGGAAAGTGAATGGTGTCTCTGTCATTCAGTCACACACCACCAACTATTTCACTGATTTTGGTGAAACTGGATCATATTTTATGGAGAAAATGTTTTCTGGTTTTCCGTCTGATGTCCTCCGGCTGCTCCGCCTCAACTCTCTGTGATTTACAGAGTTTCCTGATGGACAGTGAAGTAAACTGTAGCTGCTGTTAGCTAATGTTAGCTCAGTTTGTTAGCCGGGCTGCCCGGGCTGTGAGCTGAGAACACTGGGGGGGAGTGTTAGTGTTTGTACGACAGGTGGTTTGAACCACCTGGAAGAGGAATTGTCATGCTAGAACCGGAGCTAGAAAAAAAACAGAAGAGGACATTGAGTGAGGAGGAAGCGGCCGGACAGGAGTAAATCATAAGTATTATAATCATAACTAATACACATGTACAGCTGTCCATATTTACCACAGTAGTATTCAACTAGGGGGTGCTAAATAAAAAATTACAAACTTATACGCAAAGTCTCTTTAAGAGGCAGAAACCTTGAGCAGAGCCCGGCTCATGCCATGACCAGTTGAGTTTAGAGAGGCAGAGAGAGAGACAAAACATTTCTGATTTTATGTGACAGTTTTACAACCTCAGCTTCTGAGGAATTTTTCGTGAATAAGGCATCCTGTTTGCCAAACAGCCCAGAAGGCATCACTCTGGAATTGGACAGTGCAGCCTCTCTTTCTCTCCAACATTATCACAAGAACATGACCTCAGGTGTGATTAAACAGCTACAGAGCTAATGATCACGCCAGTCTGAGGTTGTTTTGAACATGTTCGAACAAGACGTTAACACACTGCCATTGATTCAAGATCAAGGTGACTTCTTCAGGAAATAGTCTATATATTACAACGTTTTCGGCCTTACGTCTTTTAATCAAGTTGCCTGAGACATTTCTCACACCATCTACCCATCTATTGAGATTTTTCAAAGTCTGCCACATGTTTCAGGTTAAATATGAGCTCTCTGCAAGAAGATTCATTCTTAAAATGTGTTTTCAGTACTCACCGGTAACAAAGAGTGTCTCTCAGTTATATGAAATCCTGATGGAAGAGCTGCACAGAATGAAACAAAAGCTTCTTTGAGATCTGCAGTTAATATTGTTTCTGTTTGTCACTTTTGTCTACTTTACTTGAAGTAAATCAAAAATTTGAAACTTCCAGAGTGAGTGGTACTAAAAGAATAATACAAACACACACTTACACACACATCCACATACATTACTTAGAGAAAAACACAACTGAGACACTTTCTTGGCCAGTAATTCTCCATGTGGATGCCAGGTTTTAAAGAAATCCTCTTTTTTATATTAAATATAAATCAATTTATGTCAATTTGGAATATTTTTGTGAGCCAATGAGATGCTGTATTTGGACAGATTTTAAAAGTTGGCATCCACATAGAGAATTAATGGCCAACAAAGTGTCTCATTTGTGTTTTTCCGTAAATAACGTACCTTTTGTGTATGTATGAGTGTGTTTTGAGTTCCAGTTTTCCAAGCTGTTGTTTGAATGGTATGTACTTTGGTTACACACCCTGTCACTGATGTGTCAACACAAAAACACAAACTAACTAACCACATGTTCGATTTCCTTTGTGTTCCTCTCTGTCTCCATCAGTGTGGCCTGGGTTGCCTTTACTGTCTGCATGTCAGCTGGTGTCTCCACCCTCAACAACTACACCAAGAAGGTCCTGATGGTGGGACCCAGGCGCAACTCTGGCCTCAACGCCTGCAGCTTTAAATTCTTGGGGCTCATGCCACCCGCTCCTTATTACACGCCTGCGAACCCAGCCATCACCCTGGCCTGTCCCCCGTCTCCTCCCCGGATCTCTCACTTGTCGCCCTACTACGAGCCCCCATCGGCAAAGTTACCGGCCTCCACTCCGAGGCTCATGCACTCCCACTCTTTACCTCTCCCCCACTCTGACTCCTTCCCTCCTCCGCCCTCCCACCCTGCGCCTGCATCCCCGTTTCACCGCCTCTCCCTTCCCTCTCCATCACCCCTCCCGTCGGTACACATGACCCTGCCAGGACACCAGAACCATTACGAACCAGAGGAGGACTACAGCCCACTTTGAACGACTGTATATACACTGTAAAAAAAATAAATAAATAAATAAAAAAAAAATAAATAAATAAATAAATAAATATATATATATATATATATATATATATATATATATATATGTATGTATGTATGTTTTTACAGTGAAAAACTGTTGTTTTCAGAATTTTACTGAATAAATACGGAAATACGGAAACATTTTCTAAAATTACAGTGAAAGGATATTACTATTGTTGATTTCACATTTAAGGTTTCATATTTTAAAATGTCTGTAGATTTTACAGTGAAAAACTGCCACACCATGACAGTAAAAGACCGTAAAATATGCCATTAAATATTACAGTGTTTTACTGTACAATTAACAGGTTGTAATATAAAATACTACTTACATAAATTCCCTTAAAATACTGCATAACTAATTATTTTTAAATATTTGGCATTCATGGCATATTTTACGGTCTTTTACTTTAAAATCTACAGACTTTATTTGCAGTGTACCCAGACTAGAGTCTTTCTTCGACTGCAGGAGCTGTGCCTGTAAATGTTTGTTACAGTCTCATGTCATGTGCTCTGAATTGACATGATCAGGAGTCCCAATGAATCCAATCAGCTATGATCATAATCACTCAAATAGGACAGGAAAGCGTTAATGCTGAGGACACTGGTTAATGATAATGTTTCATATGCTGTATTATTTAGAAGAAAATCTGTGTATATAGAAACGAATTGCAATTTCATAGTTTAAATTGTCGATCTTGTTTTGGCAAATTCACAAAATTGGAATAAATTGGATCATCAGACTTCTGTCTGTTTGAAACATTTCACTGGTTTTATATCAAAGTTGCCAACAGAACATAATTAAACAAATGCAGAACTACGCTTTACTCTTAATCATGACAAATGCAGAAGAAACCAAAAAAGAATTAACTTCAATAATTGGCTGAAAATCAAGTTTTAATATTGTAAAAATCATCATCATTGTCATCCATAATGTGAAGTAATGGTAGCAAAAATAAAACAGCATTAGACATAGAGCATTATGGGAAACAAAACATATTTACACATTATATCTCTGTTTGTGTTTTAAGAGTCACACCGGGAGGAAACAGAGCTGATGTGACAAAGGCTGAAAGGTGGAGAAGGTGTGATACATGACCGCTACATGGTTAGTTTTACATGATGTTATATTTGATTAGTTGATTTATGTAAAACGGCAAGTTTTAGATGAGTGTAACAGAAGATTTCTTTACTTTGGAGTTGATTTCCTATTTTAAAAAACGCTTTATATAAACTGTAAACACAATAATGTAATCTAAGAGTTTCTCAGGCAGACGTGTGTGTGTATAATTTAACGTTGTACTTCAACCTTTAAACCAGTTCGTTGTCTTCCCTAATTAGAATAATTACAAAAAAAACTCAACTGCATTATATTATTGATTTTACACTTTATGTCATTGCATAGTCGTATCATTAGTAGAACACACACACACATTTACAACAGGAGACTTCAAAATTTCACAATTTTGCCAAATATTTTTGAAAATCACTGACATTGTGTTGTAGTTACACTCTGTTTAATTAGTGGCAAATTATATAAAGTAAAAACCAGAGCAGATATATGGAACAGAAATTGGTGAACTAACAATAAAATAACAACAAAAAAAACAATAAACTATGATGATAAACTCGCCCCTTTTCATCCAACACTCATATCCATATGTGAATGTACATTTAAAAAAAATAAGACCACAGATTTTACTCTTCAACTCTGCTTTTGTTAGCCAGAAACATCGATAGATCTTAATTTATCATAGTATCTCATACGCATTAAGGCAGATTTTGTTGTAGTAACAAAAAAATATTCTTAATCTCTAGATCCTCTCCAGAAATCCAGCCCAAACTCTTGGTTGAAAATACACTCAAATACAAATCTGAGATTGATTGAGCTCGCCTTCTACTGTAGAAACATCTAAAACACTGACGGCGGACTCAATTAAACATGTATGTATTTGAGAGGATCAACAGGTCTGCTATATCTGTAGCTGAATATACACAAGCAGCTAAAATCTGAGGCAAATAGAAACACCGACCCATCCGTGACTAAAAAAACAAACAAAACAGATTTCAGCTGAAAGAGTAGATCCAGCCAAAGATTCTTGGGCTGGTGGGAGCTAACTCGAGTGTCCTTCTCACGCCGTTTTCTTGCGTAGCACAAAGTAAGTGATAGAGGAGATGAACGTGAGGCCGAAGGCGATCCACGCCAGGATGAAGGAGTGACCGTACCAGCCAAAATTCTCTTCCCTGTGGAAGCGGTCTGTGTAGATGGAGGCTGCGATCATGACGCACAGGCCTGAAGAGGGCGGGAGAGGTGGAGGTTAGCGAGGGCAGAGAATCAGGACAGGAAGAGGGAGATACAATGAAGAAGGAAAAAAAAAATACTCACAGGCAAGTAACTGAAAGATGCCAGAGATGGTGAACCTCTCTCCTTTGCCAAGGGTGAAGAGCTGAGCCACGAACACGAAGATTCCCAGGATGGAGAATATACAAGCTAGTACAGAGCTGGCCTGCACTGCCTGGAGGTAATCTGCAGGGGGAGCCAGAGAGAGGGCAACACAATGAAGACGCGCTGTGTGTGTGAGTGAGTGACGTGCAAATATGTCCTAAACATCATACTGACACACCCAGGAAACAGGAAGGCTGCGGTGACATTGTCTGGTTCAAACATACCAAATGTTCACAAAACAACAACTACTGTACGCTTTGTCCAAAGTTGAACTGAAGAGGAAGACTGGCTGAGTTTTCGGGGCGTGAATATTGAATGTTTTAGAGGAAAAGACTAAAGATTATATGACTTTTGAGTGTTGCATGCATGCAAACAGGTTCTCCTCAGCTTCTTTGCCGCACGGGTGTCAGGTGTGAGTGGCTTACCCGTTGGGTAGTGTGAGCCTGAAGGAAGGTCAGTGTAGTTCCACACCCCGTTTGTCTGTATCCACCGAGCCCAGATATCAGTGGAAATGGTATCAGTCATCCACCAGGCCTGAACAGAGGAAGAAAAGATAGATGAAGATGTTATGCAATGGTCGCGTGAACATGGACGACCTCCCTGCACGCTAAAGGAAAACAAACCCTGTGCTCTGGCCGTCTGCAGTCGGAAAAAAACATCCACCTGTCACTGTGGCATTCCACGGGTCTTTACTTCCAGGTATGCAACACTCAAGGCAAGAATCTCACATATTTACACCTTGCCTGCGCAGAGCAACGAGTGGTGACGACACCGGGCGTTTCGGCCCCATCTGTCAGCTAGAAATGTCAAACATGCGGACCTGAGAGGAACAGTGGGCCATTGACAGGAGAAGGAACGACAGCCCCGGGTGATGAAAGACAAGTAAGCAGTCAATCCCTCATCCAGCCACTACTGTTTGCTGCCTGTCAGCTTACGAGGAGATGAGCGTAACTCTTCGGCATTGTCATTTTAACACTCAAACGAGGGAGGCGGTTAGGGGTCATGCTGGGGAAATGAAGCCCGGAGGCTGTGAGGAGTCTGTACGATGGGCGAGGTGTGGTGGCATACAGGTACAAGGAAACAAAAAGCAGCAGCAATTAAAACAGCGACATTTTAGTTACTCACATTGTCAATGGTGGCCACCAGGAGGAGGATGATGCCGATGATGTGAAGGGCAAAGATGGCAGCGAGGAGAATCAGCATGATGACTGTGCTATAGAGAGAGAGACACACACACACAAGAGGAAACTTGTTACACTACTTTCCACCCTTTATTATGCAGGATGAATATAACTGGAGGGCTAACACACACACACACACACACACACACACACACACACATACATACAGAACAGACTGGCACCTAATATGAGCTGAAAGAATCAAACTATGGCCTGTAACAAAGGCTCCACACTTCCTGCCTGGTTTCAGAAAGAGCAGCCATTAAATGACAGCTCCACACACACACACACACACACACACATCTTCATGAACACACTCATTCGGAGCTGCAAAGCTAACGCCAGAAAACCTGGCACCCACTCAGGGCGTGGCTTCACAACTTCTAATTACTTTGAGTTACAGCTCACACGCTCCATGTGAATAGACGGCGTGATAATGTTCCTGTTGAGACTCAGAGAGCGAGAGGTGTTTATGTATGACGGTGTGTGTGTGTGTGTGTGTGTGTGTGTGTGTGTGTGTGTGTGTGTGTGCAGGCGGACATCAGTAAACTAAATCAGTTGCTCCCTGGGAAAACAGATGCAGCTGGTAAAGAGAGAGTGTTAAGGAGGGAAGTTCGTGGCGGGCAGATGAGTTTGGGCTTGTCTTTTAACAAACCCGCCACCCTTAAAATAACTGTAGAGAATACCTGCTATCCCCCCCGCCTAGCCGGCCCACGCCTCATCCCCTTGATTTTTAATCACATTATCACACACTGTAGCCCCTCCAAACAAAACATACTTAGGACTTATTAACTCCTTTTTTTTTAACTGTTCCTCTTCACCTTTACTGCAATCGCTCTGATTCACCGTCCCCTCTACAGGTGTCTCTGCCCTGAGAGATCACAGATTTGCAGATTTGTGTTTTTACACACTTTCTGTGGCTGTATCCAGCACAGGCTGCACTGGGTGTGAACAGGAGGAAGAGGCACATCTGGAATGTGCTGGTTCTCTCTCCGGTAAAGGAGTGGTCAAGGGCTGGGTCCACACACACTCACGCAGTTCCCTCTTTCTTTCTTTCTGTCTCTCACACGCATATAAAGACACGCCAGCATGTACCGGGGGTGTGATGGTGACACATCTTTACCAATATTTGACACCTTTCGACTGCTTCAATGAGCTACGATGAGGTGGAAGGTTTTTTAAATATTTGTATAACTTCTAAAGCAGTGAAGCTGTCTTGTTCCAGATGACCAAACCTTAATGAACAACTCCTGGGCATGTTGAATGCTCAGCTCTTAAATCTGAAACACACTCGTGGAATAATTTGGTCAAATAATCGCCTGAAAACAAGATGTGTCAAATGTTGCTGCTAGGATTTTTTTTCAGACCTGGCCTTGATGTGGCATATTTTCCGTTACGCAAAGTGGAAATACATGTGGCTGTGGTCAGGTTTGAGAATGTTAAAAATCTTTTAAAAAAGCGAGCCAAAAAAAGGCACAACAACATAAAAATGACAGACAACTGCTGCAGGAACTGAACACATCTGGACAGCAGCCTCACCTGGCCAGTAATGAAAGGACTGTAATTCAATGGCAAAGTTACCTGTGAGGGTGAACAGGTACACACACACACACACACACGCACACACCTGCTTTTACTCTGTCCTCATTATGACTCCCTTTTTTAAATAAAATCAGAAAATACTGAAGCAAAACTGCACAAACTATTCAAACAGCAGAGTTTTTATCTCTCTGAAGCAGCTGCAGAGTTAAAATAACAAAAGATTCATAAAGCATAAGAAGAGTCTTTGACTTACTGTTTGATGGCAGTGTGTCTCTTCAAGTCTAATTCCTTCTGCTCTCTAGGACACTAATTTCAGACTCAGAGTCTAAATGCACAAACACAAGGAACTACCCGTCCGCCCACTTTTACCCTGCCCTCTTTTTAAGTCCACACCCCAGACAAGCCTCTCGCTGACTTGATCACATAATCTCTACCTCTTTTTTTTTTTTTTTTTTTTTTCTTAAACACGCCCTCCTACTCTTTTACTCTCCTGTCCCGCCCTCTGTTTCTGTTTGCCTGCTTCACACACAGAAAACACTCCAACCGGCCGATATTTCAACAACTTTTTGTGGGCAAAGGAGGAGTTGGTGGTGGGGAATAGATTTTCCTTTTGTCTGTTTGGTGTCTCATGTTTTTGTCACTCAGCTGATGGTGGTGATTTTCTCTTTTGGAGAGCCACTGATGATGACTCACTCATGTTTAAAGAAGGAACTCCCACAACACTGGACATTATTGACAATGATTCTACGCATGCTGCCATGGCAACAGACTGTAGCTCCCAGCCTTATCATCACAGTGACACCGTTGCTGTTGAATACATAAATAAACAGTCAAACTCTGGGTGCAATAAACACAAGCGGGCACAGACGAGAAAAAAACAAAAAAAAGTGTAGTGTGTCTTCCTGATCGCCGCCCTTTGTCTTTTCCCGCTTTTGTTGCAGAGGAAGGAGTTTCAGGATGAAGGAATGTTGTTGGTTGCGAGGGAGAGAGGGGTGGAGGGGGTGGGCAAACGGGTGCAAGTCATAGCTTGAGTGAGAGAGGAGGAGGGAGGGAGGTGGGGAGGAAGATGGAGGGAGACATGAAGGCAGTGAGAGAGGAATTTAGAGAGGGAGGGGTTGTTGGAGACATTTCACACTGCTGCAAGTTTATAAATTATTACTCATCATCATTGTTTCGTAGCCGGTGGTGATTGATATGGTCCTAATGAGTCCAATGAGTCAAAGTCATCTGCTCCCTGAGCACATCACATGCATTAGTTTAGTTTGAGGATGAGTCTTTAACCAGCTGTTAGACGTTTATTGACTAATATCACACCACAAAATAGAGTAATAACATATAATAACATTTGCTTAGTCGTCCTGGAGTTCGTTGACTCCAAATTGTGGTCGAATTCTTGCGGTGAATCGCTGACATCAGTGCCAAATGTTATCGCTAACCATGTCTAATAATTTAAAAGGTTCCCCTTTCAGCATGAGGCATGCTAAGTGAGGACAGCTAGGAAGAACTAGGCCAAAGAGTAGCGGCCTAAGTCATGTCCAGATATGAAAAAGTGATGTGTGTGCTGTACACGTTTTGAAAATGAATTCACAACAGAGTGCCGCAGACGCCCACAAAAACAGCTTTTAACTGGAGTTTCGCGAGGTGGTTTGATTTTAAAGATGCTGTAAAGGTTTTGGGGCGGAGACGAGCAGTTAAGTGGAGAAAATAAATAACAGTGGAAAAAAGAAAACGTTTGTTCAGTAGTCAGAAAAAATACTTGAAAAACTAGTAGAGGTGTTCGAGTTAATAAAATTACTGAAAGAAGGTGAAGTGGTGGTTAAGATGGAAGTGTGGTAAGAAGAGAAAGCACTTAAATGTAGAGCTTGAAGTGTCACTGAAAGTAGGTGAACTCTTAGTTAAATAATACGAAATGAAAGGAGTGAAAGTGTTATTTGAGAGATGAAAGCAGCTGAAATGTCATTTGATGTGTAAGAGGTGGAAAAAAACTTATAATAAATAATACTTTTTTATTTAATTAAAGATTTCCTGAAGAAAATGTGTGTGCGCTGGTTGAAGTGAAAGTGGCAGTCGAAATACAATAACCGAAAGAAGGTGAAGTGGTGGTTAAAATGGAAGTGTGAAGAAGAGAAAGCACTTAAATGTAGAGCTTGAAGTGTCACTGAAAGCAGATTAACTCTGAAGAAGTGAAAGTGTTATTTGAGAGATGAAAGCAGCTCAAATGTCAGCTGATTTGTAAGAGATGGAGGTGGAAGTGGGAGTGGAAGCGCTGAATGCAGTTCAAGTGCGTGCATGATGTGATGTCAGCCGGCGTCTGAGCCCCCGAGTGGTTTAAAGTTTTAATGAAACTTAAAACTTGGATCGTTGGCGCGTACGAAGAGGCTGAAGAGGAATCGACGATTCAGAATTAGGACGTTCAGGAAAAAGGGAAGGAAGTTAAGGAAGTGAAGCGTCCAGAAGAAGAGGAAGCGGGAGAATGAGGAAGAATTTGATACATTTCAGATCTCTTTAATCAAACATAAGCTTGTTTATTAAAAAAGGCCTCTCTGAGGGATGTAGAGGAACTGATCTGCTGGTGTTAAGACATCAACCTCCTCCTGAATGTCAGCGTTCAAAGGAGGAGACTAAGCACGGGAAGGATCTACGCCCCCCCTTAGAGTAGTACTTTAGTGTCCACATCACAGAAGGCCCGATCTGGACGCTGCATACTGATACAGTGGTGGGAAAGGCGAGGCAGAGACTGTTTGACCTTGGACGCTTTAGGAAACTTCTGAAATAGCCGCTCCAGGAATTTCTACTCCTGCAACGCTGAGTGCATCCCGATGGGGGAACATCACTGCCCGGTACAGAAACAGCACCAAACAGAAGAGTGTTTGATTCAGCCTAATGTCTAAGAGGTGGTGCTCTGCCCTGCCTTAAAGACATTTACACAAGATGCTGCAAAAAGGGCTAGGAGGAGTCTTTAGAGATCCCAACCGCCCAGATAACCGCCTCATTTCCCTGCTGTGAGCAGGAAAAAAGTTTCCGGATACACCTCTGGCACTGAGGGATGATTATTTTTATTAAACAAACAGGAAGAGATTATAGAAATGCATTAACTATGATTGTACCAGTATGATTATATGTGACAATTGAGCTTAAACCTGAACTCCATTCTCTTCAGGGTATTTTAAACTGAACTTGTTGGGTGTGGGAATCTGGCTCTGTCTATGTAGATTCACTTTTAAGAGCCTGACATACAAACTGAACGTCAAAATTGGATTTTTTTTAACAGAAAAGTACTTTTATTAGCTAGAAAGTCCATTGCACAACCTACAAACACCTTATATGAAAAGGTGTTGTGACCGACCAAACGGATTAACAGGAAATGACAGCAACATGTAGCGGCAACCAAAGCGATCGCCCGTAAATGGTTGCAGATCGATCCCCCTACAGCAGATAATCGGATTGACATCATGAAGGACTTTCCAACTGAGACTGAAGAAAGATTCAAACTTTGCAAGATGGTCAAAGTGGAGGAGATGTTTAAAATGTCATTCACCTTTCCCTCGCTGTCTTCTGAATAAAAGTATGTAATGCTGTATAAACCCCTCTAACCATAATATTGAATGTGAAGATCAATATTTGTAGATTAAGGTTGTTTGATCTGATTTAAAAAAAAAAGGTGGGATTGTCCTATTTTGAATGCTTTTGGACTAATGTGACATTAACTAGGAGATAAAAGTCACACAGGAAACTCAGATGCGCACACTAAAATACTGTGGGTGTGAACTGGAAGACTGAGGTCACTTGTTTGCTTCTGGTGGGTATAAAAATATGCCGACACACCAACAGACGTGTGAGTCAAAAGGCTCAGCGGCAGAGTACCTGGTCAGTATCATGTCAGGCTGCCTCAGCCTCAGGTATGAGCCAGCAGGATAATAACAGGCTTCAGAATTGATTTACCTGCCAATGCGAGTGGCCTTGAAAGGCAGCAGAGCCTGCTCGAGTTTACAGCAGGGCTACTTGTGTGGCTACATTCTGGTGGGGTCAGATGTTACTCACAAACCTCTCCCTCTCTCCTCTCTTTCTTTTACAAATGAAACTGAAGCACTTCCCCTTTGCTGAAAGCTAAGAAAAATAGTGTTTTATTGAGGTTGTCATGGAAAATAACCTTTTTCATATGAAGACGGAGGGACTCAGAAAGCTGGAATGCTAAACATTGTCAGCACTGAAATTTGTTGAACTAAATGATGCCTCTTCCATGGCAACACTTCAGGTTTCTTCATGCGCCTCGTGCACATCACCCATTTCCATGACAACATTATCAAACTCCCTGGAAGCCGCAGTAAATATACCGCCCATTTTCCAACTTCTGCTAACTGACATGAATGAGTGTCCGTCCGTTTATATTCATTCAAAGGTGTGAATTTCTACACAGCCGCGCCTTGAACGTGCAATTCAGGTTTGGAGCACAAGTGGTCCAATCTCGTCGTGATTTACAGGACAACTGCTGTGTCACGCCAAAAAAAAAAAAATCTGTTGCCAACACGACAAACAACTTCCTCGCATGTGTTCATATCAGGATCTGCGGTTAAAGAACACACAAACACAACAAAACAAAACAAAACAGTGACACATCCCCGACTACATCTGCTTGAAGAATACAAGCTGTAGATGATAAAGTTTGGAAAAACAGAATAGAGAGACAGGCTGAGAAAAAAAGAGAGAGAATGTGGTCGGACCTGATTCTGTTCTGGGCGTGTCGACCCGACCTGCAGGTGAGGTAAAGCGACTGTACTATTCAGTACGTTACTTACAACACTTCCCCTAGCCTGAGTGAAACCAGTGCACAAGCCTGTGGAGCTTAAAAAAACTTTTTTGCCACGAGTTATGCAAGAATCAGACCTTTTTTTTCAGCTCTTGGTATATTTTCAGGAGAGGAAATGCCATGAGTCATGCATCAGTCAGCTATCTTTTTTCTTTTTTTTTTTTAGAGTAAAAACTTAGTGGGTGTTGGCCTCGCCACTGTCTACGGCTGTATGTATCAGAGAGGGGCGGAGCGGGAGCTTAGCCGCAACACGTTTTTTTTGTTTTTAGATCCAAACACAAGTCGACAAATCACATGCCCGTCTAAACTACTGAAGGAGACCAATGGGGTGGCTTGCACAACAATCATCCGTTTGTCGTGCTGCCATTGCCGATGATCAGTACTGGAAAAACCAGAGTCATGAAAAAAAAAGATCACTCGGAACAGTTGTGATATTGTCTGATCTGTTAAGTGCTGTGTGCACAGGAATTAACGTTGATTCCTTGAAAATACTTTCTCAGGGTTGGCTGGTTCAGGGTGGTACTGTTAGTGCACGGTTTTACTGTACTCTGTGGGGTCATTAAAGAGCTGAATGCAGCAGGCCTGAATCTGCTATTCACAGAAATGAACTTTGCTACACTCCGACATTTGAAATTGTGGAAAATGAGTTATGCGGTCTGTCAAGAGGACAATTTCTGGAACTTTTCCAACATCAACAAGCACTCCTCCATCATGGATTACTTGTCACATCTTCTGTCTGTAAAGCCGTGGCACTGAGTCCTGCATTCTTAATCACTTGTTGTTTGCAAAGTTGACAACGCTGAACATTCATCTCTCTGACACGTGTTAAATTACCCTGAAAAAGAGCATCAGCTAAATGCCAAAAATATAATTTAGATGTAAATAGATAAACAAGGCCTATAACAGGACAGATTGCTATTTTTGGTTGAGTAATGTCAAAATCCCTTAATTAAGGTGTTTGCGAGGAGTCTCAGTGAGTGAGTATTTCAACACGGCTGTGTGAAACAAAGCCAGCCGAGCGGTGCCTCCTCCTACATGCCAGGGGAGTGAGCCCGACCACAGCCAAGTCACTGCTGCTTTACACAATAGTAAAGCTCTCTGTCTGTGGTTGGCTGTCTCACTCTGCTCATTCCTTCTCTGTCTTATACAATGTCGCACCCTGCCCTGAGATTTCCAATCTGCTATTATAAAAACAGCCAGAGTGTGTGTTTACAGGATTTGCACGGGTAATTTTCAAAGGCCTTTTTGAATGTGTGTGTTCTTCTGAGCGAGGCAGAGCGAACACGAGGGCCATCGTCAGTGGCTTTTTGTGTTGAAACCTCACCCCAGGCTGTTGACTAATTGGAAAAAGTCGACCGTCGCCCTGGTTTTTTTAATGATATGATAAGGAGTAAGACACACATTCTCACCCCTACACATACACCTACATACATGAACACATCCTCATCGATTGCCAGAATGACATGAGTAAAACAAACATGTTGTACATACATACTGCATATTCACCTCTCATTCTAAGGGAGTGACACATTGCCACAGGCATGGGAGAAGAAAACAACATGCACTCGGCGCTTCCTTTCCCATTGCCCTTCTCTGTTACTCAGTCAGGAGTTCAATGCTCATCAGTTTCATTTTCCAGTAATGGTCACCTCCTCAGTGTGTGGCCTTCTGTTCGACAATAACTCGATATTTGAAGGAAATCTCCATCAGGACAAAAATAAGACATGCATATTCAAGAAGTTGAAGTGTCCACACTTGGGTGGACGTACAGGTGGTATGGCAATACTAACGACTCGGTAGACAGGTTCAGTTTTGCATTATGATGATAGTTTTTTGTACTAGTACTGCGTTCCGCAGGGTTCAATACTTGTTCCACTCCTTTTTTTTAAGTAGACATGCTTCCACTCAGCCAAATTATACAAAGCACAATTTAAATTCTAGCTACGCAGATGACACACAACTCTACACGGTGATCCCGACAGCTGATTTTTGTTAAATCTCACCTGTGTCATTGCTTTTATTGAATCTTACTGACAGTTTATGTTGATTTCAGTTCATTTTATTTTAAACTGCGTTCCTATTATCTACTGCACTGGTTCTCAAATTGTGATACAAGTACAATTGGTGGTACATGAGCTACTTTGGTGGTGTCAAATATATATTTTTATATGAATAAATCATTTAGAAACATTTAATACTACAATATTTGAGATTCGATCACAAGGATGTAATTTAAAATATGTTTGTTTTTTTTTAAGATATTTTTTTGGCCTTTATTTGACAGAGACAGCTTGAAGAGTGACAGAAACATGGGGAGAGAGAGAGAGAGATGGGGAATGACATGCGGTAAAGAGCCACAGGTCGGATTCAAACCCTGGGCCACCGCGGCAAGGACTGAGCCTTTGTACACGGGGCGGATGCTCTACCAACCGAATGTAGCCGCACGCTTACATCTGCGATTAGTTATGAGCTAAAATGTGATGTGGAGATAGTAAGTGAAGGTCAAACAAACACTGATATTGTAGCTCCAAACAGGAAATATATGGAAGAAAAATGCAGATTAGAAATAACCCTTTTCCACCCAGGTAGCTCTGGTTCTGGAACAAATTTCGTAATAATCTTCACATAAAAATAAATATTTGTATTTCTGTAATTGTATTGTATATTTGAATATTCTCTGAGGTGGTACGCAGTGATCTGCTGTTTTATTATATATCTAGTGTTTTGTTTGCCATCTTTTAGCACTTTGAGCTCCATTTTATGTATGAAAGGTGTAATATAAATAAAGTTTATTATTATTATCATCATTATTAATGTTGTTGCTATTATTATTATTACCATGATTAAGACAATATACTGCTCACACATCTTTTTTACATATATTGTACATTTGGGAAAAACGTGTTTGCCCTGAGAGTAAAATACTGGGACCAGCCATGCAGGAGTTAGGCAGACAGAGATAAACTTTGAGTGAAAGGGGCAATCAAAATCAAATTAAAACATCAAAGAATATGCTAAGAGAATTTCTCTCTAAGCATTTGCATGTGCTCCACTGGCTTTATGCCTGTGGTTTGAATGAAAATCAGACAGGAGCAGCTTGAGGAGTCTATTATGAAGCAGACATGGTGGATGTTGTACAGTAGTAAGTGAGCAGACCCACTGTACTTTCTGAAGGCTTACATACAGCGTGGGGGAATATTGTGTGTGTGTGTGTGTCAGTTGTGGTGCCCTAGCCACCGTTTACATTCAATAAAAAAAGAATTCCTCATATTTAGTCGAGCCGACCCGTTTCCATGGTTACTGGCCAGGGGTTTTCATTCTTGATTCACTTCCTCACCCTGAGCGCTCTTTTTCATAGACCTCACTCTATTTCCCCCCTCCCTCCCTCCCTCCTTCGCTTGACATTACTACATTTAACTCCAGTTTCTCCTCACGTGGTTTCTTTCTCTTCTTTGGGAACATTTGTGCTCCTCCTGTTTCCTGCTCAGTGCCACCCCTGCGTTTATGCCGCCCCCACAAAACCTTGCTCTCTCTCTCTCTCTCTCTCTCTCTCAATGAAATCCAGACATGCACAATGTACTCTCGCTCTGAGTCTAAAGAAAACAACTCCTGGCTGTAGCTAGGCAACTCCAAATATGAGTCATCTCGCTGCCGCACCCATCATCAACTGATCAACCCCCCCCCTCACACACACACACAGCTTCAGAGCTACTTTATGAAGTGTAATTCTTCGAAGTATTCAAACTGTGTGGCCGTGGCGGTTCACGCTGTGTGGCTGTGGTGGTTCATCTAATGCCTTACCACACTCTCCCAACCTAGCGTTGAGGTAGACGTGGAGAGACAGCCCTTTACAAGCGAGACACTGTGAGAAAATTAACAATCTGGCCTCGGTTGATAACATCATGACCACAATGTGATGACTGATCACAGCCTGGCAGAGTCACTTACTGTCAGATGGTGGATTTGGCAGCAAGCAAACTCTTTTCTGGATGCTTGGCTATGTACAGTAGTTCACAGTCAATATCACTAAAGCAGCGTTTTTTTAATAAATACACAGAGCATTTATAGCTTTTAAAACTTTTATAAGATGCATTTATGTTCAGGCCAGATGGCAGCTGGGAAAGAGATTTCACTTCAGTAAAGTTTAAAACAAGTAAACAATGAAATGCAAATGAATGTAAATGACATGCAGGAGGTAAATTAATCTTCCAACTGACTTCTTGTGTGTGACTCTTTTCTGTCAATCAGATGATTCAGAGAGACAAAACAGAGAGAAGAGTTTATTTGAAAGGAGGGCAAAGGTCAAACGATGTCAGGATCTGTCAGAACTACAGAGCCACATATGTATTTGAGTAAATACATTTCTAAATGTCTTTTTTATTATTATTTATTGTGGCAAATAGTATTATACAGATAGAAAACAAGCTATTTTCAAGATGTACTGAATAATATGTGCGTGTCTCTTTTAGAAAATTCATCTCTGTTGTTGCTAAGCGTGTAAGTTTGAAATGATTCTTAGAGATGATGTTTTGACAAACATAAATATAGATAGATAAGTCTACATAAAATTATTAGTGCATATAAAAAAATAATCCTCAATTGCTGACTTAGTGCAGTGCAGTGCTGCTGCCCTCTAGTGGACAAAAAAGTAATAGTACATGAGGTTTTTCCAATGAATTTGGAGTATCAAAAGTAGAAGTACAGAATAAATATCAGTCTCTATATATCCTTATGTATATGCAAGGTGTACATAGTGTTATTTTCTATTTATATTTGATCTTCCATTTTATTTTATGTGTATTTCCTGCATGTGTTGTATCTTGAGCTGCTGTGATCAATATTTAAACCTAAATAATATAAAATAATACTTAAATAAAAAAATAGAAATGGAACTACAAATAGAGATAAAAAAAAATAAACTATGTACAATTAAATTAGGCTGTGGAGACTGAATGACAGTCACAGCATTTAGCAGCAAAACTACCCCAAGAAGTAGCACTAACTGCATTCAGAGCTCAAGGCTTTTGTTTGGGTGACGTTGGTTACTAGCTAGTCATGTGAAAATAATGCAGACTCTCCGCATTTGTCCACAACCAAGACAACCCCAAAGAGAAGCACTTACAATGATAATTCCCCAGAGCGGGATCAGTAAAGACTGCATTATTAGATTGCTAGCACTGATGTATCACTGGTTACATCATATTTTACTGTTACTGAGGGATTGTGAGATGATTCATGGGATAGGAAAGAAGAAAAAGTTTTATTGCACACATTTATATTCATCTTTTAAACTCATCTCTATGCATTGTGTGCAACATTTTATAATTTTAGCAGCTATTTAAATGAGAACTTTAGAATGAGGGTGAATCTGCTACCAGCTCATTGACATGTGACAGTGACACACTGCTTTAGTGTAAAAAGTGTTTTGTAAGAGTTTTGTAAGATGAACATGTTTCTTTCTATCCGTCAAATAAATCCGGTGCACTGAAAAGTAAAACATTTTGCTGTGCAATGGAGTGGAAGTATAAAGTAGCAGAAAATGTAAACACTCAAAGTACAAGTACCTCAAAATTGTACTTAAATGCAGTACTTGAAGCCCTAGAACATAAAAACCAGCGTTTAACTACTGAGCATGCGCCACCTGAGTAATTAAGGCCAATTAGTGAGCAGGTGTGTCGGCAGAAGTCTATAAAAGCTCTGCTGCTGTTCACTCTGTCCCAGTGATTTGAAACGCTTACTTGAAATGCATTTGAAACAAAAAGGATACTGCGTCCTTCTCATTTACACCATCACAACAATAACTTTACCTTCAGTGGGCTGGTGTGAGCCCACGACCTATCCCACTCCAACAAGCTCTCATGTCGGGAACCGAGTTTTAACGACGAGAGGCCTCACTCATCCCCGCAGACAGCGGCTACAGCTCGGCCTAAGGCGGGCGGGAGAGCCGGGGGGAAACCTCCCATACTTTCACTACTTGGAAAACAGAGACCGTGCACGGATTAAAACCTCTGGAGGGAAACCAGGACTCGGACCCAGAATGGCGTCTTCTTCGAGAAGCTTCACAAACCGTGACAGACCGAAAGTAACCAGAGGGGAGCGGATGTATACCAGACTTAACCCTCCAAATGAAGACTGCAGCAAAGGGAGAATTAAGCCTGTCATCCACGGCAAGTTTTATATTCCCGGTCAACTTGAAGCAAACATCCCTAATGTGGGCTACCAGTCAGAGTCTGCTGTTCCAGGTAAAGTTACCTGGGTTATTCCAGGAATTCTTCCTCTACTGCAAACAACAAATAGAGCACTACTTTTCTGTGAGGTCCAGTTTACTGAGCATGGCAGAAATTGTATATAGGCCTTTTTCATGGATGTGTAACCACCTGAAAATAAGAATTATTGTGTTTTTGTGTTACCTGAGAGAGGCGACGGCTCTGTAGGGCCTTTCTTGATACCCAAGCTGCAGCCTCTGTGGCTGTGAACTGAACTGCAGTTCCTCAAATGTCCACTTGAGGCTGGCTCCAGAAGTGAGTCAGTCTCCATAAGTCCCCATGTTAAAATGTCACAACTTCACAGCAGAAATAAACATGTTTACAGCCTGGTACAAAAAACAGTTTTGGTCTCTATAGCTAATTTCCCCGTTCATGACAACTGTACTGAGGGTGAATTTTTATACAACTCACCTGTTCAAATTATATTAAGGCTTAAAGTTATGCAGCATTAACAGCGTGGCTGCTTTGACTGACAGCTGGGTGCCGTTACAGGCTTCATTCGGCCCAGCTCAGGTCCACAGACGATCCACGTCTTTGCATGTTTTTAGATTAGCCGGGAGGCAGCAGAGGCAGAACTGCTGAGAGGCAGCTCCCAGAGCTACAACACGCTGAGCTTCACATTCAGAAACCTGTGGGTGACATCACAGATATTGTGTCTATTCTTTAAGCTGTCTATGGCTGGACCACAGGAGAGGGTGAAACAAGGGAGTTGCAGTTTGCAACCACACCACTAGATGCCACTAAATCCTACACACTGGACCTTAAACTGGTAAAGAAGAATGTGGATCTAAATTTAAGCCTGTAACACAAAATACACATAAAACTATCATATCCTCAATTTCTTTGCAAAATGGCATATGCACTTGTTAAATTTCACTTCTCTGAGGAATCAGGACTCTTCTCTCTTCTTTCGAAGTTTCTTCCTCTTGCGTAAGCCACATCTTCCTGTTTAAAACGTGTTGATTAGTCCTGTGTGACTAAATGTTAATCTGGATATTACTACCTCTTCTTTCCTGCTGCTTCTTGTACTTTCTCATTTCTGACTTTTCTTTGACCTCTGTATGAAACCATCACACCATCTTCTCTTCTTCCCACAGCTTTAGAAATGTCCCATTCAGTCCATTCAATAAAGTCTGCTGTAATTCCATTAAAAATATATTTATTCTGCTTGTTTGAAGCTAAGCCTCAAAATGATTCTCTGGATCTATTGATGCAGTTCTGATTTTGTTGATTGAATACTTTGAAGCAGCTTTATAGACCTTAATATAACTGCAGTAGTGACTTTCTTTATCTGTCTTTATTGTTTATGAAGACACAAATAACTCGACATCTTGTTCTGTCCATCCAGAGCTTTTGTTTCCCTCCTCTCCATGTCCAGCACGGCTTTAATGTGTCTTGTATAGATCCTGATCTGGACTATGACCCTGCAAATTAACCCAGTAATTAAGTAAACGCTGTACTCTTGTAGCATTTCTCTCATTTCCGACTTGTAACGCTGATATTGTTGGTTCCTGTTTATGACTGTGTGTGTGTTTTGCATACTTTGTAGTACATTAGCATAAGACTGCATATTTAACAGGCTGGTTTTGGAGCTGGAAATACAGTGCTCCTGTAGAGTGAGGTTCTTGTGTGTCACAGGTTGTCAGTTTCCAGTAAGCTGGCAGAAATGTGAAGAAAATCTTAATAAATATGGTAATAAATATGACTTTCAGCTTATTTATTTTGGCCTTGAGACAGTTGCGCAACATGTTGAGGTAAATATTAGACAGCTGACAGTATGCCACAACGAAATGTTATCCAGTGGGTGGAAACTTTCATCAAAACAAATTATCATATTCTTTCACTTACAGGGAGTGTGTGTGCTGTGTGTATGATGAAAAATGTATATTTCTGAATCAGTGATTCTTTTACTGAGAGACCCAACTATTCCCTCATGTTCCACAAAAACACAGACACTAATGCTGTATTCTTCGTGAACTCTGAGGTGGTTTGTTTTTGTTTACCAGGCCAGGAGAGGATCAGAGGTCAGCGGGCCAGTGGCTCAGAGAAGAGCTGGCAGAGGCTGCAGCCTGTGGTCGAGTGTGGAGACGACGCCATGACCCTCACGGTCAGGAGGAGACGAGCTGTACAGCTGCTGCTGGACCGGGGTGAGGCTGCAATACTCCCTTTACAAACACTCTTAACTTTACCTCTGGGACGGTGACGTTATTATATGTGGGCTGAATATGGAGCTTCACTACACAGTATAAATGCAGTGGGTGTCCTCCGTCTTATAGTCTCCGCTCGAGTTTAGACTTTATATCTACTTTCTAAAGTTTTCTTTGCTTGTGTAGGAGTGCATTAATCAGTGTCATCTCTTCATCACTTTTTCTTCATGAGTTAAAGTTTTGTTTTGGTGTCTTTTTGCGTCTCAGCGAATGAGTCATCCGTGCCCCTGTCCCAGCTGCCACCTCAGTGTGGCTACTCTGTTCAGACAACATGGAGAGACCTCAGTCTCATGGCTCAGTATGACGCCTGCCATGTCACGCAGGAGGTATGAGATCTATGCAATCCATTTTGGGGCTGTATTTGGGCCAATCAGCTCGTGCCTGCGCTCGGTTTATGCACATTTTGTGTGGAGAATCAGATAAAAGTGGGCTTAGTTATTTTCCCTTGTTCCTCATGTAAATGACTTGCACCAAACACAATGTTTTTTTTAGTAACAGAGTTAAGATGAATCAGTTCAACTGGAATGACTCTCTACCCTCTTGTGTCATCTCAACAAGATGGTTACGGGGCTTTCATGGATCGTTGACTCATGTTTAATTTAAATTTAATGAGAAAGGCTTGTTTCTTAATTATAGACATGTCTTCTGTAATAGATGTGAAATGTTTTAGCCTTCAGCAGTAATGCTGTTAAAAACGCGTGTTCAGGATGACAGCTATGTGTTGCCTCTGCTGTGGAGGGGGACTCCAGTGAAGATGTCCTGCCCGGCCTCCCAGGCCGCGAGTCCACCATCCTCACCTTCCCCACCGTCCCTCTGCTGCTCCCCGCATGGTTTGAATGTCACAGTGCAGGGATTGTCCTCAGAGGAGCTGAAGATAAACGGTAAACACAAAACTCACTTTTCATTCTATGAATATTTACTTTTTAAGAGAAATAAGATGGTAGTTTTTCTTCCTTCTCACTACAGTCAGAGGAGAATGGACCCCCTTGGTGGTGTTGGCTGAGCGGTGTGGTTACACTCTGGACAGACGAGATGCGGATATTGTAATTGCTGCTCCGTTCATTGCGTGTGGCATCACAGTAAAGGTGAAGACACTATTCGGAAAGTGTACACAACTTTTTGTTTTTATCCCCATAGCAGGTTTATCCTTTAGAATCTATAAAGAAGTTGAAAGGTTTGTTGATCAATACTAATGTGTGTTACTAGGGTCACTTTACATTACATTCAGTAATTTAGCTGACGCTTTTATCCAAAGCGACTTACAAAGAGATGAAACAATCAAGATACAGTTCGTCAAGGATGTTAGTGCAGCAATAAGTACTACTCTCCTACTCGGTACTACTCAAATTTAATATGTCCAGTTGTTGGTAGTGTTGGAGAGGAGGTGCTCTCTGAAGAGCTGGGTCTTTTTGAAGGTAGAGAGGGACGCCCCTGATCTGCTAGGACGTTCCACGACGGGGAACAACAGCAGACGATGTATGTAAAAATCTTGTTGTATTTATGTCCAATTTAAAAAAAACTTGTTGAATGAACCAAGTACATCCGAGAGTCCAAATGATCATCTGAAATAAATAGAACCCTTAACAAAATGCAATAAATTAAATAAATCCATCCGTCAATCACAAAATTAAAATGTTAAAAATGAAGAATAAGATTAACTAGAAATACAAAATCTAAATATTTTTTAAAATATAAAACGTGAACCACGAAATGCACTCTAAAGTCATAATGTGAATATTCGAACTATCATAGATGTAGACACGCGTGCTCATAAAGGATGTTTAACTCTCATCAGGAGTGAAGGACTAAAAGTCAAAGCATTAAGTCAAAGAAGGGAAGAGGATTAAAAACGCAGTCTAACCTTGTTGGAGGTTACTGAATGAATAAATGTATGAAATGACCTCCACACCTTTCCTCATTCAGCTGCTAAACATGGATATTGTTTCCTTCATTAGCCCGACTTGAATATATCCTCGTCTGTTTGCAGCAGTTCATGCAGAGTTCAGACATCAACTATTCATTGCGGAGTATAACTTTTTATATATGTGGTTATTTTCTACACAGACTCTCACAGAAAACCTCTGATCTTCTTCCAGGGTGGAAAATACACACTTTCTCTTCAAATAGGAGAGAAGACCTTCACACTGGCCTGTCCTCTCTCTCCCACTGAAGAACTCCCACAAACCCACCAGTCTCCGGTCAGCAGCCCTCATCTTCTAACCACCGGGTCAACACCGGAATCTCTGGAGCCTTTTCCATGGGCTCCACCTTTCTACCTAGCCCCGCCTTACTATCCCCACCCTACATATCACCACCAGTATCCTAGTCCGGATGGACACGATGCATATAACCCCCCTACTCCCTCATCTTCAACTCCTGACCCTACATCTGGTCCACCACAGCCTCTCCCTCCTCTTGTTTCCCAGCCAGACTACTCCCACCAGATTCCCGTTAGGGAGTCTCACAAGCATTTCGGTGTCCGCAGTTCTCCGTCATCTACAGAAGATCTGGAGGATTCAAGTGTGGTGTATCCAGATGTGCAACAAAAGCAAGAAACTCCTGTGTTAGGTCTCTCTGAGGAGCGCAGTGCTACACATTCTCCCTCCTCAGATACAGGCTTTCCGA
Organism: Sciaenops ocellatus; assembly: GCA_033000465.1. Classification (NCBI taxonomy): domain Eukaryota; kingdom Metazoa; phylum Chordata; class Actinopteri; family Sciaenidae; genus Sciaenops; species Sciaenops ocellatus. The sequence continues at coordinate 22,276,232 of CP136877.1, forward strand.
GTCAAAGTGAAGCACCTCCTCTCCAGCCTCCGAGCCATGCCTTCAATCAGTACTATCACTACTACCATCATCCTAAAATCCCCCATCCTGACCCACCACAGGACCCTGATCCAGGTCCCGAGGTTCCGTCTTTAACTAATCCACATAACCCCGAACTTCTAGTGTTTCCCCCCAGCGTCCAACAGTCTGACGCTCTCAGCAGATTTAACTCAGACCAGTTCCTTCAGCCGGTGCCCGAGGCTGCCCCTCATCCTTACACGCTTCCAACAAGTGCACCTTATACACCTAATCCTCCACAAGCCTATCCATACCGCTACTTCTCTTACTTTCCGTATTTTGCTCGGGGCGAGGCCAAAAGATCAGCTCCTCTCAATCCCGACACGGCGGCCAAAACAAATTTCTTCGCTTATCTAAACACAAAGTCAGAAGTTCATGACGAACACATCTTAAATCCTTTCATGGATCAGCCCAACTCAGATAAAATGATTAACTTTGAGAAAAGTAGCCCAGAATCGATCAAACGTCCACTTTTGGATGATGATGATGATGATGATGATGATGATGATGAAGTAAAGGCAGAGCTGGAGCCTCCAGATGCAGTTGCAGCTCCTCTTCCTGAACAATCCTCTTTCCCCACTCCAACACCCAACCATAATCTTCCTCCTTACCCATACTACCACTACTACCACCACCCTTATTATAACTACTATCAGATGTATTATAGACCTGAGAGTTTACTCAGCAATGACAATCCTGTGTCTCCACCTTCATCCAAAGAAGCTTTAGATCCTCTGCTTCAAGCACCTTCCTCCCCACCACAGCATCCGTCCTATCACAAACCTCAAACCACTACTCCACCAACAATGTCATCAATGTATGATGTTCACCACGGCCCCCTACATCCTTTTTACTACTATTACCACCTGTACAACCAACCTAAAGTGCCGCCAGACGACCAGGAATTACAACCTGCCGGCAGTACGAACTCTAAATCTGAATCTCAGCTTCCAACAGAGTCCGATTACAGCGAGATGGGTCGGCCGGTTCAGGCCGCTGAGGCAGGATATCCCAGCATGCCTCAGTCAAGTGCCTTTCATAGCCTTTACTCTCATTATCTCACTCCATATCCTGATGGAGAGGATGCAGACAAGAGGCTGGATGATGAAATGGAAGGTAAATTGTAGCCAGAAGTAGCTTTCAGGGTCTTGACTGCAGATCACCACAAGGGGGCAGAACCTTACTCAGTCCTGACGGGCTTCCTGTTTTGTCTGAGCTCACCAAACCATATTACTTTGATGAAACCTCGATAAACGTCTAGCACCTGGTTGTGGTTAAAACAAGACAGACACCTGTGCGTAATATTGTCTTTCATCTCTCACGCTGCTGACTTGAACTGTTCAAGTATAACTGTCTCTTCTCTTTGTTTACTCACTGCACTCAGATCACCTCAAGGTTAACCTTTACACTCCCTCAGCCTCACCCTGTGGCCTCGGCCCTGTGTCAGACTCCGACTGCAGCTTGTCTTCGGACTGCTGTTTGTACTCTGTGAAGGGTGAGTCAACACATGTCAGACAATGAAGTCAACTCTGAAAATTGGATGATTGACATGTGGGCCAACGCCCAAGTTACTGAATGGAGGGGGGGGAAATGTAATAGTTTGATGTTTGGCTTTACTTTGTGTGTGTGTCAACAGACTGCACAATGGGACAGTATTTAATGTTTGTGGTGCCTGACTCTGTGACAGAGCTCACAGTGGCCCCCTCTGCTCAACCATCTGAGGTCAGTAATGTGTCCTGCACACTGCAGAGGCTGACCTCTGACCCTGACATCTATACCGTCCCCCTGGATGGCTGTGGAGTAAGCAAACACGTAAGGCACACTTGAACTCTATATATACCATGTGATGTAGGGCTTTGAGAAGAGAGGCAGGTATCAGATTGTTGCTTTGTTTTTGTTTTTTTGACCAATATCACATCCTTGTTAGGTGTTTGGTCAGACAGTGGTTCATCTGTTGGAAGTCCATGGCATCTATTCTCTTCAACAAGATCACAGTTCTGTGCAAGAGAACTCTCCGGTCAGGTCTGACACTGCTGTTTTACAGAAACCTTTATTGATTGTGTTAATTTCAGAGTAAGCTATGAAGTCGAGCACTTGCATTACAACCGTCCTTGTCGCTGTAAAGATCTTTCCTTTTGCTGGGTACTGGTAACAGGCCTTTGGTTAGCCATCAGCTATATGAATTTTCTGTTTGTTGTGTGGTGCTGTTTATTTATACAGCTTTTTATTTCATCGTTTATACTAAAATGTTTGGCCAAGGACTTCCAGAAGTCATCTACAGTCAGTAGTCTGCTGGTGCAATCAGTAAAATGCAAAAATATTTCTGAGTATCAGCATTTTTGTCCTTGTTTTTTAACATATTGCAGGAATTTTTAAAGCTTCTCAAGTGGCGTTTTGCCGCATACATTTCACAATGTGCTTATTTTACTTTCAGTTCATAGAATTGGAGCCATAAACCCAAACACACATTGGAGCAGAAATACATTTTAAAAAACCCTCTTGCCATCCCTGTAAAATGTCACCTCTACCGGTACAGTTAAATGGAACAGGTGCCTGCAATTATCCCAAAATAACAACTTCACAAAGTGTCAACTAGCTACATACAAGTTACTAATTTCACAGAAATTAGACACGTTTATTGGGAGGTGAAAAGCAGAGATGAGCGTAGGCTTGCACCGTCAGTGGAACTATGCACGTCAGCTGCCTCTGTTGGTCCTCAGGTTGATGGTGGAATGTAGTTCCTCCCCGGGTTCTCCAGGTGAATTGAGGCTCTATATGATGGATCAACCTCCTCCACCTCCCGTTCAGTCTACACCAGCCACGGTCACGGTGCAACTGAGAATTGCCACAGGTTATTGTGCCTTTTTATGTACTGTATTTTGATCTGGTCCTCCAAAATCACCAACTTGACTTTGGAATATCAAATATTACAATTCTCTCTTCCTCATAGATGAGTCCTTCACCAGCTTCCACCCTGAGGCTCACCTGCCTCTCAGCTTCATGCGAGGCAGACCAGTTTATGTGGAGGTAAGCCTGCTGGACCCTCCAGAGCCTGACCTGGTGCTGCTGGTTCACTCCTGCCTGGCTTACACTCAAGCTCCATATACCAGCCGGATGCTCGTTTATGATGGGTACGTAATAACAGGGAAAGGATGGGAGGGAAATGAATGAACTTGAACATCAACATTAATTAAATGTGAATTATTTGAACTGTGATCAGTCTCTGCAGCTTTGGGATGATTACTTGACAACAGCATAATCTTTTCACAATATTAAGACACAGACCAGTGTTGATCTGTGCTGATTTCCCCTGAAGTTGCAAAGCTAAAGTTGTAACAACTTATCCATTTATCCTCTTTGGGACAGACTTTTGACTTTTTCTTACTGTTTTTTTCCCCAACATAATTTTTGTTTTATTGGGTGTAAGCAATCTTGTACCATTTTTATAAATCCAAATGAGCAGATGGTTTTTGTTTTTGTTCATGTTATTACTTCTTTTTTTTCCATTTATAACCATCCCTTCACCATTGTTTACTGTTCAGCTGTCCCAGCCGGGGTCATTCACAGCTACTTCCTACCCCACGCTCCAAAAACGCCCACCACATCCAGAGGATCATAATCGCCACTTTCCTGTCTCTGCCCTCAGAAAGTCCCGCCTACACGGCTAACAGAGGATACTCTTACCTGGAGGACCCAGAGGTACCGCCTACTTAACAAACATTCCCATACAAGTAGACGTCTATTCTGGTCTTTAAAGCGATTCATAACATGGTGCTTCCAAGTTCAGGCTGCTTTAAAACACAAAGACTATCTAGAATGGAGGCTAAGTGCAACTGGGATTACTGTAATTATGTAGTAAAACTACTGTTGTCATTTTTCTGTTCGCCCTTCAGGTCTTCTTCTTGTGCTTGACAGAAGTGTGCTCTGCTGCAGACGGTGGCTGCACCGTGGGCTGCATCAACCGCAAGTTTAACACAGTGGAAACATAAAGGAGGAAGTGAGGAGTGGGCCAGTCCCCTTAGATATTTATTTACATATGTTCACTATAATCCTACAGCCACAGCCAACAGATTTCTACACAAATGCTGCACAGATGGATTCCTTTTGATAGACTAAATGAAGTCTGTGGAGGTTCTTCCAGGTCATGTTTCTTCAAGAAGGGTTAAACCTGGGGCCAATGGACTTGGTTGTAGATCCGTGAAGACGTTTCACCTCTCATCCAAGATCTTTCTTCAGGTCTGACTGACTGAATTGGTTCATTAGTGCTTATTGTTGGTGGTTTGAAAGGAGTGAGGGAGGTTATCCATGTAAAAGAAACCATCCCTCAACAGAGGAGGCCTCAGACACCACTTATCCCCCACCTACAACGCTGTCCTTTCATTCTTTCCCAGGAGGCCGAACAGCAATCCACACTTGGCCTCGTGACTCCAACGACCATCGTCCACACCGGAGCTCAGACGTTAACGACAGTTGTTGAGGTCACCTGGTGACCTCATACCAGACTTCAGGTGACCGCAACGACACTGACGACAGTCGTCACAGCAACAACAAGCACTAACGAGCCTCCAAGTGAAAACTATGGCCAGGCCAAATCCTCGGATCTCCCCACCAGTCAGAACTGAAGAAGCCTCTTGAATGAGTCTTGTCTTCACGGATCTACAAGTTGCTCCAGATTTAACCCTTCTTGAGGATGGACTAAATGTAAGGTGGCTACATAATATTACTTCCCAATTAAATCATTACCCAAACTACATTTATTTCTTTTTTCCCCTCACAGGTCCCGGCGGTGACGTGTGATCAATGTAATAAAAACACTTTCACACAACTACACTCGGTTTTGTTTTATGGAAATAAAAAGGACACAAGTCTTTGTGAAAAAGAGGGAAAAGCCCTCTGTGAAATATTTATTTAAAAAAACTTAACTTCAGAACAATACAGTGCAAAGCAATACAGCACTAGTGTACAGAGAAATAAGTGATTAACGGCATTCAGGTTTCTTTCTAAACAGGATGCTTCTTTAAATTTCTGTTTGGTCAGAGAAGCTCTTGGCAGGAATGAAAACATTTTTAACGTTGTGGCCAAAAATGGCGATCCGTTTCCCCTCAAACCAGCCTTTACAGGAAGCACTTAATGCTTCACATCTCTACAGCAACAAACACTTAAAATGTTTATACTATCGGTTTAACAGAACCTGAATACTGAGAGAAAACCTGCAGGACATTTCTGTCACACTCAAGAAGGTGCTTGACTTTATTATCTGACCAGTCCTGCGGTCCACAGCATGACTACAAGAAAACAGCTGGAATGCTGTCATTTACCTTTTTAACCTCTAAATGAAAGCTTATGAAATGGCTAAAATGATCCCTTTTGCATTTATACATAAATCTTTGACACACATGTCAATATTTTGCACTGGCTCATGGAGTATTTAACTCCATTTCACATGCTGCAACAGACCAAAACTACTGTCATTATGGTGCAACATATCTGTTAAAACATGTAACAGACTTTTTTTTTTTTGTGGATTATTAAATGGTTGTGGTGTTCACGTCCTCAGATTACTTATCACGTGCCTACAATGATGTACAGGCCTGTCAGACTAGGAAGCACACGCTGTCTAGCTGTGACAGTTTCTAGTCAGATGAATAATGGCTAATTAAAAGCGACATCCATTTCACCAGGAGGTGCTGCATGATTATTTTAGAAGAAAAAAAGAATTGATCGCTGTCAACAGCTCTGAACAAAGTTTCCCTTCTTTGTAATGGATCAAATTACTAACAATTTAATACTAGTTCAGTTGAAAAACTAGCATGATCAGTAGTTCACACAGAGGGAAAGAACTTGTAAACCTGTATTTGCTGTTCGAGCCTCAGTTGCAGTGATGGACTGAATCCACTTCTCAGTACACAGTTGTATAGTACGCGGACATCTCCTGGTAGCTTCTCTTGATCTGTTTCAGGAGGATGGCGGTACAAACCAGGGCAGTAATCTGTCACGCACACACAGAGAAGGAGGAGGGGTGGGCGTAAAGAGCAGTGATGGGACAAAGAGGTGTGCAGTGAACAGCCTGCCTCCTTATCTCCTCCAGTAAAAACCCACAGCCACAGAATGAGTGTGATAGAAGTTGCACTAACAAGCTTCTGCTACTCATGTGCACACAACTGCATAAAGAGAGGTTAAATGAATAAATGGGCTCTGAAAGGAAAAATCCAACCCTGGATATGCGTTATTAAATATTAACAATCCCAGAAGCAGCTTCTTTCACGGGAACAGCAAACAAACCTCAATTTACAGTTAAAGTTAGTGGACACATCAGAATTTGGCCAATAATCTGTGGGAATAAAATAAAAACTAGATGGAGAGCCGTTTAAAATTGTGCCTAAGGGTGGATTTTTCCTTAAAGGGAGCTGAAGGCACCCTGCAGTTGCCATGCTGTGAAGAGCTGAACATAAAATGAAGACACCACGACCGACAAGAGTGAAAACTGACAAGCGCTCACTAAGCCTGAACCGTGGGGATGTTGGCTACAGTGAGAGGGGTGAAGACGATGGGTTCCTGATCAAGTTGGGGGTAGGAGGTGGCGGCAAACTCGTGCTGGGATGGTTGAGGGTTAGCCAGGACGTTAGTGGGGTGAGTCAGGATGATGTACTGAGGAGATGAGGCAGCCTGACGGAGCTTTCTACTGAGGGTTGTGCTGCAAATCAGAGCTATGATCTTTGCAAACCAATGATTGGGAAAATAAAAGGGAAAAAAAGGGGGGTGGGGAGTATTGATTAAGAGAGACAGAGGGGTGCAGAGTGATTAGAACATGGCCATCATATTTATGAACAACAGCAGCAAAAGACACAACTATGCCCGTCACATTTCCTCCCCCCAAAAGCCACGCCAAAATCCCCTCAAGAGCTGTGGTTCAGACAGCTCAGAATATGGTTTCACTCATAACCAGACTGAGAGTCTACGGTTAAACTAGCAGCTATGTAGGCCCGATTTAGACCAAATCCGGCGCTGCGGTGAAAAAACACGTTTTTCTATTCCTTTGAATGGGGTAATGTGTTTGGAGGCTGCACGAGGTGCCCGAAAAGAAGTACATGTAGAAGGAGTGGGTGAAGCTTTTGGGAAAGACTCAACCACTTAAGCATAGTGGTGCTTTCAGCTAAATGCTACAAACATGCTAATAGTAAGAGACGTCTACCATGTTCACCATTATAGCACGTTGGCGTGCTAAAACAACTATTAAATGGATGGCCATGAAATTGGTTATGGTACGATGATCACTTGACTTTTTACTCTCGCGCCATCAACAAGTTGACATTCTGGGCTCAGGATGAAACTGTTGCTCAATTTGCCCAATACTTTAGTTTGTGAACAATCTGAAAAACTAAGATGCTAGTTAGTGTCTTTATTCTCATCAGCTGTACTCTGAGTTTAATGCTAATTAGCACATGCTATATATAAAAAACAAACAAAATGCATGAATTTTCTTTAAATAAAAAACTCAAAAATGAAATGTTTGTACGTAATGCCTGATATCATCTCCTCCAGGTTGCCTCAGCCTCTGTTCCTGCAGGCATTCTTATCTGCTTTGTATACGAGCCAGTCGAAGCACAACAAAGCAAATTACCTATATATTTGTTTGGTAAATTATCTTGGAAAATCTTGCAACATTCACTTCATTCATTCACCGCGTCCATGTGAAGAAATGAATTTGCCTACCAGAAGAGCTCCAGTTCCAACGAAGATGCCCAATACCATTGATGCTTTACTCTCGAAGACGTTTTCAATGATTCCAGGACAAGACTGTAGAAGTACCAAGACAGGAGAAACTGTTAACATCCTCTATATTGTAGCTAACCCAGAGTCTACAGCAGTTTAATTTCCAGTGGCAGGAAAAAGAAAATGGTTTATTTATTTGCAGTGAACACTGACAGGAACTATCATATGATCTCTTTAGAACAGTTCCATTTCTTACAGGCAATGTGAGGCCGAAGAACCCGTCTGGTTTGGGGCAAGTATCTTGAACCATCTCGATAAACTTGATTCCTGTCGCTCCACAGCAGTGAAGCTACAGAGGAGAGAGATGAAAGGGAGATTTAGATCACTCAAAGAAGACTCCGAATTAAACCAGAAAACTGCATTTCCTGTGGAAAATGTGGCGTGGATGCCTTCTGCTGAAATGCCTGATGCAAAAATGCATGAGTGTGAAATGTTGAAAAAAGTAAAATATTGTAATAAAGTTTAAAGTTTGAAGTCTGTAGCTGAGATTATGTAGAAGTAGTGAAAGTTTAAAGTGTTGAAGGTTGTTCCATTCATTGTAATGTAAATATTTTTATGAAAAAAGTTGATTATTTTAAAGTATGAATGGTATGAATTAATACCATAATACAATAATAATGTAAAATATACGCCATGTGCTCAATGAGCTGAACATTGTGATATTTGAATGGTTTCTGTAGCACAAAGTACGTGGGAGTAGTGGAAAGGTCTGTGGAAAGATTTGAAAGTTGTGCCATTCATTTCTAATGGAAAATCTGAACAGGGAAAAAGATGATTATTTTGAATGGCACAAATAAGTAAAATAATAGCCATCATGTCCTAAATGAACTGAGCGTTGTGATATTTGAATAGTTTCTGTAGGACAAAGCATGTAGGAGTAGTTGGATGCCAAAAAACCTAGGTGCAAGAATAATGATAAAGATTTGAAGAACAAAAGTATCCACACTAGTTAATAAGCAGCAAAATCTCATATTTACATCACGTCAATACATGGAGCCCCATTAAATAATTATGAAAATCATGTGGAAAAAATGTCAATCACATGTTAATTTTTGGTCTTAGTCACTACTTGTTGCACAATGTCACTCCTGTGGACGGCAGTGTTGTCAATGGTCACATCCACCCAGCTAGTTAGAATGCTCAACAACTAGTTAGCTGTTATCTGTTAGCCAGAGCAACAGCCAACTATAGCACAGACACAAAAACTAGCATCTCCTTTCCATTTATCTTGACAACGTACATCTACCTACCTGGCTTACGAGCTAGGCAGGGTTACTTGAACTTGAATTTCCAAGTGGTATTTTTGCTTGTGTTACTCCTGCACAGACAACAGGTGTTTTGTCTACGTATTCCCACTTACCTTGCTCTACACCTACCCTCATTAAACACTGCAGACATCAATGAGTCTTTCTCTGTGAAACTCTAACGCTGGCTCTTCGGTTAAACTGCTGAGTAATAATCCAGGCTCACCACCTGGCCTAGATAAGACAGCAGCTAAGTAGCAAGCATGTGCAGCCTTGTTAACATATGACTTACAGTAAAAGCTGAAGAGGTTTAACGCTGTGTTTGAGTTTTTACAGCAGCCACCTTTAGTTGGTTGATTCAGAATTACTTTGGCATTGCTGGTGCTCTAACTAACATGACCTTGATCATAACCCAGGCTGTGAGGTAAGTCTTAGGAAAGCGTTTGTACTCACTGATTTGTGGATGAATGTGAGAGTGACACCGATGACTGGGTCGTGGCTTTGCGCATACAGAGCATACATGCTTGCGTAGAACTCCGAAATGTTCTGCCCAACCTTTAATGACAAAGATTAAAACATATTGTGGTCATAAATATAGTATGTAGACTATTTACAGATTTATTTATTCTATTTTTCATCATCATATTTTCGATTTCCCTCTTACCGCTCTCCTGTTGGCATAAGCGAGCACTCCAACAGCAATTTCAGCTGCAGCAAGAAGGGCCAGAAGGACGGAGAACTGGAAGGACAAGAAGATAAATACATGAACCTAATTACACCTTAATAAACTGAAACAATCATACATATTAAATATTTTAAAGCGCAATATTTTCACTTTATTTCAGTGGCCACGGAGGCATATAACTTCTCTAGACTGCGTGCTCTAACTGATTTAGAGATTTTTAAGACATGTTGAGGATGATACACTTTATAAAACACCTACAGACAAGCAGGGAGTCTCAGTAAAATGAGTCACAACAATGTCTGCCTTGTATTTTTGTATTTTTTTAGCTGGCTTGACCCTGAAATCGGCTTCATTCTCACAAAACAGTGTTGCAATTTATTTCTGCGAAGATGCCTTTTAGCTGAATGACATTTCTGTGTTGCGAGTTAGTTTTCAACTGTGTCGCAGTCTGTTTTTTTGCCTGCAGCACACAGGCCCTCTCAGCCTTTGTGCTATGTAACAGTTAAAGAATGCCTCTGAACTTTCCCACAGGGACACTGACACGAGACCATGAAGTGAAACTAGAAAATGCTGTTAAAACAGGGAGTCGGGGGAAATTGTGAAAGAGTATTTTTTTGGGAGATAATCGCACACACATTTTAACCAACGTGTGTCATGGCATCTGCAGAAAAGATGACGAATGAAAACAAGAATGCAAAAAAAAAAAAAAAAAAAAAGAGATAGACAATGGACAACAATGTTTCAAAGCGCTCCCCGGAGACAGAGCTATGAGTATCTAAAGGATCTTTTTACAGCCCAGCCTCGCTTCCATTAGTTTACCGCTTACGTGCTGTGGGCGTTTTTCAAAATGAAACCTAGACAGTTTCGATACTCTGTGGTTAACGACCTGGAAAAAACAGGATGTACAGTGATTACTTTAATGTCAAGTCAAGTGATAGAGTGATACCAAGAGAACTCCCTGCACCTTAAGAAGTTACTTATTTACAGCTGGATGTGCATTAATTACAGCTGCACAAACTACCACTACTGTTTCTAACAGAAATGTGTCTTCAGTTGTGCAACTACTCGTATCTGCTCGATAACTTTTAAAGGTGCAGTGTGTAGGATTTAGTTGCATCTAGCGGTGAAGTTGCAGATTGCACCCAACTGAATTCTCATTCTAAGGTCATAAAAACATAATGATTTATATTTTCAGGTGATTATACACAAATGAAAACATAGTTATGCATATTATATTCAATTTCTGTCCCTAAATGTTGGAACACCGAAAAGAAACATGTTCACCAGTTGTCTTAAAGTACTAACTAACCAAAATATTTATGGTCTGCCTGCTTTTTGTTTTTCTAAGCTCTTAATTTTAAATGTCAAGAATAGACATATTTGTTTATATGGTCTGTTGTTCTCTGTCTGCGACAGACTGTCTACTTTTTACCCACTTCTGCAGTACATATCTTAGGCAACAGGTGGAAAAAAAAACTGTTTACAAAGAAGTTACTATGTGAAGGAAAAAACGTCTCACCACTTGCAGAGAACATGTTTTCTCATTGCAGGCGCCGTAATCTCCAAACACCACCACAATCAGCATCACCACGCCGAGAGCTATCAGCACAATCACAGCTGGTGAAGAATAAAAAATAAAAAAGAGAGAGAGATGAGTACGTATTAGAAACATACAAATATCTTCACATGTTCTGTAGGAAATGGCATGTGTACTGACCCATGACAAATGCACTGGAGATCTGAAGCTCGAAGAAACCTCTGGTGCTCTCGCTGAACCTCAGCCACAGGCCGAGACCCAGAAAGACAAACCCCAACAACTGCCAAAACACAGGAGTCAAAATAAAACCACAGTCTGAATGCACAGCACACCAACACTCACGGTAACAAAGTCTCACACACTTCAGTGCTCATCTGTCATGTGTAATATGTTTTTAATTCACACGACAGACATTCAAATACATGGTTGTGCACGTAAATTTCTCGACTTTTGCAGTTCTTGCTTGTTTGTTTGTCGTGCACCCAAACATCGAGGCAAATTCCTCCTGTGTGTGAATAAGTCTGATCCTGAACAAACAAGTACAAAAATGTTCTCTGAGAGAACAGCAGTGCAGAAAGCATGAGAGCAACTGTGCAAACAAAACAGACAGCAAACAAGACACTAGACTGTGGTGTGTGTGTGTGTGTGTGTGTGTGTCTTTGGCACGGACAGGTATTGTTCATCCCCGGGCATGAATGCAACAAGTATTGTGAGTTGGCATTCAGCAGAAACGAAACCTTCGAACAATGACGCACCAAATTGGACTTAAATGTTGCAAAAAACTAAATACTATTTGCGTTTTCTTATAAAAAAAAATATATATAGAAAATAAGTGAGAAAATGTTCTTTTAGTTAGTTATTAATCTTTTTTTTTTTTGACAGCTTACCGCAAAGATGACGTTGAAAAGGAAGAGGATATATTTACAGAGGAGCCCACATCCATCCAGTGCCATGATGACCAGCGGTTTATTGCTTCGTCCACTTAATACTATTACAAACAGTGACAGTTAAAACACACATATGTGTGCATGCATGTAAATTACGCATTTAGAAATTGGTTTAAACATTTTAACAGCGCCGTTTCTCTTTTTAACAGCACGCAGCATTTTATATAACACGACAAAAATCAACTGCGCATAAATACCTGTTTACTCGTGTAGTCGCTCTCCTCCGTCAGTTGGCACCAAGTTAACCCACAAACGGTGTTCCCTCCTCAGCCCTGCTGCGTGCTGTGCTCTAACCCTAATATCCGCCGTGACCCGCCCTCTTTGGCTCCGCTCGGTCCTCTCATTGGCCGAGACGCTTGACAGACACGGCGTCACACCTATGAGCTGCAAGGAGCTGGCGCCGCTGTGGAATAAAGGAGGCGTTAAAGAAGGAGGCTGGTTGGTTGCTCAAACCGTTACAAGTGGAGAAATAGTGAAAGTTTAGGAAACGAAAGCTAAGAGGAAAAATGACGTTGGCAGCAAACAGACTGAGTACAAGTCCTTGTTTGACTCTTTCAGCTGATTTAACGACAATTCATAGACTAATTTATGGCCAAATAGTGAAACTTCTTAGCATATTTTCTGCTAACTTTCTGCATTTTGAATTCTTTACTGCAAAACACTAGTTACTTTACTTTGTACTCACTTATTACCCTAAATCAGTAAAGTCTAAATCAACCACTCTATGCAATATCCCTGTATACACGTCACTTTACTCCTGCTATCAGCATTTTAGTAGATTGTAGTATATCCTATTTATTTATACAGTAGGTTCGTGTCAATATAGTCATACTTCTCAGTACTTGTATTGTCACAACCTTGTCACTTGAACACATACATATTTCTCTTGTACTTCTCCAGCTTATTTTTATCCTTACTGCTATTAATGCTCACCTGACCGGTTCCTCTCTAACAGATTACATTCTATTGTTGAGCATGTTCACCTTCATATGACAGATAAACCTGAAAGTTGAACAATATATATATCAAAAAGAGCATGAACAAATGGGGCCAACACATTCCAGTTCATGTTGGATGATGCCTTTTTCACAGCAGCCATTTTGACAGGAAATAGTCACATACACACAGGTGTTACCAATGATACTAATTAAGGTTCAGTTGCATTCAAGTCAAACAGTCAGGGTGCTGCTGTGGTGCATGTTGGCTCGCTGTTAAGTCTCTGCTGCACTAAATGGAACAGAACCTTAATTAGTAACATTGGAAACACCTGCGCTGACCCGACTATTTCCTGTCAAAATGGCTGCTGTGAAAAAGGTTGATTGTGATCGGAGCATCTCCAAAACTACAGCTCCCGTCCTGCAACTGCACAGTGCCTATCCAAGGTGATCCAAGCGATCCATTGAGGCCGCGCCTCACAATTACAGGAGTGCTGCGAATGGCTTGGTGCCAGATACCACAGCACACCTTCATAGTTCTAGTCAAGTTCCTGCCTCGACAGATCAAGGCGTGTATGTAGGGGTGTGTAATATAAAATATGAAGCGTGTAACCACATCTCACACATGGACGCGACCTATTCACACATATACTCCCTCTTTATATAATACTTTATACAACGCCCCATCGCTTTTTTTTAAAGTACTGTGTTTGTTTTTATGCAACATTATTATTGTTGTACTTTGGAGTGGACAATTACGATTTGGGTTTGGTTACTCACTTGTATGTGTATGCACAGTATATTCTTACATTTGATTTGGAGTGGATATTTGATGTTTTTGTTCACTTTATATGCTTATAACTTCTCTATAATGTGTACAAATGTTGCCTACAGCTAGAAAGAGAAAGAAGAAAGTTGACATGCTGCAAAAAAAAAAGAATTAGGACGTTTTTTTTTATTCTTGTACACAGGAAATGACTGCATCATCACAGACACAAATAAGCCCACACACGTTTGTGTGCATGTGGGCATACAAACATTGCACACAATGTTTGTGTGCATGTGTGTTGTTGTGTGAACAGCCACACTTTGGCAGTTCATGTAATAATAATGCACGTCTTATAATCCTGTTCAATGTGTTTAGACTAGGCTACTGTAATGTGACTGTTAAAGTGTAGCACTGCTTCTGTATCTTTTCTACCATGTGTGAATTTACAGATAGAGAGGTGTGTCTCTAGTTGACAGACAAAATAAAGTCTGTGCCCAAGTGTTTTAATATTTTTAAGTAAACAAAGAATCTATTCACTCGTGTTTCCTCTTTGCTGGACCACAAACCTGTCTGTCTCGCCCATCTGTGTGGACGTGATGCTGTCTCTTCCATGTCTCCTTGGTGACGAGGCAGTCATGTGGTTCAGGTTTTGCCTATCTGGCGACACATGAGGCTGCTCAATGTCTTCCTGGATCCACGCTCTTTGTTTCTGTTTTAAAATCTGTATTTTGCCGTGAAATTTCTACATATTGTGACATTTGTGAGGAATGTTGTCTGTTCTCTGCATGCAGCATCTATTGCATTGTAACTGTCAGACAGAGGCAGGTCCCATGGGGTGGTTTATATATGTTCCTGTTATACAATACATGGTTATTTGTAGTTATTAGTCATTGTTATTAGTTCATGAAGTCATTAAAAAGGAGTAAAATGTGATAAATGAGTTACAACTGTGCACACGGTAGTTGTATTTCAATTGTGTATGATGTAAATGTTGATGTGTTTTAATATGGATAAAGTAATATATTTCAGTAATTTTATCTGATATCACTTTTCTGTTATGCTGACATATTTTGAACCTGTTTAGCAGGTTTAGCCTATTTTATAGTTTTCACAGTGTCTGATGACCAGAGAGAGAGAGAGAGAGAGAGATAAAACGTCAAAATAGTTATTTGCATGTCTTTCTGGTCTGAGAGAGAGATCACTCCCTTGTTGTTCTTCCATTATTCTTCTTTCCCTGTTCAAAGTCTTTTTCTTACCCAGATCGAGGCTCTGAGGACAGAGGGTGTCATATGGTGTATAGATTTTGAAGCACCCTGAGGCAAATTGGGCTTTTTGGCTATATAAATAAATTGTGACTTGACAGGAAACATCTATTTTATGCACTTCAGCAGTTCAAAGATGTTTGTTTTACGGTGAACATGACATAGGGTGAAACTAATAAGTTTATTAATGTGTGTGGTTTGTTTAACTTCCCAGTGATAGCTTTATCAGCTTGTGCCACATACCTCAAAAACACACATTTGTCTTTGAAATCAAAGACATATTGTGAGTGTGGCTTCTTTTAACTTGCACGAGGAGCATGCAACTAATCTTGATTCATCATTTATCTCTAAAGCATGAGATAATAGAGCACAAACACAATTTCTCATAGTGCAAGGATGCATCTTTAAATTTCTTGTTTTATCCGTTCAGAACGCAAAGATATTATTTTTGCGATCGTATGGGATAAAGAAAAATGCACAGAGTGGTGGTGTGTATAACTACACAGTGACCGATCGACCAAAGAAGTGGAGCACAACAAGAAGCACAGCAGGTGTGCAAAGTGAAAAAGAAATGAAAGTGTCCAATTTAAAGGCTAGAGGAACCACAGAAAAGCAGAAAGAGATACACAGTGCTGCTAAAATACAGATGTTCCTGCAGAAACCGTGGTGTATTTTTCATGACCTGTGAGGTCTGTGGCTGTATCAGGAGAGTAATGGCTTCTTCTGGCTCTCGTAGCCTCTGTCAGTGAAACAGGCGGCCGTGTGGAGTGATGTGACCTCAGTGCCGTCCATCATTGCAGGTTCACTGGGTGGCAGGGGGGACAGGTAGCAGTAGAGAGAGACAGAGGTTGATAGAATGAGTGACTCAGAGCGAGGGGAAAAAAGCACACACACACACACACACACACACAATACACTGCACTCGCAGCTACTCCTGTGCACACACAGTCGCACACATTTACACATTGGCAGTGAGCCTAAAGCGACAGCAATCATCTGTTCTGAGGCAGGCAGGTGAAGTTAGGAATCATGGCAGGTTTAGGTGTGTGCGTGTGTGTGTGACAGCAAAGACACAGTATTTTTCTCTTTGATGCATCCCCACCTCTCTCTCGGTTATTGCAGCTTTGCTACTATAAACCTTTCTACACAGCAGCAGCCATATTTGATGAGTGCTGCTCCTCTAAGAATTATATGACAGCAGTTGCACACGAGAGCAGTGATTACTGTTTCTTTCAAGATAAACAAAGAGACAACCGACTACAAACCCAGAGTCCAACACTTCGTTAACAACTTGGGTGATTTCTGCTGTCGCTTTGAAAGACAAAAGGACAGTCCTAACACCTTCCCCTGGGCTTCTCCGGTGGCCTCCCCCTCCTTCCCTATCACAGTGACGACTCCCTCCATCCTGAAGTGGGACATTAGCGGGTTTTTCCAAGAGGCTGAACCCCTGCGATGCGACCGGCGTTCACAGACATCTTTAACGCCTCACTGCATGCAACCATCCACCATCAACCCTGTCCCCCATTAAAAACCAAGGACCACTGGATGGATGGTCAGTCCTGTTCTGTCACTCTGACCTCTGTTGTGATGAAGACATTTGAGCGCCTTGTGCTGATCCACTCCAGGACCCCCTGCAGTTTGCCTACAGAGCTGAAAGGTCTGTAGACGATGCAGTAAAAATGGCCCAAGGTCTTATGCTGTAAGACTGTCATCTCAGCTCTGCTACAGGAGAAGCTCTGTTAGCTTCCGTGGGTCTGACTCCACCTGCAGGTGAATCACAGACATGAAGCACTGGAACTCCTCAAGGTGGCACCCTTTCCTCTCTGATCTTCTCCCTGTACACAAACAGCGACACCTCCAGCCATCAGTTTGTCAAGCTCCTGAAGTTTTGGAATGACACCACCCTCACTGAGCTTATCTTATCCCAAAGGGTGGGACATTCACCATCTGTTGACCTGGTACAATAAAGCTCAGTGCTCTAAAGATGGTGAAGATGGTTGTGAACTTCAGACAGAACCCAGCCCCACCTGCCCCCATCACTCTATGTGACACTTCTGCCTTCTGGGCACCATCATCATCATCATCATCATCACCCATGGCCTCGAGTGGGAGGTTGGATCGTGAACAGCTCCATGACCAAGAAAACCCAGCGGAGGATGTGCTCCCTGCTGGAGCTGAAGAGGTTCAACCTGCCAAAGACAATGATCGTGCAGTTCTACACCTCCATCCTCACCTCCTCCATCACCATATGCTACACTGCTGCCGCCACCGAGGACATTTAGACATTACATTTAGTCATTTAGATGAAGCGACCTACAAAAATGGAAACAATCAAGGTACAGTGTGACAAGGACGTCTTAGTGCAGAAATAAGTACTGTGACAGGGGATAGATTTAGCATGTCCAGTTGTTGGTAGTGTTGGAGAGGAGGCTCTCTGAAGAGCTGGGGCTCTATAAAGAGAGGTTTTTTTTAAAGGTAGAGAGGGACGCCTCTGCTCATGAGGACAAGGGCAGGCTGCAGCGGATCGTTCGCTCCGCCGAGAAGATGATTGGCTGTAAATTTACCGTTCCTCCAGGATCTGTACTTTTCCAGGACCCTTAAGGCTTGCAGGAAAGATTGTCACCAACCCCTCCCACACACCAGGCACAACACTTTGGCACACCTGCAAAGGACCAACCTGCAGCTGACCTCATCACCCCCACTGACTCTGACTCTTATACACCAATGTAACAAGACAAATCCCATCCATGTGAAAACCTGCTTGGTAGAAAAATCTCATTCTGACCTCCCTTTAGACGCCCTGACACTTAAAATCCACCAGGTGGCGCAAAAACATTAAAAACACGAGTATAGTGCATGTCATTCCTTTAAAATAATCCAACTCAGAGACTGCAAGTGCCAGCCTGCTGCTCTTTTTTTATTATTCATTTTGTATTTTATTTCCTTGAAAAACGAAAAATTATAATTTAATTTTACTTGGCCATGCTCCAAAAATACACATACAAATCATAAATACAATAACTGAATATGGTTAGAGATATCTTGAAGAATTTATACTCTCTGTGCACTCTCACTTATACGTTATATAATATCCGAATGTGTGAATTTATTGACTTTTTGTGAGTGTAAACACAGACTAGAGACACATTACTGTGTTGCAGACATTGAATGTGAAATATATAGTATATATAAATATATAAATATCTTGCACATGCACATTACCTGGCAAATACTTGCTCATTCCTGCACGAAATGTGCGTTTTTTTCATCTTAATAACATAATGTGCATATATTTACATTGTTTATATGTATATATATATATGTGTTTTACTTTATGTTTGTTATATGCACCAAAAACACCAAGACGCATTCCTTGTATGTAAAAACTCATGTGGCAATTATTCTAAATGTATGCACATAATTTACATTATATATACCCATTTTTTACTTATTGTCTTATATGATTTAGTAGGGTAGCATCTTCATTTTAATTCATCTAAACAGTGAAAGGAGTGAGGACAGAGAAGGAGGGGGAGCTCTCTGATGGTGGTGGGGGTTTATGGAAAAGAAGGAGAAGGAGACAGAGGAGGAGAAACGCAGACCTCAGACCAGCCCACCTCACCTCGGTGTCCTTTCTCTCCGTCTCCTGCGCCCGTAGTCAAATCTGACCGCGGATCAGCTCACTCGCTCACTTACGGAGTTAGACACACACACACACACACACACACACCAACTGGGACTCAGACCAGAGGAAATCGTGTTCGTCGGCAGCCAAGTACGCACGCCAAGCCAGAGCCAAGGAGACACATCCATAGCAAAGCGGCGGCAGCAGACGACCACGGCGAGGGAGCGGACTGCTGTGATAAGACGGAGGACTGCTGAAATCAAGGAGGAGAAGGCTTGAGGAGTCCGAGGCAGATATACAGAGGGAGAGACAGAGAGAGAGAGAGAGAGAGAGGACCGGCTGGCTCCCCCAGCACAAAGCAGGAGAAGTAATACGCGTAGCTAATTTCCAACATTTTCTATTATTGGCAGCGTCGGTTGGTGAGTTAGTGAGTGAGCCACATTTATAACGAGAGCTAGCGGAATGTAATGCTAGCGAGCTAGCTAATGTTAGCTGGCTAATTAGCTCGTATCCAGGGAATCGGACGTGTGAGCTTTTTTTTTTTTTTTTTTTAATGAAAATAGGTCACACCGTTTGGCGTCGTTTGACTTTATTAGTGGAGGTGGGGGGGTTTAAAAACAAACAAACTGTACTTTAATGTGCTTTGTCCGGGGTGGTGGTGGTGTTGTTGTGGTGGTCATAATGTTCAGTATCGAATAGCTAACAGCCAAGTTAGACAATAAACAGAGCTAGGAGCTGCTCACATTGATGAAAATCTGTTTTAAATTATCCGCGTACGCTTTGTGGGGAGAGCTATTGTGAATATCGAGAAGACTTTTTGACTGGAGACTTGTGCCGCCGTCCAATGTTAATGTCGACCGACGTTGCATCTATAATGCTACCCGTTACTCGGGGAATAATGGACCGGGAGAGGGACATTGATACAGCGGCAGCAGCCGCAGCAGCCGCAGCCGGACCCCTCGTGAACGCGGCCGGGGGTCCGGCAGCTGTCCGTGGGATGAAGCGAGGAGACCCGGAGCCCGACGCTCAGACAGCGGCTGCCCTGACTGACTTAGCCGGGGCGGAGTGCAAAAGACCGAGGATAGACGGGACCGGGAGTGTTGTCGTTGGTGACATCGGACAGGTAAGAGTCAACACTTCTCACGTGTGTGTCATTTTTTTGTTTCATCTTCATGTGTGTGTGTGACAAAGTATCACCCACCCTCCTCCTTTCTTCTCCTCCTTTCTCCTCCTTTTGTCCCCCCCCCCCTCCAAAAAAAAAAAAAAAAAAGCATCAGCAGGGTATGATGATAATGTTTTGATAGGCCTTCTTTCCTCTCATCAACAACATGATCATGCATCATTGCAGCAAATAATCAGAGTGAAAATTGAAGAGGGTTTTTTTTTTTGGTGAGTTACACAATCACGGTGATAATCATAAAACGTGGCCGTGCTTTGAGATACTGTGTGCTCTCCTTGGAGCTGGGGAGCATGACCAAGCCAGACAAAGGTAATATGATACAGGCTCCATTGCTATGACAGACAGCAGCACAGCAAAAGATCAGACCCATTCATCACGCCTGTCTCATGGAGAGTAACCCAGTGCTTTGTCACACATGCACGCTTGTATGTATTTTTATGAATTCACTTCAAATCAATCACCTGCGATGATAATTTCCAGTGAGTCATCACATCAAATCCTGATACATGTGCCATTAATCGCCCTCCCTGCCTCCCCTCCTTCCTCCTCCTCAGTTGTCGCTAGGTGTTAAAAGAGAGAGGCAGACAGGGGATTGGGGGAGGGGTCACCACAGCGAAAGACAAAGAACAGAGCCTTTTGGTGCCGGCTGAAGGAGCGAGGGGGCTCCAGGAGGCCCTCCTCAACTAACACACGGGTCTTCCCCCTGCTTTCATGACTCGACTGCTGAGGCAGCAAAGCATCAGCAGCCATTCCCGCTTCTGACGGACGAATCTGTGTATATTACAGTAAACCAGGGGACTGCCGAGGCACGGAGTGCACCTCTCTCTCTCTCTCTCTCACTCTCACTCTCACTCTCTCTCCCTTGCATGGGATCTATTACTATTTATTACTCTTCTCTTTTGCATTACACATCATTCCTACACCTACACACATATGCTCTGAAGTGCCCATAATGTAACGGCACAAGGGAGAATTTTTAGCTGACGTCTGGTGTTTTTTTTAGTCCGGGGGAAACAGCACTAACGGCAGCCGAAGGGCAGGCGGACGTGGTCTGAGGTCATCCGCAGGTAATTGAATCCTGGGGAACTGGTAAAATACTTTAATTGGCTGTGAGGCTGACCTGCTGCAATGACAAATGGGTCCCGTGTAATGCCGCGATGCTGTGCGAGCCTCACAGAGGATGGATGCTGATGATGAGGAGGAGGAGGAGGAGGAGGAGGAGGGGGAAAGGTTATAGCCCGCCGGCAAAGATGATGTGACAATGAGCAAGCGTGGCATGGGGAGGACTCTCGCTGCCCGTCGGTCGCATCGATCGCTGGACACTGGGAATGGGAGGGGGGAGAGAGAGAGAGAGAGAGAAAGAGAGAGAGAGAGAGAGAGAGAGAGAGAGAGAGAGAGAGAGAGAGAGAGAGAGAGAGAGAGAGAGAGGGGTGAGTTGATGGATGGCGAGGTAGAAAGTGAGAGGAGGAGGACAAAGAGTGGAGGGTTTGAATGTAGAGGCCTGGATGGGTAGATGTGAGGACAAATAAAGGATGGAGGCAAGGAGAGGGAGAGAAGGAGAGGACGGAGAGGAAATCAGAGCCATTAGTTTGCGTCCACCAGGGATCACGATAAAGGATGAGAGGAAAGTGATGGATGGCAGGCATGACATCATCAGTTGGGGGGGAGAGATA
The DNA here is from genome assembly GCA_033000465.1 of Sciaenops ocellatus. NCBI lineage: Eukaryota > Metazoa > Chordata > Actinopteri > Sciaenidae > Sciaenops > Sciaenops ocellatus. The sequence continues at coordinate 22,297,919 of CP136877.1, forward strand.
AGTGGGAGCTCTGACAGAGGATGAATAGTCGAATATCAAGAAAATGAAAATGACATTTTGGGCTAACGCCGGTGAGTCAATCATGATGGTCGGTCCTCTGCTCGCTCAGGACGGGGAGGATGAGTTGTAGCTCCCAACAATTAGCATAGTATTCCCATTGAGAGCTGGAGGTAGTGGATCGCTGACCTTCCAGGCTGACTGTAAATCAGGACTGTAATAATAAACGAGAGTGCAGCCTCCTCCTCCTCCTCCTCCTCCTTCTGCTCCTCTCTTTTGTTGCTCCAGACCCCTTCCCCCTCTTTTTTTTTTTTTTTGTGCTCCCCTCTAGCTGTCCTCTGATTTCTCCCCCCCGCTCCCTCCCTCCTGGCTCCCCCAAGCATATTTCCAGATTGCTAATTGACTCCTGGTTCACAGGCTTTCAGCATCAGAACAACTCCTCCCCCCACCACCACCTCTATCCCTCTGCTGCACCTCCATGCCATGTTTGATTATCTCCCTCCCCTTTCTCTCTCGGCCCATCTCCCATCACTCAAATCTACGCAACATCCATCTCTTGTTTGTTTTTCACGTCACTCTTCCATCTCTTTTTATCTCCCTGTCTCTCTCTCTCTCTCTCTCTCTGTTGATAGTATTGATGCTTTCCCTTGAGGCAGTGCTGTGGTCCACTCAGATGCAGCAGGAGTACAGTTTCCAACTCTCCCCTCTCTCTGTCCGCCTCTCTCGCTCTGTTTCGGAGAGCCGATTTGTCCTATCGTTGGCAGTAAAGAGGCTTTGTGTCGCGCTAACGAGATCAAAGCTCATTTAGGAGAGGGCATTAACCAGACTGATCGCTTTAACGGGCCAGAGCAAAGGGAGGGGAGAGCAGGGTGGGTTGATTATGAATGGACAGATCACTGAGATAGGTCATTACCATGTTCACCACCGAGCATTGTTTCTGTAGAATAAGTCAACTTTTGTTTCTTGCGCGCCCGGGAGCCCAATGTGAAAATTAGTCTGTCATATCGGTTGCTAATGAGAACATATTGCTGCCAAGAGCTCTCTCCCTTTAAAAAAAAAAAAAAAAACAGGCGTTAAAGGATTCTCTGGAGGTCTGTTTGGATTTTTCTTTGTTGTTGTTGTTGCTGGAAGTAAATTGCAGCTAAAATTTCAAATAGTTTTTGCTCCTACGTGTATAAAAACCTCATTCTCTGGCATGTCTTGTTTTCAGTGCCTTAAATCTAAGCCTTGCAATAAAGTTAATAAATCAGTTATAATTGATTGCTCACCAAACATTACTGATCAAACATTAGCTGGATACGGCTACAACATAAGACATCCGCCAACTTAAAGGTCCAGTGTGTAGAATTTAGTGGCATCTAGTGGTGAGGTTTCAGTTTGTGGTTTGCAACCGACTACCGAATACCCCTCACCTCCTCCTCTCGGTTCAAGCATGAAGGAGAAGCTACCGTGTGGCCGTGAAACTTGCGTAAAACACGTAAAGTTCTATGTAGAGCCAGTGTTTTGTCAGGTTTGTCCCTTCTGGGCTGCTGTAGAGACATGGTGGTTCAACATGGCGGACTCCGTGGAAGGGGACCCGCTCCCTCTGTAGCTATAAGTCTCATTCTGAGGTAACATAAACATAACAATTCATATATACACTAATGAAAACATAGTTATGAGTATTATATGTGAGTAGATACCCTTTGATGTTACACACTGTACCTTTTAAACATAATTTACAAAGTAGCTAATAAGTTCATTTGTGTCTCTAATCACTGACTGTGAGATAAAATGCTGTTGCTGCCTTTACTCATATAGGCAGACAGGCCTGCTGGTTGCATAGCAGCTATAGTAACCTGCATGTACCTTAGAGAGCTTTTGTGTAACTGTAGCTTAAAAGACTGAAGTGTCCTTCAGAAGTCAGCAGCCTGAATTATTCACAGAAAAAGGAGAAATATCCACAGAGGGAGCGTGGGTCCAGATGTTTGTACGTTTGTGTCACAGAGAGGGTCGCACACAAGCCCGGCTAAGTCTCACGTTATGCTCTCTGCTGCTGTTGTTTAATGATTGCTGTTGAACTTTGAGCCGCGGCGCTGCAGCCGAGTCACCCTTGACTTTTGAACCAGCGACGATAAGCTAAAAATTCTCCAGACAAAGTTGCTCAACTCACATTTTCCTCGTCTCTCTCTCTCTCTGTCTCGTTTGCTCTCTGTAAGTCTCTCTGTGCATGTGTGTGTGTTCAATTTAAGAGTTTTATTATTGGCACAAGTGCAGCCACCGTGTTGCCAAAGCACAAAGGAATAATCAGATTGAAGGAAGAAGAGGAATGGCGCCATTCACAAAAGGAAGGAACTAGATCAGAGCTCTCTCTCCTTCTTTACTCTTGTAAGGCACACCGAGTTCAGCTCCTTAACATGACACTCGCATGTTAACTCTCCCTTTATGGTCATCACTTACCCATCCACCCACCCGACGTGCCTCCTCCCCAAGGCTGCCCCCAAACTGTCACATGTGCTCCCATCTCCAGCCTCACACAGAGCCAAATGTCAATTCGGTGTCTCCCTTACACGGCGGTCGGCCGCGATTCCCCCCCGCCCCCGCCACGGAGTCACGAATAATGTAAAATATACCTGGATCCATTAAGCAGCGTGGGACGCTTTTGTCCTCTTTCACACGAGCCAGCGGCCGTGTCTGTAACGCTGCGCCAGCTCATGCCGAGTAGCGATGTGACGCACCATCAAAGAAAACTTCACATGGACCTGTGCTCTAGTTTCATCTATCAGGCGCTATAACACACGATGCGAGCCCGTGGTGCACTTCAGGCGCTGCCAGGACAAACTGAAATAATTAGATCTGACAGAAAACAATGAAGCACCCCCGTGCAGCGTGTCGGAGCATGAAAGGACAGACAGCTTCTCACTTTTTTAAAGAATAAAAACACATAAAACACCTTGGAGTTTAGTTCATCGTTAATTGCTGGCATTGAAGTTTAATATCACAGATAAGGGTGATTAAAAGTATCTGTTGTTGTATCTGAAACAGGCGAATTAATTAGCCGGCGCAGAGTAATGTTTTTCATATTTCTAATATTTAATTCTTGCTTAAATCGACCTCTAAATGTGCCCGTTTGCCTTGAATTTCTCCTCCTGCAAGCCAGAATTTGAATGAGAACAGCAGAAAAATAAGAACACGAGGGAGGAAGAAAAAACACAAGAATTGCGACAGACTCAGAAAATAAATTGAATGCACCGTAAGGCGGAAATGTACTTTTCCATCACGACGTGCAGCGGTTACGGTGTAAATACATGAAGCGTACGGCTGGATTCAGCTTTGAGTTTGACCTTTTGACTGTCGTAACGCTGCCACGCCATGACAGGCTGCGTAATAAACGCATTAGATTTATTACCCCTAAAAATTTGTAACCGCGTAGGGGGGTCTGGCACATCAGCACCTGCGTGTGTCTGAACTCCCCGGTCATCTTGTTGTTATTAGCAGGCCCCGCACAGTCGCACAGAGGAGAGTCATCAATAAATCCATCCAGCAAATGCCCCAGAGCCTCATGTTTTATTACGGCTGATTTGGAAAACAGAACTCGCATCCAGTTCATATTGGAGGCGTCTGAGACTCCTACTCTTTTAGAAAGTGCATAAACTATAACTATAATAAGAAACAAACACGGGGTTAGCTGTGGCTGTCCCGTTCTGCGGGCTCATTTTGGTTTGAAAACGTGCCTCGGCAGAAGAAACAAGCCTCCAGTCTTTGTGGAAACGCTATTTCTTCTTGACTTCCCACCCTTCCTCTTTGGTTGTCTTCACGTCCCCTGCACATTGTCATCTCCACCCTCATCATTGGCTTTGATATGCCTTTCAGAGCACATTGACAGATCACATCCATCGCTCTCCGTCCCGTGCCCTTCGGCCTGTTCTCTTAATTCCTCCTCCTTCGGTTTCTGTGTGTTTTATGTTCCTCCTTCATCTCCGGTTATGATTTGTGGACCCGGTTGCTGACTGTATTGTTTCAGGACGACACTCAACACTCAATGAACGATTGGTTTGCAGTGTCTCGTCTCCTGTGGTGTTTGTCTGTTCACACCTTTCATTTAGGTGGAAAGGCAGGACTCTCTCTGAGTCTAGTCATGATTTTTAGTCCCTCTGATGTTCTGGTGGTAGCAGGTGGGATCTTTCTTACATTTAGCGATCTGACTGAGCCCGTGATAAAGCCCAACATGGGAGCAGTCCACCTCCTCGGGCTGTTCTGTTAGGGATCACCGCATGCCTGCAGCAGCCCCCTTAATTACCCCGCTTCCCCTCCTCCATCGCTCTCCCTCCCCTCTCACCATCTGTTGACCTCATGTCATTTTGCCTTCCTTCACCACTGCTGCTCCCTTTCCCCCCCCTTCTTCTTCTTCTTCTTCTTCTTCTCCCCTCTTGCTCCTACCAGTTTGCTCCACCAACTTCTTTCCTCCTCTTAAAATAGCTAGTCTTGAGAGAAGAGAAAATAAACAAGAGAGACGCCCTTTAGTTTTTGCCCTCCGCCAAGAGTCAGAGAGGGGGGACAGAGAGTGAGAGAGTAGTGTGTGTTTATGTGTGTGACTGTGTTTTTTGTGCCTTTGCTGCTCCCTGCCAGCGCAGCCTGAAGCCCTCACAGTCAGCCAGCCGGCCGGCGCCTTCAAAGGCTCCACCTCGCCTTCAAACTATATGGAATTAACTTAATGGAAACTTGCAGGAGTGCAAGCAGGAAAGCCGAGCTTTCAACCTGGACGGGGCTCGGCGCGGCACGCCGTGCTCGTCTTTCCATTTCTTTCTTTACGTATAAGACATAAATTAGAGCGCATACTTCGCAAGATACTTAAAAGCAGTGCCATATGGCAGAGGGAGAGTGTGTGTAATGTTGCGTGCTTTAGAGTGAGTGTGGGCAAACAAGAGTCTCTGAAAACTAGGTATCAAGTTCAGACCCCCGATCCCTTCCCCCACCCTTTAAGAAAATATAAATCACATGGCATTCTTCACTTATGACTCATTGTCTCCGTTTCCAAACTGTTTCGCTGCTTTATATTTCTCTCCTCATTCTTTGGCTTTGGCCGTCTTATTCTCCACATTCCTCCTCCTCCTGTGTGCGTCTGTCTCTGCCCTTATTTTTCATCTCATTCTCTCCTTTCCTTTCTTTTCCTCTCTTTCTTTTCCATCCATCCTCCCTCCCTCCCTTCTCCTCTCGCAGACAGATTGATTCCAGATGTTGCTAAACTCTACCCCTCGCTCCCTCCTCCTGTTTTCTTCTACGTAAACTCCTCCTCCTCCTCCTCTTTTCTTCCTTTCCACTCCGTCCACTGCAACTCTTCAACGACTCTATAATTTGACGCTCGGGTATAATTTTGGTTTAGATTTTCACCGGCGTTCCAGTTTTTTTTCTTCTTTTTTTGTAGCCTAGTGCAGCACCTTCATCCTTACTTGACTGCAAATGCGCTAAAAACACTAATTCGCCACGTTTAATCGCCTGTAATTGTATGTGTTTTCTAGTAATGCGGCTAAATTATCACATTTCCTCAGCTGCTTTTGTGGCCCACCAATAAATATAGCACAAACGTTGAACAAATAAGACGTTGAGCTCCGTTTTTTGGTTGCACTGAAAGCGGAGCGTCGGCTCAGCTCTGTCGGAAACTCCCAACATGCATCTCTTTTTATTTAAAATTGGAATTTCTCATTCTCTTCGACATCGCCCAAGGCTTTGCAGACTCGAGTTTCTGCTCCGAAACATCCACCCTCTTTATACAGCATTTCTATACGTGCACCAGCAGCAGTCAGTATTTTGCTGAATGTAAGCCAGGCCCGTTCCCCCCTCTGTAAACGCGGCGCACCAAGGAGAGCGTTCCCCCTGGGGACGAGGCACGAGGGGGAAATTGGTTCCAGATGAAACAGGAAGTGGAGAGTGGAGACAAAGAAAGGGCTGTTTTAGACAGGGAGGGGGGAAAGGGAGGACGGGCCCCGAGTCTGGAACACACACACACACACACACACACAGTCAGAGTTTACTGCCCGTGGCATCAAAAGAAAAATGTTTCTTTCTCGTTCTTACCTATTCTTTACATGTGGGCCTTTTTTTTTATTCCTCCTTGGCTTCTCTCTCTCCCACCCCGTCTAGACACTTCTTCCCCTTCTCCATTCACCCATACAACATCACCACATCTGTTTTTGGTCTAAGCCAACACATCTCCAGGCTTCATAAACCAGCTGCTTCTCAGTATATTTCGACGAATCTGCCGTCGCTGTGGCCCTCGTCGTCCTCAGACGCCTTGATTGGCTGAAGCGGCGCGAGGTCGCGGCCCGGTGGGGTTAACTCTCTGCTGACACTCCTTCAGAAGTCAGATCTGCCCCTCACCTCATCGCTCGTGGCGTCACACGGCCCACACTCAAGCTGTTTGCTGAACAGGGGGTGAGTGCATCCAGGCCGAGGGGCGGCACACGGATTAGAAACATTTTTTTGCCCCCGCAGATTAAATGTAATGAAAACATCAGCAGCTCTGAAGACTACCACACCATCCCCCCAACACATACAGTATACACACACACACACACACACATCTTTCTTTCGTTTACCCCCTCAGACCTTCTCCCGTCCTCTCCTCCCCCCCTTCCCTCCTCGTGCCTCGGCATGAGTCTCACTAGGCGGTCATGTTTTCTCTGCGAGGCATGCCAGCAGGCTAGACTGCGCCGGTGTCATCTCTCTCACTGCTGTCAAAATATCATCGTTTGGTTAACTTTCTCCATTGTTCCACTCCTCCTCCTCCTCCTCTTTGTCTTTCTTTCTCTCTTTTTTTTGTTGCCCTCTCCTCTTCTTCTTCCCCCTCCTCCTCCTCACCTAACTCTGCAGCAAACAATGGCTGCTCTTGCCGGGACAAAAAAAAAAAAAAAAAAAAAAAAAAAAAAGACGACACCAGAACAGAAAATAATAGTCAGAGAGAAAAGAGACGAAGAGAGACAGAAATAATCTAATTAAAAGTAATTACAGAGCAATTAACCACAACACTGGTTTCTGGGGCAGGGGTCGATGAGGGATGGGGTGAGGAGGGGTGAGGAGGGGGATTTTGATTGGTTAGTAACTGGATATGAAAACTCTGCAGTGACGGGTCACGAGTCACGGCATCCACACAGACCGTTAACTGTTTGATTAACTCACTCATTAGTCTTTTCCCCCCTCACAGGGAAGTGTGTCTTCTGACCTTGTTTGAACTTTTTTTTTCAAAATAAAAGCACAATGTCAATGTTTGGATATTGTTTTAAAAATACACGCCGGTTTGCTCTGTTTAGTCTGAGAGTGCATTTCAGCCGCCGTGTGAAAGTTTTCAGAGCGTCATGCTGCATCCACTCAAATTTTTCAAAAGCCCAGCCACTTACGCCGCTCTCTCCCCTCCTGTTGTCTCTTGCAGAACAATGAGCCTTTAAACCCTGGTTTCCATGGATACCCACCTCACAGTCAGGTAAGAGATTAGTGACTTGCTTGCAACCCTCTGGAACAATAAATGAAAATAATAATAATGTTAACACAGAATCCTTGACTCGCTGGAGATATGCTAGTTTTCAGCCAGCCGGTCTCAGCCTCAGAGAGCCACAAATCAAACAGCTCGTTCGGTTTCTTTCTGTCGTGTGAGGAGAATAGAAACTGCATCTAAAAGGAGTGTCTGTCATTTTTTTTGCATACAGTAGAAATTAATTCTTGCCGCCTATAGGGAACCCCGAGTTGTCATCCATCCACTCCTATAGCAGCAGCAGTAGCGTAGCCTCCGTCGCACTACAACCTCATTATCGAGACAATTTGCGAAGTTCTGCACGGGCTCTTTCGTTTTATCTCCCGCCACAGCCGATGGTTGGCGAACAAACGATGGCTGTTTAGAAGAATTGATGAAAAGGGGAACTGGTAGTGATTGAGCCTCTCTTTCAAAACTCTTGACCCTCACAGCGTTGGAGAGAAATTCACCTTCTCTTTATACTCGGCACTCGGCGTGCAGAGCTTTTTTTTTTCACAATACAGCAGTTCCTATCCTCTCACACTTTCTCTCTTTTAGCGCCTCTCTCTGTCTCTTTCTCATTCTAAGTGTCTCTCCATGCATATTGCTCTCGGTAATGAGTGCCTTATGTGTGCAGTGTAGCGGGCAGGGAAGCTGACTATTTTCTTATCTACCTCCGAGCAGCAGAGCACATTGAGCGGGTAAAAAAGCAGCTCAGTACTCGTGTGTGAGTGCAGATGTAAACCCCATTTGAGAGGCTTATATGTGTGCACCTTTACCTCAGCTTGTGTGTGTGTGTGTGTGTGTGCACGCGTGCATCTTTTTAGCTCGTGTTTGGGATGTGCAGCTCTCTGGCGGTGCCACAGGAGGGGAGTGTTGGTCTGCGAGCCTGCTGGACCCCAGCCTCCCTCCTCACATCACAACACGGGAGAATCTCACAGGCCTCCATCCCCTTTTATGTATTCCTCCTCTTCTCTCTACTCGACTCTCCATCCCGCTCCACCGTCGGTATCTCCTTTCTTGGTCGCACAGCTCTCTGAGAGGGAGTGTGTGCGGGAGAGTCGACGCTGTAGGAATTTAAAGTAAATTTCATATAGATTTCAATCCTCGCCCTCCTGTCCAGCGTCGAGTTATGTCTGTTCCAACAGAAAAGAAAACTTGAGCGAGATCACAGGCCGGAGAAAAAGAGAGAAAATGAGAGGATGAGATGGAGAAGTGGAGCAGAGGTGAAACAGAAATGGAAGCAAGTTATTTAAGATGGCTTGCCTGCAGGGCACGGATTCGTACAACAGTCAGCTGCGCAGTCAGAGCAGACTTATATTCCAGCCTCAGCCCCTTGGCCGCCTGGGTCGATCTCCTCATAAGACAAACACCTGGGCAGAGAACGCTTGTGATCTGCCGTGCTGTCTCGTCTCTCTCCTCATCATCCGTTAAACTCCCGAGCCGAGCGTACACACCGCCCGCTGCGTTTGTTTTATAAATGATTTAAAACTCAGCCTCCGCTAATGTATTCCCCACCCCCCCCTCCGAGCGCACATATTAGGAGTCTCCCAGTCACACTAGCCGCTGGTTATCATGCAAATGGAGCTAGCCAGGCTAGCCGGATTGGCTTGTTCATCGCTGCAGTACATTTGTCTTGGTAATGCTCCTGTCTGATGTTATGTATGCGTGTTGGAGCCGCCTGTAGGCCCTGCTTGTGTCAATATGAGTGTGTTAAACGGTGACAGGCTCCTGTGGGTCCCTGCTGCTGCTGCACACTGTGACGAGTAAGCATGTGTGTGTGTGACCCTCGGGGCTATACATGTCAGTCTCCTGCTGTTTAGGTCACAGAAATGATCCGGGTTAACAACAACACACACACACACACAAACAACTCATAAGGGCTGCACACCCAGCACTGTATCTGAGTCCGATCGCAGATCGTAACCTTCCAGTGAGTCCTTGCGATTCTCCTGAAAATGTTCTGTATCATTCTTACGGGAAAGTTAAGCTCGAGTTATTGATTATCTGTAGATGCTGTTGTTTGAAGGAGCAGGCCTTTGTTTGAATTAGCTGATGAGCGTGGGATGGATATAGCCTTTTCGTGTGTTTGCGTCGGCCAAGGTGCAGCCGCATGAATACGATCACAGCTTTTTGTGTGCATTTCTGTGTTTATTCACGAGCGCATACGTGTGTGTGTGTGTGTGTGTTTATCGCCGTGTTCAGTCTGTGTGCTTTAATCCTCAGATCATCCCCTATTCATCCTCTCATCCTCTTCACTTACAGCCCTAATCCTGTCATCCCTCGCTTTTTTGTTTTATCTCTCTATCCCGTTATCTCTCGCTCGCACCCGCCGTCCACCCCTTATTCCGCCCTTCTTTTTTTACCCCCCGTTTTTCCCACCACTTCCAATCACTTATCTCACCCTCCCTCCATCCCCTCTGGACCCGGTTCCAGCCAGACTCAGCAGATGTCTGAAAGCTTGGCATCAGGGCTTTTTTTTTTTTTTTTTTTCCCCCCGCAGAGTTCAGTCCCTCCCATATGAAAATGCGGTGTAAGGAACTGCACTCTCATCTCTGCAAATTAAGCGCCTCCTTACAATACAGTGGTGGGAACAAGTGAGGGGAACTGAGCCCGAGCCAGAAGAAGGGAGGAAAAAAAAAGGCGCAATGCAGCGTGATTCAGATTCATGTTCAGGTTGAGGTTCAGATGCTGGAATCGGGGCTGGCGCCTCCTCTCAGTTTTGTGAGACTTCCATCTGTGCGATCTGAAGGCAGCCGCAGCAGAGAGATGGTGATGTAGGAGCCTACCCACGCAGCTAGCTACCTTAGCTGTCTACCGACTGGCCTACCTACCGCTGCTTTTTGGAGCTGACAGGCTGCCACGCAATAAATAAATCATCAAAAAAAAAAAAAGAGAGAGAGAGAGAGAGAAGAAGCTGCAATGCAGTGGGGGTCGCATTCATGTTCTGTACTCTCAGGCAGCCAGTGCGTGGATAGAAGACAGCATCTTCTTCCTTCCTGTTCCTTTTCTCTCTCTCCCTCCCGGGGTTCGAGGAGACAGCAACAACAGCTTCCTGACTCCATCTAGACACACAGGGTTAGATGGCTACATTGGAGAGGATGGATGCATTGATGGATAGGAGGGACTGAGGCCGAGAGGGAGGGAAAGTTTTTAAAAGAGGGGGCGGGAACAAGAGGAAGCAAAGGGGGGGAGCAGCGGGACGTGCAACGCGAGTGTGTGAATGACAGACGCAGAGCAAAAGAGAAGAGAGAGAAAAGGAGGCGAGAAGAGACTCGGGCTTGTCAGGAGGAGAGAGAGACAGAAAGGCCCAAGGGGGATCAGAGCGGCCGGGGCCGGGGAGACGAGGAAGAAAGAGGGAGGCAGAGAGTGACAGGCAAGACAAGACGAGGCTTTGACGTGCTGGAGAAGAAGTGGAAGAAGGGACACCGGCGAAGGGGAGAAGAAGAAGAAGAAGAAGAAGGAGAAGGAGGAGGAAGAAGAGGGAGTGAACGAGGGAGAATTTGAATGTGTGAGACAGACGTGGACTGAAGCCATCGTCGGCTCATGGTCTTAGAGCACAGGCAGAGGAGAGGAGGAACAGGAGGAGGAATAGAGACAGAGAGGGAAGGGGAGAGGAAAGTGGAGAGCTGGACAGCAGCAGTTGTTCCTCTAGATCAGACAATGATGGGGCTGTACTACCCTGCAATGCTACCGGTAAGTTCACCTCCTAAGCAGCTGCTTCTTTGTATAAACAACTCGGCGCACATGTCGAGAACTGCGAGCTCAGAACTAGAACAAACAAGAGAGAGAGAGATATTATTAACGATTTATGGTCATTAGTTTGGTTTGGCGTCACGAAACAGTAATTGGTGTTCTGTTTATGGCATGGCCTGTTTTGGTTTGCTGGGTCTTGGCCCAGGTGAGGCCTTTTGTCAGATAGTTGGCAGGGCATCAAGCTAACAGCAGGGCTTGTCCCTGCAGCTCAGCTCCTTTCACTTTTTTTAACTCTTTGCGCTCAAGTATCAAGGAATCTAATGCTAACGGCTCATCAGCACGCCGTGATTATGTGACATTTTGTGCCGGTGTTACCGGACTGGGGATATCGCACGGGGGGAAAAAAAGGCGTCAGACGAGTTGCATGTGTGCGCGATGACACCACCAACAGCATATAATGTTTATACAGTTGATGTGCTAGGCTGCTCTTAGCATACGGTGGGCGTGTCTGTGCTACTTTAGCTGAGAGACAGCCTGAGGATGAGAGCTGTTCTCTGGCTCTGTTCTAGCACGTCCTGCTATCTGGTCTTGGGTTCCTTTGGGGGGGTTGTCGGTATTAGGGGTGGGGGCGGTACACGCGAGGCGTGCAGCAGGTAACAGCGGCTGCTTGGTCACCTGTGTCGACACGAATGTGCATTAAGGGGGCGCTGCACGCTCCTGCCGTTGCTGACTTAACACAGTGTCATGTTATATTTTGAGTGTGTGTGTGCGCGACATGTCATGTCATGTGTACAGAGGGTGGAGGCTGAGATTCTGTCAAGCCATTCAACGTTGTCATCCAGGCTGTCCATGCGGTTTAAACGTCATCTGTCCCTGGATTGAGGGAGACAGGTGCCAGGGCACAGTTGTTTCTGCACACACACACACACACACACACACACACACACCAGTTGTTGCTAGACTACTTTACTACCACCCCCCCCCCCCCTCTCTTATAGCACTCAGACACGCATAGTTACTATTAATGAATACACAGCAGCAACCCTGTCTTTTTCTAACACAACCACACACACACACACACACACACACTACCTGCATACCTCGCTCTCACTGGTTAATCCCCGCTCATCAACACTTGGTCGACGTCTGTAAAGTCACAAGAACCCCTACCTGACACGGTGAAGTAAAAGTGTGGGTTGTTGTTCATGTGTTTCTCCTCACCCCCGCCCTCTCCTCTGTCCCCCCTCCAGGCTAGAGCAGCTGTAAGCTAAACAAATTCTTCTTCTTCAAAGAGAACAGCACCAAATGGAGGATGGTGGTAGTAACTAGAAGGCCGTAAGGGCCGAGGTGGGGGGGTGTTGGTTCCATGTGGGAATGCACTTTAAAGGTGACGCACCACACGTCACACTGTCCTCTGTGAAATTTATGGTACTGCTCTCTATTTTGGGTGACACACCTTCTATCCTGGAGTATACACTGTGGATAAGGGTTACTTTTAAACCCTCAGTGTAACTTCATCACAGCTTCACAGTCCGTGTGCACCTCGCCTTATCCTACCCACTCACCTTAAAGGCTGGTTGATACATTCAATTAATTCAGTTAGTTCATTCAAATATTTGTTTTTGCAAGATGTGCGCAATGTCTACATCATGAAAATGTAGTTATTACAATGTGAAGAAAAACTATAGTAGCTACATTAGCTGTCTTTAAGTTACGACAGTCCCGTAATCTGCAGCAGGCGTGCAGTTTGTTTTGTATTGGACGTATACAAAGTATGAAATGTGCAAATGCACTAGAAGTCATTCTTAGGGTACTCCCACCCTTTACATGGTACATTGGTTACATCTTTCGAAATGGTTCAGTATTAATAAAGGTAGAAATAAGACAATATATGATGAATAATAATAAAGCACAAATATATTAATAGGGCCAGGTAAGATATAAAGAAATGGAGCTCAGGTGTGCAGTCTAAGGTGTTCGAAGGTGTCTAATGTAGTGCATCTGAAGGTCGCATCTACATTAGGGTACATTCAGACAAGGGTCAGGCACTGTGGTGGTGTGTGTGGGGGCTGCAGGTGGTGTGTGTGTTTGTGTTGAGCAAACCGCTGTGAAACAATCAGGAAATGACTTTTTATTTCTCTGATTAGCCGGCTTTTTTGAGACCGGGGCTCGCTCGCTCTTAGTCACTGTCCATGTCACTCGACCAATGCTCGCTCTCTCTCAAACCACCGGACACAAACCAAATTAAACTTCTTTGTTTTTATTTTGCAGCGTAAATTGCCAGTCAGACTCCAATTTAGAGGCTGGCTACACGAAATAAACAAAACCAGAACTCAACGTGGAGAGTATCCACCTGAGTGGTCTCAGTTTCAGAGACATGACAGGCTGACTGTGGAGGGTTTGCCCGATCTGAGCGTCTGATTGGCGACCTTTTCTAATAGTTGGATCCAACTTCTCCACTGCAGGTCGCTGCATTTTCTTTGGCGGACACCCCCGCGGCCTGCACCGCCACAGCCAAAACAGACTACCCTCACTGAAATTAATGAGAAAACCTGCGTTTGCACCGCAGTCTGAATGTACCCTTAGGGGTAGACTGAAAAAAATCCTGATCTAATCTTGACTTCTTCTTGTCGGTGATGCATCTTTTTCTGGTAGCCAGAGGTGAAGCCGTGACCGATCAGTGCGCTCTTTACTCTCTGTCCCTACATGCCGGGCAGCTAATGCCATAGCTAGCAGCTGTCTGCTACCAGGCTGGCGTCAACAAACACAAACAGCAGGAGCAGGTGAGACAGCGAGCAGCCTTCTCTACTTTGTCTGTACTGAAACTGATGATTAAAGCCTCTGCTCTACTTTGTTGAAGCATCTGCTACTGACCATCCATGTCTGGATGGGATAGTAGTAGCAGAGGTCTTGTATTATTTTTGTTTTGCACCTGTTGGCCTAAAAAATATATTTTAGTCTTGCTGCATTTTGCAAAAAAAAATTGTGAATTTGAGAGTTTATTCGTCCGAATCAGCCAGACCTACTTTAATTTCCATCTTGATATTATTTGGAGTGACAAATGAACGCGGACGAGCCGATTCCAAGAGCTCATCCGTTTGTCAGCATCATCGCTTCAGCCGGGGATGGCACACGAGCATCAAGCCTGCCCATTTTCATTTCTGCTTTTTTCACAGCTCAACAAAAATATGTCCGCTTATCCGGGTTGTCAGAAAAATATGTGTCATCTCATTTTTATTCCCGCGTCTCTCTCTCTCTCTCTCTCTCTCTCTGTGTCTATCTGTAGATGTCCAGAGGTGTTGCATCATCCCTCTAACCCTCTCTCCGCTTTAGCGCTGAGCCCATAAGGAAGGGTGTCAAGCCAAGCCGCTAATAGTTAATACACTGAGTGGCTTGCAAGGCGAGTGAGTGACATCTGAGTATTTAGGCTGCCTCGCTTGTTCCCACCTCCCATATTATCTCCACAAGACTGCTTGGTTAGCCAGCGTACGACAACAGGCCTTCAAGGAATTTGCAAGGGATCCACACCCAAGTCTGTTTCCCCCTCAGGGCTCCCTGTATGTGGGAGTGTAGCTGCATACATATGAGAAATGGACAGAATGGTGCTGCTGCACTCTCATAACACATTGACAGGTACCTGTGTGTTTTGCTGTAAGTGTCAGAGCAGGGTAAAACAACACTCAGTTTAACCAACATCCTATTTAGCTATATTCTCTAGAGTCATCCTGTGGGATTACGGGTATTTCTTTCCGTGTAGCAACTCTTACATTCGAGAGTGGCACATAATACTGACTTCTTGGTAAGAGAAATACAGTTAAGTACCCAAAAGTGCTCAGTATTAGTGGCCTAATGCACTGCGTGACACCTCAGGGTTCTCCACACGTCTCACGAACAGCCGTGATGATATTGTCCGACGCTAATGCCGCTCTAACTGCTGCTGCCTGAGGATGCACGCAGCGGGGTCGAGGCGTGAACCCCCCCCCCCCCCACCACCAAAAGGGCGCATACGTACGGGCACGGCTGGAAGCGATGCGATGCGCAGACATGGTGCAGTGGAGCCCTGAATATATGCAGGATCTCCTAGGTTACCTCCTGCACGACAAACAGCACTGTAACATCGTACCTCCGCACACACACCGTGCCCTATGTCACACTGCAGCAGTACATTTAAACGTCTTCTGCATAAGTCGTGACGGCAGCGTACATATTCCCCCGTCCTTCCTGCATCTACTCAGAATGCAATGTTGTGGCAGCGCAGCAAGCACGACACCAAAACATTCAAATACCGCGATGGCTTTATTTGCATATTTCCATTGGTCTCTGTTGTCTTTAGTGTTGGTTTTATGGATCCTCGATGGTGTGGAGTGAGAGGTTTATTCTGCTGTTGCATGCTCTGTAAATCAGTCTGGATTAAAGGTCAGGGAAATGTTAAGTGTAAATGTCAATCAGTGATTGGATATGAGCGATAGAGACACAAAAATCGTCTTAGACGTCGTAAATGGGATTTGGAAGATAGTGAGCACATTGGTGCAGGGCTGCAGCTCACATTTTATTTATAATAAAATGTTCTCGATTAATCAATTAGTTCTTTGATCCATAAAATGTCGATTACTGTTCCCCAAAGCCTAAAATGACGTCCTCTGATTCAGTTTACGGTCATAGAGGAGTTAAGCAATCACATTTGAGATGCTGAATCAGAACGATGGAAAAAGTGACTCAGAATGATTAAAAAAAAGTTGGTGATGAAGTAATTGACTAATAGTTGCAGCTCTGTATTATTGCTACAGAGGCAGTCATCTCTGACACATGAAGCATCACACCTCTGGACAAAGTCAGACTTTGTCTGCACCCAGTCAAGAGTTTGAACTCTGATCTGATGCTCAGCCTTATCAAAATATCTGTATAATTCAATGTAATAAAGAAGGAAACAATATAGTTTTAGTCTGTTTTAATTATACTCATGTCGGCTGTTGTCTATTTATTCTGATTTAGATGTTTTAGATACTTTGAAGTTTGTTTTCGTATCATTTAAATGAACCTTTTTATTATTTCTAGTCTGCTTCAGTTGTCATCATCTGCAACACCTAGAGCTGTAACTAACCATTATTTTGCCAGATAATAGTGAAAATGGCCGCTTTAATTCCTCGCTGATCAAGGTGACTTCTTCAGATGTCTCATTTTGTTCGTCCAGCAATCCCAAAGATGTTCACTTAACTATTAGAGCCCGACAGAAAAACGATTTTAGACGTGGAAAAATGCACAAATAACAGTTTGAGTGTTTGAGGTGGAATGGGCGCCGATGTGACTGTGCAAAGGTGCTCGAGAGGCTGTTTTCTTAAACAAATAACTTTATGGAAGAACATTTAAGTTAAATATAGAGTAAATATAAATATATAATAATGTTAAGATGTTAAATTACTCTGCTTATACCTCGTAGACCAGTTCTAGTTGACATCTCTGAGACGTCGCTGCTTCTTCTCTCTCTGTGCTGCCTGCCACAGTTTGTAAATCACAGTTCACTCTGCTGAATAGATGCAGTGACACCAAAATATTAGTGCAAGCATTTTATTTCTGCATTCTATGTTTTTATTTGCCTTATATACTTTTCATATCGGTGTATATGATATCTGATATGATACGTGCCAATATGAAACCTGATATATCTGCAATAGGCCAGTATATATCAGTCCGGCTTCAGTTACCATCATTTAAGACGAAGAAAAGACGCGAACTGTTGCAAATATTTGTCATTTTTGGCTTTAAAATATCACAATTAATTTTCTGTCAGTTGATTAATCACCTAATTTTTGCAGCTCTAGTTAATACTCTTGTTGTTTATGCACAATCATGACAGTCTTTGACAGCCACAAACAGTCTGACAATTGTTGATCAGCCTGCCGTGTTGCTCTGTTATTGGTGGTTGCCTGGTAAAGCCAGAAAATTGAATCTTTTAAATATAGTGGACTCGTCTGATTGGCTCATTGTCAGGAGAGACAGGAGCGACCGTGGGGGCTGTGGCTTCACGTTTTGACGGACATCGCGGTGCAGTAGAAGCTCAGAGTGACTTGAGGGGCGGGTGCTGGTGGTTTTAAAAGGGGAAAAAAAAAAATCTCCCTCTGGCTTTCATCAAGCGTGGCAGGCAAGGACGAAGAGGGAAGGGGAAAAAGGGAGGAGGAGGAGGAGGAGGGGAGTGAACGCAGGCATACTTACTTCTCCAACCGCAGGAAAAGAAAAGAGACGGAGGAGAAACTGTAAAGAGTATTTCTGTCTTCAGCCGGGGTAACTTTACAGACAAAGTGTCGTGAATTTGCATGATTCGATTAGTTTCACCAACACACTCTGTGTTTCTGAGTCCGGCGTCTGCTTTTACTCGGTTGGTTAGAGGCTAAAAGTCAGCAGGCAGACACTAGACGCACGCCTGAACGCTTTGCGGTGAAAAAGGCCTCTCCTCCTCCTCCTCCTCCTCCTCCTCCTCCCCCTCCTCATCCTCTCCTCGTGTATGGAAAAACATATGGTGTCTCAGGTAACACAAATGCTGTGTGTGTGTGTGTGTGTGTGTTTGTCTGTGTGTGTGTGGATGAATAGGTCCTTCTCCAGATGGTCCTTTTTTTATTTGTAGTATCCGATCGCTCCGCTCGCTTTTCGTGTTATTCTAATGCCTAACAATTCATCACAGATTCAGCCAATTCTGCATCTCAAAATATGAAAATTCAGCTTGTTTGAGACCAGACATAACTCTAATGGAGGCTGTCATTACTTCCCATAATTCCCCTTCCCCCTCCTGTTAAACCCCCCTCTTCTTTTTCCATTATTTCTTTTTCCTCTCTCCCCCCCTCTCCTCCTTTTTGACTATATGATGCTGCCATGTAGGGCATTGCTGCTCCTTCAGTCAGCGGGTCAGGAATGCCTTGTGTAAAAAAAACCCTCGACCTTAATCCACTGACAGCCTCCGTTCGTCTGCCTGTTTATTAGTTTATACTCTCAGGTAGAGCTAAATCATGGCGAACCTTCAAAATAAAAGCACACACGTGACCACAAGCTCTTTAAACATCTGCAGCAGGAGAGTAAAAATGTTATAACACCTTAAAATGTTTTTTTTCCACGTGACTAATCATGCGGGAGCTTTGTGCGATGACATCTCTGGTCTAGTTAGTTCAGACTCCACAGTGCTTTTATTCAGCCGCGATAGAAGAGGCAGAAGCTTTTGTAAAATCACAAGCTGCTTCTCTCGGTGCCCCGAAGGCAGCAGCTCCTCTGAAAAACACTGGATGATCAGCATGATGCAGCATCCCTGTTAATGAAATATGTCAGATGAGGGAGACCCGGCAGCTCTCCGAGTCGAAATGCAGATGAGCGCTTGTGTTAAAACACGATTTGGTTTAATTCCCCCTCTCTGTTTAATCATATCCTTTAACCTTTCTCGTTCTGTTTCTCTAATTCTTTTACTCCCTCTCTGCCCAGCATGTGTGTGTGTGTGAGTGTGTGTGTGTGTGTGTGACTCAGCCCTGGGCAGGGATATGCCTATAGGACACACCCTTTAATGGCTGAATACAGGCTACTGCATGTTTATGAGCTCACATGCCCTAACAAGTACGTTTAAGCTTTGATATATACCAGCCCAGGTATGCTGAGGCCTAACCTATGAATTTTAATAGCTTCTCTATCAAATCTCTTCTTGAACATTTTCCTCTTTTCTTTTTTTTTTTTTATCACTCGGCGACAGAAACCCGTAGCGGATGCAGAAACACAATCAGCTTTCACACATTCTTTCCGAACATACATTCAGCCTTAACCACAACGAGAGCTGCAGTGGACGAGTTTCCCAGATTTTTCCGTCCTCCTGTTTTTTTTTTTTTTTTTGGATTAGTCTTCTCTGATGCCTCCTATCTGTTGGGCCCAGGCCCCAGAAGCTGTCTGTCTTGCAGATGGGCCTGTTTCAGCCTAAGCTGGCTGTGTTTTTTAAAGCCGAAGCGGTCGACACAACCGCAGAAGAGCAGAACAGCGAGGAGTCGAGCCTGTAGCATTATAGAGGAGGGACAGAAGACGCTTGCTTTGCGGCATCTTAGTTACTCTGTCTAATTAAAAAAAAGGCCGTCTGGTGTCTCTTGGCGTCACCCAGCCCGCGGCAGAGACCAGACCAGTGGTTGATGGCGTTGGATGCTCGTGGAAGAAGCAGCCCTGACCACCGAACCCTCCTTTCTCTTTGCAGCTCATTCTATAGCTCCGTCTTTTGTGTGAGACCAGGATGTCCTTGAATGTATGTGTGCGAAATGATTGAAGCAAGCAATATTGCAGAGTCACCACACACACACACACACACACACATATATATACAAGATAAGGTGCATGCGGAGCAGCAGCAGCAGCAGCAGCAGCTCGGCTATAAAGCATCTGTAGATGATCCTGCTGCTGATACAGTTGTAACAGTGCGGGGAAATAAAGAACCTGAGGCAACACAAGTCCCAGCTGATATACAGTTAATCTGAATTATAGATGGCGGCTAAAAGAAATCCGAAGAAAATATACAGGAACGAGTATTCACACAATGCAGCAGCAGCTGTAAACACGTCACGGTCCTCATGGCACAGTTAGTGCTCATCTTTCTGCGCGTCCATCCGTCCCATACACATCTTTTGTATCTCAAACCGTGTATCGTATTTTCTGACTCTTAATAATAGATGTGTTTGCGGTAAATATTTCATGGTCGGCTGACTGAAAACACATGCCTGTCAGAGATATGGAGCTAGGAGTGGGGGAGGGGATGGGGGAGTAACTGAGTGGAGAAGGAGAGAGTGAAACGTAATAGGTAGCACTTTGACCTCCCTCCTTCCTCCTACCTTCATCAGGACGCCACTGTTAACGGCTTACTGACTTACATATCTTAAGCTGTCTCCTTCTTTTCTTCCCTCCCTCCCTTCCTTTCCTTTCCTTCCCCGCCGCTCCTCCAGGGCTCTCAGGATTCGACAGGAGGACAGGAGGGATTGGTGGCTCCACCCTTCTCAGCGTTCCCCCCTCCGCCACCTCCTCAGAACGGGCTGCCAGGCACAGAGTTCGGCCCCGGGGCCATGTTTGGTGCCGGGGGCCAAGGTACAGCAGATGTAGGGGCTGGCGCTAACGGAGCCGCCGCCGCTACCGCCAACAACAACGGCAACGTAAGCAGCGCGTGTTTATGAAGCAGTTTAATTATCTGTCAGATGGTTGGGAAATGGAGTCATTAATCATGAAATGTTTGGTGTAGAAGTATTCAGCGAGTAGTCGTGCTGTTTGACGCCTTTTCTTGATACACTGATGCTCTGAAATAGTCAAAGAACTGTAAGATTTTAATAATTTTATTGGATAAAGTTGCAGTCGTAGTGCTAGACTATTAAGAACAGTTATAAATCAGTTAGTCGCTCAACCATTTTAACCCAGACTGAAATATCTCTACAACTTCTGGATGAATTGCCACGAAACAGACATTCATCTGTCCCAGAGGATGAATTCTAATGACTTTGGCGGCCCTCTGATTTCCTCCAGTGGCAGCAGCAGGTTTTTTTTGTTTTTTACCGAAATGTTTGAAATACTTGAGAATGGATTGCCATGAAATCTGGTCGTTGGTCCAGCCTCCCTCGGGACGAATTGCAACAACTTTGGTGATCCCTTCACTCATCGGGTGAACCTTTTCTCCAACAGATCCCACGTTTGGTGCTAGGTTTTAGTCTTGATAAGATAAGATAAGATAGACTTGATCCCGCTCAGCAGCTCGGATACACAAGGTTGATAAGAAATTACTCATGAGTAAGAAACGTATATAAAAAAGTCCTCAAGTCTTGCTGGTGTTAACGAGTCTGACTGCTGTTGGAATGAAGGACCTGAGGTAGGGAATTATGTAAACATAAATACACGAGTCATATTTCATTTACCGTGCAGTTGAGATTATAATTACAGTTTATATCAAGGCTGCACACAAATAGCTTTCTGCATCACGTACTTCTAAACTCTGCTCGAGCTTTAACTTCAAGTCATGTAGCTTTACCTCCCCTTCTCTCACCTTCCTCACCCCACGCCTTCTGCTCTCTCTCCACAGGTAAAGTCAGAGGAGACGCCCCAGGGCGAGGCAGGAGTACAGTGCGGCACAGGAGGCACGGGAGCGGGAGGCTCTGTCGGAGACCCCACAGAGGCCAAAGGGACCCCCAAACGCCTCCACGTCTCAAACATCCCCTTCCGCTTCCGGGACCCTGACCTCAGGCAGATGTTTGGGGTAAGAAGTTAGGAATGTCTTTCGTGGGAGGGGGGCCTGATTTTTAATGGGATCAATAAATCAGTCTAGACGCCCTTGGGGTACTCCACGGCGGGAGGCCAGCTCACTAGGGGTGGAGTTTAGACACCGACAAAAGAGTCCACACTAACACAAAGGAGAAATACTCACGAGCGTTCTCTCAGTGCTTGAGGGGGCGATTGTCTGCTATGTGTGTTAGCACGAGTGACGAAGTGAGAGGGGGGGAAAAGGGGGACAGAGCAGAGTTCAAGGCGAGGAGTCAGGACGAAGCACGTTGAAATGTGGGATGTTGTCTTTGGTGTAATAGTGACACCTAGTGCAAGGCTGCTGTAACTGGCACAAGAGGCTTCTAACTGCAGTAATGCTTTTCTAAAAGAGTGAGATCTAACCCAGCTTATCATAAATAATAACTCTTATTTATACAGCAGTCTTCTTGACAATGTTTCAACAACAAGAGTTGATATAAATAAATAAATAAATAAATGTCACACACTGAGATAAAGAATATTTGAAGAAGACTTAAAAGCAGTGATAGCGAAGGATCCTGAGATAACTTAAAGATGTATTTTATTGCTTTTTTGTCTCATATTTGTTTACTAATTTCTTCCCTCACATTTATTTGCAGCAATTTGGCAAGATTCTGGATGTAGAGATTATTTTCAATGAGAGGGGCTCAAAGGTGAGTGATTCTTTGAAACTACACTTCAACTCTTCCCCACTTTTGCATCCAGACAGGATCAGCGGGCGCTGCGGTGAATCGTCTGTTTCACAGTGGTTACGTTCAGCACAAACAATCAGAAAACAGCTTTTTTGTATCGCTGATTAACAGACTTCATCAAGGCTGGCACTCGCACACTCTTAATCACTCGACCAAAGCTCGCTCTCTCTGTCTCAACCCATCGCACACGAACCAAATAAAACTTCTTCGTGTCACTATTTTGCGGCGTGAATTGCGAGCCAGACACAGATTTAGAAGCTGGGTACGTGAAATAAACAAAGCCAGAACACAACAGCATCTGATTGGCAGCCGCTGTGTGACGTCGGGTTGTGGTTTTTCAAAAACACCCACACTGCCACAACCAAAACAGACTACCCCCTCTCAAATGATCAGATCCTGTCTGAATGCGCCCTGATTCCATCTTTGCATGGTATTCCTCTATAAATGTGACACAGTGATGTGGTGTCATCAAACCACGCGGGGTATCATTGTTATGAAACTCCAATTATCTGTTAAACGATGTCAGCGTGCACGCCGAGGTCTAAGGATTGTCCTCTCTCTCTCCCTCCTTCTCTCCCTTTCTCTCTCTCTCTCTCCCCCCACAATCCCTGATGATGTGGCCCTCGCTCGCCGCCAACCTCTTTAATCTCTGCCGTGCACCACAGGGTTTTGGCTTTGTGACATTTGAGACGAGCGCAGACGCAGAGAAAGCGAGGGAAAAGCTCCACGGCACATTGGTGGAAGGTCGTAAGATTGAGGTAATTTTCCTCTCTCTCTCTCTCTGTCTCTGTCTATCTCCCTTCTTCTCTTCTGTATTCTCTCTGTACTCCCGTCATAATTCTGCTTGATCACTGACTGCTAGCTAGCTCCCATGCTCCCTTTAGTGATATGCTCTGATGCAGCCCACTGGTATCCCGCTTCCTGGTCCTCTGCAATGTGTTTTTTTCATTTTCAGATCTAAAAAGACTTCTTTCCTCCTTTTTTTTTTTTTTTTCTTTTTTTTTTGTTGTTGTTCTTTTGTTTTTGTTTTTGTGGTGGGAATGATTGGGGGTGCAAGAACACTACATAAGGCATGCTGGGTACTTATCCTCTGCAGCATTTTATTTTTCACATCAAGCTGTTGCCTCTTCACCTTTTTTTTAAATTATTATTTTATGTTTTTTTTCCACTGATGCGCAACTTGTAGCCACACTGATGTTACAACTCCCCCCCCCCCCCGCAACAACTGGAATGATGTTTGTGTTTGTCGGCACCGGAGGGCACGAGAGGAACGCAGTGAAAGGATGATGCATGGCAGATTGCTGTCAGATGCTCTCATTTTCTTCCCTAGAGTAGAAATCCTTCTGTGTTCCCCTCTCCCGGTGCCGCGGCTAAGTGGTTGTGACAAGCTTATGGCTCCTGGTGCAACAGCAGCATGCTGGGAATCACATCAACACTGACGCATGTTCACTTTATGGAAGTCTGGATTTTTGCAGGAGATCTGTGCACTTGAGTTTTTTCATGTATGTAAAGTCTATGTGCGTTCAGGTTGTTTCATTTGATTTCATTTGTTTGTTTTTACCTGAAGCATGTGCTGAGTTTCTCCGATAGCAGTTTTTCTTCTTTGTTTTCGGGGGTTTCAGTCAAGCCAGTTGTTCATATTGGATCTCTTGACCGACGTCACTGTAAGCCAGGATTTCTGCATGGGCTTACTGTGGTGATTTCCTTCTGGTGTGTGTGGGTGTGTGTGTGTGTGTGTGTGTGGGTGGGGAGGGAAGAGGGGGGAGGGTGCGAGTCAGCTCCTGCATGATGGATGAGGCTGGCCCGGCACCCTTTTTTTAGTTTCTGTACTCTCAGTTCTGCTGCAGTGTGGTCAAGAATGAAAGACAGCCACCTGCATCCACTGGTACAACACACTCCCTCCTCCTCCTCCTCTGCCACCACCACCACCACCACCACCACCACCACCTCCACCTTCAGTCAATCAGCAAGCTGAATGGATACTGATGGAGCCAGTTTACCCCCTCTGCATCAGTCCTGCCCCCTTGTGTTCAGTCAACAATCCAAATGTGTTGTCCCCGGCATCGCTTTAACCCGATTCTCTGTTCTTCCTCCCAAGTTGTTGCATGATTATCAGTCACTTGTATTAATCAGCCGGTCCTTGAGTTGTTACTCTGCATGTTGTACTCGTACTAGTGGTGTCAGGCTGTAGCGAATCTTGTATCAGCTGCATGGTGGGCCAGTAACAGGAAGTCTGTAGAGTGTGTCTCTCTTTCTGTCTGTTTATGGTGCATGGGCTTGAAGAGACAAAAGGCTGGACGCGGGACGAGCCGCAGATTTGTGTTTACGCATTCTTTCAACCGAGGAGAAAAGGGCCGGACATTTCTATTTGAGGCAATGCTATCTGGCAGTTCTCCTTTCTTGCAGATGTTGCCGTGTTACTCTTGCTTTAATTGGTCATATGATTTCAGAGTTTGTTGAACTATGTTTCCAGAGATGAAGGCGGCAGATGAATATTTATAAAACTGATGTAATAATAATTCAGAAACTCTGAAATATAGGCCGACTGTATACCATGGTTATACATAAATATTTAACTCCTATCATGTGTGATTGAATCCTGCAGTTCACTGGCATGAATTGAGTCGATGTAGCCTAAGTGTGCATGGTCGGTATGTCACGATGGAAACACGTAGGCTAACCGTGGCAGTGCTGCAGCGGCTGGATGTTCATCTTGCATGTTTATTGAATTATTTTTGGTGATGGGACTTGTGCAGTTAGCATGAAATCAGTTGCACCTGGGTGCCTCGTAGTCTTGCTCCAAAAATAAAGCCTCAGAGTAAAACTTTGAATGATCTCTAAAGACGTCCTCAACTCGGGCGCTGACATCTCTTCTTCTCGGTGCATGCCAATGGGAGTTGGTTAGTAGTTATTCTCGTAGATTAGCTGCCCATAAGTGTGCATGCATGTAGACTTTATGAAACAGAGAGAGAATTGTCTTAAAGTTAAACTGTACTTGTCTTTGTCTGGAATAAAACTCTGCGCTTTGAAGAAGTCAATTTCCTGTGCGCTTCCAATGTATCCATGTAAGTGGCCCAACTACAATTCACTTTGTCTCTACCTGCTTTCTCTTCTTGTGATCCCATCTCATCACCTTTTCATTCTATATATAGAGTCCTGTAGGCCTATATATAGGTGTGACAGTGTGTGTTTTAGTATGCACTCAAAAAACATACACACCTCAGTGCATCTCCACCTCACTCATGGCTGTGTCTGTGCGTGAGCTCACTCATCTCTCTGCCTCGGGGCAGGAACATTTTTGGCTGTCATTGACTTGTGTTACTTTGACTGTACGACACCCCCATAAAGCTAATGATAGAAAATCCTCCTCAAGCCATTTAGTCGCATATGTGCAGTCGCATATTTCATTCTTACTCTGTAACTATTGGCTGTACAGGAAGCGCGTTGGGGTCCCTGCATGGTCTCGCGTGTGCAGCCGCAAACCTGGATTCAGGAAGGCCTCCTCTGAGCTGGCGGTCCAGGGAGTCACACTTGTAATATTTCTTCACCGTTTCTCAGTTTGTAGGTAAAGATGTGTCAAAAAATAAACTATAATAGCTTCATTGTTCCGTCTCCGGGAATGTAAGACCAAATAAAGAGACTGCAGTGAACTCTTAAACACCAAATCTGCAGCTTTACCTTGTTACACGTCAACTCTCCGGGTAGCTTTCTGCTCTGCTCGCAGTAGATTTATCCACAGTGTGAACCACAGTGTTAGCGCAGCAGCTTGTGCACGTCAATGGTTGCAGGCTGCCACGCGGAGGAGGGCGCACGGAGACCATGCTAAAACCCGATAACATTCCCATCCACTAACTCCCGCTCTCTAAAGGTTGTGTGTGTTTGAGCCGCGTGGCTGGAGTACTCGAGGGAGTGACGGCTCCTCTGCGGCGCAGAGTTTTAGTCAGACGCTTGAACGCAACAACGCAGAATAGCTGAGGTGTGTGTGTGTGTGTGTGTGTGTGTGTGTGTGTCACTGGGGTGCTGCTCTGCATGCATAAGGAGGCAAACTATTGAGTTATCGTCACTGCATGGGTGTGTGAAAAGGATGAGGAGAAGCTGTACTGCATGCCTGACGATGCACTGTCACCAAACTACGCTGCCACCACACACACACACACACACACACACACACACACACACACACACACACACACACACACTCTCCTCAATGGGACACAGTTGGCCTTCAGCTCACTTTGGCCTTAAATCAGTAATTTCCATTAACATAACGAAGCTTTTGCATGATTTTTATCCAGTAGCGAGGCTTTGAATTGGTAAGATTGTGAGTTGTCGGATGGGGTGATGGCCTGAGGCTCCTTGTGTCCCCCCTCTTCCACCGCCTCCCCCCTCGGCTTTTGGATTTGACCAGTCCTGTTTTTGTTGATCTTGAACTTTCTGTTACTGCATGACACGCCCCAGAGCAGATTTGACGAATGAGTATCCGTGTGTGTGTGTGTGTGTGTGTGTGTGTGTGTGTGTGTGTGTGTGTGTGTGTGTGTGTGTGTGTGTGTGTGTGTGTGTGTGTGTGTGTGTGTGTGTGTGTGTTTGCTTCGTACATGAGTGAAAATGTCCGAAAAAAAGGTTGAAAGAAAAGGGGAAAGAGAGTTTGCACTTTGCCCTTTCCAACCCTCGGTCTTTGTTTGTTTGTGTGTCGGCTCCGTCCTCTCTCTCTCTCTCTCTCTCTCTCTCTCTCTCTCTCTCTCTCTCTCTCTCTTTCTCTCTTTCCTTACCTCTTCATTCTCTCGTTGCCAGTCAAGTTTGTCTTTCATTTTTAAAACAAAAATAACCTCTAGCTGTTTGTCTAACTTTAATATTTTCGCCATCATCTCTGTCCGCCTTATTTTGTTTCCATTCCTCGTCATCTGTTTTTATTTTTATTGTTTTACCATCCTACAGTCGTCAGTATTCTTATTTTATTTTATTTTTATTTTTATTTTGTGGTGACTGGTAAAACAGGAAATTATAGCCACTGTGCCCACGACCAATTTCCAAACACACACTCTTCTCTTGTGGCCTAACTCTGCCACACAGGAATGAGTCATTTCTTGCAAAAGTCTAACCAAACTTGTCCTTTTGACTTCAGTACAGACAGTTTAACCAACCTTTACCATCCTGCTCCTATGAAGGAGGGCGGTGCGCTTCTGACTTTCCCTTGAAAGTCGCTTCATCGCTGTACATCCAATCCAATAGGTTAGCTCTTGTTTTTTTTTTTAGGGGGCAGGTTAAGTCGAGGTATCTCCATTCTCCTTCCACCATCTCTTTTGTTCTCTAGAGCACCGGACACTTTCTTGATTGTCGTACCGCGATGCTCAGAGCTCCGTGAAGCGCCGAGAGCTAGCATCCTCTCTCCCCTTTTTTCCTTCCCTCTTTCCTCTTTTCTCTTTTCTGAGCTGTAACACTGCTGCTATCAGGGTTTTTTTTTTATTTCACACAGGGGGGCAATAATAATAATAAAAAAAAAAAAAAAGGGTAGGGCGGGCGGGGAGGGGACATTTAGGTTTCTTTTGTTCCTAGGATTATTTGTTCCTTTATTTATTATATTTTTTCTGTTTCCCTGACGACTTCTGTGTGTTGTTGTCAGTCTCCACGGTAACCACTCGCTGTTTCTACGGCAACGGTAAGTTGTGTACAAACATCTATCACTGAACTGACCCCCCCCCCTCCCCTCCCCTCCCCTCCCTTCCCACCTTCCCACCCTCCCACCACCTGACCCCCTGAAAATGGGCATTTGATACAGTAGTATATGTACAGTGTATTGTGTGCAGCGTTTTTCTGCTTATCAACATGTGACGGACCCACGCAGTGCGACGCCCTAGAAAGCTTGCCGCTGTTACGTAACGTTACAGTGCACAACACCAGTGTAACACACACACACACACACACACACACACACTCAGGCAGACTGGATGTTTATACAGTAATATTTTTCCCTCCACATGCCCGTCCCTTTTTCCTCTTACTCTCCCTCCCTCCTCCTCCTCCTACTCTCCACCATGTCATTAACACCTCACTGGGAATGACCGAATGTAATCACCCTCCTCTACGAGAATGACACGGCTATCCACAAACCCATCTGATTAATTCTACCCATCAGACGTCGGATGTTCAGAGCATCCGCTTTCTTGATTATTAATAATAAAAAATAGAAAACAAAAATCAACAGAAGTGATCCAAAGCTTTGCTCCCCTGTTGCTGCCTACGATTGCTTTGAGTGAATGCAGACCCCCCTCCAACCCCACCCTACCTCCTCCTCCTCCTCCTCCACCTCCTCCTCCTCCTCCCTCCTCGAGCTGCAGGGCAAATAACGCTGCTCTGGTTTTCTTTATGAATTTCTTTGTTTTATTATTGACCTGCTTGCTTAGTATTAGCCGATTGGACACGACGTTACGTGTTACAAAGTTTGTGGCTGAGCAGCATCCTGACTCACCGTGTCGCTTTCAAACTCCAAAAAAAAAAAAAAAAAAAAAAAAGATTCTTTTTTTACTAATTTATTAAAAAGAAAAATCCACGCTGCTTCAGATCAAACCAGCCAGTGTTGTGTGTGTAACCATATGCATTTCTGAACCGATATGGGGTTTACCTTACTGTTTATTTTGGGTCTCTCTTATGCTGCCATTCTGTTTTTTGTTTTTGTTTTTTCTCTTTTGGTTTCCTTGTAGTGGATTGTCTGTGTTACCAGTAGTCGTAGTCGTAGTGGTAGTCGTAGTGTTACTGGTTTTTAGTTTGTGACACACAGTTCTAATGCCTGGCATAGTGTCTCATGTTTATTTTATTTCTCTCCTTTTTTGGGAATGAGGATTGCTCTCTCTCTCTCTCCTCCTCTCTCATTCTCCCTCCTTCTCTCTCTCTCTCTCTCTCTCTCTCACTCTTTCTCACTCTCTCTCACTCTCTCTCTCTCTGTTCCCTCCATCCTCCTTTGGTGCTCTGTTTCTCAACCCACCACATATAATGAGATTTTCAGGAGAATGGTCACCAAATCTAATTGCTTTATTTGAATGATGCACCTTGGGATATATGTTTTGTTTTCAACAGTAATTGTTATTAGTTGTTTTTTTTGTGTTGCTCATGTAATCTTCCTCTTTTATTTGATTTATTTCCTCTTTCTCTTCACTCCATCTTTACTGTTTTTGTATATGGACTGGCTCTGTCTCTTTCCCTCTCACCTGCATCCCTTCCTCTTAACTTGTCATCTTTGTCTCGTACGTGTTTCGATGTGGGAGTGCTGCGATTGTTTTTTGATTGGTCTCTATGCTGCATCCGACGCTTGCTGATTGGCTGAATTTTATTTTGTTTTGTTTTTGGTTTGTTACTCACTCTTGGTCATGTGATGCGCCCATATTTGGCTGCGTGTAATTTTTCCGTGTTTATATGATTATTAATTTTGTCAAACAAATGTTTTTGCACCCCCCCCTCTTTCTCTCCCTTGTATTATTATTATTATTATTATTTTTTGAATATTTCTTTTTTTTTTTTTGTTTTTTTTAGGTATGTAAACCCCACAAGTTTGGTTTCATATGGAAATGTGACTTCATTTTTGTTCCGGGTTTATTGTTCAGGGAGGGCAAAAGCGGGGACGAGAAAGGCTGAATGTTTTATTAATCGTTAACACTTTTTGAGATTTGCCTTCCATACTCTGTTGATCTGCATGTTTTCCTGTCAACTCACTGATCACACAGCTCCATATATATTGTACACACGCACACGTAAACCATTAGGCTAATCATCAAACTTCTTACGAGTTAGGTAAAAATCCCTCTGACACAATAAAAAACATTAACTTGATTCATTAACTCGATTTACATTTCAAAATGTCTCCGCTCTGACACCCGCGGACAGTTGCGTCAGTTAGCTTAGCCCGGCTAGGCTAATTGAATCATTTGCCGCTGACCTTGTCAGTTGCAATGAGGGAAAAATGAGGTAAACCTCATTTCCATCTGAATGAAGCTCGCCAGATAAAGAACATGACTCACCGAGAGAGGCAACGCGAATGGCAGTCTAGGCCTTAATGGTCTTCTAAATGGGAGTGCGGGCGTGTATGCGCACACAAGCACTCTCATTCCCCCGGTCGGTCTCTCCATCCCTCTCCGTCTTTTTTGTCTCGCACACACTCTCCCCCCCCATCAAGCCAAAAGGTCATTAGTCTTTAGCTTGCCACACACAGCAGCAGCAGCAGCAGCAGCACTCGGACAGTACGGGGGTTATTACAGAGAGCCACAATCTCCTTCTCTTAAAGCCCATCAAAGGGAGATGAGGATAGATCAAGGGAGCGGAGCGCGAGCCTTTGAAGCTCAGGGAGGAGATTATCAGCCATCTTGGATTGAAAGCCGAAGCATTAGACTGAAATGTCAGCCAGCATGCGCAGAACATGCACACACACCTAAAAAAAAAAAAAACTACTTTAACTTGTGCATGCTAAAAATAAAGCCCCCCGTCTTCTCCTCTTTATGTGTAGTCACAGCAGCAACATAACCAATGTCATCCATGGCAGTCCTTACATGTGAATCACCAAATCTCTACTGGGCAACTCACTTTTAATTGCATGGTGACTAAAAATCCTCCTCTAACAGCCCCCACCTACTTTTACATACAAGCATGAGACACCAACATCAACCACCGGAAGAGTTGCGGCCAAATTCCACCGGGCACGGATACGTCACGATCCGTGTGCGCCGCGGCCGTTCTAGTCAATGTTTCAAACCACACCAGAAGCGTCGCGGCCCGCGTCAGAAGCAGCTCTCCGCTGAGAATACGATCTTTTTTTTGACAGACAACGCGAACAGCCGGCTTCAATCTGCAAAGAGCAGCTCGAGCTGACGGGAAGTCAGGCAAGAATCCGGTCGATTTTCAAAATAAAACAGCCAAACTGTGCAAACGTCCAACAGCCAAAATGGAAACAAATTAACCACGTAGCTTATTTACACATTTAGAAGCACATAAACCAGAAAAATGTCCAAATCTGAACAAGTTAACAAAGTCTGGTGGGTAAAACACTTCGGGATTTGAAGTCGCATGGAGACGGACCAAAATATTGTCATGGCGGCGACATAACAGAGACGTGCCCAGTGGAGTTTTTGGCTTTAGCAAACATGTAGGGAGTCAAAACACTCCATGACTTGCATTCTGCAGAAGTAGATTTATTATAAAAGTGTGCAGGAACAGAAAGAAACTGAATTCTTTACCAGAAAATTGTCGTTGTCACGTCAAGCAACTAACTTTAAAACCGTCAAGAGTGAGTTTTCACAATAAAAACTACGTCACAGACGTCCAAATGACATCCATGTCCACTTTTAACGACCCAGTAGCTGTAAATTTAGACAAAAAAACTCAGTAAGAGACACAAAAATGGAGGCAAACATAGTAGCAGCACATGACAGCGGACAAAACCACGTACTGTACATCAGCCTCGGCGCCCGTGTTTGTGTGAGTGTGTACTTTCCTGTGTCGGCTTGTTTGTGTCTGTGTCTCTGACCATCTGCTACCTCCGTCCCCAGGTGAATAACGCCACGGCCAGGGTGATGACTAACAAGAAAATGGTCAGCCCCTACCCTAACGGAGAGGCTCTCAGCACGCTGCCTTATGGTAACAGTCGCACTGACACACACACACACTGAAACAATGAACCGACATCGGGCCCTCGCCTAATAAGCCCCAAACAAGCACAGGTACACAGGGAGAGGCGAGCCGTAGGCAGGGTGAGATACACGATACAGCCGAGCAGTGTTCCCGAGTTATGTAAGGCCAGCAGCAGCACCGCTTCCACTGAGTTTTATTTTTGCTACCACCTACCTGCCAAAAAACTGAGCTCACGTTCTGCAGATCAACTCGACAAGAGAAAGCTGTCGTATTGTTACAACTCTGTTGCAACTCTTGTGCTGTCAGAGCTGAATCCAGCGTGTCCCATTATTCCTCCATTACAGCGTCTAGCGCAGCTGCGACTTTGTAATAAATGCGCATATGAAACATATTTGTATATACAACCCAGAGTGCAGCGGGCATCCTCTGTAAGCTCCAGCGTGTTAATGAATTGCCCCTTCTTCTCTGTGTGACTCTCAGCCGGTTGGAAATTGAGTCCCATGGTGGGGGCCGTGTACGGACCAGAGATCTACGCAGGTAAGGCCACTCTCTATCTCCTCCACCCACGCTAACATCTGCCTCTAGAGCCTACTTTATATTTTAGTCACCTCCCAATCTTTAATTTATATTAATGCACCGCTTGCCTAGCATTTCTCCTCACTGACACTTTTATTAATATCAAGTCCTCAAGGCTACAGTTGGATTATTCCCCTTTCTCCTTAATTCATCCTACCTCTCCCCTCTCTTTCTCTATTCACATTGTCCTTTTCCCCGCCTGCCTCCTTATCTTTCCTTCCTTTAATCCTCTGCTCTTCCTCCTCCTCCTCTTCCTCCTCCTTCAGTCCCAGGGTTTCCTTACCCTTCTGCAGCAGCAGCAGCCACCACGGCGGCGGCGGCGTTTCGAGGCGCCCACCTCAGAGGCCGAGGCCGGCCCGTCTACAGCGCGGTGAGGGCCGCTGTGCCTCAGCCCGCCATCCCCGCCTACCCTGGGTGAGAAAAGCCGGTCGAACACAGTTCAGAAACACACAAAGATCAGGAGGAACACCTCACGAAAGCCATTTTCCCCGAATAGATTTCTATTTGACAGAGCTATGCTCATACACACACACACACACTCATCGTGCTCCCAACATGATTCACACTTCACTCACTTCAGTAGTCCAAGTGGGACATTGTCAGTCAGTTCACAAGCCAGTCAGCGGCAGAGAGTGTGACGCTCTGATGGGGATTGCGCTATCGAAGGTTCATTTGAATAAACACACAGATAACCACCGTCGGTGGATTTGAATAAACACACGCATTCAGTCATTATGCAGACGCAGTCACCCCGCACACACACACACACACACACACACACAGATTTGCTACAAATGATTCAAATGTGTTTTCACAATGTGTTACCGTGCATGTCGTTGCTGTGCTGTGATGATTGGCTAATGGGGGGGGGGGTTGCGACTGCTCCGATATTCAGATCAAAACTAGAATTGATTGGTCGATGGGCCCCGCGGCCGCTTTACCGTGATGATGGAGGGGGAAACAAGATGAAATTTTGTTGGGAGGGTGGTGGTGGCGGTGGGAGGGGAGGGAGAGTCCGGGCTGCAGGAAATACCCTCTCCATATCTGCTCCACAATAAAACGATCCATTCAAAGTAACCTTTTACTGCCTCGGCTCTCGTGTAGCTGGGGAACAATAGCAGTTTATGGTCTCATTTCAGCTCAATGAACTTTATCTATTAGCCCCGAGAGTGTGTGTTGTTTAATGTTTTAGGTTTCAGTTGTGGAGCTTAAATGGAAGTTGTATTTCCTCTGCATGCTGCATGGGTGTGAAATAACTACTTTTTCTTTCTCTCTCTCTCTCCATGTCTTTCTCTTCCCTCCTTTGTATTTTTGCTGTGTTGTGACGTTCATCCACTTTTTTGGGACTGTGCACCACTCCGTCTGCACCCCCTCCCTCCTCCTTCTCCTCCTCCTCCACCTCCTCCTTCTCCTCTCAGTGTGGTGTATCAGGATGGGTTTTACGGAGCTGCAGACTTATACGTAAGTAAACTCGCCTCTCACCTTCGACACACCCTCTCTATCCTCCCCTCTCCCCTCACGGCTTTTCTCCTGCTCTCTTTTTTTTTTTTTTTTTTTTGTCTCCTCTGGGGGTGATTCTGCATGTTGCGTCCAGTCATGCGCTGCACAGAGCTGCCTGCATAAAGGTGAATGAGCCCGCAGTGAAGAAGAAGAGTTTAGACACGGTCCGACACTCATAAGAAATGAACACGAGATGCACCACGATAAGATCAATTCTAGAAATCGAAGCGAGCGCTGCGTAATCTTGACGACACCGCTATAAAGGCTGCTCTGTGGGCGGATGAGGTAGCGTTCGAGTGCGTGAACGAGAGTGTGTATGCGCGCGAGCGTGTGTGTGTATCCAGGTTGACAACGGTTGTTTCTGTTCTCTCTATAGACTAGTGTTTCAGGACTCAGTCCTTAGTCCCAGATTGCCTCAGGTAGGGTCAACTCAACACCAACAGTGTGCATTGTTCTGTTTTTTTTTTACTTGTACTACCTCTTCTTGATCTTATGAATCATCTTCTGATCTGATCTGGAAAAAAAAAAAAAAAACACCACTGCTTTGAATATTTCTTTATTTTCTTACTAACTCACTGAGATTTTTTTTATCGACTGTGGGGAAAAGCTTTGTTTGTTTGTTTGTTTACTAAACCACTAAACTGAGTGTTTATTTCTTTCCTACCAGTTTGTTCAAAAGAGGACCTGGTCTCTTTTGTCTGCTCGGCAAGATTCGGGGGAAAAAGAAAAAATGACATCCATCCTTAGCGTGCGTTCAGACAGGATCAGGTGCTGCAGCAAAACGTAGCCGGGTTGTGCGACGGTGGCTTTATCAAAGCCGGCCCTCGCTCACTCTCATTCACTGTTTATGTCAAATTAAACTTCTTTGTGTCACTATTTTGCAGCGTAAATTGTGAGTCAGACTCAGACTGAGAAGCTGATTAGATGAAATAAACAAAGTCAGAACACACACACGGGTAGAGTGTCAGAGTTTAGTCCATGAATCCGCATGGATAGTCTCAGTTTCAGAGACATTTCAGGCCGACTGTGGAGGTTTGACTCGTCTCATTGGCCACCGCAGCGTAACGTCGGGCTCCGTTTTTCCAAAAGTTGGATCTGGCTCAACTTCTCCGCCGCACGCCGGAGCGTTTTTTCGCTGACAGCCCTGTGGCGCGGATCATTGGAGCCACAATGGACGACCCCGGCTCACGTGTTTTTGGCGCAGTGCCGTATCCTGTCTGAATTCAGCCTTATGTCTTACTCTCACAAACTTTGGGGGGGAAAAAACAAATTATCAGCTCATATTTTCAAATTGGATGGCGGTTCATACGAAACTAAAAGGATCATGATCATCATCAACATCACAGGCTACCATTTAGTAGCAAAAAGGTTCCAGTTAAGATGTGAGACACTTGAACCGGAGAACATGGTCTCTTCCTGAATTAACCACCTCCCCTCCCCAGGATGACTATCGAAGCATGTGCTGATCAGCTGCTGCATGCAAGACATACTTGTATTACCTTTCCCTCCACTCACCCAGAAGGCCTTGCTCTTTCTCTTTCCCTCTCTCCTCGTCTAATAACCCTCCCTCCGTGTCCTGCAGGCGTCTTGGAGAATGCCTTGGGTTGAGGGTGGAGGCTTGGGGGCGGGGGGGTTTGTTTCTGTTGTGCTTTGCTGTGCTCTGTTCTGATCAGGTTTAAATGCAGTGGTGTTGTGTTGAACTTTTAATTTGGGTCATGCATGCAGTCTCAGTGCGAGGAGATGATTTAGTCAGTATAGGTTTGTGTGGGTGTGTTTGTGTGTGTGACTTTTTATTTTCCTCATCTTCCTCTCTGTTTCTTTTTTTTTTTCTTCCATGTGAACAAACACAAATAATAAAAATAACTAACGCAGTTGTTGTCATAAATGTGTCTCCACTAGAACCTCTCGTAACCTTTAGTGTCCTCGGACTGTAGGCGTTCTCCTGTCGTGTCGGTTCATTTCTCGAGGTTTCTATACGGCCTCGACTGTTTGAACATTTTGTCTCACAGTCTTCTGTTGTTTTTTTTTTATTTTAGTAGTGGTAATAATACAATCTAACTCAACCTCGACAGTCCAATTTCCTCTCTCTGTCTCACTGATAAAGCACTCACATCCAACATCACACCACCTCCTTCTTTTGCCCGTACAGAAATGCAATATACTGACACGTACTGTATTTCTTGTGAATCTATATGTATGATGAACAAGTTTAGGGGCACATACAGTGTTTAAATGTTAGGAAAAGGTTATTTTTTACTGAATATTTTATGATATATGTGCTGTATTTTCTATTTTTACGTTCTAACATGACATGCAGTAAAAATATACAGTAATCATGGTTTAATATCGACAGAATTGATTCAAAAATGACAAAACAAGACTAATTTTCTCATGCAGTCATAAATATTTGCATATATATGTAAGTATTACATTCAAATGTCAGTATATTCCATCTCTATATGCCCCTCCCTCGCTCATTTACACACCTTAGCCCAGGTGTCGTCTTCCTCTGGGACATGTTGAGTGAGTTCTGCTGTGTGTGTGTGTGTGTGTGTGTCTCTAGGGAGGCTATCCTGCTGCTGCCGCCGCCGCCGCTGCCTATCGCTACGCCCAGCCCACGGCCGTAACCGGAGCAACCGCCGCGGCTGCCGCCTACAGTGACAGGTGAGGTCAACGCAGGATACACATCAAAGAACACACACACACACCTCAGTGTACAGCAGAAGATGCAGACTGTAGATGGACTGTTGGCTGGGGAATCCAAGGCCGCAGGATGAATATGTTTCTTTTATGTTGAGTAACACGGCACTAATGGAGGGACGCAGATAAAAGAAGATAAACGATGGGACCATGAAAATGTAATCTTGTATCTCAGAAGGAGATTACATGCACTTTAAGATGTAAATGAATGGCAACATGGATGTCAGTGAACCAAATTAATGCGATTAAATGATTACGCATTCTTAATGAACTGAATATATGAAACCAAAATCTGATAATTCATTGAAAACAGTTATTGTGGTTTAAATGTGGAGCAGCAGTTTGTGCCGGTTACATGTAAAAAAGTACAAAACAGTGAAGGCATCGTGGGTACATCTACACTCTGATATCTAATTCTAAAACACATTTCTACACCGTAGAGCAGAATAAAACATGGACATGTCACCATGACGTCACACACAGGTTTTTGAAGAGCCGTTGTAGCGAGCGTTACCAATCCAAGTGAGCTGGTAAATATATATTGTGTGAAACCACACAACCACAGCCCCTGCAGCAACTACCCGAAATGATCCAGAGAACGTGTGCGATCAGTACAGTTGTCATGAACGGGGAAATTAGCTATAGAGACCAAAACTGTTTTTTGTACCAGGCTGTAAACATGTTTATTTCTGCTGTGAAGTTGAGACATTTTAACATGGGGACTTATGGAGACTGACTCACTTCTGGAGCCAGCCTCAAGTGGACGTTTGAGGAACTGCAGTTTTTGGCACTTCTGCATTGTCTTCACTTTACAGCCACAGAGGTTGCCGCTTGATCGGCGTGTCGTTTTTGTAGAGGTGCCAGCGGTAAAACTCGGCTGCGTCTCTTCTTCTCAACCCTCTCAACAAAACTGCACACCACGGCCGACGTTATTTAACGTTCTCGATGTCGTCTGACAAAATCAAATCATAAATACGGGTCAGCGTCAACGGCTGCTCCCTCCGATCACAGGGAAAGTCGAAGGCGACAGAAAGTCTTTTCTTAACTTTACTTTTTTACGTCATCGTTTTGCACGAGCTCAGGCTTTCCCCGTACGCACAGAAACACCAAGCCAGCATTTTGAGATTTACACACTCTGGAAGCTGTTTTTATGAGCAAGAATATAATGTTCTAGTCAACCCTGTGTGGACATACTGCGTGTAACCTTGAGGTCTGACACGTGATGAATTCATGTCCTTCTTCGTGGTGTGTTTGAAACCTGTTTACGTCCATGCAGTCTTCATCTTGGCTGCCTTTGTTCGGCACAAACTCCACAGGACACCTTACAATCATTTTGTCCACAAATGAGTAACTTCTTGTGTGTTCTGTTGTTTTTTTTTTTTTGTGTGTGTGTTGCTAGTTATGGCCGGGTGTACACTACAGATCCCTACCACGCTTTAACTCCAGCTG
This sequence comes from Sciaenops ocellatus, assembly GCA_033000465.1. Lineage (NCBI taxonomy): Eukaryota > Metazoa > Chordata > Actinopteri > Sciaenidae > Sciaenops > Sciaenops ocellatus. The sequence goes on from CP136877.1 coordinate 22,335,908, forward strand.
CTGCTGCTTATGGAGTGGGAGCCATGGTGAGAAAACTCACACACACACACACACACACACACAAAAGGAAAGCAGCGTGGAACATTAATTAGTTGTGTTGTTTAAAAAAAAAGACGGCCAGTCGAGGAGAATGGAATACAAAGTAGATGCACGGGGTCCGCTCGTGTTGAGCTTTGAAGCCGCATGCGCACATTGGCAGTCTAAACGTGTTTATAGATTAACTCATAACTCTGAATATATATATATATATTTCTTCCCACTCTGACTGTTCTCTTTTGTCTCTTTCAGGCCAGTTTATACCGGGCGGGGTACAGTAGGTTTGCTCCTTACTAAAAAAAACAAAAAAAACAAACCACAAATCACACCCAAGGAATTTCACATCGCTCCAAAAACCTTTTTTCAAGCTCTTTGTTTGGCAGCCATTTTTTTCTGCAGGCGGACTATAGTGACAACTCATGTGTTTTTCTTTTCTTTCATTGTGTTTTTTTTTTTTTTTTCTTGTGGCGAGGGAAGGTCACTTTGCCACATCATCAACTCGAACTCTGTTTCTGTACTCTTCTTGTCTGTCGCTGACATGGAAACAATGACAAAACTGCCACGAGTGTCTCCCCCCACCCACCCACCCAACATAAAGAGCTGGAGCTGGAGCTGGAGCGTACTACTTTGAACTACGGGGGCACAATTTTGGACGGTTTTTAGAAAAAAAAGAAAAAAAAACACACACTACAGGACCTGGAAGCGAGAGCGAGAGAGACTGCTGTTTCCTGTGTGATCCTGCACACTACAAACCTTTTTTTCCTTCCTCCTTCTGAACTTACAGTATATCCACTGCCCTATAAAGACAGACTTATATACACACACACACACTTACATGCAACACCAAGTATAAGGTTTCCCTCTTATGTTTTCCTTTTGCACAGAATGATGCCACAACAACAAAAAAAAACAAAAGGTACTTTATGTTTTTGAAACACTACGTAACAGCAGAGTCGTCCCTCTGGTCGGTGTAATACTGAAAACGAGAATCAGACGATAAGACGTAGGAATTATTCTTGTTTTCGTGAAGCCGGAGGGCACATGGGAGCATCTGACTGACAGAAAACCACTGTTGTCCTGGTAACAACACACTATAAACAACACAAGCATGGGAAAAAGTCTAATTTTTTTGTCATTTTACAACTTTCCCCCCAAGTGTAAAAGGAAATGTTTTAAAAAAAATAGAAAATAATTCAGTGAAAATGACGAAAAAATACCAAGTGACTTTGTTTTTTTCTGCAATACCTCAGTTTTTCTTTATTTTGTTTTGCTGCCATCGATAAGAAGCTGCATAGAAATGTCATTATATATATATATATATATATACACACACACACACGACACGGACGTGTTGAATCTGTCCGTATTTTCAGCGACAGAGCCGCTCACTCGTCCTTTTACTGCTGGTCTGCACATATTCCTTACTTCATTACTGTAACCGCAAACACTAAGACGGGGGACGTTCAGCTCCGGACTCGCATGTCCATTTAGAGAATTCAGTGCGACCCTCCGAGGCTCATGCCCTCGATCTGCTCGCAGCGCTTCTTTCCAATTCCAAAAAAGGACTCGCTTCATTTCTTTTCTGTCTCCTAAAAGACCCGTCAGACATTCCAGCTGTGGCGGCGACGCAGTGAAGGACAAAAAAAAAAGCACCCATCGAACACACAAACAAACTTTAAGATTTAGTGAAAAAGAAATTAAGCAGATTTGGAAGCGGGAACGCCCACACGGGAAACTAATCATCTGCCAGTCAGCGAAATGGGAATCCCTCCTGGCCTTATTGAGATATTACTGCGCCTGCAGGCTTCAGGCAGGGCTGCTCTGTGCTCGAGCTCCGTGTGTGTGTGTGTGTGTGTGTGTCTGATCTCAGCTCAGCAGAACCGCAAGAACCCAACAGAACAAGCCCAGATTAAAACACACACACACACACAGTGCAGTCATGAAATGGAGGACTTTGAAGTAAGCAGAATTGATCCGTCTTCTATTTATATTCATCGTTTTTAAAAATGTGGCAGGACACGTCACGCGTTATGTCATTTTTAAATCTTTCATCATGCTCTCTGGGATTGTTCGAATAGTTTTGAAGTTCTCCTCACCTCCGTCTGTCTGAAGGCATCATTTAAAAAAAAAAAAAAAAAAAAAAAAAAAGACGACTGGCAGCCAGACGATTTATAGACCAAGTCTTTGTCCTGTATGTATCACATCTCCATATACTCTCACTATGTTGTTATTGATATTATTTGCCTTTTTTGGTTCCAAAGATTTTCTGAAGAAAGCACATTTTTGGTCCTGATGTATTTCTTTATTTTTTTGTGTTGCCTTTACTTTGTTTTATGTGTTTTTGTTGTTTTTTTATCTGGCGGGTTGAAGCTGTATTTTTCAGTACAGCGTCGACAAACAGCACCCTGGGAAATGTCATCGAACACACGTTTACAACGCGTTTAAAAGGTTGCAGCAAACAAAAATTAAATTCAGTCCACACACACACACACACACACACACACACTACTAATTTATTGGCTTTTTTCTTTATTTTTTAATAGTCACTACACGAACACGCTGTAGATGCAGAGGTGTTTGCTGCAGACAAGGGAAATCAGAGCAGATGGAGTCATGAGGGATACGCAGAAAAAGACACAGAGGAGAGGATATTTTGAATTTTGCATTTTTGCCGTTAGGGGTTGGGGGGCAAATTACAGGCAAAGTAAACGGAGGGAAACCTCCACACAATGTCAAAAGGGCCCTGTAGCCCAGCAGAGGCCACCTTTCTTTTTTTTTTCTGTTGTTGAACAGTGAAACAATGTGTGGGTGGTTAGTCCGGGGATATTGTGGCGGGTGATGGTGAAGGTGAGAAGCTGAGCCATTAATCATTAGCTGACAGGATAACAACGTCCCCTGCTGTCTTTTTTTTTTTTTTTTTTTTTTTACAGTGCGCTCAGGGTTGAGCGGACAGTGCAAGGAGGAGCTGGGGGGGGGGGGTAATGTTTTGTATGATTGTGAATCACGTGTGCAGTAGGTCCAATGAGTATTTTTTTGACGCGCATTACCTCTTTTGTTTGTTTTTTTTTGTCTTATTATTCCTTACAAGTATTATCAGAAGTGTTGCTATGCATGCTTTTGTGCGAGAGGAGAGGGTGTCAGTCCGAGAATCTTTTCATTTGTGCATGAATTCAAAATCATAGTGCTGGAGGAGGAAGGGTGAGGCTGAGGATGATGATGATGGGGAGGGGGGGTGGTGTTTACATACATAGCAGCAGCAGCAGGAGGAGGAGGAGGAGGAGGAGGAGGAGGAAAGATGTGATGCGAGGAGACAGGAGTGACGAGGAGGTCCAGCAGAGAGAGAGAGCATCTAAGTGGGGGAGAAAAGCAAGTGGCCCTCAGTCGATTCGGGTCCGCTTCAGTAATCTGGGTTTATCTCTGCTCTGTGCCTCTGTGGTCGTCGTGGTAATCACCAGTCATATCAGATATGTAAAGTTTAATTTGGTATGTCTGGACCCCTGTGGTTTGCTTTTATAATGATATATATGTTAAAAGAAAACAACAACCCAGTGATAATTCAGCCTCAAGTTGGTGAGTTCTTTTGTGCTTCAAGGCTGGTACAGAGTATTATTATGAACCTGCCCACGAGATGCTCATTTAGCAACATCTCCACCTCACCACTCTCTCTCTCTCTTGCAGTTAGCAGAGCGAGGCGTTGTAATAATAATCGTTACCGGGCAGAGATTGTGGCTGCAGCTGCAGCAGGTTTTTTTTTTTGGTTTGTTTTTTTTGTGTGTGTGTCTCTTCTAATTGGAGTAAATCTCATTTCTGCAGAATCACCTCAGAAATGACACAGAAAGCAAAAAAAGTTCTCCTCAGCCGCTGATGATCCCCGACTCCCTGCACTGTGCTCAAGTCCAACCCAGTGGGAGTTTTTTTTTTTTTGTACAGGGATTTAATAAACGAGTTTGAATTGCATGTGGATTTTTTTTATGTCACATGCTGTTAAAAGCTCATTTATCCAAGTGATTTTTTTTTTTTTTCAATAAGTGACATGTATTTTCTCACATTGTTTTATTTTTGCCATCCTTGTGTCTGCCTTCTGTTTATTCTCTTCATTATTATTGAATGTATATAATAAATAAACTGTTTGGTTTTTAAACTCGTCTCTGAACGCTCTCATTTCTCAGCTTTAACGGCACTCACACACTTTCTGGTTATCAGGAGGTGATAGAGCACACTCCCAGATATGCTTCTCGATACTGGAGCTGCTAACCATTATGGCATTTCCTTCCCATGATTGTCTGGACGCTTATCATTTTCTTTCCAGTGTTTGGCTTGAATGAGGTTATCCAACTGCCTCAAATAGTATGAAACCTTGCATCCATCCAGAGGAGATAAAGGGAGAAATTCCTGATTAAGCAACCAACAGTTGCGACAGTTTGATTACAGACTTGACCGAGAATCACCTCTCAGAAACTTTTCCCTCTCAATAAGCCGGTGTGAGTCAGGTGATTGATGGAGGCAACAATTGCGCGCGATTAATGCCGCTCTCGACCGAGGGGTTGTTGCATTGACCAAAAAATCTAGCGCATGATAAGCTCTCCAGCCACCTCCTCCATCTTTCTCATCGCTGCCAAGGGGGAACAATCTGGAACAGTCTTTAATTGCATCTGGAGTTAATGGCCGTAAATGGGTTGGATGTGGCGGGAAACCTCATATCCCTGCTAATTGCTCTAATGCACAAGAGGCCAATTGCCAATTTGATGGCACGCTCTCTCTGAGTAATTGAAGTCGGGCTAATTGGAAGAATAGATTGAAGGCCGTCTGATAAGAGGAGGAGTGTGTGTGTGTGTGAAGATTGCATCTATTGAAGTGAGGAATTGACCTTTTGGCAGAGTCACTGCAGGCCAGCACACTCTGAATCCATCTGAAACTCAGTGTTGTCGGGGTTTAAACCATGTTGCATATTCTCTAGATGATGAAGTGACAAACTGCAATAACATAGTTGAAGGATTTTATGGTGTTATATTGCTGAAATCATGTTTCTTGAGCGTGGTAGTCACTCCTGACTGTTTTTTTTGTCTCCTCCAACCAAAGCAGACTACTCCTACTTGCTATGTCTCGACATTGCCCCCTGGTGGTGAAAGTGTGGTACTGCACCACATGCTGTGCCTGGAGGCATGCCTTTGCATCTGGTCGAGAGACTGAATGACCTTTGGTGTGTGTAGATTGTGAGTGCCAGATGCAAATGTTTAGTCCAACAAGTCTACGCTCGAGAGGGGTTAAGTCTGGGGCAACTAGGACTTGTTGTTGTTGATCCGTGAGGACGTTTCGCCTCTCATCCAAGAGGCACCTTCAGTTCAGACTGACTGGTGGGGTCACAACAAGAAGTAGCACTAATGAATCAAGTGGACACAATGGCCCCACTTAGGTTAAATACTCAGATCTCCCCACCAGGCTTCTTGGATGAGAGACGAAACTTCTTCCCGGATCTACAACCAAGTCCCAGTTGCCCCAGATTCAACCCTTCTCGAAGGAAGATGACCCAGACGACAGAGAACCTTCACAAAAAAATCTTTGGGCTTTTATAGATTAACCTTTTTATTGAAAACTCTTGGCACAGATATGTGTAGGAAATCAGGATATGTATTGCCAGAAAGAGGCGTACCTTCTTCACGGATCTACAGCCAAGTCCATTTACCCCAGATTTAACCCTTCTCGAAGGAAGATGACCTGGACGACTGAGAACCTTCACAGACTTCAAACAAATCTGGGCTTTTATAGATGAACATTTTTATTGATAACTCTTGACACAAATATTTGTAGAAAATCAGAATATGCATTGCTGGAAAGAGGCGTACCTTCTTTACCTACCAACACATCCCTTGTTTTTTGGGTGCAGCAGCACCGACAAAACCCAGCAACTGTAATGTAACTTTGAATATTAAGATGTTAATTGGTGATGGCACAGGCCTCCCACAGTGCCGACAGGTCTCCCGTCCTGTCCTCCTCCTGTCTCATCTCATCTCATCTCCTCTTGTTCCTCCCTCTCTCTCTCTCTCTCTCTCTCCTTTCATCCCTCCTCTTTTACCGTTCACGAAAGCCTCTGCTCTGCTCAGCAGTTTGGCACCTTTGGAGTGACAGTTTCACGCCTCCTCTATCACCTCAGGACTATTATATACCATCTCAGAGTAGCACACAATGTACACACACACACACACTCAGCATTTGTGATGTGGATTTCCCGTCAGAAACAAGTTCCAGCGTCGATGATGAAACTCAGTCAGATGAGTCATGCCGTTGCTTTGTTGCTTTTTCTTTCTTCTTTTGTAGGGACGGAGTATTTTTTTGCATCTTCATGGCAAATTTTTAACATTTCTTATAAAGCTAATATATTTACATTTGCACAAGAAAATTAAACATAGAAAAACAGATTTTTGTGCCAAGTACAGATTAGTGCAGTTGGGTCACTCTCCGCTTTGTGCGTGTGCGTGTGTGTGTGAAAGCCAGACATGAATATGATTTTAATCATGTCCGTAATATTCATCATAAGGTTCCCTGTAGTTGGTGGTCTGAGGGCGAGGGATGGTGAAATCTTTGTCAGGGTCAATTTCCTGCAACAACCACACAGAAACACATAATCACACATTCATCATGTCAGTGCAATTAATACCCGTGATAAACTGTGCTTTCATTAACCTTACAATATGACTTAGTCATAATTGCCTCCAGTAGTGAAAGGTCACGGTGCTTAATTGCAGAGTATGTGGAATCAGATTCTTAATCCTAATGGTTTATTACTCACTGTCATGGAGAATCCAGACTCGTAGGGCGATCGCAGCGATTGCTCAGTTCTCCTGCCTGGAGGGAGACACGTGATACAGTTAGATAATTATCGCTTCATTATATACCGTTCATCACGGAGGCCCCACAGTGAGAGCGGAGCTGTCTGACAGTGGAACATCGGCTTCGTGTTCATTTCGGCTTGTAGTTATAATTCATTCAATTGAGAGATGTCTATCACTAAGTCACACACCACCAACTATTTCACTGATTTTGGCTGCTCCGCCTCAACTCTCTGTGATTTACAGAGTTTCCTGATGGACAGTGAAGTAAACTGTAGCTGCTGTTAGCTAACGTTAGCTCAGTTTGTGTCTGTGAGCTCATAGCACCGGAGTGTTAGTGTTTGTACCACAGGCGTTTTGGACCACCAGGAAGAAGAAGAGGAGGTTTACAAGCCTGGGACTCTGAATGCTAACGGGAAGCAGAAGCCGGTGTTATGCCAGAACAGGAGCTGGGCAAGCGGGCAATGTAACCAGACTCAGCAGCCTCTATGGACATAATGTTAGAGGCAAAAAGACCAAAGAGGACATTGATAAAGGAAGCTAAGACGAGAAAATGAGAGAGTGACCAAGCACTTTTAGTGGTCGGTGAGAGCTTGGTGAAATAAAAGGCTGAAAGACAGACTGAGCTGGACTTCTTGCTGTTGGACTAGTAAGTAATATTAGCTGGCTGCTATGTCTTGTGTTGTTGACCTTGCTTGATGTTTGGCTGTTTGACTCACTAGTTTTTGATCATAAGTAATGTACCATTTAGTCTCACACTGCTACAACATGAGTTTATACTTCAAACCTCAGTCAGTGACCTCCGTTCCTCTTTGTCAGTACAGTTTTTTAGCACGTGTTGTTATGATTTTCCACATTGTTTCTCAGATATTCCATGAGGTGTATCTGTTGTTTTTAGAACTGAAACAACTGGTTGGTTGTGGAATGGATTACATAATCAACCATGAAAAGGTGCCAAAAAACTCACTGGTTCGGGTTTTCTTTGGCATTCATCAGGAGTAAATTGAATTTGGATTTTCCTTTGAAAGAGAAAATGTGTTGGAGATTTTCCTCCTGTCTTAGTAGATCAATCATGTAATTAATCAGCAGACTGTTGACTGTTAATTGCAGCCCTTGTCCTTGTCTATCTTCACCTCTATGCATGATTAACAACCTCACTAAGTTCGGCTAATGAGGACAGCTTCTCACCTCTCCTGTGCTCACTGTCGCTCTCAAAGCTTCCATTTTCTTTCCCCTCTTTCGGGCTGTTCAGTGCTGGCATATCAGCACCTTGGCTGGTCCAGCCTGCAAAGCTCAGAGGGATGTCCTTGGACTTGGCCTCACCCCTGCAGAGGAAGGCCATCTGGGACAACCCATGCCCCATCAGAAACACCCAACCGTTTGCCACCAAGGCGATGCTAAGCACCGGGTCATCCCATCGTGGCCGGCGGCCCAGCTCAGGACTTCCTTTGGTGAGCATAACGATCCACACAATCCAGATGCAGGCGGAGAGCAGCAGTGTGAGGAAGAGCAGTATGGCCTGCGCCCTGCCCTGCTCGCTGGCTCCTGTGTAGCTGTAGCTGTACGTGAAACAGGAGCGGCACAGTAAGTGCATGGCGAGGATCAAGCTGATAGCCAGAAGGGACAACACGTAGATCTGCAGCATGACGAATTCCTCCTGGCTGTACTCGCAAGGGTTGTTGTCCCGGACCAACACGAGAATCAGCCACTGAGTAGCGATGATAACCTGCACGGTGAAGAGCCCCAGGGCCACGCCAGCCTCCCCCCATCCCCGGGTAGCTGCGAAGCCTAGCAGAGCAAGGCAGCGAGCCAGCAGGCAGGAGAAAGCCAAGGAAAAGAGCACGCCGAAGAGGAAGAGCCTGGTTGGGCAGGTTTGAGGAGTGAGGCGGATGATGAAGGAGAAGGTGATGGCGAAGATCCCAGCTGTGGCGAACAAGAACATGGACATGCACGCCAGTGTTCCTCCAATGCCGGCGCGTTGTCGCTTTGATGAAGCACAGATACACAGGGCCCAGAACAGCAGGCATAAGAGGAGACCCATGCTGAACAGGAAGCCTGAAGAGGCCAGGGTCTCCAGTACGATACCCCAAGCTGCCCGACGGTCACACAGGTACCTGTAGATGGGGTTCAGTCCTCTGCCGCAGCCTGGCGCGCCCTTCAGGGAAGTAACATTTCGGGAAGGAGAGGAAGTGGTTGTGTTGTTGATTGAGCTGCTGCTGGACTGGCACAGGCAGGTGAGAGGGACGTAGAAGAGGAGGAGGACGGGGAAAAGGGTTCTCTCGGATAAAAAGGCCATATTCATTTAAGCAATCCACGTGGGGATTCAGCCCCTTGTAAGTCCCCTTTGTTACAGAAGGTCCTTTCTCCTGAAACAATAAAGCACATGTCAGCACAAAACCTTTACATACGCATGTATGTTTGACGGCAACACAACGCAAGAAGCACAAGCTTCAGTGTATTGACGGTGCAGAACAAGCAGGATGGAATGGAAAACAGGATAAGACAGAGGTCACAGCGTGAAAGAGAAAAAAGGTGAGAGCTGTTTGACAGCGAGAGTGAAGAGAGCAGGAGGAGGGAGTGCATAAACATGCCAGAACAAGGCAAGGGAGTGTGTTAGCCAGAGCTGAGAACGGAGGAAAAAACAACTGCAGCATAAAAGGTGAAGTTGGGACACGGTAGCAGACATGAAATGTAACTATTCTGCTGCATCAGCTCATAAATCCCCTGTAGGGACATGGAGTTTTTGTGGTTAATATGCCAGCACAGACTGGAGATGACAGAGATATTCACTCCTGATAGCTGATGAACACTTCCTTGAGCTCATAACAGAGACCTTTGTTTCGACGTCAGTGATTCAAATATGACCCAGGCAATCAACTTTGCCCCAAGGCTGGCCTTCGGATCATACAGTGAGGGTGAAAAGTTTACTTTAGGGTATTATCCCCATCTTAAAAGGGCACGTAAATCCCAAAAATGTTGTTCAGTTTTGTAAAGAAAGCAGCTGTACATGTTAGTTTGGTGTAAATCTACAAGAAGCCGCCTCTAAAGTTGGACCAAACCTTTATAAAAACAGAGGAACTTACCTTTAATCCTTTGGGATGCGAGTCAAATTCTTCCCCTTAAATCTCGGTCCAAACGTCTTGGGAGTTTTGAAGTTTGCAATAAATATTTGGATATTTGGCAGCTTAGCGTGAAGAACCTTCTTATCTTGATGATGTGTCCATATCTCAAGCAAACAGGAAGAGTTGGAAGAAACTTGGAAGAGTGGATGGAGTCACTAAAGGTCTGAAGTCACTGCGAGAGAGGCTTGTTTTTACCTTGCATCAACAGGTTGGGCAAGAGCAGAGAAACCTGCACCCCTGCACTCGTGCCTTCCTTTTCCAGACCCCTCCTGTCCTTTCTCTTCATGTCCCTCCCTTAGACTATAGGTGGGGCTGACACACACCTGGAGGTGATGATACATACAAAGACACACACATAGGGAGGAGGGAGAGTTCACTCCTCCCTTTTTATGAATCCATTTTCCATAAAAATTTGCATCCCCTTTCTCCAAACCTGAGCTTTATTTGAAGTGTCTGGAACAAGTTTGAGATATTCTCTCATGTGAAAGACATAACTCAGACAGGGTGAGAAGCACCCTGCTGTAAGGGTGTTGTGGTGAGAGTCCGGCTGAGTCATCATGAGTCTCACCGGGATACAGAACAGGACCGGCCGTCACCTTAGTTACTGGTAAATCGCAGCCACAACATTTGAAACCGGTGTGATAGCTGCGGGATGATTTAGCTGCAGGGGGAGTTGCGTCAACAGAGTTATTTCGACTGTTGTCTTTTACAAGCCCATACGTAACACCTCAACTCATGTCTGTACAAGTAGAGTTTATAGGGTGTGTTCGGTTGAATCTTCAACTCTGAATTCACTCTAGAGGCGTAAAACCTCTTTATAATCATAAAGCTGGTTCGATAAAAGACTACAATGCATGCAAATATGTGCGTGTCCAACAACATGAGCATCTATGTATGAATATAAAGCCTCCCTGAGTCACTTAATCCAGAGGAATCCATGCATGACATCATGTACATATCCCAAAAGCAATCGCACAATTCCCCGTCCCTGTCACTAGGTTGGGCTGTAGCGTGTTTGTGTGCAGTCACTCAGTGCTGATAGCAGATCATTGTTTGGACAGAGAAACCATAGCAACCCGAGTGTCTGGAAAGAGTTTTGATGGATGTTGTTGACTGATGGTGACAGAGGCCATGTGGTAGTGTTTCTGTGGCGAACTTTAAGCAGTTTAAGATCTTCATTTTTCCAATCTGGTTTTTCTTTTTCAACCACGCTAACAGCATGAGTCTATGACTGTTTGTTTGTCAGTGTGTGTTTGTCTGCTATAGTCTAATCCAGGCTGAAATATCTCAACAACTATTGGATGGATTGCTAACAAACACTGTGTGAAGCAACATTGTGTGATTTTCCTACTACAGAATAACAGATCATTAAATCATTTTGATGATACGCTGACTTGTAATCAGATGAATGGTGTCTCTGTCATTCCCATTCTGCGCACCAACGATTTCACTGATTTTGGAGACTGGATCATATTTTATGGAGAAAATGTTTTCTGGTTTTCTCTCTGATGTCCTCCGGCTGCTCCGCCACAACTCTCTGTGTTAGCCGGGCTGCCCAGACTGCGAGCTCAGAGCATCAGGGGAGTGTTAGTGTTTGTATCACAGGTGGTTTGGACCACACCAGGAAGAAGAGCAGGTTTACAGGCCCGGGGCGCAGGTGGGATGTTGACAGGGAGTGGAGCTGGTGTCGTGCCAGAACAGGAGCTGGGCATGTGGGCAATGTAACCAGGCTCAGCAGCTTCTATGGACATAATGACAGAGGAGAAAAGGCCGAAGAGGACGTTGACGGAGGAAGGTATAATATATAAGTGTAATGCTAACATCAGCATGTTACCATCGTCCTTGTGAATGTGTTAGCATGTTGATTAGCAGTTAGCTCAAAGCACAGCTGTTTTTAAGCCCCACAGAGCTGCTAGCACAGCTGTAGACTCTTATTAAACAGTATATGAGGGATTTGTAGGGTAAAGGATTATTCTATATGAGGTCTAGAATATAATTTATTCTCAGTAGACAAACACAACAATCATAAGCCCCAGGATTTACCGTTTGAACGTAGTACGGGGTCGACTTCACTGCAGTTCGATTTGTGAGCAGGACTATATACTAATTACCAGCAGATAATTTATTTTCCTTGTCAAACGAGGGAGAACACAGCTACTTGTTACATGACATTTGCAAAAGCGAACACCATGATTTGTTTTCCATTTCCAACAAAGAGCCTAGTGGGAGTGTGTTGATTTCGGGAAGGCTTAAAATTAGCAGCAATTATTATTAGATGTACTCAGACAGCATTGTAGTCCAGACACAGAAAGGAGATGTCATCAGTTTGAGTTAGATGACTGCTGGAAAATGTGTATGGAGTCACTTTGTTTCTCATCCGAGCTCCTTATTAGGGATATCAAGTCATGATGTTTCCCTTTGGCGTCTTGTGATTTATTTCAAGAACATCGTGTTTGTTTCCAGTTTTTATTCGGTGTTCCAGAAAAGAAAAGAGACAGACAACATGAGTACTAAAAATAAACACATTTTACTGCGCCTATCAGGACATACCAGTTCACACGGTACACTTTCTGCAACGCAAAACATACATGCCTTTTTTGTTTCTCTAAAGAGGGACATGGGTTCAGATAGCAGCAAGGAGAGAGAGAGAGAGATAGGATAAAAAGGGATCCTCCATGATCACGTTGAAAGTGCATTGTCTTTACGGCATTTTGCACGCTCTCCTTGCATCCCTTGGTGTTTACAGTAACCTTGTGCACAAGGAGTAGAAAACACAATGCAAAATAAAAGAGGGGAGAAGTACAAAAGGTAGGACGGAAGACAAGGTAAAAAGGTCCAACACTTAGAGCAAAATATTTACATTTCTTTTAATAGACAGCTAGAAGCAAATACAAGCCAGTGTTAACTAGTGTTTTGCTTGCGTCCATTGCCGTGGGTGAGGAGAGGCGAAGGGAGAGAGGGAGGTCAGGGAGGAGAAGAAGTCAGGAGTTGTACATGGAGGAAGGGAGAGGGAGTAAGGTGTGTAGAGATCCTTTTCTCGTCTTCACTTTTGAAGTATATATATACTATAAACAGTATCATATATAATATAATAATATAAAAATAAGAACATTATTATGCTTTCCATCCACTCAGTGGAGTGACGCAAGAGGTAGATAGACGAGAGGGCATTAGGGGAGTTTGCTGGCAGCCTTATCGTGGCGTGCCGAGTCAAAGTGGAGACAAGGCAGGGCGGAGAGGATTAGATAGAGGAGAGGTGCAGGCAGGCGAGGAAGGCAGGAGGCAGCAGGTTTAAATGATGCCGTATTTGGCCAAGTCGCTAAGCTCCATGTCGCCGAAGGCTTCCCATGGGCACACCACTGTGATGTCTGTGCCAAGACCCTCCATGCCGGGGATGTCGTCACCAAAGCTGGAAGAGAGGAAGCAAAGAGATGAGTGTCTGAGATCCTGATATATGCTCTGATTTAAAGCATACATTGAAATATAATGTGTTTTTTATTTTACCCCTTCTGGCCGGGTTTAGGGGCCTTGCTCTTGAATGTACGGGTCTGCCTCTGCTTGAATTTGGGTGGTCCCTTCTTGGGTGTGGTGGGGCCGGCGGTTCCACCAGGAGCCAGGGCGCTTCCTGCAGGGGGCCCGGAGTTCATTTTTGTTGAGGGTGACTAGAAGACACAAAAAAACATCATCGTCATCGTCATCACACGTGCATTTCCTCAGAGATCACACTTCCTTTTTTCTCTCTCTCTCTGCTGCCCTCTGTTAATCCCGTCTCCTTCCAAGTCTAAATGCCAATCAATGGAGATTACGCAGATTAGTTTAAGAAGCCAGATTAGCTCTAATCCTGCTCTGATTTGCAGTGGACTAATTGCCCTTCTTGAACAACAAGGATGTGCAACAGGAAAGCAACCCCTACTCAGACTTTTACATTAGCTTTGCCTACAGGATACTAAATTAGCAGTTCTATGTCATACTTCCTAACCTAGGGCACCAACCACTAAGTATAAAACCTGCAGTATGTCATTGTCACGTTGACTTCTGTGTTGTCTGATCCTCAGCACTATCCTGCCTAAGCTCTACCTCTCCCCCCCCTTCCCTCCTTCCTCTGACTGCTGACACTGGTAATCCTATTAAGGCAACTTTGAAAGAGGTGGAAAACACCCTGCTCCGGCACGTTATGTAACTCAAACATGTGCGCCCGCCTGCATCAGCAGCGGCAGATCTAGACAGCATGTGGACAGGGTTAACGGAGGCTCCCATCTTTCGGCTCTCGTGTGCGGAGATCTGCGAAGCTGCGCCATTGCCAAGAAGCCGCCCCCACCACCACCACCACCACCACCACCACGTGTTATTAGCCATCTGTTGCTGATTGTTGCCCCCTAAAGTCAATCCTCTTTACACACAACTGTTCTCTCCTTGAAGTTTCTATTCATGCCTTTTAAGACATTTTTAACTACCGTACTTCGACATACAATTTGAGATTTTTTATCCACTTTTCAGGCATTTAAATTGCAACATGGAAGCACCTTGCTAGCACAGTTTTCAGTCAAACCTCAGTCACTGAAGCTGTTCCTTGTATCAGTGTATAGTTTTAGGTAGCAACACACAAACACATATCATTAAAGTCGTCCTGATCATCAAAGTTTAAGTCGTCCACATCTGATTTCTTGCATCTTTTCATGTCTACTATCTACACTCAAAAAAAATGAAACGTTGACTTTAATTAAACTTATTTTGTCAACAGGTTCCACGTAATTGTATTAAGTTATTTCAACTAAAAAATGTTATGTAATTGAACCCCTAAAATAAAATTTTTCAGTTGAAATAACTTAAGTAATCAAGTCGATACAAATAACAATTCAGCTCGATGGAAACATGCAAAAGTTGTAGAAACAGCAGCAGTCATAATTAAAGTTTCATTGATAAGTCATTAAAGTTCTCACCTGTTGTCACAGATATGCCAAGAGGCCACCGCCAATCTCTGCTCAGAGCTACTTCTTCTTGCGCTTGTGAAGTGCGTCATCTGTGTTGTGCTTTTATACCTTCACCTCTAATCCCCACGTCCTCCTCTCACCAGTCACATGGCCCAAACTTCTCGTCCCGACCGGGCCAGCATCTTCTCTCCCCACCTCCTCCTCCCCTCCTCATCAAGTGTCCTTGTTCCCATCACCGCCCCCTCCTCTACCTGTTGTGGAAGTTGGTGTCAAAGATCAATCTGGAAGGATTTGATCGCGGCTTATCCCTCTAAACCTCAGCACGCCTGCATTTAGCTTTAGAGGAGACGACCTACTGGTCGCGTTTCAGGTCCATGTGCTGTCTTCACTGTTGATCCTGTGGAGCCACTAGTGAATATTTCAAACATCTCTTGAGAAACAGCTTTAAATTTATATAAAAATATAGTTTCATGTTACTTAAAGGAGCTTCTTCTTCATATAATAGAAGTTGTATGTTTGCTCTAATCAGGTTTTGGCTCCGAGCCGAAGAGCCAAACTAGCGTTGGACATCTCATGTTCTAGTACAGATGAACTTGTTGTTCCATCAACTACACGTGACATGTCAAACAGCATAAAAGGTGCCGAAGTTTTATATTCACTCTCGGCTTTTAGTGCACCTCATTTCCCAGGCATTTCCTCCAAATTAGACTTAATTACATGCCTATTTGTGTCTGAGCTTCGCAGCATGGGTTTGGCACCCAGTGAGCGAGCTGTGGCCGATGTGGGAGTGCCTGTGGTACAGTAATTAAACTGATTAACACCAGTCACATATCTAGAAGTGCAAAATCAAACAAACTGGACCTGGAGCTTGATCCTGACTATTTTTAGTTGAGTGGAAAAAAACAACTTCAAACTGAGGAAATATCAGGTCGGGATGCATCAAATTCTTCTTTTTCGTCTTCTTTGGACCTGGTGACTGCCTCACATTTCACTTCCAGTGCTTAAGGCCTCGCCTGATACAGGTACTGATCAGGTGAGGCCTTAAGCACTGGAAATGAAATGTGAATGTATCATTCAAATGATCCAACGTGACTCTACATCTACATTGTTGTTAAATTTACTTGGCCTCCGTGTGTGGAAACTGTTGATCTTATGGGAGGATCCCGGATTAGTCTGTTTGGAAGCGGGTCAAACCGAGGAGAGGAACATGACACAACCGCAAGGCGCTGATGGGAAGTTAGTGTAAACAGACATTCTTGTCTAAGCGTCTCTATCTCTTGAAACTTGAGAGACATAAACTTTAATATCGACTCACACAGACAAAGGGAAAACATGAAAACTCACCTTTCTTCAGATCAGTTATTTGGTTTATATTATTTGATTATTGGTGCTGGCTGCTTGTTTCATTCTTCTGTTCTTCATTTCAGGTTTTCTACCATAAAATAACAGATTAAAATGACTAAAAGTCAGTCTCAGATTTACTCTTGTCCGGGGGCTACGTGCTCGGTCATTCTCCCCTTTTCTCTTCTTAGCTTCGTCCGTCAGCGTCCTCTTCAGTCTTTTCGCCTCTGTCATTATGTCCATAGAGGCTGCTGAACCCAGTTACATTGCCCGGTTGCCCAGCTCCTGTTCTGGCACGACATCAGCTCTGCTACCTGGCAGCGTTAGCCTGCACCTTGGGCATGCATGAAAACCTCCTTTTCCCAGTGGTCCAAAACATGGGGCTCGAGAGTTCAGGCAGAGCAGCCGGAGGACATCAGAGGGAAAACCAGAAAACATTTTCTCCATAAAATATGATCCAGTTTCACCAAAATCAGTGAAATATTTGGTGGTGTGTGACTTAGATGATCTGATATTTTATGGCAGAAAGGTTACACAGTGTTGCATTACGTGGGAATTAGAGTTATCTGGGCTTTTAGGGTACTGATGAAAGCTCAGGTAATTTTCTAAGATGAAGGCACTGTATCATACATTGAACAAAAGCAACTTAATTAGTTTCAGGGGCAGGATCACACCTCAACCATGCCATTTCTATAAATACCCTCCTAACCCTCTCCTCCTTTTTCACTCTTGTATTCTGCGCCCTCTTTCTCTGATTTTTTCCTCTCCTTCAGACTCTTCATCGGGTCCTGAGGGGGTCTGTTTTGCCCGGGTGCTATGGTTACCCACGCAAGCATCCCCACAACACAACAACAGATGGAAGAGGTAGTTTCACTTGCAATCTTTTCATTTTTTTTTTCATATTGTTTATACATTTCAATGTATCTTGTTGATGATGTAGTCTTGGCTCATGGGTGTAGGGATGTACCATAAAATTCAGGACCCTGTTCATACGTGTTCTCTACGCTCCCCTCCACACGTCCACGGCTTTTCATGCTCGTATCTTTGTGGACCTCCTCCCACGAGAGCCGTGTATACTCAGTCGTCTTTGCCCCCTCCTCAGTCATAGCTGAGGTTTTGAGGGCACTTTTTCAGGGCAACATGGGTCCTAAAGGAGGACAGGACAATGGCTAAGCCTCTTTGACAGTATAGGCTAGAGATAGGAAGGAGCTGGCCTCTTTAACAGAGTGGACCAGAGTTACAGATCATGAAGGTGTATAGATTGGGAGCCACAGTGATCATCACAAATCTACCATACTGGGCCGTGTGCTGAAACTGTTTAGACATCTGACTTCAAGAAACGGTGAAACACTGCAGAGTCTTGACATCGTGTCAAATCAGTCAGGTCGGTATGTGTCCTGGAAACTTTCCAGAAATGTTGCTCTAAGCACAGTTAACTCACCTAAGCTTGTTTACCTGCCCGTGGCCTCTTTAAACTATGCAGGCAGATGATTAGTCAGACAGTTGAAGGCGGCAACCATGAACCTGTCTGAACTGTACAGCGAGCGATGATCTCTGGATTGTAGGTCAATCTCGGAGAGCCCACCCACCCTCCTTTGCTCTGTCTATGAACAACACGCTAATACTTACTAATTAGATTAACGAAGGGACTCGGGAATGAAAAGTAGCACTGGGGCAGCAATATGACGGACTATATATATATATGTGTGTGTGTGTGTGTGTGTGTGTTACATTTGTGTGTGCAGCATTTACAGCCTGTCAGATTTATCCAAACATCAGCTGACAAATCTGTTCTTTCATGGAGCTCATGAATGTGTGTGTTCAGAGGAAACCATGCTCTTTTTACGTCCGAGCTGTCCGGCTTGAGGACCACCGTATACAATGCAGGCATACACTACAGTATGTATGGGATGTATGGAGTTTGAGGTTTGCTTCCCCCACCCCTGCTAAAAAGCTCAAAGAGACCATGAGTGACTATTCTCGTCGTATGAACGATCAAAAACGTCTAGACGGGACTGAACCGCAGTCTCTCGTGTCACTTTGGACTCGCACTTTGTATCCAAGACAAATTTATATGTTAAAATTCCAAGCCGTCTCCTCAAAAATAGTCAAATGTGACCGTTAGCACACACAGTTTTGAAAGCGATTGAATTACCAAACACATTAACATTCACCCCAAGCTTCCAATCCACTGTTCCCATCAACTTTCTATGGCCAAATTATGACCCGTCTTTGGTGTGGTCCATGTTTGTGGTGAGGATAGGATAGTGGAAATGGTTCTTGATAAGGATAACTCTACTAAATTATGGGTGGAGAGAGAACCTACACCCATGTCTGTCATAAAAACACAACTTCCATCAGAGCTTTGAGGAGAAGCATGACACAGAAGAAGTTTATAGCTTCTATGGATGTGGATATGTTGCATCAAGAGCTTTTAATGGATGTTTTGACTCTTTTTTCACCACCAGAACCACCAGACACGACAAAGTTTTAACAGCCAGCCTTTCAAGCCTTCAAGCGGTGAGTGTTAAAATGTTCGTTTATAATTATTTGACTAATAATAGTCTCGTGCATGAACCACACGTGTCCTAACATGTCATAACATGTCTGCTCCATATGAATAGGGTCATAGAGCTCAGACTGTCTGGATTGCTGGTGAATAAGAGGTCAGCTGGTGGAGGTGGTGGTGGTGGTGGCGGTGTTGACACTTGCAATGCACAGCAGATCATGTACAGCCCTCCTTAAACACACTTCCTAATCCCGTTTGAACACTTGCTGACGCTGGGCACTGACGGCAATATTGACCTCTGACCTGAGTACTGCACACTCATACACCGAGTTGAGTCTTCTCTCATAAACTAACAGATTTTAAATCATGTTGATGTCACACTGACTTGTAATCAGGTGAATGGTGTCTCTGTCATTCGTACGTCTGTTCTCACACTATGTAACTTTGTGCTCCGGGTACGATCACCCACGAGATGTACGTAACGCTTTACGGCACTAAGTCACACACCACCAACTATTTCACTGATTTTGGTGAAACTGGATCATATTTTATGGAGACACATTCAATCTCAGTTTTTTTCCAAATTAGTCGCCTTCACGATCTTTCACGCACCCCCTGGCAACAACAGATCTGGGGTACAAGCACTCCTGGTTGGGCTCAATCAAATCAGTGTTACTTGTGGTCAGATGCATGAACAGTTACATGTAAATCACAGATGCAGTCTCTCTTCTCTTGTGTCTTCAACGGTCAACATGCACAAAAACATTGTTCCATTTTCGCTGAATCATCTGCGCTGCTGTCTGCAGAGACTTCTTCACATGCTGTTCAGTTTAGGCTGATCCATCATAACGAGCTCCTGTTTCACATGAGACATCACTGTGACTCAAAATACTGTGGCGAGGCCTTTAACCAAAATTATAAGATTGAAGCTGATCCCTTCTGACAGGCTCTGGTGATCTGTGTGAATGATTCAAGACCTCCTGATCTTCCAGACTAAAAACTGAATCTAATCTTCCTTCATCCTGTTCAACCTCTTCTCAAATCTTGTAAAGTTTGTTTTGGCCTCCTTCATCTTTTATTCCATTTGATATTCCCATTATATTGATGCTGTGATCTTCTATTTATTCTATGTGTTTATGTTGGTTGTTGTTTTCCTAATCTGTCATCTCTCGTCTTGATTCAGACGTACTCTGTGACTGCTTTCAGATGAGCTACATAAATATATTATTCATAAAGAGAGCAATTGATATCTTATTTATGCTTTTGATATCAAACTCCGGACATCCCTGCTTTGTATTTACATTAATCATTTTAACTCCACTTCAGTTAGTATTCACACGCCTCTCCTCTCCCCTTCAACTGAGAGTCCCTGTCATGACTTACAGAAATTCACTTCAAATGCAGCTAATGATTTTTCTCATTCATGCAAACACATTCTGCATTTCCATTTCCTATCTGCTACGCTCCCTTAAGCTTTGAAGTGCAAAAATCCCTTCAGTTTTCTTTAAGCCTAAATCTTTTACTTTTATGGCAAGCAGCACATTTATTTCATATGGATTTGCCTGTCGTAAATACATTCATTTTTACTATATTTGATTAACAGGGATTTTTTTTTCTTTTCAAAAACGTTACATTAACATTTAAAAGCAATCCCAATTTTTGGTCTCTCTCTGCTGTTGAATAATGAATAATATTTTTGCTTATGTTCTTGCAAGTCTTGTTAGCACTTTGCTTTCAGTTACTTGAGCAGGTGATGATGCCTCCTTTTATATTTTACATTCAGTCATTTAGCGTACGCTTTTATCCAAAGCGACTTACAAAAAAAGGGAAAGAATCAAGGTACAGCGCGGCAGGGACGTGTTAGTGCAGCAATGCTTGCATAAAATCAAGTGACAGTTGTAGAATGGGGATAGATTTAACATGCCCAGTTGTTGGTAGTGTTGGAGAGGAGGTCCTCTCTGAAGAGCTGGAGGTCTTCAGGAGGTTTGTGAACCAGGATGTACAACGGGGTACAGGAGGCAGAGCCAGGCGTCGTTCATTGGAGGGAGGTAACATATGCCTGTATGAGGGCATTCAAGTAGGTGGGTGCAGAACCGGAGACTGCTTTGTAGTCAGTGTTAGGGATTTGAATTTACAGGTGGTCAGCGGGGTAATGTGACCTTTTGGCTCTTTTGGTTTGAGTGAAGACCAGGTGCTCCGCCATGTTCTGGATCATCTGAAAGGGGGTTCACTGTGCAGGCTGGGAGGCCCGTCAGGAGGGCGTTACAGTCATCAAGTCGTGAGATGACCGCAGCCCATGTCAGCCTGTATTTCTTATGTTGTAAAGTGCAGAAAGACACTTTTTACCCCGTTTTTTTTTAAGTCAACATCGACATGTTCTTGTTGCAGTAATAACTGTTTTATCCAGTTTGTCCTTTTCATTGTTTTTGCAAAAGTCTATTTCTGTTCTTTCCATGGTTGCTGGGGATTTTCCTTTGTGTGTCAATGTTATGTAAGACTTTAAGAAGCCAGCGTGCTGAACTAATTGGACACAATTCTCTGAAGGGCAGATTGACTTGAATCTCATTTCATAGGCTTACGTCGTTTGTCGTCATGAGGCATTTCTCAAAACATTTTCAGGGACTGTTTAAGTCTTGTGTTCCTCCGTCGCAGAACAGATACAATAGAAAACATTTACAAGGTTATTTAATTCCACCACCAAATCAACAAAGTAAAGTCGTATCTATAAATACATAAGGAGCTATACAGTAGGAAGTCTATGTAGGAAAGAAACTGTTCTAAAAACTTCTTCCCAGACTTCTGATTTCTGATCTGAGGTGTCATGTCAAGACACAAATGATTTTGATTCTCCTGTGTGAGAATGTTGTACCCTCGATGGCACTTTGCAAACTCTCCTCCGTTTCCTCTGAAACTCCTCGTCGAGTCTCTAAAAATCTGGATTACGGTGCATGAACGCAGAACTTTTTCACATTTCACACAGCACGCTCCCCTCTGCCATAAAATCCTGTTATTTTTCGCCTCACAGACTGAGGCGAGCTACATGGGCAGCAGCAAGTATGTGGGTGTGCAATTATTAATATGCCATATTTCATTTGAGGCAGAAACATTGTGCAAAAGGAAAGGACGTACACGGGGCACAACGAAAGACATATGAACATAATAAAACATAACAAACACTGACATTCATGTTGCACAGTATATGCTGAATACTGTTTCTTGAAACACCTCGCTGCTTGTGCAACACAGATTATATCCATATATTGGCTTTGATGTTGGACAAATTAGAAATAATAAAAAAGAAATAGCAGTTATCTGGATAGTTTTTACTTTTTGCATTCTTGCATTTCAATATGTTTGTACTCAGGTGAATGGTTTTCTGCCCCCCATATATCTGTTTCTGCACTATGTACCATTGTGCTCCATGAGAAGTACGTAACGCTTTACGGCATTAACTGTTTTGGTGAAACTGGATCATATTTTATGGAGAAAATGTTTTCTGGTTTTCTCTCTGATGTCCTCCGGCTGCTCCACCTCAACTCTCTGTGATTTACAGAGTTTTCTGATGGACAGTGAAGTAAACTGCTGCCAACTGTAGCTGCTGTTAGCTAATGTTAGCTCAGTTTGTGAGCTCAGAGCACTGAGGGGGTGTTAGTGTTTGTACCACAGGTGTTTTGGACCACCGGGAAGAAGAGGAGGTTTTTCAGGTCTGGGATGGGGGTGAATGTTTGATGGGGAGCTGAGCTGGTGTCGTGCCAGAACAGGAGCTGGGCAAGCGGGCAATGTAATCTGGCTCAGCAGCCTCTATTGACAAAATGACAGAGGCAAAAGGACTGAAGAGGACGTTGATGGAGAAAGCTAAGAAGAGAAAATGAGAGAGTGAGCGACCAAGAAGCCGCCGGACAAGAGTAAATCTGGGACTGACTTTTAGTGGTTGGTGAGAGCTTGGTGAAATAAAAGGCTGAAAGACAGACGCCGAGCTGGGCTGACTGCTGTTGGACTAGTAAGTAATATCAGCTGGCTGCTATGTCTTGTGTTGTTCACCTTGCTTGTCTTACTACAGTTTAATCTGCAAGCTTTAGAGGCGGTGCTGGTAGGCTGCTATCGCACGGCTATGGTAGCTATTCCCCTGTTTCCACTGTTTTTGCTAAGCTAAGTTAAGCTGCTAAGCTGCTGCCCCTGTAGCCTTGTATTTAACTGACAGACATGACAGTAATATCAATGTTCTCATCTAGCTCTCTGCTAGAAAGAAAATTCAATCATAAAACAGTTTCTGGTGTAAAACCAACAGAGCACACAGATCTTTCTGCAAATCTTTTGGTCGCATCAAATCCCAAATACACAAGCTGAAAAGCATTTTTCAAAAAACAGGTTTAGTTTAGGGAGTAAAGAGTCTCAGTGAGGACAGAAAGAAAGTTCCAGAAAGATCAACTGAGAGCAGAGCGAACAGAAAGAGGCTTACCCTCTTGACCTTCTCTTTGTTTGAAGATGAAATCGTATACAGAAGACAGATGGAGACATGGAAAGATTTCTTAACAAATATCAGTGCTTTCCAGCCTTTTAAACCCAAAATAAATGAGTGATATGTCATCTGCTTTCCTCATTACTTACATTTTAAGTGATTAATCCCTGAGGGCACAGTGGACTCATCTATATATAAACCAAGGAACATCTACATCAAACATGAGGTGTGGGAATCAAAAAAAAGAGCCACGATTTGCTCTGAAATAAGAGAAATAATCGCACGTACTCAGAATAAATTTGACCTAACTGAGGGAAGCGTTAGGGTTTTTTCATCCTCCTAAGAAGCAAAAAAACTCTCTCTCCCTTCACACTTTGGGATGCCCACGTAGTGATAGTAGTCGAGCCAACTGCTTGGAGTGGGTGTAGAGCAACGGAGAAAGGCGAGCACGGGAAGCCGAATCAGTGAAAGTGGGGTCCTGTAGATTTGAAAAAAAAAAGAAAAAAGAGATGGGCGGGTGGGTTGAGGTTGAATGAGGAAGCTGGAACTGTAATCTGGGCTTTAAGGCTTCCATCGGTATTAAAGGAAGGACACTTATTAGATTGGAGCGGTGAGCATTTTCTCCTCTGAGGGAAAGACTAATTGGATATCACCAAATCAGAGAGGCTGACGTTGTCATGACACAGGACAGGATAGCGGAGGTGGATGATGCACACACGGGGCTCGAAAGCAGTGGAAAAAGCATTAATAGTAATTAATAGAGGATGTACACACACACATAGTTGCCTACTGTTGCACAAGACTTTATCAAGCTCACACAGACGTTCATGTCAACATATATCTAGTGAGGAAGAACCAGGAGGCACATGCTCAGGTAATAATGCATGTCTGTGTGTTGGCATGCACAACACGTCAGGTGAATGAATGCGTTTTGCTGTAATTAGATTCACCCACTGCCTGCATATCACACAAATCTTAAGCAGAAGAGCTGCGTTGCCTGCAAATCAGTCCACCGCAGCAAAGTGAGCGAGGAAAGAGAGAAAAAAAAAAGGTGGGAGCAAAAGGGCAAAACAGGTTGAGAATGGATAAAACGTTTCTGACTGCAGAGAAGAGCGATAAAAGATTAAAGAAAGAGGGTTGAATGGAGGAGAAATAAAGGAAGCAAAAGGTTATTCAGTGTAGCAAGCGCTCGGAGGCGTCCCTTAGAGGCTTTCGCGCGCTTGCACGATAAAACGCCGTCCCGCTGAGGGGGAAATTAGTCCTTTGAGTTGACGTGATTTTATATTTTACAGTGTCAGGTGGTCGTGTTTCAGTCTTTTCCTTGCAGCCACGTTCCCTTTAATTTTACATTGTGGAACGTTTCCTGTGTTTTCTCTTCGCCTGCAGACCTGATGAATGCTGCATTCATTTCTGGATTGGAATGAAAGGGAATGAGACATAAAAAGGAAAAAAGCTTATTTATGACAGCACAGATTCATTCCCATATATGTTATAGCATCAACAACTTAATAGCAACGACTCATTTTACTGCTATACACATCCTGACAGCTTTTAATGGGAACATCTGTTTACAAAAAGAGTATCGTGTTCAACGTATTTCAGCACGTGGTGTCTCCATCCAGCTTCTTTTTCTCTCACACACGCACATGTTTGGATCGCTTACACTGCCTGTTTTTGACGCATAACTTGATATACCGCTAATGAACAAGATTAATGCTTATTTATTTGTTTACGTCTTCCCTCGTAGCCCATAAATTCACAATCTGCTCGGCTTCATTATTCAGTCCCATGTGTGTGTGTACGAGGCAGGATACGCCCTTGGCTATAGCTAGACATCCCATTTCCAGCCCCACAGTGCAGTGATGTACTCATTAATACTTAACAAAGTCTATAACAATGTGATGCTGTGATGACCGCTTTTAGGCGGTCATTAAAAGTCAGGAAGCCGAGGAGTACACCATTATAGATGCTATATGTTGCGAGCTGTGAGATAATAAAATCGACACCACGTCGAGCATTATAAATTAGAAAACAAACTCTGTGACCTCGTAAAAAGAACTGCTTAGCAGAAAACCGGTGTTAGATATGATCTGAAATGTTACACTCATGGATGGATTGCTGAACAGGAGTGCTGGGCCCAGGGGACCAATGGTTCATAGATCAGAGCTTCTGTTTGAAGTGGCCATTAACATTTCTTATTGGAAAGTCACAAAGCTCAGTTAAAAGTCTGTAGTGTCCGTAGTGTTGTTTAGCTCCTGATCCTGATCAGAGTCTTTTAATACTGAGTGCTGTTTGTTGTTTTTATGGATTTTTTTCAAATCAG
This sequence comes from Sciaenops ocellatus, assembly GCA_033000465.1. NCBI lineage: Eukaryota > Metazoa > Chordata > Actinopteri > Sciaenidae > Sciaenops > Sciaenops ocellatus. Next base: position 22,361,456 of record CP136877.1, read on the forward strand.
AACAGCAGTATAGTTCTGCTTTAAAGCTACGTAGAAATGTTGGACTGTCTTTCAGCCTTTTATTTCACCAAGCTCTCACCAACGACTAAAAGTCAGTCCCACATTTACTCTTGTCCGGCGGCGTCTTCCTCGGTCACTCTCTCATTTTCTCTTCTCCTCTTCCATCAATGCTGGAAGAACCCTTTTGTCTTTCCACCTCTGTCATTATGTCCATAGAGGCCTCTTTACATTGCCCGCTTTCCCAGCTCCCGTCCTGGCACAAGACTGGCTCTACTCCCCGTCATCATTCGCATGCTCTGCAGGCCTGAAAGCCCAGGCAGCCCTGGCTAACAAACTGAGCTAATATTAGCTAACAGCAGCCACAGTTGGCAGCCGTAAAGCGTTACGTACTTCTCGTGGGTGATCGTACCCGGAGCACAAAGTTACATCGTGTGAGAACAGACGTTCAAAGTCTCTTTTCATCTCTGTTGTGCAATTCTGAACATCCTGCCTTTTTTTTTTTTTTGTTCTCAACCAACAGCAACCTTTTAACCTTGCGAGGCAGCTGAACTCGGAAGGTTACAAAATAACAAACCACCTGCAAAATGTCACTGAAAGAGATAAAAAAAATAACTACAAAGACGACGTGTTGATGAAGACATTCATAATGCTTTGAGAGAGACAGCAGCCACAAAAAAGATGCAAAAATGACTTCAAAGAGACAAAAAACAACTACAAAGATACAATAAATACTACAAAGACATTCATAATGTTTACAGAGACATATCGGCCACAAAAAATGGAAAACTGACTACAAAGACACAGAGCCACAAAACGTCAACCAAAAGAGGCAAAATGACAACAACGATAGATGAAACAACTACACTACAAACAGAATACAGACTTTGTTGGTATTTATGTCTAGTTCGGTCCTGTTTCTTTGTAACAGGACTGTCTTTTGTCTCAAAGTCTGGCCGTGGTTGCATTAAAGTCTTTATCAAATCTGCTCGTGTTAGACTGAAAAATTTAGCTCCAAAAAGCTGATATTAAAAATAGTTTGCAGTAGTAATGCAGAAACCTCGTCTATTAGGCCATAGCACAGAGTGCTGTATCTCTTTTTTGAAAACAGCAGCAAGAATTCAAGATGAATACATCCCATGTGGACATTTAGTTGTATATTTGTACAGTTTGAAACAGTTTTGCTACAGTATATTCTCTTTCCCATACAGTACAGTGAACTTAGACACCTTCCTCTGCGCCCAAATCCCAGCTGTAGGCATGTGTAGCCAAGGTGGAAGTTTCTCTTTAGTCCTTCACCCACTCACACTGGTGTAATGTGGAGACTCAGAGCAGCAAAGAAAGATGGTGTGAGAAACAGAACCCACAGAGAAAGAGAGAAAGAAAGAAGAGATGAGCTTGGAGTGAAAGAGAGAACAATCAAGAAGGAAGCAAGAGGAGGAGATGTTACAGTAAATCTTCAGACGGCGGTCGGAGAGAAGCGAGAAAAGAGGAGAGAGATTAGGGAATAGCACGTTCTCCCTTCCCCGGTTACCACTGTCAGGGCTAATATCTCATTACTAGTCTTAGCTGGCGGCTCTCAGGCAGTCAGGGAGAGGTCAGGAAAGCTCCGGAGAGACAGACTAACAGTGAGGCTCTCTGTGAGCTTAATAGCATAAAAGTCCAGAGACACGGAAAAGACTCTGAGGAATGGTCTCAAAAGAGGATGCACGGGGAGACGCTTTGATATGCAATTTGTATGTAACACTCGCATGACTATGCCCGATGATACGTTGTTTTAAAAAATGAGAGGAGAAGCCAAAAGAAATTTGAGACTTCTCATGCTTATTAGTGTTGTGTCTATCTTACTTTAAGGGGGATTTTTTTTTTTGGTCTTTCATTTGCTTTGGCAGGAGAGCAGAGGAGAGGAGATAGGAGGGGGTGCAAGCACACAGGAAATGAAGTTTGAAGTGAAGAATTACAGTCCTGGCAACAGATCCTAGACCAGAAGGAAGAAAAAATGGACATAAAGGAGTTGAGAGCTCACTCCTTCAAAATAAGTTATATTTATTCTTTGTTGTGTACATTATTTCACTCTATTTAGTCTATATCTAAGCACTTATATTCCATAAAGAGGGCCATTACCACCGGTAATCACTCTTTCAGTCCTGCAGGGGGCAGATGAGCTTCACTCAGCAGAGCTGGGCGATTCAGCGTTGCGTCTATCTGCAGGTGAAAACCTTCCTGCTGCTTTAGTTTTTTTGTTTTTTTTGTCAGTCACTGTGGCAGCGAGGGTGAAAGAGGACAGACAGATTACTGAGGTTTCACACTGCTGTATATGCGACCGCAGCTCAGCATCACACACACTTCATGCATACCAGAGTCAGCTATGAATAAAGTGTGCGGTTTTGTGGTTAGTGGTGTTAGCGTGTGGACTCCCAATCGCCTGCACGGTATTATCTGGGCTTTAGCTGCATTGGACAAAGACTTCTCTGCATAATTGATTAAATGCACACGGAGACAGGTCATGACATGTTATATTCCCCCCGTGCAAACCTCCAATTTATTTGTTTTGCACCATGCACTGTATACAGTATATGACAGATGCTTTTATATCTGGTCAACAGTAATATAATTTCTATCTTTGACCTTCACTAAGTCCATTTTTACCACAAGGGGGCAGATAATCGTTAAACCAAACTCACAGCAACAGAACTTTGTCAACAACACAAGACATAGCAGCCAGCTAATGTTACTTACTACTGTAACAGCAGTCAGCCCAGCTCGGCGTCTGTCTTTCAGCCTTTTATTTCACCAAGCTCTCGCCAGCGACTAAAAGTCAGTCCCAGATTTTCTCTTGTCCGGCGGCTTCTTGCTCGGTCACTCTTTCATTTCTCTTCTTAGCTTCCTCCGTCATCGTCCTCTTTGGTTTTTTTGCCTCTGTCATTATGTCCGTAGAAGCTGCTGGACCCGGTTACATTGCCCGTTTTCCCAGCTCCCAGTGGTCCAAAAAGCCTGCGGTACAGACATTTGGCGCTCCCCCGGTGCTCTGAGCTCACAGTCTGGGCAGCCCGACTAACAAACTGAGCGAACATTAGCTGACAGCAGCTACAGTTGGCAGCAGTTTACTTCACTGTCCATCAGGAAACTCTGTAAATCACAGAGAGTTAATGCGGAGCAGCCGGAGGACATCAGAGGGAAAACCAGAAAACATTTTCTCCATAAAATATGATCCAGTTTCACCAAAATCAGTGAAATAGTTGATTGTGTGTGATTTAGTGGCGTAAAGTGTTACGTACATTTCACGGAAGATCGTATCCCGGCACAGCAGGGAATGCTGGCAGGGACCAGAGCGGGCACCAGAAGCAGAGGGCAGCAATCCCGAACTCAGCAGCATCCCATTAACACTGCGGATCGACTGAGGCCAGTTTGACAACAGGGAATGTAACACTGAAGTGATTTACAGTGACTGTAACTCCAGGCAGGTTCAGGTGGAGACAGGAGAGGCGTCAAGGGGACAAGAGCAAGAGGGAGGTGGAGTGAGATGCAGTGACAGAGTCAGAATATTTTTACCATTTTTAAAAAACATTTTTTGGTCCCTGATCACTCTCCAACTGAGAAATTGACTACTCAGCACTCATGATTATGTAAATCCATCATCACACGTCCTGCCTTGGTCATTCAGGGATACAGCTTCTCTGTCGAGGTTGTACCTCTTTTCTTTCGGAGCGTGCTACCCTAAAATAAAATGACAGCCGAGACAATGTGAGTCTGAAAGAAGCTGAAGGGGTTGTTGGGTGCAACCGGCCGGGCCCCGTGGCTCCCTGTCACTCTGTGCCACCGGCTTGCCTGCGTGTCACTAGTCAGTCGCAGACGATGTGTTGGTTCACCGCTTGGCCTGTTGTGTTTGTGGCTGCATACATGTGATTACACTGACCGCTTTTGACAAACACAAAGGGAGAGGAAAAAATAGAGGGCTGGGGTAAAGGAAACGTGGGAAAAAAAAGACAGATAACACACAAAGAGATGAGATGTTTTAATGTCACATCAGTGTTGTGGAAGAAAGAGGGGAAGCGGCATGGAGAGATGGAAAGAAAGGAAACAGAACAGGTCATTAAATGTGGATGACAAGCTGAAATGTCAGTAAGAGAAGAGAAAACATCGAGTAGATTGACATATATGATGGAAAGTAGCAATGTTAGCGTCTATTTGGTTCTAGAGCTTGTGATGTACTCACTCTGCTAATTGGTGATCTGATGTAGCTGGCGAGCTAACAGCAGCAGTAGCTCAAACATCAAGCAGGTGCAACAACACAAGACATAGCAGCCAGTTAATATTACTAACAGCAGTCAGCCCAGCTCAGCGTGTCTTTCAGCCTTTTATTTCACCAAGCTCTCACCAACCACTAAAAGTCAGTCCCAGATTTACTCTTGTCCGGCGGCTTCTTGTTCGCTCACTCTCTCATTTTCTCTTCTTAGCTTCCTCCGTCAACGTCCTCTTCAGTTTTTTTTGCTTTTGTCATTATGTCCATAGAGGCTACTGAGCCCGGTCATATTGCCCACTTGCCCAGCCTCCTGTTCTGGCACGACACTGGCTCCGCTCCCAGTCAGGATTCCCCTCTTCCCGGTGGTCCAAAACTTCTGCATTACAAACATTAAAACTCCCCCCTGGTGCTCTGAGCTCACAGTCTGTGCGGCACGGCTAACAAACTGAGCTAACAGCAGCTACAGTTGGCAGCAGCAACACCATTCACCTGATTACAAGTCAGTGTAGCATCCACATGATTTAAAATGTTATTTTATGGTAGAAAAGTTACGCAGTGGGGCTTTAGAAGACACCTTCCTACCATCAGCTGGGTTAAGGTAACTGCTTCTTTTGTGGAGCAGTTAATACTCTGACAGAGGAGGTTAAAAAATGAATGGTGCAGCAGAGTTAATGAACTCGGATAGCTTCCTCCAGTTTGGTCTCTCTGGCTCTCTTTTCCCCGCAAAATGTCAACACTATCAAAACAGCTCGCTATTGGTGAAATATGCACATTAACAGGTCCGAACTTCACCCGAGCTGAACTTGATGAGACGGCGCAAATCAGATTTACTGCACCTGTCAGCAGATCCACTAATCGTGAGGGTTTCATTGGAATGAATCAAATTGGCCGCAAAGTTTGATAGTTTTAAATGCTGGTGTGACAAAACTAAAACAAAAGCTGTATATGTGTTTATATATGTATGTATATACCGTATATATCCCCATATATACCCATTTACGTACTTTGTCTGGCTGTGCTCAGTCAGCGTGAAGTCCAGCTGTAAAGTTTAAGTTTAGAATCCCAAGAAGAACCGATATCGAGTCCAAGACTTTGGGCTTTGCATAATGAGCGGGAATACGTAGCCAAGAGGAAGAGATGCAGAACAACAGTGGAGCAATTTCTTAAAAAAAAAAAAAAAATGGAGGGATGGTGGAGAAGGAGGAGGAGGAGAATGGGATGGTATGAAAGATAGACAGGGAATGAGGAATGAGAGAGATTGAGAGGGAAAGACAAGAGAGATATCTGATTGTTATTTATAGATGAGCAGACCGTTGCAGTTACCATGTTTGCGGTCATGCATAACGATCATTGTGGGGATCTTGGTGGAGGACATTCCTCTGTGAAAGCACAGCAGATAGCACGGAGCTGAGTCTTTCAGAGAGGGAGATGCTGCTTGTGAGCGCTTGTTTGTGCTATCAGTTTGTGAATGTTGTCCGATGCAGTGATATGTGTGCGTGTGTGTGTGTGAGATTCCTGACATAGGTAGGTGGGTGCTGGTTGTATGCCCTGCAGGTCAGTTTGTTAGAGTTGGCACCACAGATGAGCAGTGGGGCACCAAAGTAAATAGCACATAAAAAGAAAAAGTTGGATAGTGCTCTTATGAGAAACAGAAGCAGATTATACTGAGCTATGCAGCAAGTGAAACACACGCACACATATACACACACCTACGCACTTAGTCTCACACACACGTTTGCAGCGTCTCCTGAATTCACCCCAGCTACAGATACATTGAAGACAAACGTGCCATAAACTAACAGATTTTAAATCATGTTGATGTCACACTGACTTGTAATCAGGTGAACCGTGTCTCTGTCATTCGTACGTCTGTTCTCACACTATGTAACTTTGGGCTCCGGGTACGATCACCCACGAGAAGTACGTAACGCTTTACGGCACTAAGTCACACACCACCAACTATTTCACTGATTTTGGTGAAACTGGATCATATTTTATGGAGAAAATGTTTTCTGCATCAGCTCTCTGTGATTTACAGAGTTTCCTGATGGACAGTGAAGTAAACGGCTGCCAACTGTAGCTGCTGTTAGCTAGTGTTAGCTCAGTTTGATAGCCGGGCTGCCTGGGTTTTCAGGCCTGGAGAGCAGCATGCGAATGCTGACGGGGAGCAGAGCCAGTCTTGTGCCAGGACGGGAGCTGGGCTAGAGGGCATTGTAACCGGGCTCAGCGGCCTCTATGAACATAATGACAGAGGTGAAAAGACAAAAGGGTTCTTCCAGCATTGATGTAAGAAAAGAATAGAAAATGAGAGAGTGAGCGAGCAAGAAGCCGCCGGACAAGAGTAAATCTGGGACTGACTTTTAGTCGTTGGTGAGAGCTTGGTGAAATAAAAGGCTGAAAGACAGACGCCGAGCTGGGCTGACTGCTGTTGGACTAGTAAATAGAGTTGTTCCGATTCCGATACCAGTATCGGAAATTGCTCCGATACTGCTGAAAATGCTGGCATCGGTATCGGCGACTATTGGAGTCCAGGCACCGATCCGATACCACGTAATTTATTAAATTAGTAATCTATTTACTGGTTAGCTCCATTAAGCTCTTAAAACAGTGGCGCTGTGCTGCAACCTGCAGCCTGCTGTTTTAGAGGGACGAGGAAGAGTTGATCACGTGACACAGACACAACAGACACACGTGTGTCTGAGCCGGTTGACGCGAGGCTTGGAGCTAAGCTAACTAGCAGCTAACTAGCACTAGCATATCATGTCAGCGGTGTGGCAGTATTTCACGCTGGATGATGCTCCCACCAGTAAGACTGCGACATGCAACATATGCAAAGAAAAAATCTCACGGGGTGGCACGAGTGTTGGTAATTTTAACACGAGCAACTTGATTAAACACGTGAAGAGGCGTCACGCTTTTTTATACTGTTCTAGTTAAAAATAAATTTAAAAACAAATGGCTTGAATTTACTGTATTTATTCATGTTTTACAAAGGGTTTAACATGAGCCAGGCCTTACCACAATGATAATCATAACACAGTCATGCAGGCGTAGTATGATATTTTTTTATAACATACTGGTATCGGATCGGTACTCGGTATCGGCCGATACCCACAGCACAAGTATCGAAATCGGTATCGGGAGGGAAAAAATGGTATCGGAACATCTCTACTAGTAAGTAAAATTAGCTGGCTGCTATGTCTTGTGTTGTTGACCTTGCTTGATGTTTGGCTGTTAGCAAAGTTGTCAACTCGCTTGTTTTTGATCATAAGTAATGTAACCATAACAAAGACACGTGTACAGCTGTCCATATTTAAGACAGAAGGTGGATTAAACTCTGAAACTGGAGGCGCTAAATCACAATGTTGCTTCAACAGCTCACAAAGCCACTAACTTCCTGCCTCACACGAAAACCAAACCATGGAAACGAAAAAACACAGAGAACTATGCTCGAAAGTTTCTTTGTGTGTTATCTGCGTGGGATATAGATGAATATAGAACAATATTGTGAAACGTATCACTGAAGCATAAACCCAAAATTATGCAGGACTCAACCTGACTCCATTCTCTCGTACGGCGGCAAACTATTTCCTAATTGGAATTATATGTACTTATGTGATCTCTCTGTAATCACAGGCTGGCTGCAGGAGCGAGAGATTACAGTAAATGGAGGGAAGGAGGTGAGACACAGCACAGCGTTTGTCTTTAACAGCGTTCAGCCGGCTCCTATTTCCCCCACCACCACCACCCACCAGCAATCACTTTGACGGTTTAAAGATTTGTCATTGCGAGTGTGAGGAGTTATTTAAACAGGATTAAGGTTGGAACAAGGAGTGGAACACAATCTTTGCACAATTTGGAGAGCTAAGATACTCTGGATGATGAGAGTGTATAAATATTATGAGTAATTTGTGCTTTGAGATCTGAAATCCACTCGATTCAGCCAGAGGAATTAGCAATCCAAACGTATTTCTACTCACTCGTGTAACACCAAGACTTACATTACTAAAAGTAGAAGCTGTTCTTTATTACCAACATTTTTATCACATGTGTCTGGTGCTATATGTCACCCATACATCAGTATCTGGCCCAGTGATTGCCAAAAAAGTCATTTTTGACTTCTTCATGGTATTTTAGAGATTGTCATTTCCTGATAAACCATAAAAAGTTGTATTTGAGAGCGTGTACTGAATTTAAATATCGAATGAAACTCTTTCACTCTTATGACAACGCCGGTGCAGAGTGATTCCTGTTTGATGCAGCCTATGAGTGACTCTGAGGGCTGCTAAATGCATCTGATTACAGTTAAAAAACACAACTTTATAACTTCATTCAGTCATTTTGGTGAAACTGGATCAGGTTTTATACAGAATATATTTGCTCCGGCTGTATGTGATTTACAGTTTCCCGATGGACAGATAGCTTAAGTCTAATGACCTGCTAAAGCAACTAACCGGCAATTAACTGCTGCTAACTGACTCTGCCTGTAACAGAACCCGGCTCAGGAGCTGGACTGGACCGAGCCTCTGAGACCAACAGGGAATAATGTTACACTAGCGAGGTGATTTACGGACTTACATGATGGAAAGATTGCTAAGTAGCAAACCGCTAACTGTCATTAGCTCGGTCAGCCGTGTAGCTAACTGAACTGACTCACCCCCCCGAGTTGCCAGGAGCCAAACCCGGGAAGAAAGCCACCTCATAGGTTACCCGATTCCCTGCCAGATTGGCCACCGCTGGTTGGTTCAGTCCCAGGTCCAGCTATGTTGACTGGAAGGTAGACACTGACACCACACAGTGCTACCTGCCAGGTATAGCGGTGGGGGTCCCTCCATCTGTTTTACAAGAAACACGTAAAATTGAGGAAGCAAATAGCACTCTGCTTTTCATGAAGATTTTAGGAGATAAAGGGAAATAATCTTTAGACTTATCTGCAAGTTGTAAAGTTGCATGACAGAGGTTTAAAAGAGTAGTTTGACAGTTTGGGAAATAGTCTTCATTTTCTTGCTCCGAGTTACAGTACAGTGAGGTAAACCAAAGCTACAGCCAGTTAGCTTAGCTTAGCTTAACATAAAGACTGCAAACAGGAGGGTATAGCTAGCCTGGCTCTGTTCAAAGGTAACTAATTCACCTACGAGCTCCCCTTCCCACCTCATTTTTTTTTGTGCAGTCCCTAACCAACTGCTGGCTCCAGCTTCATATTTACCCAAGCAGCAACTTACGTGGCTGGGAAGTGAAAGTGCCAAAAACTGCAGTTCCTCAAACGTCCACTTGAGACTGGCTCCAGAAGTGAGCAAGTCCCCATGCTAAAATGTCCAACTTCACAGCAGAAATAAACATGTTTACAGCCTGGTACAAAAAACAGTTTTGGTCTCTATAGCTAATTTTCCCGTTCATGACAACTGTACTGAGGGTGAATTTTTATACAACTCACCTGTTCAAATTATATTAAGGCTTAAAGTTATGCTGAATTAAGAGCGTGGACGCTTTGATTGACAGGTGGATGTTGTTACAGATGGCTTGTTTGAGCAACCAGGCTTCATTCAGCCCAACCTCAGGTCCGCCGATAGTCTACGTCTTTGCTCATTTATAGATTAGCCGGGAGGCGGAAGAAGCAGGACTACCAACATGGCGGCGGCCAGAGCCACCACACCGAGCTTCAAAATGGCTCTTCAGAAACCTCCATACGCTGTCCATTCTTTATACTGAGAGTGTATTTACCTACAGACATAAGAGTGGTGTCAATCTTCTTATCTAATTCTAGGAAAGAAAGCACAAAAGTGTCTCACAAAATGTTGAACTATTCCTTTAAATCTGTGCATTTTTCCTTGAATTACAAAACAAACCTCTATACATCACTCAGAGTTTAAGAAGTCAGTTTTTTGTTGTCTAACTGTATATGTTTCTCACACAAGTGCAATGCTTTAGTGCTTTGGGTTTCTTTCCTTCTACATGAAGGCTGCAATGCCAACTGCCTAAATCAAAGTTCAAGTCAATGCCAAGTAAAAAACATGTCTTATTAATGACTTTTTGTTCTCTTCAGCACAGAGTATGCAGACATGAAGGTGGAGCTGAGGGTTGGTGGAGAGGTGAGGTTGGTCCTGAAGTGGTACATGATCCTTGTTCACCACATGCTTACACTGTATGCTTTGGAGCTTGTTATTTGGTGAAGAAGCCAGAGGGGAAAAAAGGAATCCACCGACTGACTTTGCAAAAATAAAGCTAATAAAAATGTTTCTGTTCGTGTGAAATCACGTGAGGCGTGAGGATGCATGCGCCCTGCAGGTTGCCAGTGTTATGCAACAACCGTGAATCTACATGAAGCTTTCGGTTGACGTTCATGTGGCAGAATTCACAGCGGCAGGACAACAGAGACCATCAGAGGCTGAAAAGAAGGAGGACAGTCCTGAGTAATGTCTGTCCTTCATCCAGCCTGGCTGGATCTCTCTCCGTCCCACGGGGGGAAGCTAGCTTACATCACATGATGTTTTCTATCTGACTCACTCACTCCTTAATGTGTCCGTCTGTTTTTAACTCGAATTTTAAAGCAATTAAGAAAATAGGACATAAAAATAGCAGGAAAAATATCTGAGTTTTTAATGGCTATGCTGGGTTTTTTTGGGGGGAGTTGTTGTGTCTGACCGGCATGTAACCACAGAGCAGCCTGAGGTTCACCTGCCCAACCACTTAGGGGAATACAAGCCTGCACAGACAGGTTAGAATATGTTTTTGCAGACATTATTTAGATAGTTTACACATTTGTGGCCATGCACTCATTATGAAATTCACTTTATCACTTCTGCATCGTTTTCTCCTGCCAAAGGCTCATTCTTTCCTTTCATTCCTCCTCCTTCCTGCACTTCTCCCACAAGCAAATCTCCTGCTGTCCTAATGTTCGGACTCAATAGAGCAATTGTCTCCTTTCCGAGGTCCTATTACATCTTTCCCGTCCTAACTGCCTCACCTGAATTACCCTTTTTATCACCTCCTACTCCTGTAATGACCCCTCTCTTCAGTTCAAGCCCAGATGTACTGACTGTGCAGGTGCGCCCTGTTAGTCACAACCATCATGCTCGCCTCCGCCGGGCGATTCACATCCTGTTTTTCACTTCCCTCTGTTTTTCATTTATCTGGGCCTCTGGCACACTTCACTGCTTACAAAAAAACATAGTTCTGGCCCTCTATCGCGCATTCATAACATTTCTCAAGAGCTAGATATTTTGTTACACCGCACAGACACGGGAAGGCGGTGAGGTGGAGACCCGTCCGGACAGGACATTAACTGCATGAGAGGGAGTGAGAAAAGGGAAAAGTACCGAAGTAGCACGGAGGTAAAGAGACGGGGAAGCACATGAGGAGAACAGAAGAAATATGACTTTAGAGATGGGCATAAATAAAAGAGAACATTGGGAGGAGAAGGGTGACCGTTTGACCATTTTTTTCCATGCAATCACCCTCTCCATCTTTTCTCTTTCACCCTCCTGCCAGTCTCCTCTAAGTTTAAATCCAAACTGCCTCGACTGAAGTCACAAATCCTCTCTACCAAACATTTAAACATAACATCTCCCCCCTCCCTCCCCCTCCTTTGTGTTGGTATCTACCGCGTGGAAATTGTACATTTAATATCTGCATTAGAGAACCAAACCGCTGCTCAGCGGTTCCAGAGTTAACAGCCTAATATGACCACATCACTGGATATGTCTGCGGCGGTTCCAGCACCAAAAACATCCAAGACCGCAACAACATGTGCTTTCTCTCTTTCTGACTCCGTCGCTCCGAATCCTGAATTCCCCCTCCTCGCCCTCTCTCTCTCTCTCTCTCTCTCTCTCTCTATCTCTCTATCTCTCTTTCTCTTATCTGTGAGCCAAGTTTATCTCCATCTTTATGTCTGTCCTAATGTTTATCCATCTGTCTGAGTCCCGCTGATTCCTGGCATGGGCTTCTCTCCTCCTATTCTGGTTTGTTTACTGTTGGTGAGGGTCTGCTTTCACACAGCTATTCGCAGAGAGTTCAGCCCGAGCCAAATGTGATGCTGTGTGTTACGTAACTCTCTCAGATATACAGTACACCTTTGGGGATGTTGTTTCTGTGTGTGACTGCTGCGTTAACTTTAATGCAGACGTACTAAAAACTTACTTAGCTCTGTTTTCACATGGAATAACTTCAGCACCTCAGAAATGTTCACAAATATACGTGTTCAGAGAGTAAAGTTTCCCCCCAAAAAAAAGGTGGACTGGCATGTGGTTTTATACTTAAAGTTCACGGCCTACATGAGATCACAGCTTCCATTCATGAAACTTGAACTCCTCACAGGTCCCTTTAAACATAAGTCAGTGTAGTCCGCTCTCTGAAACAACAAAATGACTTATTGTAGATGTTTTTCAGAGACAAATCGGGGTCAGGAAAGTTGAGTCAGCTCATGTTGTGTCTATATGCTGCATGGTCTTTTCATATCATGCTGCCATGCTGGCAAACAGCAGCGAATATTATCATGTATCTGCTATGAAGCGGGTTCCCCGTGCCAGCCTTCCCTCCCCCTCACCCTCACCCTCACCCTCTCATGTGTACCTCCACCCCCTTCTTGTTTTTCTCCTCACCCTCACTGTCATCTACTGTATTTTTTCTCAGTGAAGGCGTGGGAGTCGGGGAGAGAGTGAGCTAATACCCCCGGTCTGATTGAATGGTTGGAAAAGAGTGGCTGATGATAGCACGCAGAGAAAGGGAGGAGGGCTAAGAGGTGGTGTTGGTAGGGGGGGGAAAGGAGGGAGTCGGTGGGTAGAAAATGAAGGGGTGGGGGGAAGAGAGGTGAGTATAAAAGCCTTGCTGTGAGGAATTAGGAAATATTCCTCAGGAAAAAATACACACAGAGAGATATTTCCAAGACTTCTAACTCCACAATTATCTTTCAAGGTAAGTAACAAACAAATAATCTCTTAAAACTTAGTGAAAAGTTAAGGTTTGCATCTTTTAAACAAGGAAAACTGCAAATTCTATGTATTACTTGATGTCTAAGGATGCATTTTTGTATATTTTTTTAGTGTACTGCTGCAACATGCAGTCATCATAGTACAGTAGGCCTTCAGTACTAGTGTGTTTGTGTAAAAAGTTCTCAATATGTAACCTCAGCTCGGCTCTGTGCGTATCGAGCATCATACCTGTGGCTTTTTTCTAATGAGGTGGACACATTATTTCTGCGGGGAACATGAACGCCACTAGAAACCCCTACTAGGACTCAGACAGGCATAAAACTCTGTAGACACTGTTGTCAGCACCTAAAACACACACACACACACACACACACACACACACACACACACACACACACACACACACACACACACACACACACACACACACACACACTCGTCTCGATGTCAGATGTCCTTGCCAGTCTTTGGAAGTAGCTTTTTTGAACTTGGGGCCCGAGGCTTTGCTGTTCTGTGCCCAAGTCTGGCTTTTCGGCTGAAGCCAAGATATGCCCGAGGGGCTGATGCTTTCAGTGTGTGTGTGTGTGTGTGTGTGTGTGTGAGCAAACGCCAGAGAGTTGTGTGTGTGTATGTATGTGCGTGTTTATGTATAATGAAAGCTGCTATTGACGGTGAAAAAGGACGGCTGCTGAAACAGAATCCCGTCCAAATCCCACAAACAGAACATGGGGATGAAAGCTTTTCTGCAGTGCAGGCATGCGAATAAAGTGTGTGTGTGAGAGTGTGTGTGTGTTACAGACATCTGGCACTGAAGTTTGTACAGGTGTCCCGCACGTTACCGAAGGTCACTTATGCATGCGATTGAGTGTGCGTGCATACACGTGCATGAGTATACCTGCCTTTTTTTATGATTGTAACTCATCTCCCTGCGTTAAACTTTATTTGGACTTGATTAGTTGGCAGTTATGAAGCTATTCACGGCCACAGGTATTCTCTTATGGTTGTTCTCTATAAACTGAGGTTCCAGCTATTAAATGCTGTTTGTGGATTGGCTCTAACTTAAACTGAGTGCTCTCCAAAGACCTTTGGACACTTTTTTATCTCTGGAGATCTTCAGTCTGGTCTTAAAATATATCCTGGTTTGTGTTTGTCACCCTGCAGAAATTCTGCGGCAGCTTGCCAGAATATACATTTATATATATAAATACATGTATACGTGTACAGTGCAATGTATATTGGTGGCTTATGGTCTGGTTCAAGCCTTCATATTCACAAAAAACACAGGAAATGGGTTTAGAAAGTTTACCACTTTCAGCAATCTATCCCTGCTCGTGGTCTTTCCCATTCACCCGCAGTTTCACAAAATCTGAGCCACTTTTCTCTTATTTTTCTCCTCTAACTCTTACTTAGGCTCTGCCACGACTCACTCAAACACCTTTCTCCTTCTTTTTTTCCCAGCAGACAGGCAGATAAACCAGAACCCACCCCCAAGGATGAGGAGCCTTCTTCAGTTTCTGGCACTCAGTGCTGCGATCACTCTCTGTGTCTGCTATGGTACAGATCCTCCCTGACATCTTCACTTTTCTATCATTCAGCAGTCCATTTATCCATTTATTTATTTATTTTTAACGTTTACGCAGTGATTCATCATTTATGATTAACACGGTTCCATGTTTTTCCCGTAGACTCTCATGAAAGCACAGAATCCGAAGAAGGTGACTAAACGTTGTCTCTCGTTTATGGAAAAACATGCATGCAATTCTAACAAATAAGACTTCATCCATGACGTGTCATGTATTTAAATCTCCTTTCACTAACATACCCTGAACATTTATTTCATGGTGCATGTTGGGCATGCCTGACCGGATTTTTGTCTAGTAAAATGTTGTGGTTCCAGATCTGTTTGTGCCTCCACACCAAGCCAACTCGTTCATGACGCCACAGAGGGGCAACGTATACAGCCCACCCAGGGGGAACGGCCACAACAACTTCAACTTCATGAGGTACCGCAGACATGCATACAGAGCACATTCCTTTATCTTGTACATATCCACAAAATATAAGAAGAAATGCAGCAAAACAGAGACTGGCTGTTTCTGATTTCAATTATCCTCCTTGTTCTCACCATTCTGCCCTCTAACTGTCTCCGTCTGCCTCCCCAGGACGATGAAGTCTCCAGCGGAGAGGCGTGCAGAGACCTGCGAGGACTACTCTCCATGCCGCTTCTACGCCTACCGCCACGGCTTCCAGCAGGCCTACCAGAGATACTTCGGCTCCCGGCCTCAACCCCAGCAGAGACCAGCAGCCGCGACTCGCCGATACTAAACTCGAGTATCATATCTGTCGCAGGGTGTGCAGAATGATCTCATTATCGTCTGGAAATGAGTGCGCGTGCCTCCATTCCACATAACTTTTTATATAATTTATGTAGCTGTTTTTGTGGCCTCTTCTGGAGACACATTTTATAAACACAGAGGCCTCCAGCGTGGCTCGGCTGTTACAGTAACCCCATCATTATACACATGTAGAAAATCACAGCCCATCTCTCGTGTAATCTCAGGATAACTTTTATCCACTATTATCACACCTCCCCAGCATTTATGAGCTTTGTGTGACGTGCTTGAATGAAATGTTTCACTCACTATCCACTTTCTTACATTATCCATGTGTGTATCCAGCCCAGCGCTGCTGTCACTGATTGTTTCCATTGCTTTGATTTGAAAAATAAAATTCACTTTACTGGGTTTTGTCTTAATCCTGTTTATGCCATTTGTTTGCCACATGTGGGATTCAGTGCCAGCGCCAATTTTCAGCTCTGTGTTTCAAAGGCTAGGCTGAGAATAGCGGTGGAGGGGTATGTAGGGGTAAGTTAGGGAGTTTTACATGAAGGCCTGTGGAAGTATTCAAGTTGTTTCATAAATTTGACTTTATTACATTAATACAGATGTATTAATGCATGAGCAGCATTTCACTGTTGCAGCACGTTGAGACCTAACCCTAACTCTAACCATTAGCCAGTGGTGGAGTGTAACTAAGTATATTTACTGTACTGCAGTATATATATTGCACTGAAGTACTGCAGTACTTTAGTGCAAAGTCCAGGTGCTTGTACTTTGGAGTATTTCCATGTTATGCAACTTTATACTCCCACTCCTCCACCACTTACTTGCTTTCTTTCCAATTCTTTCCCCATTTTTCCTCCCCTTTCATCCCACTTTATATAATTATTTTGAATATTTCTGATAAACTGATGGATGAAGTGTTCCTTCGTGGATTTAGAAAACTCCCCTACTTCTTAATTTGAATTAACTTTTTAAAAGCTGTCTTGGATTAGCTGAAGACAAGCTGTTTTTCTGAACTCACTGTAGATTAAACTTGCCAAAGTTAGTTCAAATTAAGTCAACTTTAAACATATACGGCAGTAAAATGCAACATACAGTAACATTAATCTAAAAACATCATATAAAGTAGTGAACACTGACCATTTTACTGCTCAATAATTACTTTTACTGTTGATACTTTTAGTACATTTGCTGAGTATAGAGTAGAGTATTTTCACTGTATGCTATAGCCACTTTATTTAGTTCCCATCAATGCCTTATTAATTGCTTTTGTAGGTGATTGCTAAGACCCCAGAGGGTTAAGTAAAGGATCTGAACACTTCTTCCACCCCTGCCTCTACCTAGTTTAGTCCCGGCTCCCGATCTAGGGGACGTGCCCCTCCAAAAGTCACAAGATAACCCTGATGGTCATGAGAAAGGAGAGAAAACGCGGAGCTGTACAAATGCTATTTTTTATTAATAACTAGGCTTTGCTTTTCTTGGATACAAACAGTTTGTTTGAATGGAACCATCTGAAAGGATTGTCGGGTGGAGCTGCTCATGGATATCTGAAACATGACGAGGTGACTCAAACTGCACAACTAACAAGCCAAAAAATGTTCAGAATAATATGCAAAGAAGCCAATTACAACTACAATGTTTACAGCTGAAAGTTGCAGGAAAGTACCTCAACCCTACACTGGAGTATTCTCCTGGACTAAATCCACCACTGGCCTGTTGAGGGGTTAAACAAGGACACATATTACTGGAAGCACACGAACCCTGCTGATTTCAATACGTAATCAAGATCTGGTTTCTTGTAATCTCAGGAGGAATCTGAACAATTCAGCACACACATCTCTATGTCAGAGTCCTCTCTGCTGCAGACACTCGTGCAAAAGCAAAGACGGGTCAGACTCAGCACACAGTAGACGTCAGCATGGCACAGTCCTAAACAGACGGTCATGTTGGATTGCTTGTTTTTCCTGTGCGGCCACAGGGCCGCAAATGTGCACAATTAAAGCTGTCCTGAGGTTGAATCCTTGAAGTCCGTCCCTGAAAATGAGACAAGCAACCAGCATTGACCCAGACGGTAAAATTACACCCCATATAATACTCTCAGGACCAGTCCAGAATCTAAATATCCAGTCGAAAAAAGCATAAAATCATAAATTAAAGAAGTTCAAAGGATGGCTTTTGGAAATTTAACAATATGCTACATGTAGCAGCTAAAGTTCATCAGATCTGGTGCTTCAGTATCAGCATTTCCAGCTCGCTTTCTAATAAACCAATAAAATACAAAAGATGTTTTCAAAGATTACAAAAGCACCCTTCAAGTGGCGACTTGTGTTTTAATTAAAACAAAATGACAATGTTCCACACTACTGTATAGCTTTCCGCCACTTTATTGGCAAACCACCCACTTGATTTTACAAAAATATCTCCCCACATTTCAAATTACCCGGCTACAAATCTTCAAACACGCTGGGTTTTGTTTCTAAATGCTGCTTTCTTTATGTAGGAAATCGCCGCGGTTTGCAATAAAACACAGAGCCCTCGGATTAAAATCATGTCACATAATGTGGGGTGGTGGTTTGTCCGTTTCAGTTTGCGTTACATGGGTTTTTCTCTGCCACATGCACTTAGTGACCTACATGTAAAAGTGTGCAGGTGTACTGTGAAACTCTGTCCTCTCCAGGCTGCCAGCTGGCACTGCATTCCTGAACTCTACTTTTTATTATTCTCACTAAAACTGACTGACAAGTGGTGACTTTAACCGCAGCTAAATCAAGTCATTCTTCATCTTTTTTTAGTGTTCAAGCATGCAAATTCCATTTTTTACTACTTTTCTCTCGTTTATACACAAAATGTAGCCCAAAAAAGGGATACACATGCAAGCAGTGACTCTATCTGCTTCCTCAGCAGGAAAACTTTCATTCAAACACACTTCCACTTGTTGATATGTGTGGCTGTGAGTCACCGACATTGGTTTTCTCATCACCTATCCTTCAAAATAAACACCCACCTTTTAAAAAGCATTGTCTCTCTGTGTGTATTTACTCATGTGAGTGTGCAAACCTTCATATAAATATACTTTTTGTATATGTGATTTTTTTTTTTTTGTGGAGGTGTGTATCTCTGCATCTGTGTGGGTGTGTGATACATGATTCCCCAACCAATCACATACCCACGTCATGGTGAGGGCCACATCTATAAAACGAGTGGGTATCTATGTATATATGTGTAAGAGAAAGAGGAGAGTGACAGAGCTGCTGAAGTCTCCGGTCCTACTTGTTGCCTGAAACTGCAGACGGTGAAGAAAACAAAGCTGAAAGATGAAAACTTTGGCCATCCTGGTTCTCTGCTCCCTGGCAGCCATCTGTCTGACTTCAGGTAGGAGCCACACGACACCAGATACTAGAGAAGCTCTTAATTAAAACTGTATTATTGTGTGAGTTCAAGGATGTGTTGCTCTGCAGGCAAAGTTTGTAGTAGTAGTTTGTACTGCTTAAGTAAAGACAGAAGGTTGAATTAAAAGGAATCACTTGAAAAGGTGACACTTCCTGCACTGAAAATTTAAATAATAAATCATTATACTCATATTTCCCCTCTCATGTTCGTCAGATGCCTCCGCTGGCGCCCAGCCTGCCGGTGACAACCCTGCTCAGGGAGGTAAGAGCATGATTTTCGACTCTTTCATCATATTTGAGTCAGATGATTATAGCAGTTTGGCTAAAAAAAAGATCACAGGTGCTGCTTATATAAAATAATACTGATTATTATATTAAACATTTCTAAAATCTTCCTCTTATGTTTTCTTTTCTTGAACACTGTTTACATATTTCTTTGATTATATATATTTTATTGTGCTTTTAACAGACTAAACTTGTAGAAGACAGCTCTCCATGTGAGAGGCAATGTAAAATATAACATTTGTAATAAACTATATATGTCTTATAATACAAATTCACAGAACACAGAGAGCAGATCCAGAGAGAAAATTAAATCAATCAACATGAATAAAAAATCAAATTAAAGTTACTTCAACTCAAAAATGTGATGTAATTGAACCCCTAACCTAACATTTATGAGTTGAAATAACTTAATACAATTATGTGGAACCTCTTGACAAAATAAATTCAATTAAAGTCAACATTTCATTTTTTAAAAGTGTATTTCATCATGTTTCAGTTACCCTCCTGTCCTTTTAATGATTTGTTTTTTGTCTTCCTTAAATCTAAATGCATCCTGACTTCTCTCATCCAGTTTGCATGAGTTCGGGTTGTTGCCTGTTTCCAGTTAAGTAGAATTAATGTACGTGCCAGCAGACAGTTAAATATACTCCAAACATCAGGATCTACAACACCAAAAACAACCGTCGGAGGGTTTAAACCAACATTTCTGTTCAATACCTTCCCTCAGATCAGAGATTAGATGAACATTTTGTTTGATTTGATCCAAATTTGACTTACAGCAGTTGTTGATTTCTGCTCAGTTGCTGCTTACAAGATGAATCTTCCTCATGCAACAGATCGCGTTTGACTGATAAACTGTGCTTATACATTCAGACTAAACTTGTGTTAAATGTGCAGGTTTGTTTATGGAGAAGGATCAGGCCTCTGCAGTGGTGAGACAGACAAGAGCTGCTAAAGAGTTGACCCTGGCACAGACTGAGAGGTATGTCACACCTCCTTTGTGGGCCAGCATACTTTCATATCAAATCCAAAAGCATGTGCACTGTTTGTTTTATGTCTAACATAGTGCCCTTATCATGAATAACAACATGTACTGCGTCCCTCTCTCACCTCAGCCTGAGAGAAGTGTGCGAGACCAACATGGCTTGTGACGAAATGGCGGACGCACAGGGAATCGTCGCCGCCTACCAGGCCTTCTACGGACCACTCCCCTTCTAAGAAGCCGAAACCAGGACAACTGACTGCTCATCACAACTTTTCATTATCATTAAAATTATCACCTTTGAGCTCTACTTTTTTTTTTTCTTTGCAGTTAAGCCAAAAAAAGCATGAGAAGACATTTCCAAATGTGTGCCAGCGTGTAACACTTGTTACACAAATCCAAAAGCCTGTAGAGTAGTGTGATGAAATGAAATAAATATAAATAAAACTCTGCTGTGTGTCTGCTCTTGTGTTCTCACTTTGACAAGGTGTGGCCACTAGATGTCCCTCTTGTGACATCCAGTTATGTGAAGAGTCCCAGAGGAGTCACAATGAAATAATGCATACAACTACAAGACACCATCATTGATTTAATGGAGTAATCTGTAGACAAGCAATACTACGATTTGCTCCCCTGAGACAATCGGTGGATTTTAAAGGTACCTTATCATTAGGTAACTTAGGTTCGCCTCAACCACACCTCTAATCACCTGTTAAGCAACATATACCTGGCCTACCCTTCTGGCCCTGTTCCCTTTTCTTTTCCTCATCCCTTCCTATTCAATCCAGTGTGAACCTCTTCCACATCTCATTCTAGGTGCTGCCTAGGTGGAAACACACCTGAGACAGGACCCTCCCTCCCTCTTTTCAGCACATTCTCCCCAAGCGCCAACCTCCATGGTTGTGAAATGAAGCGAACGTGCCAAAAACAGTTCCAGTTCCTCGAAAGACAATCTCCATAAGTCCCCATGTTTAAAACTTCACAGCAGAAATAAACATGTTTACAGCCTGGTACAAAAAACAGTTTTGGTCTCTATAGCTAATTTCCCCGTTCATGACAACTGTACTGAGGGTGAATCTTTATACAACTCACCTGTTCAAATTTTATTAAGGCTTAAAGTTATGCAGAATTAAGAGCACGGCCGCTTTGATTGACAGGTGGATACCCTTATGGCTTGTTTGCTTCATTCGACCCGCCTCAGGTCCACCGACGCTTCTCGTCTTTGCCTATTTTTGAATTAACCGGGAGGCGGCAGAGGCCATGTTTTATACAGTCTATGGTTCTCTCAGACCAGCCTGACCGATGACCTCCCACCTTCACGTTTTCCCTGCACATCTACATCCATTCACTTGTCCTTAACAAACTCCCATTAAGCCTTTAAAATGAACTATTGTTGTGTATTGTTGTGGTCCTTGCTAATGAATAGTTAGCATTTTATCTTGGGGTGGATTTTTTTTCCCTGACTCTGTTTCTCGAGAGTGTATTTCTGTTTTGTTTATACAACGCTTTCCCGCTTTCTCATCTCGGCCTTTATGATTACACAATTCCAGTATCTCGTCAGACAAGTCTATCGTGTACCCTATCACAGATGAAATTACTGTGTTGCTCCTTACTTCAGTCTCTTTATCTTTGTCTATCTTTACTATTGCAAAAGGACAATGGTGACTTTAAAGTTTCACAGAAATAACTGAGCTGTTTACACACATGGTGTGTACTATTCTAAGACGAACATATATATCTATATATAACATAAAATGTCACAAAAAGATGGTAGACATTTTCAGAATACAGCAGGAGGTAATTGTAGAGTGCAACTGAATAACTGTAACTGCACAGGAGAAAAATAAGTAGACAGCGTAATAAATATAATTAGCGCAGGACAAAGCAATTACACAGCGTAGTATCAAGTGTAAAAGGTTTTAACAGAGTCCTGCACACTCCAAAGGACTTCAATCTCTCCAGCAAGTGATCACGACTTTGGAGCTATCAAATCATAACAATGTTTGTGTGTGTGTGTGTGGAGAAGTGAATGCAGGAGAAAAGACGAAGAATGATAAAAATGAGGAGGTTGTTTGAGCAACGCTGGCAGTGATACGGTAAACAGAGATGTTAGACCTGTTAGCTTACTATTAAAAGTGTTTTAATTCTGTTTTCTGGTGTGTTTTTTTTGTCTCAATTTATCAAATCAAATCAAATCAAGTTTTATTTGTATAGCCCAAATTCACAAAACACATTTGCCTCAGAGGGCTTTACAATCTGTACAGGGAGTGACACCCTCTGTCCTTAGACCCTCGGTTCGAGTGAGGAAAAACTTGCCCACAAAAAAACCCTCTTAACAGGGAAAAAAGGTGGAAGCAACCTCAGGAAGAGCCACAGAGGAGGGATCCCTCTCCCAGGACGGACAGACGTGCAATAGATGTCACATGTACAGAACAAATCAACAGAGACATATTGCACAATTACAATAAATGATAAAATGATTACAGTATACAGAGTACACAGAGATATGGTAACAATAATGACAGTAGTAATATAAGTAGTGGACGTCGTGCAGGACCACAGCAGCAGCCACGATCCACGAGAACCTGCTGGACGAGAGAGCACAGAAACTCCGGGGAAGAAGTTTAGTTTAGAAGTTTAGAAGTTTATGTTATTGATCTCATTCAGACCATCCCTGAAGCCTTGGAGAGCTTCATAACACGTTCCATTTATTTATTTCATTAGCATAAAAGTATAAATGACACAAAACCAAATGAATAAGCTAAATGAACTAACTAACTAAAGCTCGGTTAGCTGAGATTGACACCACTCTCATGTACAGTATGTGTGGTAAAAATGTAGCTAGCGCAAAGCCTGGGGCCACAGGGGGAAGTCAAGATTTGTGTTATGCTAATGAGGAAATTAAAATATAAATGTTCCTTGTGAATTTGGTTGATTCCCGCAGCTCAGACCAAAATATAGACGTGCTGCCTGTCTGTTTCCTTTGCGTTCCCCTTGGAGTTCCCCTTTACCATGGATACCACACACAGTATTACTGTTGACTAAAAGGCATCCTTGATTTGTTCGTGCCTGACTGGTTTGTCACAGACAGTACCTGTTTGCTGAGGGAAAGAATGGCTTATTGGTGAAGCTGTACAGACACTTGGGAATGTCTGTGAGAAACGTGGCATGTGAGAGAGCAACACGACTTGGCAGCAAGCTGCAGTTTCCTTGTTTGTGTGTTTTTTACCTGGGTGGCTGGCACGCAGTGTCACACTTTGAAACATGCACCTTTGTGGAACCAGAATTAGGCCAGCGTTTCTTTCTAGTGCTTTAAATTACAGTTTCCAGTGCCACATTTGTACTGTGACATATACTATCACATTTTGTCATAATATTTTGCCATTTTTTGCCTTCATTTGAGGGGACAGCTGAAGACGGATGACATGCAGCAAAGGCTACGCACATGGGGCACCCGCTCTACCAGTCGAGCCACCCGGGTGTCTCCAAATAATTACATAGTTTAAAGGTACAGTGTGTAAGATTTGGGGCCTCTATTTTCAGAATAAGGCAAACATGGAATATAATATTCATAACTATGTTTTCATGCATGTATAATCACCTGAAAATAAGAATCTTTTTATGTTTGTTACTTAAAAAATATCCTTTTATATCTACAGTGGGAGAGGGTCCCCTTTCATGGAGGCCGCCATGTTGAAACACCTTATTTATACAGTAGTCCAGAACAGACAAACTAAATACTGACTCTAAACAGGGTCCTTAAAGTGTTGTTTCTCCTTTACATTAGGAAGGTGAGGGTGATGTGAGGAGATTACAATGCAGTGATTGGACCACTAAATGCAACTAAATTCTACACACTGTACCTTTAATAGGTGTAAGATTAATATCTTATTAAATTTAAAATTGTTATTAGTATTTTTTTAAAGGTCACAACTTTGAGTTTTTCTGGTTCTATTAATAGACAATAACAATGATGTGTAATGGAGACAAATTCTGGCTTTAAAATTTGATTTACTGCAGAAAAAAGAAAACATGTTAATCTTATGTTGGATCACAGTGGTCCAAATGAGTGCCACAATGATTTTCACATGAATGTTGGATGAATGGATGAATTTCCATGAATCTTATCTGATCTTATCTTATCTTATCTTATCTTATCTTATCTTATCTTATCTTATCTTATTACTTTGTTTTTTCACCAAATACCTGCAAATTAAATGACCTTCCTATGAGCCTCAGCTGCACTTTAGTAGTACAGGCTCACATGGCGTAGTATAATTTCATACTCGATGTTGCATACAGTAATGAAAGAAGTACTTCATTAACAGGACAAGTGTTCATTCAAATAGTTACTTATTTAACAATATTAAACTAACAACTAAATAAAATATAATAAATTGAGAGTATCAAAGGAGAAAATACTCATCATGGGTTATTATGCAGAGCAGCCTGTTTTTATATTATTGGATAATTATATTATTGATGCATTAACATGATGACTTTCATGTTCATGCTGTAGTTGAGCTGTAGCTAATGTTTAACTGTTTTATACATTGTTGTGTGTTTAATTTAACAGTGTATTGTGTTTTATAAGCTTTTTACAATGCTTTGCGTGTAAACTCCTTTTCTAAAAATGTAACTAGTAACTATCTGTCAAATAAATGTTGGGAAGTCGAATAAAATACAATATAATCCTCTGAAATGAATAAGAGAGGACGTTTAAAAGCTTGTTTATATTCTCATCAGTGCCTAAAAATAGTTTTTTCACCTTTGGTGTCATGTTACTATTTGCAGAACAACTTTTTACGTCTTCAATAAATAACATTCCAAATGTGCCCCACACCTCCTCCTCTCTTTTATAACTCATCTAACGTGTTTGTCTTCAACTTGGGAAGTCCCATTGCGTCACCATGAAAAAAAAAAGCTTCATAAAGACTGAGCCTGCTGCCGATTGCTCATTTGAGATCCGAGAGCAACGGCAGGTCACAATGATGAACCTGTTAACGTTTGACAGGGAGAACAGTGAGCGTATCAAGGCTGTGGAGAATTCATTTGGTGCATCAGGCAGACCCCTGTCCAAACCAGGCCGGGTTCTGATGGGAGAGGGCCGTCTGATGAAGCAGGGTCGTCGGAAGCCCCAGCCTAAGGTTTTCTTCCTCTTCAATGATATGCTGGTGTACGGCAGCATCATTCTGAACGGCCGCTGGTACAAAAAACAGAAAATCATGCATCTAGGTGAGCAAGTCATCTACAGAAGTGTTGATCCAGTCAGACAGAAAATGTCATTCGAAGAGAAAAATAATGATCAAACTAAACAAATGCATGTATTTTTCATCGCCTTTTGACCTTACTTAGATGATTTAATGCAGGTTATTGCGACTAATACAATACTAAAAAAAGAAGATACTGCATTGATGCTGGAGTTTCGAGGCATATTTCTGAAACCTCAGCCTATAAAACCAAAAGAATTGCTGAACACCACAAGAGCAAGTCAGAACATATGTTGATTTGTACTTAGGTGATCTCACTATCACCTCCAACAGAGGTTTAGATTTAACTACCTAAACTCTAATTTACACCTGCAGTCTCCATGATATGAATCAGAGGTAGAAAAATGAAGAACAATAATTTGATATCTTGTTTACATTCCTTATTTTTTTGTCATTTCAGAGGATATCCAGCTGGAGGACTTGGAGGACGGTATGGAAATGAGGAACCAATGGCTCATCCGTACACCACGCAAGTCCTTCTTTGTGTCTGCCTCTACACAAGAGGAGAAGCGGGCCTGGATTGAACACATCGAAAGCTGCAGGTCAAGCCTGCTGCAGGGTGGCATCTGCCAACCTTGCTCCAACTTTGCTGTTTCGTGGATCCCAGACCAGGTCGCCTTCAAATGCATGCGCTGTTTAATCAAGTTCACTCCGACCAAACGTCGACACCACTGCCGAAAATGTGGTTTTTTGGTCTGCAATTCCTGCTCTAAACAGAGAGTAGTTATAGACCACATTCACCCCACTAAGAAATTGAGAGTCTGCAGACGATGCCACAACGAAGATGAGACGTCTCGCTTGAGGGGAGACAGCACTGGAAAGAATAGCTCAGAGGAGGAAGATGTGGCAGCACTCAGTGGTGAAGGGGAGAGAGGGGAAGTGATTCACACTCAAAGCAGCTGGCTGGACACTCGGATGGGTACCTGGGGACACACAGGCATCTATGATTACCCAAAACCAATGCATCTGCGGCCCTAGTAAAACATCACCACATCAAGACTGCTCTCTCAGACGTGAAGCTTGTTAAAACTCCATGGAGAGAGAGAGAATCCTGTATTTATACCTTTACTACTGTTACAACTGTACTTTTTACACTGTACTTGTTTCAAGGAAACACTTGCTGCGAAGTAAAACACAGCTGTATAAATGTATCAATGTAATTATTATTTGATGTCAGAGGATGTTGAGAAAAAAGTTTATTCAGTAAACTTTTTTTGCTGTTTATGTGTAACTTTGTAACATTTGCATTTGGCTTTGAAATGATTTATGGACAATAAAGTACTCACAAACAGAGATGTGTGTCTGTTGTGATGATGTTGGATGTACAAATCTTAGATTTTCTGTCATAACTGAGACACATTTTTCTTCCTCAAGTATTAGTTATGGAGCTCCAAAGTGTCGATAATAAACAAATAAATAACCACATTAATAAATTATGGAAAATGTTTATATGTAAAAAAAATTCTCAACTCATTATACAACTTAACTTAACTAAAATCTTATTTCCATAATCACAGAATTTTACAGGACTTCCTTTTTATTTCATAATAAACCTTTTATTTCAAAATTCCCTTTTTAAAAGTCTTCTTTTACTTAATAATGCTGCACATTCTACCTTCCATTGTCCGCTTGTCCAGCTCCTGTTCTGGCATAACACCGGCCCCACTTCCCCATCAGAGGGTATCCAATCGACTGGTGGGACTGTTTAGTAATTTCTTAAATCATTTCACAAATTGTTGGTTCAGTTATGTTTTTTGCACAATTTCTTCATTATTTCTTATTGCATAACGTCTCGCTCTTTACACATCAGGCTGAAATTGTGACATTGCTTTTTCCAGTTTTATGTCAGTGTGAATGGTCTTTATCTGCTTTATCTTAATAAGGTCACTACTGGCACCAATACTGATGCACTCAATGTATAAAACCAATAGACACTGAGTTGATAACTGTACCTTTAAATACATACTAGTAAAGTGTTCATGCATAAGCTACTTTGAACAGAAGTAGCCTGTAGAGACCAGAGCACTCAAGAATTAGAGCAGTGATTTTTTTTTTTTTTTTGGCCTTTTTGAGCTTTATTTGATAGAGACAGCTGAAGAGTGACTGGAATGTGGAGAGAGAGAGAGAGAGACGGGGGAATGATATGCAGGAAAGAGCAGGTCGGATTTGAACCCTGGGCTGCAGCGGCAAGGACTGAGCCTCTGTACATGGGGCGGCTCCTCTACCAACTGAGCTAAATGACACCCCAGAGCAGTGATATTTAATTGTGAAGGAATAACTGGTGCTTTACTCAGATTTAATTGATTGTACTTCTAAGTGAATGAATTCCCTTAATTATATAGCAGACATGCTAATGTTTGGGATTAACGTTTACAGTTCTGCGAGGGTGAAACTTGGACGTTGCAAATCTGCGTGGGACGAAGCGTTTTTGTATACTACTGTTTCCCTGTCTGTCTATCATCACCTCAAACCTCGACTGGAGATGTCAGGTAGTTTCTGTTGGGGGTGGCTTTGCCAAGAAGAAGAGCGGGGTGTGGTGGTTCGTGATAAAAATGTTTGAAAGTTTGTTTTGATGATGATCTAACATAACAGTCTATAATTGCTGCATCTTCCTTGGCGCATACTGGAAAACCTCATTTAAACATCCAACAACCTCGATTACTGCTATTGATTCTGACACAAAGGGGCTGATGTGGGCATGATGTTCACATGGATTTGGACATTTCTTGAAGGTTTAATTGGACTTCAATTAACACATGATGAAAACTGTAACAAAGCCAAATCCTCTTTAAGCACGGGTGAGTCATGTCAGGGTGCTGTCAGACCTGTTTGTCTCTTCTCAGAAGGAACAAGGAAACAACCTTTTACTGCATAAAGACTCAGTGTGCATCTATCAGGCATTTTAATTATTCCTATTATTGACCTTGATTTTACAGTAGCTGTATAAACGACTTCTCTGGTTATTATTTGGTTTAATTCATGAAAAATAGTTAACCCTCCCTGGTGTGTGCTCCTATTACATATCCATTTTTCCATTTTCTGTATAGCTGCTTATCCTCATCAGGGTTGCGGGGGCTGAAACCAATCCTGGCAGGCGTTGGGTGAGACGAGAGTACACCCTGGACAAGTTGCCAGGTCATCACAGGGCTGACACATAGAGATAAACAACCACTCACGTTCACATTCATACCTACGGGCAATTTAGAGTCACCAATTAAGCTAGTTAAGTGTGCATGTCTTTGGAGTCTGGGAGGGAGCCAGAGTATCTGGAGAGAACCAAGACAGAGAGAACATGCAAACTCCACAGAAATGACATATTACACAATGTTCCAGTGAAAACATGATTATGATATTCACTTTATATCACCTCACACTGCAGATAATGCACAAAGTATAATTGCCTTTGGTGCTGTGGAAAAAGCAGCATGTTTGACAGTCTACATAGCGACATCTGTTGGTAACTGTGATATTATATTGTAGAGTGAATACATGATATCCCTGAAACTTGTGTGATACAATGAGGCTTTGTTTAAGGTGGTTAGGTGGTGTGCTGATACTTGACAATGATTCTTGACGTCTGTTTCAAATGAAAGTGATGGTGTGTTTTTTTTGCTTTCATCTACTTTAAGGATTAGAGTGTGTATGTTCAGTCGATGTTGAAAACGGTGCACTTATACACACAATAATGGCAGGTAGTTTTAGACTATGTTGAAGGTTTAATTTGTGTGCTCTATTTACAGAATATGGAAGAAATTTAATATAATATACATATGTGTGTGTTTTTATTAGTGTGTAATAACCTGAAAATGAAAATTATTGTGCTTTTGCTACCTTAAGATGATCCTTTTATATCTACAGAGGGGGCAGGTTTGTGGGTTTTTCGGGGGGTTCCCTACTTGCTTAGAAAAGAAGGGAGAGGCAAGTTCTATATTCTGCACACTGGACCATTAACAAAACATCAAGTCATGACTGTATGTGATCACTTCACTCTTAATAAAGCACAAGAATGTTTGTCTGATTGTTTGAGACTGTTTTGTCTTAAAGCTCTCAGCGTTATTTATAATTAGACTAGATTCTTATTCTTATAAATACTGGGTAGGAATAAAACTCTCTAATCCACACAGGAAAACACTGCAGGTATAAAATGTGGTGGGGAGAATTTTACTGAATTTAAGAATGAAGTTGCTGCCACCTTGTGTCTCAGAGACAAGCAAACATGCTGACAGACTCAGAATTAAATCCTTTATTTTCAGTGAAACCCCTGAACTC
This sequence comes from Sciaenops ocellatus, assembly GCA_033000465.1. NCBI lineage: Eukaryota > Metazoa > Chordata > Actinopteri > Sciaenidae > Sciaenops > Sciaenops ocellatus. The sequence goes on from CP136877.1 coordinate 22,391,160, forward strand.
TACTGTTTGCTTATTAAACCGTCTGCTGTTAATGAGAAGAGCTGCTGTAATTGAATTCAATGAAGCTTCCTCCACATGCTGTCCTGCTCACGCCTGCAGCGGCTTCTAACAACAAACTATAAGTCAACTGAACATCCACCTCCAGCCTCGACAAGCACAGCCTCTGTCACGCCTACAGTAACCAAATGTTTCACCACCCAGTGCCTGCATCCTCCACCAGTAAGCCACAACCCAGAGCCTCCAATTCCATTCATCACTCAGTAAATTTGTCCTTGTTTTTTATATACTCTTATACTCTTCCTTTTATTCACCTCAACAATAAACTGTACTCGTTGAACAACAGAGACGCCCTGAACAAAGTCATCTTCACTTGCTGAGGAGACTGAGATCATTTGAAGTGTGCAGGACTCTATTAAAAACTGTTTATGACGCTGAGGTTGCATCTGCAATAATCTGTGTAGTCATCTGCAGAGGGTAAAGCACGGAGATGGACAGGAAAATACTCAATAAACTTGTTTAAGAGGCCAGCTCTGTCCTGGACTGCCCTCTAAAATCCACAGAGGACGTGGGGGAGAGGAGGATGTTAGCAAAGCTGACGTCAATCATGAACAGCTCCTCTTACATCAGCCTGCATCAGACTGTGGGGGGCTCATCCTTCAGCAATGGGCTGCTACACCTACTGCAGGTCCTTCATTCCAACAGCTGTCAGACTCTTTAACACCAGCATGACATAATGTAGCACTGTTTGCACTGCAGTGCTGCTCAAAGGTTTGTGAACCCTACAGCGATTGTCAGATTTTTTTGTAAAAAATACTAAAATAACCTTATTTAATGTTAAGTTATACCCCAGTTCACAATACTGACATTCCAAATACTGGACTCAAACTAAAGAAATTGTTATATTGTCATTCTTTATTTTAAAGGGGTTAATTTAAGAAAAAATCATATTTCATGGGTGCAAAAGTATGTGAACCCCTTCAGTTAACGGGATATTGCAACTCCTAACCTCAACCAAACGGTTTCTGCAGTGACTCATCAGTCTCTCACATCTACTTTGGAGGATATTTGCCATTACCAATGTTCTTGTGTCTCTTGTTAATATTTTAGAAGGCTGTCCACTTCTGGGCAGAGTTGTAGTCTTTATCCAGTGCTCTCCATTTGTAGATGATCTGCCTCACGTTGGAACGATGAAGCTCAAATCTTTTTTAGATGACTTCATAGCGACCCCCAGACAAATGTGCCGTCACTACCCTCTTCCTGAGGTCCTCTCTGAGATCTCGCTTCCTCTCTGCATGATTGACCTACATGGGTTCACCCGGGTACGACTAAAGTGACCTGGTTTTTATCTCTGTTTGAATCAGTGATGCATCATTTCATCCCTAAACATCTCTGAAGTTATTGGTCCATTTAAGTGGTTAATGTAGCCACCAGTTTGTCCCACCAGATTCTCACTTAACTGCTTGTTTTAACCAATGCAGCTCAGGGTTCACGAACTTTTGCCTCTACATAACCTGCACCTGTTATTTCATATAAAAAAATAATGGTTAGAAGAGGGTCACAAACTTTTGAGCAGCACTGGATATTTCTAACTTGTATCCTGTTTTTTCGTGACGTCACGTTGCTTCTTCCGGTGGTCCCGCTCGCGGCTGTAAACATGGCGGACGGCTAGCTTTGACTGTGTTCGGTCCTGAAAGACTTTTTTTTTTGTTAAATTTCAGAGCTTCAAACGAGCCGTTTAGTTTCCTACTCCTCCTGGTGCCCGGCCAGCCAGAGGGGCGCGTTGTTTGGTAGGGCTCTACAGGTTTCACGTGAATAGAAGGTAAAGTGACGTTTAGCTTCATGTGTTAGCTGCTAACGCGGCCCTAGCTACAAGCACAAGCTAATAACGCTACCGGCTAACTCACCAGCCAAAAGCTGCACGACTGCAAGAGATTTATTTATCTGTCACACTGGATTTACTGGATTTAATTTGTTTACGGACACCCGCTACATTTCAATACACCATATCTCACACAGAGAAAATTCTATATCGACTTTAGCCATGCGTTTACTGTCAACTTTATGTTCACTTGTTAGCCAGCTGCTAACCGTCATACTCAACAGGACGTGCAGAGTTTATTCTTCTAAATTAAATTAAATATATCGGCTATAATTACGCTAATAATGCTACAGATTCTGTGTCTAACAGATATTGTTATCACTACTTTAGTTTATTAACTTTATCAGATATATGGTGGCACCTATGGTTTCATTTCATCTGTCATATTTTTATTTCTACAGTCACTTTCTGTTTTTTATATAGTTTTCTATTTGTGTAGATGTTTAGCACGGGTTAACTTCTTAACACAGTTATATATTTATTTTCTACGCAAATGTTTAACTCCTCTGTACATATTTAAATGCTATGCAATGTTTAATTTCTCTGCAAATGTCTCATTTTGCTACAAATGTTTAATTTCTCTGTACAAATATAAATTTAGATCTATCTCAGGTTAATTTTAACATATGGTTACCGTGTTATAATTTAATCCTAATGTATGTTCAGTGTATGTTTGCATGCTGCTACTGGATGCTTGAATTTCCTTCAGGATCAATAAAGTATCTAACTATCTATCTATCTATCTATCTATCACTGTGCAGGGTGAAGGAGACGAACCGGCACCATGGGGCGACGTTCAACCTCCTCCACCAAGAGTGGGAAGTTTATGAACCCCACCGACCAGGCCAGTAAGTACCGACTATCATAAACCAAGAGCTGGTTCCTCTGGTACAGACCTGCTGAAGAGTTCTCAATCTATTGCTGTCAGAATGATAACCAGTGTGCACTTGTTCTCCATCTTCTCTGCAGGAAAGGAGGCCAGGAAAAGGGAGTTAAAAAAGGTATTCATGGCCTTTTAAGTGCAAGATTCACTTTTAATACAGCAGCAGTGTTGTGTGTGTTGTTAACGTTTTGCTTCATTTGTGAAAACTCTTAGAACAAGAAGCAGAGGATGATGGTGAGAGCGGCGGTGCTAAAGATGAAGGACCCCAGACAGATCATCAGAGACATGGAGAAGCTGGATGAGATGGGTGAGGGGGTGCTGAATGTTTATGTTACTGTTGAGCTGGTTAAAACTTAGTCTGTGGCTGTATAAAGTAAAGCTTTTTCTTTTTTAACACCTTCAACAGAGTTCAATCCAGTCCAACAGCCTTTGCTGAATGAGAAAGTGTTGAGGGACAAGAGGAAGAAGCTACGTGAGACGTTTGAGCGCATCGTCCGTCTGTACGAGAGAGAGAACCCCGACACCTACAAGGAGCTACGTAAACTGGAATTGGACTATGAGACCAAACGAGGCCAGCTGGCTCTCTATTTCGACTCAGTCAAAGTGTGTTTGTGTTTTTTTTATTTCACTTTTAGGATTTGAGAGAGGATGCTTAGGCTTTGTGGTGACTCTCTGTTTACTATCATGTGTGCTGTGTCCTCTTTTTCAGAATGCAGAGTCAGTGGAGGTCGACAGTATCCCTTTACCAGACATGCCTCACGCCCCCTCCAACATCCACATCCAGGACATCCCTCTACCAGGAGCTCAGCCTCCATCCATACTGAAGAAGAGCACCTCTTTTGGGTAGGTATTATCCAGGTTAACTCAGTGTGTGATGCTGCTCAGCATCACTGTGCCACTGAGGTAATTCTGTTCTTACGTGTCTCTCAGTAAAGGACCTCTGTCGTCATCCACTGGACCGGTTTTGGCAACAGTTCCTGGTGTGCCACGTCTACCTCCAGGGAGGAAGCCTCCTGGGCCTCCACCTGGCCCTCCACCTCCACAGGTCCTGGCACTGTACGGCATTCCTGTTCGAAGAGGTTACGGCACAGACATAGGTAACTGTTCCCTGAATGACTACTATGATTTCTGAATGCTAATTTCCTTTTATTAATAATAAGATTTTGATATTATAATTGCGTCGCTGCTCACCTTGCTGCTTGTTTTTCCTGAGCAGAGACGTCCATTCCCGGCTTTGACAAGGATTCTGCCATGGATTTGGGAAGAGATCGGGACAGTGGCAGTGAGAGCGACAGAGATCGGGATGATGTGGACGACGACGAAAGCGACTCTGAGGAGGACAGTGACGAGGAGAGAGACGAAGGGGGAGACGGTGACCAGAGGATGAGTGTGGACAGGCAGGACGACGAGAGGGACAGAGAGGATGATAGAGACAGGAATGACAGACATGCTGGTGAGTCTTCAAGAAATTCTCAACTTAGAACAATTTAATTCATTTTATTTATGTACTAGAGGTTTTCAGATTAAAATAAATGTTCTTCCAATAGTGTATTCTTTTGATAAACGTGTTCATGTCTAACCACTTCAGGTCGCAGTGTACGCTTCGCGGACATGCCTCCAGAGGCACCCCGTGAAGGAAAGCAGAAGAAAAAGAGGATCGTGAAGAGGACCAAGGCCATCACTCCCCTGCAGGCCATGATGTTACGGATGGCAGGTACTGTCGTATACTAATGTCTTTGCTGCACGCTTATATTGATATTGAGCTTCAGGTGGTTGACAAAGCTCTCCATCAGTCGTCTGTAAGGCAGTAATATGTGTTTTTGTGTTTTTACCTTCAGGTCAGTCGGTTCCTGAAGAGGAGGAAGAAGAGGAGGTCGAGGAGGAATATACAGACGAATCAGACAATTCAGACATCGAGGACAGGGGACCACCAGGGGACAACCAGCCCCACCTCATGCCCAATCAGCGGCTACCCCCTCCTTCTGGCCCAGTGGGACAGCAAGGGCCTCCACACATGCAAGGTCCACCAATGACTGGACCTCCACCACTGGGTCCACCCCCAGCTCCTCCAATGAGGCCTCCTGGTCCACCGTCTGGCCCGCCTCCCGGCCCACCACCAGGTTAGTTAAATGATCTGGAGTATCTGACCTGGTATTAGAATAAACCTCTGGATCTGGTTCAAGGATGATTCTGATGATATATTCTATCATCTTTAGGTGCTCCTCCGTTCCTGAGGCCTCCTGGTATGCCTGGAGGCATGAGGGGCCCGATGCCTCGTCTTCTGCCTCCTGGCCCTCCACCAGGTCGACCCCCAGGCCCTCCACCAGGCCCCCCTCCTGGCCTTCCTCCAGGCCCCCCACCGCGAGGACCTCCTCCCAGACTACCACCCCCGGCACCACCAGGTAGGCACATGTGCAAACAGTCAACAGCGTGTGTTCATGCACATGCGTGTAGTAGTTTCAATAAAACATGAACTGTATGTGTCCTTGTGTGTGAGCAAACGTGGCATAATTCTTTGCCAAGAAATGTTTATTTGATTTAAATGCTGAGCAGCAACTCAGCTGCAGCAGTAAAAATAGACATTGGCACATATGTTAGCATAGTTTATGTTCAAATATCTGAACCAGTGAAGAGGAATGTCTCATAAATCTTCTTTTTACAGGTATCCCACCTCCTCCTCCGAGAGCAGGAGGACCTCCACGTCCACTGGCCCCTCCGCTCTCCCTCTTCCCTCCACCTCTCAACTCCAACGTGCTCAGCGCTCCTCCCAACATCGTCCAGCGACAAAAAGGCTCAGGATCCAACCAGGATGGTCCGCAAACCAACATGCCGCCCCCCGCCATGCCCATGCCCATGCGACCGGGCGTCATGCAGATGCCTCCTCCCCCGGGAACAGCTGCGGCCCCTGGGGGCGCCAATCCTGGCGGCAACGCCCCCGGCCACCACCACGCGGCCACCATCGAAAAGCGAGCAAACATCACCTCTGTCGCGGCAGCTGGAGGCGGCCTGGCAGCGGGCGCAGGCTCCAGCGGCGCCACCATCTCCGCCAAACCTCAGATTATCAATCCAAAGGCGGAGGTCACCCGCTTTGTGCCCACGGCACTGAGGGTGCGTAGGGACAAAGGCGGAGCAATGCCCGGGGCATCAGCTGGGCCTCTGGAGAAAGCAGGGGGTGGAGGACGGAGGGGAGATGAAGGCATGGGAGGCGGACAGGGGCTGAAACAGCAGGCAACAGCTGCTCAGATGGGCTTGATCAACCCCGCCCAGATGGGTGCTGTGTCTCAGCCCAACATGAAGACTAAGGACCAGGTGTATGAAGCCTTTATGAGGGAGATGGAGGGACTCCTCTAAGACTCAAGAGGGCGTTTGTTTGTTTTCTATGTTTTCTGTGCAGAGTTCTAGAGGTAGCTGTCTACGACTCAGTCAGCTAGATTAGTTTCTCTTAAGTAAACTGAGGAACGGCTGCTACACTGTCGCTGGACTCAGGAGGCTCATCTTCATTTGGTCATTTGTCGTTTCAAAGAGAATGTGAAATTATGCATGTAAGAAGTCTCATTACGAATAAAATTGGAAACATTTCGATTATTTTACCAGGCGCCTCATTAAAAGAACACTATCCTCTGCACTGAAAAGGAAATTGTCAGAGACTGTGAAGTGCTCTTTTTCTTCAGTACGTTGTTCATGTTTTTTCCTCCAGCCAGCCATTTGTGATTCGCCCTGACCAGAACAAGCGTTTTGTATTTTATGACTTTTATTGGCGATCTCCAAAAACACGTTGGACGTCAAATTAAAGGTGTGGATTGTTTGTCAACCACTGACAAATACATGTGTGAAACAGTTTGTTGCAGCTAAATAAATACGTCAAGAACTCTTTTCACCTCATGTTTCAGTGTCATTTAATGAAGCCAACATGACAACAACACACGGACAATATCATCTTACTACATACAGCCTAACTTTCAAAATTCTGAAATTACAAGCAATTTGTAGATTTCATTGTCTACAGGTCATAATGTGAGATTCAGAGAATCAGAAGAAAGCTCTGTAACACAAGTGACAGCTGCTGCCTTCTGTAGGCCTGAGCTTGTGTAAGATGGACTCAGGGGAAGTGGAAAACTGTCCTGAGGTCTGACGGGTCCAAATTTGAAATTCAGTTTGGAAATCATGGACGCTGTGTCCTCCAGGCTAAGGAGGAGAGGGACCATCCGGCTTGTCGTCAGCACACAGTTCAACAGCCAGCATCCGTGATGGTATGGGGGTGCATTAGTACACATGGCATGATGGGTAACCTGCACATTTGTGAAGGCACCAGTAGTGCTGAATGATATATACAGGCTTTTTAGAGCAACATATGCTGTCATGTAGATAACGTCTTGTTCAGACTTGGCACCTATAAAAAAGGGAGAGAGAAGGGGTTGTCTCCAGGGAATAAGGTGGTTTAGAGTTGGCTCAAGATATGGTGTGTGTCCCCATTAAAAGACATGGATACAGACTTTTCCCAGTTAGGCAGCTTTAATCTGGCTGTGGTCTGCATAACAAGATACAGATAAAACAAAAATGTTTGGTGCATTATGTTGTGGAGAAATTGCTGAAGTCAAAGGTCAGTGGTGAGGTCAGGAGGGAAGAAAGTGTTCAGGAGCCTCTGATGTCTTATGCTGTAATATTTATTGACGCTTGGCCAAGGAGAATTAGAGACACTCTCAAAGTACATCAGAAGTGTCTGAGTCGGTCTCACATTCTGCCCAACTCATCCTGGTGGATAGACTTTAAACCTCAAGAATAACACCACAAATACTATACGCCCAGAATTAGCCAAAGAGAATGTCTTTACCCATGGAGGTGTTATTGTCAACATATTCTAGTCTGGAGACACAGATGTCTGTTTACACAGATTGGAACGTCAACAGCCAGCTATCTATTATGTCTAAGAAGGCAGCAATAGGTCTCTTCGACCCTGGCCACCACAGTGTTGAGATAGACTGACACCTACTGTTCCCAGTCAAAGCCTATATACTATATACTAATACTGCTGAGGACCTCAAGGCCCACATGTGACCTTGTGTAACCTAAGGATAGAAAACTCCATAACACATTATAATAGGTAAAATACAACAAATGAGACCCCGAACTGTTGACCATCTGAAGTCCTATATCAAGCAAGAATGGGAAAACATTCAACTTTAAAGATTACAGCAAAGTCTCCTCAGTTTCCAGACACTTACAGTGTTGCTAAAAGAAGATATGATGAACAGAGCGGTAAACATGACCCTGTCCCAATGTTTATAAATGTGTTGCTGGCATCTTTTAATGTTTTGCATCGTATTTTGTTTCTATTTACATTTTACACATTTTTGGATAAACACAGGGATTATATAACAATTAATTTCAGAAATATAATAATAGTTTAATAGTTTTAATTAATTAATTTAATAGTTATAATAATATAATAATATATAATATAATAATAATATATAATGTAATAATAATAATAATATAATATAATAATAATAGTTATTAGAAATAATTATATCTGGGAAAATATCTTTATTTATTTATTTATTTTCTCAAATCTACTTCTTTTAATATCAAATTTATGTATTTTTAGTGTTTAAGTTAAAAAACAACAATTCCCGTCACCCATTGCGGCTTAAGCGTGCACTCGCTTCCGCATCTGCGTGTTGCGGAGCTGACGACGACACGTTGGGGCGAGAAGCATGGCGGACGTTGAGGAAAACGTGAAGCCAAACAGAGAAGAAAGTCTCGACGGTGCGAGCAGTGACGATGATAACAGTCCGCTTAACAGCGGAGAGAGTGATGAGCCCGCGAAGAGCTTCAAGGATTTGGTAAGTTTGTCTCAGTGTGAAGAAGAAGGCGCCAATTTAGTAACATAAACAAGCAGCTGCTTAGCAATTTAAGCTACCTAAAGTAAGCCAGGTTCATATAGTATGATATATGGCTGGAATGTGATTAAAGTAGCACAGTAATATGGTATTAAAACACTCACAAAGGTGTGTTTGCTGTCCACAGGGTGTTACTGAGGTCCTCTGTGAGGCTTGTGATCAGCTGGGATGGAAGAGTCCAACAAAGATTCAGGTAGAGGCTATACCTGTAGCCCTGCAAGGTGAGCGATCACTGGGACACCTGTCGGTCAACTCACTCACTGACAGTACCACTGTGTACAAGTAAAACAACAAGTGTTATCAGCTGTGTCTGTGTGTGTGGAGGAGAAGATGTCTTATTCTGAAAGGTTTATTGATGCCATCTCATGTCTGAAGAAGCTGTCGTGTCTGGCCACAACTACTCTATGTCCATACTCAATGCATCTGCAGTTGAAGGTATTTGCCGCTTGGTGTTAACCCGCCAGCGAGGTGAAGTTCCACGTCCCGAGGACCAGTGCGACCATTAAAAAGCATACCCAGGTCCTCGCCTTTGCCTGCCACCCAACTGACAAAGCACCCAACCCTCTACCTCTTCTCCCTGCGGGTGGTGGGAGCTCCACGTCATTTTTTTGGGCCTGTGTGCTAAGGTCCGACCACCAGATGCTTGCTTGCTGGCTGAGGTCCTGCAGCTCCTCTGGTTCCATCTCATAGGGATAGGGAGAAATAGGGTTAGAGCTTGGACACCTGGGAGGAGCTCAGAGTCAGAGCCGCTGCTCCTTCGTGTTGAAAGGAGCCAGCTGAGGTGGGCTTCAGTAGTCTTGTGCAAATCATGTGTGCATGTGATGGACGAATGCACAGTGCATGTAGGTGACGTGGCCTCAATAGCCCTGCAGTAAGCAGTGTGCTATGTGCATGTGATTGAGGAATAGCAGATATTCAAGTGTACTTACATGAAATCTGGTTATTTTAGTCAAGAAGATTATGCTAAAATATATTTTCCCCAACTATATATAAGTTCCCTGTTAAGGGCCAACCTTCAATTTAGTAAATTCCCAGTTTATTCCTGTTTATTCACATAAATTCCCGCTAATTCCCATGGAAAGTTTCCAACTTTGAATTCCCGGAATTTTGCAACCCTAATTATTACTGATGCATTGACATTTAAGCAGCATTTGTTGTTAGGTTGTTGATAGTTGTATAGAAGATAATTCCACTTATTTATGCCCTTTTGGGTAGTTTCATTCACGTCATAACAATATTTCATGTGCTTCAGGGTTTTAGCTGTTGATGTTGTGCAAGATGATTTGTTTTTTGTCAGTTAGAGGTTTTCTGATGTACTCTCTGGTGTGTTTGTTTGTTTTTTTTATCTGCATCTGTCCTCCCCTGCTCAGTACTTCATTATTGTCTGTCTGTACCTTCTTCTTCAACTGCAGGTAAGGACGTTATTGGCCTGGCAGAGACCGGTTCAGGAAAGACGGGTGCCTTCGCTCTGCCCATCCTCCAATCACTGCTGGCCTCGCCACAGAGGCTTCACACCCTCGTCCTCACACCTACCAGGGAGCTGGCGTTTCAGATCTCTGAGCAGTTCGAGGCTCTGGGCTCCAGCATCGGTGTTAAGTGTGGTAAGTGTCCATTGAAGGGTTAACTGCTTTGTGATGATGAAGATGACTCTCTGTGACTCAGTATCTCAAACTCGTCTCATTTCTGTCGCAGCTGTCATAGTTGGAGGAATCGACATGATGTCTCAGTCTTTGGTGTTGGCCAAAAAACCACACATTGTTATTGGTAAGAAACGTTAATCAGTATTTTTTCCACACGCATCATAAACACTAGCACGACAGTCAGCTCTTCTGCATGTGTATATTTTCTTGAGCTGAACCAATACTATGATGTTTGTCTTCATTCTAAATATTATTTTTTAAACACTGTCCAAATGAAGGAAGTAAGCTGGAATGAGTCGGGTATTTTGTGTGGAGAATGAGACTGTCTACCCGGATTTGGCAGGTGTTAATGTCACCCTGTCTGTGTATGGTAGATGGTAGATGGCGGAGGGCTCAGTAGTCAGTGACTAACAGCCATCTGTGTTTTAAACCATTTAAAGAATTAATCATTTTAGCACGACTGTGATGAGGTGAATTGTGTTCACAGCCACACCGGGTCGGCTGATCGACCACATGGAGAACACGAAGGGCTTCTCCCTGCGAGCTCTGAAGTTCCTGGTCATGGACGAAGCTGACAGAATCCTCAACATGGACTTTGAGACAGAGGTGGGTCATTCAGTGTCAACAATGTCCACTGACTCTTTCATTTTGTGATATTTTCTGTATTTATCTGATAAATCTGACACTATGGGTGTTTTTCTTTCTTTTGCCAGGTGGATAAAATCTTGAAGGTGATTCCCAGAGACAGACGCACGTTCTTGTTCTCAGCCACCATGACCAAAAAGGTAAGACAGTCCGGCTTTGTTCTGTTACTGGTTATAGGTTTCCCAGGAAAACTAATAAGGTGACACCAGAGAATTGCATCGATTGTAGAGCTTGCAGGATTTTTCTTTTATGCTGACATCCTTTCATTGGGGTTACAGGTCCAGAAACTGCAGAGAGCAGCTCTGAAAGATCCAGTGAAGTGTGCGGTATCCACAAAATACTCTACAGTAGACAAACTGCAGCAATACTACGTCTTCATACCATCAAAGTACAAGGTAGTACACACAGAAATGCGCATTCTTGTTCATGTATTAATCTCCAAAGCCAAATGCTACAAGCTGTAGCTGGAATATCACTGTGATGGTATTTACTGAGAGTGTATTTAAGGTTGTAACACTGTTTTGTGTTTGTTTCGTGGCAGGACTGTTACCTGGTGTCCATCCTGAACGAGCTGGCCGGCAACTCGTTCATGATTTTCTGCAGCACGTGTAACAATGCCCAGCGGGTGGCGCTGTTGTTAAGGAACCTTGGCATCACCGCTATCCCTCTGCACGGACAGATGAGTCAGGTAGAGCTACAGAGGAATCAGACACAAACACTGTTCTCATGTCCAAGACCTTTTTTTGTTTTTTGCTCACACACATTTTTTGGTAAAATGCGTGAGCAGTTGTTGCGAATACTGATTCCTCTCTGTCATTCAGTCATAAGGCAAGACATTGTAATGTTAATATATACTGTAGAAACATACACTCTCTTCAGCTGAGTAAGCGTTTACATCATTCCATATTCACTCTCTGGGTCTTCCTCCCTTTGCTGGTCAGAACAAACGTCTCGGAGCGCTCAACAAGTTCAAATCCAAATCTCGTTCGGTGCTGCTGGCGACCGACGTGGCGTCCAGAGGACTCGACATTCCTCATGTCGACTGCGTCATCAACTACGACATCCCCACACACTCAAAGGTACTTTGATGCTGACGTTCACATTCCTGGTTTATTTGATGATTTCATTATTTTGATTTGATTTGACTGGATGTTTGTCTGCCATCATAGGACTACATCCACAGAGTTGGACGAACAGCCAGAGCAGGACGGTCTGGGAAATCCATCACTTTTGTCACTCAGTAAGAACTGCCTGTTTCTCACCAGTAACCACATTCCCTCTTCAGTGTCTTGATGTTTGATTGGAACAGATTCTTTTATTAATATTAAACTGACATGTTCTGCTATCTTAGATATGATGTGGAGCTTTTCCAGCGAATCGAAAGCCTGATTGGGAAGAAACTTCCAGCCTTCCCTACCCAGGAAGAGGAAGTGATGATGCTGGTGGAGAGGGTGAGCGAGGCCCAGAGATTTGCCAGACTGGTAAGTCATCTTTACTGTACAATCAAAATGTTTTTCAGATGGTACAGTCAACATGTAAAACCAGGCTAGGGTACTCATGCATTAGCATTGTGTGAATCTGTTTTTTTATTGTTATCTTCTCATACTGAAGTTAAAATGTTGCACACGAGAAACAGTTTTATCAGCTTTTCTAAGAAAGATGTAGCATTCTAAACAAAGAGGTGATGAATTGTAGAGAGCTGTACGTTGCCTCGTAACATTAAGTTGATTTAAAAAATGTCTCGTCCTTCTCAGGAAATGAAGGAACAAGGTGAGAAAAGGAAAAGACCCAAAAGAGGAGACGGAGATGACGATGACACAGAACAAGCAAGTGGAGTGAGGAAGAAAGTGAAAGGAGGACCAGGAGGAGGTGGTGGAGGTGGTGGAGGAGGAGGACGAGGAGGGATGAAGAAGAGGGGTGGAGCAGCCTGGAGGGGAGGACGCTGAAGCCTCAAACGTTAACAGACTGTACATAACCACAACATACAATGCCTCTCTTGTTTTTTTGATGTACAACTTACTGCCTGTGACAGCAGCATGTTTTCCAACATTCAGTATGGAAGACAAATATTTAATAACAGAAAACATCTTTTCCTGCTCTCATGTGAGATTTTTCCGTTTGTAATAAAAAAGAAATGCCACAAAACCAAAAACTTGTTTGTGATAGTGACGTTTGATTGTGTGTTTGTTTGTTGAGTGTAACGGTGCTGTTGCAGCTTTCAGACACAAGATGGAGGTGTTTGTTTACAGCAGTGGAATAGGACCGATGACCTAATGTGATATTTACAGAAGCCCCAAGTGGTCATACATTTATACTTTTTCCTCTGTTTTTTTCCTTTTAGCAAGTTAGTTTCATTTGTTTTCTCGAGATCACGAGTTATTTATAGCGTTACGTCGAAATAACTGAGATAACAGGATCTTCTTCTCGAGATCTCAAGATAATGACACATTGTTTTCCTGAGATAATACCATTATTAATCTACAGAAATTTTTTTACAGTGATAAGTTCAGTGTACATCGGTAAACCATGCCAAACCATGACAGTAAAGACTAAAATATGCCAAACATATTACGGTGATTTACTGTATAATTAACAATCTCTAACATAAAATGTGTGTAAATTCCCTTAAAATGCTATACTGTATGAATAAAGTCATACTTTATGGCATATTTTACAGTCTTTTACTGTGGCAGTTTTTCACCGTGAAATCTACAGACATTTTTTACGGCGTCCTGTGTGAACTGTCTATTTTAACGTCTGTCATGATGGTGGTACTTGAAGAGCTGAATATTTTCTGAGGTGGTACACGGTGTAAAAAGTTTGATTAACACTGATTTATGGCATTATCTCCAGAAAACAGAAGACAAAATGTTTCATTATCTTGAGATCTCGAGAAAATGATCCTGTTATCTTGGGATAACGTTTGTTTTTTCAACATAATGACATAAATAACTCGAGATCTCAAGAAAACAAATTGTCACAAGAAAAAAGAGGAAATAAAATGTAAATGTATGAATGTATGGCTGCTTTGGGCTTCCATAGATATTTGAATGGGATAAAACCACAATGTCTTCCTTCCAAAATAGTTTTCCTCTTATGTTTGGATTTTATTCTCTCTGTTACATGACGAATAAAGATATCATAGGGTACCAAAATGTTCAGGAGTGATCATGCAACTTATTTTGGAAGTTATTTATAATGTAGGGAAGCAACAGTTGCAACATCAATCCTGTTTTTTTCGTGCATGTTATTGATTTGCAGCAAATTGGGGGGTTGGTTCATTCCAGCCAATGATGAAGAGAGGCAGAGAAAGACCGCAAAGTGGAAGCCCAATTGTCTCTGGGCTGCATCTAGTGGGTGTGTGCAACGCATAGATATTTGGGGGATAGATGTTAAAAAGAGTTCAGCACAGCTTAATATTCTGATTAAATGCACATTCATGTGTTTTTTTATGTGCGTTAAACGATAATAATACATGCACTAGCGCACATAACTCACATTTCAGCTCAGGTGAATCACCCGGGGAGAGTTTGGACACAGTGCTGTATTGATCTGCATGCATGGTCACTCTCTATGTGAACACAGTCCATCGTAGGCGGGAGCAGCAGCCCCAGCAGCAGCAGCAGCAGCAGCAGCAAGCGGTCAAGTCTGCTCCGTTTAGGAGGGGCCCCAGTGTAAAGAGGCAGCACTACTGCTGTGTGCCTGTTGGTGCATACCAAAGCACAAATACATGCCTGCATTTCAAATTGTGTGGAGAAGCCAGTCGCATACAGGGTCGCACAATATCGGACTGATTTGGTGAAGAGGGATCTGACCGCTGCTTCGCTTTGCTGACTTAACACCAGGTAAGTTAGGGGGGCGGCTCACCGGGGCGAGGACGCGGGGATGAGAGAGGGGGAGCGCGGGCACTGTGGGGATGAAGCGACCGGTGTCAGGGGGATGGAGGATAGCTGTGGAAACTTAAGTTTGACTAGTAGTGCTTGTAATAGCACTAGTTATTATTTAGTTAGTGAGTTAAAAACACATATTTGATTGTGAGGTAGCTCCTCTTTTACCTGGATAAATATTAATGAGCCAACTTGTAATAAGTGCTATCTAGTTGTGTTATGCTAGCGCTTTAATTTAAGCTTAACTTTCTCTCTAAAATGACCGTTATTTGTGTCATTTATCCTTATTTATCGCTCTCCTGGGGATAACCTGGCTTTTTATTTAGCTGTTTATCATATCACATGTCACATATCACATCCCTGTCACTTAATTTAGCTGAATTAGTCAGCCGTTAGTCGGTTGCGCAGGTACGTTATTAGCTTAATATTTGTAAACAGGACTACAAAAAACAGCAAGTTTCCCTCCTCCTGCTGCCTCGGTGCTCCTTTTGGGGGACTTGCCAATGCACAGTCATCGTGTGTTTGTGTAAGCGTTATCTTTGTAGGTATTATCTACACGACGGGGGTGCGTTAGGTGATTTATTTTGGAAATGAGGAGGCGAATAATGTGATAATGTGGCATTCACGACGCCGCCACATCCAGTTTGAGCTGCGGGGAAGCCTACGCAGTATGCGCATTATTATTATTATTATTATTATTATTGCGCAGGCACATCCAGTGAGAAGTCGTGCAGACCTTGAACTAAAAACCTGGGTTTAACTTTTAGTGCATGGTCTAAGCTGGTGACACAGGTATCCCCTCCTCACTGGGTCCTGTGTATTACCTGGTTATACCACATATGAATGCAGGAGGAGTGTCTGAGACATAGAGGGCTATAAGATAAGAGTTTTATAAGCCACATGAGGTGTGTGTTCTGTTTCTGATATCTTCTATCCCTCCATCCCTGTCTGTCCCAGGTGGCCACGTTGCTCTGGTAAACCCCAGCTAAGATGTCTCATCGGAGTGGTCAAGAGGACCCGGAGCGGTACCTGTTCGTGGACCGGGCTGTGGTTTACAACCCAGCCACGCAAGCCGACTGGACGGCCAAGAAGCTGGTGTGGGTCCCGTCTGAGCGCCATGGCTTCGAGGCGGCCAGCATCCGGGAGGAACGCGGCGAGGAGGTGCAGGTGGAGCTGGCCGAGAACGGGAAGAAGGTGGTGATCAACAAGGACGACATCCAGAAGATGAACCCGCCCAAGTTCAGCAAGGTGGAAGACATGGCCGAGCTCACCTGCCTGAATGAGGCGTCCGTGCTGCACAACCTGAAGGACCGCTACTACTCGGGACTCATATATGTGAGTGACTTGGACCTGGACCTTGAAATATTGTGTGTGTTTTTGTAACAGTCGGCAGATCCCCTGGGTTTTTAGCTGTAGATTGAATTTCACCCATAGGTGTTAGACTTGCTAAATGATGGGCACTTTTAGCTGCCGGTCTTGAATGAAAGTAAGTCTACCATTTATCGGTTGTTCTGAATGAATCCTGACCACACACACACACACATTTGCACCCAGTATGACTGACAGATCTTGCTAGCCTTTAAATCATTTCCAGACTCGTACCGCCGCTGGATCTCCTCTCCTTGGTGCCCCTAGGTTACAGATTGTTACCTCCCCCTGTGGCTTCCCTCTCACCTCACAGCAAAAGGCAGGCCTCTTCCATAAACACTGCCGCTCTCAGTTTGTTTGTCCTGCTCTGCGCTCCTACTGGTGGGCCTTGTTTGATCACAGAGATGGCTTGACCTCGCTCTCTGTCTTCTCTGGCAGCCCCGCCGTGTAAAACTAAAGACATTTGGCCCAAAATGAAGGACACGGGGAATGTTGACACCTTGTCTTCATTCCCACCCAAGTGGCAGAAGACCCAAGTCACTGTGGACAGATCAGGGATTTCCTTGTCTTATCTCTTACTTATATTTTATCCTCCTAAGTTCATCAAATCTATTATCTGTAGTGGTCTGTATCGCTGCATTGCTGCTGTCCCCATAATCCAGTTTCAGTTGGAGCAGCTCTGTGATGTTCTACTTGTGATCTTGACCCATTTACTGACATGTTTTCCGGGAATAGAATGTGGGTTGGTTATCACCTGAGAGACTCTGGTTCTTATAATTTATCATCTTCGTCAAACATCATGAGAAAACATCACCGCTGACTATCAGCGCTGAGACGCTCCAGTGACGGCGCTCTATTATCAATTTCCCATATGCTTCAAATCGACATGCCAGTCTCTCCCCCCACCTCCCCCTTCAAGTTTCCTCCTAGGTTCCTCTTCCTTTTCTCTCTCATACCCTAGTGTCATGGTTTCTAGTTTTTCGTGGCTCAGAATTGGCTTTGGAACTCGTTAATTTGCCCCTCGGCCAGGAGAGATTGAAAACATGTGTCTGTGACTGTGTTGGTTTTCTATCAGGAAGAGAATTTTCCCATTCAGAAACCCCCCCACCCACCCGCCACCACCCTCTCTTTATGTTCTAAACTTTTTCCAGTGTGTTTGATTTACCCCCCAAAGCTCAGCTACATCTACAGCAGACATAATGCCTCCCCCAGGCTGTGTTCTTAGTTGAGGTGGATGGCCAAATTTCCATGTTTGAATCGGAGTGTGATCTGCTAGAGTCTGCTGAAGGCTGAGACAGCCTACACCCGTTCTTTATGTAAATCTGTAGGTTTGGTTTGGTTTTGGGGAGATTGCAAGCTGTAGTCTTTGGATCACTACTCTGTCAGATATTAAAGGGACTTTTCTGCTCTTTAAACTTTGTAATCAGACACATTTTGCACAATCTGTGGCTGTAGCCACCACCATGTTGATATTCCTACTTCTTCCGTCTCCCGGCTGATCTAAAAATCGGCAGTGACGATCATCGGCAGACCTGAGGCAGGATCAATGAAGCCTGGTTGCTCAAACAAGCCATCTGTAATGGCACCCAGCTGTTAGTCAAAGCTTCCACGCTCTTAATTATACATAACTTTAAGCCTTAATATAATTTGAACAGGTGAGTTGTATAAAAATTCACCCTCAGTACAGTTGTCATGAACGGGGAAATTAGCTATAGAGACCAAAACTGTTTTTTGTACCAGGCTGTAAACATGTTTATTTCTGCTGTGAAGTTGGACATTTTAACATGGGGACTTATGGAGACTGAGATTTGTTGTTTGTTATTTGCTTGTTTATTTGCCCACAAATTCAGACTCTGCACCTGCCAACGAGATGAGTCAGTGGTACTTTATCAACCCCCCTGGCAGTAACGCCATTATCTATAAAAATCCACCAACATTTTAGGAATATAACTGTGATCGTGCGCTCTCTCTCTGCCTCAGTATTGAGGATTGCAATCACACAACTTTATCGACCAGAAAATGAAACCTGAAGTCTGCCGCTGCATTTTTGGGCCTCTTCTGTCCTATGCCGGCTCCTTCCGTGGCCTTTTGCCCATCTGACGTCTCCATCCTGTGTGAAGTCAGCCAGCCTTGTTTAGCCAACTAATTTTTATTGTAGCAGCTTGCTATCTGTGAGGTGGTGAGTCACAGGCTAACTGTAAAAATGCTACGCACTGGGCTAGCTGCTCGGGCTACAAGCAGGCCTTTGTGTCGTTAGATAAGCCTCAGCTGTCAGAAAGCCTCAGCATTCTTCCGTGGCAAAGAGATCGTCCGTCTGTCTGTCTCCTGCCGCCCACTTCAGCTCTGCTGCTGCTCAATGTCCGTCCTATCTTCACCAACTCTGCTTTCTTTCCCACACTCTCTCTCTCTCTCCCTCTGCTTCTATTCCCTGCCTCACAGGTCAACAAAGACTCCGTCTTACACCTCACTTTTTTGGCATTTTGAATATCTCTCCAGATGTATGCAAGCTAAACGATTTGTCACTTTATCCTAGTAATTATTTTATCATTTGTGGCTGCAGGTCAACAGGTAAAGCAATGTAGAACAAACACATATGCATAGTCATGCTCATTCTCATATGCCTGTTGCGATGTTTGAATTAAAGTCACATGCAGTCCCTCTGTCTGCAGGACATTAACAGGGCTCTGATGTAACCTTTGATATTTGATATGATTTTCACAAACAGAAGGATGAACTCGAGGGCATGAATCGAATTATACTGCTCTGTTAATAGACTGCAGTGTAAGCTTTGTGCCACCCTGCTCTAAAATTCAATGAGCAAAAGAAAATTTTCCAGCTTATTAAAGCTGCAGAAAAACAGAAGGTGTCCTGCTGCTGCTGTCGATGTTATTTGATACTGATCCGTCTCGGTGTATCGATCATATTTCAAAAGCCTGGTGTGAAGTATTGTTATGAAATCACAAGAGCGAAGCGCCGTCAGGGGAACGTTCAAGGTCTCCTGTGCTCAACACAGATCAATGGCACACAGGCTGCCTCTGCACCCACAGTGCCCTCTCCAACCCTCTGCAATGGAGATCCAACATAGCCACACTGCCTGACTGATCAGAGATGGCAGATGGGGTCGGCTGTTGTGTCTGCTGTTGGCTGTGTGTTGCTCAGCTGTTACTAGGCCACGGCATCCCCTCCCCTGGATCTGATTTCACAGTGGAAATATCACCTTCTCTTTCCTGGACTGGGCCAGACATGTTGGTTTGGCAGGCGGTGTTGAGTTAGCCGTATGTTCTGCTAGCTGGCAACGGTAGCAGTAAACGTTCTTTATACTGCAGTGATCCTGCAGGATTTTGCACAGTAATTCCTGGAGTGCAGCTACGAGCATGCGGACGTACTCTTCTTTTTGATTATTGAGGCATTTCTGTTAAATCAGTCACAGAAGTTTTGAGGAGGGGGGATTATTTAGGGGCCTCTTTAACTTTATATAAAAGCCACAGTCTAATTCAACCACTGTTATTTTTAGAGATCAGATTATGTTTCCCACGCACCATTTTCAACTCTGTTTTAAGAGCAGACTGCCTATTAAACGCCAAATAAAACACACATATAGAGACATGATGCTGCAAATTACAATTCCCACTTTAACCCTTAACTGTCCACGTTAAAACCTACATCTCCGTGCAGACTCGGCAGCTGCCTCAGTGCTGCATATCGCAGAACCCGGAGAGAACAGACCCCCCTATTTATAGCAGCTCCAGTTTTCAGATACGGGGGGAATTAATTTTTCAGTAGCCTCGAAAAGGAGAGTGGAGAGTTAGAATTTCAGCAGGCCCTCTTTCTATCTCTCTGTGTGTCTCTGTATGAGCTCTGTCCTCCCCTCAGGTTGGGAGCAATTTACAGGAAGGCTGAGAACACGGTTCACTGTTTGTTACACCCCCTGCTTCTCGACTAGACCGGACCTAAGGGAGCTCCGTCAGCTGGATCATTGCACCAGTCTTCATTTCTGTCTCCTTCCCTGCCTTCCTTTTCGAGCCCTTTCTGCTGTTTTTTTTTTTTTTTTGTTCTGCCTCAGCAGTGCAGAGCATCAGTTGCTCGGTGCTGACTGAGGGCCCTAACTTAGCTGTTACGTAACGGCTACAGGCTGCTCTCTGGGGCCCCTTTGTGAACCTGCGTCTGCTGAGTCACTGGCGGCACAGCGCCTCCTCGCTCTCGGCCTTGAATGTAGTTTTAATTAAGACGCAGATGTCACAATTTTTGATGCTTTGATATGAAGAGGTCACTGTAGGACATAGATTTTCTAAATATTACACAAGTTACCGGCTGTACTGTGTTATGGCACGATGCCAGTTATTGACAGCAGGAGTAACAGGAGAGGATAGCAGAATAACAAGCTCTTGAAACAATTAAAGCTCTTTAAAACAGAGGCTCATTCATTACAGACTGCAGTCTGTAGCTTTTTTTATGAACTCCAAGAGACTACTCCTGAATAAAGTTTCAACTTCAGATCGTACTTCTTATTTTTCCTTCCGTGCACTCTTTTTTTTTTTTTAGTTTTGCAATGCAAGTTTCCTTGTAAACAAAATGTCACTGCAGCGTGTACATATGGTCCCAGAAGGAGACATAATAAACAAACATGTCTGTCACTTTGACCTTGAAGCCAGCAGGGAGCCAGCTGCCTCTGATCCCCGGGGCCTCCAAACCAACTCCTTCATAACATCCATAAAGTATCTCGTATATTTTTTGGTGGTTAAATCTAAGGTCTGTATAGTTGCATACATTGGCATGTAACTGTAGCTAAGGTAGGGTGAGGCAAGTAGAGTTGGGCATTCACGTAGGCCTCTAGGATTAGCCGTAACATGCCAGTGATGAAAGTCATACCAGCTCTTTCTCTGTGTCGTCTATAGGCGAAATGCAAAGCCTCTATAACATCTACAGAATGAGAGAGAGAGAAAGAGAGAGAGCCATTGCCCCATCAGGGCCTCTCTCTCTCTCTCACACTCATTCCTAGCTACCCGGTCGTTTCAGCCTACAGCATAGCTGAGAAGCGTTCATACCACACACACTCTCTGGAGAGCTTTGGGCTAATTACACAGCCAAATGCAACACCACAAGTCAAGAAAGTAGGCTAAACGTTTGCAACGTTTGCAAGCCACTTTCTTTAACATGGGTATAATATAATAGTGTAATATTTAATTGTTTATATTGTGTTGTGCTGGGTTTGATTTGAAAACTTGTTTGGACTCTCAGGGCCTTCATGTTGCTGACAAGAGTCTGTTCAGTGTTTCGTTTTGTCAGTCTGCCCTGTATCTCTGCTGCATGCTCGCTAAGATGATGTAAGCTCCTAAAACGTGGGTAATGATAAGTCCTGCTGCACTGATAGAACACAGACTTCATGTTTTAAAATGCTAGAAACCTGCATGCTCCATTATAATGTAGAAGATATTGAGGTTTTCTTTTTGTATCCACTGCAAATTCTTGCTAGTGAGAGTCGGTTTCAAGCCATGGCATGGATCAGTGTTTCTCAAACTTTTTACGCCGTGTACCACCTCAGAAAATATTCAGCTCGCCAGGTAGCACCATCATGACAGATGTTAAAAATACAGACGACCCTGTTCAGCTACAGACCGTTCTCAAAGGGGCAGGTTTATTCACTGTAAAAAAAATGCCTGTAGATTTTACGGTGAAAAACTGCCAAACCATGTCAGTAAAATATGCCATGAAAAACCTCCAAACCTGTATTTATATGCCATTTCAAGGTAAGTTATACACAGTAAAATAAAGTATTTTATATTAGAGACTGTTAATTATACAGTAAAACGGTGTAATATTCAATGGCATATTTTACGGTCTTTTACTGTCATGGTTTGGCAGTTTTTTATCGTAAAATCTACAGGCATTGTAAAATATGAAATAAATCACCAATCGTATGTATGAAAACAGTACAACAGTACTAATATCCTGTTACTGTAATATTAGAAAAGGTTATACTGAATTTATTACGGTAAAGTTCTGGCAACCACAGCTGCCATTTTTTAAAATACAGATTAATGTTGACTGTAGTTGAATCCTGAACAGAATCAGAGCTGATTTGGTGGAAAAGTGGTACTCCTGATCCGCACTTCTCTTTCTAATATTTCCTGTTTGGAGCCACGATTGCAGAGTTTTTGAACCATTAATTTTACCCCCGCTTACTAAGTTAACGTCTAATTTTAGCTCATAACTAGTCAAGGATGTATGCGAGCTCTGCTCTGCCTGCATGAAAGTGACTACATGTCAGGCTAATGTTGAAACAAAGTGAAAAACTTATTTTAAATTAGCTTCCAGCGTAGTATTTTATGTTTTTATCACATTTTTATAAATTATTTCAGAGATTCTTCCAAGTACCACCATAAGAATGTTGCATACCACCAGTGGTACTGGTACCACAGTTGGCATGCTGCAGCCTCTTTTTGTTCCTCACTGTTTATTAACTTCCTGTTTGTCTCTCTTGTATGTTTGCTTACAGACATACTCCGGCCTGTTCTGTGTGGTAATCAACCCCTACAAGAACCTGCCCATCTATTCAGAGAACATCATTGAGATGTACAGAGGCAAGAAGAGGCACGAGATGCCTCCACACATCTACGCCATCTCTGAGTCAGCATACCGCTGCATGCTTCAAGGTATGACACACACTTGCTTTCTGCTTTCTTGATGAGGCTCCTTACTATCATTATTGACCCTCATTGTTTCAACCATCATGATTTGTCATCTCCAGGCAGATACAGACATATTTTGACTTTCAAAAATATATATTCTTGTATTGTTAGTTGCTGTTAAACTGGTTGTTTTGTATGCAAGTGTGTGCTCTTTTGGCAGGGAGTTTAGCTCACTTGCAGGCTGCATGGGTTTTGGCTGCATAGCCCAAGAGATTAGTGTGTGAAGTGTGTGAAAGGTCAGAAGGTCAGAGAGGATGTGACATCACAGATTATATCTTAAAGGCCCACTGTCATGGGCGGCGGTCGAGTAGACGCCTAACCTGGCAGGGTTTCCAGCTGCACCACAGGTGTTCTGTGTTTAATTGGTAATTGTATGGTAATAAGTGGCTGTTCAACACCATCGTCGACGCTGTAAACACCGGGCCAAGGACTTAGGATTGAAGTGTTAAGTTGCATTGTTCATACTAAGCTTGTTTTCAATATTACTGGCAAGTGGTATGCTATGCTTATGTAACATCCTGGCGCCGTGTGCCGTTATTTCTCCAAACCATGAACTGGTTTCTTTTTTGATCCCCTTTTCCAAGCACACAAGTTCAAGTTCATGTCATTATTTAAGAGGGATACATTTGTGCAGCCAAATATCGTTATTTTATATTTTTCCCTGAAGAAAATTATAATGCTGAGGTACTCAAAAAAATCACGAAAATCAAATTAAATGACAATAAATTATGATGTTATTCGACATCTCAGCTAAAAGGATTTGTGGTGCTCTCTCTATTTGGTTTATCAGCATATACTGCCAGCAGAGATGGACTCCAGCCTGTGTCTGTGTTTAAGATATGAGTAATGCAAGTGGTGAGGGTTACAGATCTCTAGGCTCATAATAGTGCGGGTGGTGAGTAATGACAGTATAAAGAATGGACGGCGTATGTGTGACGTCACACACAGGTTTCTGAAGAGCCGTTTAAGCCATTTTAAGCTCAAAATTCGTGGCTCTGACCACAGCCATGTT
The DNA here is from genome assembly GCA_033000465.1 of Sciaenops ocellatus. Lineage (NCBI taxonomy): Eukaryota > Metazoa > Chordata > Actinopteri > Sciaenidae > Sciaenops > Sciaenops ocellatus. The sequence continues at coordinate 22,415,063 of CP136877.1, forward strand.
GGAAGTCCGGTCTCCGCCAATGGAACATCGGTGGACCTGAGGCAGCTATAGGTGCACAAACAAGACATCTGTAACGGGACTTACCTGTCAATCAAAGCATCCACACTGTTAATCCTGCATAACTTTAAGTCTTAATATATTTTGAACAGGTAAGTTGTATAAAAATTCACCCTCAGTACAGTTGTCATGAACGGGGAAATTAGCTATAGAGACCAAAACTGTTTTTTGTACCAGGCTGTAAACATGTTTATTTCTGCTGTGAAGTTGGACATTTTAACATGGGGACTTATGGAGACTGACTCACTTCTGGAGCCAGCCTCAAGTGGACGTTTGAGGAACTGCAGTTTTTGGCACTTCCACATAGGCTTCACTTCCCAGCCACAGAGGTTGCAGCTTAGTTCATCCAGTGTCAGTCTTCAGGTTGTCTCTAGCATTAACTGGACCTGATGCACTGATCCTGTAGAGTTGTCTTCATCCTGCACACACACACACACACGCACACACACACACACACACACACACTGCTAAGCTGGTCCATGCTATGAACTGCAGCTGTTGCATACTCAAAAAGTTTGTCTTGTTTACAGTTCATATTTTAAGCCCATGTCACCCTGATGAAGGCGAGATAGCCCAAAGTCTTCGAGGGAATAACGTGTATCGGAGAAGATTTGTACAACTTAGTCTGCACCGCTTTGCGAGCATTATCAGGATTTGAACATGTTGATAAAGTAAAAACCCACAAGAAACAGGACTGTGGCCCACTTTGGGTCTGACTAATTGTTTTTGAATCTGTGATGTAGAAGAACCGCTGCGATAAGCAGAACCTTTATCACGGCCTATCAGTGTTTAGACAGCCTCTCCGCTGTCTGCCATCGGCATCAAACCGTGAAACAACAGCGTTACTTTCTCCCTTTTGTTTCTCCTGAATGCTGCATCACATCTAAAGGATTCGAATCTTTAAACAGCGTTTTAGTTTTCATCTGCGATCAGCCTCGATTTGACATTGTCACTGATGGTCTGGTTGACCTCTGCAGCTGCAGCTGTAAAGCTCCAGGGTTTGTGTGTCTGACTGATGTGCCAGAGGCTCCCTGTCATTACATGCCCTCAGGCTGTGTTCTGGTCTCTGGTCTCAGTGGGCTGGATCTCCACACTGCCGAGCCTTGAGCCAGAACACGGACCATCAATTTTCAGTGTTTGGTTCAGAACCTTTGAGTCTCATTTGAAGATTAGCGCCCTGAAGTTCTGGAAAACTTTATTTGTTAAGTATTATATGGGGGCTAATGTTGCTCAGCTCTTGTTTGCATCCCTTTTGTCGCACTTGCCATATGTCCTACACACTAAATATAGCTTACTGAGAACCAGAAACACACACACACACACACTCCACCCATCCTTTTATCACTATGCGAGATGTTCGTCTGGATATGGGACACCTCTCTTGTGCCACTATTCTTTTCTCTGACCCCCTTCTCCCTGTCTGTGGTGTTCATTCTTTCAGACTGCCCTGTCCTTCACAGGAGAGGGTGGGGGGTGTTAGTGGGTGGGAAGTGGACGGGGGGGTACAAAGCAGCCCCGTGGAATGAGGTCACCGCTGTCCCAGCTTACCATACCATGCCGTGCTAAATTCTACAAGCTGAGTCATCATGGAGTTGTCACAGACGTCCGAGCGGCCCCGTTAACCGCTGCTGAGCTCCCAAGCAGGGGGCGCGTCACCATGGATACCTGTGTGTGTATATCAGCGTGCGACCAAAATAACCTTCCCCTGGGAGCTCAGATAGAGGTGTCACGTCGTAAGTGGCAGTATTTGAGTTGGCGGCGATGAGGGGCTTTTGTGTATTATTGACTGAGTCTGTTTCATACGGCTAATGTCGTGTTCAGGGTGTCTGTTGACGCTTTTGCAAACTATTTAGGATCTCCTACTGTTTTAGAATAGCTTTCTTTCTCCTGTCAGTGACTACCCTTTTCTCTGCTTTACTGACTAGTTTGTTCAGGCTTCTCCTTTCTTTTTCTTTTTTTTTTTTCTTTCAACCAGAATGTTCTGGTTTGGAAGACGCCGAAGAGGAAAATTCCCCACATCCTTGAAGGCATTTTGGTCGCCTTTCACTTGACATGAAAAAATACAAAACCGCAGCTCTGCTGGAAGCTTTGTGGTGACTCAGTTTGCTTTGTTTCTTCCTTCTCCTCCTTTGATCAGGAAACACAGGAGGACAAGTGTGTGGAATGCCCACCTTCTCATCGCTCCTGCACGTACCAGGGTATGGCCAGGGTTGCCACGGTTACGCCTCTGTTTAACTGACAACGCCGTGTCCCCATTTTCTCTTATTTCACCCCTCGACCAGTCAGACCACGAGGCTTAGTTCCTTTCCAGATTCCCCCCGGTGGCTGCGTGTTTTTGCGTTTATGTTTGTGTGTTTAGCAGTTTTTATTCGTTTTGCTCATCTCATTAGTTGGTGCTCCGTTTTTGTCCCGTGCTGCCGTTTCTCAGGAAGACAGATTAGGCGGACTTACACGCAGGTGGCAACTGCATTATACAGTAGTGTTACTGCAGCTCAGCTTACTCAAGAAACCCACAGGGCCTGAACAGAGCCACTCATTATTTTCTGAGGTGAATGCCACAGATAGCTCTGCATATACCACATGTACACTCTTCGACGTCAAACATGTTACGCAATTTGCATACATGCCTGTGTGTGTGTGTGTGTGTGTGTGTGTGTGTGTGCTTTTCCAACAGGCAGGGCAACATTTAATAGACAGAATTTGGTTTATTGCTTGGCAAAGAGATATTGGAAAATCACATACCACAGTGGGATTTCTTTAGATCAGCGCCAGTCTTGCAGCTCCACCCACACGATCAAAGTTATGGCTGCCTTCTTTCACTTTCCTTCGCAAACAAATGTGATGGGGTCGAATCACCTCCTGAAACGTGGAGCAGCACAGATGGCACCGTAGGGCACAACGTGTTCGGAAAGCAAAAAACCACTGCCTGGTTCAGCTGTTTTTGTTTCTCACAGAAGAGCGTGGGCAGCAGAACTATCTGACATTTCATGCATGTGCTTCTTAGAAGTGTGAAAAGGATGAAAAAGGAAGTTTTGCAGGTGATACTGTAAGCCTACATTCACACACAGCTTCTAGTCACATTGAAAACATGAACTAATATATGTTTAATGTGTAAAGAAACGAATCACCACCATGTTCAAGCTGCAGCGTTGCTTATTTGTACCTAAGAGCCCATTTACACCTGGCATCAACATGCGATCTTTATCTGGACAAGGAAAATATTAACACGTGGAACTACATCTCTAGGTGGTCTTACCAGCCAGGTAGAAATGAAGTTTGTTTGGCCACATTCCTGAGAAAGAAAACATCTGAAAAAGTCGCTTCAATCTGCCTCTTCCTGCTCGCTTAAGCAAGCTGTGCAAAAGCTAGAACAATGCCACTCAACTAATGAGATCCAATCACAGTGCAGGCAGATTAAAGATAATATTACTGTCCAGATACAGGTGAATATGGCACCTAAGAAATCATGCAAAATCTCAAAAAAAAAAAGACACCAAGGCTCGCAGTGTGCTACAAACTAAACTTTTGATTTCAGTGCTGCAGTGTGTGCAGGCTGGCCTCCCCTCAACACACAGGCACCTTTAACTGGCCAATAGTGTCATGTCATTGATTGCCCACTGCATATTTGCTCCCACAGTACTTTACAAGATTCTGTATCTGGTGTGGACTTCATTTAATGAGACCTGTAGCTGCAGTACATGTACTATTGTTCACTTGCAGTGGCATATTTGACAGCAGTCTGAGGACAAATTTGAGTTTTACCTCTTTACCTATGGAGAGACAGGCGAGGAGGCATTGTTAGGAGCTATTTCAATTACATTAGAGAGCACTGTCATCCCTGCCAGAGTGTGTCACTGTGCAGACAAATGTACCCTCGGTAAAAGTAATGTTTAATGGTTGTAAATGATCAGAATTCTGTTGAAAACATATCCAGAAATAACACAAACAGCACCGCAGAGCGAGTTCCATTCAGTCATGATTCCTGCCTCACATGAACTGCAGATGCTCGTAGATATGAAATGTCTCTTATCCAGCAGAGCACAGAAGGGGATATAGGAGGTGAAACAACAGTCAGAGAAGTGGAAAATGTCTTGGAACTGAGAGTTGAGAGGGAGGGCCATGCTCGGAGAGACACGGGGGGGAAGAGGGTATGTTGAAGGCCTTAATATTGAAGGGGGATAGTGAGGGGAGGGAAAGGGTTGAGCTAGGATGAAAGAGGGCAGAGCCATATAGACACGATCCACTGGATTGGTGGTGGAGATTTAAGAGCAGAAAGGAAAGAAGGCAAGAGAGAATAAGAAGCAGAGAACGAGGGAGACAGGCAAAAACATGAGGGGGCAGAGGGGACAGAGTTATGGGGGAAACAGAGCAGAGGGTACAGGGGAAAGGCAGAGGGGGCGGCCGGCATTGTGCCTCACAATGGGGGCTTTGTGCAGACTGAAGGGGGGCTGGGACCAGGGTGCTGTGTATGTGTGTGTGTGTGTGGGTGTGTGGGTGCAGACGGGGAGGCCTGGAGCCACAGAGCTCTTCCCTGGGAAATGAGGCCTCTTGATGGGGAAGTGAGAGCTGGAGAGGAGGGCACACCCAAGGGCCTGAGTGACAAGACAGGTGTGGAGGGTCACTGGGAGTAAGGACTGTGTATGGTGTGTGTATGAGTGTGTGTTTGTGTGTTAGGGACTTTTTTCGTTCATAAAAACGTCTGCACTCGCTATATGTTTGACAGATGACTTTAAACAGCATGTTTGCATGAGTGTAGGAGTGCAAACACACACACAAATACACATGGGTCGGTGCGTCGGTAATGGCAGACAGCTGTGGAGTTCATACAGGATAAAATCATATTTCTGTTGGGGGGGTCATACATCATTTCTGATTTATAGTTCTGTTCTTTTCCTACGTAACCTGGACAGGGCGATTATTGGGAGAGCTGTTGTGTGTCAGTTGTCGTACATGTGTACAGTACGTGACTGTTTTATGGAAAGAAAGCTGAATTTTTGAACATTTTCTCCTCAGTTGACACATTTTTTTTTATAGATATTACAGGTTAATGGATAACAGAAGCTTGCCTGTAATCACAGAATAGGTATGACTGCATCTATTTTACACACCTCTTCTGCGTCAGTTATTTAAAATACTGTATTCATTAAACATGAAGCTGAAACTTAAGTAGTAATAACACTCATAGCTGCCATGAAGCCACGTCCTGTGCCACAGCGGTCCGTGTGACTATCAGACACAGTCATACAACCGAGACGTGATGATTTAAGAGCTCTGTCACGTATTGCCTTCGTTCTTGGATAGTGTCATCATGAGAGATGCATAGCGCTGATACCAGAAGCTTCGCCGCGACAGATAGGGTTACCTGACTGATGCTGCGACTGCCCTCTCACTGACACTGGCAACCTTGCAACCCACCGGCTGACTGACTTTACTCCAGCACTCTTTGTTTAATGAGCAACTGATGACACGCGTGTATTAATTAATCTGTCAACTGGAGACACTCACAAAAGTCTGGCACTCATCAAAGAGTGTAAATCATCCGTTTATGTTTATTTATTTTTATCTTGCACAGTTAAAAATACATAGAAATGACAAAGAGGCAGGGAGAGGCAGAAAACCTGGATGTACAGAGAATAATATGATTACATAAAGTATTGAGAAACTAATAATATATATACAGTATATATGTTTTTCTTTCTTCAATCTTTTGTAACATTTTATACGTGAGGAGTGTTTGCCAGGTGGGAAAAGTTATTCTATAATTTGGTACCCCTAAATTTTATAGAAAATTGACCTCTGCAAGTGAGAAACCTCGGAGGATGAAGAGCTAAAGATTGACAAGTTGAATAAGAGTGGACCTGTGAATTTACTTGAAATGCTCTGGAATAGTATCTTTGGTTGAATGTACCTTATAAAAAGAAACTTATTTGTTTGTGAAATATTGATTTCATGAAAGGTAAGAATCTGGAGTTTATGAAATAGAAGTGCGGAGTGTTGTAGAAAAGTACTCGCCCAAACTATATTACAATATGAAAGATAAGGATAGATTAGACTGTAATAAAGTCTAATCTAAACATACCACAGCTGCCTAGTTAGTTTCACTCGTATTAGCCATACAAATGTCCCTTTTGTGATTTATTGTATTATTTTAATATTCTTTCACTGACTACATCATATTCAGTCATCTGCTGCCACACAGCCTCACACTGATACAGTTTCCCCTCTGTGACGGCACCCCTGGTCCCCCCTCGTGTGCGTCTGGATTCCTGTGGGGCTGCAGAGCTTAGCTCTGTGATATTAGAGGTGCCAGCATAAACACACACGAAAAAACAGCCTTGTCCTGTTGGATTATGGCAGGCCTAGCCATCACAAAGAACCACTGTGGACCAAACACAAGCCACCCGACGGCTGCCATCTGCAATCGATTACATTGCCAAATGCTCTCTCTCTCGCCGTATCTCGCCGCAACTGTTTTTCTCTCCCCTTTCATTGGCCCGAAGGCAACACCCAAAAGCACAAGGCTAATTTTACACTCTTGGTAAGTGTGCTGTTGTGCAGCACTTAGGCTCTGTTAGCGTAAACAAAACTGTGCATGAGTAAGACTTAGAGGATAATCCCGACCAGAGAGGAGAGGTGTTTAAAATTTATCGCTGACCTTTGAGCGGCAGTCGTGATAATGTGTATTATATTTCCACGGGAAGCTTCACAGGTAATCCTTGTTGACAGTGACAGGCATGGACAATAGATGGACATGATGAGGTGAGACAGCAGCAGGCGATCTGGGAGTTGTTTCCAGACAGACGTGATAAAAAAAGTAGAAAAGGTCGTGCTACTTTCTCTTTAGTGCTTTAATTTTATTTTGAAAAATACCTCAACTCTGCCAAAATGAGGAGATCGTACATTTTTTTTAAAAAAATGATCCAAATGCTCTTTTTGGGCAGCACATAGGCACTCACTCTGGATCATAGCATACAACACCTTGTGCAGTTATTGCCTCGGCTCACATCTAGGACAAGAGATGAGTTATTTTTGACGAAATCCCGAATTCATCATTTGGATCCTCGGCTGGAAAACTTTACGAGTTGTGAGGAACTGAGGTGAAGTTTAACCCGCAGAGAACGGAGTGTCATGGAACAGCAAGAAAACAGAAATATAAACGAATTACAATCAGACTGTTCTTCTCTTCTCTTTGATAGGTTAGACAAAGACAACAGGATTCATTTGGAGCATTTTCAGCTAATGAGTTTATGACTGGAATGTGATTAAAGTTTGTTAAACAAGGCTAACGAACAATGGGCTGAATAGTGACGGAGTGTATCAGAGGAAGAGAATAGACCCCACGCCCCGTCACCACTGTGGGAAATGAGAACACGTGTGCGACGTGAAGCTGCTGGTACTTTGTCTGGCATGACCACTGTGCTCAGTGAACCAAAACGTACATTACGCCTCACTCTCACCACGTCTCTCTTTTCTCTCTCTCTCCTCTACAGCAAGCACAAGCTGCAGGTATTCCAACTTTTCGAGCTGCGTTAAAGCCTCTCACCAGATGTTACGGTCCTACTCACTGACTCCCAAGTGGGAATTTGAGCCACGGATATCCATTCCACCGTTGACACTCATATGTTGTCTCTCAGCTATGCTGCCATATAGCTGGCACATATCTTCAGGGCAGCAGACATGAGCTGCAGTTAATGCAGGGGGAATAGACATATTCGATTTCAAAGACTCTTCTAATTATCCCAAGAATGTTTACCACCCCAGACCAGCACCTCTTTCCATGAGAAACACGTGGGACTTGGTCCTCTACACCTCTTTCTCTCTCTCTTTCTCTCAATTGTTCTATCTATCTCGATACCCCTCTTTTTTTTCTCCCCCTCGCAGACTTTTCTCATTTCATCCCTGCGTCAGAAGCATTTGAAAAATGTGCTTTGTGGGACTTGAAAAGGGAAATATTCCAAAAGCCTGTCTGAACGGTCTCTGTGGAGCACAGCTCAGACAGTATAACACGAGCCGTACGAGCCAAACACAAGCCCACAGGACATGTGGTCGAGAAGCTGAATTTAAGACGCGAGAGACTCTTAACGTCCATATGTGTTCGACGCTGTTCTTAAATATACCGTTCGCTCTTACAAAAGTTAGCCATCATCGACTTAAACATGAAATACTTTGACATGAAGCAGATGAAATCATGCATCGCGAATTTGGCCTCATAGGTTTTGTCGTACGTCTTTGTATGATTAAAGGAATCGCTCAACATTTAAAAAAAAAAAAAAAGTCACTTTCTGGCAGAGATCTAGATGAGATGATCAATGCCACGCTCCGGCAGCCGATTAGCTTAGGTCAGCACAAAGACTACCACTGCTACACGACGACACTACAAAATAATTTGTATAAAATGTTAAAAAGCTGAAGTTTAAAGACGAACTTTGCTGTTTTGAATAGGTTTATGTGGCAGACTGTTACTTGGCTGGCAGCAGTTGCCATGCAACCAGCGGAGACTCCAGGAACTTACTGCTACCAGCCAAAAAATAGCCCCACACATAACCCCTGTAATACCCCTGTCTGTATATTTAACAGACAGATACATGAGTTTGCAATATTTCTCCTGTAGCGCTCCAAAGCCAGAAAGTGAGTAATCTTATCTCAAACTATTCCTTTAAAGCGGCCCTATGTAGAAAGCCAACCTTCTAATACAGACAAAGAGACTGCTAACCAATTGAACCCTCTCTGTAAATCAGATGAGTGTTTGTTTTTTTCTGTGTGCGCGTGTCACTGTGTATGTATTGGCTTCATTTTGGTGAAGGTTCAAAGCCAGTGATGGCACAGACAAGACTTTTATTTGAGCAGAGTCCATTTTTCTTGGCTTCAAATGAACTCAAGTGGGTGTGCTCAAGTGGCTACAGATCAGGTGATGCAGTATCACGCTGTTTCTATCAGATGAAACGATTGTATGCATGTTTAATGTATGAATTTTCTTTTCTTTCACATGGATATTCATTTTTACTTCTAAACATTCATCCTACATTATTGTAAATGTGTAGCAAAAAAGACCAATTAATAATAATAATGTTACCAATCAAGAATCTAATCCACAAATTAATTGATGACGTCTCTGTAGTGATACCACATCAGGAATGAGCTGTACTTCACCCTATAGTCTCTAATCTATACATCCAGAGAGGCGGGTTACACCCTGGACAAGTGGCCAGTTCATCACAGGGCTGACACATACAGACAGACAGACAACTATTCACGCTGTCATTCACACCTACAGGCAATTTAGAGTCACTGATATAGTATTAACTGCATGGAAGGAGGCCAGAGAACAGGCCAAGCAGACACGGGGAGAACATGCAAACTCGACACAGAAAGGCCCTTGCCAGGGTTAGAATCCATCAATCCATCCATTTTCTTCTGCTTGTCCGGGCTTAGGTCGCGGTGCCAGCAGGTTCTGCAGGCATTCTAGCTCCTCCTGAGGTGTTCCCAGGCCCAGATGGGCTATGTAGTCCCTCCAATGGGTTCTGGGTCTGCCCCGTGGTCTCCTACCAGTTGGACGTGCCCAGAACACCTCAGAAGGAAGGCGCCAAGAGGCCGTCCTGATCAGATGCCTGAACCACCTCAGCTGGCTCCTTTTTGACGCTCCCTTTGGATGTCCGAGCTCCTCACTCTATCTCTGAGGCTGAGCCCGGCCACCCTGCAGAGGAAGTTCATTTCAGCCGCTTGTATCCGCGATCTCATTTTTTCGGTCACTACCCAAAGCTCATGACGGTAGGCGAGTTTTGGAACGTAGATGGACTGTAAAATCAAGAGCTTTGCTTTCTGGCTCAACTTTGATTTCTGCACTGTTCCAACCTTTAATAACAATAAATCACTGATAGATTTCCTCACAGTTTCTAAAGAATATTATTGTTAGTTGCACTCCCTTAATAACTCATTGTTATTAAAATGCAGATTGACCCTTTTACACCAAAGCAGAGGAGTGTTGACAGCTTCAAGAGGAGGAGGAAGCTCTAGGTGTAATTAATGAGAATAGCTTCCTCTCTGCCTTAGTGTGTGTGTGTGTGTGTGTTTGTGTGTGTGTGTGTGTGTGTGTGTGTGTGTGTTTCCCTCACACACTTATTAGGTGGTCCCTCACACACTGCTGTCATTTCCGGGAGGGTTGGGACATTCACTAACCCACGATGACGATCTATTTCTGTCTGTGATCTCAGCTGCCAACTGTCATCCCTAACCCTGAACCTGAATCAGAAGTCCTGAAACACACTTAGGATTTCATCTCAAAGTATGTCAGCGGGCGACACGATGTTATTTATAGCTTCTTCTGACTCCCATGTGCCACCATGAACTTTCCCCCTGTGCTATCGTTATTTTCCCTTGCTCATTCTCCTATCTGGTATCTCTTCTCCACCACACCCTTCTCTCCTCGTCTGCCAAGCCTGGGCGGTGTTCACTTGTGCCAGATGCACAGGGGAACATCCTGTCACTGTCGGTGGGATTTAGGAAAGTCGCCACCCATTTGTTAATTTGCTGATAGTGTGAAAGTGATGCATCAGTCTACGGTGTTACTTTTGACAGTAACACTATAACTGGTGGTGGCTGTATTCTTTGTGGTTGACACATAAGCTAATAACCAGAAAAGCGGACACAACCTCCACATTTTGACCCTCATCACACCTGCCACTCATTTCCCTTTAACGTCACTTCTGTTGCACCGTCGGCCCCCGCTGAAAACAACGCCTGCTCCACACCCAAAGAGGCCCCAGTGCTGGTTGGGAGGGAAACCAGGGGCATCCAAATTCCAGCACACAAACACACACACACACACACACACACACATACACACAGATTGGTACACGCAAATGGCCAGTCAGCTCAGTGTGGCTGTCTGCCCTTCTGTTCGTAGGCTCATGAATGCCTGTGAATGCCTAACTGGCAGCTGGTTCAACAGCATTACAGTGAATAACGCAGTTGAGCTGTTTAGTCATTCAGCGGTTGCAAATGGCCACATGTACAGAAAGTATAGTGTTGTAACTCAACAGAGTTTGAGCCAAAATATCTATACTGTTGTTTTCCTCTGCTGATATTATACAAATTTCTATATATCTCAACAACTGTACCTTTTAGCTTTACTTTAAAACTGTCACTCACTCTGCCCTGGACGAATCCTGTAGTCTACACTGTGATTAGTTACTGGTAGTTCCCTGCAAAGTGGACCACACAGAGTATTCAGCCATGTTAAGCAAGATTCCAAACCGTAGGGAGCAGTTCAAAGGGAACTGTGTCGGGAAGAACTGAAAAACAGTTCATCACTTTACTGGAAGTTGGCAGGCAAGATTACCCATCAGTCTTTGTGCCTCACTGGAGCGGCAAAAGCAAACAATGGAGCCCACAGAGCAGTTTAACTGTGTCTCAAAGTATTGTCGTTGTAACTAATGTTGCTATTCATAATCAACAAAGACGACTTAATAATCTGATTAATCTGTGAATAATCAACATATAATATTACATAACTGTGGAGGCCTTGAACAGCTCCTTCAGCAACAGACTGCTACTCCCACCATGTAAGAAGTGCTACCACAGGTCCTTCATCCCAACAGCTGTCAGACGTTTTTCTATATATTTCTTATTTATGAGTCATTTCTTATCAACCGGGCGTATACGGGCTTCTGTGAGAAGTGAATTTCCCCTCTGTGGGATCATTAAAGTCTGTCATATCGTATCGTACAACTATCTGTAAATTATTTGCATAAGAAATGACACTGTACATCTTGTTATTTTTTTAAATCACATTTTTTTGAGTTACATATATCTAAATAGAATAAAAATGTTGCAGTGGTTTCAGTTTTTGTTTCAATATCCATCCATCCATTATCTGTAACCGCTTGTCCTCATCAGGGTCACCGATGGCCACTGTCTACCCCAGCTGACTTAAAGTGAGCGGTAAGGTACACCCTGGACAAGTCGCCAGTTCATCACAGGGCTAACAGAAGGCCTATTTAGAGTCCCCAATTAACCTGTTAAGTGCACGTCTATGGGCTGTCAGAGCCGGAGTACCCAGAGAGAACAGCCGAGGTGTTAACCACTGCACCACTGTGCCGCCCTTTTGTTTCAATATATTCTATGTTTTATTTCAGTAACGTAAAACTTTCACAGTTGCAGCCACAAGTATCTGAGGTGTTTACATTACGAGGGTAACACACATGGAGGAAGTGATGTCTCTGTTGGTTCGGTTGGAGGGTCTTCCAAATGGAGGAAATTTGTGGGGAAGTTCCCTTAACCAGGAGGTGGGGAGTACTGTTTATGTACTCTATGGAACGTAACACAGCTTTAAAGTCCACTGATTTTTACACATGTCGATGAGCAGGTTTACCCGTCATGAGGAGCTCTACCCAACATGTAAAAACTGTTGTACAATATCTCCAGTGTTCAGACAGAATACAGTGTGAACTTAAGATTGGTGCGATTCCATACAAACTAAATGGAAAGACACAATTAGACATGAATTTCCTCCGGGTGGTGCAAACTGTGGCAAAGACACATCCGTGCGAGTCAAACATTTTTACACATCTGCTTTGTATACGAGCACTGATGAGAGGAAAAAGGAGAGTGAGAGGTCGGAAATGACTGACAGAACGAACTTTGAGTTGCTGGTTGATCTTACCCACACACACACACACACACACACAAAGGCACAGTCCCATACAAACACAATCAGCACGTCTGTTTCTAGCTAGCTTCCAGCTCACGTCTGTACTAATAGTGCTGATTGGCTGTTTGGGGGCAAATCAATACGGTTCAACACAAACAGTTTAGCAGTCCAATTTACACGAATGTGCTTCGCTTTCTGTCTGAACACATCTTTAGAGTTTTGAAAAGTCTGAAAAAATAACCGAGTGGCTTGGCATTGAAACTTTAAATGTTTAACTCAATGCTTGTGTTACAAACTGGAGTTGAAAGATGTGGGAATTTAGTGAGCAGGAGAAGTTATGAAAGATCCTTTTGAAAGATCTATTGTGAGTTGCCCACCCTAGTGGTAACACAATACTCAAAATTGCTTGACTATCCCTTTATCGCTTTTGTATACCCTCAAGGGAGACACCATGACATTGACACGTTTAAAAAAAAAATGCATCTTTCAGGATATTTAAAGGCACAGTGTGTAAGATTTAGAAGGATCTATTGGCAGGAATTGAATATAATATGCATAAGTATGTTTTCATTAGTGTATAATCACATGAAAATAAGAATCTTTGTGTTAAAATGAGCCCTTTATATCTACAGAGAGAGCGGGTCCTCTTCCATGGAGTCCACCATCTTGAATCGCCATTTTTCTACAGTAGCCCTGAGCAGACAAACAAAACACTGATCTAGATATGCTAGATTTGCTTTTTATGTGAGTTCTTCCTACATGGAAGGAGAGTGTGAGAGTGTTTGGTTGTAATCTGCAACTTCACTGCTAGGTGGCACTAAATCCTCCACACCAGACCTTTAATGTCGGCCTTTAGCCTGCCTTTACTCCGTTACACTCAGTAGATGATGTGAAGCGACTGTTAGTATTACCTTAATCACTATTGGAGGATTTATAGCTGCCAAGTGTGTTTATCTTGTCAAAGCTGCCGTTGGAGGACGTAGCGTATTACTCTTCTTCATCCCTCTGCTTAACTGTCTTTAACTTGCGTCTTATCATAATTGCCCGGAAGCTTCGAAGTGACAGTTAAACACTGCAGGTACCCACAGACCAGAACACTTCCCAGATCACGCTGACTGTTTGCTACTTCCACTGTCTGGGAATGTGAATGAGCTCTGTCTCACACACACACACACATGCACTTAAAGCTTTGTTCCTCTGGGTTTAAGTAGCTCTGGACTGTGTCCTGCCTTCACTTTAGACCTTTATGAGTAAGAAAGCCGCCATTTTTAGATTACCTTTGCACTAATACAAGGAGCTGTGTGTGCACGTGTGTGTGTGTGTGTGTGTGTGTTTGCGTGGGTAAATCTCTAGCAGCTCACTGGCTATCACTCAGGATTTCTTATGTGTGTGAAGTGGTTACCATGGCGCTAGTGTTTTCACTGTGTGCAGTTGTGTGTTTTATGACCTCTTTTATGAAGCAAATTGGGAGATCTTGAGCTGCAGTGTGGAAAAAATGTGCTACATCCAGTTGCAAAGACCCTGAAAGGTTAAAAATCTTGCTTTCAAGCCAACATCCATTTTGGTAACTGCGTGTTCCTAATCAGAAAGTGTTGCTACCTTGAAGTGTGTGCGTGAGGATGAAATGATCTTTAAGTTCCTCATAAAATGAGTGAGAATATACGTGTGAATGTGATCGTGGACCGGCCGATCCACACGCACAGAGTTAACATTAAAACAACAGTTTGCAGCAATTAGGAAGTGCAATTTGCGGGTTAGACTTCAAGTCGAACTGCATTGAACTGGAGCCATATTGCTGAGGACCATTGACAATAAATGGATGTAATTACGTTCCTTGTTCTAAGAATGTTTTTGTACATTAAGGTTTGGTTTGAGCAGGGCGATGTGGAGAATGTTTTTTTTTTTTTTTTGGTGGTTGTGGTCGGGAGACCTCAAACATTTTCAGTCTGGAGCCTAAATGAGAAATTTTGATCCACACTCAGACTCTGGATCATTAAAAATGAGGTTAAAAAGAAATAACTGATCTAACGTTACTCATTTGATCCACAACTTGAGTGACAACACCATTATTTCTGCACGTTTTTGTCCATTAACTACAAATGACTTCTAGTTAACTGCTGACCATTTTCTACAGCATACCGCAGTGTGTTTAAAATTCTTCAACATGTTTTCCCATTGAGAATACAGCATATTATCTTAATCTCTTGGCCTCCTGCTAATCAAAATCACTATATTTACTAAGAAAGGAGACCTCCGTGTAAGGCAGGAGTGAATAGTTTACAGTAGATAGGACAGAACAATAAACCGAGTTACAATGAGGAGAAGGGGTGCCGAGGCTGGACAAGGTGAAATGAGGTCGATAATAAGGGGTCGTGATAACGATTGGGGCTTTTGTTGGAGACGGAGGGAGCAAGAGGGGGAGAACGCTCTGGAATGTGAAGAATGAGGGTTTGTTTAATCCTCGTGGGGGATAAATTATTAGCAGCGAAGGGAACCCTGCTGTGCAAGACGGGCCCGTCTCCTTCCGCGGGAGTCTAAAGTGTGAGATCTGCGTATCGGTTTCGTACACCCACGAGACGAACTGCGTGCAGCTGTTTAAAGTGACTGGAGCTTTAAAAGCAAAATTTACAACAATCTCAGGAAATGAGTGTCACTGAAGAGCTGGAAACGGCTGCTGCGTCGGTTGTTTGCTACATCTATCTCGAACATGAAGTAGAAGTGAAGCGTGTCACCCTTCAGTGAACCGTGACATGACACTGCAGCAATGCTGATCGAGCTAAAAGCCGCGTTTTCCTGTGCTGTCATTTAGATTTAGCTTGAATACAAACAGAGGGTCTGACCTAAAATCTGATGAATGAACGGGCCAACTGATTTCCATCTCCCGTTAACATTACCTAAATGATTGGCTGTGAGTTGTTGTGGTGGAAATAGCACTGCAACTAAGAGTTCTGATGAGGTGTTCAAATTAAAAACATCTGTTGCTGTGGAAAAGTGATTTTGTCTTCAGTACTCTTTAGTGGTCTGAGTAATCTGGCTTTGCACTATTCACTCGGCGGGGAAAGGGGGAAATGAGAGCAACAGAGAGAAAAGGAGAAACACAAAGGGGATAAAGATTTAGTGAGGCAGTAATGAGCTACTGGAAGGGAAGAGCACATGCAGTTTGATTGGTTCACCTACGCCAAGCCAGCATGGCATCCTGGGTAAATATGACCCAGCAGTTAGTTGCCGTGGTGATCTAGGAAGCAGCAGCTGCCAAGAGGGCCAAGGTGAGAGCACGGGCCAGATGGATGGATGCACTCATTCATTCAAACAGAACAGGCCGAGTTAATTTTACAAAGCATCCGTTACTAAAAGTTAACGAACACAGCAAGAGAAGTTTAAAGTAATTGCACCAGAGTTAGCTAACAGCTAATTTGCATCCGTTGTCCCTGTACAGGTAGACAAAAGAACAAACACAACGCAACAAATACTCCGCATAAAACAGTACAATACATAAAGTGTTAGATAATAAATAGAATCAGTCTGATAAATACAAAAGGATCATTGGTGGTGACACCTTTGTGCTGACTTTAGCCACAGTTTGAAGCTGGTTTTAAACCCTTCAAAGCTTCCAGAGTCTCTAATGTTTGTGTTTAGACTGACCAAAGATGGTGCCCAGTCACCCCCTAGTAGATGCTCTATTCGTCCTACCAGCCCTACCACTGCTGGAATAGACCAGGCATCCTCTAAGAGGAGAGTTATATTATATTTTGTCAGAATATTACAGTGATGATAATCTCTTGGTTTATTATCTAATTCTTTGAGGACTTGCTTATATAGTGAGTGTCTCAGGATCAAGCGGCAACCTCCGTGGCAGTGAAGTAAAGCCAATGTGGAAGTGCCAAAAACTGCAGTTCCTCAAACGTCCACTTGAGGCTGGCTCCAGAAGTGAGTCAGTCTCCATAAGTCCCCATGTTAAAATGTCCAACTTCACAGCAGAAATAAACATGTTTACAGCCTGGTACAAAAAACAGTTTTGGTCTCTATAGCTAATTTCCCCGTTCATGACAACTGAACTGAGGGTGAATTTTTATACAACTCACCTGTTCAAATTATATTAAGGCTTAAAGTTATGTATAATAACACTGCCAACATGTCGGCGGCCAGCACTACAGATTTTTAGCTTCAAACTGCTCTTAAGAAACCTACGGGTGATGTCACGCATACGTGGTTCTTTCTTTTTATTGTCAGTGCTCAGGATCTACAAATTTACTACTACACAACTACATAAATAATTGGATAAATTAAGGAACTACAAACAAACACTGTTCAAAAAGCTGAACTGGTGCTGAACAGATGAATGAAGGAGGTTTCTATCATTCTGTTTGAAGTCTCGTACAGACCAACAGCAGTTGTTTGAGTCTGTGTTTAATGGAAGTTTTTACAAACTTCCCATCGATTCTGGCAAGTGAAGGCAGCGTCTACTTCACGTTGTCTGACTGTACAGGATCATAAAGTCGACGGTAGATTAAAGGAATGATTGTCTAGTGTGGAAAGAGCTCGGGGGGTGGGGGGATTTGATGGACGTCCACAGAGGAATATAAGGTTAAATGAAAAGTATAAAGAGGGCATCAGAGATGAGCTGGATAAATAGATGTCTGATGGGCAGAGAACGAAGTGTGTGTAGCTCAAAGGTGTGTGTGCTTTCAAGCTCGCTTTGACATCCAGGTCCAGCAGGCGCCAGCTGACTGACTAGCGATTTTTTATAATGACACACAGACAGACAGACACCAGAATATCTTTAAAAATATGAAGACTGACACATTTTTCTGAGTTTTCTTTGGTCTTGTTGTCGTGCTTTTTGCCTGTGGAGCCATGGTATCTATTACCGCTCATGCTGCTACAATTCCAAACAAATGACGGCTGCTGGTGCCAAAACAGACAAAACAAAAGTTCCTGTGCACTATAGAGGAAAAACTTATCTGTCACATGGTGTTTATTAAGGCGCCAGAGCAACACTTGAGCTAACTGGATGGGCATTTGGGCTGACTGCAATTTGCGGGGCATTTGGAAAGAGGTTGAGTGAGGGTGAACCTTTTAAACACAATTACAAAATCACAACCGATTTTTTTTTTTTTGTTCACATTTGTCGCAGATTGTAATCAGGCGCTAATTTCAGAGGCATGAGGTCACACGTGCAAACTCCCTTTAATCACATAAAGCTGGGAGTGTGTGTTTGGTTTGTCTTTTCATGCTATCTTACGCAGTGTTGCGTGCTTCAGTCCAGCGAGGCTGGAGGTGCAAAGACATTACATTAAGGAGGGGGGGGGGGCATCTGATAAGCATCAGGTGTATGTAGATGTGGCCGTGAAGCACAGACAGGAAGAGTAATCAAACCTTGACCCGCGTTTCGACGGCTAACCCGTCAACAAGGGAGATGTATCCGGTCAAAGTGAGCGGCTCATTCATCATTCCACCCTCCCCCCCACTGTTACAGCAACTCTCGTCCAACACAAGTATGCATACATTAGCATTCATCTTTTTTTTTTTTTTTATGAGAGTTTTACTGGAAAGAGGAAAGAAAATCACTCTTAATGACGTAAGGTCCAGGTGCAAACACACACTCACGCTCATTTCACCAGCTTTTTGTCACCCGAGGGAAGTTCACGCTTTAGTGCGAGAACAAAAGGTCACTTCTTCGGTGAAAGATAACACCTTAAAAGAGCGCCTGAGCCGTCTGTGAAAGCCGACCCACATCAACAAGCTGTGAGTTAATGGGTTATAGGAGGCAATCATCCCCACGGTGGAGGGCTGATATTATCCATTTTAGGATCTAGCTTAATCATGGTGCACAAAAGAGCTGAAAGAATTTCATCAGAAAAGTTTTTCATCTTACAAAAGCATGACCTCACCTGCCCAGGATAATATCTAACAGTATATAATGTGCTTCCATTACTTCAGCAGTGCAGCTAGTTGCTGTGTGAGACGTGAGTGCATGCAGGGTGGCCCCATTTCTTTCACTTTTACTGAGCTTAGGAATGTGGAGGTGTTCCCAAATTTGTCTTTTTCAGGAAATGAAAAATCTCCTTACTTCCTGCCACAAGAATGTCAGCGACGATTGAACGGCAGCGGGAGGACTCACTTTGTGACTGGTGCAAGACTTTATTACTTTAAAATCATAATCAGACCTGGTGTTGTTTGTTTTGTGTGGAAGTGGAAGCCAGAATCCAACTCCAAAGAGCCTGTTTGCACATATAGGTTATGTGTTTATGTGACGGCATAGCCTGTCTGCCTCTCACCTCAGATGCTTTAGCCTCTGGCTCGTGCTGTTGACCGATGGGACGAGGTCATTTCAACTATGTCACCTATCTGCTAAACAGCGGTGTGATGTCAGGCTTCATTTTTCACACAGCACACAAGCAGACAGTCCTGTGAGTTGAAGTCATGCCTGCTGGTTTCAGCTACACTACATGTGGTTTTTATCAGATGGCTCCTTTGATGTGAACTGGTGGATGTTAGAAGCTTTATTGAGGGTGATGTATGGAAAAAGGAACAAGTTTGTAGCTGTAGTGGAGGATAATAGTAACGAGAGCACTTTTCATGAGTTAAAATCATTATGAAATGACACACTAAAAATATACAACACACAACATTAATCACACATTAAAAGCAGATCTAAAAAGAGTTGATTTGAACATGAACAGACGGGTGCAGTCTTGGATTTGAGCTGAACGATAGCTCCATGAATCATTTATATAATTTCTATTTATATATCAAACCGACATTTTATGGTTTGTTATTTCTTGATTTTCTAGTTTTTTGTTCATTCAGTATTTTGTCTCATGAGGAAAATCGGGCTTTCTACAACCAGAGGTACGTGGAAACCTCAGTGAACTCGACTACATTCAACTACCTCAACAAAGAAGAGTTGTTGACAACAGTTAGCCAAATGTCATGGATAAACAATTGAAATAGACAGTTAAAAGTCACGAATGAATGGCTGAAATTCTTGAAGTAATGACTAACAGTTAGCTAAAACTGTTGCATATTTGGAACATGATTGAAGGTGACGATGAAGGGGAACTTGAAGTCAGACTAAAAATGTTGGGAACGACTGCTCTACAGGACCATAACACACTTTGCCTGGTAATCTTAGGAAGTAAAACCTGCCATATTCACAGACCTAACCTGAATATGAACAGAAATATATGATATACATGTTGTTCACCAGCTGGTATATGAAATCAGGGCATGCTTTGATGGTTACAGTTTGTGTTAAGCGGGTCAGTTCCCTCTTGGTTCTGGTTCTTTGAGTTCTTTGTAGTGTGGAGCAGGGCCTTCTCAAAAGTTGAGAGGTCACACACTTGTAGCATAGCTAATCCTGTCATCTGGAGTTGGGTCTGAATTCCTTGTTAGAGGTACGGTTACTGGTCTGCATGTCCATTTGTTGCCGTCACGCAGCGTGGCTTTGCAGGATGAAGGAGGCTGAGGAATGAGCTGTAAAATGTCCACGAAGCATAAATCAGTGTTTCCCATCATTCTCAGGAAAAATGACCTGATGATGTGCCTCGTACCATCAAGTAGAACTGGCTAGGTTGCATTGCATTTTAGTGTGTTCAACAACAGTCCAACAACTTGACCACTAAAGCCCTCTTTGTAATTACTTTTAATGAAACCAGGGAGAGGACGGAAAGATGCTGACTGTGTTTTTCTGTTTTCTCTGAACAGATCGCGAGGACCAATCAATCCTTTGCACGTAAGTACCGCAACTCTTAACTCCCCATTAATTGTCCTCCTTTCTTCTCTCTCTTCTCCTGAGGTCAGTTCTCTGTTGGTTCTGGTGATAAAGCAGCTTGCCGAGCTGGAAAATGAAACTGTCTCAAGCAGAAGATTATATAGCTGCACCTTTAATAAGGTGATCTCATATAGAGGCAGGGTTTCACTTCATGTCCTTGAAATGTTTATCTATGTACGTATACATACGATGAGAGCGCTTCATACAGATCATCACTTCTGATGTACCTGCTTTGTGAAGTAACATTTTCTCCCTTCACGTTTCTCTCAGTTGGCCAGCTCCCATCACCCTGCTGTTTTATTTAAAGACTGGTTTCAAATAGCTGTTTTGCGGACGCTGGGTTGCGCAGCAGCTCTACCCAAGACTAAGGCGAGTTATGAGTGCGGTTTGGTGGCCTGCCTTCATCTTCTTTGGCAGAGAGTAATTAAGTGCCACACACTCTTTTTGAGTGTGGCTTGACTTGATGCTGACAAAAGTCTGGAAACGACACCCCCTGTTGGTGACCGTGGAGACATTTTAGTAGTAGTAGTGAGCAGGCTGGTCACCCAGAGAAGCTGCAAATAAAGTGAAAGCATCTTCAAAAGTATTTTAAATCCATGAAAATGGAAGAAAGAAATAAAGAAGATCCAGTTTGTGGGAAAAATTGACCCTCTCAGTTGAATCTCTCGGATCACTCCAGGTCTGTGCTGCTGTAATGTTAAATTTCCCAATACAGTTTGATAAAACCTCCATTGCATCATTGAAGAGATGTAGCATCATGTCTGTTTCAGACGCTCTTCCTCTTCCTCCTCCATCATGGAAAATGAACCACCAAGAAGCACCAATTTTAAAAGAAATCACAGGTTATCTGACCGGGGTGTGTAGGTCAGCTCACAACCTCCCTTAGGATAAAAAAAAAAAAAAGGCTGCTGCTACCACTTTTAATCCAGTTAAAATGCCACAAGCCTATTTAGCATAGCATAGAATTATCGAAGGTCTTGCGTAGTTACGTGGTTTAGCAAACCAGGGTCTTGTGTCAACATCTTGGTATGCACTGATGAACTCCAGCTCCCAGCTCTCGCTATCGACAGAAGCCTACGTCTGCATGCTATGTCTCAGCAAAACAATGAGCGGCCCATCACACAGAGAGCTTGTAGAATCTCACACCTAAGAGCTGAGAAAACCAGTTCACAAAGTGAGGCGTCCTGCGATAAGAAGAAATGTGGGGAAAGTCAGTGAGTTATTATTTCCGTGAGGAAAATACTCCTGTGAAACTATGAAGACATCAAGCCAAACTGTGATGTGTAACTATCTTGACCTATATTGCCATTGTTGCATCCCGTGTTCGAGGACTCGCCCATCGAATTCTAGTGCTGCAGCTAAAACTGCAGCGCTCCGTGTGCAGCGGAGCTAATAGCCAGCTAGACTAAAGCCACCGGTATGCAGCTCAATGTAGTGTTGCTGGCCTGGTTTCGGCGTTGGCCCTGCTTTTCTGGCCTCTGCGTCCTGACTGTGGGAGCTGTGGATGGCCCTGCCTGAGCACAGCTATCATTAGAGACGGCCCAAAAAGCCTGGAAACTTTGGAGACGGGCCCACCAAACCACAGCTCTCCAGTAAAACAGACTAACCATCGAATCGATGCAGATAGCCTGATAGTTTGCTGCTTCTCTCTTTATTCTTTCTTTCCTTGGTGTTCATCTAATCTCTCTTGACCACCATAATGATGAGTTATTTTGGTTTTACAATGTTTTGTCTGTACCTTGCTAAATTGCGGACAACTTACACAGATTTTTTCCTGTAATGTGGCTGTGGGTCACAACTAAAGGCCTGTAATTCATGATTGCATGCTCAGAGTGTTGTAAATATTTGTTGGATGTGATGAGAAAAGTGTGTTTTTCTCACTCATTCTCCACTCACTCCCTCTGTCTGCCCCATGTGTATCTCCATGCCGTCTGTCTCGTTTGTTTTTCAGAGGCGAATCAGGCGCTGGCAAGACCGAGAACACGAAGAAGGTCATCCAGTACCTGGCCCACGTTGCCTCCTCACACAAAGGACGCAAAGACCACAACATTCCTGTGAGAGCCCCACTACCTACATTTTGCCTTCTCTACCTTTGGCTAAGCTCGGGCCTCCAGTTTTTACTTCTCCTCTCATATACATCACATTTGAACTATCCTTGGTGATAGTCCGTATTTTCACCTCTTAAATTAAAAACTGGATGGCCGTGTTGAAATAGTTCATTCTGGGAAACACGCTTATTCTCGTTCTAGCCGATTGTTCACACGAGACCGCATTAAATAATAATATAAGGCCACAGCCGGCAGCTCTTTAGCTTACCTTAGCACAAAGACTGCAAACAGCCAGCCTGGCTCTGCTCAGCAGAAACAGAGTCTGCACAGTAATTAACACTTTATATTCTGTACCTAAACCAGTTATTTTGGACCAGTAACTTCCTGGAGTCTCCGATGGTTGCCTGGCAACTGCACAGAGCCAAGAAATAGTCTGGCAGATAAATCTCCCATAAAAGAACAAACTGTCATTTTGACACTTTGGTTTTTGCCTGAATTAAATGAACACAATTAAACATGTTCATAAGGGTTAGGGTTAGGGAAAGGGAACTCGGCCCAGTCTCTGAAGGGGAGAGGAGGTGCGCGGTCCTTCCCCCAGTTGGTCGAGCCACCCTGGTCCCAGTTGCGGTTGCGGGAGCTTTAGCGCCTTTGTCCATAGAGCACCACAGTCCAATCTTGATCCTCAAAGTACCCCATGATTATGCATCTTTTGTTATTTTTTTTAAAAACTCTTTATTCCTTTAATAATTCAATGAAATGAAAAAAACGAAAACCAAATTCTCTCAAAATCAAATTTCCTTCAAAATACAAAACTAAATATCGTGTACCTAGGGGCAACGTTTCAACCCTTTAACGGGTCTTCCTCACTATAAAAACAAACAAAAAAGTTAAAGCTAACACACAGGCTTCTCTTCCACAGTCAGAGCTGAGGGGTAGGGTTAGGTGTAGTGGTTATTACATTGACTCTCTCCGAGTTGTCCGACGTCGTATGCAGTTTGGTATACATTATAGAGGAGGAGAGGGTGAGGAGAGAGAGCAGAGCAGTGTGAGGAATGCTGAGTCGATGCTGTCGCTCTCCTGTCGGTGTTGGCTAATCGTCATCGCTGTCCTGGTCAGTTTGAGTTGATGTGTGGTGGGCAGTGTCTCGCCTCAGCTGGTCCAGATGATGAAATCATGTAATGTTACTTAGGATGTTAAATATAAAGAAGAGATCATAGTTCAGATTCTAGGCGGTTAGGGTGGTTAGATCAGGATACTCCACAGGCGTTAGGATCGAGGGTATCCGAGGTTCAAAGGTAGGAAGAGATGTAGGGTTAAGGGTAAGCTAAGCTAACCATCTGATGGCTGTAGATTCATATTTACCATACAGACATGAGAGCGGTGTCGCAGCAGGAAGTGAATAAACGTGTTTCCCAAAATGTCAAACTATTGAATGAGTGAATTGTGATGTTATTGTTATAGATACTCAGCTGAAGTTGTGCATTAATCCACAGCTAACCTCATAGATTGTTAATATAGCCTGACTGGTCACTGCTCCTGCTTCGTGTCATCCAGTGCCATTCTGCGAGAGAGTGTCCCCCGATGCCGGGCGATGCTAAGTGTGTGTGTGTACTTCTGTTTCCTGTGGCTTGTGTCTGACATGAGCGCTTCAGGTTTTTAACACTTACATTTGTTTATCCATAACAAACAGCCCGAATCTCCCAAAGCATTCAAGCTCCAGGCAAGTGTATCTCCCGCTTTCTCAAAAAAAAAAAAAAAAAAGAGTGTGTGGTCCGTTTTTTTTATGTTTTTGTATACGTGCATGCCTCTCTCTCTCTCTAAATCTCTGCTGCTTCCATAATGATGTTGACAGACTAATCTAAGCTTCTCTCTTTATGAGGCATTTGTTTGTGCTGGCTCAGTCTCCTCACATGATTATTTGAAGCCCAGTGAATCTGCCGTTAAACCAGCAGGCTCATGATACTAAAACACTTTGTTTTATCAGTCGCTTCGGGTTTATTAGAACAATTTGAAATGGAGATGTTTTATTAGAAACGCTTAAAAAAAAACCCAGGTCAAACCCGTTATTAGAAGTGTGCACATTCAGTGCTAGTCGGGCATTAACTGACGCTCTGTGTAGGTCCTCCTTTTCTGGGGTTTACATGGTGTTTAGGAAGAGCACATCAGCTGAGAAATCAGTGTGAACATCAGACCACAGCCGCACTAAACATCTCTCCTCTAACATGTCATGCTAAGCTTCATCATTTACATTTTAGTGACGTAAATTTCAGGTTTAAAATGATCAAAGATGATGAAACATGATCGTAGTTGTTGTATTCATGCATGTTTTCCGTTGGTGATGTGCTCTAGATGCATGCGTGTAGTCTGAGGAGCATCTCAGTTAATAATTCATCGGCCCGTTCTTTAGCCTTGGCTGTGATAATATTATTCCAACTGTGTGGCCCAGTCGATAACCAGACGCAGGGGATGTTTCTGTTTGGGTATTGTAGCTTCACCTGGATTTTCAGTTTTAAATCCACAACATTTTGTCCCAGAAGAAACACAAATGGAGACTCTGCTGACACACTTTTGAATTCACCCCAACTCCATCGTCTGTCTCTACAAAACCTGATATCTTCTGGCGCGCCTCCTCTGCTTGATTTATCCAGTAGCTATTTTTCTGTCTCCCCACCAAACCAGTACCTGATGTCTCTGTGTTCTCAGTAAATCTAATAACTATAGAACTGCACACAATCTGGGTGAATGCCTGTTTAATATGCTGCGTTTCAGTAGCTCACAGTGAGTAGCTGTAACTCACTGAGGGCCTCAGTGCTCCCCTGCTGGAGTGCACCATCCTCGCTGACCTCCTTTAATGCCGCTTCCCTTCTGCGTTGCATTACGCCTGCCTCTGAGCGCAGGCCAGAGGAATGTAGAACAAGGGATCGAGGGAGAGGGAAGATACGGTGGAGGAGAGAGGTTTGGGGTGAAAAGGGGGGATATAAAGAAGTGGAGAGGAGGTAAAGCAGACGAGAAGGGAGCAGACTTTCATAATTCTGTCAGTGAGAAAGACATAAGGGAATACCTGTTTACTCTTAAGTTATGCAGGGATGAATGCACCGGGTTGTGTGTTATTCAGAGCCTGAAAAGTTCTCCCTGTCCTTGCTCTCTCTCTGCTACAGGCGAAAGAAATACAAAATCTCTTAAAAACACATCCAAGTAGGGCCATAGGTAGTCCCATGTTTCTCTCGATGGACATTTCTCACTGGCTTACAGCATTAGCCATTCAGGCATCAAGTCAGAGCTCACGCAAACCTCCCTGGGCAGTCCAGAGTCCAGAGGAGTATCCTGGAGTCAGATCAAGGAAGGATCTGATCTGTTGTAGAGGCTATTTCTGTCCTGCCGCTGCCCTGGATAGAGGAGATTGTGTCATGTGTAGAGGAACTGGAGGTTGCAGGGACTGTATAGAATGTTCCAACCACCTATCAACCCAGATTTTGACATTTAAGAGGAAGCCATCATTACCAACGCGGTGGTACAGTCTTTGGACATATAGGGTATATCATCACAGCCATAGGAATGTGCAGGCCGGAAGAAGGCTCCCTCTCATCAACCCAAAGTGCCCACTCGCTGTAATGCATGTGTCGAAACACACTTGCTATATTGCCTTTGTGGTTTTCACGAGTTCCCTCAAACTATTTGGTTGTCTTGGCCCGTTAACTTGTCGAGTTTCCCTGACAAAAATCACATTGTACTGCAGTCGACTAAAGCGAAGCCAACAGAGCCATGATGAACTGCTGACTGTCTGAAAGATTGTTTTAGCATTATTACTCTTGCTACATTTTTCTCTCTGTTACGAAGAATCGATTTTGCCTCGCCAGCTTGTGTATGTTTTGGCAGACGCAGAAAAGTGTGATAAATAGTAATGAGCGATTCTTTTTGCGGTGCCAGGCGTTCGAAATGTTTGACAGCTTGTTGCTTCTTACCTCTCTTGTCTTTTTCCACAGGGTGAGTTGGAACGCCAGCTCCTGCAAGCCAACCCCATCCTTGAATCTTTTGGCAATGCCAAGACAGTGAAAAATGACAACTCGTCTCGCTTTGTGAGTTCACGGTTCCTGTTTGTCTTGATTTAAACAGAAAGACTGAATCCAGAAGGGAAACAGATTGATGGAAGCTCCACATTGACCATCGGTGCAGTTTACATTTTCCATTTGATATGTAGAAAGAAATGTACATCATCTAAACTAAAAGTTTGAAACATGGATACTTCTATTCCCAGCTTACTGTACAAAGATTACAGCATTTGAAGATCTTTAGTAGTTAAATATATTCATATATATTATGGGATTCTTAAGGTTAGCTGTGTAAAAGAGATCATTAGAGGTTTGGTTCCACGTAGATTTCATGTTTTGCCTTTTGCTCATCTTCACTGATATGCTTTTGTTTAAGCTAAAAACAAACACAAATCGTATGAGAAATATGGAGGATGCCTTTACGTTGAATATGAAGCTACAGCCACCAGATTAGAAAGCTAGTTATCTTATCGTAACATAGACTGGAAACAAAGAGGAAAACAGCCTGGCTCTGTCGGGGGAAGAAATATCCACCTTCAAGCACCTCCACAGATTACTAATCAACACAGGACTCCAGCAAATCACTGCACCCAGCCAAGAAATAGCACAGAACCTCCTGTAAAATGTAGGTTTTTGTAGAGCTAAACAAGCAACATATACCGTGTCTGCTAGTGAGCTGCAGAGGTGCTGGTAGGCAGATTTTGTTACCTTTGGACAGAGCCTGGCTAGCTGTTTACTACTGTTTTCAGTCTTTATGCTAAGCGAAGCTAAACAGCTTCTAGCTACAATACTGACACAAGAGTCGTATCAAATCAAACATTTTTCCAAAAATGTCAAACAATTCCTTTAATATTTCTCTTTAACTTTAGAATATTTGATAAAAACATAGATTTTGTTTTATTTATGTCTTGTTTTAGAATATAATAATTTTCTAAAAAATGTAGTGTTATATTAGATGATCTTATAGTGATGTGTTACAGCTCGGAGCATTTCAAATTGTTGTGTGACTCAGTAAACCATGTGGTCAACATTAACCAACACGGTGTTCAGAGCTCATGAATCACCAGCTGCCTCAGATGAGCAGCGATGAAAACCAGTAGACAGATGGGCACAGACACATATTCACACATCCACACATTCACTGTCAGGAAACCGCAGACATGCCTGAGATTCCTTCTGACCTGTTAACCTGGCTTTTCCTAATAAAGGCATTCAGTCCTCCACCACGTCTCTGCCATCAGGCAAAGTGGTATTTAAAATGCCCGGTGCCCGAAGGGAGAGGAAATATATGACAGACGTGCACACAAACACGTACAGTACAGTTTTTATCAAGTTCAACGCCTGTTTTGGTTTTTTTTAACATGAATCTTGTTTCCTGCAGGGGAAGTTCATCAGAATCAACTTTGACGTCACGGGCTACATTGTCGGGGCCAATATTGAGACTTGTATCCTTCACTATTCCATCACTGGACAGGCTGAATGAGCAGAAGGTCAAAGGATTGTTTTGAGGGAGCTAAAAGACAGGGCGCATGTTGCATTTCAGAGCTGAGAGCAGCAGTTAGGGTACACGGCTCACCACGGATTATGCAAAACCACAAGAATCGCATTCCTGTTCTGCATATTCTCCAGACAAGCTAGAGGGCACCGAGCTCTAAAGAGACCATGTTTTTATTGTTGTTCCTCCATTTTTGTTCAAATTTGTTTATGTCTGCTGAGGAAAATAATGGACGAGGCTCCTCTGGATAATAATCCTGTTGCAACACTGAGAAAGAAAGAATAAAAATTTGGTTCCCCGGGGATTTTTTTTGTGAAAGATTTAGGATTTATAGGAAGATTTATTGGTTGTGTGCTTTATTAGAGTTCTTGTATTAAAATAATAGTTGCTATGGTGCCTTAGAAAACTTACAAAATGTGCTTACGTGCTCTTGTAAAAATGTAATTACCTGGTCAGTCCTTAACCTTCGCTGTCAGACCTTCTGGAGAAGTCGAGGGCCATCAGACAGGCCAAAGATGAGAGGACCTTCCACATTTTCTACCGCCTGCTGGCAGGAGCCGGAGAGCATCTCCGAAGTGAGTGCCTGTCAGCCTCTATGAGTTGTGAGGTCTCACGTTTACGCCGCTCTGCTTCAGGCGAGGGACAGAGCTGAAGAGAGCTGGTTTGAATTAGCACCAGCCGACTAATCTTTTTGTCTCGTTAACTTTTAATTTAGCTTGTTAGTACATTGTTTCATGATGATGCAGAACGGGTTCAGACAACACTTTACAGCATATTTCTCTTATGAAATAGTGGATTTAAAAGGTTGCTGGATCACTCCCTCACTTATCCACTTACTCTTTGAGTCTAGACTGAATTTTCCTGACTGAAAATGGAAGCAAACATAACACATACGTCACCGCAGTCAACAAATAGTCATTTAAATTGTTACCTTTGAGGGTTAAATCAACACACAGCATGATCCTAATACACTTTACAAGCAGAAAATAAAAACATCTTTAAAAATCGTCTGTCTTTCCTCTCCGTCTCCAGCGGACCTGCTCCTCGAAGGCTTTAACAACTACCGTTTCCTGTCAAATGGTAACATTCCCATCCCTGGCCAGCAGGACAAGGATAATTTCCAGGAGACGCTGGATGCAATGCACATCATGAGCTTCTCCCACGACGAGATTGTCTGTGAGTAGTACACTACTTCCAGATGTACCCTGAAACTTACTATATTCTAGCTCTCTTTCTATAATTGCATTAATTCATTTCCTCTCCTACTCTGCCATTACCTAATTTACCTCCCTGGGGATGAATAAAGTGTTGTCTTCTCCTTGCCAGGCATGTTGAAGGTGGTCTCTGCGGTGCTGCAGTTTGGCAACATTATCTTTAAGAAGGAGAGAAACACTGATCAGGCCTCCATGCCTGAGAACACAGGTAAACATCCGATACGTACACACACACACCCCTCCACACTAAAGTCAGCCATGATTCATGAATCCAGAAAATGAGATGACCACGACGTCTCAGCTTCCACCACAACAGCTGGTGGAAAACAGATGATCATTTCCAGATACATACGTACGCGCACAGTTTTCTCATTCACTGTAAGCAGGTTTAAGTTGTGTGTCTCGATATTGAAATGCTTGTAATGTCTGGACTATTCTGAAGTCACACACCTCTCAGTATCAGAAAGTCTAATGAATAACTAATATAGTTAGTAAGTCTGCTGTCCCTCACTTAAACGTAATCCCTGGCCCATTTTTGGGATCTCAGCCCAGCCAGGATATGCAGAAATTTAGAATTTAGGCAGCGTTTTCTTATAACTTATTTGATTTTTGATGTAATTATTCAAACTTAGCATCAAACTTCAGATTCAAAAGATAGTAAAAAGCACAAATCTGAAGACATAAACGTGAACCAGTGTGAAGTCTGTGTTTATATACATCAATAAGTTACACGCTCTCTGTTTCCTCGCACTCCCAGCGGCGCAGAAGCTCTGCCACCTGCTTGGGATGAACGTTATGGAGTTCACCAGAGCTATCCTCACCCCGAGGATCAAAGTGGGACGAGACTATGTACAGAAGGCACAGACCAAAGAACAGGTAAGGAGGATTATGTTTGCATTCCATGTTTAAGATTAATTTCTCAGCTGTGGAAAAATTTACTTCTTGATCTTTCTCTTAACAGTATGCCTCATTTTTGCAAACTCATGGGTCATAAACATGAGCTCTGACATCATGCTGTGATAAATGACTCCAAACTTTAACAGCAACACCAAGTTTATCTTGTTATATTTTCACTCATAGCTCAATAGGCATTGTTAACAGCATTATTAACAGTGCCTTTCATAGTTACTCTTCATGGTTCTGCACGCTTTGTTTTCTTTCCTCAGGCTGACTTTGCCGTTGAAGCTCTGGCCAAGGCAACATACGAGCGGCTGTTCCGCTGGCTCGTCCACCGCATCAACAAGGCTCTGGACAGGACCAAACGCCAGGGGGCCTCTTTCATCGGCATCCTGGACATCGCTGGCTTTGAGATCTTTGAGGTGCTGATTGTTTGAATATTCAAACAAACTCATAAAACACAAATAACCTTGTAGACATGTTCCTTTACACGTAGATTAAACAGAATCACAAGATGAGCCACTAAAAAACATGTCACTGTAAATAACAAACATGACCTCTGCTTCCCTTCAGCTGAACTCATTCGAGCAGCTGTGTATCAACTACACCAACGAGAAGCTGCAGCAGCTCTTCAACCACACCATGTTCATCCTGGAGCAGGAGGAGTACCAGAGGGAGGGCATCGAGTGGAGCTTCATCGACTTCGGCCTGGATCTGCAGCCCTGCATCGACCTCATTGAGAGGCCGGTCAGTGTTATTCATCTCTGTGTTCATCAGTCCTCTTATATATATATATATATATATGTGTGTGTGTTAAACTAATTCTGTCCCCTCAGACAAACCCCCCTGGTATCCTCGCTCTGCTCGATGAGGAGTGCTGGTTTCCCAAGGCGACGGACAAGACGTTTATAGACAAAGTGCTCCAGGAGCAGGGCACTCACACCAAGTTTCAGAAGCCACGTCAGCTCAAGGACAAAGCTGACTTCTGCATCATTCACTACGCAGGCAGGGTATGTATTTCAACCCATTAAAATGTCTTTCACTCTGACTGCTCTCTGGGGAATGGTAGCTGTTAAGTCTGCTGCTGCTCTGAAAGAGGAAAGCTCTTAAAAGTTACAAAAAAAGCATAAAATCATCATTCATCGTGTGTGTGTTTTCCTTATGCAAAAACCTGACCTGTTTTGAAGCTTTTCTCAGGGGGGCACAGGCGCCGTTAACCAGGTCATTGCCTGAAAACAATAGCCCAGTTGTCGTAGTGCTGCTGTAAGAAACCCACATCTGGTTCACATTGGTGTGAGATTGAGTCTTCGGTGCCTGGCGGTTACATAACGGAGGTTTTCAACTTTCACCTTTGTGTGGTGGTCTGCCATCTGCGCAGAGAAAACGATACTCGACAGCATTCCAGAGAGGATGCTTGTCAGTCGCGGCATGAAAGCCGATATCATCCCCAGAGATAGTTTCATTAGATTTACCTGAGCAGCAGTCAGTCTAAACATCAGTCCTGGACCCGACAAACAGGTGGAAACCTCAGATTCATCCAGTATTCTATACCGGAGCCAGCATTAAATTGAAACTTCAAAATAAATCCTGTGTGGCCAACTGATACCGAAGAGGAAAATACGTGAAAACACTGTGTGTTTGCTTTTCCAGGATTCTGATGAAACCCATATGGAGATATTACATTCCTCATCTCAGGCTGCTGACCATGTCAATTACTTATTATGTTCTGCTCTAATCCAACACACTTCATAGTACGTTAGAGGCTAATCAAATCAACACGCTACGTGCAGTAAAAGCTGACTGTGCTGTCAGTGAAATATAATGTGCAAATAATATTAAATCTAAAAAAACCCAAGTGCCAGATGTTTGAGACACAACTCCAGAAAATGATCCTTATTTTGTCAGAATTGTCTGAACTGTCTACCACTCGCTGTACGGCACATCTGGTGCTGCCTGTAGGGTTAGATAAAACAACTGCGTGGCATTTGGAAACACTATTAGAGCTGTCACTTAAGACGGACTGCACAGACTGCTGCAGACAGGTGAAGCAACAGACCAGAGGCAATTAATCAGACTGGAAACCAGTCCTCCGAATGTGTATTTTGAAAGCATTTCCACTGTCAACACTGCGGTACAACAGTAATGAGAGGAAAAGGAAATCAGATTTGATGGCAAGTTGTTTGGCTTTTCTTTTTTTTTTTTTTACTGCTGGGATGCCAAATCAAATTATAACAGAGGTGTGTGGTAATTGCTGTTATATACAGTACATTACACCTCAAGCTGTGCAGGTCACAGCCTCATTTTTATCTCGTTATGATTTAAAAAAACATAATTTTGGGGCACCGGTTAGCTCATCTGATAGAGCATGCACCACATGTACAAAGGCTTAGTCCTTGCTGCAGCAGCCCATGCTTTGATTCTGACCTGTGGCCCTTTGCTCCATTATTTAATGCCCAGTCTGTGTGACAACGTTTAAATAACGTCGAGGAGTCACTGTGTTGTTTCAGGTGGACTATAAAGCTGATGAATGGCTGATGAAGAACATGGACCCCCTCAATGACAACGTGGCCACGCTGCTGCACCAGTCAACTGACAAGTTTGTGGCTGAGCTCTGGAAAGACGGTGAGTCTCTTCACATTTTTTTTTTTTTTTTTTTTTTGCTGAATATATTTAAATATAATTTATTTACTGCGCTATAAATACATCTGCATTTCTCTGCATCAATCCAGGAGGTTGTTACACATCATATTTACTCTAGAGTGAACGTATCAGATGCAAAAATAAAAGCATTTTATGTCTCCTCTTTTGGGGTTTTCATTAGACGTTCACTAGACTGCAAAACATCTTACAAGCAACTGAATCTTGTATTTAATAAAAAAAAAAAAAAGGGGAAATACATTTTCTCCTCTGTCACACTGCAGCGGCGTGCTTTATGGTTTATCTAATGTGGGATGAGTTCTGCCAGCGAAAACATGGAATGTAAGCGAGGTAAACCACAGCCGCTCTTCTCTCAGAGCTGAATGTCAGATTTACTGCTGATGCTGTACTTTCTCCCCCGGCGAGAGCACCGTAAAATATTTCAATCAGACGGGAGTCGTTTGACATTTGTTTGTTTTTTTATGGACAGACAGGTCGGATGTAAAACACTTCCTGGATCTTTCTCCTGATTAATGCTCAGCTATGATAACAGTCTCTTCAGTCCTCTTTTTAACAGCTAATTAATGCTTAATTAGTGTGTGTGTTTGTGGGTGTGTGAATGATGGGTGTATGTGTTGGCATGCCTACTTTTTTTTTTCTCTCTCTCACTCTCACTGTCTTCTTTCTCTGTCCGTGTCTTTGTTGCTGTAGACATACAGACGTTTCAGAGAGCCTCTTTCTATGACAATGTGTCTGGGCTCCATGAAGCTCCAGGTGAATGATAGTAACATTTAACCTTCGTGTACCGGTGGCTTCTCCTCATCCTCCGCGCTGGAGAGATCATTGGTTCCCTTGTCCTGTCCTGGCTGTATTGTGCAACCCTCTAAAAAGTCCCCTTTGGCTTTGCATGGCTGTAATCCTGTCGTATTTACAACCTCTGATACTAAAACATCTCATTTGTCCATGAATGCTGGAGGCTTACTGCCACGATAATTATTCCAGCAACTATTGCTTGAATGGTAAGCCAGGTAAGGCATTTTATTTTGTAATTGTGTTTTCTGGTAAGAAGTGAATTCACAGGACAGAAAACAGTGATACAGTTATTGTCAAAAAGGCTGAAAATCTGAGACAGGAAATATTTTACTTAAACATTTACCTGGTTTTAAAACTGCTTTTACGTCACTGAAACTGGATCGGTGTCAATACCCCGAAAAAGGGTCAAATATCCACTCAAAACATATTTAATCTATGCAAACCTGCAGAGATTAACACTCCGCTGATACAGTTATATTAAAAAATAATCCCAGTGTCTATAAAATCTTTTCCTGATTCAACAGGCTGAACTTGCAGTGTGTGCATCAGAGCTCAGAGCAGATGAAAAGAAATGACAGTGTCCAAATTAATTTTAAATAAGTGAATCCAGAATTTATTTAAGTTTCTGCTGACTTAGTGCCGGTATTTATATGTCCTGAAAGAATGAAAATATCTGAGGTTAAACAGAGAAAATCGAGTGTGGTCGAGTTCTTGATTTGAACATGTCGTCTAGTTATTTAGATTTTGGTTGTTTTGGTCACAAAGTTATTCAACTTTAAGATTCTCTATGTTGTTTTGTTAGTGATATGATGATTAAAAGAATAAGAAGTGTCTCTGTCATTTGATCTCATCCTATATTCAGTATAATCTAACCCATGTATTCGAGAGCAAGGAAGAAGTTTAAAGGTTCCCCGTGAAGTTTTTGACGTCTAGTAGTGCGATGGAGCTTTTTTCTATAAGTGGATCTCTGTTTTGTTTATCATGTTCACACAAATGATTTCACACTATTCCACTGATCAACAGGTGGTGGTAGGACAGCAGTGTGTCAGTAAACATGGATTTAAACAACGCAGGATTTGAAATACTTAAAAGGTCTTTAACTCTACGGGGTTCCTTTATTTCTCTTTGCATTATTGGTTAGTTGAGTAGCAGGACAAAAGTCTACAACCAAGATCTCTATTTGTTGAGATTATTTTAGATTTAATCCAGTAGACGATATAAACCTACCAGATAACCTCCATGTGTTAGTTTATTCTCAGGTAGATGGACATCAGCTCTGTGTTTTGTTTCCTATAATATCAAACCAGCTGATGGTGTGTGGTCACAGCTGGCGTGACGCCATTGTCTGTCTTCATGCTTTATCGCAAAATCAGAAAAGAGCAAACCCCGCTCAGCTCAACTTTTATTGGCAACATTTCCTGATCACTATCCAGATCATACTGGATTCAAAAGACTTGGCTTTTCTCTTTTCTACATTCATGTAAATCAAACAGCCCTTTACTTTGATATATTCTGCATTTATCAGTAAAACCAGAAACACAAACCTGCATAGGTTACCCATGTATCCCTGCCGTAATGCTCTTCATCTCATTCTTCATCACCAGTTGATCGAATTGTGGGTCTGGACCAGGTTGCGGGCATGAACGAGACGGCGTTCGGTGCCGCCTACAAGACCAAGAAGGGCATGTTCCGCACCGTGGGGCAGCTGTACAAGGAGCAGTTATCTAAACTGATGGCCACGCTGAGGAACACCAACCCCAACTTTGTCCGCTGCATCATCCCGAACCACGAGAAGAGGGTGAGTTATAAGATGGACACAGGTACCCTCAGTACCACCTGCTCCATGAAATATGTTGCCCTAACGTGGCTAGAGTTTAGCTTTCCTCTTCTTCACCTCTTTTTTCCTTCTCCCTCCTCCTGCAGGCCGGTAAACTGGACCCCCACCTGGTTCTGGATCAGCTGCGGTGTAATGGTGTGCTGGAGGGGATTCGTATCTGCAGACAGGGCTTCCCCAACCGCATCGTCTTCCAGGAGTTCAGACAGAGGTGAAGTTCTGCCTCTGGCTCTTTCTGTTTCTTTCATTTTAGCCAACATGGAGCTGCAGTTTAACAGTGTCCCTCTGACTCTCTGTCCACGTAATGCACTTCTCTCTCTGCTTCGTGTTCAGGTACGAGATTCTCACTCCTAACGCCATTCCCAAGGGCTTCATGGATGGCAAGCAGGCCTGTGAGAGGATGGTAAGGACTTGGGTCTCGTTCAGGACAAATGAAATGATCTCCCACAGTCTGAATAAAGAATTAAGAAGCAGTTTTCCTTCAGTTCATCATTGTCTCTCTGCGTCGTTGGTAGATTCAAGCCCTGGAGCTGGACGGCAACCTGTTCCGTATCGGCCAGAGTAAGATCTTCTTCAGGGCCGGAGTCCTGGCTCACCTGGAGGAAGAGCGTGACCTGAAGATCACCGACATCATCATCTACTTCCAGGCCGTCTGTCGGGGCTATCTGGCACGCAAGTAAGAGTTCAGCTCTACCGCCATTGTCTGTATTTGATATCCACTCCACCCCCAAATGAAGCTGAGTCATTTCTACATACTAGATCAAAAAAGTAGGTTTTTCTCTTGTCTCACTCACTCTTTGTTCTCTTCTTTGCTCCGTAATGCTTCAGGGCCTTTGCTAAGAAGCAGCAGCAGCTCAGCGCTTTGAAGGTCCTCCAGAGGAACTGCGCTGCCTACCTGAAGCTGCGTCACTGGCAGTGGTGGAGACTCTTCACCAAGGTGTGTAAATGTTTGCTTGTGTGCCGTCAGGGATGTTTGTGCGCCGGAGGTCTCTAATCCCGTTGTAACCGGTCAGACTCATCAGTAGAGCTCATCCTCTGTACCTGCAGGTGAAGCCTCTGCTGCAGGTGACCAGGCAGGAGGAGGAGATGCAGGCTAAAGATGAGGAGCTGGTCAAGGTGAAGGAGAAGCAGACCAAGGTGGAGGGAGAGCTGGTGGAGATGGAGAGGAAACACCAGCAGGTCAGCAATACTCTGCAGCCTTAGTACCAAATATAACAAACTGAATATTCAGGATGCATAATGGAAAGTTTTGACGTAATGTTTGTGTAGTTAATGGAGGAGAAGAACATCCTAGCGGAGCAGCTGCAGGCAGAGACAGAGCTGTTCGCAGAGGCTGAGGAGATGAGAGCTCGCCTCGCTTCCAAAAAGCAAGAGCTGGAGGAGATCCTTCACGACCTGGAGTCCAGGCTGGAGGAAGAAGAGGAGAGGACCCAGAGCATGCAGAACGAGAAGAAGAAGATGCAGTCCCATATCCAGGTGTGTCCTAGGGGATGCATGCAACATAGAAGTACTGGTTACTTTTCTTGCACTTACACACGAGTTATTTAAACAGCAAAAATGTTAGTTATGTTTGCTGCTATGATTAAATACTTGTGTGTGTAGGACCTGGAAGAACAGTTGGATGAGGAGGAGGCTGGTCGGCAGAAGCTGCAGCTGGAGAAAGTGACAGCTGAGGCCAAAATGAAGAAATATGAAGAGGACATTTTGCTGCTAGAAGACCAGAACTCCAAGTTCCTGAAGGTGAGAGAAAGATCTGCATTCGAGCTAAGGTTTTGGATGAACCGTGGAGCATCTCGTAGTCTCTAAGAAGCTTTTCCCCATTACTGCTAAAAACTTCAGATTATTACGTATGTAGATGGTGAGTTGAGAGGATAGATGTGCGCTAACCTGCCTGTATCTCGTTCCTTTAGGAAAAGAAGCTGATGGAGGACCGAATCAATGAGATGACCTCAGTGTTAGCTGAAGAGGAAGAAAAGGCCAAGAACCTGGGCAAGGTCAAGAACAAGCAGGAGATGATGATGGCCGACCTGGAGGGTAAAGGAGTACAGTGAAATACAGAATACATACATGTGTAAAGTTGAAATATTACCCTGTAGAAGAACTTTATTCAAAGATCACATCCTCTGTCTTCTAATTTAGAGAGACTGAAGAAGGAGGAGAAGACCCGTCAGGAGCTCGAGAAGGCTAAAAGGAAGCTGGACGGGGAGACGACCGACCTCCAGGACCAGATAGCCGAGCTACAGGCCCAGATCGAGGAGCAGAAGGTTCAGATGGTCAAGAAGGAAGAGGAGCAGCAGCAGATGCAGGCTAGGTAGGAGAAACCGGGACCAGCACAGCTCAGTACTGGTGAAACCAGTTCACCAACAAAGCATTACATAACTCTGAGTGTGAGCTAAATATGGCTGTTAGGGCTTTAATATTGACTCATTGAGGTTCTGCATCATGACGTGAGTCAGTCTGAGCTAAGTGCTACATAGCTGCACAGAACATCATCGTACTAAACTCTGTTGCAGGATACATTCACACCTGCCTGCATTTTATTGGGCTGATAAAGTGTACAGCAGTGATCTTATCTGGTCATAAAACAATAACAAAAATAGCCTCTGAGCTTTTACTTATTGTCGTGCTCTCCGCTGACACGCTGCCTGTATTTATTCACTGAATCTCACTGTGTTGGAATGTGTGACCGTATCACTGATGTGTGTGTAATTTGTGTGGTTTTAATTGGCCTCTGCAGCTCCTTTAAGAAAACTGCAGCCATCCTCACGGCTTCATGAAACAGTGACTCTGCTGCCACCTAATGGAGTCTTTGAGAGTTCAGTCTGTGTTCAAACGTTTATAAATAAACAGAAAAAAGTTAATAATGCAGATTTATTGTCGCACAATGTTGCGCTCAGAGAAAAGATACGTTAATAAGGTTTAATTAATTTGGTATTTCCAGTTGTGGAATGTAATGTGAGATATTTTACTTGAGTATTTACATTTACATTTTATTTTGAAGGCTCATATTGTTAATTCCACTATATTTATTTAATAGCTTTAGTTACTAGTTACTTAACAGCAGCGTTCCAAGACCAACTAAACCGACCAAGACCAGAGTGTACCGAGACTGAGACAAGACCAAGACTCTGAAGGGTTAAGACGAGACCACACTCTTTGGATGAAGCATTGTTGCTACATTGAGTCACCTCGTTAAGCGTCGTCTTGCAGTATTTTCAAACCACTATGTGTTTTGCAGATATAATTCAAAGTTGTAGTCTTGACCAGTCTTGAACTAAAATCCCGAGTCGTCTTTGTCTGAGACCGACACGAGACCGAGGCCTTTAAAAAATGGTCTTGAGTCCGGTCTCAAAACCAAGTCCCATCTCGAGATTTTAATTTACGAATTATGACATATTATTATAGGTTAAGCTACCCAGCAGTATGTGAAATTCAATATATTACAGAATATAAAAAAGTATTTAAGAGCTGCACTCATTATGAATAATTCTTCATAATGAGTACTTTTACTTTTGGTATATTTCGGTGCTGTTACTTTTGTACTTTTACCTCAGTAATATTTAACGCAGGATATTTACTAATGTATTTAGAGTATTTTCACACTCTGGTATTGCTACTTTTATTGAAGTACTACTTTCACCACTTGGTATTTCTGCCATATGAAAAATGAACGAGGCACTAAATAAATGTCTGCTTTCCTCCTGAGATTTTGTTGCATGTTCTTCATTGTTCACAGGGGTGAGGACGAGGTTAGCCAGAAGAACAATGCTCTGAAACAGGTGAGGGAGCTGCAGGCTCAGCTATCCGAGCTGCAGGAGGACCTGGAGTCAGAGAAACTGGCCAGGAACAAGGCTGAGAAACTCAAGAGGGACCTGAGTGAAGAGCTTGAGGCCCTCAAGACTGAACTGGAGGACACCCTTGATACAACCGCCGCTCAGCAGGAACTTAGGTGCTGCACTCTGCATCTTACATTTATACCATCGACAGTATCATTAGGTCAACAGGAAAGTTAAGACATGTCTGTGCCTCTGTCCTCTGTAGGACCAAGCGTGAACAGGAGGTTGCAGAGCTGAAGAAGACCATCGATGAGGAGACTAAAAACCACGAATCTCAGATCCAGGAGATGAGACAGAGACATGGCACTGTCTTGGAGGAGCTGTCTGAACAGCTGGAACAGGCCAAGAGGGTAACACACCTGTCCACAGTCTAACATCACAGGTGATCACTTCATCATCTGACTGCACTAATGTTTGTTGTTGATTTGTGTCTAGTTCAAGGCCAACCTGGAGAAGACAAAGCAGAGCCAGGAGACCGCTAACAAGGAGCTGGCCAACGAGGTGAAGAGCCTGCAGCAGGCAAAGACGGAGTCTGAACACAAGAGGAAGAAGCTGGAGGGTCAGCTGCAGGAGTTCATGGCCAGAGTCACTGAGGGAGAGAGAGCCAAGGGAGAGCTGTCGGACCGCACACACAAACTGCAGGTGAGGGACGGAGACACAATCTGCTTTGATACCATGGAATCAGTTCAACTTTTTAGTTTTTGTGATAAATATATTAACAAATTATTGAATTTGAGTAAAAATAAACACATTTTGGAACTACTGACCATTAAAATTCTCATTAATGATAAACTAAAGATGTTTTTGTAATGAGGTAACAACTGTTGTTCCTCGGGTCCACTCAAGTAAAACATTACATCTTCATGCATTTATTCAATGAAAATTCCAACAGAAAAGACAACAAATTTAAAAAAATAAATACAAATGACAACAAAAAACCACAATATATTTAAGTAGTCGTTAGTTATGGCTCAAATAATAGTAGTACCACTAAAAACAGTGAACAGGTACTGAGAAAATGCAATAAAATAAACTGAAACATGATCAAGTTCCTCTTTAAATGATTGAGTAGTCAGATATTATGTAATAAAACATGTCCTATTTGGAAGAGTGGCTGGTGTTTTGTGCCATTGAGTATTTCTTTAAACTCTTTTTAAGAAAGGAGTCTTCATGTCTAAACTTTCTGGACATTTCTAGATTTGTAATTATCTTCTGATATAAACTGATATAAAACCACGTGTCATTGTAAAAGTTACATGTTAAATCAGACCAAAGTAAAAACAGTTTATTTATGAGGTCCATTTATGTGTTCAAATGTGATGACCGCTCAGAATTATAAACATTGTGTTGATTTAAATTCATGGAGAAAGGTTGTGGTAATGTTGGGAGTAACTTTGGTTAATTGGGATTGTTTGAAAATAGATTACTGATTAATCTACAAGCTAAGATAAGATGTTGTTATCAAAATCTTTTACATTGATAACCTGGTTGAACTGTGGCACCTCTCCCTGCAGACTGAGTTGGACAACGTGTCCGCCCTGCTGGAAGACGCAGAGAGGAAAGGTATCAAGATGACCAAAGATGTCGCTGGACTCGAGAGTCAGCTGCAAGACACACAGGTGACATACAGCATCTCTGATTCATCGAGCCACACTTCAGTCCACGTCCTTTCTGTTAAACTAACTGGACAAATCGTTTATCGTCATTTAGGAGCTGCTCCAAGAAGAAACTCGTCAGAAACTAAACCTCAGCAGTCGTATTCGTCAGCTGGAGGAGGAGAAGAACACTCTGCAGGAGCAGCAGGAGGAGGATGAGGAGGCACGCAAGAATCTGGAGAAACAGATGTTGACGCTTCAGGCTCAGGTATGCGGTCCGTGGTGCAGGGAACAACGTTAAGACAATATTCTTGTTGATTTTTATTCTGACGTGTGTTTTTTGTTGTCGCTTGCAGCTGTCAGAGAGCAAGAAGAAGCTGGAGGATGACGTTGGAACAATAGACGGCCTGGAGGAGACGAAGAAGAAGCTGCAGAAGGATCTGGAGCTGACCAGCCAGCGTCTGGAAGAGAAGACCATCAGCTTTGAAAAGATGGAGAAGACAAAGACCCGTCTGCAGCAGGAGCTGGATGATCTAACTGTAGACTTGGATCATCAGAGACAGATCGTCTCCAACCTGGAGAAGAAACAGAAGAAGTTTGACCAGGTGAGAACGCACTTCATTCTGCTTGAAATACTGTTCTCTGAATTATTATTTCCACAAACCGTTACGTCCTCCTCCTCTGCAGATGCTGGCCGAGGAGAAGAGCATCTCAGCTCGTTACGCTGAAGAGCGTGACCGTGCCGAAGCTGAGGCCAGGGAGAAGGAGACCAAAGCTCTGTCCATGACCAGAGCTCTGGACGAGGCGCTGGAGGCCAAAGAGGAGCTGGAGAGGGTTAACAAGCAACTTCGTGCTGAAATGGAAGATCTGATGAGCTCCAAGGACGACGTGGGGAAGAACGTGAGTGTCAGGATCAATAAAGAACTCATGATTTGTCATAACAGTTGAGCAGAAGTCTCACCCATCATCCTCTTCCCTCGCAAGGTCCACGAGCTGGAGAAGTCCAAGCGCACTCTGGAGCAGCAGCTGGAGGAGATGAAGACTCAGCTGGAGGAGCTGGAGGACGAGCTGCAGGCCACGGAGGATGCCAAGCTGCGTCTGGAGGTCAACATGCAGGCCATGAAGGCTCAGTATGAGCGAGACCTCCAGGGCCGAGACGACCAGAACGATGAGAAGAAGAGAGCGCTGGTCAAACAGGTGCGGAAGAAGACGTAAAGTTACATAACAACAGCTTAATCCTGCCGTTTGATCTCACCTCACTGATGACTCGTACTGGCTCTCCTTCAGGTGCGAGAGATGGAGGCGGAGTTGGAGGACGAGAGGAAGCAGAGAGGTTTGGCTGTAGCCGCTAAGAAGAAGCTGGAAATGGATTTGAAGGATATCGAGGGTCACATAGAGGGAGCCAACAAGGCTCGAGACGAAGCCATCAAGCAGCTGCGCAAGCTACAGGTACGGACGTTAAAACCAGTTACACTTCACTCCCAGTCTGAGCACTTCAAAAGCAGCAGTATGTTTTCTCCTTCAGGCTCAAATGAAGGACTACCAGCGGGAGCTGGAAGACGCCCGAGCTTCTAGAGATGATATTTTTGCCATATCCAAGGAAAATGAGAAGAAACTGAAGAGTCTGGAGGCTGAGATTGTGCAGCTACATGAGGTACGATGGGGGTGGAGCTGGAAGGTGTTGATTTTCTCTCTCAGCATTAGAAGTGCTGCACTTCAACCTTTAACCTTCCTCTGCAGGACCTGGCAGCATCCGAGAGGGGCCGACGTCACGCAGAGCAGGAACGAGATGAGCTGCAAGATGAAATCTCAAACAGCACCTCTGGAAAGTGAGTTACCCTCACACACTTCACCACACCAACATCTGTTTTATACTTTTGTTTCGTCTCGAGGAGTGGCAGACGAATAGGTATGATCTGTACTGATATAGCGCCTTTCTGGTCTTCCGACTACTCAAGATCCCTTTACACTACACATCTCATTCACCCATTCACACACTGATGGCATTGGCTACCATGCAAGGTGCCAAATGCTCATCATTCACACACCGATGGCAACTTCTTGAGCAATTCGGGGTTCAATATTTTGCCCAAGGACATTTCAGCATGCATCATCTGATTAGTGGACGACCTGCGGCTCTTGCTCCTGAGCTACAGCCGCCATGTGTAGTCTTCTTTGTCAACACATCGAGGTGATGAATGTCGTCACATTTTGTGCGTCAGGTCCGCTCTGATGGATGAGAAGAGGAGGCTCGAGGCTCGCATTGCTCAGCTGGAGGAGGAGCTGGAAGAGGAGCAGGGCAACATGGAGCTGCTCAATGACCGCTTCAGAAAGACAACCATGCAGGTGTGCTGTAATATCGAGATACAATCCATGCAACATCATTAATAGACTAATATTGCATCCAACAATCATTCCTCTTTCCGCTGCCTCCTCCCGTCCCTCAGGTGGACACTCTGACCACAGAGTTGAGTGCGGAGCGCAGCACGGCCCAGAAGAGCGAGAACGCTCGCCAGCAATTGGAGCGTCAAAACAAGGAGCTGCGGGCCAAGCTGGGCGAGCTGGAGGGTTCTGTGAAGAGCAGGTTCAAGGCCTCCATCACTGCCCTGGAGGCCAAGATAGCACAGCTGGAGGAGCAGCTGGAGCAGGAGGCCAAGTGAGAAGTTCTGCCTGCTTAAAATAATACATAGATATTTATATAGAACACTTCAAACTGTAAAATATGAGCTTGTTTATTTTTTGCTTTTTCTCTAAACTTCACTTGCTGTCTGTTGAAGGGAGCGAGCGGCAGCCAACAAGATCGTGAGAAGGACCGAGAAGAAGCTGAAAGAAATCTGCATGCAAGTGGAGGATGAGCGTCGCCATGCCGACCAGTTTAAAGAACAAGTATGTCCGCCACTGCTGACATTAACACTGCGGTTCTCAAACATTTGCCCATTGAGGCCCACGTCGGTTTTAAAAAATCAATCGAGTGTTCTCGTTCCCTTCACCTTCCTGCAATCCAGATCAGAAACCGACCACGCTGAACACGTTTTCTATTTGTTTTCTCTTTGTGTGTGTGTGTGTGTGTGTGTGTGTGTGTGTGTGTGTGTGTGTGTGCGCAGGTGGAAAAGGCCAACTCTCGTATGAAGCAGCTGAAGCGTCAGCTGGAGGAGGCTGAGGAGGAGGCCACGAGGGCCAACGCCTCACGCAGGAAGCTGCAGAGGGAGCTGGACG
Source organism: Sciaenops ocellatus (assembly GCA_033000465.1). NCBI lineage: Eukaryota > Metazoa > Chordata > Actinopteri > Sciaenidae > Sciaenops > Sciaenops ocellatus. The sequence goes on from CP136877.1 coordinate 22,459,177, forward strand.
ACGCCACCGAGGCCAGCGAGGGACTGAGCCGCGAGGTTCACACACTCAAGAACCGCCTCAGGTACAATGAAGGCATCGAAAGCGTCCGACGTTCAGATGGTTTGGAATGAAAGCGCGTCAGTGCAACTTTGCAGATATGAAAACATTACTCAGCAACGTGCTGAATATGATAAACATTAAAGATCATTCAAGTATTAAAACACTGACCCATCATTGAAACCTTTGTCTGAGTTCAGTGTAAAGAGCTGTGAGAGACGTATGAAACGTGATGTGCCATCAGTCCTTTATCCAGTCTACGTTATTTACATGTGCCCCGCCCTGATAGAAACCGATTTGGTCACTCGCGGTGTATTAAACAGCTGGCATGATGCAGCAAAATTCAGCATAGCATGGAGCACAGTAAACCATGGTTACCTGACGTCAGCAAGGATTTTTATTACTAGTGACTTCATAAAGCGTCATTAAATGAGGCTATGTTCACAGTAAATCCTGAATATTATGTTAAACAACAGTAGAAAAGTTGCTCTTTTCGCCTCTAATCAAACTCCTCTCCTCCTCTTGCTCCTGCAGGCGTGGCGGCCCCATCAGCTTCTCCTCCAGCCGCTCGGGCAGACGTCAGCTTCAGGTGGAGGGAACTTCCTTGGACCTCCTGTCCGACGACGAGCTGGAGAACAAGATCACCGACAACAATGCCAACGAGACACCAGCAGCGCCCCAGCCGGAGTAGAAGAATAAATAAAAGCCTTAACTCTTCCCCTTTTCATCTACGCATCAACAGAAATACTAAAACCCTCCCAGCTTGAATAGGGACCCTCCTCTCATGTCTGGATAGATCTGTTCTCTCCAAGCATACGCAGCATGATCTAAGCAGGAAAGCTCAGTATATTCTCGACCATCCCTCTGAACCTAAAAACTTAGCAGACACCAGCAGTTGGACCCCCGCCAACGCTTTCTTTACTTAAGGTTGTATAAGAAGCACTACTCTGCCTTGCCCTTCCTCGTCAAGCTGCAGGGCCGTTTAATAGCAACTTCCGTCATACTTTTGAGTATCGACTGCTTCAGTAACCTGAATGGGAGAGAAGCTGTAACACAGATAGATAGAAGTGCTCTCCTTGAAAAAAAAAATGCACATAAATTGCACAAAAAAAAAAAAAAATCCATTCATGCACACGTTAGAAAAACCTTCTGATTGCTCACGACCCAGAGTGCACACGGTGTCTGGATCATCCTCGGTTGGACCAGTGTTCAGATGTTTAAAATGCTTCCAGATGCTAAAGCAATATTTGAAAGAGGAGACAGATCATGAAGAGAGAAAACAAACCCTCTGACTTTATTTTTTCATCAGTCTACAAACAGTATGTCCATCGTATGAATCAGTTTAGTTATATTAGTCGAACTGTAACTAAATAGTATTTTTTCCCAGTCCTATGCTAGGATTGTTTGCTTGCATATGAATATAGAACAATGTGACTGTAAGCTGCCTCGTCGCCTCAGTGCTACAACACGTCGCTCTCTTTTTTTTGACAGTATTGGTTTCTCAGTTGTTTGACAGTAGGTCAGTGTTGACTTGTAATATTTGGTGTGAGCGCTGAAAGCAGCAATCGCACGCATGTTCTTTTGCTTTCTTCTTCTTCTTCTTCTGTGCCTTCCTTCGCTCTCCAAACCCATTTATGCCACATATACTGTTCATATATTGAACCATGCCTAATTTCATGAAGGTATTTTCATAAAATATTCATAAATTTGCATACGTAATAAGAAGATATTAGTGGGAAACTCTTTTGATTTGTACGTCCTGCTATAGCTTTTGTGTCACCGCAGTGATTGATATGTCGAAGCGTGCGGGATTCTTTGTAGATGGGTGCTATGACTTTTTTCGTATTGATAACTTTTATACTTTTGAGTTATTAAGATTTAAAAAAAACAATCCAATAGACATCAACTGTATTTATATCTCTGCTATTGTACACAGCACAAACTCCACTCATACTTCAAAATGCTCAGTGTTGCACATCGATCGACTGTACCAGTGCTCACTATCATGATATGTACAGTTTATGAGTTATAGGAGGAAGGAGGAGTTATGTAACACATTAAAGTCTATGGAGCCCAAATCCACTCACATTGTATTTATAACGCAACTCGACAAAATTCATATATACTCGGGTCTATACAGTGATCAGCTGAGCGTAGATAACATGTTCATTTTAGGAGTTATCAGTCATCATGAGTAGTGTCAGTTATTTTCCAACTTTGGCAGAAAAATAATGCCAAACATTATTTTGGGCACAAACTGGGGACACTGTGGCTTTATGTTACACTTCTAATTTAAAAAAAAAAATCAGAGTTTTAAGGAAAAAAAAGTCAGAATCTTGAGGAAAAAAAGTCAGAATTTTGAGAAAAAAAAGTCAGAATTTAAAAAAAAAAAGTCAGAATTTTGAGGAAAAAAATCAGAGTTTTGAGGGGAAAAAAGTCAGAATTTTGAGAAAAAAAGTCAGAATTTTGAGGGGAAAAAAGTCAGAATTTTGAGAAAAAAACGTCAGAATTTTAAGAAAAAAAATCCAAGTTTTGAGGGAAAAAAGTCAGAATTTTGAGGAAAAAAACGTCAGAATTTTAAGAAAAAAACGTCAGAATTTTAAGAAAAAAAATCCAAGTTTTGAGGAAAAAAAGTCAGAATTTTGAGAAAAAAAGTCAGAATTTTTAAAAAAAAAGTCAGAATTTTGAGGAAAAAAAGTCAGAATTTTGAGGAAAAAAATCAGTTTTGAGGAAAAAAATCAGAGTTTTGAGAAAAAAAAGTCAGAATTTTGAGAAAAAAAGTCAGAATTTTTAAAAAAAAAAGTCAGAATTTTGAGGAAAAAAAGTCAGAATTTTGAGGAAAAAAATCAGAGTTTTGAGGAAAAAAATCAGAGTTTTGAGAAAAAAAGTCAGAATTTTGAGGGGAAAAAAGTCAGAATTTTGAGGGGAAAAAAGTCAGAATTTTGAGAAAAAAAGTCAGAATTTTGAGGAAAAAAAAGTCAGAATTTTAAAAAAAAAAAGTCAGAATTTTGAGAAAAAAAATCCAAGTTTTGAGGAAAAAAAGTCAGAATTTTGAGAAAAAAAGTCAGAATTTTTTAAAAAAAAGTCAGAATTTTGAGGAAAAAAAGTCAGAATTTTGAGAAAAAAAATCAGAGTTTTGAGAAAAAAAGTCAGAATTTTGAGGGGAAAAAAGTCAGAATTTTGAGGGGAAAAAAGTCAGAATTTTGAGAAAAAAAGTCAGAATTTTTTAAAAAAAAGTCAGAATTTTGAGAAAAAAAGTCAGAATTTTTAAAAAAAAAGTCAGAATTTTGAGGAAAAAAAGTCAGAATTTTGAGGAAAAAAATCAGAGTTTTGAGGAAAAAAATCAGAGTTTTGAGAAAAAAAGTCAGAATTTTGAGGGGAAAAAAGTTAGAATTTTGAGGGGAAAAAAGTCAGAATTTTGAGGAAAAAAAAGTCAGAATTTTGAGGGGAAAAAAGTCAGAATTTTGAGAAAAAAACGTCAGAATTTTAAGAAAAAAAAATCCAAGTTTTTAGGGAAAAAAGTCTGAATTTTAAGAAAAAAAAAGTCAGAATTTTGAGAAAAAAAATCAGAGTTTTGAGGAAAAAAAGTCAGAATTTTGAGAAAAAAAGTCAGAATTTAAAAAAAAAAAAGTCAGAATTTTGAGGAAAAAAATCAGAGTTTTGAGGAAAAAAAGTCAGAATTTTGAGAAAAAAGGTCAGAATTTTAAGAAAAAAAGTCTGAATTTTAAGAAAAAAAAAAGTCAGAATTTTGAGAAAAAAACGTCAGAATTTTAAGGAAAAAAGTCAGAATTTTTTTTAAAAAAAGTCAGAATTTTGAGGAAAAAAAGTCAGAATTTTGAGGAAAAAAATCAGAGTTTTGATGAAAAAAATCAGAGTTTTGAGAAAAAAAATCAGAGTTTTGAGGAAAAAAAGTCAGAATTTTGAGAAAAAAATGACAGTTTTGAGGGAAAAAAAAGTCAGAATTAAAAAAAAAAAGTCAGAATTTTGAGGAAAAAAATCAGAGTTTTGAGGAAAAAAATCAGAGTTTTGAGAAAAAAAGTCAGAATTTTGAGGGGAAAAAAGTCAGAATTTTGAGAAAAAAAGTCAGAATTTTGAGGAAAAAAAAGTCAGAATTTTGAGGGGAAAAAAATCCAAGTTTTTAGGGAAAAAAGTCTGAATTTTAAGAAAAAAAAAGTCAGAATTTTGAGAAAAAAATCAGAGTTTTGAGGAAAAAAAGTCAGAATTTTGAGAAAAAAAGTCAGAATTTAAAAAAAAAAAGTCAGAATTTTGAGGAAAAAAATCAGAGTTTTGAGGAAAAAAAGTCAGAATTTTGAGAAAAAAATGACAGTTTTGAGGGAAAAAAAGTCAGAATTAAAAAAAGTCAGAATTTTGAGGAAAAAAATCAGAGTTTTGAGGAAAAAAATCAGAGTTTTGAGAAAAAAAGTCAGAATTTTGAGGGGAAAAAAGTCAGAATTTTGAGAAAAAAAGTCAGAATTTTGAGAAAAAAAAAGTCAGAATTTTGAGGGGAAAAAAATCCAAGTTTTTAGGGAAAAAAGTCTGAATTTTAAGAAAAAAAAAGTCAGAATTTTGAGAAAAAAATCAGAGTTTTGAGGAAAAAAAGTCAGAATTTTGAGAAAAAAAGTCAGAATTTAAAAAAAAAAAAGTCAGAATTTTGAGGAAAAAAATCAGAGTTTTGAGGAAAAAAAGTCAGAATTTTGAGAAAAAAATGACAGTTTTGAGGGAAAAAAAGTCAGAATTTTGAGGAAAAAAGTCAGAATTTTAAGAAAAAAAAGTCAGAATTTAAAAAAAAAAAGTCAGAATTTTGAGGAAAAAAAGTCAGAATTTTGAGAAAAAAACGTCAGAATTTTAAGGAAAAAAATCCAAGTTTTGAGGGAAAAAAGTCAGAATTATGAGAAACAAAATCAGAATTTTAAGAAAAAAAGAATTACCTGAGTGGGTAGAGCATCAGCCCCATGTGCAAAGGCTCAGTCCTTGCTGCAGCACCCGAGGTTTCGAATCCCAGAAAAAGTAAAAAAAAAAAAAAAAAAGTCACAATTCTGAGGTTTAAAGGCAGAATTTTAAGGGAAAAAAAATCTGGGTAGAGCGTCAGCCACATGTACAAAGACAGCAGCAGCTGAGGGTTCAAATCCCAGAAAAAGTGGAAAAAAAGGTCAGGTCAGAATTCTGAAACAAAAAGTACTTTTTTTGTTTTTTTCTTTTTTTACTGTCAGAAATGGGCTTCCATAGTTTTGGCTTGTTATACCTTACAAAAAGTTAGTTTTCCTATAGACTCCCTTGTCAACATGTTTGATGTGAGTTAGCAGTTCTATATTTTAAAGCAACATTGCGTACAAATTGATATTTTTGAGATTTAGCTATTGCCCGCTTGTCCAGCTCCAGTTCTGGCATGACTCCGGCTCCACTGGCCCTAAAAACTTCCATGTCACAGTGGTCCAAAACCTCTGTGGTACAAACACCAACACTCTACCGGAGTGTTGGTGAAATACTAAAAAACTGATGCATCATTATTATTAATGTAACACAATAATATATCAGTCATACGAGCATTTTACTGCAAAACAAGTACTTTTACTTGTGATACTTTTTGCTGATAAAACTTCTGTACTTTGACTCAAGTAGGAGTTTAAATGTACTTGGAATGAAGTACTTTTTGTGGTACTTTTACTAAAATGTGGGACCTCGTTTCACCACATAAAATCACTATAATCTCAAATACTTAAAAACAAACTCTTGTGATCATTTATCCGCGAGGTAACGTGTCGGTAATGCGCCGAGTTGTGGAAACTACTTGTGTAATCCTTCATCATGTGACTCATAGTAATAATCACTTCATAATGAAGAGAGACGTCCGTCGTGGTGAGACGGAGGCAGAAGAGGAGAGCTGCTCAGTCACACCTCAACATCCTCAGGTGAGTGTGCTGCAATGTTTCATTAGAGAGCAAGTCTACGAGCTGTGCCAATCACTTTAAATGTAGTTTATGAGCATTTTAGTGGCTCTTTACTAAATAAAACTAAACTTTTATAAACTGCTGATGTCACAGAGCTGCTATAAATAAACCAGAGGTGATTTTTTTCAGAGCAAATTATCTGTCTGTTCGTTTTAGAGACAAAGACCAAACGGCAACAACAGCAGTTAATTGAAGGGCTTGGTTTTAATTGCCCGACACAGTTGTGACCTTCATTCATTCACTGACATCAAATATTCAAATGCAAATCAGCTGGTGAATCACAGCCGGCAAAGCTGTCCTATAAATACGGACACAGACCATCCTGTTGTCCTCGCAGGGGCCTGACAGAGGTGATCCTGCTTGAGCAGGAGAGGAGAGGAGAAGAGAAGAAGGAGGAGGAGGAGGAGGAACGTTTTTTGGAGAGGAGAGAGCGCGTAAAAAAGTAAAAAAAAATCGTATGATGTCTGTAGTTGGCGCGCAGCCTTTCATCAAACCAATGCAGCCCTCACCGTCAGTTTCGCCTGGTAACCAGAGGAGACACACGCTTCCCGCGAGCGAAGTCCGACCGCTCAACACACAAGATGCCATAAGCGTGTTTGAGATCGAGAGAGAAGGTGAGTGATCCATCTCATCACAGAGTTTCATCTTGAAGCAGAAATCCGAGTTAAAAGAAGCGTTAGGTCGAGAGAAAGCTTTGCGTAAAAAACATTTGTGGCACCGACGAGATCGATCTGATTCACAATTTTTCTTTGAATCTAGTCACTGCTCAGATATTTTTATGATTTGAGATTTTAAAGAGACTTTTTAAAAATCTATATTCGACACCCAGCACCAAGTTTATCAGCCGAACTGTGCCGCATTCACTGTGCGTAAAAGTCGTGCCAAACCGTTTTTGCGCACGACCATTCTCATCCTCTCTCTCTCTCTCTCTCTCTCAGCATTCATCTCAGTGTCAGGTGAGTGTCCTCTCCACCTGGATGAGGTGCGTCACTTCCTCACCCTGTGTCCGGAGCTGTCCATGGGCTGGTTCGAGGAGGGTCGGCTGGTGGCTTTTATCATCGGCTCTCTCTGGGACCAGGACAGACTCACAACAGTAAGCCACCCCGCACCTTCCGAATCATTTCATTTACCTCACATATAGACCGTATGATCATTAATTATGATCTCTAACCGCTTTCCTCCAGGACGCACTGACGCTCCACAAGCCCTGCGGCTCCACCGTCCACATCCACGTCCTCGCCGTCCACCGCACCTTCAGGCAGCAGGGCAAAGGTCCCATCCTGATGTGGCGTTACCTGCAGTATCTCCGCTGCCTGCCCAACGTGCGCCGAGCCGTGCTGATGTGCGAAGACTTTCTCATTCCCTTCTACCGCAAGTCAGGCTTCAAGGTGCTGGGGCGCTGTGCCATCACCGTGGCCAACCTGACCTTCACGGAGATGTGGTACCCCATCAGCGGCCACGCGTACATGAGGCGCAACAGTGAAGCCATCCGTTTCCCTCAGCATCCTTTGACTCTGCCACTGACAAAGACTGATGAGCAGGTTGATGTATGACATGTCAGTGAGATGAAACATGTGCACAGGTTGTCTTTCATTTAAAATCAGTGTTGTGCTCCTTGTAGGACGTGTCAGGGTCTCCTCAGTGGTTGCTGCTTTGTTGGACTTCGTCAATCTATGTTTTGTGAAATTGTCTTATTGTGTACAGTAAAAACAAGAATGTACTATAATGTAATGTGATGTATTATATGTAATCAAGTTTTGTCAGAGAGGAGTAGAGTATTGTGTCAAACTGTGTCGCTGGAGTCGCTTTGATGGTGTGTTGCACTTTGTGGTAGACGTTTGGATTTGTTGCTGTAGAGTAAGACGCCTCCTGCTTACCACCTTTCTGTGCTTCCCAACAACTGATGGACTGACGTCAGCGACCAGGCTTTAGCCCGCTCAACCACAGCTCCTTCAGCTCTATTAGGGGGCTTTAGCTGTTGTAAACGTCGGAGGATTTAGAAGGGGATCCACTCATCAGTTCACTCATCAGTCTGCAGATCTAATGACGTTACTTAAACCAACGGGAATAATGTAGATTTGGATTAGACGGAAGAGCTGGTTGAGATTCTGTACCGTGCTGTTTCATATTTGTGTCACAATTTCAATAAAAATGTTTTATACTGTTTTTTTAAACATGAAACACGAATGTTTTTGATTGGTCTTGCACACACACTCGTTGTCACTACTCCTTAGAACGAGAGCCTTTCTGTAGTATCAGCTGTCTCTGAAGACTCGAGGCAGCCAGTGGGGGGGGGGGAGCTTTATGCTCTTGAATGGAGCTTTAATCCACGACACAGTCACCGACTCACGTCTAATCCACTAACGTGCCAGAGTGAGCAGCTCCCGTTCCCCTGAAGGACAATCTCAGCACATAGTAGTCACCTTAAAAGTGACCCAGAACTCTTAGCGCCAGCACATAGTGAGCAGGATAAATACTTTAATACTGCCAGCAGCTAATATATTGTGCCAAAACCTTCAAGGAAGACGCCTGTATGAAGCTGTATGTAGCCCACTAAACTACTAAAATCTGCACTGAAACTCAGATTAAAGATGAAAGTGAAAAAATGGACTGAGAACACTGCTGATGCCACCAGATCGGTCATGTGAGGACCTCATGCCTTAGCTGGACAGAGGCTGCTGAGGCTGGTTACATTGCCCCGCATGCCCAGCTCGGGTTCTGGCACGACACCTCTTTACCGATGGTCAAAAACACCTGTGGTACAAACACTAACACTCCTCTGTTGGCACTGTCCATCAGGAAACTCTGCAAATCACAGAGAGTTGAGGCGGCACTGACAGAACAGAACATTTCACCACATTTTAAACAACATGAGGACCTCATGCCTCAGCTGGACATTCACCGGCTGGATGTTGATCAGGCGTATCTGGGCACTAAAAACAAGCCAACATTTGAACATTTGATCTCTGTTACATGCACAAAAAAAATGCCTACATCTCCTCTATCAGCCTCGTTTAATGAATCATTGCCGATAAGGAATAAGGTTACACTTTCTCCTGCAGACAGGAATGTGCAGAGTAAAGATGACTCGCAGGCATGATTGGTTTCAAGCTGATGCGGCCAGCTGGCATCGTTGCACAGTTGGCTGTCGGTGAAGTCTGGAGTTTATTTCCTCTGGCAGAGGGTTTCAAAAGCAATGAGAGATTTTTATTAGTGTATGCAGCAATGTTGTTTTACTACATAAGATAAATAAATACATTTTGCTGCAGGAGTTGTTCAACACATGAATGAAGATGACTCCTGTCTTTTTGTTCTTACGTTTACGTGCTTTTATGTTTGTTATTGATCAATTTTATCATAGAAAATAGTTGGAGAGGGAAAATACAGCACGGTGCACGCTGAGTAGGAGCGGTTTAAATACTGGTTGATATGGCATGATTGCAGGGCAGGCGTACAGGAGGCATCGCTGTTGTCATTTATTGAGAGAGTGAATGACGTGCAAATGTTCATTGTCGAGGCTCAAACCATCAGTGCTGCAGGCTAGTATTATGACAATAATAATCCTGCAAAACAAAAAAAGGAGCCGCCAATTAGCATGTAAATCACTCAGGCGAGGGTCCACTCAGTGCAAATGTATTCATGTTTCCACGTACTGTATGCGATGCTGTTGTATTCTGGTTTATTTAGCAGCCTTTTTATGAAAGGACGCAGTCATCATGCATATATTTAGGTCACTGCACCATTGATAGAAACTAGAGAGAAAGAATTTCAATTTCAAACTTCCACATTTGTTAAAAAATATGTGACTAAAAAAGAGAAAAAGGAACAACAGCAGCTGGTTTTGTCATTACAGCATCATGTTTTCTGATACAATCATCAGGTAACATCCTTCAACCCCCCTCCTCCTCTCTAGACACGGAGTGGGGCCACTTCAGCCTCCAGACAGGCTCATGTGCAGTAATCCCACAAAGTCCTTCAGTCACCGGGTAATCTGGCAGACAGACATCCGAGCAGAGAGGCCGCATATTCCCACATCAACACCATTTACTGTAACCTCAACAACAGCCCTAATATCACTTTTTAATCTTCTTTTCCAGGAAAACAGAGATTATAGATTTTTGTTTGCGTGTTTTTGTGAGATGTACGAAAGCAAATCAGTTAATTTGCTGATAATCTGCTTACATCTGTATGTAACGCAAGTCATATTAGGACCAGGAGGGTCCTGTGGGTCCTGGTCCTAATATTTCAGTTGTCTGCATGTTTCAAACTCACGTGCCTCATCCATGTCGGCCCGTGAGTTTGACCTTGTTAACCTCAACACACTACATGCTTGTATGTGAGTCATATTTAATCTGTATCCTTAATCCATCATTTCCAAGCATATGACTTTACGAGCACTGTATATTAAGACCAGCTATGCTGCAATGAGATTAAGTATTAAGTACATTTGGTGATTCACTGTCTCCTGGAGAAAGTTATTTGTGGAAATGGGAAGATATGTGTCATAAATTGAACGTCCCTCATATTAATATTTAGACTACAGCCGTGCTGGCAGCTCTATGAGGCTAACTCGTGACACTTTCCACACAGAGCAGGTCTAGACTGTACTCTTTATAACATTATGTACAGAGACTCAACAATTTCCACCATGAGCAAGCGCTTGACAACAGTGACAAGGAAAAATGTCCTTTAAGAGGCAGAAACCTCGAGCAGAACCCGGATCATGGTGGACGACAATGACTCTAGATAAAGTTATTATGGGGGACATGTGGGCTAAATTTCAGTCCAGCAAATCATTGCTTTACTATGAAAACACATTTAGACTCTCATTGACCAATGAAAACGTGTTTTTGTTACATCATGTATGTAGGACAGATAGAAGGAGGATCGCTTTGGATAAATAACATTTTGAGTTTTGATTCAAGGATAGACGTGGAGCTCTGTGATCTCTCTGAACTGAGTCAGACTGAAGCACGCACGTCAGTGTCGGATGACCGTTAACCTGGATTATGCCGATTTCAGTCTAATATAGTAAAATAGCTTCGACTGGGTCAACGTCCTCGGTGGAAACATGCAGGACAGCCTCGCTATTCATCATTCACAATCCACGTAAAGCCATTTAAAATATTTAACGGTTCACTGATGACTAAACAGATTATTATTCTGATTCTGGTGCTAAATGTGTCTCATTACAGCGTTTTTCATTTTTTACTAGTTTCTGAGAATAACATTTTTTCATCCTCCTGAAAAAAAACGTCTTTATCAGACAGATGTGTCACTAAAAACCTCAAATGTAAATCTCATGGTGGCTCTAGAGGAAAAGTCAGGGGATCACCAAAGTCATGATGACTCTGGGAAATATAAATTTATGTACCAAAATTTCATGGAAATCCATCCATCAATCATAATTAAGTTTGGACAGACAGATCAACATTGCCATCTCTTGACCTGGAGTTGTTAGCCTGCCTAAAAAGCTGAGGTCAGAATGGAGACCATCACGTGATCATTGTTTTGATCCAGTTAAAAAAAAACACAGGACAGAAAAATGAATGTGAGACTTGTGGAGTTTATTAAGCACATGTGAAGGATTGAGCTTGAGAGTGCTGAAACAAGTTCACCATATAAAACAAACATTACCTTCATTTTTCACAGCACATCCCCGAAAAAAAGAAAACAGATCCACATGTACAGTTCCCCCCCAAAAAATGTATTTTTTTCCAGTGTTTTCCAAAAATGTATGAACATATAACTTTGTATCTTTACATGTAGCAGTTAGCGTTATCGTACACCCTCTAGCACCGGTGGCTGCGACAAACATAACATCTTAAACTTCACATCTAGATTTTGTTGTAGGAGGAATTGAACCGATAGTTTGAGTATGACGGGGCATTTGAGGCGTCGGTGGAGGCTACAGGAAGCAGCAGGAGCCCCGTGCTGATGTCTTTCTTGCACCGATCCATCGCCTGCTTGTATGTTATCTTCTCTCTGGTGATGGGGTCTACCAGCTCTTTTGTGTGGGAAGCCTCGTTTCTCAGCTCCTCAGCAGTTGTGCTGTCAATCAGGTTGGCGTCGAGAGCTTCTTGGACAGTGAGGCGACCTGGTTTGGAGGGATTCACCAACCCGCCGGTCAGGTACTGTGCCTCCATGTACCTCTTGGCATTTTCTTTGGGCATGTACCCTTTCTGTGTGGCCGGCCCTATTGGGAGTCGCTCTTTGGTCAATGGATCCTCGACTCCGGTGAAGGCCTTCTGGGCATTCAGGAGCTTGTACATGTGACCCGAGTCAATGATGCCGTGTTCAGCTGCCTTGTGGACGGACAGTTTGTCCTTCTTTGTGAGATCGACGATTCCACCGGAGGCTGCTTGCGCCTCCAGCAGCTTCAGAGCTGTGTCGGCATCGATGAGTCTGCGGGTCAGGGCGCTTCTCACGGACATCCGGCTGTCAGTGGTGGTATCATAAATGCCAGAGATGGGGAAAAACTCATCACCTGCCGTACCTACCAGACTGAGGTTGTTTGTACTTCCACTATGGTTATTGTTGAGACTGGTGTAGGAGGACCTCAGGGAGGTGTGCATGGAGTTCATAGGAGAGAGAGGAGACATTACTGCAGGTTTGGTGGGTGATCTTGGTGGGATTGTTATAGGAGGAGGGAGGTCGGGCTTTTTGAGTTCCCCTACAACAAGAAGGGCAAACTCCGAAATGTGCATCTTCCCTTCCTTGTAGCGCATCAAGTCAAACTGAGTCAAGCGACCAGCCTTCAGAGCGTCCTTGACGGAGTACTGCTTTCCACTTTTGCGGTCCTGCAGAATTGTTGTATCCCCATCCGGACCACTCGAAGTGATTTCCTCCCAGTCGCACTCCAACTGTGACAGGTGAATGTAGTGGTTGCGATCAATTAGCCCCTGCACGTAGGCGTCATAGGGAGACATGTCTTTACCGGTTTCTGGATCCATGATGGTGATCTTCGTGGAAAGATTTGTCTCTCTGGTGTGAGTTTCAGACGCGTCTTCTTTTTTGATGGTGTTCTGCAACTCAAGGATGAGCGCGTCCTTCTGGTGTATTTTATCCTTTTCGCTTAGGATTTGGTTCTCCAGACGTTGCAGTTCGGAGGTTATTTTGAGGCTCCTCTGCCGCGCCATCTGGTTTTTCTCACTCATCAGCTTGGACTGCTGCTGGAAGGTTATGGTGATGTTCTGTCTTTGAGACTCGAGCATTCTGAGCTGTTTGAGGAGATCCTCCTTCTCTCTCTGTAGAGCGTCTCTGTTGCCGATGAGAGAGGTCTCCTCCTGAGAAGTCACAGACTTGGATGTCAGCAGATGCGTGATCTTGATGTTGATGTTCTGGGTGTTATCCTCCTGGTCACGCCTGAGGTTTCTCTCCTGCGATACGAGCTCTCTCAGATGTTCCCTCTCAGCCTCCACCGCTGGGTCTTTCTCTACGCGAACGACTTCTCTGTAGACGACCTTCTCGATGGACTTCTCCTTTTGCAGAATTTCCAGCTTGACTCTCAGGTTGCGGATTTCTCTCTCAAGGTGGCTGATATTGTTGCCTTCAGTCTCCAAGTCGACACGTAAACCATCGGTAAGTTTTTCCAGCATGGGGTCCCTCTCCACTTTCAGGACCTCCTCGATGATGATCTTTTCTTCAACAGGCGGAGGAGAATTTTCAAGTTCAAGAATGCGAGACTTGATCTGCCTGAGCTCGGACTCTACCAGAATCTTCTTCTGACGATCATCCATCTGAGCCAGGGTGTTCTCTTTTTCTTGAATCAGGCCTCTGAGCTGCCTGACCTCTAACTCAAGCTTCCTACGGGCTTTCATTTCCTCATCCAGGTTCTTGTTCAGCTTGTCATGCTCCAGGATCTGCTTGGGGTCCTTCTGAAGACGCACCACTTCCTGCGTTACAACCTTCTCCTCTGGCTTCTGCCTTTCGAGGACAATGTACTGGTTCTGGAGGTCAAAGAGACACTCCTCCACACTGCGGCGTTGGTGAATCTCTTCTCTTACATTCCTCCGGAGTCTGTCAGCCTCTTTCTCAAGAAGAGGATCGTTCTCATATTTGATGAGCTCTTTAGTGACTAGCTTGGTCTCCACCTTCGACTTTTCAGTTTTCAGCTCATCTCTTTCTTTACGCAGGCGGGTCAGCAGCTCTAAGGTGGTGTCATAGTTGACTTGCAGACGGGAAACTTGGTTGTTTAGCCTTTGCATTTCCCTGACCACTTCTGGGCTTTTTTCTTCTTTGATCACCTCCTGGGTCACCTCCTTGTACTCCACTTTGGGTTTCTGAGCACGCAGGGTAGTCAGCGTCGTGATGATTGTGGTGATTTCTTTCTCCAAGTCTGTGCGTTTACGGCTCGAATCCTGCAGCTCTTTCCTCAGACGCACCAGCTCGACTTCTGTCTCAGGATCAACTCTGTAGATCTCGCTGATGATCTCCTTGACTTCGACTTTAGGCCTGAGCTTGTCCAGTTCACCGTAACGCATCTGAAGGGTGGTCAGGTCCTTCATCAAGATAGCGATCTCATCTCTCTCCTCTTCCAAAGCAACTCGAAGTTTCTTTGCCTCCTCAGCTGTTTCTGGATCTTGCTGTACTTGCTTCACCACCTTGGTGACTATCTTGGGTTGGACAGTGGGAATGACCCTCTCTAGTGTGTTAATCTGGCTCCTTGTGCTAAAAACTCTATCATTGAGCGACTTGCAGTGTGTTTCCTCTGCCGCAATATCACTCTGGAACATGAGAACAGCTTTCAGCATCTCTGGATCCTTTTCGAGCCTCACCACCTCCTTCTTAACGATCTTCTCCCTGATTTTGGGCTTCTGCTGAGCAAGAACCGTGAGCTCAGTTTTCACATGAACTGCCTCGCTATCTCTCGTTTGGAGCCCCAGTCGTATCCTCTCCATCTCATCTCTGATCTTGGCGGCTTCTTTGTCGAGCTGCGGGTCTCTCTCGTATTCAGTCAGTACCTTGGTCACCAGTTTAGGTTCGATTCTGGTCAGCTCTAGTTCCACTTTGATGATCTTCTCATTCAACATTTCTATCTCTGAACTGGTTCTTGACCTCTTAAAACTTTCCTCCTGGATCCGATTTTTCAGGGACTTTAGTTCCATCTCCAGCTTGGGGTCACGGTAGTATTGCACCACCTCCTTCTCCTCCAACCTCTCCACTCCTCTCCTGTTCTTCAGAGACACAAACCTCTTACGGTATGTTTCCAGGTCTTTTTCAGCATGTAAGCGCCTGGTGACCTCCTCGCTTAATTCAGTTTTCAGACTATCACTCTCCGCCAGGTCCCTCCTCTGGCTTTGTAGCTCCAGCTGCTGATTGACGACTACCTGACTAACTTTATCTTCATTCTGGGTATGAATAAAAGGACATAGGAGAGAGGGAGAAGGTCACTTCAGAACAATTTACAATAATCCTATCAATGGTATGTCATTTTAGATCCATAACATCATATCATACCCTGGTCTTGATGTTCTTTGCCGTTCCCAACTGGCTGAGCAGCTGGTCGTTTTCTGCAGACACCTCAGAGAAAAGGTTCAGAAGATTTCTCTCCTGTAGGGCAAAGCAGAAGGCAAAATTAGGTTGGAAATCCAAGACAAGAGAGTTAAAAATGTAGAGAAAAAGTAGAGAAGCGTCATGAGTTCTTAGTCGTCTATAACTGTACCTTTCTCTGCACAGCCTGAGCCATCGTTGAGATTTTACGTGTCTTTGGGATTGGTTCATCATCGTCTTCATCGTCGTCGTCGTCGTCGTCATTCAGAGTGCCGCGGAAAGTGTTTAACTTGATCTCATACTCCTGAAGGGAAATACATTTTAACATTGAAGTACTTGGAAGTGCTTAAATGAGAATAATCATATTCGGTGAACTCACATTTAAGATGCTCTGCAGTTCACGGGAAAGACCTCTGACACGGTCCAAATCACCCGATTTCTTCCTGATGTCGTCCGTCACTTTCTAAACAAGACAAGCAATGAACAAAAACAACATTTGATAAGACAAAGCGATGTTACGTCATTGTTTTAGACAAAAATTTGAGGTAAGGAAATACTTCCACTCACCCTTTGAGAGTTCTGCTTGGCTGTTATCTGCGCCACATCGTCCGTCGGTTTGATCGCATTATTGGGCAAATTGACCAAGAAGAAATCCAGTGACTGAACAGCATTCTGGAAATCTTGATTTTTATTGGTTGCTTCCTTTATGAGAGCAGACCTAAAACAAAATATAAAAACACTCTTCAGCTCTAATGACAAACTTCCATTTTCAAATCAAAACAGATTTTGTCAGGTCGTTTTTTTTTAACTCACCTTTCCTGGAGCTGATTGTTGACGTTTGCGTAACGGTTCTTCAGCTTTTTCACGTCGTTCTCCTGGCGGCGGATGTCAGGGCAGTATTCACTGAAGCCCTGCTGGAGTGGGCTGGATGCTTGCGCCGTCAGGTCCAAGTCTTTGCCTAATTTATTTATCTCATCCTTCGTTGAGGCGACGTCCTTGCGCATATTCTGTTTGGCATCAGGAGAAAGAGCAAAGAAAATGGTTAGGTTTTAGGTTTTGTGGCATCCAAATGAGCCTATCCTGAATTTTTTTTAACTTTTCTAGCTACATTATAAAGTACAACACCTGCAGCTGCTGGTTGCGTTGCTGGAGGGCGTCGGGTTTATCAAGAATGACGCCATCTTTAGCGAGCTGCTCCTCGAACCCAGAGAGGACACCGTCCACTTTCTGCATCTGTTTCTCCAGGAACATGGAGGCTGTAGCTCTGGTGAAGTGGACACAAACGCGACATAAGACAATAATGGGACAATACTAAATGCTACAGTAGATGCTAAGCAGCGAGTAGATGCTTACTTTTTGTTGTAAAGCTCCATGAGGGCGCTGATGTCATCGATCTTGTTGTTGGCAGCAGTGAGTTTGGGGGGCAGCGAGGAGGCGATGGGTCCCAGCGGTTTCTTGGCCAGAATGGGCTCCATCTCTCTCTGGATCGCGTCCTTCTCAGACTCCAGCTTTCTCAGAGTCTGAACTGATCTCTGGAGGGCACGTCAGTCGAATCAGTGTCACTAATCACAACAACATTTGGAAAATAAAGTAAAGAAACTGTAGCATGGTGTTGTTGATGTTCACCTGGTGCTCCTGCAGCCTGTCCGCCAGGTCTTGCGTGGGGTTGCGGCTGTCCAGCGGCGCTCTGAGTCGACTCAGGATTTCTTTTTCGCACTTTTCCAGGGCTCTGTTGATCTTGTCTATTTCACTGGCGAGCTCTGCAGCTCTGGGGTCCTCGGGAAGACTTTGTACAGAGGCTGAGGAGGAGCAAAGACAATGAATATACAGTAAAAAGTTACATAAGATGTTCTATTGAAGTCTTAAAGCCAGAGAAAACTCACCTGTCCTCTGAGGGCGAACCACCTCCACAGAGGAGTTCTTCACGGAGGTCATGAGTGCAGATCTTTGGTTCTTCAGCTCGCACAGCGCTCTGTCCAGACTGATCATACACAGAAACACAATGTTGTATTAAAATCCATCACAGGCTCTGCTGCAATCAAAGAAACACATCACAGGAGGTGAGTTTGTACCTGTTTACTTTCTCCAGGGCCTCGGCATCTGGAGGTGGCACCATGAAACATGCCCCAGGGAGCGTTCTGATCTTCCCATTGCTGCTCTGAAGCTCCCAGTTCTTATTATCAGAGTTGGACCTCAGGTGCAGGGACTCACCGCGCCTCACCGTGTCCTGAAACAGGCGGAGACGATGATCAGCCACACATCTTTCTGTTGCATGTGTGTTTTATATTAAAGCTGATCTCATTCTTACCTCTTCATCTGCCCAGTCACACAGAGATACCACCGTGGTCGGTTTGGTGGGTTTGATTCGACGCAGCTTCAGAGGCACAACCTCGTCGCTGAGCTCCCTGAGGGCGGCCAGACGCTGCTCGTTCCTCTTCACTGCAGGTTCATCTCCCTGAAGGTTTTTATTGAGTTAGAACAAAAGCAACACAAACAAACGAGGAAGTGATCCTCTTAACACAACTTCAAAAAAACACAGAGGCTCAGTTCAAGAGGCAGAGAAAGTTCACCAAGTTATCCAGGTCATTAAGCAAGTAAACATTACAGGATAAAAAGACAGACTGGTAACAAGAAATGTTTCATTTTTAGGCTGTCAGCTGATTCAGAGGTTGAAGGAAGGGCGTTGGGCGTAAACATATTTGTGGTTGAAAAACTGCAGTTCGCACTCTGCTCAAAGTCACTCTGACCTACATTTTACAAATATTTCTTCACTCATATTAAAGATTTAGGACCACCATTATACAAATTGTTTAGCTCTGTAAAACCGCTCTTTGGAACAGACCTCTACAAACTGCAAAGACTGAATAAATACTGTGAAGTGTCAACACAAACAGGTCACCTGAACATAAAACTCATCATCTTAAAGATATTTATTCAGCTGACAAAAGTGAAAGATTAAAGCTTAAATCCTTCACTTTGCAAACCCAAGATATTTATAAAATTTGTTTTGAAAATTATTGTTAAAATCTATATATCATCAGATCAGATGTGACATCACATTTTCCTTATTTTTAATTGATTTATTGGCGCTGCAAACAATCCAAATGAAGCTGTTTGTTTGCAGTTTCCATGCATCTTCATTGTGTGCATTAATTTCTCTGATGCACCTCCTCTTCCTCTTGCTCTTATTTTTGCTTCACTATTTATTTTCAATTTATTTTATTCTTATTTATGGATTACTATGTCAGTTGCTGCTTGAGATGTTAAATGTTTGACCACTCTTAAAGGTTCTTCCTACATTTAGAGAGACGTTCTTACTCCTAAAGAGCATTTCTGGGTATAATTCTCAGCTTCATAAATACAGTCTAATCTCTGAGATTTATTTTTAACTTTGTGTTAAAGGTCTGAAGGTTGTTAGATTTGCTAAAAGCTAAAAGAGTTGTACCTCCAGTGCCAGCACGACCTCGGGGTTGCTCTTGTTGGACAGAGCCTTTGGGTCCAGAGTGGAGTTGAGTCTCTCCAGGGAGTCGGACAATGTCTCTGCATCCAGCTGGAACTGCATTGAACGAGTCGTCGCTTGTTAACAAAAAGCTGGTGGATTCATGAGAAGAAACGTGATCACGGGTCGGCTGTAGTGACTCTTTACCTTCTTGTAGTTCTCGATGTTGTCCAGGTGACTTTCCTGTGCGAGGCACAAGTTGAGGAAGGCTTGCCACTCGGACTGCACGGCATCTCTGTGCACCTGACGAAGACAACCCAGTTTGAGTTCGGTTCATTTCGATGTGTTTGACCGTGTCAGTGCGATGACGATCTATCAGCTATCAAACAGACGTACCTTTATTGTTGGACTGCCCGGGTGTTTCAATTCAATGAGACGATCTCCTTCCTGCTGCAGCTGGTTGGTTTCTCTCTCGTGTGCCAGCAGTCCATTAGTTTTGAATTTCTGTATCAATCAATCAATCAATCAATCAATCAATCAATCAATCAGAGCTTTATGCACTTTTCATAAAGGTCTGATTGATGTAACAGATGTGTATAAACGGACAAATAAATAAATATAGTTCAAGTAAAATCTAGACTATGAAGGTCTTGAGTTTGCTTTTAAAAATATGAACAGTCTCTGCTGCCCTCAGGTCTTCTGGTCTTTAGATATTTAGATCTTTAGATCTTCGCGTCTTTGGGTCTTCAGGACTTCATGTCTTCAGGTTTTCAGGTTTTCAGGTCTTCGGGTCTTCAGGTCTTTGGTTCTTCGGGTCTTAAGGTCTTCAGGTCTTTAGATCTTTAGGTGTTCGGGTTTCCAGGTCTTCAGGTAGGCTCTTCCACAGATCGTGATAACAGGCCATCTCACTGTGGGTTTTAATTACCCCAAAAAGTCAGAGTGAAAAGACCAGAAGACCTGAGGGTTCTGGACGGTTCTGGAGGGTTCATAGATTAAAAGCAAACCTGATAAATAGGTGGGACCAAGATCATTAAGAGCTTTATAAACCAATGAAAGGAACTTAAAATCGAGTTTTCGAGTATTTCGAGTATTTGAGCTGTAATCTACTGAGGGAGAGCAGAAAGTCGAGCATACAAAAGGCGTGCACGAGTGTCTCTTTGTTGGTTTGAAAGAGAAACAGTCGCACTCTGTTCTTAAAATGATAAAAATCTACTAAACTAAGATTAAAACTCAAAACTCAAACAGGTTTTGCATGCAGAAGAATAGAATAGAAATAACAAAGTGAGATGTTAAAAAAAAAAAAGCATGAAAACATTTCAAGTATTCAGATCAGATCCTTCCAGCAGCTAAGCTGTTTCTGAGTCCCGTACTGGTTCCACCAGTTCGGTCCCAAGCGAAGCAAACGGCCCCGAGAGGACTGAGCTTGAAGGCAAGCTGTCAAACAAACGTTTAAAATTCTTCTGTCTGTAAATCTCTCCACCTAGCAACTCTCCGTGATACAAAGACGACACGAAGAGCTACCCCCTCACCTCATACTCCATGCGAACGCCTGGGGGGTCGATCATACGGTCACTCCAGTCTCTCTGGAGGATCCTCTCCTGCTGGCCCGACAGGTACAGTAACTCCTTACTGCAGCTCTGCATGTAGTCGTACAGAGAGGCCAGGTGGTTGCGTCTGTGCTTGGAGGTCTCCTGCAACATGCATGCACATTAAATCATGTATATAGAAATCTATTTGAACTTAACTGAACTCTGTACACACACAGCGGAGAGTCAACAAGTGCAAAACTCACACAGAGGTTAGCATATTTCTCTTTGAGGGCGTTGTACTTTTCCTAAAAACAAAGAAGAAAGAAGATAAATTATTCATCATGCGTGTAGTCCTGTGTGGAGTGCACGCATGTGTCGACGTTCCTGTACCTGAGACGTGGTGGTGCTGGGCTGCAGCTGGTCGTTGTAGGCCTCGATGGCCTGGTGCAGGATGTTGTGTTCTGCGATCTGCTTCTCTACATCGTTCAGGTTGGGACCATACGTCCCTGCGTTTAACTCTTTCTGTAAATCGCAGCATCACAAACTCTGTGACACTTCATAATCACAAAGATGTTCACCTGCTAGAAGATTTAAAGCTCAAACTGACCAGTTTTTCATCCAGCAGAGGACCCCAGTCGATCTTTTGCGTCAGGTCCAAACCCAACATCTGGTTGTACAGTTCCCTGTAGATGGCGCAGTCCTTCGCCCAGCGGTCGTGAAGATTTCGCACACTGATAACATAAGAAGCCAGTCATCGATAAGTCAGCAGGTGGGGAGCAGTAAAAGGGAATGTGGCAATGACATTTTGTTGGCCAGCATATCTCGATGGCATGTTACGTATCGGGTTTTAGGTGTGTCCCTTGGCATGCATGCTTGCTTTTGTGTGTTTTTCTGTGACACTCCAGAATAAACTCACTCTCTCTCTATCTCAGGAGCTTGCGGGTGCTGCAGCCTCTTGGATTTGTCCACGTCCATGTAGAGGGCCTTCAGCAGCCCCTCGGCCTCGGACAGGTTGTCTGCATTCACCTTCTGGTGGATCAGGGGCAGATTTTTCCCATCGCGCTCTGTGTCCTGCACAGGAGTCACAGCGTGTTGACAAAAAGCTTAAAGTTTTGTTCATTTACAGCATCAAAAACTGGAAATCATACCACAGATCTCTGTGATTAATGACATGAGAGTAACTCTGCTGGTTTTCTCTGTAGTGTAGAGGAAGATTTAGCAAAGAACATGGGCCCCAAACCGATCATTTACTCTCACGGAGGTGACTTACTGTAAATCCACCACATGTCACTCAAAGACACCTGTGAGCTCAGCCTTTATTGCTGAAGTTTTACGGCTCAAAAACTGATCGAGTAACAGCTCTGAAGTCTCTTCTTACCACAGCCAGCAGCTCCTCTGATTGCAGGATATTCTTCTCCACTTGGTCGGCATTTTTCTGCATGCGAGAGATCAGCACGGCGAGGTCATTGGCCTGACTCCTGGGTGTAAAAAAAAAACACAGAAGGAGGACGGTCAAAACGACATGGATCATGTTGGCATGATGTGAAACTAGTGAGTAAAGATTACGCTCTTTTTACTGCAAACAAACAGCTTGTGTTTGGACTAAAATCTGCTTTCATGCAGACTTTTCTTGGATTTTTGTGCTCAAATTAGCCGACAGTCACGTTGTTATGGCACAATCAGGTGGTCCAGTTTCAGGACAGCATCGCTGCCTTTATGAGGACCTGTTTGTGAGGTCGTGGAAGTATTTAGATCTTTAATTTTACCGTGAAAAAGCAGCAGTACCACCAAGTAGAAATACTCCATTAAAAGTATTAATACTAGTTGAGGTGGAGATGATTATCGATACTACTACTAGTCCTAGCATCATATTTTAGAAGCTGATCATATTTTGTGTGTGTAATCTTCATCTTCAAACGTTGGAGTATAAATCAGCTTCACCTTGACACTGATACTTTTACTCTTCATGTAATTAAAGGATGTTAGAGTTAACGTATGAACAAAGAGGATGCCTTCACTGGCATGTCACTCTGCAGACCTGTTTGTGCTCTCTATCTCTCTCTGTGTTTGTTCTGTCATTCCTCTTGCCACACTGTGATATGAAAGCCAACTATTTATTCTGACACACCCTGACCGTGACCCAGGGGACACATTACAGGTGGGTGGGTGGGGTGGAGGGGGACGGTCAGGAATGCCGTCTTGCAGATGAACGTGCCTCATCTTATCTTAATGAACGGTGACAGCTGTAGTCAGACATTAAGGCTTGTGTTAGGCGCAGTACTTCCTATGGAGCCTTGTTTTTATTGCTCCCAGTTGTGGAATGTGACCAAGTACTGCACTTAAGTATGAATTTATGGCACTTACTTAACTACTACTTACTATATGCCACTTTCTACTTGTACTCTTCCACCATTCAGGCAGGAAACATTGTACTTTTTTACGGGAGAAGAGTTGAATGTGGGGCAGCTGGCCATCGTCCAAGAGGACTTCTTCAGCTCTACTTTTTTTACTCCACCACATTTCTCTGAGCGCTTTAGTTATGAGCTGCTTTATAAACAAAAATGAGTCAAATTACCGATTTTTACATGCAACAACATCTCATTGTTCAAACTACTCAAACGTGAGGATTTGCTGCTTTCCTCTTTAATTTATTTTGATCGTTTTAATTGATTTCCTTCAAATAATTTTTTAAGGTTTGGACAAAACGAGCATCGTGAAGGTGCCACTTTGGCTTCTGGGTAATCGTGTCAGGTGTTTCTCACTATTTTCTAGAACAACCGATCGAGTGAGCGATCGAAATTATAATCAGGAGTTTAATCTGTGATGAAATGAATCATAAATAATAATAACAACAACAGAAAATACTGTAAAATGTGCTCCACTTTAATCAACTAAAACAGTAAAGGTAAGGTACTGATATAACCAAGTACTGCACGTAAGTACAAATATGAGGTACTTTACTTCAGTATTTTCTTTCTACTTCTACTCGACTACAGTTCAGAGGGAAACATTGTATTTTTTTACGTGGGAGGAGTTCAGTCTGAGACAACTGGACCATGAAGACGGATCATGGGGGACAATTTGATACTTTAAGTATCAAAATGTTTCCTGATTACTTACATACTTAAGTAACATGTTCAGTACTTGTACTTGTAACAGAGTATTGGTATCAACACCTCCACTGACTGCTCCTTTACTCAAGCGGCCTCTTATCTCTGCTGCAAAGGTTCAACGTGTGTCTGACTTCATTCATTGCTTCATTACAAACACACACACACACACACACACACACACACACACACACACACACACACAATGAATTATAAATCCTGTATATCATGCACCACATTGTGCACTCACTTACTGACTCACACACTCAACTGTCACTTGAGACAAAGGGACCTCGCGGCAGAAAGACCCTGCCCAACCACTCCTTCAGCCTTTCATGTACATGTACATGTACATGTGTCGCCCCCACCTGCTCCACCCACCTCGGTTGACATGTAGCACCGTCGGAGATAACACAGTCGAGGTTGCACAATCTCAAACCTCCGGGTATCTACACATTAATTCTCATGTGTAACTTCATAAAAACATGATTGATGTCGGCGTGAGTCAACTCACTCCTCTGCTCAAACAACCGCGGGTTCCACAAGACAGCAAAGACAACAAGCCACACACTCTATCATAGACTTTCTCAGCTGGATTAAAGCATTTAAAGGCGCACTGTTGACCCATCAGCTGTGTGAGTCAGAACACAGACTGGCACCTGATATGGATAAAGTGACTCAGTAAACTTGGAAGATACACCCTTTGGGCAAAGACACAAATAAAAGTGCTGTGTAAAACAGTAAAAGAGTCAGGCGAGGTGACGAGAAAACGCTTCATGTTCATTCATCTTCCAGAGCTCCTCGTGCCCCTTTAGCTTCTATCAGAATGAATGAACGACAGACATATGTATTTAACACACAGCAGGTTAGATCATTGTAGCTTTTTTACGTGGCACCTGTCTCCTGTGGTGCGTTTTATTGTCTAAAGAAATAAAAACAGCCCTGTCTACTGTGCAAACACAAAATGGGATCAGGCGGCAGGGAGCAGATTTCAGGTCAGTCGTTCGAGAAAAAAACAGAGCAAATAGAGGAGGCAAGACAACGGACTGTAACACACAACCTGACAGAAACATGACACACACACACACACACAGTTAGAGGAACTCACTTGGAGATCTTTACGGCACTGTAATCCTTTTTCTTCGACATCTTTGGGAGAACGCTCAGGCCTGTTTCTGTAATCTGAGTCTGAGTGTGTTCCTTCCAACTCCTCACTCCTCTCCTCTCTCTTTCTCTCCTCTCACTCCTCACTTCTTGTCTCTTGCGGCGTTCACCCTCCCACCTCCTCCTCCTCCTCCCCCTTCCTCTCACTTCCCACCTCACCCCCAGCTAAGGAGCGTTCCACCTGTCTCAGCTCCTCCCAGGCCAGCAGGTGTGTCGTCAGTAAAAGCAGCAGCGGCAGAGGAGCAGACCGGGCGGACCTGTTCCACAATGCTGCCTCTTCACGGCCCTCGCTTGTAACTTTACCCTTTAGGAGCTCAGAAATAAGTGTGTTTTTATTAATTATTAATCATGAAACAGCTGATTTATCCCACTTTTGATACCACACTTTAAAATCTTTGCTCTCTCCAGCTCTGCCCGGAGAAACGCTCTCTGAGCCTGACACAGACGCAGCTCTGTTATCAGCTCACAGGACGTGGCAGCACATTATAAAGCACTCACTGTTTCCACGCGCTCTGTACGATCGTGGTGGAATGCTGCAGAACTCGTCTTCACAATTGATGGCTGGATATCATCCTCATTAGCTCTCATTGTTCATTCAGACATGTCAAAGCAGATTAGACTTTTATGTGACTTATATATGTCAGTGTAAGCGACATAATAACAATCTTTTGGAGAGGAAAAGGAGGATGAAATCTAAAGATATATCTATAATTTGCCCTGATTATGAGGGTTACGATAAAGTCCCAGAATAGTCCAGCACACTGGACATACAGTACACGTGTTAACTGACTCAAAACAAGAACCTAACCAAACCTCCTAACTTTTTAATTAGCCTGCAACCTGAAAGATTGGTTCGCCAAACAGGCACCTTAAGGGTGACGGAGTGTGCTATTTTATGATTCACTTCCTAGTATCAGTAGTTATCGGCCACACACACACACACACACACACGCCCTGTTAAATTACCTCCAGGGCATTCGTGGAGTCAAGGTCTAGTGTGAAAATCGCAGCTGATAACAAAGATAGCATGCAAATTACATTTCATGCATTCATTTGGAAGGTAAAATATGCAGCATGCACAACAAAAAAGTGGGTGGTGGGAGTTGGAGGCACCTCTGCTCTGCAGTCAAACAATGTGATCACTTCACGCCTCGCCGGGAAGAACCCAGTCGAGCATGCTGCTCAGTCTCATGCCTGCAGTGGGTGTGTTCAATGCACACCCATACCTGTTAACTCCTCCGACCAACACCCACATACCTGCGGGGGAGAGAGAGAGAGAGACAGAGGGAGGGATTAGGTGAAGGGAACAAAAAAAAGGTGAAGAAGTGAGTGACGGGGCGAGGAGGTGGTGATGAGTGAGGGGGCGAGACGAGGAGCAGGGACTCCCCATGACGGCTTAAAGCAACTATGAGCAGAGTTTTAACAATAACAATGTGAAAACAGTTTGACCATGTGACGAACCTCCAGAGAATTATTCAAATATCAGCTCATTGTTTGGTTCACTCTCACAGATCCCATGGGCATCAAGACATTTTATATTATTTGCCTTATTATTAAAAGTATTTGCACAAGAGTTAGCTAACAGCTCGTTTACATCTGATGTCCCTAGGCAGGTTGACAACAGAACAACAACAATACAAAACATGCTCCACATAAAAAACGGACAGGACATAAAAGTCCATCCGTGCTATGAATCATTTTAAACATCAGGCATAAGTTTTAAAAAAAGAAGAAGTTATCAAAACTGAGGAAGTTATAGCTTGTTGGAATATTACAATGATGATAATCCCTTGTTTTATTATCGAGGACTTGCCTAGAGAGTGAGTATGCAGGCTTAAGTGTAGTCACGCCTGTCTCAAGTGAAGTATATACAAAAAGACTCTTTACAAATTATTCAAATAAAATCAAACATTGCCGATGATGACTAACTTGTTTTTGTCAGTTATTGAACACGCGTCACATATGAGATAATTCAAATCTCAGGATTAACTGATCCTCGCGATGAAACACATGCAAACTAACTGTTTTGTCTATTTTGCATCCGTCCGTTTGGCTGCAGCATGTTCTTTAGATCACAGTATCATCAGAGTTTGGACTTATTATGAATGTGAATAAGCAGCTGTTTGCTAAAACGTTTCGAATTTAAAGGTCCAGTGTGTCAGATTACAGATTACAGAATATGACAGAAATATAATATGCATAACATCGTTGATCATCTTTGGAGCCGAGCCGGGCTGAATGACGCCTGGTTGTTCAAACAAATCACCTGTAACAGCACCCACCTGTCAATCAAAGCGTCCACGCTCTTAATCCTGCATAACTTTAAGCCTTAATATAATTTGAACAGGTGAGTTGTATATAAATTCACCCTCAGTACAGTTGTCATGAACGGGGAAATTAGCTATAGAGACCAAAACTGTTTTTTGTACCAGGCTGTAAACATGTTTATTTCTGCTGTGAAGTTGGACATTTTAACATGGGGACTTATGGAGACTGACTCACTTCTGGAGCTGGCCTCAAGTGGACGTTTGAGGAACTGCAGTTTTTGTCACTTCAGCGTTGGCTTCACTTCCCAGCCACGGAGATGCTGCTTGGTCGAACCGCCATGTTTCTACAGTAGCGATAGGAAGAGGCGAGGAGGTGCATTCAGCAACTACACAGCTAGAAGTCAGTGAATCCAACACACCGGTCCTTTAAAACATGCTAAAATAAGTTCATGCACCACACGGCAAAATTTTCAGCAATCAGTAACTAAGAAAAAAGTTGAATTTTAGTGAAATAAAGATCAGCACGATCAGCAAACTTCTCTTCATAAATCATATGTATTCGACATTGTCCCCTGATAATCCACGAGTGGTTAGACCACTTAATTATTAGGTTATGTTATGTCAATGTCATTTTCACATTGACATTTAACAGGTTGAATAATTAACATTTATAATGGCGGTTCATTAATTGATTTATAGTTCAGAAATATATAATATCTACTGGTTAATATTTACAAAGAAGGTGCAGCTGACCTGTGCACTGTAAAAACGACAGTTGATTCAACACCTGCCTGACGCTTCATAAGCTCCACAAAGCCAGTATTAATTGCATGGTATGCATCATGTGTTCGTGTTATTGTGTCCACCCCTGCACTTCAACCAAAGGCACAGCCCACCTGTTTAAATTCCACATTGTGCAATCCATCTGAGATAAGCGTGTTTTGTCCACCTCTGCTTACAGGAGCACGTAACCTGTGACTTTGTTTCACAGTGCAAAGAGTTTTTTTCCCCTGAAAACAGAAAAACGTGATACAAGCCGAACATGTTTTTGTGTCAATATGTCTGTCAACAGCTGGGTGTGTTTGTCACATATGAGGGAGAAAGGAACTAAGAAGTGTGTCTCTCTCTGTGACTGATGACAAAGCATAGTATTCACATAGCATGTGTTCCTCACATACTTCAAGTCCACGCTTCTGTAAATATGCAGAAAGCAATTTAAATCAGCCGCGCCTACAGCACTCCTAATCTATAATGGCTGGGTGCTGACCTGTGACCGGGTTTCAGTCTGCGATATATAATGTACACGGTTAAGGTGGAGCAGCACCGTGACACACGTGTGTCCTGCGATACTGAATCAAATACAGAAGGCTCTTTCTGAAGTGATCCAAACTAAAAGGTCGTCCTTTATGAGAGGACAGGCGTGAAGACAGCTCAGAGGCTAAAGGCTGATCTCACTACAGCTAAGAGGGTCGTGTTGAGACACTGGATGGGGGGTCAACAACCCTACCTACCCATAATCTGGGGCCCTTTTCGAACACAGATCATGGAAACATAAAGTAAGATACGTTTAAGCCCACAGTGCACCATGATCGACTGACAGGACGGGGCAAGACAGGTTTCCTTACAAAGTAAGTATCCATTCAGGTATTTCTATACGTACACAAGTGTTTATGTATGTAATTTGTCTATTTGTATCATTATTTTGATTTTGTGTTGTTCGTTTACTTGTTTTGTGACTACCCATCTGTAGATTGTGTTGGAATACCCTTTAGTACCAAACCTGGTGTCAGGATGGCCTGAAGGTGTGGCAAGATGATGAACAGGAAGCGTTTAGATTCCTCACGTAGAGAGGAAACACAGGTTTAGACAGCCTGACGTGTACTACATGAACAAAACACTGATCATGTAACGGTTAACCAGCAAAACAAAAAACAAAATAATCAATGTGTGTTGTCTTGGTGCTGTTATATTTCTGCTCCCATCCTCTCATAATCTTTTCATGCTCAGAGTTGCAGTCTGCTCATATCAGAGTGTAACACCGACACTTCCAGCAGGTGGAGACAAACTCTCCTCCAATTATTTGCAACTGAAACACTTCATATTATCAAAACACAAATAAAATATCTGAAGCTCACACTTCTACACCTAAAAGTGGAGGAGACTGATTTCTTTATTCTATACAGGTTTGATGTCATGATTCATGCCACATGACAAGAAACAGGCGTGGAGACTGGATATTCAAGAGGACAACCGGGGAAGGGCCCAAAAACACAGAATGAAACTATCTCAATAGAAATCGTCACAACATCTGAAGCAGTCATGTGTCACCAGAAGATAATCGGTATTGTCGTGATGCCACCTGTACACGTCATCGTCAGCAGCATGCGACAAGCACGAGGCCAACAAGGAAAACGAGTTACCAATCCCAATCCACTGCCAGAACGCCGAACAGGAAACCAGCATGAGGGAGGAACCGATGCGTCAGGTTGAAGGCTATTCTTGCTACAAATGTTTTGGCAACACGACGCCAGCTGTTGCCAACTGCAGAGTTCATACAGTAATGATACTACAGACATCATGAGACACGTGAACGACGCCATCTACTGGTCAGGAAAAGTAGCGCAAGTATTCAAACTCCAACAACGCTCCAAAGTTAGAAACAGAGAACCAAACGGTGTGTTTGTTTTTTACTTTTTATTTGAAAGATCATGCAGTGCACTTCCATGGTAGGAGCTTAACATCACTTTCAATGATACACATGAAAAACCAATACATCTGTAATTACCTAGTACAAAACATAACTAAACATTACGGAGGAATGTAACAAATTAAATAGTATTGGGGTGAGAAAAAAAAAAAAGTGTGCAACGTCACTATTGCTGCACTGCAGATCTTTTAAAAGGCTTTCATAGAGGTTGATGTTGTTTGTAACCCTGTTGTGTAAATACAAAAAAAAAAAATCTGGATTAAGTTGAACTTAGACAAAAAAAAAAAGCAATAAATTACTTTCTTCAAGTGTATGTGCGATTACTGAGAGAACTGAGGAGGCATGGGGTAGGGCACCAGCGGTGGTGGGTGTTGCTGCTGCTGCTGGGGAGCCTGTGCCTGGGGGAAGGGGAACGGGGGATGAGCGGCAGCAGTCTGTGCACCGGCCTTGGCGGGAGCGAACTGCGGGGCCTGGAAGTTGTTCTGGCCTCCGAAGGCTCCCGTTTGGTTGTTGAAGTTGGACTGTCCGTTACCGTTGTAGCTGCCCCCGCCGAAGCCGTTGCTGGCACCGTTGCTGCCCCCGTAGCCGCCGTTCTGTGAATTTGTGCCAAAAGCTTTATTTGGTCCGTTGTCAAACCCTCTACCGTTATCTCGGTCCCTAAAACCGCCAAAGTCGCGCCTTCCGGAGGAGTATCTATCCCGACGGTCATAGTCACCACCTCTGCCTCCCCTTGAACGACCTGGAAAAGAGGAAACAAACTTGAGAAGAGAAGCACGGCAGCAAAGTGTAGCCAAAAACTGCCTCTGGGATTCCAATAAACCCATCGCCTTCTCAGAAGAGAGACGGAGAGCAGCAGAAAAAAAAAAAGTGGCTGCTGTGTTCACAGCACAGTTTCTGTATCTCACCAATTGGATTTACCTCCTCTGTCTTCCGCCATTTGGAGGAGCTTGGGGTTGATTGCCTGGTTGGCCTCGCGGAGCACAGAGATGAGGTCGCTGGCCTGCCTCATGTTGTTCGGAGTGAAGAAGGTATAAGCCGTGCCTGTCTTTTGGCTACGAGCCGTTCTGCCAATGCGGTGGATATAGTCCTCAGAGTTGTTGGGGTAGTCAAAGTTGATGACAAATTTCACATCTTCAACATCTGTAAGATTGTGTTGCAGTGTGGCATAAAGGAAGAGGAGGACACAGCACACAAAAGACGTGCGCCAAACGCCACCACAACAACCAGATCAAAAACAAAAGTTAGTACGGTCATGGGGTGCGGCCAGTGGCTAGTAAAAATCCACAAGGCTGCAAAAGACTAGCATTAAGACAATTGAGACGAACACTCAGTCCACGGGGAGACTACGGTGGGAAAAGAGAAACGATGCACACTCCATTGGCTTCCAATCCAGTGGGATAAAATAAAACCCTCCCCTCCTGAATCACTGCTACACCACCCTCAGAAAAAAAAATGGATCAGAAGTCTTACCATTGTTTGGAGTATGCATTCACTAGTCCATTCCCATTGCAGCATACTCCCCACATACTGTCAAGTGACCCACAGGTGTCCCCACACAGTAGGGCTGCTATGCACACTACTGCCTCCTAGTGTGCTTGAGCTAGCACTTAACCATGGTCCCTTTGTCACGCCCTCACGAGATGCTCGCTATAAAAGCTGCAGTGTCTCTTGCCGAGAAAACTGTAGATCTGAACCAATTTGCAGGATGCCTACAAAACAGTACATCCCGACTCTCGGCATGGCAAGATTTTTCCAGAACCAGTGTTCACTTGATCTTAATGTCTCTCGTTGGCAGGTCTCGACATGACTTTGAAACGCAGGCGAGGGAGGAGTGTGAGCTTGGATTTTGTCCAAGTGTGTCCAACTAGCATGTCCCACTGTCACCAAAAGCGCCAGTAGCCATGTCTTTACAGAGGTGAAGGTATGATCGATCTGACAGACTGCTCTTCCGACAGAAGTTTAGGAAACTGCAACATTATCGGCACCCATGCTTTACAACGAGTCTACGCAACAAAAAGCACCCCCCAAATGACTCAAATGGCTTGCAATGCAGTGCTAAAAAAAAATAAAAATAAAAATATATATACATGCAAGACAATAGGAGACAGTGTAGCTGGGCTTTGAGCTGGGACAGTTACAGAGCCTGGGTGTGTGAAGCAGTCCAAACCATTGCCAGAGAACAGACGAGCATATGGGGGAGGAACTGTGGCCAGCCCTCAACTCGCCCCCCTTTTTAGGCAGGCCAGCGCGTTATGCTGCACTTGGGCCTGGTCACCTCTGTATATCTGCACGACTGGGAGACCCGTGCCTCGCCAGTCAGGACACCTCCAAGAATCCTCCTTCCCCCTCTGGAGACCTGGGCTTGTCATGCCAAGGCCCTGCCACACAGACTGCTCCTTCGGGCCAGGGGAGAAACTCAGAAAGAAGCAGAAGAGTTAAAGAAAGCAAATACACTTTCTTTTTTTGAAATACATTAGAGTGACTAACTGATCAGGGCGGATACTGACCTAGACCCCTGGAGGCAACATCTGTTGCAATGAGAATCGGAGCCTTTCCGTATTTGAACTCTGAAAAATGAACAAAAAAAAAAAAAGATTAGAAGTGATAAAGAAATTTCGTGTGAGCTGCTCTGCTCTGATTAACATGACAAGACTGATGCACATGTACTGTTGATTCAAGCTTACCATTGAGAACCCAGTCTCTCTCCTGCTGGCTTTTATCTCCATGGATTCCCATAGCCGGCCATCTGAACAGAATAAGAGGATTCAATGTTAATTCATAGATTTAATCAATATAAGCAGTACAAAAGAGGCAGGCGTGCTCTGAATCAGTACTTTAATTTCAACACTCACCCGTCTCGTCTCATCCTCCTGGTGAGGTCGTCACACCGCCTCTTTGTTTCTACAAAGATGATGGTCTTGTTCTCTTTCTCACTCATGATTTCCTCAAGCAGACGGATGAGTCTGAAAAGAGATAAATAATTAGTGCATCACATCACCTGAAGTCATTATGAAAACATCAGCTTCAGCCACAAAACTCACTTGTTTTCCTTCTCCCCATCGTTGCAGACGTCCACGATCTGCAGGATGTTGTGGTTGGCACTGAGCTGCAGCGCCCCGATGTTGATCTGGACGTACTCCTTCAGGAAGTCCTCTGCCAGCTGGCGAACCTCTTTGGGCCATGTGGCACTCCACATAAGAGTCTGACGGTCGGGCTGCAAATAAACAGTCAAAACAGTTAGCAACACGTTCATTCAAAGTAACAGAAGTACTGAGGAGGCTTTCAATCAGACGTGTTAATAGCAAATAATCAAACTTACTCTGATTTGGTCAACGATTTTCCTGATTTGAGGCTCGAAGCCCATGTCCAGCATTCTGTCGGCCTCATCCAACACAAGATAAGTGCACCTGCGGAGATTCGTCTTTCCTGCCTCGAGGAAGTCGATGAGCCTTCCCGGAGTGGCGATGCAGATCTCCACACCTTAAAATAGAAGAGTCACAGTGAGAACTAAACTCTTGAAATGATTATTTCTTAGCAAGTACTTGACAAAAGAGGAGGCTACAATACCTCTTTCCAGGTCACGGATCTGGGGTCCCTTGGGTGCTCCTCCGTAGATACAGGTAGACTTGAGGCGAGAAGCTCTGCCGTATTCTGCGGCCACCTGTTGGACCTGCTGCGCCAGCTCACGGGTCGGGGCGAGCACCAAGCACTGTCAGGGAAAACACACGTCTTCAGTAAAAGATTCACACTTTCACTATTCACTCGTGTTTAAACATGATTCTGGCTATGTTTCAACATCAGACCGCTCACGGCCGAGCATCGTGGGCTATTTTTAAGTTTATATGATACTACAGTAAACTCATTTATTTGGTACAAAATATGCAAATCAATGTAGCACTGCATTACAGATACTTACAATGGGACCATCGCCACGTTCCAGGAAAGGCTGGTGGTTTATGTGTACGATTGCAGGCAACAGATACTGCAAAGCAAACAATCACTCCATTAGGTATACACAGGTGGTATTATATAATCATATCCTCACTGATCTAAATTAATATTTATATATTTGATGACGCAGCTTACAGAAAGCGTTTTGCCAGATCCGGTCTGTGCAATGCCGACCATATCCTTGCCGCTGAGAGCCAGAGGCCAGCCCTGCGCCTGGATGGGTGTTGGTTCGGACCAGTTTTGTTTGTTGATCACGTCCATCACATAAGCTGGAAAACAAAAAAAAGATAACTGTTAATTGAGATGCTCTAAATTAACTTCAGGATGCTGTCTCAAATTGTTTAAAACTTACATGGGAAGCTGGCCTCGTGGAACTTTAGGATCGGGTTTGGGCAGTCTCTCCCCTTGTATGTAATGGTCTTGGCCCTTCTGTATTGCTCAGCTTCTTGCTGCAAAGAGAAACATGAATGAAGTTCAAGTGGTCATAACCTGATTGCGTAACTACAGCACGTGCAGCAGGGAATCACATTTCTGGACAGGTGTTGCATAACATTTATGGAGGACCACGCTGCTGCTGCTGCTGCAATACGTACCAGAGACCTGCGGGCAACGTCGGGATGCTGCTGATAGAAGTTCTTCTCAAACTTTGGCAGCTCGTCGAGGTTCCATTGTTTCTTCCGCAGGCGTTCGCCGGGGTTGCCGAACTTCCCTCCGCCGCCGCCGCCACCTCCTCCACGGTTGCCACCAAAGCGAGGAGGACCACCGCCATAACTGCAATTAAAAATACCGGGTTATGTCACGTTAAGCTCGGTCACACACATCAGTTATAGCGGGTTAAAAAAAAAAAAAAAAGAGGGCAATAAAGGCTCTTCCTAACTGCGTCATTCTGTGAAATTATATAGCTGCCATATACTTTCCAACCAGCAGAGGAACAATGGAAAAAACAGCCGGCATTTTGTATCCGCATTCACGCTGCCACATGGCGAAAAGCCGACTAGCCAGCTGTGTTAGCATCGCCGCTTCTCGCCGGACTTTCCGCACTTTACACGCCGGCAACCGAGCTCAAATGAACCGCTATCGCGAGAAGAGTGTGTTAACAAAGCGGCGATGTGACTTCCAGAGTTAGCACGACGAGTTAAGAGCTTCCAGTGGCGGCGAGGAGTGAGCTAACTGTAGGCTACCTCCGGAGCTAACCGAAAGCCGCCGCCGCGCCGGGGCACGAGGCCAAACTAGGCCTTGAGCCAACAGGAGACAACGGGCCCCGCTCACCGGCCTGGGCCCGGTGTGGATAAATAAAAGCATACCACCAGCCTTTGACATTAAAAATCGATACGTTTATAACTTATTAAAAAAAACGACACCGGAGCGGCTTGTTTTCAACGCGTAACGACGGTTAGTTAACCGTTTTTTTTCCGTCGGTTTAAATCTCGTCAGCCGTTTCTGCCGTTCACACGCGGGTGAAAATAGAGCCGTACTCACCCTCTGTCTCTGTCCCGGTCTCTGCCGCGGTCTCTGTCGGAATATCCAGGCATCTTTGTAAACAGTTTAAGTATAAATAAAAACAGATAAATAAATCTACACCGTGTGTGTGTGTGTGTGTTTGACCGCCGTCTAAAAAAAAAACCGACCGACCGACCGGCAGTGCTCAAATGCCGGTAAAGTAAAAATGAGGCCCGGTTTATATCACAAGAGGAAGTCCCTCTTCCGATGTATTCATCCGCCCCACCCCTCCTCATTCGGTGTTTAACTTCAGCTTCCACCGACAACATAGATACATTTAAGTAGAGCCTAAAAAAAACACAAACTATGCTTTTATACTATATTTTATCTGACATTTAAAAAACAAACAAAAAAAAAAATATATCAGCCCAGCAACTCTGTTTCTGTTCATTGTATTTAACGATTCTAGAGAAGAGTTGGCGGCGGATGGATATGTACGATTGTACAGACACTGGTAATGCGGCTCTGACTATGCTTCCGATCTGTTACGGTAAGTGACGTCATCAGGACCAACCCAAACATGAAAGAGACGTTTTATTTATTTATTTATTTGTTTATTTATTTATTCATCATGGGGAATTTCCCCTTAACCTCTGTTGGAAATATTTTATTTTAATTATTTTTTTCTAATATGTAAAAGAAGAAAAAAAGATACAAAAAGAAAACAAGACAAACTAAATCAAAAGTAATTAAAGCTCTCCTGAACAACATCAATTAAATGTGACACGTTTGAAACAGATTACTCCTCTACTTATCAAGTAATTCACAGACTACATCTCCTATACAGATATTTATATATACATGTATATTTTGTGTTGTAATGTGTGTACACTTTAATATCCTGTCTGCACTATGTTTCATGTTTCATGTAGCACCATGATGGCGAAACACCTGTTTCACTGTGTACAGTGTATGTGGTTGTAATAGTCCTCTCCGAGCACTATCAACAACTGAACGTACTAAATCTATCCCCCTCTAGAACTGTCACTTGTTTCTGTGTGAAAAATACTGCACGAACATGTCCTCGTCACACTGTACTTTGATTATTTCCATCAACTAAATGACTAAATGTAAATATATATATGGTTGAAATAATAAAAAACACACTGACTTTACTTGATATACAAACAAATGAATTCACGTGTCCACATGCACCCATTTATAAATGCTGTTTATAAACCATTATCTAAATTCTCTGTACAATGTGTATATTTATTGTGTGAATAAATATATATTTCTTATATTTACATGTTATATACATTTCTTTTTTGTATATCTTGAAATATCTTAACAATATTTATGCTTTGTTTGAGTTCCACATCCAATTTATTATAACCGTTAAGTTAAGCTTTGCCCTCCAATTACTATATTTTGTTTATTACCTGGTTGTGAATTTGGCAAGTTGGCAAGCTAATGTTAAGAAATTCTTCCAGTTTTGTTGGTACAAAACGAATATTTTAACGTTCAAAGTGTTTTTTTTAGATGTCCTGTAGGTCATGCTGGCTACCTTTGACCTCAATCGTGAACCAAATACACTAAACTTTAAGTGAGAGTGACTTTTAACTACTTTTTGTGCATATTCTTTAAGTATTTTCTTTTACATTTATGGTTTATTTATATGAGGTACTACACCATAAACATAAAAACTGTATTCATTCTCTATGAAAGGGGCCAAACTATTACATGTTGATACTGATTACAGAGGGAAGCATCAAAATATGAACAATTCTTTAGATAGAAGTCTAACAGAAGTCTAATCCTCTATCCAGTCTGTGTGTAAAGACAGTCTGAGACGTCTCTGTAGCAGGATGCAGTTTCATGTCTATCAAACAAACAAAGACTGGACTTGACACCTTTTTCCAACAGCTCTATTGTCATGTTACCCTACTTTCCCTGCCCCCCCCCCCCCCGTCTGCGCCATCTGCCAGACATTTTAATCCACGGTTGGTATCAGTGAGTACACAGTGGGTGGTCAGTGGACGTGCCATTCAGATGTAGCTCTTTGCATTTCCATACTTGACATTTATTCTCAGGTTGTACGGTACCAACAAGCCCCTGATAAATGGAACCAAAGGAAACACTCACATAGAAAAAGGACAGGACATGTTTGTACGAGGCCTTACATTGTTAGACAAAGGCATGTTTAATTAGAACTAATTACACACAAAAATAAAATACTCTTACAAAATGATAGTGTTAACATACATCAAATTGCATCAGTCAGCTATGAGAGATATAGTCCTGCTAGTGGATCATGCTATAAAACAAAAACAAAAACAAAAGCGCGCCATCTCTCAACTTTGACTCGTTTTAATAAAAAGTTCAGTTCTTCGATGAGAGGCAGCTACGGGGCGATGCTGAGCGATGTAGTGTAGGAACAGACAGTAGGGCGATCAGCTTGTGCACTGGACTTAAAAGGCGAATGAATTCTCCGTTAACGGGAGTCACCATTTTTAAAATACACCTCATGGCGACCTCGTTCCGTTTCGTGTGTGCAATTCCTCTTTTTCATTTCAAGAAAATCTTCTACTTAAGTTAAAGATAAATTACAGGTCGTTTGATCCACATATATGAACAATATCTTATTACTGTACAGAGCACCATCTGAGGACACTTTTCACTTTGCATACACATTAATTAGTCCACATAAAAGAATGAAAACAGTTTTTTTTATTTAATAGGTTTTTTTTTAGTGTATGCAAACGTTAAGAACAGTCCACGGTCATAGAGATTGCTAGACAGGCAGCATCTTTTTTGAAAACATTCAAGAATTTTTTTAAATCGTAGAAAACTTCCAACTCCTTCTCTCTAAATAAAAACATCACTGATGGGACTGTGTAGCAGGCTTAAAACAAAAAAACAGGATTTCATCTCACTCAGTTCCCTTTCAACCAAAAAGCACATTATGGACACATGCAACGCTCGCTGTTTGTTAACGGTCTGCTGTGGGCAAAACAATTAAAAAAAAAAAAAAAAAGAAAGAAAGGCAAGACGAGACTCTTAGCATTCAGGAAAATCAAGACAGCGTCTCGTCGGTCATCAAATCAAAAAAAAAAGGACATTACAAACTACGTATGACATCTCCTGAGAATGTGGCTAGGTAGAGCTCTTGGACATGTTTTGTGGCCACAAACAGGTATGAGCACGAGTAGTGTGTGTGTTGTGCACGTCAAGCAGTAGTATGTCAATGAGTAAGGTCGCCGATATAAGACAAATGCTATTTAGCACCACATGGCTAGTAGTAGAAGGTAGTAGAGGTTTTTTTCCCCAAAGACAATATGGAGGCAGCACAGAATAGTTTATGACGGACTTTGGACTCCTCTGAACAGGATACCATTAGAAATTTAATGGTAGGTTTCATGCCAGGGGCTTTAATACAGCCCAGCTACAAATGACAAACTGTTAAAAAAGTGAAGTAAGAGAAGAGAAGGAGGGAAACGTCACATCAACACACGTAGCTCCAGGATGAAATCAGTAGAATTTAAAGGGTCCGCTCGATATTTGCATTCATTCAAAAAAAATGATTATGGCACTCGGAAGGAGATTTTTAGGATTTTTTGCTCTTTAAAAAAGGACAAACCTCTGACCTCGTGCAGCTACGAGAGAGAGAGAGGTCACGTCAAGAAGATAAACCACAGCATTCGTAAGTGAAATTCAGTCAAGCTTTAAATTCTGCTTTCACAAATTGTCGTCCATAATTTAAACAGTAACACTTAACACTTAAAAGATTATTTTATTTTATTTTTCTGGAACAATGGAAAGGGGTTTCTGAAATATAACAGCAATAAATTATATATATTATATAGAATTTTATTGTTTTCTTTTTCAATTTTCCCTGTTATAGAAAAATAACACATTTCAAGCTATTCATTCATTTTCAAACAAAAACTAGCTGTCGAACGTGTGAAATAGGTTTCTGGGAATGCGGCTCTACGCTTGTCGGAGCAGAGGTCCCTGCTGCGGTCTTTGGAGAAGGGTTGTAAACAGTCGGGCTCTGCCTAAATTCAGTCTCTCTCTCATCCCCCCCTGTTCTTTCCCCAGCCTTGGCATTGCTGATAGGCCTCCGGTGTGACCAGAAACAGCCCGAGTCGTGCACACTCTCCGTCCAAATTTAGTGTTTTCCAAGTGGTTGCGGTAACCATTAATAACCCTGTGCTGTTAATGTCGTTTTCAGAGTGGACTGACTTGAGTGTTCTGCTTGGTAAGATGGAGCATTGCTACATGGAATACAGTCTATTTTTCTTTTTCTTTTTTTTTTTTTTAAATGCTAAAATGAACTTAGAAAAAAAGGGAAGAGCCAGCAAATTTTTGCAGGTTCCGCAAGTTAGTAAATAGTCTTGAGTTATTAGCAGCTGAAGATCCTTTTCAATGATAAAAAAAGACATAAAGGAGGGCTGGAGGCTCTTTAAAAAAAAAAGAAAAGCAAAAAAAAAACAGTCAGATGACATGTTCTGGTCTTCTCTGCCCACCCTCCTTTAGCTTAGCCACGTCCCCCGGGAAGTATAGGCGTCCCCTGGGTGAAGCATCCGTGGATGACCCCCCCCGCCTCGCTCTGTCTGAGTGGATTGATTTGTAGGAGGATGTAGGGGAGGTTCATCACGGCCAAACCATGTTGTTTCTGGTTGTTTCCTCGTCTCTGCGAGCGTGGGGCGACTCACTCGACGGCGAAGCCGCACGTCTCCTCGATGGCAGTGAGCAACTTGTCGTACAGTTTGTCGTAGTGCTCGTACGGAGGAATGTCGATCCGGTTGAAACTGGGAAAAACAGAAGCGGAGAACATTTTAAAATCATGTTCTGAAAACACGAAGAAGTGAAGTGAAGAAGTCGAGGTTCATGTGTCAGAGGCAGGCAGCATGTCAAACAGTCTGAAACGTGCTACAAGTGCTGACAGTTTCCTCACCAGGTGTGGGCTTTGGGCAGGTTGTTGGTGCTGGCATCAATCTGGTGGATGGTGAAGAGCCGCGGGCCGGCAGCACCTGAACAAACACAATCAGTTCAGTAAAAATGAACCTTCACACGCCTGATCTGCGCTGTGATGAACTGGTCATTTTTGGATCAGAGAAAACAACTTCAATTCAGACAGATGGTTTTCAAAGTAAAATACTTCAGTGGCCTCGACATTTAAACATCCAGTAGTGGTTACATTTCATGGTTTTTATGTGGCCTTAGTTTGAGTCCATGAGTCAAAAATGTGTGAAATATAGACTTAGGGATGCAACGATGATAGATCTTCATGGTAGCATTATAATCTGAGGATAAATACCAGTTTCATGATTATAAACGTGAATTTATCTGTTAAATTTATAAACAGTCAAACGCTCCTTTTCCTGCTCTGTTGCCGTTGGCTGCACTAAAAGCTAAACTCTTAACTCATCGCTGCTTCGTTGATTGTCAGTGACAGAAACACTCGGTGTAGCCGAGCCTTTACAGTTACAAAACAAGACGTTTTAAAGTGTAGTTATTAGTGAGATCAGTCAATCGTGTTTCGAGTTTTGTTATTTAACATTCGTCCTGATAATGCTGCAAATAATTATAATAAGAGTTAAAAGACTTGATCAGACGGAGTGAACAATCACTGCATGTGCTGTAACTAACTGAACACGATGGCCTGTTCACACACGCTCACATCAAACTGAATACTACATCTTAATCTACGTAAACCATTAAAAGTCACAGTACACGCTACGCTTTACTGTTTTTACAGTGTTTAACCTGTCTGACCTGATGTTCACACACCACGTTTAACTTCATTACACTCATCAGGAGCCAAAAGAAAAGATACATAAACAAACTTATTGCAGCGTCTGCCGCAGTACAGTTGTGCCACAAACCACCAACGCCTGACTGAGAATGACCAAACAAAGCAACAGAAATAACCGTAAGTGACAGAGTCGCCTTTGTCAGAGTACTTTACATGTTTTATTTTATTCATATCATCCCACTTTTTATTTAAAACTTTATTTTATTCTATGTCTTTATCTTGTTTTATCTATCACAACTTGTGCTCTTAATGATTCTTAATGGTTCAAGCATCCAGTAGCAGCAAGAGACACAATAAAAGGTACATTAAAATAAGCTATAACATAAATAAATCTGCATTTAAATGAATGCTGAACTGACCCATTTCTCTCATCCAACACATTTCTTTGTACCGTTGACGCCGTGTCAACCTACATATGACAAATAACACTGCAACTGAAAGACAAATAAATATCCAGATGGTTCTGATAAAGGTCCAACAACACACAGCACACACTGTGCTAAACGAGGTGACTTTGTCCCTCGACTGTAGCCGTGTGGACTCTGAAGTCCAACTTTGTGTGTGCGCATGTTGTTTTTGAGTGTTCTGGCCTCTGCTGATGTTTTGACCAAGAAAAGGATGACCATGTTATATAAGGTGTGTAAGGCTGCTGTCTGCCTGTGGATCACAGTGTACTCCCTCATGCCTGGGCACTCCGTCTCTGGGCAGCACTGTCTGCCAGGACGGACCCACTGAACCACCGCACCACGCTCAGACTGAGGGTTCATCCCAGGTCGGAGAAAGCCAGAGAGACACACACACACAGAGAAGCCAAGAATCCCAAACACACACAAACACTCAGATTGTGTTGACAGAGCCTGTGAATGTAGAGACAAAGGCCCAACCACACCTTCTGTACATTATGATCAGACATTTAGCATTTAGCATTTTGTACAAAGAAGGCACTTCACACTTGAGCTAGCTCAGCAGCGCTTTCGTATGTAGGACTTTCCTGCATAACAATTCCAGCGTGAAAGGAGCCTTTACATAACAAAACCCCCCGGGTGTTGTTACCTTGAAGGGCCTTGAAGCCTTGCAGGGGAACCCTGGAGGAGCCGGTGACAAACTGCAGCAGCCGCGCTCTGCGCTCCTCGTCGAAGGACTCCACGGCTTTCCAGAACCACTTCACGATGTTGCTGTCCGGGGTGCAGTGTTTGAGTCGCGTGTTGGACTTCCAGTCGTTGATGTCGATTTTGCCCAGGCCGCATACGATCAGCTGCAGGTTCGAGGGAGGAGGCAGAATCAG
Organism: Sciaenops ocellatus; assembly: GCA_033000465.1. Classification (NCBI taxonomy): domain Eukaryota; kingdom Metazoa; phylum Chordata; class Actinopteri; family Sciaenidae; genus Sciaenops; species Sciaenops ocellatus. The sequence continues at coordinate 22,501,366 of CP136877.1, forward strand.
TGCGTTGAACTGAATGCACA